>JBBGZY010000327.1:9337500-10605813 GCA_037952925.1 Lithobates clamitans
CTGCAGTTCCAGGACCCACCTATGGACCCCCAAGCACTAATAGACAGAACAAGCATATTGTATTACCTGTCTCTTTTTTCCAGCTGAATGCTCTGCCTCTAACCGCGAACAGAGAAAGGACAATATTTCCACACCATCAGAAGCTGGTATCAGGTAGTCTGCTGGGCATTAACTGAGTATCTACACGCGTATAATTTTTGTTATCATTGGTCTCACAGCATACTCCTCCCACCATTTTGTTAAATGTGTGACCACCTACTGCTACACAGATACTTCTAACCCTGTCTAAGTAGTAGGTGGAAATACCTGCCATTACACGATGCCCCACACTGATATTGCCTTAGCTCTATGATTTAATGCCCGAGGGAGATGTATATCACGCCCAGTACTAAAACAATTTAAATTTCCCTACTGACCATCTTGATCCAACTTCTAAAATATACTTAACCAAATTGCCTATACCTTAACACAATAATTAACTCCTTTACCTGAACAGGTATCAGATATCTAGATACCTACTTACTGGAAAGTGTTAGTATATTACTCTTTGGGACTCATTTAACTCGCATAAACATAACAGGCCTGCTATTGTTGTTGTTAACTCTGTGTAATGCCAAGTTTTAAGTTCAAATGTTAGATAGTGTCATGTATTGCAACCAAACTATGCAGGTGAAATATCTCCCTAATTAAAACCCAATATATTACAAATCTGGCCATCTCATTACTTTCATTCATTATTATTATTATTATTATTATTATTATTATTATTAGTACATAGTACATAGTAGGTGAGGTTGAAAAAAGACACAAGTCCATCAAGTCCAACCTATGTGTGTGATTATGTGTCAGTATTACATTATATATTCCTGTATGTTGCGGTCATTCAGGTGATTATCTAATAGTTTCTTGAAGCTATCAATGCTCCCTGCTGAGACCACCACCGGTGGAAGGGAATTCCACATCCTTGCCGCTCTTACAGTAAAGAACCCTCTACGTAGTTTAAGGTTAAACCTCTTTTCTTCTAATTGTAATGAGTGGCCACGAGTCTTATTAAACTCTCTTCTGCGAAAAAGTTTTATCCCTATTGTGGGGTCACCAGTACAGTATTTGTAAATTGAAATCATATCCCCTCTCAAGCGTCTCTTCTCCAGAGAGAATAAGTTCAGTGCTTGCAACCTTTCCTCATAACTAAGATCCTCCAGACCCTTTATTAGCTTTGTTGCCCTTCTTTGTACTCGCTCCATTTCAGTACATCCTTCCTGAGGACTGGTGCCCAGAACTGGACAGCATACTCCAGGTGCGGCCGGACCAGAGCCTTGTAGAGTGGGAGAATTATCATTTTATCTCTTGCATTGATCTCCCTTTTAATGCATGCCAATATTCTGTTTGCTTTATTAGCAGCAGCTTGGCATTGCATCATCTACTAGGACCCCCAGGTCCTTTTCCATCCTAGATTCCTCCAGAGGTTCTCCCCCCAGTGTTATATATATATATATATATATACACACTGTATTCATTTTATCTAGATCTGTTCCTGTTATTCTCTTCCTAATATACTGACAGGCAGGCAGGTGTTTTTACAGTATTTACATTTAGTGTACTGTGTACCCTGCACATTTGCACCTACAGTATAGCTATCTGAAGACAAGTGCTGGTGTTCTTCTTCTGATCCTATTAATACCACAGGCAGGCAGTTTGAAGTATTTACAGTTAGTGTACTGTGTACCCCGCACAGTTGCACCTATAGCTACCTGAAGACAAGTGCTGGTGTGCTTCTTCTGATCCTATTAATACCACAGGCAGGCATTCTGCTAGCTGCTGTATAATCAGTATATATATATATATATATATATATATATATATATATATATATATACCCACATCCCAGTTTTGTGCAGCTACATCTCACTGCACACCTTTAGAAGGTTGGTGGTGTTTTCCTGATCCTATCACTACCGCAGGCAGCTAAAGTATTTACACGTTAGTGTAGTGCGACCTCTGCACAGTGTTCAGCTAAAGCTACCTGTAGAAGGTTGGTGGTGTTCTCATACTGTAGGCAGGAAGTTGATTTTTCTAGCTGCAGTATCAGTATATATATATATATATATATATATATATATATATATCCCAGCTTAGTGCAGCTACAGGCCATTAGTATGTCTGGAAGGCCAACAAGGAGAGGCAGACAGTCACAAGCCAATAAAAGAGGACAAGAAGGCTCTGTGTCTAGAGGCAACAGTGCTGGTCATGGACACGGTGCATCCTCATCCTTTTTTTCGGCAGCTGGCTGTGTTGAGCCGCAACATGCGGAAGACTTGGTAGAGTGGATGACCAAGCCATCCTCATCCTCCTCATCCTCTCTCACCCAGGCTCAGGGTACATTGTCTGGCAAAGAAGCTGCCAACGTGGCCTCTTCCCCCGGCTCAATGGCATCAGTCACTCCTTCCCTAGCCCCACCATGTCCTCCTGAGGAGTCCCCCGAACTGTTTGACCACAGTGTTGGGTACATGCTCCAGGAGGATGCCCAGCGTTTTGAAGGCTCAGATGATGGTACTCAGCTAGAAGAAGGCAGTAACATGAGCCCAGACAGAGAGGGTGCCCAAGAAGGACAGCAATCTGGCAGTCATGTTCCCCCAGGTTTGCGCCAGTGATGAGGAGGGAGGGAATGATGAGGTCACTGACCCCACATGGGTGCCTGATAGGAGAGAGGAGGAGGAGGAGGAGGAGGGGGCACATCACCAATGAGGCAGGATGCCCTCCAGGGGCCAGCTTAAGGGCAGCACACCGACTGCATCACATCGTAGAGCTCCTGTGCTGTCTCTGTGCATTATTCCAAAATTTCTTTGTTGTGGGCCTTCTTTGAGACTAGTGCATCAGATCCCACTGCTGCTATTTGCAACATATGTCTCAAGCGTATCTCGCGTGGCCAAAACATCACCCGCTTGAGCACCACATGCTTGACCAGACATATGTTGACCCGCCATGCAGTTCGTTGGCAAGCGTACCTAAAAGACCCACACCAAAGAACAAAGAGGACCTCTCCTTGCTCCTAATCAGCTGGGATCTCCAACCCCACTATACCTTCAGTCCTCTCTGAGACCTGCACTGAGAGGAATGAAGGTGTAGAATTAGGTGTGTCACAGCCAAGTACTTGCAGGCAATCTGCTATCGGTACACCAACGTCAGATTGTACCAGGCAAATTTCCCTGCCCCAGCTGCTGCACCACCGAAAGAAGTTTGCTCCCAGCCATCCACATGCCCAGCAGTTGCATGCTAGCTTTGTTTAATTGCAAGCACTTCAACTGCTGCCTTTTCAGTTGGTAGACTCTGCCCCCTTCCATGAGTTTGTGGAATGTGCGGTTCCTCAGTGGCAGGTTCCCAAACGCCACTTTTTCTCACGGAAGGCGATTCCGGCTATCTACCGGCATGCTGAAGACAATATCTTTTTTTTTCCTTTTCCTTGCCACTTCAGCAAATTCTTTGAGAGACTTAATTCAACTTTTGCGGTTCATATATGTCCCTTCCCGTTTTCACATCATAGTAGCATTTTATCAATGCTTCTACTAAATTTGTTTGTAGCCATAAAAATGATAAATATGAAACTTATAAACCCCACTTTTTATGAGAACCAATCCTTCTCCTCCCCTCCCATTTTTTAATATATGGAGAAACCTCCACCTCATCCACCGTCAGCAACAATTTATATATCTTAGATATAGTACTTTTTGTGTTGTCCCTTGGGGTGCTTAGTTTTTGTATCTATTTTTTGTGTTGTCTACTAAGCACAGCCTCCCCAAAACTGTCAGGTCATCTCCTGATCTTATTGGCTGGGGTAAATTACTGACAAAGTGTCCCAACTGGAGGTAGCTCCATTCATCCATCACCCATGCTTCCTTATTTTGTTTTAAATATAGATATGATAATATCTTCCCCTTTTTAATAATATCCCTTAATTGTGCCCTATCATTTTTTATCCAATTTCCCCCAATACTCTTTTTTCCTGGTGCAAAGTAATCATTTTCTTTTAGTGCGATTAAGGGTGAATTATATGTCTTATTAATCTGTTTGTACGTTGTGTCCCAAACTCTTAGTACCACCCATGTCAATATATGTGTGTTTTTGTCTAAAGTTCTATATTTAGGGGGATTCCACACCATAGTTCCCAGTTGTGCCTTACTAAAATATTTTTCAATATTTACCCATCTTTTCTCCTCATTGTCTCTTATCCATTCTATCACTCTTGACAATATTATCGCCTTATAGTAATTTTATATGTCGGGGACTGCCAACCCCCCTTATTTTTTTCCCCTGTTTTAATGTTGAGATGGAGATTCTTGGCTTCCTGTTCTTCCAAATTGTATTCATCAATATCGATTTCAGCTTTCTTATATAGAACTGTGGGAGCGCTACGGGCAACATCTGAAACTTGTATGTAATTTTTGGGAGGAAAACCATCTTTATGGCATTGATGTGGCCTATCCAGGATACAGGTTTATTTATTAATCTTATACTTTCAGTTTTAATTTTGTCTATTAAGGGGATATAATTTAGCTTATAGATCTTCTCCAAAGAATTTGCTAACTTTATTCCCAGGTACTTTATTTCTTTCTTCCATGTGAATTGGAATTCCTTTTTCAACTTCCTCACTTCCATTTTGCTAAGGTTTATATTTAAGATTTCCGATTTCACTAGGTTTATTTTAAAGTTCGATATTTCCCCGTATTGTCTTAAAAGTTTTAATAGGTTGAGCATTGTAATCCTAGGCTTTGTTATATAAAATAGTACATCGTCCGCGAATGCAGCGAGCTTATGTTCCTCTTCCCCAACCTTAAATTCACAAATATCCAGATTACCCCGGATTGTTGCAAGCAATGGTTCTAAGGATAAAACAAAAAGCAAAGGGGGCAAGGGAAAAAGAAAGATGGTGGTTGCGCTGTGATACAAAGGGAAAAAAGGGGGAGTGGGATGTGGAAGGGACTAATTAAAAGTGGATATAATAGAGAGGTGTAGGCAGCCAAAGTGGGGCCACAGATACACTAAAAAGGGAGATATCAAGATGCAAGGTGATGAAACAAAATGTGAAAGAATTTGTGGCATATATGATATATAACAAATGTGGCAACTGTGTGACATATAACAAATGTCGCAAAAATATAAATGATCAAATGGATGAAATCAAACAGGCTTAAGTAAAAAACACAGCCAAACGTCCAAATGATCCAGTCGTAAAATTAGCACATATGGACTAACTTAAATCTGAAAACTACATAAAGTGAGTTCATATAAGTGAAATATAGCAGTCCCACCACCGAGCAGCATAAAAATCTTTAGTGTGAACACCTCCGTGTCTATACGCAGCTCACCTTACTGCTGTAAGGTGTACAGCATGTGCTTAGTTGCAGACCACAGGCAGACATGGATATCCCATCCGATATATGAAATGGTTCCAATGGTGGATATGTAGAACGATAATGGAAAATGACATAAACAATATATCAAGTATGACACCGTGACGGCCAGAGTGAGAGGGGACAGACCAGAGGAAAAGGATGCACTCACTTTATTTAAATGAGTGTGGGCACCAATCCACGAATGCCGAGTTCATGTGCCTCAGTAGATATCTTCAGTCAGTCCCGGCTCCACAATGCTCGTCAGATGTAATAGGTGTACATTGTGTGTAAGGAAAGAGTATACATAGCGTAATCCCGTATAGTAAACCAATTTTATTAAAACAGTAAAGCAGGCTCACATTTAAAAGCAGACTGCGGCACGTAACATCGACGAGCGCCGAGCTCGTCTCCTGCCGTTAGATTGTGACAGTGTCCCGTGCTCCAATCCTGATTCGTATCATCACGTCATGTGACTTCATCAGAGGATAACACAGGGTAAAAGTTAGTGTCTTTAAATAGTCTACTCATGATGGACGCCTAGCGGCCAATTTCCAGAAGCCCATCACCGAAATGAATGGCATGGATATTACACAGGTCCGTCGGCCATTTTGCTGTGGTCTCACACATAGATAGACAGTGTAAAAGAAAAGAGATGACCAATAGCATGGTCCATGTGGAGCAAAAAAAGGGGAAGCACAGCAAAAGGCAATCACTAAAGAGCAGTAAGACCCATTAGTGAGGAACGTCGCCATACATATTAAAAAAATATTTGCACGAAAGTGCATAGGAAAAAACACGAGAATATAGCACATCTGGAGTAACTATAAAAATAAAAAATTAATGTATATAAAAAAATATGTATATTAAAAAAGGGGTGAGAAAAATAAATAAATAAATAAATATATATATATATATATATATATATATATATATATATATATATATATATATATATATATAAATAAAATATACTGGGCATAGTCCACCAGAACAGGGGGGGGGACAGAGGGTCCCAGAGGGAAGGAGGAGCTCGGGGAACATCACCAACCAACTGGAAGGATATACATATGCATAAATAAGTAAGTACATGAAGACAATATATATCTATGCAACAAAGGCAAATCAAAAGGATAGTATTGTAAATAAATAAACAACCCATACAGTAAACCCACCTGGGGATGTGAATATATAACATAAAATATTAAGAATAAAGTTGATGAAGTTTAAAAATCACTGAGAAAGCAGTTTAAGTCGAACTCGATGTTAAGCCCTTTAGGCGCAAGAGTGTCCATAGAAAATATCCATTTGGACTCAAGTTGGCTTAGAATCCTCACTTTATGTCCCCCACGCCACGGTCTGTTATAGGGTACAATGCCCCAAAACTTAAGGTGGCAGGGATTTTTGTTATGATATTTCGCAAAGTGCCTAGAGACACTATGTTTGTCAAAGCCACTTTGGATGTTTTGGACATGCTCTTTAATACGAATTCTTAGCAGCCTCTTGGTGCGGCCAATATATTGAAGGCCGCAGCTGCACTCCAATACATAAACTGCGCCCTCAGTGTTGCATCCAATGAACTCAGTGATATCATATTTGGTGCCATTACTGTTTGATTGAAAAGAAAACACTTTTTGGTTCGGACGTTTTGTGCGGGTGCAGGCATAGCAGCTTCTGCAGGGGTAAAAGCCGTTGCCAGTAAAGAAAGAAAACTGTTTTTTGGGGGGATCTATCACACTTTTAATTAACTGGTCTCGAAGAGTGGGTGCTCTTTTATATATACATTTAGGCTTTTCTGGTAAAATTTCTTTAAGGCCTCTATCAGATTTAAGAATATGCCAATGGCGGGATATGATACTTTCGATCTTTCTATATTGAGTATTATACTCCAAAACCAGAGGCACTTGATCCTGTTGACATATCAATTTTTTTTCTTCAAGCAGCACTTGTCTTTGCATCCGTCTAACTTCTATTTTTTCTTCAATGAAGTCTTGATTGTAGCCTTTATCTATAATTCTTTTCCCAATCATATTGGCCTGCATACAGAAATGGTCTTCGTTGGTACAATTATGTCTTAATCGCATAATCTGGCCTTTAGGGATGTTAAATAGCCAGTTTCTATGATGGCAACTTCTCATGGGTAGTTAACTATTACGATCGACATTTTTAAAAAAAGTCTTAGTAATAAATTGATTATTGATGCATGAAATTTCTAAGTCGAGGAACGAAATAGAATGCTCCTCTATTTGCCAAGATAGTACGATATTTTTATCATTGTTGTTCAATTTCACAAAAAAAGAGGTGAAAAGGTCACGATTGCCTTCACAGATAATAAAAAAGTTGTCGGTATATCTTTTAAACAAGAGTAGTTCTTTGGGTGGATCCAAAAAAACTTCTTTCTCCTCCCAAGTCCTGTGACACTGGGGGCAAATAGCTACTCTTGTTTTCTGTTGGTAAAATTGTTTGCAGTACCAAAAATGACTGTGTTTGAGGCAGAAGTCGAGGCATTTGATGAGGAATTTCTTCTGTATGCAAGGGAGTTTAGTATATTTCCTAAGGCCCCATTTCATAGCCTCACATGCTGCATAATAGGGTATGATGGGGTACAGTGAAGACACATCTGCTGTTGCCATCAGTACAGCCCCGGTGTCCACTCTATTCTCAAGTATTTGAAGCATTTGTTTTGTGTCCCTCAGGTAGGCCTCAGTGCTCTGTACAACAGGTTGAAGATATTTATCGATGTATTCGCCCATTCTTGCTGTAATTGATTCTATACCATTAACAATGGGTCATAGAGGGGTGTGGCCGGCATGGCAGACTGAGCAGACGTGTTCCCTGAGAGCTCCTGGAGTATAGTTGAATCCTTCATCTGTACACTGACATAGTGCTCCCCGGTGGGTCTCCCTTGGGTCTGCATGCCTTCCAGAACTCCCAGTATCCAAAAGCGGAGTAAGAGATTGAAATTTCCCCCGAACATTCCTCAGGATAGCGGCCCACTCTCCTGCTCTCCGGGCCCTCCTGTGCACCATTCCAACATGGTGTCGCAAACAGACCATGAGGCGGACCTCCTCGCTGCTACTCTGGGGTTGGCTAAGCTTATGGCTGCCATTACTTCTTGCCAGGCAACTGTCACCACTTGCCAATCTGCCTTAGCTTCCAAAATAGAAGTTCAATTGGATGTGGGATTACTAAGGCAGGACATTGATAAATTCAGATCCAGAGTGTCGGAGGCTGAGCGGCGTGTGGGGTCGGTGGAGGATACGGTGACAGACCATGCTGCCTCTATCCGCACACTGCAAACAAAGGTCAGGGCCCTTGAATACAGAGCTGAGGACGTGGAGAACTGCAGTAGATGGAACAACCTGCGGATTGTGGGTCTACCTGAGGGGGCTGAGGGGAAATCACCCCCCCTTTCACGGAGGACCTGCTGCGCTCGCTGCTGCCCTCTGCACAGCTCTCCCCTTACTTTGCAGTCGAGAGAGCGCACCGTGTCCCCCCAAGACCGGGTCCGGAGGGGTCCCCCCCCGCACCTTCATTCTCCGGTTACTGAATTTTCGAGACAGAGATGAGCTATTAAGGGCCTCCCGTGCTGCGGGTGAGCTTCCCTACCATAATGTCAAACTCCTCTTGCTTCCGGACTATACCATGGAGACCCAGCGGCAGCGCCGCTCTTTTGATGCAGTCAAGATTGGTCTGAGGAAAAGAGGAGTTAAGTACAGTATAATGTTTCCCGCAAAGCTCCGAGTGGTGGACGGCGAGACGATCCGCTTCTTTACCAACCCTAAGGATGCGGCTGCCTGGTTGGAAACCCTACCTCCATAAGATGAGGGCGACTCACCTCTTATTGTTGGCGTTTTGTTGCTGAGGTTGGCAGTGCTATTTGCTGATCTGAGATAGGTATTACCCAGTGACTCTTCCATTTTTGTTCCCTTCTTTTGACTTGTAAGCTCTGATAATATGGATGCAGGTTTTGAGGAAATATGCAGGATGAATATAATCCTCCATGCTTCATATCTGCACAACCTCTGAACACACCAAGAAGAAGGGAGGTTTATTTTCCCCTGCGTTTCAGTTGGGGCTCACTGAACAGGGGCTGTGTTCACTGTTTCATCCTGAACTACCCTTCCTGGAAATGTACAAAAGGGTATCTTTCTATATATCAATGGTTCTAAGTTGCAACAGCGCAATAAGTATGTGCCCCTGCCTAGGCATGTGATTTTCAGTTTCTTTTTCTTTTTGACTTTATAATTTTTCTCAGTTATGCTACTCCATGCTCAGGGAATTTTCCTATTCATACTCGCACTTGGTCGTTTTGACATTGGGAATGTAAATCCATTGCTCTTGGTCGTGTGACCCTAACTAGATAGTTATAGTCAGTTGACTATGGGTTTTTTGGGATCCAGGTGTTCCTCACTATTCCGAGGTGCACGGGGTGGGGGGCAGGGGGAGTTAGCACTTGCTAACCTATGTTGGGTGTTTTGGTTTAACACGTGTTACACAAGTAATGTTGGTCTTCTACTTAAAATGTTGGTTGATTGCTTCACTGATCTCTATGGTACGGCTCACTTAAATACATGTCTGCAGGTTTGGGACTTGGTGGAGGTCGCAGAATATCTCCTGTGGCTGTTATGGCGCATGACACCACCGGTCACAAACCTGTTGAGATTCTTTGCTTCCTCCCCCCTATGGCTGAATGCTTAGTAGTGACATGGAATGTGAGGGGTCTTAATTCTGCTATAAAGCGCTCACTAGTAATTAATTATTTGCGGAAGATCCGTCCACAGGTGTGTATTCGAGACACATCTAATGGGCTCCCGAGTCATGAGCTTAAAACGGGCCTGGGTGGGAGCTCATTACCATGCAACCTATTCCAGTTATGCCAGGGGGGTCAGTGTTTTAGTGCACAAATCCCTGCTTTTTCAGCTCCTGGATGTTAAGATTGACCCGGGGGAAGATATGTGCTCCTACATGCTCGGATTTCGGAGGTACCTATTGTGGTGGTGGGCATCTACCCCCCCCCCAGTCGATATAGATGTGCTCCATGTACTGATGCAGCAGGTTACACTCTATAATGTAGAGAACGTATTATTCATTGGTGACTTTAATATGGCCCCCTCCCCAGGGTTGGACAGACTGCATGCTTCCGGTTTGACCCACTGGGCCTCCACCTTCCACATGATTGATGTTTGGCGTCATTTCCACCCCTCTGATAGGGAATTTACTTGCCTCTCTACCACATACCGGACCCTGTCCCGTATCGACCTGGCTTTTGCCTCCTCGGCTTTGCTGCGTAGAGTGGTCTCCTCTGAGATCCTCTCATGAGGAATTTCGGACCATGCTCCGGTATCTGTCACATTGAGGCTCTCAGAGGTGGTGGGTGTGGGTGTATGGAGGCTGTCCAAATACTGGATCATGGACCCAGATATTCAAGAGGAGATGCCAGAGGCGCTGTGTAACTTCTGGATGGCAAACGCGGGCTCTGCTGGACCTCTAGTGGTTTGGGATGCCCTTAAATCATGGATTAGGGGCACGTACATGGCTCGCATAGCCGCAAAAAAGAGGCAATCTGCGCAGTCTCTGAGGCAGTTGGAAGAATAAGCATGGGTTAAAGAGGCTGAATATGTACGATCTCCCAATCAGGGAACTTATGTGCCCTGGCAAGATATTCTGAGGGAATTGTCCCTGTTTAGAATTGAACTCACCAAGAAGGCTATGCTTGATAGTGCTCAGAGAGTATTTGAATTTGGGGATAAGAACGGGAGACTGTTGGCCTGGTTGGCAAAGGGTCAATATACGGTGACTCATATTGGTAGGGTAAAGGATTTAGATGGCCATTTGCTGACAGCCCCGGTTGATATCAGTGCTAGATTCTTAGACTTTTACCAGACCCTATACTCCTCTAGAGCAGACTTTCATGCCCCCGAGCTTGTGCAATACCTTGACCAGATCCCACTTCCTGCGTTGACAAGAGAGAAGAGAGAAGACTTGGATAGAGATGTCTCCCTTGAGGAGGTGCAGGAGGCACTAGGATCTATGCAGTCGGGCAAATCTCCAGGACCCGATGGAATTCCCATTGAATTTTATTTAGTTTATCAGGATTTTCTGGCCCCGAGACTTACTTCACTACTGCGTCAATCCTCTGACTTGGACTCCTTTCCAGAGTCCTGGTCCGAGGCGATAGTGGTCTTGGTGTCCAAACCCGGTAAGGACCCTGAAGAGTGTGCCTCCTACCGGCCTATTTCCCTAATTAATGCGGACGCCAAGTTGCTGGCAAAACTTCTAGCTCGTAGGCTTAGTGGGGTGAAGGAGGACCTCGTGCATATAGACCAGACTGGGTTCATGCCAGGTAAGGGCATGGATATTAATATCCGGCGCCTGTTTCTAAATTTAGCCATCTCCCATCAGAATGTAGGCACTAGAGTCATAGCCTCTCTGGACACGGAGAAGGCTTTTGACTCTGTTGAGTGGGAGTACCTGTGGGCGGTGTTGCGTAGATTCAGTGTGGGACCTAAGTTTCTACATTGGCTGGGGCTATTGTATAAAGCGCCTAGGGCAAGGATTCGGGTTAATAATACTCTTTTTTTCTCCTGCAGAGGGGGACCCAACAGGGTTGCCCGCTATCACCCAGCCTTTTTGCTTTGGCCTTGGAGCCCCTGGCAGTTTTAGTCAGGGAATCTGAAGATATTAAAGGACTTAGGGTGGGCCCTCTGGAGGAGAAAATTTCACTATACGCGGATGATACGCTGTTATATTTGCAGGATGCTGGCTCTTCCCTACAGGCCGCTCTGGCTGGCTTTGATGAATTTGGCAGGTTTTCGGGAATTCAGATCAACTGGGGGAAGTCTGTCTTGTTCCCTCTTGATGCGCAGACTAGACAATCTGCGGCTCAATCTGCATTGCGTTGGGTAGAGGAATTTGTATATTTGGGCATTAGAGTCACTCGAGACCCACAATCCTTCCAACGGCTTAATCTCCAGCCTGTAGTGTCACGCCTAAAGGACCACTGCTCTAGATAGGCTAATTTACCCCTTAACTTATTAGGACGAATTAACATCATAAAAATGATCTATCTTCCTAAATGTATTTATCCTTTCCGGAACTTCCTTGTTTTGCTACCCCGATCCTTCTTCAGGGAAATAGATGGCTGCATTGGCTCCTTCCTGTGGCAGGGCTCCCCCCCTTGCCTGGCCAGATCGACTCTGCAGCTACCGGTGGAATGTGGTGGACTGGCTTTGCCCAGTCTGTTACTCTACTATAGGGCGGCCATTTTGGTAATGGTTAGGTGGTGGTTGGAACAGTCTAGAGCCAATACTGCTGTCTGTCTTGAGGCAACTGTTATGGGTTCCCTCAGGGAGTTAGGTAACCCTATATACTGAGGTGCCTCACCATACCCTTTATTGCCGACCCCTACCAGGACTACTCTTGGGGTGTGGAGTCTAGCCAGGAGACGGTTTGTTTCTCCGGGTAAATGGTCTCCCTTTTGCCCACTGTGGGGCAACCCGTCATTCCCACACCTTAGGTCGATCCCTGACCAGCAACTTTGGGCCCGGTATAACATTAAAATACTGAAAGATGTAGTGGTGGCAGAGTCTCTGTGTTCCTTTTGGGAGTTGTCTAGCAGGTACGGTCTCCCTGGTTGGATGATATTCCGATACTATCAGTTACGGCACGCATTCCGGGCACAATTCCCGACGTCACTCGATCTTGAATCGGATGCGGTGGAGGATTTGCTGGCCCAAGAGTCTCTATCCAAGCCTTTGTCTGCAATATACCTAACTCTAATTAGGAAAGACTCCCCAAAGATGGACATACTCTGGACTCGATGGGAGGCTGACATCCCGACACTAGACAGACAATTATAGGAAGACAGTTTTGAGGACGGTTTTAGACTACTGATATCTTCTAGGGATAAATTAGTACAAACAAAATTCTTCCATAGGGTGTACCTCACGCCTCAGAGGTTGCATAGAATATATCCGAGGAGGTCCCCGGACTGCCCGCGTTGCCACTCTCCTGATAGCTCCTACATCAACATGTTTTGGGCCTGCCCTAAACTATCACTATATTGGTCTGCCATTATGGAGGGAATTAATGCTCATCCACAACTTGAAATACCCTTAACACCTGAATTAGCCTTACTGGGCATACACGATGATGACCAGAGACCTAAATATACCAAGTTGCTAGTCTCCCTGTTGCTCTTCTATGCCAAAAAAGAGTTTTTCTTAAAGTGGATTTCTAGCAGGCCTCCAACGGTGGGGGCGTGGGAAAATTCTGTTAATTCTGTCCTTCCTATGTACAAATTGACATATATGAGTAGGGGATGCCCTCAGAAGTTCATGAGGGTATGGCAGCCTTGGACTGAACCTGGTTGCGATCTACATTAAATGTAACCTAGCACATTTCTGCTATCTGTCTGTGGTTTCCTACACTGTGCTGGTGCCCCCCCACCCTCTAGTCCCCCTTTTTTCTATCCCAAATATTCCCCCTTTCCCATCCAATCCTCCTCTACCCATCTCCTTCCTTGTCCCCCCCGCCCCCCCTTCTCCTCTCCACCTCCTAACACTGACATTATGCACGAATAAATACTACCATATGTGATGTAACTGCTCCTTCTATAAGACATGTACAGCTCTAATTGTGACCACTGTATTGTTTTCCTTTTCTGTATTGTGTTCCATAACTTCTTAAATAAAGACCAACCTTGTTGTTAAAAAAAACAATGGGTCTTAAAGGGGGATCCGTTTTATCCTTATGGATTTTGGGTAATGCGTAAATAATCGGGGTTCTGCAGGCTTCTGGAACCAGATATTTAGCTTTTTTTTTATTTAATATGCCTTTTTTTATTTAATATGCCTTTTTTTAAGGCCCAGATGGACCACTTGTTCCAATTCTTTCTTCCATTTGAATATGGGATTACTAGATAGTATACAGTAAGTGTTGTGATCTCCCAATAGCTTTATCACACCTGTATGATATTGTTCGATTGCTTGTATCACAATCCCACCTCCTTTATCAGAAGGCCTAATGACAAGATTCTTTCTTTTGATGAGCTTTTGAATACCAGTCTTGATAATTCTAGGTTCTTCTTTTTTCTTTACAATTACATTCTTGATTTCTTCCGTCACCAAGTTCTTGAAGACTTCAATATGAGTATTATCCTTGGGTTTATGATTGAAGGTTGATCTATTCCTAAGATTACTATGTATCACTAGGTCTTTTTGTGAAGTGCTGACATCAATAGGTTTTTCCAACAAATATTTTTTGATATTTAATTTTCTTATATACTTTTGTATACTAATGTACGTCTCAAATTTATCAAATTTTTTTGCTGGTGCATATCTTGCTCTGCAGCCTCTTTTCTTATAGGGCTTTTTCTCCTTGTTTCTTCTATTCTCCTCGGGGGGTGGTATTCTGTTCCTCTCTCTAAAAAAGATCTGTTGTGATCCTGTTCATGGTGGTAATTGTATTGCTGTCTCCTGTCTCTATCATTGTCATGAAGATCCCTTAAGGGAGAATAATAATTGTATGTATGATTGGGCTACGTTCTCTTGGTCTATACGGGGCATTCGGTGGGCCTCTTTCTTCTCTTTGTCCATAATGATGATCATTATGGACAAAGAGAAGAAATTGAACAACAATGATAAAAATATCGTACTATCTTGGCAAATAGAGGAGCATTCTATTCCGTTCCTCGACTTAGAAATTTCACGCATCAATAATCAATTTATTACTAAAACCTTTTTTAAAAATGTCGATCGTAATAGTTATCTACCCATGAGAAGGTGCCGTCATAGAAACTGGCTATTTAACATCCTTAAAGGCCAGATTATGCGATTAAGACGTAATTGTACCAACGAAGACGATTTCTGTATGCAGGCCAATATGATTGGGAAAAGATTCATAGATAAAGGCTACAATCAAGACTTCATTGAAGAAAAAATAGAAGAAGTTAGACGGATGCAAAGACAAGTGCTGCTTGAAGACAAAAAATTGATATGTCATCAGGATCAAGTGCCTCTGGTTTTGGAGTATAATGCTCAATATAGAAAGATTGAAAGTATCATATCCCGCCATTGGCATATTCTTAAATCTGATAGAGGCCTTAAAGAAATTTTACCGGAAAAGCCTAAATTTATATATAAAAGAGCACCCACTCTTCGAGACCGGTTAGTTAAAAGTGTGATAGATCCCCCAAAAAAACAGTTTTCTTTCTTTACTGGCAAGGGCTTTTACCCCTGCAGACGCTGCTATGCCTGCACCGGCACAAAACATCCGAACCAAAAAGTGTTTTCTTTTCAATCAAACAGTAATGGCACCAAATATGATATCACTGAGTTCATTGGATGCAACACTGAGGGCACAGTTTATGTATTGGAGTGCAGCTGCGGCCTTCAATATATTGGCCGCACCAAGAGGCTGCTAAGAATTCGTATTAAAGAGCATGTCCAAAACATTCAGAGTGGCTTTGACAAACATAGTGTCTCTAGGCACTTTGCGAAATATCATAACAAAAATCCCAGCCACCTTAAGTTTTGGGGCATTGTACCCTATAACAGACCGTGGCGTGGGGGACATAAAGTGAGGATTCTAAGCCAACTTGAGTCCAAATGGATATTTTCTATGGACTCTCTTACGCCTAAAGGGCTTAACATCGAGTTCGACTTAAACTGCTTTCTCAGTGATTTTTAAACTTCATCAACTTTATTCTTAATATTTTATGTTATATATTCACATCCCCAGGTGGGTTTACTGTATGGGTTGTTTATTTATTTACAATACTATCCTTTTGATTTGCCTTTGTTGCATAGATATATATTGTCTTAATGTACCTACTTATGCATATGTATATCCTTCCAGTTGGTTTGTGATGTTCCCTGAGCTCCTCCTTCCCTCTGGGACCCTCTGCCCCCCCCCCCCCTTGTTCTGGTGGACTATGCCCAGTATATTTTGTTTATATATATATATATATATATATATATATATATATATATATATATATATATATATATATATATATATATATATATTTTTTTTTTTTTTTTTTTTTCTCACCCCTTTTTTAATATACATATGTTTTATATTTTTTTATATACATTAATTTTTTATTTTTATAGTTACTCCAGATGTGTTATATTCTCGTGTTTTTTCCTATGCACTTTCGTGCAAATATTTTTTTAATATGTATGGCGACGTTCCTCACTAATGGGTCTTACTGCTCTTTAGTGATTGCCTTTTGCTGTGCTTCCCCTTTTTTTTGCTCCACATGGACCATGCTATTGGCCATCTCTTTTCTTTTACACTGTCTATCTATGTGTGAGACCACAGCAAAATGGCCGACGGACCTGTGTAATATCCATGCCATTACTTTCGGCGATGGGCTTCTGGAAAATGGCCGCCAGGCGTCCATCACAAGCAGACTATTTAAAGACACTAACTTTTACCCTGTGTTATCCTCTGATGAAGTCACATGACGTGACGATACGCGTCAGGATTGGAGCACGGGAAATTGTCACAATCTAACGGCAGGAAATGAGCTCAGCGCTCGTGGATGTTACGTGCCACAGTCTGCTTTTAAATGTGAGTCTGCTTTACTGTTTTAATAAAATTGGTTTACTATACGGGATTACGCTATGTATACTCTTTCCTTACACCCAATGTACACCTATTACATCTGACGAGCATTGTGGAGCTGGGACTGACTGAAGATACCTACTGAGGCATACGAACTCAGCGTTCATGGATTGGTGCCCACACTCATTTAAATAAAGTGAGAGTATCCTTTTCCTCTGGTCTGTCCCCTCTCACTCTGGCCGTCACGGTGTCATACTTGATATATTGTTTATGTCATTTTCCATTATCGTTCTATATATCCACCATTGGAACCATTTCATATATCGGATGGGATATCCATGTCTGCCCGTGGTCTGCAACTAAGCACATGCTGTATACCTTACAGCAGTAAGGTGAGCTGCTTATAGACACGGAGGTGTTCACACTAAAGATTTTTATGCTGCTTGGTGGTGGGACTGCTATATTTCACTTATATGGACTCACTTTATGTAGTTTCCAGATTTATGTTAGTCAATATGTGCTAATGTTACGACTGGGTCATTTGGACGTTTGGCTGTGTTTTTTACTTAAGTCTGTTTGATTTCATCCATTTGATCATTTATATTTTTGCGACATTTGTTATATGTCACACAGTTGCCACATTTGTTATATATTATATATGCCACATATTCTTTCACATTTTGTTTCATCACCTTGCATCTTGATATCTCCCTTTTTAGTGTATCTGTGGCCTCACTTTGGCTGCTTACACCTCTCTATTATATTCACTTTTAATTAGTCCCCTCCACATCCCACTCCCTCTTTTTTCCCTTTGTATCACAGCGCAACCACCATCTTTCTTTTTGCCTACATTCTTTCTACTTGGATCAGTTACACAGGTCTTGCAGCAGTGTCCCTTAGTATAGGTCCTTAGTGACAGCGCGGGAGTCACTCGTATTTAAAGGGGACAGGGGACAACCCTTTCTCGTCCTGTTTTTCATTTTGAAGGAGGCAGACGGACATCCTTCCCCTCCTTCGGTATGACTGTAATTGTGGCAGACAAGGCCTCTCTACTCATCTCAAAATCATTTCCCGGGCCATTCATATATTGTTTTCAATTTCTCTTTATTAAATTTTCATTTCATATAAACAATCATAAATATACAACAAAACCAAGTAGTAACTACCAGTTAAACAAGACATTTCACAATAGAAAATACTTCCATTACATAAAAGGTTATTCATTCTGGTTGTATTCGTCTATATCATTCATCTCCAAGTTACCTTATCCTAACCTTAAAAAGAAATTCCTGCCCCCCCCCCTCCCCATACCCATCTCCTCCATACTGATCGCACTCATACACACCCAGAACAAAACAAAACAACAAAAACCAAAAAAAAAAAAAAAAGAAACTTCTCCCTCTATCCTCATTCCTCATATATATTCCATTAGTTCATGCGATGCCTTAAACTCACCCCAACTTTGCCAAATCTCAGGAAGTTGATTTGTGGTATAACCTTCCTCTCTTATCTGTTCCTCCATATACTGGATTTCATTCATTTCACATACCCAATCTATAATTGCTGGGCTCTTTGTTTTTTTCCAGTCTCTTGCTATTATTGTTCTGGCCGCTGTTATCATATGATGAATGATATCTTTTTTAATCTTCTTTATTGGTTTTGGTATCAGGGACAGTAGTGATATTTCTATACTCGGGGTCAGTTCTTCTCCTGTTATTTTATGATAAATATCAAATATTATGTTCCAAAATCCCTTCACCAGGTAGCAACCGTACCATATATGTTCCATTGTACCCTTCTCTATTTTGCATCTCCAACATAAATCTGTATTACTTTTATTGAATAAATTTAGAGTAACTGGGCTTCTATACCATCTCATTACTATTTTGTAATTCCTCTCCTGATATTTATTTGCAATGGTTGTTTTATGTATAGTTTCAAAAATCTTTTCCCATTCTTCTTCCAGCAGTGGTCTCTCCAATACCTCTTCCCATTTCTTTACGTTTATTATCTCCTTAAGTGGACCATTTGGGATTAGTTCGTCATATATTTTTGATATTTTCTTAGTTGGAATTTGCTCTCCCAATAATAGTTCTTCAAATTTAGTTGGTGGTCTGTTTATCCTGACTATTTTATGTCCTAAAAACGTCTGAAGTTGTTGATATTGCATCCATTTTTTTGATTTTCCGTTCCCATATCTTTAAATGCAGGTATTTTCCTATTCTCTAGGATTTGTACTAATCTTATTTCCTCTGCCCTGTTCCATTTTAAGAATTTTTTACATTCCATTGCTGGGGGGAATTCAGGATTGAGAAACAATGGAGTCATAGGTCCCAGTGTCGTGGAGAGTTTCCCATTTTTCACTATGCCATCCCATACCTTTAGCGTTGCTCTTACAAAGAGTGTCAGTTCCTTTTTCTTAGGTCTCAAATAGGGTTCTATCCATGGGAGGAATTTCAGTTGGGGCCCTATTATTTCCTCCTCTATCCTGACCCATTGCTTGTTTTCTTTGTTATGGTACCAATCAATTATACTGGTTAGTGATGCTGCTTGCAGATATTTTGTACAGTCAGGTAGTGCCAGCCCCCCCTTGCTTTTCTTTCTTATTAGATTTTCTCTTTTTATCCGGGGGGTTTTATGTGCCCATATAAATCCAATTATGGATTTTTTTAGCTCCTTCATTAATTTTCTTGGAGGTTCCAGCGGTATCGTTTGAAAAATATACAAGAGTTTTGGTAGTACATCCATTTTTACGATATTAACTCTTCCTATCCAAGAGTGCACCAATTTATCGTATCTCTGTAATGATTTAATAGCATTTCCAATTACCTTCTCATAGTTCATCTTCTGCAACTGTTTCAGATCTTTGGTTAGAAAGACTCCTAAATATTTTATTACATCTCTCTTCCACTTAAATGGAAAGTCCTTTTGCATCAATAAGCTAGTTCTTTCGTTAATTGATATATTTAATATCTCTGATTTGTCATAATTTACCTTGAAATAACTTAACTCCCCAAATCTTTTAAGTTCTTTCATTAAATTTGGGATAGTTATGATGGGGTTGGTTATATATACTAATAAATCATCTGCGTATGCAGCTATCTTATATTCTTTTTCCCCCACTCTTATCCCTTTAATATCTTTGTTATTCCTGATTGCAGTGATTAAATGTTCCATTATAAGTACAAACAATAAGGGAGAGAGGGGGCACCCTTGACGAGTGCCGTTTGATATTTTTATGTCTTTTGATAACATACCGTTCACTCTTACTTTTGCTCTTGGGTTGGAATACAGAGCCATTATCCTGTTAAACATTTTCGGGCCCATACCGATTTGTTTCAAAGTTTCTTCCAAGAAGCACCAACCTATTCTATCAAATGCTTTTTCAGCATCTATGGCCAGCGTGCACATTTCAGTATCTGTTCTTTGGGCATGCTCAAGTAGTGTACAGGTCTTTATGATATTATCTTTAGTTTCTCTCCCTTTTGTGAATCCGGCTTGGTCTAATTGTGTGTAGTTGGGTAGGATCGGTGTTATTCTGTTTGCAATAATTTTGGAAAACAACCGAATATCTATGTTAGTTAACGAGATAGGTCGATAGTTCTTACACAACGTATGGTCCTTCTCCGGTTTTGGAATCAAAGTAATATGGGCTTCTGTGCTTTGTGGTCCGAAGCTTTGTGTTTCTGATATCGAATTGTATGTTTTTTCCAGTATAGGGGCAATTATGTCCTGAAAATTCTTTAAAAATCTAGCCGTGAATCCATCGGGTCCGGGACTTTTTCCCGGGACTAGTTCTTTAATTGCTTGCTGAATCTCTTCTAGGGAGATATCCTTTTCTAATTTTTCGGTTATTTCTTCAGGGAATCTTGGGAGAGCAGTTTCGTATATATATTCTTTAATTTTCTCTCTATTCCCATTCTCCCTCCTATTCCCCTCTGATGTTTTAATATTATATAAGTTAGAGTAATATGTATGGAATTCTTCCTTTATATCTTTGGGGTCATATGTATATTCACCCTTTGCTTTTAATATTTCAATTATGGTTGTTGATATCTGTTGTTCTTTTAAAACCTTAGCGAGTATCTTTCCTGTTTTATTCCCGTATTGATACCATTGTGCCCTTCCACGGTCTCTAATCCTAAGAGTTTCCTCATCGAGCATTGTTTGTAGTTCCAGTCTTTTCTCATTTCATTTTATTTTATCTATTGATTTGAGGTTTTTTTTATGATTTTTATCCAATTCCTCTATTTCTTTTATCAGCTGAGATTTTTTTTGCTCTCTTCTTTTTTTTAATCTAGAACCATGTTTAATGAGTGTCCCCCTTATTACGCATTTTAATGCTTCCCATTGTATGGGAATTGATGTTTCGTCTTCCTCGTGGATTTCTATAAATTCTTTTATTGTCCTACGTATGTCCTCTATGCATTCTTTATTTTTTAATAGGTTGTCATTTAGTCTCCAGTTTCTTTCTGTTTTTTCTCGCTTTATTACTTTGATTTCCAAATACAACGGGGCATGATCTGACCATAAGAATCCTCCTATATCTGATGATGGAGTCATTGACATTCCCAAATGATTAATAAAAAAATAATCTATCCTATGGTAGGAGTCATGTATATTAGAATAGTATGAATAATTTTTTTCCGTCTGATGTTGGGCCCTCCATATATCCATCAGCTGATGCTTCTCCATTGTCCCCTTAAATTCCTCTATCTGGCTTTTATTTCTATAAGCATGTGTATTAGTTGTATCAATTTTTGTATCTATAATAAAATTAAAGTCTCCCCCCATAATCACTATACCTTCTGCTTTTTCCATGCTCTTATTTATGGCTTTTATTCCCATCCTTATCTGATCATAATTCGGTAGATAAGGATTAATAATTGTAAAAGTTTTTCCATATAGCATTACCTTTATAACCAAAGATCTTCCGTCATTGCCCATATATTTTTGTATTACTTGGTGAGGTACATTCCTATGAAAAGCAATGGATACCCCTCTTGATTTGGAGTAAGGAAATGTATCATGTATCCAGAAATTATAATTCCGATTGTTAATTTTTGGAATGTGATTCGAGCGAAAATGAGTCTCTTGGAACAGTATAACATCCACTTTTCGTTTATTAAACATGTTTAAGATTTGATTTCTTTTGTTAGGAGAGTTCAGACCCCTTGCATTGAACGAACAGAATCTAACCTCGCCCATTTAATAGAGAGGGAGAGAAGAGAGAGAGAGAAGAAAAAAAAAAAAAAAAAATTCCCTTGTTACTTTCACTCACACACCACACACGCACTAAATCTACCCTGTTTCTATTTGACTTTGAACAAAGTCTATCTTACTATCTAAAGTAAGTTCCCTAATCTGGGGGTTTTAAGCCTGCTAACCAAGAATTGTCGCACATTCGTCCTCCTCATGCCGTTCTCCTTTTTTTTCTTTTTTTTTTTCCTTCTCCTCACCATGTGTACAGGCATATGGTAAGATGAAGATCTCCCTATTATCTTTTCCCCTCCTCTTTGAAGGAGGGGGGGGGGGGGAAGAGAAGAGATAGGAAAAAAAAAACAAACAAACAAAAAAAAAAAAAAAAAAGGAGGCATTTCTTTCATTTCTTTTATATTCTGTGGTTCTTACCTATGCACATATATTAGTAGTTCTATAAATTCTTACATTCATCTATTATTCTTACTACTATATCTGTCTTTAAGGTTAATCTTTATAAGACTTGTTATTTCATTGTATTATCTCCAGCTCTATACTTAGTAACTTAGTGTGTTAACCACAAAAAATTAATTTTCCGCTCTTTATCTTGCTCCCTCCCATCTCCTCTCATTCCCCCCCCCCCTGTATTTACAGTGCCCCAGTATATTAATCTTAAAGTGCTGTCATAAACATTAACAGTATCGTGCATTTCCTTCCCCCATAGTGCTTGTTCCGTTGTGTGTATCACAAAAAAAAACAAAAAAAAACCCACCGCTTCAATTCCTCAGTGTATAAACATTTAAGTGCCTTCAATCACGAACAAACAGACATAAAAAAAAAAAAAAACATTATAAGCATTAAAAATATTACATCTCCCTCCCTACAGTGCTTAAATCATTACACCATTAGACCATCAACCTTAAATTCTCCAGTGTATAAACAATTCAATATTTCATCTTGTACCCTCTGCATAAAAGAAAAAAAAAAAAAAAAAAAAAAAAGGAAAATTTATTATCAAATACTTACCGTAATTTTCCTTTCCTGATGGACTCCATGGCAGCCTACGTGTGGGTTAACCCCGCCTCCTCTCCAATGCTATAGGACCCCCTACCCTATAAGAATGAGCTCACCTGTACAGACTGTGTTCCGTAACTAGCCTACTCATTGACCGATGGGTGGGAACTCTGTCTGCCATGGAGTCCATCAGGAAAGGAAAATTACGGTAAGTATTTGATAATAAATTTTCCTTTTTCCTGACAGACTCCATGGCAGCCTACGTGTGGGAAATAACTAGCCATTCCACACGGGTGGGTATGCTGAACAGCAATAATATAATTTGACCCGTCAACCGACAGGATTTATAAACCAAAGCTCACAGAAGAAAGCGAAGCAGGCTCAGAAAAGTAATCTGACATTAAGGTTTCAATAGGGGCCCTTGAGGTCGCTTGCAGATAACGCCTGAACACACGTACCGGGCTGCTGCCCATGAAGCCGCTATACCCTTGGTGGAACGTGCCGTCACCGCCTCCGGAGGAGTCAGGATCCTATCTCTATAAGGCTGATGAACAAACTGTACAGTTCTGGACGAGGCTTGATCCAGTTTGCTACTGCCGAAATGCAGGATGGACAGGTAGACAGAATGTCCAAAAGGAAGGAAGTAGCTTGCAGGTATACCTTCAGAATCTCGTCTATGACCAGAGGATAGGACGATTTCCTGGATCCTATGGAACCTTGAGGTAATTCTTGGATTTGAGCTGAGCATGGGAAAAAAGAACCATCTGGTCCGGGAAGAAGGACAGAAAAAAGATTCTTCGTAACCTAGGGACGTGACCTCCGAGACCCTCTAGCCAAGGTAATGGCTACTATGATATTGATTTTAGTTAAAAAGGCCTCCCATAGAAAGCGGGGAGGACCCCGTATTACTGAGTTCAGACAGTGAGCCAATGACAAGGGGAAGGTCTCAATTGGGAAATCTTGGTCTCCTTTTGAGGGCTAAGCTTTAGCTGCCCATGGGATGGATGGTGGACTAAAGGGTAAACAGCCCACGAAGTTCTGGAGAAGGCCAACAAGGCTGAGACTTGGACCCTAAGAGAGCTGATGGATAGAGATAAATCTAGGCCGAAAAAGCTGAAGATATCCTGAGCTTTTGGATTTCTGCATGACCTGCTCAGAGAATGAGAACTCAACCGACTTGTCCTGAATTTTCCTGTCGACCTAATTCATGCTCGTCCCAGTAGAGTTCATGAGAGTGGCAATCACCCTTGAAGCGCATCCGAGCCGGACAAGGGTGCAGAACTGTCCCTTGAGAAAGAAGGACCAGCCTGAGAGGGAGAGACACCGGATCCCGGAAGCTGAGCTGGCTCAGGAGGGGGAATCAAGGGCGATTGGCCAGTAAGGGGCTACTGCCACCACTTTGACTGCTTCCTCATGAGATCTTTGTAAGAACCTGAGAATTATTGGGATTGATAGAAAAGGCGTATGCCCTCTTGAAGCTGAAAACGATCTGTCAGGGCATCCACTCCAGAGGCCTAGCTGTAATGACCCAGGGTTGTAACACCTCACCAGCTTGAGGTTGCCTGTGAAGAAAAAGAAAAAGATCCACTTCGGGATTGACTCCCAGGAACAGAATCCGCTTGAATGTCTGCACACGAGAAGACCATTCTTTAGTGTTTGCGCCTAGAAATACGATCAGACGATCTAGATTCGAGGAATATAGGCCATTGAAATGCCGGTCAGGCTGGGCCCAAGATATGATGGGCTTGATCTTCCGACATAGTGTGGAGCTTCGAGTGCCCCTATGACTCTTCACATAGAAGATCGCCATTGTGTCATTCCATTCTTTATAATGCTGACTCTCCCTTCCAGAGATGGGAGAGGAACTGAAGGGCACACTAGGCTGTCCGAAGATCCGGGACATTCTAGCCCGGGTTGAGAAGACGCGTACCCAGCTTGCCTTAAGCCAGATCCTAACTGCAGAGGGCTCCCCAACCGGAACCGCTGGCATCAGTCGTGACCTTGACCATGAGATGGGGCAATGAAGTGGCAATTGAGCAGATTTTGCGCTGAAGACACCAGAAGAGGCTGCTCCACGCCGTTGATATGTAAATAGGTTGACTGTTGCCCCTTGAACTCCCTCGCTGCAGAAAACCTGACTGGAGCGGGTATAACCTCTGCAGGGACCACTTGACCATAGGGGTCGTGAAAACCGTCGAGGCGGTAGTTCTTTTTTTTTTTTTTTTTTTTTAGGAGCCACCTGAAGCTGGTCAGGGTGGAGATAGCCGGTTCCCTGAGAACCAGCAACTGGTCTTTGTGTTAGGATAACAAGGCGAGGTCACCGAAATAGTGATAAAGACGTACCCCTCTCGTTTAAATGAGGGCCACTATGGCCGGAGAAATTTTTTTTTTTTTTTTTTATGAAGACACGTGTGAGGTCATCAGCCCGATAAGGAAGAAGAAGAACTGTAGATGGTCTCGCCCAATTTAGAACTAGAGGTAACATCTTTTAAGTCAATTGGGATTAGCCAATGTCCTGGCCGTATAGAAGGTCGACAGAGCCTTCCAACGTATCTACAAATTTTATATACTTGTATAGGTAAGACAGATCTAATACTAGACACCAAAACTGTTACTTTTGTGTTTGAGAAGAGGGGAAAGTATACCCCTGGAATTCTACGTCCCTCGGGGCATGTACAGTAACACCTGCTCCTGCTCTTCCAACTGAGTTAGCAGAGTGGAATAAATCTGGGGAAAGGGGTATTAGTGAAGGACCATGTGTGGCTCGATAAAACCATCTTGACAGTCCAGTAACCAGTGATGGAGGTCACCCAGACATGCCGGAAGAGGAGCAGACGAGCCTCCCCGCCCAGGCACCCGTGGGCGGGTGTAACCCAAAAGTTTCGGCTGGTTCCCGACCAACAGACGCCCTACTCTTAGCGGGTTTTATGGAAGGATGCTTGTACTCTGCTCCAGTTCTTTATGAAGACCCAGCCAGGACTTAAAAACACAAGCTTCTCACGAGCGTTCAACACCTCCCGTACTGGGGACTCTTCCGACCGAGCAGACGCTTAATCTGGGGAAGGCATAACTATAAGGCCCGTTGAACCATGACCGAGGATCATTTAGTCCAGGCCAACAGGTGAAGCAGATTGTCGCCGGCTTCAGCTCCTTTACTGCTAAACTTCTGGAGAACTCTTCCGAAGCTCCCCTGAGTACGAAGACTGCAATCTCTGTCCAGGCTTCCATAACCTTTGGACATAGCTGCCAGGGCAGGGTTACAAGCCATACTGGCAAACCTGTAAGCTTCCTTGAGATCTTGATCTGACTTCTCTCGAGCCTGTCCTGCAGGACACGGCATCTTCTAAGGTAGAGCAACCTGTAATGTCAGACGCAACAACGCTGCATTTATAAGGGGAGTGTTTCCCCGACACTCCACTTCTTCTGTCTTGAAGGGATACACTCTGGAGGTATAGTTTGATGTGGAAGTTCTCTCGTCCACTTAGTTGCACTCCTCGTCCTTTCATCCGTGAGGAGCAGAAAGAGAGAGAGAGAGAGCGCGCCCTTCCCCCAGGTGCTTAAAGAACTATTATGCTTAGGGGGGGAGGAAGGGTCTACTCACTTAAGGGCTTCCTTAAATCGCTTTGACTCGTGAAGGAATCAGAGAGACATCAGAGTTTCCAACACATTCATCCCCTTCCAACTTGATGTCAGAAGAATCCGGAAAAGCAGCGTAGGGCTGGGAAGGACCTGAAACCCTTGGGCTATACCAGCCAAGGAGCCGGGTGGGATGGACAACTGGCTCCATGTGAGGGATGTCTCCCATCTCCTAGGGATTACTTCCTCACCTGTTTCACAAGAGACTCCATAATCTTGTTTTCTGTTTCTTATCCCCAACCGCCCAGGCACAACAGTGGACACATACAGACTCGCTTTCCGAGACTCGTGTCCCATATCTCCAGCAGGCTCTGCCATCCGAGCGGCTGATAGGGCGGTGGGTACGGTGACTGGAGGAGGAATGGCACCATCTCCTCTTAGATGAAGGAGGAATGGCAACATCTCCTCTGGATGGAGGAGGAATGGCAACATCTCCTCTGGATGGAGGAGGAATGGCAACATCTCCTCTGGATGGAGGAGGAATGGCAACCTCTCCTCTGGATGGAGGAGGAATGGCAACCTCTCCTCTGGATGGAGGAGGAATGGCAACATCTCCTCTAGATGGAGGAGGAATGGCAACATCTCCTCTGGATGGAGGAGGAATGGCAACATCTCCTCTGGATGGAGGAGGAATGGCAACCTCTCCCCTGGATGGAGGAGGAATGGCAACATCTCCTCTGGATGGAGGAGGAATGGCAACATCTCCTCTGGATGGAGGAGGAATGGCAACATCTCCTCTGGATGGAGGAGGAATGGCAACATCTCCTCTGGATGGAGGAGGAATGGCAACATCTCCTCTGGATGGAGGAGGAATGGCAACATCTCCTCTGGATGGAGGAGGAATGGCAACATCTCCTCTGGATGGAGGAGGAATGGCAACATCTCCTCTGGATGGAGGAGGAATGGCAACATCTCCTCTGGATGGAGGAGGAATGGCAACATCTCCTGGATGGAGGAGGAATGGCAACATCTCCTCTGGATGGAGGAGGAATGGCAACGTCTCCTCTCGTAAATGTTGTGGCCTGTCAAGGTCTCTGTCAACTGAAAAAAAGAATGGGGGGGAACAAAACGCGATCTCAATCCCTTGAGACTTCAACCTCGGCCCCTCCCCTCGCCTGCACACACCTTGTGCATGAGGGCTGGCTGTATGAAGGCAGTGACCTATCCATAACCGCTTGGACAGAACGTCACCATGACACTGATGGTCTATAGATGACCCGGAAATGCTACACAAACCGAGCCAACCGGAATATTATATAAGATATATATATATTTACATATATATTTTATTTATGATTATTATTATATATATATATATATATTTTCACTCACAATCCAAACAGGAGTGTAGATACATGCTGTATAAAGTAAGAACGAGTATATAGAAGTATAAAGTCCTCTTTTATTTCTTTATTTATTTTCTTCAATATATGCATATATGTTTATAAATTTTTATTTATTTTATCTTCAATTTTTACCCTTTAAGGGGAGAAAACTCAGTTAGACCAACACTGACCAGGCTGGGGGAAGTTGCCGCTTACTGTCTGCGGGAAATCCCGTCCTTAACAGGCGATGACAGACAATCAAGTCCCCCGCCTGAGTGACGTCACCGCTCCTCCACCACGCGCCTGCGCCATGGGAGACAGCCATACGGTGCCTGTGCGGCCGTCGGAAGATTCGCCACTCCGCGCATGCGCGAGCCAAGCCTCGTTTTCACGAAGGCCCCGCGCATGCGCAGAGCGACTGCGGCGGCCGCTACCCGGAAGCACCGCAGCGGCCTGGAACGCGGAAGCGTTCCGAATGCCATGAGGGGACACAGAGGTACCGGGGAGAACCGCGGAGAACCGGGAGACAAACAACATAATAGTATATACAAAGAAACGACTGCCATGGAAGAAGTAAAAAATTTGCAGACCTTGCCAGCCGATGATGCGTCCACCTTCAAGCATAATGAGGCATCCACCCTCCACGAGTGGGGTATTTTAGTGCCATGAAAGCTACTCGCCCGCTCATAGCTGGGCCCTGAGCCACACCGTACCATGGAATGCTAGATTCTGGAACAATCCGACCGGACGCCAACAGGAACAATCGTGATGTAGGTCCATGGAGGAGGACAAAAAAGGAACACAGTCTGTACAGGTGAGCTCATTCTTATAGGGTAGGGGGTCCTATAGCATTGGAGAGGAGGCGGGGTTAACCCACACGTAGGCTGCCATGGAGTCTGTCAGGAAAGTTATTTTTTAAATTTCCATTTCCCCAGTGCATATACACCTATAGTGTTATTTTAAACAATAAGAATGTCTCATATTCCATTCCCCTGTAGTACAAAAAAAAAAAAAAAAAAGTTTATCTTTCTCTTTTCTAAATTTTCCATTCACAAGCGCCTATACCTTAAAATATTAATATAAACAATAAAAATATCCCGAATACCGTCCCCCTATAGTGCTTAAATCATTAATCCATTATATATTTCACCTAATTCATTATTATTAACGTGTTATTGTAACCAATAAGAATATCTCAAAATTCCATAACTCCATTCCTTTATAGTGAAAAAAAAAACAAAAAAAAAAAAAAAAACCCACCCCTTCAACTCCTCAGTGTATAAACCTATAAGTGCCTTCAATCACGAACAAACAGACATAAAAAAAAAAAAAAAAACATTATAAGCATTAAAAATATTACATCTCCCTACAGTGCTTAAATCATTACACCTTTAGACCATCAACCTTAAATTCTCCAGTGTATAAACAATTCATTATTTCATCTTATACCCTCTGCATCCAAAAAAAAAAAAAAAAAAAAGTTATTTTTTAAATTTCCAGTTCCCCAGTGCATATACACCTATAGTGTTATTTTAAACAATAAGAATATCTCATATTCCATTCCCCTGTAGTACAAAAAAAAAAAAAAAGAGCCCCTCCCCTCCAATTCCTCAGTGTATAAACATTTAAGTGCCTTCAATCATGAACAAACGAACATAAAAAAAAAAAAAAAAAAAAAGGCCATTATAAGCATTAAAAATATTACATCTCCCTACAGTGCTTAAATCATTAAACCATTAGACCATCAACCTCAAATTCTTCAGTGTATAAACAATTCAATATTTCATCTTATACCCTCTACATCCCAAAAAAAAAAAAATACATTCCCTCCCCCCCCACTCCCCCCCAGGCCCCCCCCTCCTTTAGATTTTATTGACTGTCTACATGTGCATAATAGGCCAGTTCGGCAATGCTATTTCAGAAATTTTGAGAATGTTTAAAAATTTTGGCAAACCTTCCATATCTCTAAATGATATAATGTGTCCATCCCATTGAACCTGCAATTGGAACGGAAATTTCCATCTATACTGAATATTGTTCTTGATCAAGTGCTCCACCAGAGGCCTTAATGCTCTTCTGCGATCCAGCGTGAATTTTGATATGTCTTGAAAAAATAATAGGGGTTCTCCCTCGTATTGAATGTTTTTATTTAGACGGGCCGCGGACATGATTTTATCCTTTACATGGGCGTAGTGCATTTTACATATCATGTCCCGAGGCTTTTTTAACTCTATCTTCCTTATTCCTGCTCTGTGTGCCCGATCGATGATTAGATCTTTTATGTCAATATCTTGGGCAACCCCCTGAAAAATTTTTTGAAGTGTTGTTACAAGTTCTTTTGGGCTTACTTCTTCTTTTAATCCTCTGATTCTTATGTTTGATCTCCTATTTCTATTCTCTTGCTCGTCTACATTGCTCATTATTTGCTTTAGTTGTTTTTCTTGTTTCAGTATTTTTTCTTCCATCTTTTTAATTTCTTGTTCTGTTTTTATAACTCTCTCATCCATTGTATTTATTCTTTCTTGTGTATTCTTAGTAGATATTTTAAGCTCTTGTATCTCTGTTTTGTATGTTTCTTCCAGCCTATAGATATATTGATCCATGTCTGTCCTCGTTGGGAGCGATCGAATATACGCCCTTATATCCCATTTCTCTTTATCCTCCTCCTTTTGTTTATTTACTGATCCTGCTTTATCAATTGGTGAACTATTCCTAGGGTGGCTTGACTGATCTTCTGCAGATGTTACTGATGATTCTGCTAAATTTGATGATTCTTGTGATGTTTGTAGTTCATGTGTTGTGTGAGGGGGGTGTAGTTGTAATTGTTGGAAGTAATCCTTAATATCTACCATTTGTACTGGTTGTATCCCTACAATTTCTCTATTACTGATGTCTCCTTTATCTTTTTTGCCTTTTTGGTTTTGCGGTGTTTTGTTTCCTTTTTTAGGCGCCATCATATCTTTCCTTTCTTTTATTTTTAGAGCTTTTATTTTCTATCCCAAAATAGGGGAGAGGGGGAGAGGGAGAAAGGAAAGGGGGAAAAAAAAAAAAAGGGGGATCCTCTTTTCTTATAATATATGGCAAGATCCTGTGGTTCGCCTGCAAATAATAAGCAATATAGTAGTAATTCAGTAGCGATTCAGTGGTGATGGTTACTCCTTGACTTAGTAGGCTTATTTAATTTATTATCCTCCTTTACTGGTGATACATCTCTTCTTATTTATGTTTATATATATATTATTATTTTTCCTTTTCCTCTTTTTTTCTTCTTCCCTCCTCTTCCAAACTTCCTTTTACTAGTACTGTGTCCTTTTAATATACAAAGTTCTTGAGTTTTGTAATTACATGAGAATAAGGAATAAAGATTAAAGATTGTCCTTCTATGCTTCTATTTCCCAGTCCTGCCTGTGTGCGGCTTACTTTTTTTTGGAGATGACTGTTTCGCTTTACCTTTGGTGGCTTCTGTTTTCACTTGTGGATATCCCAGAATCCGCTCACGTAGCCTGATCTCTGCCGTTCAGCCTCCAGGGACTCCGCCGGTGAGGGCGTCCGCAGCCGAGATTCCCCGCCGTCTGCAGTGCAGACTCACGGAGGTTCCCGTCAGCTCCCGCCCTCTATCTCTCGGCTCCTCTCCCGGAAACAGTCGGCACCCCACAGGCTCGTTGTCCTTAGCTCCCTTCGGGTTTCACAATCCTCGCGAGTGTTATCGCGAGTGTTGCCGAACTGTCAGCCGCTTCCTTGTCTCCTCCTCCCGGTCTCACTGCTATGCTCCGGACTGGTCTCAAAGCTCTTAGTCTCATCCAATATCGTTCCAGGTATGTAACAGCTAATAGCTGGTTATCTCTGTTGATATTCTGGCGTTCTGGCGTTCAGATTTCTGCCCTTTTCAGCCTATTTCTCCACGCGCCTGTCTCTCAGCATATCTAGCGCAACGGCATGTCAGACCATTGAACTCCTTATGCGGCCATCTTGGTCAGCAGCTCCTCCCCCCGCCAGACGAGCCCCTAATGCCATTCATATATTGACATAGCTTTGGCAACAATATGTCTTTAAATTTTTTATGGTAGGATATTGTAAACCCGTCAGGTCCAGGGCTTTTTCCTGGAACTGAATGGCTTTTTCCTGGAACTGAGTCTCCTAAAGCTCTATTTATCTCCTCCTCCGTTATAGGACTCTCTAATGTCTCTGTAATACTTTCTGAGATCTTTGGCTGTCTTGCATTTTTTTAAAACTCAGTTGTCTTTTTTCTTTTCTCCCTTGTCTGCCCCTCCTTCTGGTCTACCGAATATAGTTCTTTGTAATACTTTTTAAAGGTTTCCCCTATTTCTTTTGTTGTAAATACCATTTCTCCTTCCTTTGTTTGAATTTTATCGATATAGTTTCTAGATTTCTTTTTTCGGAACATTCTGGCTAAATGTTTACTGGTTTTATTTCCCCATTGATATCTTTCTTTAGCTATCCTATAGAATGTTTTTTTTGCTTCTAGTTCTATGAGGTTTTTTTTAGCTCATCTCTTTTAATAACTTATAATAATTAATAATTTTTGGTATATCTCCTTATTTTGACCTTTATGTTTTTTATGTTCTTGCTCGAGTTTAAAGATTTCTTCAGTGAGATTTTTCATTTTCTCTTTTCTCTTTTTTCTTCTTTGCTCCCATTTTTATCAGAATCCCCCTGATGTAGGTCTTGTGGGCCTCCCATAAAGAAGACCCCGAGATTCCTGCTGTTTCATTTGTTGAGAAATAGAGTTCCAATTCTTTTTCTATAGTCTTTGCACCTATCTCGTCATAAAGAAATTCTTCATATAATCTCCAAGCAAATGGCTGTCTTTGATTCTTAGAGACCTGCATCTTCTTTCTTACTGGGGCATGATCCGACAGGGTAGTTATCTCTATTTTTCACGGTTTAAATCTCACTTTATTGATAGAAAAACAGCATTTTACAAGCCATACAAGAGAAAAGAATCAGACATATAGTGGGAAGCATCTTACACGTTTCATCTACAAGAGGTAATGGTGAAAAGAAAAACACCGAACACTTCAACCTTCAATCAAATCATGACATTAAATCAATGCAACTCAGCAGTAATACACGCTTATTGATAGCTTAGGAGAGAATCCCCATTACATTGCTTCAAAAATCAAAACAATTGGAATGCTCAAGGTGGATGTATGGGGGGGGAGGGGAAAAGGGAGGAAGGGGGAGGGAGGGGGGGGGGAAGGCAGAAGGAGGCAACGGGAGGGGGGGGGGGAGAGGGAAGGGAAGCCCAAGCAGTTCAAATCACCAGCGAGCACTAGTACCATCCACTGGCCAATGGGCAAACGTTATTAACCTTACGCCGTCCAAGGTGCCCAAATACCCTCAAATTTCTTGGGGCACTTCCTATTTAGGTAAGTTATTTTATACAGTGGTAGAGCTTTGGTAATGGTATCTTCCCATAACGTCAAGGTGGGGGGGGACGCAGACGTCCATCTAAGCAGAATAGTCTTTTTTGCATAATACAATAAAAACCCGATTAGGAGTTTAGTATACCTTGGCATCTGCTCTTCTCCTAGCACTCCCAATAATGCCAACTCCGGTGTCTGTGTCAGTGACAACCCTAGGCACTCATTAATGGCCTCAAACACCGCAGCCCAGAACCCAGTCACCACCGGGCACGTCCAGAACATATGAAGATATGTCCCTATATCTCTCCTACATTTACCACAGATAGGGTCCCTCGAGGGGAACAGTCTGCGCAATCGCTGCGGTGTGTAGTACACTCTATGAAGAAACTTGGCCTGGATTACCTTATCTCTAGAGGAAATGACCAACCCAAATCCCTCCTCAAAGCAGTCATTCCACTCTTCTCTCTCTAAAGTGGGAATGTCAGCCTTCCAGGATTCCCACAGCTTCTCCAAACCAGGAGATTCCAGACTAAGCAATGCCAGATAAAGGGAAGAGAGAGGTTTAGAAAGAGATTCCTGGGCCAGTAGTTCCTCTATTGGGTCCATGGATAGGACCACAGGGCCCGAAAACTGCGCGCGCACAGCATGGCGCAGCTGTTGGTACCTGAAGTACATCCACCCAGGTAATTTAAACTTAGTAGAAAGATCTTTGTATGTCAGTAAATGCCCTGCGGGCATAATATCCCTAAGGGTCTTTATTCCAAATTTTGCCCAAACCTGCTGATCAGGAATCGTATTAAAATGAGGGAAATTAGTATTACCCCACAGAGGTTGGAATGGTGACCAGTGACCTATTTTAAGAAACCTCTTCCTGGCTACCGCCCACACCCTAAGTGTCGTTCTAGTCGGGAGCGGGAGATCCGCATAGGCCCCAGGTCCTCGATATACCAGATTTGCGAGATCCCCTAGGGAACCCAGAAGAGTCGCCTCCAAGCACACCGCCGCATTAGCTCTAGATCGGAGAAACCACCAACGGACCGAGACCAATATAGCCGCCCAATAATAGACCCGAAAATTGGGCAGCGCCAAGCCCCCGTACCGAGGAGGAAGAGACAGGGTGAACCGCGCTAGCCGAGGGGCAGAGCCCTTCCAAATAAAGGATCCAATACAACTGTCCAGCTCTTTAAAAAATATATTCGGCAAGCACACCGGGGAGTTCCTAAACAGATAGTTAAATTTTGGGAGAAAAACCATCTTTATCAAATTAATACGCCCTAGCAAATTAAGTGGCAGGTTACCCCAGGCGGCACAACGAGCTCTAAGTTGTGAGAAAACCGGGCGGATATTGAGTTCATGAAACTCCAAGGGATCACAACTTATTTAAATGCCAAGATATTTAAAACCCGAGACCCATTGCAACTGAGTGGGAGCCGCCGTCACCCGCGCCAGGGGGTCAAGAGGGAATAGTACTGATTTGGACCAATTTACCTGGACCCCCGAGAACCGGCCAAATTCGTCGAATAACTCCAGGGCAGCCCGCAGGGAGGAACCCACATTCCGTAGATATAAAAGCGCATCGTCGGCGTACAGTGACACCTTTTCTTCCAAAGGACCGATCCGCAGCCCCTCCACCTCCCGGGACGCCCTGAGAAGGATGGCCAGAGGCTCCAACGCCAAGGCGAACAGGGAAGGGGAAAGGGGGCAGCCCTGCCTCGTACCCCGCTGTAACAAAAAACCCTCAGAGATCCCACCACTGGTCCTAACACAGGCCGAGGGCTTGGCATAGAGCAACTGTAGCCAGCGCAAAAAATGAGGGCCAAACCTACCCAAAACTTCCCAAAGATAGCCCCACTCGACCGAGTCGAATGCCTTCTCAGCGTCGAGTGAGGCAATGACTCTGGAACCCGCATTGTCATGAGAGGCAGACAGGTTAAGCTGCAGTCTCCGCAAATTGATGTCGGTGCCCTTGCCGGGCATGAACCCTGTCTGATCCTCGTGAATCAGTTCATCCAGGACCTGCGTCAGGCGATTGGCCAGTATCTTTGCCAACAACTTTGCATCGACATTTATTAAGGAAATCGGTCGATACGACGCACACTCCTCTGGGTCCTTATCCGCTTTAGGCACCAACACAATCACAGCCTCCGACATGGACTCCGGTAGGGAGCCAAGTTCGGCAAACTGGGCAAATAGTTTTGTAAGCCTAGGGGCCAGGAATTCCTGATAGGTAGAGTAGAACTCGATTGGGATGCCATCTGCACCAGGAGTTTTTCCAGGCTGCATTTGGGTCATAGCGATCTGGACCTCCTCCAGGGTAATATCCCCCTCCAGCACGTCTCTGGCTTCTCTAGACAGGGTAGGAAAGTCCACTCTCTCCAGATAAGTCTCAAGTTCGGACCAAACATAATTCACTTTGGTCGAGTAGAGTAATTTGTAATATCTCATAAATCTAGCAAGGATTTCATCCGGGTTCTTAAGAGGAACTCCACCCTCATCTCTGATACTCCCAATATGAGTGCTGGGATTTTGACCCCGGGACAGCCACGACAACATTTTGCCGTTTTTGTCATCGTACTCAAAAACCCTTTGAGCAGTATCAAGCATTGACTTCTTCGTCATCTCCAACCTAAAAAGTTCAACCGCCCGCAGCGCAAACTGCCAATTCCCGTGGTTAAGGGGTGTAGGATCAGCTACATAACAAGCCTCTTTGTCCCTCTGGTCCTCCTCCAGGTCCTTCAGCGATCGCACAGACTGCCTCTGGGTATGGGCAATGCGGGAAATATATTCACCCCTCAACCAGCTCTTAAATGTGTCCCAGCCCACCAAAGCCCCCACTGAATCATTGTTTTCTATCCAATAGTGACATAGGGCCTCTGACATGTCTTCTTGGATTTTAGGGTCTGCGATCCAGTATCCCGATAATCTCCACAGTCTCCTACCAGCAGCGGGCCCCATCCGTAGCGACAGCATAAGGGGGGCGTGGTCCGAGACACCTCTAGGGAGGATTTGCACCTCCGCAACCCTCTGCAGCATTGCCCGCGTAACAAACCCCAGGTCAATGCGGGAAAGGGTACGGAAGGTGGATGAATGGCACGTAAACATTCTTTCAGATGGGTTGAAATGTCGCCAGACATCAATAAGTTCAAATGTGTCAGCCCACTGCATGAGACCAGGAGACCCCCTTGTAGACTGTTGGAACCTGTCGACCTGCGGACATGGAACCAAATTATAATCCCCCAGCAACATGACATTTGGAGTATTAAACTGCATGACCATTCGCATGATATCATACAGTAGGGACACATCTGCAGGAGGGGGGAGGTAAAGTCCCACAATCACAAACGTCATATTGGCGATTGTCGCATAAATGATTACATATCTTCCGCCTGGGTCAGTTCTGATCTCCTGAAGCTGAAACGGAAGGGACCGGTGGACTAAAATGCTTACTCCCCGAGAATAGCTAGAATAGGTGGCATGATATTGAGATCCCACCCAGGCCCTTTTTAGGCTAAGAATCCTCGAGCCCACCAGGTGGGTCTCTTGTAGTATACAAATGTGAGGGGCATAGGTTTTTAGATATTTGAAAACCAGCGAGCGCTTAATCGCCGAGTTCATTCCCCGGACATTCCAGGAGAGAATGGAGAGATTAGCCATAATTTGTGTGATAGAAATTAATGGGCCCTCGGAGTCCGTGTCCACAATCAGTCCCCGGGAACAGGATCGACCACCCAGGCGGAGAGACAGGCACCAGCAACCACCTCCACATGAACCACCAGTGTAACTTAACAGTAATTTTTGCACCATACCTAAGGTATAAGGGTATAATTGTCAGATTCTTGTGAGATAAAAGTACCGTGAGAAACAAAAAAAACAACAAACTAAAATAAACAAGGGACAGCAACGGCTGCCCTCCCCACCCCCCGCCCTGCAGACCCCGGAAACTGGGATCATGCATATTTCCCCCAAAACACCCCGAGTCCTTCAGAGTAACTTACTCAGGGAGGCGCGCCCCAGTTAAACACACAGAGAGTTAATCACCCCTCCACCTTAACTATACAGAGGGGTAACCACACTCCGAACCAACCAGGGGGCCTGCTTACTTCCCAACAAGAGATGCTAGAGAGTTATAAAGTTCAAAACTGATACGATCACTCATAGTTCACCTGGAGTATCCAGGGGCACAACACTTAAGGTAAGGAAATCTTCCATATTTGTAAGAATGTCAGGTAGACGGAGTCTCTCCTTCAGGATTGGGATAAACACAGTCCCAAGACCAAGGTGCAGACCCCAAATCCCCCATCCCGCAGATTTAACAGGACTGATCTCTTAGGGCCTTAGCCAAGCGAGACAAGAAAGGGCGGCAACTGACCCTAGGAGGGATCACCAAAAGCCCATAAACTGTAAGGTCCAACATCTGTATAGCCGCTCCTCAGCTCAAAAAGAAAAAAAAAGGGAAAAAAAAGGAAAAAAACGATTGAGATCAGTGTAGTCAACAAAAAAGGGGGAGTTGAAATATGTATACCGTTACCGATCCATTCACTTCAGAGCAGGCAGCGATTCCAGCCACGAGGATGCATCCCTGGGGTTGGTAAAGAAACGGATCGTCTCGCCGTCTACCACTCTCAGATTCGCAGGAAAGAGGATGCTATATTTAATTCCCTTTGCCCTCATGGCAGCCTTGACCGCGTCGAAAGACCTACGCTGCTTCTGGGTCTCTATAGTATAATCCGGGAAGAGTAGTAGCTTATTATTCTGGTACGAGATGTCCTTCGTCGTTCTTGCAGCCCTCAGAAGTTCATCTCTGTCCCTAAAGTTTAACAGGCGCAGGATCAGCGTACGAGGTGGGGAGCCAGGCGGGCCTCGCTGCGGTGGAACCCTATGCGCTCTCTCCACAGTAAAGTAGGGGGACAGCTGGGCCCCAGGGAACAAGGATCTCAGGAGGTCTTCCACAAAGGTAGTCGGGTTCTGTCCCTCTGCTCCCTCTGCGAGGCCTACTATTCGCAAATTATTTCGCCTGCTGCGATTCTCGGCGTCCTCGGCACGGTATTCCAGGACCTTTACCTTATTTTGCAAGGTCCGAATGGCCGCCGAGTGTTCCTCTGCTACATCCTCCACCTGTCCCACTCTCTGCTCCACCACCCCGAGACGGCCCCGAATTTTCTCCAGGTCTTGTCTAATCAGTCCCACATCGGTCTGAACAGCCTCCATTTTCCCTGCTAAAGTGGCCTGACATGCCGAGATCGCCGCCATCACCTCAGGTATTCCAGGAAGGGAGGCCGAGGGGCTCTCCTCCACCGCCGTCTGAGTGGCCATATTGGAATGGCTGTGCGGGCTTTTCTCCCCAGGCACTGCAGGCACAGTAGCCTCCGGTATAGTCGGGGGGAAACGAAGCCTCCTGCCGCTCTTCGAACCGGCAGATGATCTGGACGGCATACGGGAGTCCAGACGCCCAAAACAGGGGTGATTACTCCAGGCAGGATGGTATATACGGATTCCTCTCCAGCAGAGCTCCGGGAAGCACGTCTGCTCAGGCCGACATCTTGGACACGCCCCAGTTATCTCTATTTTAGATTCGACTATCCTGTCTAAAAATCTGTGATCTACCAGTAAATAATTTAGCCTGGAGTATGTCCCGTGCACAGGGGAGTAGAATGTATAATCTTGAATTCTAGGGTTCATTATCCTCCATGTATCCACCAGTTGACATGCATGTAATTTCTGTCTTATCTTTTTTAGTTGTACGTTGTTTGTTGCCTGTGCCCAGGACGTACTATCTACACTCGGTTCCATGCAAAAGTTCAGGTCTCCCATCAAGATCAGTCCCCCGCTTCTAAAGTCCATTAACTTCTCCAAAATACCATTCAGGTATTTTGTCGGATTCTTGTTAGGGGCAGATATATTTGCTAATGTACATTCCATTTCCCCCAGAATACCATTCAAAAAGAGAAATCTTCCCTCTGGGTCAAGTAGCCTTTCCTCTAGTGTGAATTGTACTCCCTTCGCGAACCCAATCACCACCCCCTAGCTCTTTTCGTAATTGTATCCCCATAGTACCAAGTTGGATAAGTATTAAACTCTAATTTAGTATTTGATGTATAAGATAAGTGAGTCTCTTGTAGGAACACTACTTCGGCTCCATACCCCATCAGTTCCTTTAATATCTTGTGTCTTTTGGTGGGTGTATTTAATCCCCTTACGTTGTATGTTATAAAGTTTAATTCTATCATCTATATACTAATTCCTGTTGAACTCTTGCTCTGCTAATCTGCAACAGGTTTTTCCCACTTTGTACATTTTATACGGAACACACAGGGTATCTAACACTCCCCCAACTCCATCCCTCCCCTCCTCCCATCCCTCCGGCCCCAATCTGGCCCCCGGGTCATTGAGGGCCATGCAAACCATAGACCTCTCTGACTCTCTTTATCTTGAGGTGAGACTACAAGTGTGTCACTCTGCCCCACTCCACTTGATGGAAAATGTGGAGGGGGTAGGCCGGTTGTAGACCGGGCACCCTCCCCAGCCCTGCTCTTACAACCCCCCCTCCCCAAGCCCCCCCCACATTATATCTTATATAGAGTCACTAATTATTACTTCTTCCCCGGCTTTTCCTGTTTGGCCTCCCGTTATTCATCCATCCATCCAGGTAGTTCAGGTACCTGTAACCCTAATTTGTCACAAAAACCCCCCACTTCTTCAGGGAACTGGAGTCTCGGGGATCTCCCATCTCTGTAACCAAGTAGACACGCTGGAAATCCCCAGCTATATTTTATGTTTTTATTCCTCATCAGTTCTAAGAGGGGTTTCAGAAGTCTCCTTCTTGCCAGTGTCTCTGGTGCCAGGTCAGTGATTACCTGTATCTCTGATCCTTCATATTGCAGATGCGGGTTTCCTCTCATTTTTTGCATAATTTCGGCCTTCTCATCGTAAAATCTGAATCTTAAAGAAAAAAGTGCTGCGCTGGTCCAATATAATGTGATTCTGTGACAGTGCTTAAAAATATAAATGAAAGTAAAAGGGGGTATACGGGTACTCTGTTTGTATGCACAGTATCCTGTGATGAATAAAAAAAGCGTATAAAAGTGAGAAAATGTCCTGAATCCTGGTTCAGCTTATGTAAGGACTGTAACGGCACCGTGCGTGCAGGGAGCCGGTACAAGTAATCCTCATACACACCTGGTGCTAATATAACTTGTGCAAATAAACATTAAAGTGCTGTTGTGTCTGTGCAGCCCTTGCGAATAAATATGATCATATACATGTACTTAGACAGTGAGCAATAAAGATAGTAAGTATCACAAACATAGCATGTGCAAACTACAATAGTATATAATAAATATAAAAAAGTGCAAACTATGCAAAATAAATATCCATGAAGGAAAAAGTGCAAACGATGCAAAAATAAATATTGTGCAAAAAACACATAAGTGCAAAAACAGGTGTATGGCATCTCTCTATGAAATCCAAATAGAAAATGACACTACAAAATATATATGTTGTTGCGTGAAGTCCAAACCAAGTCTTTAAATGCAATAAAACATATATGCTAGTGCAAGCTCAAAGAAGATATTTAGTAATCCTTTAGCAATCCAACTGTGCAGCAAATAGCCAGTGGGGTGCTGAAAGAGAGAGGGTGTATATCCTTTTCGTGCTCAAACACACACAGGTGAGTAATGGCCCCTTACCTTGCGGCAATGGGACAACAGCATAGAAGGAAAATGGAGGAAATGGTCTCTCTTTGGGGTCCCTGGACCGGAGCCGGTGGTCCCTGTACTTTTAATCCCTCAGTACCAGCATCAATAGTAGCAGAGCCAACATAAGGGAGAACAAAAAAGGGTACCAGATAGTGTAGTATTTCGAACAAATCGGTATTTTTATTGAGGTTAAAAGCATGTACTCACATGAAGTAGATGCATATCACATATAAATCCTACGAGCGGCGAGCTCGTCAATCCAAATCTGTGTCAGTGCCTTTCCCGTCCCTACGCGTGACATCACCCAATCACGTGACTTCATCAGGGAATGACAGGGGAGGCACATTCATGTCTTTAAATAGTTTTCTCATTGTAGTCAATGGGCGGCCATTTTCTTGTGGCCCGGTGTAATGTTATGGCGGCCATGTTTGAAAGGGTCAGTCTCAAAACGTGTGCGCAGCCATTTTTTTGGTTGGAAGGCACATTCCTAGTGCCATAGGCTTCTATGATGAATAGGCGGCCATTTTCCTATGGCCTAATATAATATACCGGCGGCCATTTTTCAGGAGATTATGTCAGTAGATGTAAACTAGGTTAGAAGGCACATCACTAATGTCATAGATGTCTGTGGCATAATATTAAATATATGTATGGCCGCAAATAGGACTATGAGGACTGATTGGTGAAGATAGTGCTTGGTATAAGGCGCTTAAAAGGTGGCGGCTCGGTGGACCTTAAATAATCGCAGGTAGTTACCAAACCAACTGCAGATAGTAATAAAAACAGTATAAAATCCAGTATAAAAAAGGGGGGTGGGGAGTGATGTAAACAGGGGGAATTGGGACCATAACATTACACCGGGCCACAAGAAAATGAGAAAACTACAATGAGAAAACTATTTAAAGACATAAATGTGCCTCCACTGTCATCCCCTGATGAAGTCACGTTATTGGGTGATGTCACGCGTAGGGACGGGATAGGCACTGACACAGATTTGGATTGACGAGCTCGCCGCTCGTAGGATTTATATGTGATATGCATCTACTTCATGTGAGTACATGCTTTTAACCTCAATAAAAATACAGATTTGTTCAGAATACTACACTATCTGGTACCCCTTTTTTGTCCCATTGCCGCAAGGTAAGGGGCCATTACTCACCTGTGTGTGTTTGAGCACGAAAAGGATATACACCCTCTCTCTTTTGGCACCCCACCGGCTATTTGCTGCACAGTTGGATTGCTAAGGGATTACTAAATATCTTCTTTGAGCTTGCACTGGCATATATGTTTTATTGCATTTAAAGACTTGGTTTGGACTTCACGCAACAACATATATATTTTGTAGTGTCATTTTCTATTTGGATTTCATAGAGAGACGCCATACACCTGTTTTTGCACTTATGTGTTTTTTGCACAATATTTATTTTTGCATAGTTTGCACTTTTTCCTTCATGGATATTTATTTTGCATAGTTTGCACTTTTTTATATTTATTATATACCATTGTAGTTTGCACATGCTATGTTTGTGATACTTACTATCTTTATTGCTCACTGTCTAAGTACATGTATATGACCATATTTATTCGCACGGGCTGCACAGACACAACAGCACTTTAATGTTTATTTGCACAAGTTATATTAGCACCAGGTGTGTATGAGGATTACTTGTACCGGCTCCCTGCACGCACGGTGCCGTTACAGTCCTTACATAAGCTGAACCAGGATTCAGGACATTTTCTCACTGTTATACGCTTTTTGTATTCATCACAGGATACTGTGCATACAAACAGAGTACCCGTATACCCCCTTTTACTTTCATTTATATTTTTAAGCACTGTCACAGAATCACATTATATTGGACCAGCGCAGCACTTTTTTCTTTATGCTTTATATTATTTATGGGCCTTGTTTGATCCCATTCTGTGTTTGCAGCTGTCCATGTACACCATCGTTTCCGAGGTAGCGCAGGAATAATCTTTATAAAAAAAATCTGAAACTTGCTAATATATCTTGAGGCCGGGTAGGCTCCGTATTATACATCCTCCCAACCCGGGGGAACCCTCTCGATTTTAGGGAATTCTTCTGCTCTTTTATCTAACAGGGGGCCGAATAGTGTAGATATGATACTCCTTAAGTCTTCACCTTTTTTTTCTGGAACAGATCGAATTCTGAGATTTTGCCTTCTATTCTCTTGGTCTTCTAGTCTATATAGAATTTTTTTCTGATTTTGTTGTGTTATTTTTATTTGCTCTTTAAGGTTACATATCTCCTGTGCTTGTTCGTCCATTTTCTTTTCTGTCGTTTCTACTCTCTCCAGCAGATTACCCAAGTCCCCTCTCAACATGCTAATTTCTGATTTTATTGAGTTTTCCAGTCTCTGGAACATTTCCATTATTTCTCCTTTTGTGGGGCTTTGAGCGTTGTCTCTCCTTTCATCAATTCTACTTATGTCCGGCTCGCTTTCAATTGTTAAGTCATCCCTCGAGTAGTCAAGCGTTTCTCCTGTTTTCCTTTCTGCTCCCCCCTTCCTCCCCGTCTTAGTCGACTCTTGTCCCTTATGATATATATTCCTGGGGCTGGCCCCCTGAGACATATATTGTTTAATCGTACTACCTGTAGTCTTGTCTTTCGGTGTTTTAGGGGGTCCCCCTTTTGACGATTTGGTTGCGACCTTACTCATATTTCCTCTCTTTTTTGTCCCTCTTGTTTGCCTCCCCAGTCTTAGTTCTCTCGAGTTCCTCCCTCTCACTCCGTGTGAGGAGCAGAATAAAGGAGGACCGAAGAAGGAGAGAGAAGGGAGGGAGGGGGGCCAAGTATTCCCTCTCCAAGTGCAATATGGGATACAATATGGTATTTTCCCCTTTTTCTCTTCCCTCTCTCTCTCTCCCCTTTCTTGCTATGTAATCTTATCACCACTTAAATTAGTCTTTCAGTTTACAACTCCAGACCCACCTTGCATAGCGTCCAGTTAGTAATTTTAACCGCAACAGTGTAGTAGTGTCATAGAATTAGCCGCGGGATTATACACACATTTTTCCCCCATATGGGTCAGTCCTTATTATATAAGTGCTCCGCTGTTTCAATTACAGCAAATTATCTAGCATAATAGATGTTACTCTCTCCGCTGATATCTGTATCTTTAGCCATATTTTCTCTTCCTCCTCTTATGTTAATTCAATATCATATTTATCTCTGAGCCAGATAATTCATCGATTCACATTAACAGACTCTGTATTTACCAGGTAGCAGAGACTCTCATTTAACATGCAAAATCCCCAATGGGGGTACCTCCTTTTTCTGCTCATCAAGACTTTGTTTCAACAGTTCATGTTGTTTCTCTGGACATCCAAACCTCCTTCCTCCGACTCCTCACTTCACAGACCACCTCCAGGTGGTGATCTGCCGTCTCTAGGGTGCCTGGGGATCGGACTCCTGTGGGGGGAGAATCAGGGGGGACAAAGGGGAGATGAAGGAGAGGGGGCGGGGGGCGGGCTTCCGCTCACTGTCCCCGCACGCTGCCTCGCTCTCCTACCACCTCAGCCATGCTCCCATCCTCCTTAATGCGGCGTCGCTGCTACAGGTGGGTAGGTTCTGCATCAGCCGGCTAAGATGACTGCAGCGGGATCGGAGCGGTTCCTTCTCCTAGCTTCCTTCCGAGCCCACCACGGCTGGATCCAAAGGGATACCCGCTCCTCCTTCTGACCTTCACACTCGCGTCCCTCCCTCCGTGATGCAGCTTACATCATCATGCCCGCTGATGTGTGTCCTCTTCCACTTAAACTCATGGATGGAAGGCAATGTCTTGGCCTCGCTGGACAGGGCGGTCAGCGGTAAGGTGCATATTACTACTGACTCATGGTTCAGCAGGCATGGACATGGATGTTACCTATCTTTCATGGTGCATTGGGTGACTCTTCTGGCAGCTGGGAAGGATGAAGGACAAGGTGCAGTAGTGTTGGAGGTTGTTCCGCCACCACGCCTCCAAAATGCTACTACTGGTGATTATGACATACCTCTCTCCTCCACCCCCTCCTCTTCTTCTTCCTCCATGGCCTCTTCCTGTGCTTTGTCCTCAGAACCAGCGGTGCTCCGTAGGCGTTCAAGGGGCTACGCAAGTACGCAGGCCAAAAGAAGCCATGCGGTGCTTGAGCTGGTGTGCTTGGGGGACAGGAGCCACACTGGTTAAGAGACTCTGTCAGCTCTGCAGGGGCAGGCTCAGAGGTGGTTGACGCCATGCCAGCTTCAGCCAGGAATGGTGGTTTGCGACAATGGCACCAACCTCCTCTCCGCCCTCCGACAGGGACAACTGACCCATGTGCCATGTTTGGCTCACGTCCTTAACTTGGTGGTGCAGCAGTTCTTGGGCAGGTACCTGGGCTTACAGGATGTCCTGAGGCAGGCCAGGAAAGTTTGTGTGCATTTCCGCCGGTCATATAATGCCAGTGCTTGGCTGGCTGACCTCCAAAAGGAATTTAACCTGCCCAAGACTTGCCTAATCTGTGACATGCCCACCAGGTGGAACTCAACATTGGCCATGCTGTAGCAGCTGCACATGCAGCAGAGGGCCATCAATGAGTACCTGTGTGACTATGGCACCAGGACAGGGTCAGGGGAGCTTGTTTTTTTTTCCCCACGCCAGTGGGCCATGATCAGGGATGCATGCACTGTCCTGTCACCATTTGAGGAGGCCACGAGGATGGTGAGCAGTGACAGTGCATGCATCAGTGACACTGTCCCCCTTGTCCACCTGTTGGAGCACACGCTGCGTTGAATAATGGACAGGGCACTTGAGGCAGAACAGAGGGAGGAAGAGGAGGACTTCCTTACCTCTCAAGGCCCCCCTTTATCCAGTATTCCTGTGTACCCGCCGATCATACAAGAAGAGGAGGAGGAGGATTGTGTCAGTATGGAGGTTGAGCCTGGCACTCAGCATCAGCAGCAGTCTTCAAGGGATCAATTACAGTCCCAAGAAACCCATGGACTTGTACGTGGCTGGGAGGATGTGGCTGCGGATCAGGTCGTTCTTAGTGACCCCGAGGACTCCGCCCCGAATGCCTCAGGAAACCTACGCTGCATGGCCTCCCTGATCCTGCAAAGCCTGCGGAAGGATACTCGTATTTGTGGTATCAAGGAGAGGGATCGTTACTGGCTTGCAACCCTCCTTGATCCCCATTACAAGGGTAAGGTTGCAGACCTTATCTTGCCATCGCAGAGGGAGCAGGGGATGAAACATCTTCGGGAGGCCTTGCAGAAAGGTCTGTGCAACGCGTTCCCAGAGACTGGGAGGTTACAAACTCCTTTTCCTGGACAACGTGTTGCTGAGGCTTCGGTCAGTCAAAGAAGGAGCGGTGGAGAAGGTGGCCGTCTGACCTATGTGTTCAGACAATTTTTTAGTCCGCAGATCCAAATCGGTTCCAGCAACCATCGCCAGCGTCTGTTTTACATGGTGCAGGAATACCTAGGGGAAAGATCTGACTTGGACACCTTTCCCACCGAAAATCCTCTGGATTACTGGGTCTTGAGGATGGATCACTGGCCAGAGCTTGCAGAGAATGCAATTGAGCTACTGGCCTGTCCTGAATCCAGCGTTCTTTCGGAACACACATTCAGTGCTGCTGGAGGCTTTGTAACTGATCACAGGGTGCTCCTGTCCACCGACTCGGTCGATCGACTAACCTTCATAAACATGAATCAGTCTTGGATCACCACCAGCTACCAAACACCTGATGCTGATGTAACCGAATATTTTTTTTTGAAATGTCAGATCCCTTCAAGACTGCCTATGCTGATGCTGAGTGACTATCCTGTTATGCTGAGTGACTATCCTCTTCCTCCTCAATGATCATGCTGATAGCTTGTAAGAATATTTTTGGTTCTGGGCACCGCCACCAGTGGCTAAGGCCCAATTTTTCAGCCCCTGTTTAGTTGCGATCGCTCTGATAGGCTTTTGACACATTCATACACAAGCCGATTTACATGCATAATTTATCACTCAAACTGATAGCACCATAACATAGTTTTTGTTTAGTTATTTGACATTTTCTTTTATTTATCTTTTTACTTATATTTTACATACTATCTTGGAATCAAAACCACGTTCATGTATATACACTGGTTTGACCAAATAATTTGGCTATTTATTTCATTATGCATCCCATACTTTGACATTTAAACGGCTTGTATACATATACAATTACAATTTGGATTTTATCTTTCAAATTCAATCTAATTAATTTCTTTCACTATATCCTATTCTATTTTCATCTTCACTTTTTTTTATTATTATTAATATTTTTTCATTATTGTCCTTTTTTAATGCATATGGCTACATTGCATTACCTATTGGTACACATATTCAATTTTCACTATCAATTATTAATGCACATATTTATTTATTTTCATTTTTACTTATTTATGTATTTATTATATTTTTTCACTAGTAGTGCACATACACTGCTGTAGTCATGCGTTTTACATATAAATTCAGGTCCACATACTTTTACACCTTTTTTACATATATACAGTTTTTTCCACTCACTAATTTTTCACTCATTTGTTGCTGTGCTTTTTTGCATTTTGTTTTAACACAATTAAGTTGCATCACACTCCCCCTTTGTTAATACATATTGTGTGTCTATCTCACTTCACTCACATATTCAAACACATACATATATATGTGTGTATGTGTATATGTATACCTATATATAAATATATTTTCCTATGTATTCGTTGTTGTTTTAAAAAGTCATATCCATAAGAGTTTTTTTTCTTATGGGGTAGCACATGTCTTTGATAGCAGATGCCGAGACTTTGCACAATCAGCTTTCAGCTGATATCCATTAGATGAGTGACCATGAAGTCATGTGGTATCTCTTATTAAGATATATAAGACAGTCATCCCAATATTTGTCAGCTATGAGTAAGCGCTCGAACTAGAGCGCGAAACGCGTCAGCTGTGTCTGTACCACCCGCCTGATTGTCCTGTTTTTTATGATCCAAGTTTTACAATAAAGAAGATGTTTTCAACTTTATCCGGTGTGCGGCATCCAGATTTTCCTGTTTCAAACCCTCCTGTTTAACAGGGGCGTGTAATTACAATTTTTGATGCAATACTTTGCAGCAGAGCTCCTTCCTGCGCTCCAACTAGAGTATCTGTGAGGGGTTGCAGTGTTGTGGCACCAGTGCCTAAGGCCCAATTGTTCTGCCCCTGTTCAACAGGGACATGTAATTACAATTCTTGATCTAATATTTCACAGCAGGGCCAGTTTTTGCACCCACCAAGAGTAACTGCGAGGACTTACAGTGTTGTGGCAACAGCACCACCACCACCAAAGGCCCAATTTTTCTGCCCCTGTTCAACAGGGGCATGTAATTACAATTCTTGATCTAATATTTCACAGCAGGGCCCGTTCCTGCGCCCACCAAGAGTAACTGTGAGGGCTTATGCCCCGTACACACGGTCGGATTTTCTGATGGACAATGTCCGATCGGAGCGTGTTGTCGGAAATTCCGACCGTGTGTGGGCGCCATCGGACATTTTCCATCGGATTTTCCGACACACAAAGTTGGACAGCAGGAGATAAAATTTTCCGACAACAAAATCCGATCGCGTCAATTCCGACCGTGTGTGGCCTGTTCCGACGCACAAAGTGCCACGCATGCTCAGAAGAAATTCCGACACGGGACAGCTCGTTCTGGTAAACTTAGCGTTCGTAATGGATAAAGCACTTTCGTCACGCTACAATGTTCAAAATGGTTTAATACAGCGCACTCTCTTCTTCTTTATAATGTGACAAGAATTAAGTCGTTTTGATGCTCATATTCACACACACTTCTCACAAACTTTTTTCGTTACTATTTATCGGGATTCCCTCAATATATTTTGATTTCTCACATCTGACAACATATTTTTTTTTTTTTTTTACTTTAATGTAGAATCTTTTTTTGTGTTTCTCTTTTTATTTTTTATTTTTTTGGTGATTTTGATTTGTACTCCCGAAAATGTTTGTGTGTTTTTTGTGACAAGTTCCCACAACACCATTGATATGTTGTTCTATTTGATCTGTAGGAGGAGATTGTTTAGTATTGTTGTCCCTTGTTAATTTCACATTGTACTTTAGAAATGCACCTGAATACTCACCAACAAACTGTCCTTTTTGGATGAAAACACACACAGGAGAGTAGAATTTACCTAAAAATATTTTATTAAGGGGTCACAACTATAAAAAAACAAAGAGGGAGGCAACGCTGGAGAAACTGCAGAAGTGGGCGAAGCCTTGGACCCCCCGGGCAGACATCAATTATTTAAAAGCAAAATTGGTGGCCTGAGGAGTCCATATCTAAGGGAGGGCAGTCTGGTCCAGAAGTCCCAGAGATCCGGAAAGCAGCAGATGACATCTGTGTCCCCAGGCTGTGGTCATACGAGAGACTGCATCTTCTGTCAGACCAGACTGAACCCAGGGCAATCACTCTCAGGTCTTCCTTCCACGCTTTCTTCCAGGCTTTGGCTGTGGTGGTGGAGTTGTGGCAGCAGGAGGAGGAGGAGGAGGAGGAGGAGGAGGAGGATGGTCCATCTCAATGACATCGGTCTTGGGTGTCAGTTCCCCACTCTCCCCCTTACGAAGGACTTTATAAATCAGGTCCTCAGAAATCTTGCGTTGGCCCTCCTGCATGCCCTGCAATTTGGTGGCAGCCACGCAGGCAAAGGCCTCTTCAGGACTGGGGAAGGCTCTGAGGGACGCCGAAGCCTCCTGGATCAGCCTGTACGCTGAATCCTGCACAGGACTGGGAGTGGCCTTCCTTGCCCTTTTATATGGCAGGCGGAGGGGAGGGACCTGAGACTCAGTCAGGCTGCGACTTGTCCCAGGCTTCTCTTGGCTAACACTTAGCCCCGCCTCCTCCTGGCTGCCACTAATCCCCGCCTCCTCCTGACTGCCACATTCCACAGCCTCCTCCTGGCTGAGGTCTTCCTGTGTATGAAAAAGGGACATAGTTTTAGTATTGTTTTCATCAATCACACACAATTTTCACCTCCTGACTGCTGCAAATTGAATGTTAACAAATATAACAGACTATCCTTCTGAGCCCAGCATTTTGCATTCTTGTCCCAATTTTGGGTGCCCACTACTGTCTATTGATATGTAAAACACTTTTTTTAATCAGCAATTAGTGATCAATAATAACATCTAGTAAACATCATTTCTTTATTGCCCAGAAATCTGTAGAAGAATGCTATACCTGACTCCAGCTGGGCTCCTCCACTTCTTCCTGGCTGAAAGGCCCAGGTTGGACATCGGAAGCCTCAGCTGGGGTGGAAGGAAGCGTGGAATGAAGAGTGGAGAGGGATTCCCTGACTTCAGTGTGGTCTGACAGAAATCGCAGTCTCTCACAGTACCAGAGCCTGGGGACATAAACGTCATCTGCTGCAGCTCCGGACCTCTGGGAATCTGTGACCTTCTTGCGCTCCCTAAGATAAGTGCTCCTCAGGCCACCAATTTTAGCTTTTAAATAAGGGATGGTTGCTGTGGGGACCACCGGCTTCACCAACTCCAGCAGTTTCTCCAGCGCTGCCTGCCTCTTCTGTTTATGGTTATAGTGGGGGTGTCTCACCTGCCACAGACAGGGCAGCTCTCTGTACTTGTCAATAAACAGGGGCAGGAAATTGTGGTCGTTGAACCCATCCATTTTCTCTGCAAGACACAACACAAGACAAAGCCTAATGTCAGGCCAAACTCCCCTAATCTTGTTACAATATAGGCTTCAATTTCGAAGCAGTATAGGCCCAAGTTTAGATCCTACCTTCGTTAGCACGATCGGCATCCTCCGCTCACAGATCGTACGTAAGACGCGCGCGTTACGATTTATACACACTGCGCATGCGTATAACAATATATAGAGCACATGGCGGATAGACAGCAGGATCGTGCTAATTACAGCAATGAGGAGGAGGAGGAGGAGGAGGAAAGGCCGGAGCCTGAAACGTCCCGATCCAGAAGGAGATTAAAGGACTCAAATATGTCCTTTGGGGAGATGTTGGAGATGGTGGACATCCTGAAGAAGGCCGACTATGATGGAAAGTATGGGCCTTACCCCAACCACAATGTCCGAAAGGCCAAGATCATGGCGAAAGTGGTCAGGAGTCTGCACCGGAAATTCGGGGTACGACGATCGAAAGATCAGCTCAGGAAGCGGTGGTCGGATCTGAAATTACGAGAACATGAGCAGTACAGAAAGATCCGGAGAGTGCTGCAAAAAAGTAAGTAGTTGTGCTGTGTTCCTATTGTTCTTGTGTTTATTACATTCGTGCTGCTCCATGTGCTTTTAGGAACTGTTGTACAGTTTAAAATGGCAACTTTCATGTTCATGGGCACATTATTCATTCGGATCACACATTTTTTTTTCGGACTATAAAATACCATTGTTTAGCCCATATGCATTTGGCCACCATTTTGAGGCCCTATACTTGTCTTCAAAGAATTGGGTTGTGTAGATGGCTTTGTTACTAGAATGAAATGCAAACTAGATTGTGTGTAAGGAGAGGACACTGAGCAGCTGTTTTCACATCTGGACACTGGAGCACTAGTGTGGGACCCCAGAACACCCTTTTTATTAGGGGGGCCACACAGGTGCTCCAGTGTATACTATAGGGGGGTCTCCATCTGTGAAGCTTGTACAAAACAGGTAAAGTATTGCAGCTTGACAAAGGACAGTAAAAAAGCTACATCTTGGAACTCTGCTAAAATAGACAATTGTACCCCACTTCCAAGCAATGTTTCATCTTTATAGTTCTGACATTAAATATCTGTGTGCTAATTATACCATTTTTGTTTTACATAGGGGAGAAAAGACTCGGAGGACACCCCTCATCCGAGGAGACCAGAGCCCCCCCCCTCTGGAAGAAGGGAAAATCCCCCCAACACAAGATGAGCAGGAGGAAGAAGACGTGGTGGAACTAGTCACCACAACAGGTGAGTGTCTGCGACCACAGGCTCAGATAAGAGATGGATGGCGGCATTTTTTTTAGACCTAATTTATTTTGGGTTTCCTTTCTTTTTAGGTGATCGTGAGGTTGTGGATGAAGATCCTTTCACATCCGAAAGTGCCCAGATCCTGATCGGGGAGATCATGGGGTGTAATTTACAATTGGAAAACATCAAGCAAAACATCAATGATGTTATTCCAAAATATAAAAACATCATTGATGTTTTGGGGCGAGTTTAAAGCCCCTCAAAATCACTTTCTTCTTTTGTCTGCTACAATGTGCGAAATGTTTTTGTGATTTTTCCCAAAGCCAAATTTGGAGGATGCACACAGTGTGCCAACATGTGCTATCTGCCATCACAGGAGATCAATGGACGCGTTTTGGGGGTGCAACCCCTTCCTCAATAATAAAGTAGCGGTGAGGAAGGGCTTTCTCCCCCAAAACACATCCCTTGATCCCCCGTGATGGCAGATAGCACATGTTGACATTGGGAAATTTGTGTGCATCTTCCAAATTTGGCTTTTCCAGGGGTGATTTCCCCCCATCTGAACGCAATATCAAACACAGTTCCTAAATACTCATGTCTGATATTGCCTTCAAGTTCTACCAAATGTGAACTTTGTAAGATCAAGATTTGTGTCTTTCTTGTGGGTTTTACACAGGCCTGTTTTCTATAAAATGCACATTTTGATTTTGGATAATGACACCACAAAATATGTTATACAACAAACATGTTGGTTTGTCAGAAAAACCTTTGGTAAATGCACATGTGATTGTGCTGGTATTAAAAAGATTGTTCATCAAGAATGTGTGGATTATTGTCTCAACGCTACAACACTTTTGGGGTGATGTAATTGTTGTTTGATGAGAAAATGGGGGTTATTTCCTAAGGGCAAATTCACTTTGCACTACAAGTGCAGTTTCAGTGCAGTTGCAAGTGCACTTGTAGTGAAAAGTGTCTTTGCATTTAGTAAATAACAGCCAACAGTGCTTTGTATAAGGTTACACAATCACGACATTTTCTGCACTCCACACATTTCTGTCAGGGTCAGCTAAAACAAACACAAGCAGTAAATGTCCACAAAGAAGAGCCTGGGGGGAGATGCCTGTCGAGAACTTGAGGTCCTGCAGGCTTCTCCCTGTTGCCAAATACCGCAAGGTAGCGACCAACCTCTGCTCCGGAGTGATGGCTTGCCTCATGCAGGTATCCTGCCTGCTGATATAGGGGGTCAGCGAAGCCAACAGACGGTGAAACACGGGGTCCGTCATCCTGAGAAAATTCCTGAAATCACCAGGATTATTCTCACGGATCTCACGGAGCAAAGGCATATGACAGAACTGGTCACGCTGAAGCAACCAATTCTTGGTCCATGAACTCCTCCTCGCCCTGTTCATGGACTGGAATTGTGTCAAGGTCAGGACCCCAACACCAAGCCCCCGCACAGCACGAACTGTACGAGGAGTACGCATACGAAACATGGCTATAAAACGGTCGGCTGCTCAGAACGAAGTAACAGAACGCACTGAAGAACAGCAAGGCCTGTGAAGAGCGACCTGAAAAACAGCAACGAGCGGACAAGATCGCACAGAAAACTCCGATACGAACTGACTGCACGCACTAAAGAGCAAATACAAACCCACAAGCACAAACTGAACGGCAGAAAACGATCTGAAAGCCACGAGTCTGAAAAAGCGCGAATCGTCTCTCACCAAACTTTTACTAACACGACATTAGCAAAAGGAGCCCAAAGGGTGCCGCGCTTGGTTCTGAACCGGCCTTTTCTAGTCTCGTCGTACGTGGTGTACGTGACCGCGTGGTTGTCGATCGGAAATTCCGACAACTTTGTGCCACCATGTGTAGGCAAAACAAGTTTGAGCCAACATCCGTCGGAAAAAATCCTAGGATTTTGTTGTCGGAATGTCCGAACAAAGTCCGACCGTGTGTACAGGGGCATGTAATTACAATTCTTGATCTAATATTTCACAGCAGGGCCCTGTGCGGCCTTACAGTGTTGTGGCAACACTAACACCTAAGGCCTCAATTTCTGCAGAGTATATAGGGCAGGCCCCTACTTTCAAACATCCAACTTACAAATGACTCCTACTTGCAAACGGAAGGAGTCAACAGGAAGTGAGATTAAATCTACCCCTAGGAAGGGAAATTTTCTCCTGTAAGAGTTAATATGGGAAAAATGTGTCTCCTCTCCACTGATGCTTTATCAACAATCCTTGTTTCACTAAAAACCCCAAATTGTCAGAAAACATTTGTCATTGGGACAGAAAGTGAGGTGAAATCTTCTGAGAGGTGCACAAACAGCAAAACAAATGTCACAGGGGTGATAACCCTTCAATATGTTTTCCAAAAAGCTTAAAATAGATTTTTTGGCTGGAGCTACACTTTAAAAATGTACCAGTTCAAAATTACAAACAGATTCTACTTAACAACAAACCTACAGTCCCTGTTTTGTTTGCACCGCCTGTATACAACTGTTCAGAGTATATAGGGCCTGGGGGCCCCACGCCTTTCCTTTTTTAATTTGGGTGCGGGGTTCCCCTTAATATCCATACAAGACCCAAAGGGCCTGATAATGGACTGGGGGGGTTACCCATGCCATTTGTCTCACTGATTTTCATCCATATTGCTGGGACCCGACATTACATTAAAGCCGCAAGCAGTTTTTAATGACTTTTATTCCTTTAAAAATGTAATTTTGTGCAGGGACTGTTCTAAGCGCCACTTTACAGGCTTGCTATAGACACCCCCCAGGTATGATATTTAAAGGAATATTTGACTTTTTTTTTCACTTTAAGCATCATTAAAATCACTGCTCCCCAAAAAACGGACATTTTTAAAACTTTTTTTACATTAATACATGTCCCTTGGGGCAGGACCCGGGTCCCCAAAACCCTTTTTAGAACAATACCATGCAAATTAGCCTTTAAAATTAGCACTTTTGATTTTGAACGTTCGAGTCCCATAGACTTCAATGGGGTTCTAAAGTTTGCGCAAAATTTTCGGTCCGTTCGCAGGTTCTGGTGCGAACCAGGGGGTGTTCGGCTCATCCCTACTCAAGACCAAGTAGGCTTTATCCCCAGACGTGAAGCTAGAGACAACACCATCAAGGCCATTAATTTACACCACCTAATAACAAAGATAGATCAAAAAGCCTTTTTTCTGTCCCTAGATGCGGAGAAGGCATTCAACAGTGTGGCATGAGATTATATGAAAGCAGTTTTACAGACTATAGGCATAGGCCCTTATATGCTTGGCCTCATTCTATCTCTATATACCAACCCTTCAGCCAGAGTACGAGTCAACAACACCCTGTCAAATGCCTTTCCCATCCGTAACGGGACAATACAAGGCTGCCACCTATCGCCCATCCTTTTCGTACTCACATATTTCACTATTCCCCACAAAACCACTTACCACACTGCCAGTTTTATTAGAGGAATTCCAACATTTTAAAATACTTTCCAATCCTAAAATCAACTTCTCCAAATCTTCTGCTCTCAATATATCCTTCCCACAACACCTAGTAGATCAATGCAAAGACAATTTCCCCTTTTACTGGAAATCAGACTCGATTACATACCTAGGCTTACAACTCCCTTCCAAGCTATCAGACTAAATTAGCTGACATCCAAACTCTGGAACAAATGATATTCTCTTGGTTCGGCAGAGTAGCGATTCTAAAAATAAATGCCTTACTAAGACTGCTCTATATCTTACAGACAGCATCCATCCATGTACCACCAACATTTTTCAAAACATATAAAAGCCTATGCTCCAGATTCCTTTGGGGAGAACGCAGACCTAGGATTAGTTACACGCAGCTGGCCTTACCCAAACATTTAGGTGAGATAGGCCTTCCAGAACTTCTAAAATACTACAAAGCTATCCACCTGTCCAGAATAAGTGATTGGGATGTCCATGGCTCCTACAAGGATTGGGTAAACCTAGAAGCATCTTTCACAGACCTTCCCCTTAGGTCTCTACCATTGACATTAAAACACCATATCACACTGGAGATACTCTCTTACCCATTAATTAGACCCATCATACAATGTTTCTGCAACGTATGTAAGCATACCTCCCTATCATCTATCCCTGGTCCACTAACCTCGATAAAAATTAATCCAGAGTTCCCTCCAGGAATGCATCACCAATTTCTAACAGACTGTTGGTCAAAAAGATCAAATTCTAGCCCAAACGTCTTCGATCATGGGAAATTCCTGTCTGCCTCTCACCTATTCATCCAAATGGATAAACTGCCCATCCCTGTCTGGACATATTTACTACTCACACACTACATAAAATCCCTAGACAAACACTCTTCCTGTTCCAGACAACTCACACCCTTTGAAATGCTCTGTACACGAGAACCACCTCAGAGTCACCTCATATCCACCATGCACTCCCTTCTATTCAAAGACTACATCCCAAAAATAATACAGCGTGCATGAAATGGGAAAGAGAGGTGTCCCAACCCTTAACACCAGAAAATTGGAAACAAATTTACCTCAATATACATAAAGGCTCAGTGAATGTCTACACAAGAGAATGGGTATAAAAAACAATCATGCTGGTATTGCAACCCAAACCCTCCTACATAAAATGTATGCCTACAACACCAGAAATATGTTAGAGATGCCACAAGAACATGGGACACTACTATACATCTGTTGGTCCTGTCCACGTATCCAAACCTTCTGGAAAGAAGTATGTCACATCACCTCTCACATAACATCCTATGACTTGGCGCTATCCCCAGTTCAGTTTCTACTACACCATTCCCCTCTACCACACAAAACTTACCACATGTTGCTAGCAATGCACTTTATCAATGCAGCAAAACAATGCATCCCAATGCACTGGGGTTCTCATCATACCCCATCAGTCAAGGAATGGTTTAACAGGGTCAAGAAAGTGGCAGAAATGGAAGAACGAATTCACATTGCACGGGACATACAAAATATGGAAAAAATGGACACACTTTCAATTGACCATGTAATTCTCCCACCTAAACACTATAGCGACATAATAACATAGGTTTACTAACTTAGAATCTGCTACTCAGAGTCTGAACTACACCATCTCCACTATCTAATCTCTTTTTTGTTCTCTTCTCCCCCTCCTTTGTCCCCTCTCTCCCCCTTCTTCTCACCTCTCACCCACTTTCTATCTTTTGTTTTCACAGAACGAAAAACAAACCCTTGCATACACCACATATGACCCTCCTATCATACCACACACATATCCTACCTACTGTAAATACCTCCCCCTGACAAGACCTGCCCCGCACCTCACTAAACTCATTCACACTCACCTATATCTCAAGGGCAACTAACTGTGATCTATCCCACCTTAATCAAATAAGGCATAAACCCTGAATCACATCAGTTAATCTGACCAAACATTGCATTTTAGTAAAGCATCACCCACCCCACTAAGGGGAATGAGACCAGTTTCACTTATCTCAGGTTATGCATTGTTAATTGACTCCCCTCTGTAATTTTACTTTGTTTCACCAACTGTCATTGTACAACAACTGTTTGAGCTATTTGTATGTTATTCTTCTACTTAAAAAAATAAAACTTTTATGGAAAAATAAAGAAAGATAAATAACTGATAAAGATGCAGTGTTTTCTTCCATTGTGATTGCTTCAGTGCTCCACCACCAATGCACACTTCCACTACTTAACAGATAACTAACCCCTGAAACTAAGAGGTCTAACAGGGCTTGAATGAATCAGAATAATCCAAGATGTACCACAGATCAATCTCTCCCACTAACGATTGATTCACCAGCCCCTTGACAATGTTCCTTGTGATAAAATGGGTCAGATGGAACCTAGCGCTGAGATCGTCACGCTTGCTTTTATGGCGCTCATATCCATTATAAGATATTTTTAAAGGGGACAGCACAACAGTTTTTCCTCTTTGATTCATATATTTAGCATTCAAATATACATGAGTGCTGCTGCCCAGCCTTCTATAGATTAGTTTGCACTAAGCACTGAGTTTTACACATAAAAGTCTTATTTATCTGGACTTGTCCTACAAGGCTAAATAGGTTCTATAGCCTGTCCAAGACACCTTATTCAGACTGTTTCAAAAGCCAGAAAAGGTAAAATTTATCAGACCTTTACCACCATCTCTATCCTAGGGAGGCTGCACTATTCCTATATGAACTCCCTAAGGCTACCTTCACAATGCAGCGCCCGGCCGTTAGCGCTAAAGCACGGCTCGTTTTTGCGGCGCTTTTTGCTTTTTGGCTTCTTTTTTTTTTTTTTATTCAATTAATTTATTTGTCCAAGGAACACGGTCAAAGACAGACAGGCAGACATCTGGGCAGTCACAGTTTGTTATCTTACAATACATTGCATGTTTACATTTATATACGAGAAAATGTTATTATATTACATCCAAAGGACATTATGACATTTTGCTCAACTGAGACGTCTCTTTTATTTTTCGTGATAAGTGCTTAAAGCAACATCTTGGTGCTGGGTAGGGATGAGCCGAACACCCCCCTGTTCGGTTCGCACCAGAACATGTGAACAGGCAAAAAATTTGTTCGAACATGCGAACACCGTTAAAGTCTATGGAACTCAAACATGAATAATCAAAAGTGCTAATTTTAAAGGCTTATATGCAAGTTATTGTCATAAAAAGTGTTTGGGTAATGGAGGGCGGGGCCACCTGGTGACCCCGCCCCCCTCTGATGCACAGGGATTTGACGGGGGACTTACCTGTGGCATTCCCTGTGATGTCAGGGGGGGCATACAGGGAAGTCACTGTGCGTCAGAGGGGGGCAGGATCACCGGGTGGCCCCGCCCACCATTATTTAAGAACCGTCAGAAGAGGAGAAGCATCACACAGTGGGAGCCTCCCATCATGGTGGATGTGGAGCGGCCTGAGAAGAAGAAGGGAAGTAGACGCCGGCGCCGCGGAGGAAGATGCCGTACAAGAACACCGGAGGAAGAACCAGAAGAACCAGAAGAACCAGAAGAAGAAGAAGATGGAGGAAGAAACTGAAGGAAGATAGAAGAAAGAAGAAGCATTTAAATAAAGGAATTGTCAAAAACTGTCTCTTGTCATTTTTAACATTTTTGACAGTTTTTTTGTGAAATGGTAGGGTACCCCCTTACCATTTCACACAGGGGGGAGTGCCAGGATCTGGGGGTCCACAATCCGATAAGCCCCCCCGCCCGCAGACCCCCACAACCACCGGGCAAGGGTTGTGGGGATGAGGCCCAGGAGGTACGATTCAGGAGGGGGGGAGCTCTCTTGTTCCCCCCTCTTTTCCTGCAGCCTGCCAGGTTGCGTGCTCGGATAAGGGTCTGGTATGGATTTTTGGGGGGACCCTCGCCATTTTTTTTACATTTTGGTGAGGGGTTCCCCTTAAAATCTATACCAGACCTGAAGGGTCTGGTATAGATTTTGAGGGGGACCCCACGCCATTTTTCTTTTTTAATTTTGGCCGGGGTTCCCCTTAATATCCATACCAGACCTGAAAGGCCTGGCATGGAATTTAGGGGGACCCCCACGTCATTTTTTTTTAAATTTTGGTTTGGGGTTTCCCTGTGGGGAATTCTCATGCCGTTTTTATCAATAAGCTGTTATGTGTATTGTTAGACCGGCAATTTATTAATTAATAGTTTTAAATGACTTTTTTTCCTTTGAAATGTAATTTTGCTGTCAGACTGTTCTAAACACGGGAAACATGCGCCCCTTTACAGGCATACTATAGACACCCCCCAGGTACGAAATTTAAAGGAATATTACACTTTTATTGTTTCACTTTAAGCATTATTAAAATCACTGCTCCTGAAAAAACGGCCGTTTTTAAAACTTTTTTTGCATTGATCCATGTCCCCTGGGGCTGGACCCAGGTCCCCAAACACTTTTTATGACAATAACATGCATATAAGCCTTTAAAATTAGTACTTTTGATTTCTCCCATAGACTTTTTTTTTTACGGCAAAATCTTTTATTGAACAAAAAGAAGGAGATTACATATAATCGGTGGTTTTGACAGTCATCCAAATAAATGAACAGGTTATCAATTATATATGTACATTTGCTCTCTTTACTTATATGAATAATGGTCTAGTACCCTGTTATTGTTAACATATACATCCATTCAACTCTACATATCTTGCAAGGTATGACAAGAAAACTAGCATTATTAACCCTTATTATAACCTTTGAGTGATCGGATTATAGGAGGTGAGGCTAAGCAATAGAGATTTGGGTTCCATTACATTTCGTTGAGTCAGCTGAAGGGGTTAGTTTAGTCTATCACGTCTGGAGCTTTGATTATACACATGTTTCGGGGGCTTTTAGCCACCTATCCCATATCTTATCATATTTAGATGGACACCCCCTATTGGAGTACATTCATTTCTTGTATGGTAGAGCTTTGTTGATTTCTGTTAGCCATTGCACAAATTCCGGCGAGTTAGGCCTCATCCAGAATCTGGCTATTATTTTAGGAGCATAGAAAAGAGTTTCGTGCAAAAATGTTTTAGTGAATTTATCAAGATCTGGATCTGGAAAAATTCCCAGGAGGCATGGTTTTGGCTGTAGTGTGATGGGGGAGCCCATTTTATCATGCAGGAACTGTATCACCTGCATCCAGAAGGATTGAATCCATGGGCATTGCCATAATAGGTGAAAATAGGTATCCACTGCCTGACCACACAATAAGCAGTTAGTAGATTGGTTGCTTTTATATTTAGAAACTCTAAGGGATGTGAGGTATGCTCTATGTGTTATAAAAATTTGCGTTAAGCGGTCTGATAATTTAGGTGACACTAGTTTACAAGTGTCAAGTGCATCACTCCACTCAGAATCATCTATAGGGCCCATCTCTCCCTCCCACCTGGTCTTAAGTGTGTATGCAGATGAAGTTGCCTGAGGAAGTGTCAGCATGCTGTAAAATTGCGAAATCAGCTTCTTTGGGTCCGGGCATTTTACTGCTGCCAGTAGGGGGTTATCGTTCAAGTTTAGATCGTCTAGGGGGAACTGCGCACGAAATGCATGTCGTAATTGTATATATCGGTAAAACATTTGCTCTGGCAATGCAAATTCCGTTTTTAAACTATTAAAAGACTTCAGTTTTCTGTTTTGAGTGATCTGAGCCAGGTAAACTATTCCCCTTGAGCTCCATACTGTGTTGTCATGTAGAAGGTTGAATTCTGGTAGGGACATATTATGCCAAAGGTGAGTGCAACTATGGGGTGACATAATACTCAATTTGTCAGATGCCATCTCCCACACCTTTCTATATTGGTATAAAAGTGATTTGTTATCTTTTTTTTGGCCCTCGTCTCTACCTTTACCCGTTATTGCTACTAGGGAGTCTAGGGTCTGTCTAGTCCCTGTTGGACAGAGAGAGTGTAGAAACCTATTCCTGTCTAATTTATCAATATGGAAAATCTGTGAAAGCTGGGCCGCTAAATAGTATGCTTTAAAATCAGGTAGCGCCATTCCGGCAAGATCTGTTGGATGTTTTAGTTTGTACCAAGGGAGTTTATGCCTATTGTTGCCCCAGACGAATGGTTTGATGAGAGTCTCAAGTATTTTGAAATGTTTTAGTACCAAATACACAGGTGAGTGCCAGAGCATATACAGAACCTTTGGCAAGAGGACCATTTTTATTAAATTTATTCGGCCCATCACTCCGAGAGGGAGACGGGCCCATGCCTGCGTCTTTTGTCTAAACATTTCCTGTAATGGTGTGATATTGAGCTGTATGTAGTCTGATGGGATTAAGGTGGTACGTATTCCCAAATACTTTATGGTGTTTACTCTCTGTAGGGGAAGTAGAGCCCTATCTTTAGGTGGTGGAAAGCTGTCTAGTGGCAGTATTTGGGATTTATCCCAGTTAATCCTGAGTCCAGAGAAGGTGCCGAAACGTTCTATAAGGGCCAGGGCTGTTGGTAGGGAATCTTTGGAGTCATCGAGATACAGCAAAGTATCGTCAGCATATGTGCTTATTTTTTCTACTATCTCCCCCCTCTGTAGGCCCACTATTCCTGGGTGTTCCCGTATAGCTATTGCAAGAGGTTCTGCCGCCAGTGCATATAGCAATGGTGACAGTGGGCACCCCTGTCTCGTACCCCTAGATAGGGGGAATTGGTCCGATGGCCATCCGTTTGCCAGAACTCTCGCCACTGGATCCTGATACAGAAGCTGAATCCATTTTATGAATCTGGGACCTAGCCCAAACCTATCCAGACAGATCCATAGATACCTCCATTCGACTGAGTCGAAGGCCTTGGCTGTGTCCAAGGCAACGACTATTCTGGACCCAACATTATCATGTTTCGTCTGGAGATTAATAAACAGCCTCCGGAGATTGAAGGACGTGTTTCTTCCTGGCATGAATCCAGCTTGGTCCTCTTGAACCAGTGACAAGATGACTGTGTTTAGGCGGATAGCAAGAATTTTGGCGAGAATCTTAACATCTACCTGGAGCAGGGAGATGGGACGATAAGATTCCGGAAGGTGTGGATCTTTTCCCGGTTTGGGAATTAAAATAATAGTAGCTTCCCTCATGGATGCTGGGAGGACTGAGTTTTCAAAAATGGAGTTGTATAATGCTAGAAGTCTAGGGATCAGCTGGTCCGAGTATGTGGAATAGAATTCCACAGGCAAACCATCCGAGCCCGGGGCCTTTGCGTTGGGAAATGCAGCAATTGCCCTAGATATTTCTTCTCCCGTGAGAGGGGCTTCTAGCTCTTTTGTTTGCTCTTCTGTTAATTTAGGGATTGGTAGTTCAGCTAAAAAAGATTCTATCAAGGTGTCATCATCTGAAACTGTGGTGGTGTATAGGGCAGCAAAGAATTCTTTGAATAGGGATGCCACTGCTGTAGGTTCCGTTATCAAAGTTCCATCATGCGAGCGAAGGGAGATCACTACCGGGGGTCTCTCTTCGCAGTGTACCATATACGCAAGTAGTTTCCCGGCCCTTTCTCCATATTCAAATTACTTTTGCTTATGGAAGAAGAGTTTGCATTTAGACTTTTCATAGTGTAATTGGTCTAGTGCTCTGGAACAAAGTTTAAGATTATTGGCTTTGTCTGCGGTGGGATCAACGATAAAGGCCCTCTCTGCTTCCTGTAAATGTTTAATAGTGATATCAGTAGTTATTACAGTAGTGCGTTTCAATTTATTTATACGCATGATAAGTATCATGCGCGCGTGTTTTTTAAATGTTTCCCAAACAATTTGTGGTGATGTAGAGTCTCCATTAATCGCGAAAAATTGGTCCCATTCAGTTGTAATGTCATCATCTTCTGGAAATAAAGTCAACCAGAAGGGGTTCAGTCTCCATGAATTTGGAGGTCTTATGTGTGAAAGGGATAGCGTAATCCAATACGGGCAGTGGTCAGAAAGTGATCTAGGGTGGAATCCCGCTTCTAGCAACCTAGGGAGTTTTTTGGATATAAGGATAAGATCTATACGGGACATAGAGTTGTGTGAAGTGGAAAAGCATGAGTAGGCCCTTGTTGTAGGATATTTATACCGCCATGTGTCGACTAGGTTAAAGTTCTCAAGTATCCTTGCAAATCTTGTTGGGTGTTGGGGCGTAGTTGTAGAAAGGGATCCGGCTAACCTGTCAAGTTTTGGATCCAACACATTATTAAAACCACCTAGCCAAATAGCAGGAGTATTAGGGTACACGGTCATGTAATCAAAACCCTTGGTCAGAACAGAAAACTGAAATGGGGGTGCTACATAGATTGCCAGTAACAATATGGGGTCAGCTTGTATTTTGGCTCTCAGAAAAACATATCTACCCTCTGTGTTGACTTCAGAACCTTGGAACTCAAAATGTGTAGTTTTAGAGATTAGTATCGATACTCCTCTAGAGTGTGTGGTGTGCACTGAGTGGTACACCCATCCCATCCATGGACGCTTAAGTGCCCTCTGTACCGAACCTTCTGCATGTGTCTCCACCAGTACCACCACATCAGCTCTTTGTTTTTTAAGTTAAGCAAAAACCGCTGACCTTTTTATTGGATCGCTAATCCCTCGCACATTCCATACTACAAGTTTCAATGCAGCCATGAGGTGTTGTGTTTATGGGAAGCGGCCCCAGTATTCAAATCTCCCCAAGGATTGGTTGGTGATCGATACAATCTCCAATACATGACTGTCCATAAAAGCATGGTTATTACCCATTGTCCCTTAGAGGGATCAGTTTGTATATAGTAAAAGACTTTGCCTTGTAACCTTAGGAACCACAAATCCCCCCTCCCAGCCCTGCATTGTCCCCAACTTCCCCAAACTGCCAACATGGCATAAACTCTGTCCAGCCTGAGAGGAGAGCTGTAACAACTGCATAAATATTGAAATGAACGTTTGGTAGCCATATAGCAGACCTTATAATGGTAACTGCGGCCGCAGTTATTATAGCAATAAACCAAACATGACCTCCCAGGCTGGGACCTATTACTAGTGGGGCGGCTTTGCGCTGCATAACGTAGCACTGAGTAGGGCTATGCTCACTAATTCTGTAAGCTCCCTGGCATAATGCTTCCCTCCGCCGAGAGAACTATTTAGCAAACATTTTCAGAAAACAAATAATGAGAGCATATATGACCCATACTTATTATAAAAAATTAAAGGTCTGTTTCCCCCACTCCTCCCGCCCCCCCGACCATACCCCAAATATTAATATTGATATTACCCTTTTCTCTGCTAAGGTGAAGTATGGCATCCCGGTCTTTGAAATTAAGAAATTTGGCTATAAAAGTGCGTGGGGGCGCTCCAGTTGGAGGTGGTCTGCCTGACATACGATGCGCCCTCTCCACAACAAATGTGGGGGAGAAGGCCTCTCTGCTATAGGTGTCACATAACAATGATTCAAGAAATGTAGTTGAATCACCCGCCTCCGCTCCCTCGGGGAGACCTATGAATCTAAGATTACATCTTCTGATTCTGTTCTCTAAATCATCCTGCTTTTGTAGGATTTGGTTGACCTTCAATTGTATGGCATCTGTGGATTGCTGAAGGGGGAGGAGGGAGTCCTCCACTATGCCAAGTCGGGTCTCAGCCTCAGTAACTCTGTCCCTTAATTTTTGGAAGTCCTGTTTCACTAAGGAGATATCCACCTTTACCTCTTCAATCCTGGCTGTAAGAGATGATTGACATGAAGCCACCGCTTCCTGGCACATAGTTATAGCCTCAAGTACCTTCGCTGTGTTAGCATTCACAGCGGCCTCCTCTCCCCTCGTGCCGCCGCCATCTTGCCCAGGGGAATCTTTCTCCTTCTCCTGTCGGCGGTACTGCTCCAGCTTAGAGGTCGTTGCGGCTGGCTTCTTCGGCGGTGACATGATCCCGGGTGGAGTATGGGGTAATTAGGAGCGTTTGGGGGTCTTGATATTCGACTGGAATCTTAGGATTTGCTCTCCAGGATAGACTGTCGGCGGAGCTCCACTGCCGTGCGTCCTATCCCATGCCGCTTCAGGCCACGCCCCCCTCCCATAGACTTTTAAAGGGTGTTCCGCGGCTTTCGAATTTGCAGCGAACACCCCAAATTGTACGCTGTTCGGCGAACTGGCGAACAGCCGATGCTCAAGTCGAACATGAGTTCGACTCAAACTCGAAGCTCATCCCTACTGCTGGGTGTGCATAGGGCAGTAACGTTAATGGTGCTGTTGTGTTGCCCCCTAGTGGGTCTCCGACCGGATCCATTGCATTTTAACTATGTTATATTAGAAGGATTGGATCCTGTTAATTCGGGTCCATAGAGCCAAGAGAAGAGCAGAAGGACAGTAAGAAGTTAAATAGAGAAAAAGAAGAAAAAGAGGAGTCAGAGAAGAGGGGTTGGGGGGGAGGAGAGTAAGGAGTGGAGGGGGGGTGGGGATCTGGAGGATAATTCTGTGTGAGCCCACCACAAGCGGGGGCACTAAGTCAGGACTTCTGGATGCTCTGTAGCCAGTAGGGTCAATAATTAGTCATTTAGGTAATAGGATGACTTTTAGTCATTCAGGTCATTGTCGAGGAGGGTTCTTCCTTCGTCTGAAAAGAAAAAAGACGTTCCATGGCGACCAAGTCTTAGAGTATCACTCCTGTTGGCGTCGCGCAGTTAGTACTAGATTTTCCAATTTACCTATTTCCTTTACTTTTTGGATCCACATCCCTACTGTTGGGGGTTGTGGGGACTTCCACCTAAGAGGGATGCAAGCTTTAGCTGCATCAAGAAGGTGCAAGATAATAGACTTTTTGTATATTTTCCCTGGTATATTGGTGGCACGTAGGAGGAAGTACGCTGGGTCATTCGGTATTTTGCATTCCGTGAGTTTTTGAAGGATGCGTTGGACCTCTGTCCAAAAGTGTTGTAGTTTGGGGCAGGTCCAAAAAATATGTAAGATGGTTCCCTTGTCTTCCTTGCATCTCCAGCACTGATCTGAAGTGAAGTGTCTGGAAAGATTTTTTTCAACTTCACTGGGGTTCTGTACCACCTGGTTACCTGGTTAGGATCTTAAAATTGGTCTCTTGCGTTTTCGCGCAAATAGAAGATTTGTATGTAAACCTGAGAATGTGTTGTTGCTGTGTTGTACTGAAATTTTTACCTAGGTCCCTTTCCCATTCTTGTATGCAGTTCAGAACGTGAGGTTCTGTGGGAGGGGTAATTAATAACCTGTAGTTAGCAGAGAGTGTGTGGCATTGTCCCCGTCTCTGAGCAGAAAAAGGTGGTGAGGGGCCTGGCGAACAACCCCGGGGCTGGAAGAGTTCTGAAGAAGTGGGAGAGCTGAAGGACACTCCAAAAACCCAGCCGGAAAGAACCCGACTGGTTCATCAGTTCCAGGATTGTCGGCCACGCCCCCCCTGCACAAATCGGGAGGCCTGTGTAAGGCCCAAATCCCTCAGGTCTCAGAAGTTGGAATCCCCCATTCCCGGGGGAAAAAGGGGTCCCCCATAATTGGGTACAGGGGTGACGTCTTGGAGGATATGTTGGGGGATGAAAGTGGAACCGAGCATAGTTTGGCTGTATTGCCTATGAGGGGGTGTTTTTTCATCTCCCGTAGGAGGGAGGTATAGCACCATGGGGCTCCACTAAGAGGAACGTCTGATTGGGCCTGTTCTATACGCACGCATAATTTAAAATCTGTGTGTCTGTTCCAGTCTACCATCCTACGCAGGTGTATCGCTTGGTAATACTTGCGTATGTCTGGTACTGCTAGTCCCCCGTATCGCTTAGGTAGTATTAGCTGATTACGCTGTAGTCGTGGTCGTCTATGTGCCCAGATGAAATCAAAGTTGTGTTGTTTGAATTTGTTTAAAATAGCTAGTCAAGATATGGACTGGGAGTGCCTGTAGAACATAGAGAAACTTGGGGGGATGCTCATTTTAATAATGTTGCAGCGGCCCAACCAAGAATGTAGACCGGTGTTCCACTTGTCCAATAGTTGTGTAACTCTAGGAAGTAATGGTGGGAAATTTAGTTCATAAGTTTTGGCTATATTGGAGGGTACCAATGTATCTAGATACGTCAGCGCCTTATCAGTCCATTTAAATGCAAAGTTAGTTTGTAGTTGTATAATTGATTTTTGTGGAAAATTAACCTCCATTGCTTCAGATTTAGAGAAGTTAATCTGGAGGTTTGAGAGTACTCCGTATCTCCCAAACTCTGTCATCAGATTAGGGAGTGAAACCAGAGGGTTCGTAAGGCAGAATAGCATGTTATCGGCATAGGCCGATACTTTGTGTTGAGTATCTCTAATCTTAACTCCTTCAATATCTGGGTTATGTCGGACTGTGTAGAGAAATGGTTCCAATGACAGGGCAAAGAGGAGGGGCTACAACGGGCACCCCTGGCATGTCCCGTTGGAGATTTCAAAGGTGTCTGAAAGAACACCGTTGGCCTGGACTCTTTCTGCTGGCCGGGAATAGATCGATGATATCCACTGTAGCATTTTGGTGCCGAAGCCAACGTGTCTCAGGACAGCAAGCATGAAATTCCAGTTCACCCTGTCAAAGGCTTTCTCCGCGTCCGTGCTAAGGAAGATACATTGTGTCTTTGACTGGTTTACTGCCTGGAGTAGATTTAGTACTTTTGTGGTGTTGTCCCTAGCTTCCCACATAGGGACAAAGCCCACTTGATCTTGAAGTGTATCAAGCTCGGGATAAGATGTTGAATCCTATTCGATAGTATCTTAGTAAAAAATTTTAGGTCCAAATTGAGCAGTGAGATCGGCCGATAGCTTCCACAGGATGTCGGATCTTTCCCTTCCTTGGGGATCACCGAGATGTGTGCAAGTAAGGTTTCGGCTGCGAATGTTGCCGTTGAGCCCAGTGCATTAAACAACTTGACCATGTATGGGGCAATGGAGGGAAGAAGGGTCTTGTAGTTTTGGCTTCTAGCGACATGCGTTTTACCAAAAAAAAAAATGGTAAAAAGTTCAGTTCAGTCTGCCCATTCATAGCAATTGCCAGGGCATTTTGGGACCATTATTTACAGCGCTCCCAAACAACCCCAAAGATGCTGCTTCCAGGACTTTTTGGAACGTCCCACAAGCGCACTGCCCCAGTGTGAAAAGATGCACTGCAATGAATGGGAGCCAGTTTTTAGGCACTTTTCAGAGGCTATTTCTAGCGCTAAAACGTCTGAAAATTGCCTCAGTGTGAAAGTAGCCTTATGCCGTGTACACACGGGTGGACCTTTTCGGCATCAAAGGTCCGACAGTCTTTCTGACGGACTTTTGAAGGACTTCCAACGGACTTTCGAATGAACGGACTTGCCTACACATGATCACACCAAAGTCCGATGGATTTGTACGTGATGACGTATGATAGGACTAAAATAAGGATAGCCAGTAGCCAATAGTTGCCCTAGCATTGGTTTTCGTCCATCGGACTAGCATACAGACGAGCGGATTTTTCAACCGGACTTGAGTCCGGCGGAAAGATTTGAAACATGTTTCGAACCTTAAGTCCGTCTGATTTTCACCCAAAAAATTCAGCTGCAGGTCCCATGAAGCCCACACATGGTTCGATTGTCCGACAGATTCAACCGGTCAGACCAGTCCGGTCGAAAAGTCCGCCCGTGTGTACATGGCATTAGATACACAGGGACGGTGCCTCTCTAAGGTCAATGGCCAGCAGCATTAACTCTGTCACACATAACATTGATAAGTATCTGGCTATTATCCTATCACCCTTAGCTGGTAAGTTTGAGCCAGAAGAGACAATGGTGTCCTATGATGTCATATCCCTTTTCACCAGTTGCTGAGGCTATTGAGACTGTAAATAAACATCTGCAACAAAACAAGAATATTGACAGTAGAACAGAACTCAAGCCAAAACAAATATGTTCCTTTGCTGAACATTTGCCCTAACAGCACTTATTACAAGTACAAGGATAATTTCTACCAACAGAAACATGACACTAAGGGGAATAACACTGAATTATTAGTTTGGGTTTGTGGGAAACGTGCAAGCCAAGATAAGATCATCGGATATACAATATAAGCCTAAAGTGCACACACTATCTCAGCAGACATAAACATTGATTTTGCATGGGAAGAAAGATGCACAAAATAGCAAATGGCTTTTTAAGGACTGTGTGTTACATGTCAAGGAAAGGGGGTTGACTTGAACACTGATGTCTACAGATAACCCATAAACACAGACCAGTTTTCTGCTTTTTAACTCCCATAAGCCAATGGAACAGGCTAAAACTACATTTGTTCAGGCCTATTTGAAGTTTAGTACATTGTTGTCTAGATTGGTTTGTAACTAGAATGAAATGCAAACTTTATTCAGTGTAAGGAGAGGACACTCAGCAGCTGTTTACACATCTGGACACAGGAGCACTAGTGTGGGACACTAGCTCCTTTTTAGGGTGTCCCACACAGGTGCTCCAGTGGATACTAGGGGTCTCTACATTTGTGATACTTTAACAAAAAATGTAATTATTCCAGCTTTGTAAACGGAAAAAAATCGTGTTCAGCTTTGAACTCTGCCAAAACAAACAATTGTATGACACTTCCAAGCAATGTTTCATATTCCTATTTCTTGCCTCAGATATCTGTGCTAAGTATACCTTTATTTTATTCACATAGGGGAGAAAAGACTCGGGACGTCTGAGGTCACCAGGGACCCCCAACCTCCTAAAGAAAGGGAAATCCAAAAACAACAACCAGAGGATGTGGAGGAAGGAGAGGTTTATGAATTGGGCGAAATAGTGAGCACATCAGGTGAGTGCCTGAGACCACAGTTTCGGGTAATAGATGGATGCCTTCATATTTCTAATACATGGTGTTTTTTTTTTTTTTTTAGGTGATGTGGATGTTGTTGAAGAAACACATTTCTCAAGTGAAGTGCACACATTCTCATCGGGGAGATAATGGTGTGCAATAGGGATTTGCAGAAGATCAAGGAAGACATCAATGATGTTGAAAAAAGACTCAAAAACATAATTGATCATATTCTTTCCATTTTTCTAACTTTTCTTCAAAATTTTGAAAGCCAAGTTTTGAAGATGCACACAGTATGTCAACATGTGCTATCTGCCATCATGGGATATCAATGTACGCGTTTTGTGGGTGCAACCCCTTCCTCGCACCTCAAGTAGATGAGAGGAAGGGGTTGCACCCCCAAAACACTTCTATTGATCCCCCATGATGGGAGCTAGCTCATGTTGACATTAGGCATGGGATCAGGAGGGAAATCCCCATTTTGACTCTCAATTTGTGTGCATCTTCCAAATTTGGCTTTCACGGGAGTGACTTCACCCCATCTGATGAAGGCAATATCAACACAGTTTGGACATACTAATGTCTGGTATTGCCTTCAATTTATCAAAGTTGAACTTTGTAATTTCCGGAGTTGTGTATTGTTGTATGGTTTAAAAAACATGCCTGTTTACCACAAAAAAGGATATTTCTACTGTCAACAAAAAAAAAATTGTATTTCAAAATTATGTTGGTTTGTGAAAAAAACCTTTTCTAAACGCACCTGTGCACAGAGTAAAAATGTTTCTACTCAACAATGTGTGGCTTCTTCTTTCAATTCACAATAACAGTTTTTTGCCTAAGTTGTTGTTTACAGTGACAATGGGGGTTATTTACTAAAGGCAAATCCACTTTGCACTACAAGTGCACTTTCAGTGCAGTTTCAGTGCACTTGTAGTGCAAAGTGGATTTTCCTTTAGTAAATAACACTCACAGTGCTTTATAATTTGCATCAATCAGGCCATTTTCATAACTCCAAAAAATAAATTCATGGTGCTCAAAATGATGAGCAGGGTGCCTTTTGCCAATTATGGCCCCACACTATATAAGGCTGCCTGCACGTCGGCCCCGTGTAGTGTGTTGTTGGCGTGGACGGAGAGAGAGAGTGTCATTTAGATTGAGCAGACAGTTAGCTACAGTGTATTTAATATATATACTGTCTGTGTATATATATATTTTTTTTTTAATACATACACAGACAGTCTCGTGTCTATATACATATCCACTGTATCCAGTTTAGGTATATCTGACTGCAGGCCGTTCCCGGTGTACTTTTTCTAATATACTTCAGGCGGAGTACACAGTACCGTGCACCCATAGTGCAGTTGCTACTACTTTTCTGGTGGTGTACACAGTACACCCATAGTTGTTAGTACACTTCTGTTGGTGTACACAGTACCGTGCACCCATAGTGCAGTTGCTACTACTTTTCTGGTGGTGTACACAATACACTACACCCATAGTTGTTATTACACTCCTGTTGATGTACACAGTACTGTGCTCCCCTAGTGCAGTTGCTACTACTTTTATGGTGGTTTACACAGTACACAATACATACAGTGCACCCATAGTTGCTATTAGACTTCTGTTGGTGTACACAGTACTGTGCACCCGTAGTGCACTTGCTACTACTTTTCTGGTGGTGTATACAGTACACAATACAGTGTAGTGTGGTTTTGCTAAACAAAATTTACAGCATATCCGGAAGGCCACTAAGGAGAGGCAAACGATCACAGGACACTAAAAGAGGGCAAACAGGCTCTGTGTCTACAGTCGACAGTGCTGGTCGTGGACATGCTGCATCCTCAGCACGTGGCCGTGGGGCACGCTTGTCCTTTTTTTTTTCTGCAGCTGGCTGTGTTATTGAGCCACAACATGCAGAAGAGTTGGTGGAATGGATCACAAAGCCCTCCTCATCCTCTGTCACCCAGGCTCAGAGTAGTTTGCCTGCCAATGCAGCTGTCAAAGCGGCCTATTCCATCGCCTCCATGTCAACAGTCACTTCTTCCCTAGCCCCACCATCATGCACAGAGGAGTCCCCCAAACTATTCGACCACAGTGTCGGGTACATGCTGCAGGAGGTTGTGCAGCGATTTTAAGGCTCCGATGATGGTACCCAGGTTGAGCAAGGGAGTAACGTCAGCCTAGAGAGAGGGGGTGCCCAAGAAGGTCAAGAAACTGGCAGTCATGTACTGTTCCAGAAATTTGCCTCAGTGATGAGGAGGGAGGTGATGATGTGGTCACTGACTCTACTTGGGTGCCTGATAGAAGAGAGGAGGAGGAGGAGGCACATCTCCAACGAGGCAGAATGCCCTCCAGGGGGCAGCTTAATGGCAGCCACCCTATTGCATCACACCACAGAGCTAAGCAGGTGCAGGGTGCTGCTGACTCCCAACATATTTTGAAAAGTTCTTTGGATGGGCCTTTTTTGACACGTGTACAGCAGATCACACCGCTGCTGGTTGCAACATATGTCTAAAGCGTATCAAGCGTGGCCAAAACAGCAGCCGCTTGGGCACCACATGCTTGACCAGGCATACGACAACCTCCCATGCAGTCTGTTGGCAACAGCACTTAAAAGACCCACATCAAAGAACAAGGCGGACCTCTGTTTGCTCCTCATCAGCTGGGTTTTCCAACCCCACTATTTGACCAGTCCTCTCAGAAACATGCACTGAGAGGAATGAAGGTATAGAAATAGGTGTCCCAAGTACTTGCAGCCAATCTGCTAGCAGTACACCAACATCAGATTTTAGCAGGCAAATTTCCCTACCCCAGTTGCTAAACCGTCAAAAGGAATTCGGTCCCAGCCATCCACATGCTCAGTGCCTAAATGCTAGCTTGGCCAAATTGCTAGCACTGCAACTGCTGCCTTTTCAGCTGGTAGACTCTGCCCCCTTTCATGAATTTGTGGAATGTGGGGTACCTCAGTGGCAGGTTCCCAAATGCCATTTCTTTTCACGGAAGGCCATTCTGGCTCTCTACCAGCATGTGGAAGGCAATGTCTTGGCCTCGTTGGACAGGGCAGTCAGCAGTATGGTGCATATTACTGCTGACTCATGGTCCAGCAGGCATGGACAGGGACATTACCTTTCTTTCACGGCGCACTGGGTAACTCTGTTGGCAGTTGGGAAGGATGCAGGACAGGGTCCAGTATTGGAGCTTCTTCTGCCACCATGCCTCCAAAATGCTAGTGGTGATTATGCCACAGCTCTCTCCTCCACCCCCTCTTCTTCTTCTTCCTCTATGGCCTCTTCCTCTGCAGATTTCTCCTCTGAACCAGCGGTGCTCCGTAGGCGTTCAAGGGGCTACGCAAGCACTCAGGCAAAAAGATGCCATGCAGTGCTTGAGTTGGTCTGCTTAGGGGACAGGAGCCACACGGTGGCAGAGATTCTGTCAGCTCTGCAGGGGCAGGCTCAGAGGTGGTTGACGCCACATCAGCTTCAGCCAGGAATGGTTGTATGCGACAATGGCACCAACCTCCTTTCCGCCTTCCGACAGGGACACTTGACCCTGGCTCACGTCCTGAATTTGGTGGTGCAGCAGTTCATGAGAAGGTACCCTGACTTACAGAATCTCCTGAGGCAGGCCGGGAAAGTCTGTAGTCATTTCCACTGGTCATATAATGCCAGTGCTTGGCTGGCTGACATTCAAAGAGAATGCAACCTGCCCAAGAACTCCTCATTTTGTGACATGCCCACCAGGTGGAACGCAATGTTGGCAATGCTGCAGGGGCTGCACATGAAGCAGAGGGCCATTATTGAGTACCTGAGTATGGCACTAGGACAGGGTCAGAGGAGCTTGGCTTTTTTTCGCCACACCAGTGGCTCATGATCAAGGATGCATGCACTGTCCTGTCACCATTTGAGGAGGCCACGAGGATGGTGAGCAGTGACAGTGCATGCATCAGTGATACTGTCCCTCTTGTCTTCCTGTTGGAGCACCCGCTTCATGGAATAATGGACAGTGGACTTGAGGCAGAAAAGCAGGATGAAGAGGAGGACTTCCTAACCTCTCAAGGCCCTCTTTATCCAGATTCTAGTATTCCTGCAGGCCCGCCAATCACAAAGGAAGAAGAAGAGGAGGAGGAGGAGGAGGATTGTGTCAGCATGGAGGTGGAGGATAACACTCAGCATCAGCAGCAGTCTTCAAGGGATCATTTGCAGTCCCCAGAAACCCATGGAGTTGTACGTGGCTGGGAGGAGGTGGTTGAGGATCATGTGATCCTTAGTGACCCAAAGGACTCAGGATCGAATGCCCTTGCAAACTTACACTGAATGGCTTCCCTAATCCTGCAAAGCCTGCGAAAGGACCCTAGGATTCGTGGTATCAAGGAGAGGGATCATTACTGGTTGGCAACCCTTCTTGATCCACGTTACAAGGGTAAGGTTTCAGAACTTATCCAGCCTTCGCAGAGGGAGCAGAGGATGAAACATCTTCGGGAGGCCTTGCAGAAAGGTTTGTGCAATGTGTTTCCAGAGCTTGGGAGGTTACAATTTCCTGGTGCTTGGCAACGTGTTGTGGAGGCTTTGTTCAGTCACAGAAAGAGCGGTGGAGAAAGTGGCCGGCTGACTGATGCCTTCAGACAATTCTTCAGTCCTCAGCACCCAGGTTTGATCAGTTCCAGCAACCGTCGCCAGCATCTGAAATACATGGTGCAGGAATATCTAGGAGCAAGATCAGACTTGGAGACCTTTCCACCAGAACATCCACTGGGTCTTGAGGATGGACCACTGTCCATAGCTTGCTCAATTTGCAATTGAGCTACTGGCCTGTCCTGCATCCAACGTTCTTTCTGAATGCACATTCAGTGCTGCTGGAGGCTTTGTAACCGATCACAGAGTTTGCCTGTCCACAGACTCTGTTGATCGGCTCACATTCATAAAAATGAATCAGTCTTGGATCACCAGCTACCAAGCACCTGATGCTGATGTAACCGATTGATTTTTCTAATGATGTGGGATCCCTTGAAGACTGCATGCTGAGTGACTATCCTATTATGCTGAGTGACTATCCTATTCCTCCTCAATGGACACCACCACCATTGCCTTAGGCCCAATTTTTCTGCCCTTGTTTAACAGGGGCCTGTAATTACAATTTTTGATATAATATTTCACAGCAGGGCCTGTTCCTGCGCTCAACAAAAGTATCTGTGAGGCTTTACAGTGTTGTGCCACCACCACCGCCTAAGGCCCAATTTTTATGCCCGCTTAACAGGGGCGCGTAATTACAATTTTTGATCTAATATTTCACAGAAGGGCCTGTTCCAGCGCCCACCAAGACTAACTGTGAGGGCTTTCAGTGTTCTGGTACCACCAACACCAGAGTGTATAGGACAGGCCGTATAGTATATACAGGTGGTCCCCTATTTTCAAACATGCAACTTACAAACAACTCCTACTTAGAAACGGAGGTAGACAACAGGAAGTAAAAGGAAATCTACCCCTAGGTAGGGAAATTCTCATCTATAAGAGTTAATATGGGAAAAGTGTCTCCACTGATGCTTTATCACCAATCCTTGTTTCCCTAATAACCCAACATTTTCTAAATCCAATTGTCATTGGGACAGAAAGTGAGGTGAAATCTTCTGAATGGGGGCACAGACAGCAAAACAAATGTTGCAGGGGTGAAAATAATCCTTCCCTATGTTATCCAAAAAGCTTAAAAATCGATTTTTTGGCTGGAGCTACACTTACAAAATGTACCTGTTCCAAATTACAAACAGATTCAACTTAAAAACAAACCTACAGTCCCTGTCATGTTTGTAACCCGGGGACCGCCTGTATACTGCTGCTGTTCAGAGTATATAGGGCCTGGGGGCCCCACGCCTTTTTTTTTTAAATTTGGGTGCGGGGTTCCTCTTAAAATCATACCAGACCCAAAGGGCCTGGTAATTAGCTGGGGGGGGGGGGGGGCATTACATTACAGCCGCAAGCAGTTTTAAATGACTTTTATTCCTTTAGAAATGTCATTTTGTGCAGGGACTGTTCTAAACTGGGGAAAAATGCGCCACTTTACAGGCATACTATAGTCACCCCCAGGCACAATATTTAAAGGAATATTTCACTTTTATTGTTTCACTTTAAGCATTATTAAAATCACTGCTCCCAAAAAAATGGCCGTTTTTAAAACTTTTTTTGTATTGATACATGTCCCTTAGGGCATGACCCGGGTCCCCAAACACTTTTTATGACAATAACATGCATATTAGCCTTTAAAATTAGCACTTTAGGTTTTTCATGTCCGAGTTCCATAGACTTTACTGGTGTTTGCACAAATTTTTTGCCTGTTCACATGTTCTGCCGCGAGCCAAACTGGGGGGTGTTCGGCTCATCCCTACCCACAACATAATAGTTAGCTGAAGAAGAGATTGTCACCTCATGTATCAAATAAATTATGTTTGCACTATTGATGAAAATGGGCAAAAAAAAGCACATTGGATAAACTAGGAGCTAAAAGAAACACAAGCAGTAAATCAAAGGAAAATATTATTTTGTTTCAAAATACAAATTTATTTAAAAAAGGTTTGTTAAAGCGGGGGTCCACCTATCTATCGTTTTTTTTTTTTTTTAGTTCATTCACAAACTTTTCTTCTCAGCATTACATACTCACATATTGTGTGTAATATGCCTGCCTGTGTCAGATTTCGTCAGAAAGAATAACTTATATTATTCACTGCAGGCGGTTTCCATCTTCATTGTGGGCATTTGAAGCCCACAAGCATTTATTTCCTGGATATGGTGAATGCTGTGCTCCCAGCATTCACTGCTCGTTCCCGCACATGCTCAGTGGCATCCTGGGAAGCCTGAGACTAGCTCCCAGGAGTCTGGGAGAGGCTATAAACACACCTACTCCCACAGGAGGAGAACCAGGAAGTGCAAAGAAGAATAGAAAAATAAAAGGTAATTACGGCGATTTAAATTTTTTTAAACGGCATGTCAGCATCTAGGCAAGGAAGAGAATACATACAGATATTGTTCAAAATTTGGGTGGAACCCCACTTTAAACATTTTCTGGCATATCAATGCCCCCCCTACCCGCAAAGTACTCCATATATTTTTGACGGACCTTGCAGGGGCTTTGGGAGGGCAAGCCAGGATGGCCAGCTTTAAGCGCCATCAGGGTTTGGTCTTGAAATCCGGCCTCAGGCCCAACTGAGGCCACAAAGTTCATAGAATTTCTTCTTTAAAAGTTGTGGAGAATGCAGCATGAAAATATTATATGGTTAAGTTTATATTCCGCCATGTTGATTGGCGTAAGGAATAGGCCGAAGCGGCTGGCCATTATCCCGAAAGCATTCTCCACCACTCTTCTGGCTCTGGCCAGCCGGTAGTTAAAAACCCTTTGGTCCGGAGTGAGGGTCCTCATCGGGAATGGCCACATGAGGTGATCATCCAGCCCAAACGCTTCATCAGCGACAAAGACGAACGGCAGACCAGCCACGTTGTCTTCCGGAGGTGGCAATCCCAAGCCACCACTCTGGAGCCATCTGTAGAACTCGGTCTGGGCAATGACTCCACCATCCGGCCATTCTTCCACACGTCCACATAAAGAAAATCATATGTCGCTGACACCACTGCCAACATCACAATACTAATAAACCCCTTGTAGTTATAATAATATGACCCCGATTTGGGGGGTGGGACTATGTGGACATGTTTCCCATCTATTGCCCCTTCACAGCTGGGAAAGGTTTTCTATGGGGTTGAGATCTGGAGACTCGCTAGGCCACTCCAGGACCTTGAAATGCTTCTTACAAAGCTGCTCCTTCGTTGCCCGGGCGGTGTGTTTGGGATCATTGTCATGCTGAAAGACCCAGCCACGTTTCATCTTCAATGCCCTTGCTGATGGGAGGAGGTTTGCACTCAAAATCTCATGATACATGGCCCCATTCATTCTTTCATGTACATGGATCAGTCGTCCTGTTCCCTTTGCAGAGAAACAGCCCCAAAGCATGATGTTGCCACCCCCATGCTTCACAGTACGTATGGTGTTCTGGGTTGCAACTCAGCATTCTCTCTCCTCTAAACATGAAGAGTTGTGTTTCTACCAAACAGTTCTACTTTGGTTTCATTTGACCATATGACATTCTCCCAATCATCTTCTGGATCATCCAAATGCTCTCTAGCAAACCTCAGACATGTACTGGCTTAAGCAGGGGGACACGTCTGGCACTGCAGGATCTGAATTCCTGGCGGCGTAGTGTGTTACTGATGGTAGCCTTTGTTATGTTGGTCCCAGCTCTCTGCAGGTCATTCACTAGGTCCCCTTGTGTGGTTCTGGGATTTTTGCTCACTGTTCTTGTGATCATTTTGACCCCACAGGGTGAGATCTTGCGTGGAGCCCCAGATCGAGGGAGATTATCAGTGGTCTTGTATGACTTCCATTTTCTAATTATTGCTCCCACAGTTGATTTCTTCACACCAAGCTGCTTGCCTATTGCAGATTCAGTCTTCCCAGCCTGGTGCAGGTCTACAATTTTGTTTCTGGTGTCCTTCAACAGCTCTTTGGTCTTCACCATAGTGGAGTTGCAGTGTGACTGTTTGAGGTTGTGGACAGGTGTCTTTTATACTGATAACAAGTTCAAACAGGTGCCATTAATACAGGTAATGAGTGGAGGAGCCTCTTAAAGGAGAAGATACAGGTCTGTGAGAGCCAGAAATCTTGCTTGTTTGTAGGTGACCAAATACTTATTTTCCACCATAATTTGCAAATAAATTCTTTCAAAAATCAGACAATGTGATTGTCTGGATTTGTTTCCACATTTTGTCTCTCATAGTTTAGGTATACCTATGATGACAATTACAGGCCTCTCTCATATTTTTAAGTGGGAGTAATTGCACAATTGGTGGCTGACTAAATACTTTTTTGCCCCATTGTAAGTATAACATTTATTTGAAGGAGTATTTAAAGAAAAAAATCTAAGGTCCGCTTATCAGATTCCTCACCCCCTCTGATGGCCCATTGTAAAAATTTTAGGGGGGCATGTTTTGGACAGGTAACCGTCTCCACTTCATTGAGAGCTAAATGCATAAAAAATGTGTGTTTCTTTGGCCAGCCCCTCCTTTACTTACACTATTGGCAGCCCACTGGACAGGTAAGAAGTGTCATAATCCAAAAATATGAATACACACTGTACAAATAGAATCACATTTTTACATTCTGCAATTACCTATCAAGATAATAGGAGAAAAAAACTTTAAACAGTACCATTTGAAAGTAATCAGGCAGGTCCTTGCACTACATGCTTTGGTGAATTCCTCATAAACATGACCACAAAAGAGGTAGGTATGGTGTGTATGGGTTTGCAAAGTCAGCAGATAGAGGATTGGTATTGGTTGACTAAGCAGTTGGGGGGGAGGGTTCCAAATGATTTTGTGACCCCAAAAAAAGCCTCTGGCACTCTGCCTGAATTTAAGAACACAAATAACATTTAAACATATTTTAGGGGGTGTTTAGGGTGAAGCACTACTATGGAGCTGACAAAATACATTGTTATGTGACTAGGCTAGGTGTGTATGGGCCCAGGATAGCATGCTGGGGAGGTTAGTGAAGGCAAATATGCATGAAGGACAAAAATGGAGCATTAAAAACTTCCAGCATGCATGAGGACAAAGAGGACATTCACAGCATATTACAATCATGGTAATTAGGGAATGATGAAATAAATACAATATATTAGCAAACATTAAATACATAGAATGTGATGTTAAAGGATAAAACTTACCTTAATATAGTCCTTCTGCAGGACCTGAATAATGACAGAACAGGTCTCTGGAATAATGATCCCCAGAGCCTGGGGGGATGCCTGTTGAGAACTTAATGTCCTGCAGACTTCTCCCTGTCGCCAAGTACCGCAACATACGCATGCAGGTTTCCTGCTTGGTAATATAAGTGGACAGCAAAGCCAAAAAATGGTGAAAAATGGGGTTCATCATCCGGAGATAATTCCTGAAATCATCAGGATTATTCTCACGGATCTCTTGCAACAAAGGTATATGAGAGAATTGGTCACGCTGGAGCAACCAATTCTTTGTCCATGAACTCCTCCTCGCCCTGTTCATGGACTGAACTTGGGTCAAAGTAAGAACCACAACACCAAGCCCCTGCACAGCACGAACTCTACGATGAGTCCGTACCCGCAACATGGCTTCAAAATGGTCGGCTGGTCAGAACGAACTAACAGAACACACTTAAAATCAGAAAGGCCTGAGAAGAGCGAGCTTAAATTCAGAAACGAGTGGATAAGAATGCACTGAAGATCAAATACGTACTATAAATAGCACGCACTGAAACCCAGATGCGAACTGACTACACGCGCTGAAAACCAGATACGAACCCACAAGCACAAACTGAAGAGCAGGACCGATCTGAAAAGCAGTAGGCTGAAAAGCGTGATTCGTCTCTCACCCAACTTCTACTAACACAAGATTAGCAGAAGGAGCCCAGTGGGTGGTGCACTGGCTATTGAACCTCCTCTTTATAGTGCCGTCGTACGTGTTGTATGTCAATGCGTTCTTGACGATCGGAATTTCCGACATCATTTGTGCAACCTTGTGTATGCAAGCCAAGCTTGAACCAACATCCGTCGGAAAAAAATTCCAGGATTTCGTTGTCGGAATGTCCGATCGCGTGTACGCAGCATAAGAGTACCTTAGTGAGTGGGAGGCTACATTACAAGACCCTCTCTCAGGATATCAGCTGGAAACAACAAGCTGGATATGAGTACATATGCGGCTTATCATATCATTAAGGTGAGAGCACTGTGAGTACATAGGTGCACGGGAAGTTGTCTTAGAAGCACAAGAAATGTCTTTATTATGAATTTCACGTTATCTTTATTTCATTAACTGTCACTTTATGTTTAATTATATGAACTGGCACAATAGTAGATATTTTCATATTGTGACAAAAACATCTATCTTTCCATGGTAATTGGATCAAGGTGTCAGTGTCCTGGCAATAATTAGAACTGAAGAAGTGGCCTGTACAAGATACAAAATATTTTTAACATTGCAGAACAAGTTCATGTGGCTAACTACTACTTAAAGTGTTGCTAAACCCAGGACCCTGCAATCACTATCTGATCTCCCACCATACACAGAACATGGAAATGCAATTATTTTAGTAAATATAAACTGCTAAATACCTTTTCTTATCAGCAGTATATAGCAGTCATGTGACTTCTACCAGTGTCCGCCTGAACACTGGTTAAAGCTTGTAGAAGGAGCCTTCATTCTCCTCTGACTATCCTTTGAGGCTGCATGACCCGATCCTTTTTCTGGCCAGTGCTGATTGGTCCAGTGCTGATTACATGCACCCCCCCAAAGAAAAAAATTTTCTTGCAATACACATCAAACTGAGCATGTGCAGAGTCCCTCCAAGCAGATTAATTGGGGATAATAAAAGGAGGGGAGGATCAGGGAAGGCAGGATCAAACAGCCTCTTTACACAATGCGGAGGAATAATCTCTTAGGTTTCAAAGTGAATATATGCTTCACTGTATATACAGACTGATTTAACTGTTATGTGTTTTGTAACACTTTAATATATCATGACCTGGATACATTAGAACCTTCAATGATAAACTAGAAAATGTTTCCATACAATCTAGTTTACAGATTTAATTTTTTTTTGTATACTGTGGTGAACTATTTAAGTGATAAAACACAAGGAACATCTCCTCAGGTAAGTCAAATCATGCTGTGACCTTGAAACCAGTAGATGCGCAATGATTTTCTTTGCATTTAAATTACATTGTTAGTGGATAGTAAATACAATCCCTAGTGTTTTATACCCTAATATAGAATTGTTTAGATTAAAAATGCATGCATTAAAAACATAAAATTAAACTTCACTAGTCTTTGTAAATAATCAGTGGAGACAAAAAGAACATTTCTTATGATTTTCATTGTACAAATGAAATGTAGACTGAAAAAAATGTGTGTGTATAAAATAGCTGCTAGGTGGGTTTAAATCAATTTTATAAACTTGTTAAAAGTAAAATGTAAATCGGTAAATCTGTATGAATTCTGTAAAACACAATATACACATGACATGAATAACATAATTTTGTACTTCAGGGATCAGGTGAACAAACTGGTCATATTTGATGTAAATAAATTGAGCAGGAAGTCTTTAAATTAGAAGTTGTAACTTTACCACCTCTAAATGGCATGACAGATCCCCACCGCCTTCTTCTTCTAAAAAGCCTGTGGGGAACCTGGGTGATGCCATTGACCAAATATGGCTTTTATTTAATCAATGACTTCACCCAGGATACCCGCTGGCTTGTTTACATACAGAAGCTGGCTGGGGATCTGGGACAGGATTGGGGCAGCATTGTCAGTCCATGGATCATTGTGGTGGTGGATTGCCATTGTCAGGTAGCATTCATCTTAACTGGCATGAAATTTCAGCAATGGATGACATGAAAGAAGTTGGATTTACATTGTGGGACATTATTTATTTTTGAATTTGGCCTTGTTTACATGGGCAGCGGGCTTTACCACCCATCTCAAAAGTGACTCCACACAGGTGATAGAGCAGTGCCTTTTAGGCATTCAGGAAGCAATACTACTTTGCAGTTGTAACATTTCCTTATGTTACACATAAAATCTGGTGCAGCTCTGCATACAAGCCAATCAGCTTCCAGGTTTAATTGTCAAAGCTTAATGCCCTGACAGATGCTGGGTTCTAAAGACCTTCTCCTGCTGTCAGTTCCCTGACAGTGCCCCCCCCCCCCCCCGACGGGCAGCCTCCAGATGCCCATTTGGGCAATTTTCTCTGGGTATTTGCCCCGAAACTCTCTGAGAAATTTGGGGGCATGTACATTGGCTTCGGGTTCTCAGAAGCTTTCTTCAGGTGGATATCCTTTCCATTTGATTAAGTATTGGATCTGCCTACCTCGTTTTCTGCAATCTAAAACAGATTCCACCTCGTATTCTGTTTCCCCTTCAACAGTTACCAATGGTGGAGGTGGTTCCACTCTACCTGGAAAAGGATCCGGAATGGCTGGCTTGAGGAGAAAGGCGTGAAAGACTGGGTGAATTTTGTATGAATTGGGCAGAGATAACTTAAAGGCCACTGGGTTTATTACATGCTTAATTGGAAAAGGGCCAATATATCTCAGCCCCAACTTCTTTGAAGGGCACAGTAACTTCAGGTTGGCTGCTGATAGATATGCGAAACAACAATGTGTGGCGCTCAAAAATGTGCTGGAAATCTACAATAATACATGTAAGATCACAGTAAGTGACAGTAACACATAAAGTGGGAAAAATGTGTAAAAAAAAATTCTAATATGTGACCACAAAAATATTGTGGTTCGTAGGTCTGAAAGTGCAAAACTATGTTGGTGACCATAAAGGTGAATGAGTCATACTGAATGTGACATCAAAATTGAAAAGCAAAAATGTGTGAACCAAGGAATAAAATCAACCAAAATGAAGTGGATAATAAAAAAATCACATAGATGCGCTAATATAAATATGAGTGAAACAAATGGGATTGACAATACCGCATGTCTATCATATCCGTCTAATACAATGTATAATACATGATATATGGGTATAGAGTAATAAGCTTATAGTCCATATACAGAAATTTAATTTTTAAAATGATGCGCTGCCAAATGTAAGGTATAAAGGTGAGTTAATACCCCCTTCACTACATCCCGACAATATATTTGGAAAGATAAACAGAAGAGACCCTGGACGGGTGAGGGGGGAAGTAGGAGTAAATAACCAAAAAAAGGGGGAGGGTTTTTTTTGGGGGGGATAGTATGATTGGTATAACAGGTATCCAAGAGTAATAAAATATATATATACTTTATTTGAAATACAAAATAAATATTTAAAACAGTAGACAGTTCATACAAAATACCTAGACCATATACATGAGTGTTCTAGTTGAGGAAAACATACATATACGTGGTTCATGGGAACCCAACATGTTTCGGATTAAAAATGCAATTCCTTCTTCGGGGGTTTCCTGTAAGGATTATTGTATGATCTGGGGGGGTACATAGGTAAGATATACCAATCATTAGTACATATATACAATGGATATACGGCATAAATATGAATGGCAGATAATAGGAGCTTGTGAGGGCAAACAATAATGATAAGAACATATTAATGTGGTAAAATCTAGTACTTACTTTGAATTGTCAGATTGTCAGAAAGGGCATCAACCTCCTCCTAGATGTGCAGTCTAGGTGTGCAGCACAGAAGTGTGTCTGCACCTGGAGGTTTAAAAATCAGCTGAGTAAGGAAAACCCCGCCCATACTGGGTGGGGAATGTGTACTGCTAGTATGTTGTATAATACACTAGGGGGCGGACGAAGTTCGGCATCACTAGCTCCTCAGCTGATCAGTGTCAGCAGAGGAGATGATGATACAATGGGGGGAGGACGAGACTCGGCGTCACTAACCCCTCAGCTGATCAGTGTCAGCAGAGGAGGTGATGTGCGCCGAAGGCTGTTCCCTCGGCATGGCGGCATCCAGCACCAATGCATCATAAGACGTGATGACGTCAGATGTCGTGGCGCCGCCGACACGGGAGAGGAGGGCTCAGTGAAGGCCGGTCCAGAGAGCAGCCGCATCGTGCATGTGCGAACGGCGGATCGGATGGATCGCCAAGAGCCCTAAGTAAGGCCCCACTATCAGGAGATGTGAGGCCTACCCGTGCCAGGGGACATAGTGCCAGTGATAAACATGGATAGACTCACCTTGGGGCAATCGATCCTGAATAGGACAAAATATCACAGTGGAGCGATTAATCATATATCTAGGCAACCTGATGCTGCGGGCTAGAGAGAGGGGCAACAACATGTCAAGCAAAGTCCGCCCATGAAACTCATAATACATGATGTTATAATTTGATCTTTCTTTAAAAAGTTATATTGTATAAACTGACATCATTATACTTAAGTACTATTGTGAGCATCACATGTGATATATACTGTATAAAGGCGTTAATGTTACTACTGTTACCTTTACAAATATGTCATATTATATCATGGTATGGTATGTGTATTATTTGCATGTATTGGTATGCACTTTAATCATGTATGTCTTATGTATTCATGCATGGCATATCCATGGGCGGACTTTGCTTGACATGTTGTTGCCCCTCTCTCTAGCCCGCAGCATCAGGTTGCCTAGATATATGATTAATCGCTCCACTGTGCTATGTTGTCCTACTCAGGTTCGATTGCCCCAAGGTGAGTCTATCCACGTTTATCACTGGCACTATGTAATATGGCTGTATATATTTAAACACGGTGTGTAACTGATGCTGTGGTGACTGAGATTTGGAGCATCATCTGTTAAGCTATCAAGTTACAGTCCGGCCGGGATATGCACATAGTTCTGTGAACGAGTAAGTCCTCTCTCTCCCTTATGTTATATACATATATATATATATATATATATATATATATTTCGCTTTCCCAATGTTCTTATTATTATTGTTTGCCCTCACAAGCTCCTATTATCTGCCATTCATATTTATGCCGTATATCCATTGTATATATGTACTAATGATTGGTATATCTTACCTATGTACCCCCCCCAGATCATACAATAATCCTTACAGGAAACCCCCGAAGAAGGAATTGCATTTTTAATCCGAAACATGTTGGGTTCCCATGAACCACGTATATGTATGTTTTCCTCAACTAGAACACTCAGGTATATGGTCTAGGTATTTTGTATGAACTGTCTACTGTTTTAAATATTTCTTTTGTATTTCAAATAAAGTATATATATTTTTTATAACTCTTGGGTACCTGTTATACCAATCATACTATCCCCAAAAAAAAACCCTCCCCCCCTTTTTTGGTTATTTACTCCTACTTCCCCCCTCACCCGTACAATCCCAGGGTCTCTTCTGTTTATCTTTCCATAGTCCATATACAGAGTGTAAACTCATAGAAGTGCAGATCTAACACTGTTGGTGCTGCAAACTTTCGTGAATGTTTCTACAGGAGTGCTAGAGACATATCAGCGTGCAGGATACTATCTTCTCCAAACATAACTTCATAACTTCAAGCAAATAGAAATATGATGCCCTTACCAGAGGTGATGGACTCACAGGCCGTCGGTGGTGAGTCAGAAAAGCTTGTACCGTCAAGTGGTGAAGTAAATCCGGTTCCAATCAGGCAGGTAAACTTGGTAGGGAGGGAAAGCCTAAAAATTAATACGCCCCTGGAGGAGATGAATTAAGCCTGAACTTCCTGTTGACCCAGTTTCCTATCCAGGGACCAGCTTGGATCATCCACCAAGTTCTACAACGATCCTCATGGTGTGACAAAGAAAAAAGGAAAAAAGCCTCCACATGGTGTAAATCCGTTGCAAATAGAAAATGTATTGATATAAAAAGTGTAAAAGATATTTCCGACAAATAATAAAATAATGGGCGGTAAAATTGGGTTCAATTGAACTGGACAGCGCAGTAAAAGGTAGCTGGGGTAGCAAAATAGCACTGACGCGTTTCGTCCTCTAGGACTTCTGCTGGGGTGTAAGCCCACCTGCCACCAACTGCGCTTTATATAGAAATGTATAAAAATCATAAAACACCTGGTCAAAACCGTGTGCGGCCTGACTTCCGGGTTCGTCAGCGTCCATAGCAATCTGCTATCATGTGATGATTGGATAGGCCAATAATGTGTGAGCAGGGTTGGTGGAGAACCAAGCCTCCATATTGTCCTCCAATCAACAATCGCGAGTGATCATCAATGGAAATGGTCACATGAACACCACATGACCTGACATGGATGCAATGGCATAGTATACACTCGGAGATTGCGTATCATCAGAGGCAGGAAGCAGGAACTCACTCCAACGTGATTTGGAACGCAAACACGCTCCAAAAGCTCCTATAGCCGGAAATAGCTATCTAATAGGTGGACCTAAAACAATGAGGCCAACCCATTAGCTTGGATGTAAATAAGCATAAAAATGATACTGAAAATAGCAGGCCGTCAAGAAGCACACCCAAACTGAAAAAATGGGCAACAATAACCACACATGCATGCAAATGTGCATGCAAATGTGTAACAATAACATGCACATCTACATGCACACGTGCATGCAAATGTGTAACATTAAAAATTAATCTGGAGATGACACATAAACATATTAATGAAATGCAGCAAGTAACAATTATATGTAATGGAGTAATAAACATGACGCTAATTAATGGAATAATACATATAGCATACTAAGTCTCCATAGGGATAGATAATTGCATGAACATTATTACATATGTCAGATCTCCATAGTATTAATGAATAGAAGGAACGGAACAAATTGCGTTTTCCTTAGACATGGCCAGAGACTAATAGATATACTTCATCACCGACTTTAAGGGAGAGATTCCCTCTTCATTTCCTGTCAAAGAACCTCTTATAGTTGGACTGAGCCTTTTGTATACATTTTGTATCCATTCTTGGAGGGATTGGTAATTCCGTTGTATGAAGGCAAGTCTGTCTTGTACAGTAGGCATTGCTGATTCGGGTATAGTCTCTGGTATAGCAGAAGGGTGGAATCCATAGTTGGCCCAGAACAAAACAGGCCCAGATACTATGGTCAATATTTAAAAAAAAAATTGACCTGCTCCACAACTTTCTGTGCAGATTTTGTGCATCCCAAAACATTTTATTTTCCTACTTGTCATCTAGGGCAAATTTTACATTTTTCACGTACATTAGCATTTTTCTTTTCAATATTTTTATGGAAGTTTTGTAATACCATCATGAAAATGACAATCCATACAATTAAACCCCTCGCTGGCCAAACTAGCTAGGAGAGGAGAATACATAGGAGAGATCTCAAACATGGAGATTACAACATTAAGGCACTTACATCCAAATGTAGTTCTATAGTCACATTAAATACCTGCCCATTTTGTAACTTAGGACTTAAAACCAGTATGATAATGTAACAAAAACAAAGAAAATAATATATCGCAGGATATGACGGTTCCTAAAAATGGACAACGCTAAGCATGTTTGTGTTGAGTGACTTAAAGTGGACTCCTTCTGGTGTCTGCAGTTATTCTGACCGGGGGGGAAGACAAAGGATTCTGTCCCCTCATGTCCATTGCTTAGGTTGATGTGTTACCCAGTGATATCACTGCAGGTATTGGTCTACATGAGAAAAATTCAGTAGGGATGACTTCCCAAGCTAGTCCCCGAGATCATCACCCCAACCCTATGGGTGCTCACTGTGGAGTGAGAGAGCTCCAGGACCTCGCCCAGCGGAGCTTCCTGCCTATCGCCCTTCAGACTCTCCCCAGGAGATGCACTAGCCAGGTGGCTCCCAGGACATCGCATCCCCCGGGATTGGGCCGATGGGTCCCTTTCCGAGAGTGTTTGACCAAATGAGATCATCTGTTCCCTGCGCTGGGTTATCTAGCGTATATATGAGGTTGATCTGTGAGGTGCCTACTGAATAGTCTACACTTTATCAAACTAGTATATGTTGATAGATATCAAGAAAGAGAGAAAGGAGAAGAAAAGAGAAGAGAAATAGTTGGGGAAGGAAGAGAGGAGTGGGATAGGATGCAGGATAAAGGAGTGTGGTCTCATTGGGAAATTCTTCATGTTTGTAGGTGACCCGGGTAAAGTGGGATCTTGATACATGTGGCCCATGGTTCCCAGATCCCCTGTATCCCACAGTTTTGTCACTGTTTTTCATTTAGCAGCCAAGATTGACACAGTTGGAGTTTTCCAGACTTTCGCTACTGTGATCTTGGCTCCCAAACACATGAAGAAAATGAGTTGTTGTGTGGTCTTAGGAGTGTTGTGCAGGTTTAGTAGGATGTATGTGGGGTCTTGAGGAATGTCGATCTCAGTGATCTTTCATAGAAGGTGAAGAAATTTATTCCAGTAGCTTCGTATGTGGGGGGACGTCCACCATATATGAAGCATCGTGCCTATATGTCTGCGGCCTCTGTAGCAGACGGGGGAGACATCTGGAAATATCTTAGAGAGCCTGGCAGGGACATAGTACTACTTTGTGAAAACTTTAATGTTACCTTCTATCAAAGCAATGTTTAAGATACCTTTAGATGATCTGCTGAAGGCTTGAAACTACATTTATCAGGGTCCAGCTGGATGTCTAGATTGGACTCCCAAGATCGAGCGTATGCCGGGGGATTCGTCCTATCTGCCAGGGAAGCATAAATAATGGAGATCCCGCCCTTTTGGGGTCCTATATTAGAGCACCATTGTTTATACATAGTGGCTTTGGGAATGTTCAGTTTGTCAGTGCAAAGCGTGTGGAGGAAGTGCCTGATCTGTGAAAGTCTGAATTTTTCCGAGGCTGGCATTTCTAATTTACTGAGACAATGACCCAGTGAAATGGGGCCATTAGGTGTTAAAAAAAATTACCTATTCTGAAAAGACATTTGTTCAGCCACCAGTGAAATGCATGTATATTCATCAATGGAGGGAAGTCTGGGTTATGAAATAGGTGCATGAGGGGCTTTAGGGGAGCTATCAGGTGCACATTTTTATGTAGCTGATCACAAAGCGCTAGGGAGTGAGATAACGTAGGAGCTAATATGACAGGACTGTGTTTCACTGGTCCCCATACTAAGAAGTAGAGTGTATAACGAGGGACTGCCTGCCTCTCAAGGGAGACCCAGTCAGGTCTGAAACTCTTGGCGTATATAGCGGAAAACTGGGCCAGCTGTGCTGTCTGGTAATAGAGCCATAAGTTTGGTAGGCCTAGTCCACCCTGAGTCTTAAGATGGAGTAGAATGTCCCTTGCGAAACAGTGTCCTCGGTCTCCCCAGACAAATCCAAAAACCCTGGATTGAAATTTAGACAGGATAGATTTTTTAATAGGGATGGGGAGCGGAACAAATATAAAAGACGAGGCAATAGATTAATTTTGACTGCGTTCAGTCTGCCTAGCCAGACAAGCCCTCCTTTGACCATTTATTTAGGTCCGACTCTAATGAGCGGAACATGGGAGGGTAGTTGACAGTGTATAGGTTGCCAATGCATTTAGTCAGATAGGGGATTGCATCTCCTGCCCAAGTGAAGGGAAAGTGTTGTCTAAGTTGGTTGATTAATGTCGTATGAACCAATATGTTAAGGGCCACTGATTTAGACACATTGACCTGGAGTCCCGAAGTGGTTCCGAATTCCTGGAGAAGCCATAACACATTGGGGGTGGAGATTAGTGGAGAGGTAAGGAATAATAACATGTCATCAGCGAAGAGGGCACATTTATGTTTCTCTTGGCCGCATTGGACCCCTTCAACGTTCGTATTCGATCTTATGGCTATGGCTAGTGTCTCGGTCGCGAAAATCAAGGGCAATAGAGGACAATGATAGAGGACAACCCTGTCTGGTTCCATGTGAATGTCAAAGGATGTTGAGTATTGACCCATTAGTCACATCTGAGCTTTAGGAGTTGAGTAAAAGGTGTGTATTATTTTAAGAAATACGGCTCCAAACTCCAAACCCCCAGTGTTCTAGAATATCAAAAAGATAGGGCCACGACACAGAATCAAAGGCCTTCTGCAGGTCCAATGACAACAGGTAGCCCTCCTGAATGGGGCCCCAATCCCACTGGGACTGCAGAAGTGAAATCAGGTCAATTGCCCTCCGAACCTGGTCCTGTTCCTGTCTCCCCGGGATGAAGCTCATGTGATCCCTGTGGATATAACTAGATATGAAGCCTGACATCCTGATTGCTAGGATTTTTGTCATAATTTTGAGATCATTATTGATTAACGAGATAGGATGGTAGTTACTGACCTCGCTTGAGTCTTTACCAGGTTTTGGGATATAAAAGCTGAGTTCGAATCGCTAGGAAGGGGGGCTCCATCCCGGAAGGAGTTGAAGAACCAAGCCATGTAGGGTGTCAGTTGTGGGCTAAACTTCTTATAATAGCAGACCGAGAAGCCATCAGGTCCAGGGGCTGAGGCTAACTTCAAGGATTCAATAACTTCCAGTATTTCATCTGATGAGAAGGGTTTGTCAAGTAGCTCTTGGTGCATTTGCTTTAGGTGGGGTAAATTGAGGTTCAGAAGAAACTTTTCTCTGACTTTGGAATGTGTGTGAGGTAATTTTTCATATAGGCACAAGTAAAAGTCATGGAACGAATCCATAATTCCCGCTGGGTTTTGTGTTAAAGTGCACGTTGTGGTACGAAATTTGGGGAAGACCAAGGTGCGAGTTAGTTTAGCTGCAAGCTTGGAGCCTATTTTGTCCTTCTGATAGTAAAAGCGTGCCCCTGTCCACCGCAGATGTTTTTCGGCTGAGGTGGTGAGGGAGAGATTTAATTTAACTTGTGCCGAGTCGAGCTTGGCCAGGCTGTCCAGGGTAGGGACTTAGCGCTTATGGCGCTAACTAAGCAGACGGTATTCCTCCGTGAGCCGTTAGACTTCTGTCTTGCTTTCCCTTTTGAGTTGTGATGAGAGCTGTATGGATCTACCCCTCATCACCGCCTTGTGCGCTGCCCATAGGGAGCCTGGCAAAATCGTCTTGGTGTCGTTTTCAAAAAAGAATTCAGTTAAGGCTGTTTCTAATAATTTGGAGTGGGCTGGATTGCTCAAGAGCGTTTTGTTGAGACGCCATCTAAAGGGTCCTCTCTCACCCGACCCTCCCTTAAGAGTCAGTGTCATTATCGAATAATCAGATAGGGACGCGTCATATATTTTGGAGGTTTCTACCCTTGTCATTGTTTGTGATAGGACAAAGATGTGGTCTATCTTAGAAAGAGAAAAAAAAGTAAAAGGAACAGAGTAAAAAGTAAAAAGAACAGAGTAGTGCGTATAGTCTCTGGTTCGGGGGTTCATCTCCCTCCAAAAGTCGATCAGGCCGAATGATTGTATGGTCTGTGCTACCTGAAGGCTGCGTTTTGGAGGTCTTTTGGCTTCAGGTGGTTGGATTTGTCTGAGGAGTGATCGAATGTAGTGTTAGAGTCTCCCCCAGGATCACTGTGCCCAGGAAATGCGGCTTCAAAGTCTTGAGAGTAGTATCGAAAAGTTTGTCTTGATTTTTGTTTAGGGCATAATATGAGACAGACGTGTAAGTCCCCCCATTGATTGTTCTGGTAACTAGGATGTAACGACCATCAGGGTCTTTAATGGTTTTTGAATGAGAGAAGTGTATTTTGTTCGAGAAGCAAACCGTCACTCCTCTCGTTTTGTTGACCACGTTAGCTAAGTGAAAGTGCGTGACGTTTTTATGGAGGAACGTGGGATTGTAGGAAAATGTGTCTCTTGGAGCAGCGCTACATCTGCCTTCAGTGTATGTAACCGTTGCATTATGTTGCGTTTTTTCACAGGGGAGTTGAGGACCTGTACGTTATGGGAGAATATCCTGAGTTTCAAATCTGTCTGTGTGGAGTCAGTCATGGAGTGATTGTTGGTCGTGCACTATGTGCGTGTGAATCTTACCAATCATTGGTGTTGTCCCTGGCAGATAGGAGACGACCCCAGCTACTTTGTGGACTCGCCCTGCATTCTGAGAAGTAGGAGATCCAGTGAGACTCTATAGCTGAAGAAGGAGGTGGAAAGTATGGGGAGGGAAGGGGGGAAGAGGGTGAAGAAGTATGAAATTAGAGAAAGAGAGAGAGGAGTGAAGAAGAGAAGCATTAGATTAGTTCATCATACAACAATAACCCCTACCCACTAGGACCAGGAAGGGAGCCATCCCTGCTTGGTCCTGTACCCAGAAGAAGTTTAAAATGACCCAAAGGGGTCATTTTCCCGAAATTTGAATTTCATATAGAATGAAATTGAATTTAAATAGAATAGAAAATAATATCTTAGAAAAACAATAGATTAGATCGGGAAAAAAAAAATATATATATAATATATATATATAACCATGTCCCGACATTCGAATTGAATTTCATATAGAATGAATTTGAAAAGAAAAGAAAATAGGCTAGAAAAACAATAGAGCAGTATAGAATAAAATATATTATATATATTACATTCTTTTCTGTTCTATTGTTTTTCTATTCTAATTTTTTCTTTTCGAATTTGAATTCATTCTATAAAAATTATATACATACATATATATATATATATATATATATATATATATATAACCATCTTCCGAAATTCGAATTTCATATAGAATGAATTCGAATTCGAATAGAAAAGATTAGACTAGAAATAGAAAATAGACAAGAAAAACAATAGAACAGAATTGAGTAAAATATAATGTGTATATGTATTATATTTTATTGTATTCTGTCCTATTTTTTTTCTATTCTAATCTTTTCTATTCAAATTTGAATTCATTCTATATGAATTTCGAATTTCAATAGATGGTTATATATCAATAAATATCTTATATATATATATAAAGAAAAAATTTGCGAAATTCGAATTTCATATAGAATGAAATTGAATTGAAATAGAATAGAAAATAATATCTTAGAAAAACAATAAATCAGATTAAAAAAAAATAAAAAAATATATATATATATATATATATATATATATATATATATATATATATTAGAAAAAAATAGTACAGAATAGAATAAAATATTATATATATATAATATTTTATTCTATTCTGTTCTATTGTTATTCTATTCTATTCTTTACTATTCTTTAAATTTGAATTTATTCTATATGAATTTCAAGTTTCAGAAGATGGCTATATATATATAAATAATGCGAGTTAGTTTAGCTGCAAGCTTGGAGCCTATTTTGTCCTTCTGATAGTAAAAGCGTGCCCCTGTCCACCGCAGATGTTTTTCGGCTGAGGTGGTGAGGGAGAGATTTAATTTAACTTGTGCCGAGTCAGGCTTGGCCAGGCTGTCCAGGGTAGGGACTTAGCGCTTATGGCGCTTACTAAGCAGACGGTATTCCTCCGTGAGCCGTTAGACTTCTGTCTTGCTTTCCCTTTTGAGTTGTGATGAGAGCTGTATGGATCTACCCCTCATCACCGCCTTGTGCGCTGCCCATAGGGAGCCTGGCAAAATCGTCTTGGTGTCGTTTTCAAAAAAGAATTCAGTTAAGGCTGTTTCTAATAATTTGGAGTGGGCTGGATTGCTCAAGAGCGTTTTGTTGAGACGCCATCTAAAGGGTCCTCTCTCACCCGACCCTCCCTTAAGAGTCAGTGTCATTATCAAATAATCAGATAGGGACGCGTCATATATTTTGGAGGTTTCTACCCTTGTCATTGTTTGTGATGGGACAAAGATGTGGTCTATCTTAGAAAGAGCAAAAAAAGTAAAAGGAACAGAGTAAAAAGTAAAAGGAACAGAGTAGTGCGTATAGTCTCTGGTTCGGGGGTTCATCTCCCTCCAAAAGTCGATCAGGCCGAATGATTGTATGGTCTGTGCTACCCGAAGGCTGCGTTTTGGAGGTCTTTTGGCTTCAGGTGGTTGGATTTGTCTGAGGAGTGATCGAATGTAGTGTTAGAGTCTCCCCCCAGGATCACTGTGCCCAGGAAATGCGGCTTCAAAGTCTTGAGAGTAGTATCGAAAAAGTTTGTCTTGATTTTTGTTTAGGGCATAATATGAGACAGACGTGTAAGTCCCCCCATTGATTGTTCTGGTAACTAGGATGTAACGACCATCAGGGTCTTTAATGGTTTTTGAATGAGAGAAGTGTATTTTGTTCGAGAAGCAAACTGTCACTCCTCTCGTTTTGTTGACCACGTTAGCTATGTGAAAGTGCGTGAAGTTTTTATGGAGGAACGTGGGATTGTAGGAAAATGTGTCTCTTGGAGCAGCGCTACATCTGCCTTCAGTGTATGTAACCGTTGCATTATGTTGCGTTTTTTCACAGGGGAGTTGAGGACCTGTACGTTATGGGAGAATATCCTGAGTTTCAAATCTGTCTGTGTGGAGTCAGTCATGGAGTGATTGTTGGTCGTGTACTATGTGTGTGTGAATCTTACCAATCATTGGTGTTGTCCCTGGCAGATAGGAGACGACCCCAGCTACTTTGTTGACTCGCCCTGCATTCTGAGAAGTAGGAGATCCAGTGAGACTCTATAGCTGAAGAAGGAGGTGGAAAGTATGGGGAGGGAAGGGGGGAAGAGGGTGAAGAAGTATGAAATTAGAGAAAGAGAGAGAGTAGTGAAGAAGAGAAGCATTAGATTAGTGCATCATACAACAATAACCCCTACCCACTAGGACCAGGAAGGGAGCCATCCCTGCTTGGTCCTGTACCCAGAAGAAGTTTAAAATGACCCAAAGGGGTCATTTTCCCGAAATTTGAATTTCATATAGAATGAAATTGAATTTAAATAGAATAGAAAATAATATCTTAGAAAAACAATAGATTAGATCGGGAAAAAAAAAAAATATATATATATAACCATTTTCTGAAATTCGAATTTCATATAGAATGAAACCGAATTTGAATATAAAAGATTAGAATAGATTAGAAAATAATAGAAAAAAATCATAGAAAAACAATAGAACAGATCAGGAAAAAAAAAAAAAAAAAAAAAAAAAAAAATATATATATATATATATATATATATATATATATATATATATATATATATAACCATGTCCCGACATTCGAATTTCATATAGAATGAATTTGAAAAGAAAAGAAAATAGGCTAGAAAAACAATAGAACAGTATAGAATAAAATATATTATATATATTACATTCTTTTCTGTTCTATTGTTTTTCTATTCTAATTTTTTCTATTCGAATTTGAATTCATTCTATAAAAATTATATACATACATATATATATATATATATATATATATATATACATATATATATATATATATATAACCATCTATTGAAATTCGAATTTCATATAGAATGAATTCGAATTCGAATAGAAAAGATTAGACTAGAAATAGAAAATAGACAAGAAAAACAATAGAACAGAATTAAGTAAAATATAATGTGTATATGTATTATATTTTATTGTATTCTGTCCTATTTTTTTTCTATTCTAATCTTTTCTATTCAAATTTGAATTCATTCTATATGAATTTCGAATTTCAATAGATGGTTATATATCAATAAATATCTTATATATATATATAAAGAAAAAATTTGCGAAATTTGAATTTCATATAGAATGAAATTGAATTGAAATAGAATAGAAAATAATATCTTAGAAAAACAATAAATCAGATAAAAAAAAATATATATATATATATATATATATATATATATATATATATATATATTAGAAAAAAATAGTACAGAATAGAATAAAATATTATATATATATATATATATATATATATATATATATATATATATATATATATATATAATTTTTTATTCTATTCTGTTCTATTGTTATTCTATTCTATTCTTTACTATTCTTTAAATTTGAATTTATTCTATATGAATTTCAAGTTTCAGAAGATGGCTATATAAATATTATATATATATATATATATATATATATATATATATATATATACATATATATATATATATATATATATATATATATATATATATATATATATATATATATATATATATATATATATATATATATATATATATATATATATATATATATATGTAATATTTATATATATAGCCATCTTCTGAAATTTGAAATTCATATAGAATGAATTCAAATTTGAATAGAAAAAAATAGAATAGAGAGAGTAACAATAGAACAGAATAGAATAAATAATAATATATATATAATTATTATAATTTTTTTTGTAAACGCTATAACTTTTGCGCAAAGCAATCAATAAACGCTTATTGCGATTTTTTTTTACCAAAAATATGTAGAAGAATACGTATCGGCCTAAACTGAGGAAAAAAAATGTTTTTTTATATATTTTTGGGGGATATTTATTATAGCAAGATCTAAAAAATAATGCGTTTTTTTTTAAAATTGTCGCTCTTATTTTGTTTATAGCTCAAAAAATAAAAAACGCAGGGGTGATCAAATACCACCAAAAGAAAGCTCTATTTATCGGAAAAAAAGGACTTCAATTTTGTTTGGGAGCCACGTCGCACAACCGCGCAATTGTCAGTTAAAGCGATCCAGTGCCGAATCGCAAAAAGTGCTCTGGTCAGGAAGGGGGAAAATTCTTCTGGGGTTGAAGTGTTTAAAGACTTGTAGTTTTATTAGCTGTTTTTTTTTTTGTCAGGGGCGCAGTTTCAGTGCTTGCCATAGGTGCCATTTTCACTAGATACACCTCTGGGAGACACAGAGAGAGAGAGAGAGAGAGAGAATGTAATCATTTGTATTCACCGATGACGGATGCAGTCTGCAGATTGCAGTCTGCAATCCCTCTCACAGCTTTTACTGCCATGGTGACCCGAAACCATGCAGCGTTCTTCTGGTTTGCTGAAGAGGAATATTATCTGAATATTATCTGAATATTATCAAATTCGAAAATAGAAATATTTTCGAATGCGATTGAAATCATTTCTAATACAGTTGAAATAATTTCGAATGCTGTTGAAATATTTTCGAATGCGGTTGAAATTTTTATCGAATCCGATTGAAATAATTTTGAATACAGTTGAAATAATTTCGAATGCGGTTGAAATATTATCAAATTCGGTAGAAATATTTTCGAATGCGATTGAAATATTATCGAATACGATTGAAATAATTTCTAATACAGTTGAAATAATTTCGAATGCTGTTGAAATATTTTCGAATGCAGTTGAAATATTATCGAATCTGGTTGAAATATTTTCGAATTCGACCGATTTTCGAATTCGGACGAAAACGAAACTGATTTGAAAAACGAATTTAATGAATTTAACAAATCTAACTAAACTAAATTAGTTAAATAACGAATTAAAACGAAACGAAACTAAACAAATTTTTTCATTTTGCACATGCCTAGTTTAGGCACACATATTGCTCTGTGAAAGCCCACCAGGTCTTATATACTATAAGATATCCATACAATTCATTAAACTTTTCCTAACCTCGCTTAGTTTTCATTTCTCTATAAAACTGCTTTACATTTATGTGAAAGATACATCATATACAGAATTTACAATGCAGTAATATTTAATCAATAATAGGAAGACCGTTAATTTATAACAACATTTAAAATGCCGTGTGAGGAAATATCTCAGAACTGTGTGCTTAATAGGAAGGATTGGTAACGTTTGTACAAGTTTGCCAGATACATTATGTTTTTATGTAGTCCCATAAGACCATATAAAATTATATTGGTTGAAATTATAACTTCCCATCAGGATATGGATTAGCTGAATAAATGAGCTAGTGACAAACTAATAGTTAAAGTGGTTAAAAGCAATTTCCAGAATAAGTAAAGTGTATGAATAAGTAGAGTTTTACTGTGTACTAAAATTCAAGATATGTCAAATTAAAACATGTATTTTTTTTCTTGTCATTTTAGGTGGGGGCCGTCGAAATGTGGTAAGTGCCTGAGAAGTTTGTTAAGTGAGGCTAAATTACATATTTTTTTTAGTCTTTTTAAATTAAATAACTTATAAACAACTTTTTTTAATCTACAGTAAATGGTACTGCAATTGTTGCAAACTTTTTGTTGCCTGGCTGTCATGGACTCTTGAATATTTTGGAACAATGACTCAGAAGTATGCAGATCAGGACCTGTGAGTTTTCTCTGATATTCCAGATCTCCATGCTCGTGAAGCACGCACTCACCCCCACAGGGAACGCTGAGAATATGCCCAGGTCTCCCTTGCTAGTACAGGCTGCCTGCCACAAACACAGTTTAAAGCACATCGACAACACAGGCTCAGTCTTGAGGATTACTTTTTGTGGATTCTTTCTTGCAGAAACTCTAAAAGGAGGGGATTTAGGGTTCCAGATACTCCAAAATTACAGCAAAAATCAACAGGTGGACAAACTTCTTAAAAGTTCTCTTGAAACAGCCGTGGCTGGAGGTACTAGAGAATGACCAATAATTTCCAGTCTCCAAAATAACAATCCCAGTCCATTCAGTAACCTCTGTCACTCATTTCCCTTTAGCACATGCACACTTGAGGGTCCAAGACCAGGTCTTACTTACAATGTCCTAGGACAACTGTCTGCCACCCAGCTTGACACTTTTCAGTGAGGCAGACAAAGATTTATCTTCTAGCCAGACTGCAAGATGATGCCCTCTAGCAAAAATCTTTTTATCTTATCTTCTCATTGGCCCTCTGCCCAGCAGCTATTGAGGCCTAAACTGCAGCTCTTGTCACACTGTCACGGATACCACATTCAGGCATCCAGCAAGGGTGATCAGATCAGCTGGCTGCACTTAAAGGAATCAGGACCAGATGAGTGAGTGAAAATGTATATTTATTAAAGAAAATGACACATATGAGAACCAACACTACAGTAACCATAAACATGTAAATGAAACGTAAATGAATACAGTAAATCCCAAATAATACCTAACTAATTATCTAACTAGCTATAAACAAGTGAAGGGAACACACATAAGCAAACAAGACAGGGACAAGAAAAAAAAGGGGAACAGGAAGCCAGGTACTGGGAGCAGTAAGCAATGGGAGCAGGAAGCAGGTACCAGGGGACAGGTCTCTGGGTCAGGATTCAGGATACTAGGTACAGGACATGAGGCAGGAACAGGTCAGGCTCCAGCAGGGACAAGGCAGGGGGAATACTGAAGCCCTGAGCCTCAATGAAGGGTGGGCTTTTATACTCACAGCAGTTCCATCAGGTGCAGCTTGATTATCAGTATGTACCTCTGCTGGGAGACACCCACTAGTGGCCACCAGAACTTCACCCTTTGGTGATAAAAACAACAGTGCCTCCAGCAGGTGACCCAAGCAATAACACAGGTCCTGACAGTTCCCCCCTTAAGGAATGGCCTCCGGATGCTCCATTCTGCCCTTGACCTGACAGTCCATGTGTCATGAAGATCCTGCCAGTAATCGGCGATCCAGATGCACGGGAACACAGCCATGGGTTCTACCGTGCAGGCGTGCACGTTCATAGGTGCTGTCATGCACGGGCACACGTGCGCGCACTCCCGCTGGTGTCAGGCAGGCTATTTAAACCGGCTTGTCACACTCAATCCCCGCTATCTGCTCTACAGCGTTCTGTGTGCCTAAACCTGATCTGATCTGTGTACTCTGTTATCTGACCCGGCTTCCTGTTAGACGATTCTGCTATCCGCCTGCACCAGACCCTCTTGAATTGCCTGACCATCCTTCTGTGTATTCCCTGGTACCTCTGCTGTCCGCCCGATATCGACCACCGGCTTGTTTGACCATCCCTCTGTCTGATACCAGTATCCAGTCTGTTACCTGCTGCTTGTTCCTGGTTCCAGTCCAGCGCTCCAGTATCCAGTCTGTTACCTGCTGTTTTGTTCCTGGTTCCAGTCCAGAGCTCCAGTATCCAGTCTGTTACCTGCTGCTTGTTCCTGGTTCCAGCCCAGCGTTCCAGTCTACTACCTACTGCTTGTTCCTGGTTCCAGCCCAGCGCTCCAGTATCTAGTCTGTTACCTGCTGCTTGTTCCTGGTTCCAGTCCAGCGCTCCAGTATCCAGTCTGTTACCTGCTGCTTTGTTCCTGGTTCCAGTCCAGCGCTCCACTATCCAGTCTGTTACCTGCTGCTTGTTCCTGGTTCCAGCCTAGCGTTCCAGTCTACTACCTACTGCTTGTTCCTGGTTCCAGTCCAGCATTCCAGTCTACTACCTACTGCTTGTTCCTGGTTCCTGTCCAGCACTTCAGTTCCTGTCTACTTACCTGCTGTGGTTCCTGGTCCATTCTGCATTCCAGTCTCCAGTCTCCTCTTCAGCTTCAGGTTCCAGAGGGTGCCACCACTCCTGAACTTCTGGTAACTGTTGATCCAGCCAGGCACCCATATCACTCCTCACTCCTGGCCCTCTGTCTCCATTCCAGAGGAACGGGAGTGGGAGCTGTAAGGGAGGTCTCTCTCTGCACTTCAGGCTCAAAACCTGCCAGGTACGTGACACCATGTGGGTGCGGAAAAGTCCTGAAAAGTCCGTCCACCATTTCTGCGGACTACTTTGCACTCTTCAGGCCAGAGTCCACTGGAAGGCATGCCATCTGAGTCTGGTAATGGAACATGCGCCCCACTACCAGGGTCTGGAAGTTTGGATCTGGTAAGGAAAAATAGCTGGGCAGTGGGCAAGAACCCATCGGAGGCAGACAACACAGGGGCATCACAGTCAGGCTGGGCATCAACCAGGGGAGAATCAGCAGCAAGCTGGGCATCTGGCCGGAAAGCATCAGCAGCAAGCTAGGCATCTGGCAGGAAAGCATCAATGGCAAGCTGGGCATCAGGAAGGAAAGCATCAATGGCAAGCTGGGCATCAGGCAGGAACAGCGGCAAGCTGGGCAGCCGGCAGGAAAGCATCAGTGGCAAGCTGGGCATCAGGCAGGCAAGCATTAATGGCAAGCTGGGCATCAGGCAGGAAAGCATTAACGGCAAGTTGGGCATCAGGAATCTAATCAACAGCATCAGCATCACCGCATCAGCTGACTGGGTAACAGGCACCGGATCAGCTGGCTGGGTAGCGGGCACCAGATCAGCAGGCTGGATAACGGGCACTGGATCAGCAGGTTGGGTAACAGGCACTGGATCAGCAGGCTGGGCAGCGGGCACCAGGTCATTCTTCACCAGATCAGCAGGCACCGGGTCATCAGGCTGGGCAGCAGGTGCCGGGTCATCAGGCTAGGCGGTGGGCACTGGGTCATCAGGCTGAGCAGTGGGCACCGGGTCATCAGTCACTAGATCAGCAGGCACAGGGTCATTAGGCTGGGCAGAAGGCACTGGGTCATCCATCACCAGATCAGCAGGCCCCGGGTCATCAGGCTGGGCAGCAGGCACCAGGTCATCAGGCTGGGCAGCGGGCACGGGTCATCAGGCTGGGCAGCAGGCACTGTGTAATCAGGCTGGGCAGCAGGCACTGGGTCATCCGTCACCAGATCAGCAGGCACCGGGTCTTCTGTCACCAGATTAGCAGGCACCGTGTCATTAGGCTGGGCAGCAGGCATTGGGTCATCAGGCTGGGCAGCGGGCACCAAGTCATCAGGCACCAGGTTTTTAGGCTGGGTGGCGGGCACCGGGTCATCAGGCTGGGAGGCAGGCACTGGATCATTAGGCACCGGATTAGCAGGTACCGGGTCATCAGGCCGAGCAGCAGCCACTGGGTCATCAGGCTGGGTGGCAGGCACCGGGTCATCAGGCTGGGAGGCAGGCACTGGGTCATCAGGCACAGGATCAGCAGTCTGGGCAGCGGGCAGAGGCACATCAGGCTGGGCAGCGAGCAGAGGCACATCAGGCTGGGCAGCGAGCAGAGGCACATCAGGCTGGTCAGCGAGCGGAGGCACATCAGGCTGGGCAGCAAACAGAGGCACATCAGGCTGGGCAGCAAACAGAGGCACATCAGGCTGGGCAGCGAGCGGAGGCACATCAGGCTGGGCAGCGAGCGGAGGCACATCAGGCTGGGCAGCGAGCGGAGGCACATCAGGCTGGGCAGCGGGCAGAGGCACATCAAGCTGGGCAGCGGACATAGGCACATCAAGCTGTGCAGCGGGCAGTGGGCAGAGGCACACCAAGCTGGGCAGCAGACAGAGGCACATCAAGCTAAGCAGTGGGCAGAGGCACATCAAGCTGGGCAACAGGCAAAGGCACATCAGGCTGGGCAGTGGGAATGGAACCACCAGGCAGGGCATTAGGGATGAGACTACCAGACAGGGCATCAGGAACGGGACCACCAGGCAGGGTATCAGGAACAGAATCAGTGAGGTCAATTTGATTAGCTGACAAAGAGTCCATAGGGTCAACCTGGATTGTGGGCAGAGAACCAGTACTCTCAGGAGGGATAGCGACAGGCATGTCAGTAGCAGAAGGTTCAACTTTCATATTCTGAACCAACAAGGCAGGTGTGGAGGCAGGTTGGATAGTGGCAGGATTGTACGGGTTGGGAAAAACTTCTGTTTCCTTTTAGGTTTAGCCACTAAAGTTCTGTATGTGGATACAGGGCTGTAGGTAGTGTGTGCAGCTGATGGAAGCGAAGAGCGGGAGGATGGTAAAACAGAGGGAACAGTTGCTGAGGGGGATTTTTGTGAAATTGTTGCAGAGAAGTAGAAGGGTTACCTGCTTGCTGCTCGCCCTGCCGTCAAATGACGCCAGGGCGGTGCAGCTCTTGTTTTGGGACGGCATCCCAGAACTGGTGCTTTCACGCACCCACGGGGGTGCGCAACGTGGCGGACACAACGTGTTGCTAGGACACGTCGCGCCCCCAAACTCTGTAAAGAGCCGCGGCTGCGGCTCTTTAACCATGTGATCGGCTGTGTCCAATCACAGCCGGTCACATATAAACAAGGAGATGCTGGTAATCAGCTCTCCTTGCCTCACATTGACAGAGTGTGAAGAGAGGAGAGCCGATTAGCAGCATCTCCTCACAGGGGGACATCTAGAGATGTAATCTGAGCACTGATCATCAGTGCCCTGATTACAATAAATAAATACAGTGTCACAAAGCAGTGCCCACCATTGCCCACCAATGCCAGCATACAGTGCCCACCAATGGCAGCAATCAGTGCCCATCACTGCCCACAAGTGCCACCAATTAGTGCCCATTAGCGATGCCAGTCAGTGCTGGCAATCAGTGCCGCCTATCAGTGCTGCCCATCAATGCCCATCACTGCTGTCGATCAATGCCCATCAGTATCACCCATCAGTGCCCATCTGTACCGCCTATCCATGCCACTTATCCATGCCGCCTATCCGTGCCCACTAGTGCCTCCTATCAGTGCCCACCAGTGCCGCCTATCTGTGCCCACCAGTGCCACTCAACAATGCCCATCAGTGCCATCTGTCAGTGCTCATCAGTGCCAGATATCAGTGCCCATAAGTGCGGCATATTAGTGCCTCCTCATCAGTGCCACCTCATCAGTGCCCATAAGTGCCGCCTCATCAGTGCCCATAAGTGACACCTCATCAATGCCCACCAGTTCAGTCTATCAGTGCTCATCAGTGCCGCCTCATCAGTGCACATCAGTGAAGGCGAAAAATTACTTAGTTACAAAATTTACTGACAGAAAAAAGTAAAAAAAAATTTTGTCTTTTTTTTGGAAGATATAAAAAACCCAGCAGTGATTAAATACCACCAAAAAAAGCTCTATTAGTGTGAAGAAAATGATAAAAAATGTGTTTGGGTACAGTGTTGCATGACCGCGCAATTGTCATTCAAAGTGTGACAGCGCTGAAAGCTGAAAAATGGCTTGGGCAGGAAGGGGGTGTAAGTGCCTGGTAGGCAAGTAGTTAAAGCAGGGTAGGTGCAGCAGGTGGAAACAGGGTACTGGTACTTAGTTGGTAGCAGGGTGTATTGGGTGGCAACTGCGGTTGCTGTTGGTGAAGGAGAGAAAGACATTTGAGCATCACTTCCACCCCCATTCCTGTCTTCGCCCTAGTATAGGTTCCTGTTCGTTAGTGTATGTTATTGGGGTTCTGGTTCCTGACTCTGCTTGTTCCTGACTCTACTTGTTACTGACTCTGCTTCTTGGATTACCCCTTGGATTTATGCTGATTTTGTTGCTGATCCTGCCTGTTCCCGACGCCGCCTTCTGGTTGACCCCCGTGTACTTCTGCTTTGGTCTGCTGACTTGGATCATTTAGTATTGCCCTTTCTCCCACCTGGTTCCTGGCTTCGGCATCTGCTAATTGTGAGTTTTTGCTGGTGGTTCCTTTTTAGGCTGTTTGCACCTTCTATTGTGGTCCCCTAATTCTGGCTGCAGGATCTCAACCATCCCCCCACCGGATACTGGGATAACAAGACTACCGGTTAGGAAACCAGAGTAACGGTTGGAAATTTCCTGGCAGACCTGATATTATACTAGGGCCAGATGGACCTCAGCGAGCTGGTACAGGCAGTCTCTCTTCAGGGACAGCTGTTGGATGAGCAGGCCAATCGTGTGCAGTCATTAGAGGAGAAATTAGATGCTATCATGACTATTTTATCCTCTTTGTCTACTGCACATAGTGCTAGTTCTGTTACATCTAATAACCAAGAGTCTGGGGCTGGGGAACTTGTTGTCGTGTCTAACCCCCAGGATTCTCCCGCTCCTAAGATACCGCTCCCTGAGAAGTATGAGGAGTACCCATTGGATTGCAGGGGATTTCTCAACCATTTCCGGTTGCATTTTAGAAATCAACCTTCTGTGTTTGCCTCTGCTCAAGCCAAGGTGACATTTATTATTTCCTTGCTAAAGGGCAGAGCCCTGTCCTGGGTGTAATCTCTTCTTGAGAAAGATTCTCCTATACTTACCAACCACCACACGTTTATGAAAACCTTTCAGGAAATATTTTACTTTTCTGGCAGAGTAGCTTCAGCCTGAGTTCTGTATTCTTGATGTACATCAGGGTAAACGCACGGTAGCATCTTATGCCTTTGAATTCCGTACGCTTGTGACAGAGACTACCTGGGATAATTGCACCCTTAAGGTCGTCTTCTGCAGAGGTCTTGCGGAAAGCATAAAGGACGGATTAACCTACTGTGAGGTCACAGCGGCCCTGGAGGATTTCATCAATTTGTGTATCCTGGTGGACAATCGCTTCTCTGAACACCAGTTAGAGAGAAGGATCCAGAGACAATTTATTCCTCACAGATTTGATGCGAAGTCTCCCCCTCAGCAATTACTAGCCCCTTCTGTCCCTTCCACGGTTGGGTCCGAGGGAGAGCCCATGGAAGTAGGGGCTGTGCGTTTGTCTGACAATGAATGTACCAAATGCAGGACCCTAGGCCTCTGTCTGTATTGTGGAAAGCCGGGTCACCTCCTGCGTTCTTGTCCGGTTCAGCCGGAAAACTTTGGGGCCTTAATGGGTGATCGAGGAGCCCCATTAGGCCATGCTGTTTTGAATCCCCCTTAAGAGAGATTAGTAGTCACTATATCCTTGTCCTGGAATGATAAGTGCTGTTCCACAGTTCCACTGTTGCTTTTATTGATTCCGGTGCTGGTGGGGTATTTCTGGATGCAGCGCTGGTTAAGAGTCTTCAGATCCCGACTGTTCCTAAAGACCCACCGCTGTGTGTAACTACTCTTGGCAGAGACCCACTTGGTGATGGATTTATCACTCATGAATCCGAGCCTCTTTCCATCAGGGGTGGATCCAGGGGGGAGGCAATTGCCCCCCCAAAATAGTAGCACTGCCATGTCATTGATTTGTCACAGTCACACTCACTTGCTTGCTCTGCCAGTGCTTCTGTGGCTGTCGTTGCCTCTACCCCTGCCCGAGTCTCTCTCACATCAGCCGATCAGTGGCGCCGAGAGAGAGACTTGCACTGACTGAGCAGGATACCAGGAGGAGGAGGTGGGTGGAGCCTCTTCCCTGCACTCGTTGCTAAAGCCAGGGCCGCCTGGCTTTTAGCAATGAGTGACGTCAGTGAGTCACATTGGACTCGACGTGATGGTGACAGGACGGAGCTGCTGGAGCTTCAAATAGGGGGGGAACAGTAACAGTTGCAGTTTAGTCTGTTTAGAGTAGACAGTAGAGACTGTGTGTTCTTTTCCAACCACCTAACTGCACTAACATGTCCAGCATCCACAGTCAGTGGTGGCAGAGGAGCGCCAGCATTCTTCTTTCTCCACCCCTGACTGTGTTGGCCCCACCCACTGGTACCTCCTCCCTCCATCTTATCCACACTACAGGCCTCCGCCGCCCCTGAGTTAGTGTTGGCTCCACCCACCTCCTCCATCTTCTCCACCTGGCTTGAGCAGTCTGTAGAGCGGCATGAATTAAATACAGGAAAAAGACTTATTGAGAAGATTACTGGATCCATCCATCCGATCCATCTCCACTCCATTGCTCCTGCATGGGAACTCCTCCCCTCACCAGACCACCAAAATAACTAACTAAACGTGAGTAAAAGAATAAATGCATGTCATGTGTCAAATCACAAAATACATGTGTGCCATTTTACGTATGAAAAAATGGCCTTTTAGTCTTGACTTGTTCAACCTTAACCCCTTCAGCTCTGAAAAGTTTTACCCCTCCTTATGACCAGGCCATTTTTGTGATACTTCGCTGCGTTACTTTGACTGGCTGACAATTGCGCGGTCGTGCGACGTTGTACCCAAATAAAATTGATGTCCCTTTTTCCCCACAATTAGAGCTTTCTTTTGGTGGTATTTGATCACTTCTGCGGTTTTATTTTTTGTGATATAAACAGAAAAATTTTGAGAAAAAAACATTTGTTTTGCTTTTTCCTATAAAAAAATTCTTCCTCAGTTTAGGCCGATATCTATTCTGCTCCATATTTTAAAAAAAATCACAATAAGCATATATTTCAACTATTTCCATCAACTGGTTGTAATGATCTGCCTATGCTCCAATTTGTATCCTGTACCCTTTATGAATTGTATTTTTAACCTTTTGTAATAAGCTTAATTATTTTTTAAACTGTATTGCTGCATTTTTGTCACCGTAATAATCCCATACACTCAGTTCTTTACTCTAGTTCATATATTGATTGGTTTGAGCAAAATTTATAGCGTCTACAAACTATGGGACAGATTTATGGCATTTATATTTAATAATTTTTTTACTAGTAATGGCAGTGATCAGTGATTTTTAGCGGTACTACAACATTGCAGCAGACAGATCGGACACCTAACTGACACTTTTGACACTTTTTGGGGACCAGTGACACTAATAAAGTGATCAGTGCTAAAAATATGTACTGTCACTGTACTAATGACACTGGCTGGGAAGAGGTTAACATCAGGGGTTGATCAAAGGGTTAACTGTGTGCCTAGGGGGTGCTTGCTAACTGTGTGGGGGATGGACTCACTAGATGAACAGAGTGATCCGTGTTCCTGGTTAGCAGGAACACAAGATCACTCTGTTCATCTCTGACAGAACGGCGGTCTGCCTTGTTTACATCTGTAGAACGCTGTTCTATCTCTGTGAGGAGCAATCATGGGTGGCTGGCGGACATCACTTCCCGCAAACCTGCTGATTGGCTCCCCCTCTGGCCAATCAGCGCATGCTCCTTCGCTGGCTATTGCACGAAATGGCCTACAGGTATGTAGTTTCTTGCAACAGAGCCGACCTGCTGCAGTATATGTACTGCAGCTGGTCAGCAAGTGGTTAATCTAATTATAATGCAGGATATTGATTTAAATGTGGAGCTGCAGAAGAGCAAACAGTGCTTTAATCTGGCCACCTGAATTTATTTTTATATTTACATTTTTGAAACATTTGTTAAATCAATAAATCTAACACTGAATTTTAAACACTGACATGGAAATTGAGCAAAAATTTTCAGGGTTTCCGTGCAATATTTGTGGTATTTCATGATACAAAAGTTTATAGCCCGAAGGAAACAGAACAGGTGAGTTTATAAGGAAAAAAAAGTAACCAATGTTGATGTTATTTTAGGGAGAACCTTAGGCCCCTTTCACATGGGGCGGATTCTGTTTCAATCAGCAGGGGATTGGCTGACAGATGACACATCTGTATCCGCCAAGTTTCTGAAGAGCAAACACAGACTAAGCCTGCTCTACTCTATGAGCGACTGGGTGTAAACGGACCCCGCTGTCTGTTTACACCCAACTACTTCTGATGCGATTTGCCTACACAGAAGAGGATAGATCCCCTTCCATTTTTTTAGAGCAAATCGGAGAGGAGGTAGGCAGGTATAAATGGACCATTTACACCTGCCTGTCTATAGGAATGCATTGACCTTTCCAGTCAGGTCCCCCTGAAAAACTGACCGGCAGACTTGATCATTAGAACCCCTGACAATTTGTTTTTTTATTGCTGTTGGGCACTGATAAGGCTGCATTTAATGGGCACTGGTGAGGCTGCATTGATGCATTGATCTCTTGTATTATGTCTGCAGTGTCTGACCATCTCTTGTACCATGTCTGCAGTCTATGGTCATCTCTTGTATCATATCTGCAGTCTATGGTCATCTCTTGTATCATGTCTGCAGTCTCTGATCGTCTCTTGTATCATGTCTGCAGTCTCTGATCGTCTCTTGTATCATGTCTGCAGTCTCTGATCAACTCCTGTATCATGTCTGCAGTCTCTGATCATCCCCTGTATCATATCTGCAGTCTCTGATCATCTCCTGTATCATGTCTGCAGTCTCTGATCATCTCCTGTATCATGTCTGCAGTCTCTGATCATCCCCTGTATCATATCTGCAGTCTCTGATCATCTCCTGTATCATGTCTGCAGTCTCTGATCATCTCCTGTATCATGTCTGCAGTCTCTGATCATCTCCTGTATCATGTCTGCAGTCTCTGATCATCTCTTGTATCATGTCTGCAGTCTCTGACCATCTCCTGTATCATGTCTGCAATGTATTCTTGCAATATTTACACAGGGGGTCGGTTCAGTTATGGTACATGTACAGTAGGTGACCGCGATATTGTGTCAATCTCGCCGCATTTCTCGGCGAGATTTGACACCTGCGAGCCCCATCGCAGGAGCCAGCGCCGAGATGGCTCACTCATTGGGAAAGGAAAACTTTGTTTTCCTCCCGCGATGAGTGACAGGCAGCGCTGACAGCTGTCTGGTATGAATCCTGAGGCGGGAACACCGCGCCAAATTTTAAATGAAAAAACTGGCGTGGGTTCCCCCCCAGGAGCATACCAGGCCCTTAGGTCTGGTATGGATTGTAAGGGGAACCCCCCTACGCCGAAAAATTGGCGTGGGGGTCCCCCCAATCCATACCAGACCCTTATCCGAGCACGCAGCCCGGCCGGCCAGGAAAGGGGTGGGGACGAGCGAGCGCCCCCCCCCTCCTGAGCCGTACCAGGCCGCATGCCCTCAACATGGGGGGGTGGGTGCCTTGGGGGAGGGGGCACCCTGCGGGGGCCCCCCCACCCCAAAGCACCTTGTCCCCATGTTGATGAGGACAAGGGCCTCTTCCCGACAACCCTGGCCGTTGGTTGTCGGAGTCTGCGGGCGGGGGGCTTATCGGAATCCGGGACCCCCCTTTAATAAGGGGGCCCCCAGATCCCAGCCCCCCACCCTGTGTGAATGAGTTTGGGGTACATGGTACCCCTACCCATTCACCTAGGGAAAAGTGTCAATATAAAAAAAACACAGTACACAGGTTTTAAGAGTAATTTATTAGTCAGCTCCGGGGTCTTCTTCCGACTTCTGGGGGTCTCCTTCCGACTTCTCCTGGTGTTCGGCCTCTTCTCCCGGGCCCCGCCGCTATCTTCTTCCAGCTCTATTGCCAGCAAAGGGCCCGGTCTGCTGCCGCTGTCTCGTCACCGCTGTCTCGTCGCCGCTGTCTCGCCGCCGCTGTCTCACCGCCGCTGTCTCGCCGCCGCTGTCTCGCCGCCTCTTCTCTTCTTCCCCGATGTTGACACGACGCTATCTCCGGCTCGAATGCTGTGTGCGAGCTGCGGAGCCATTTATATAGGCGGTGACCCCGCCCCCTTACGACGTCATGGTCCCAGCATGCGCAGGGACTCTGGGGCCACGCCCCCTTATGACGCCAGAGTCCCTGCGCATGCTGGAACCATGACGTCGTAAGGGGGCGGGGTCACCGCCTATATAAATGGCTCCGCAGCTCGCACACAGCATTCGAGCCGGAGAGAGCGTCGTGTCAACATCGGGGAAGAAGAGAAGAGGCGGCGAGACAGCGACGGCGAGACAGCGGCGGCGAGACAGCGGCGACGAGACAGCGGTGACGAGACAGCGGCAGCAGACCGGGCCCCTCGCTGGCAATAGAGCTGCAAGAAGGTAGCGGCGGGGCCCGGGAGAAGAGGCCGAACACCGGGAGAAGTCGGAAGGAGACCCCCCGAAGTCGGAAGAAGACCCTGGAGCTGACTAATAAATTACTCTTAAAACCTGTGTACTGTGTTTTTTTTATATTGACACTTTTCCCTAGGTGAATGGGTAGGGGTACCATGTACCCCAAACTCATTCACACAGGGTGGGGGGCCGGGATCTGGGGGCCCCCTTATTAAAGTGGGCTCCCGGATTCCGATAAGCCCCCCGCCCGCAGACCCCGACAACCAACAGCCAGGGTTGTCGGGAAGAGGCCCTTGTCCTCATCAACATGGGAACAAGGTGCTTTGGGGTGGGGGGGCCCCCGCAGGGAGCCCCCTCCCCCAAGGCACCCACCCCCCCATGTTGAGGGCATGCGGCCTGGTACGGCTCAGGAGGGGGGGCGCTCTCTCGTCCCCACCCCTTTCCTGGCCGGCCGGGCTGCGTGCTCGGATAAAGGTCTGGTATGGATTGGGGGGGACCTCCACGCCAATTTTTCGGCGTAGGGGGGTTCCCCTTACAATCCATACCAGACCTAAGGGCCTGGTATGCTCCTGGGGGGGAACTCACGCCGGTTTTTTCAGTTAAAATTTGGCGCCGTGTTCCCGCCTCAGGATTCATACCAGACAGCTGTCAGCGCTGCCTGTCACTCATCGAGTTTTCCTTTCCCGATGAGTAAGCCAGCGCGACATGCACAGTACCCTGTCGCCGAGAACCAGCGCGATGGTATCGCGCTGGAAACACAATCTCGCAGTCAGGTACTGTACATGTCAGCAATGTGTGTGCAGCGCTGTTCTATAAAGCCAGTTACTTTATATAGTGTGCACTTTTGTACTTTAATTATAGAAACTGCAAAATGAGTCAGAAAAGAGTGAACTGCAGGACTATAGATTCTTTCTTCAGTACCAGTGCAAAAAAGTAATCAGGAGAAAAGCCAATAGTAGAAAGCACTTCAAGTATGGAAATTGACCCTCCCATCCTGTTCTGGTATATTTGTAGAGCCAATATCTGGTGAAACAGATTCTAATGTGTCACCACTGTCTGTTGATACCCCGCCAACTCAAACCAGCAGTATCTTAATGACATTGGCACACATCTCAGAAAAAAATCAATGACTACACCAAATGCTTGCTATTGGAAAATCCATGGCAACCTCCTCCTGGATATAAATTACCTTTCTCTGTTCAGAACATGACGTCCAAGAATGGAGAAACTCGGGAAATAAAGAGATACTTGTCAAAACAACATATTGACAGTTTTCCTTGGCTAGTGTATTCACCTGCCAAAAAGGGATTGTTTTGCAAGTACTGTGCATTGTTTTGCGCAACATCAGAAATGTGGTCATAACAAAGGCATAGCCCTTGGAAAATTGGTAATGGAGCCCCTTACTAATTTTAAAAAGCTTAAGGGCAAGGATGGAGATTTGGAAGTCCATGCAAGGCTTGTTTATCACTAGGAGAGTGTATTTGAAGAAAATGCATTGTTAAACCTACCATGCACCGGAAAATGAAATTGTTAATCAAATAAACTTGCATCATCTTCAGAAAGTGAAAGAGAACCGAGAGCGAATTCGTCCTATCGTTGAGTCAATTATATTCTTAGGTAGACAAAATATACCTCTGCGTGGCCACCGAGATGATGGTGCTTTAATGGATGACTCCACCCCGGAGGTGAATGAAGGCAACTTTCGGGAATTGCTGAGGTACCGTGTTGCATCTGGCGACAAAAATTTAGAGAAGCACCTCCTTACTGCATCTTCTCGCGCTACATACATTTCAAAATCCACACAAAATGATTTAATTGCGTGTTGTGGTGATGAAATCTGCAAGGTCTTTGTAGCTAGAATTAAAGAAGCTTGCTATTTTAGTATAATATTTGATGAAACTGCAGACATTTCCCATACTGAACAACTTACACTCAACTTTAGATATGTCTACAATGGATCGATTCGTGAGGATTTTATAAAATTTGTAGATGCTTATGAATTTGCAACCCAGAAGTATCGGGAATTGATAGTTCAGGTTCAGAACCAAGGCTTACAGGAAAGGTTTTAGGCCAAAGCAAAGCATCATTTTATTTTTAAGCAGGAGTTACGCTCTCAGCTTACCTGTCTTTGTGAAACTAGATGGGTAGAGTGCCATGATTCTCTCATAAGATTTCGAGATGGACTTGTAAAAGTGGTGAGTGCACTATCTGCAATATCTCAATGGAAATGCTCAAGCACTAGCTTAACAGCATTTACTCTCATTCATTCTCTGTGCAGTGCAGAATTCATATTTTCCTTGATTTCACTCATCAGTGTTCTGAAAGTAACCCTTCTTCTGAGTCGCTTTCTTCAATCCCCAACAATTTATTTAACAAGCGCATCTGACTGTTTGACTGATACCATGGCAACCTTGGAGAATATGCGATGTAACGCTGATGGCACTTTTTCCACTTTGCATATGGAGGCTACAGAATTGGAGTGGAACTAAAATTGCCACGTCTTTTAGGCAGGCAAGTGCACAGATTCAATTATAATGTAGAATCAACTGAAGAATACTACAGGAAATCATTGCATATTCCCTTGCTGGACAACATTATTAATGATTTAAAAACTTGTTTTCCAGAAAATTCGATGCAGTGTTTCCAGGTTCAAATCTTGATGCCAGCAGTACTTTTTCAGGAAAAAAAATGAAAACCATGGTTCCTGTGGCTGTGCAATCATTATCAAAGCATTTCCACCCTCTTCTTGCTGATGGTAAGCAGAAGATAATGGAGACATTGCTGCAGGGAGAACTAAGTCCATGGCTTACAAAGTTGAAATGAGAGTTATCACAACATAAGGAAATTCCAAAAACAGTTCTTGAAGTGTTGGACTTGTGTGACCAGGACCTCTTTCCAACCATCAGAAGTTTACTTCTGATCTTAGCAACTCTCCCTGTAAGTGTGGCCACAGCGGAGAGATCTTTCTCAACCCTTTGTCGTGTTAAAACATGGCTTCGGTCACGAATGGTGGAGGACCGGTTAAATGGCTTGTGTTTACTTTACATTCAAAGAGATATTCCTGTGAATACTGACCAAGTTATCGAGCTGTTTGCCGAACAAGTAAAATGTAGACTTGAGCTAATTTTGTGAATTTTTCATGTTATGTAACTTACAAATAAAATGTTTCTGTTGTTGTGTGTGTTTGGAGACAGTGGAGAGTGATAATGTTTGGGTTATGCTATTTGTTTTTTTACACATAATTTTATATTGTTTGTGAATATTTTGTCTGGGAACATTCTGTTATAAGTATACAAACTGCTTATGATCTTTGTAAAAATAAAGTTATACATGGTTAAACCTATCCTGTCTGTTTGTAATGTAATAATCTAATCTGGAATGATAAAAGTGTCACTGTTTTAAACAAGGTTAGGACTGTACGATACGTTAAATAGAGTTCTGTAAGCAACACCTTATTTTCAGACAACGCCCCTCCCGAGACTAGACTCTGGATCCACCTTTGCTTTCCATCCTAATGGGGCTCTGCATTTTTAAGTCTTATCATTTGACATCAATCCGTCTCCTAAGTACCCAGTAATTCTCGGGTTTCCTTGGTTATGTAAACACAACCCACCTATTGACTGGTCCTCTGGTCAAGTTTCTGCCTAGAGCACTTCCTGCCATGTCAACTGTCTCCAAAAGGTAGTACGTGAGGGTGTGTCCATTCATATGGTGACTACTGATCCTGAATTACCTGAAGCCTATGCTGATATTTCTCATGTGTTTTCTGAAAAGGAAGTGGAGGTCCTCCCTCTCCGCTGCCCTTATGACTGCACTATTGATTTGATACCAGGGGCTCCCCTACCTAAGGGGAGAACCTATCTTCTTAGCCTCGCGTTGACTAAGGCAATATAAGAGTACATTGAAGACAGTCTAAAATTCAGTGTTTCATTGGATTCTGTAATTATTATCAGAAATTTGTCAAGATTTTTTTCAAGATTCTGGCTCCCATCACTGCTCTCACTAAGAAGGGGACAAACTGCTTTTTGTGGCCTCTGGAAGCTCTGGAGGCATTCAATCATCTAAAGTCTGCCTTCTGCTCTGCTCCTGTACTCCGCCATCCTCAGCCATATGCTCAATTTTTCTTGGAGGTTGATGCCTCCGAAGTAGGTGCTGGAGCAGTGTTAATGAGATGCAAACAAAGCCTGGGCATTGCCCGGGAAAAAACCAAAGCCTACTTACCACCAGCTCGCAGACAACCAAATTAACCTGTCTAACAGTACGCGTAAAAACAGGGGTTTAGTCCGCACGCATTTGCAAATGCATGCGTAAGCCACAGAGCCTCGTCACGGCACCCTGATATCTGTGGTCCTAACACTAAAATATGAGTGTCCCCACAGTGGAGGCACATGCATTCTAATGAATAAATGCTGGCAGGTGGACTGAAGGGAAGCCCATCCCTTCTTAAAGGTACAGAAGCACACCAAACACCCAGCAAATAGCACTATGGCTGCAAAGGTGCTGGTGCATTTCTGGACCAATAAACACACCAAGGTGATCTCAAAAAACCTGCCACCTCCTTCATTTATAGCTGGCTATCGCAGTAAGCAGCTTTGGAGGGCTACAAACAGATGCAAACAAAGCCTGGGGAATGCCCAGGAAAAAAACAAAGCCTACTTACCACCAGCTCGCAGACAACCAAATTAACCTGTCTAACAGTACGTGTTAAAAACAGGGGTTTAGTCCGCACGCATTTGAAAATGCATGCGTAAGGCACAGAGCCTCGTCACAGCACCCTGATATCTGTGGTCCTAACACTAAAATATGAGTGTCCCCACAGTGGAGGCACATGCATTCTAATGGATAAATGCTGGCAGGTGGACTGAAGGGCAGCCCATCCCTTCTTAAAGGTACAGAAGCACACCAAACACCCAGCAAATAGCACTATGGCTGCAAAGGTGCTGGTGCGTTTCTGGACCAATAAACACACCAAGGTGATCTCAAAAAACTTGCCACCGCCTTCATTTATAGCTGGCTATCGCAGTAAGCGGCTTTGGAGGGCTACAAACAGATGCAAACAAAGCCTGGGGAATGCCCAGGAAAAAAACAAAGCCTACTTACCACCAGCTTGCAGACAACCAAATTAACCTGTCTAACAGTACGCGTTAAAAACAGGGGTATAGTCCGCATGCATTTGCAAATGCATGCGTAAGCCACAGAGCCTCGTCACGGCACCCTGATATCTGTGGTCCTAACACTAAAATATGAGTGTCCCCACAGTGGAGGCACATGCATTCTAATGGAGGAATGCTGGCAAGTGGACTGAAGGGCAGCCCATCCCTTCTTAAAGGTACAGAAGCACACCAAACACCCAGCAAATAGCACTATGGCTGCAAAGGTGCTGGTGCGTATCTCAATGAGAACCCACTTACAACAAACTTCATCCGGTCGCCTTCTTCTTCAAGAAATTCTCTGTCGCAGAACAAAACTATGACATAGGGAATAGAGAGCTTTTGGCTATAAAGGTAGCATTCTCCGAGTGGAGACACTTATTAGAAGGTACGGAAATTACGGTTGTGGTTCAGACTGACCATAAAAACCTGACCTACCTAGAGAAAGCTCAAAGACTGAATTCCAGACAAATTAAAGTGCACCCCATTTCAAAAAACCTATCTAGAAGTACACAAACAGGAACCTAGAGGGTGCAGCACAGTGGTGTAGTGGTTAGCACTCTCAACTAGCAGCAATAGGGTCACTGGTTCAAATCCTGACCACGACACCATCTGCCTGGAGTTTGCATGTACTCCCTGTGCCTACGTGGGTTTCCTCTGGGTACTCCGGTTTCCTCCCACATTCCAAAGACATGCTGGTAGGGTAGGGTAGATCCTGTTGAAAAAATTGGCCAAATATGTGTATGTGTTTGTAAGCGTGTCGGGACCCCACGGGGTAAAGGACCACGCTATACCGCAAATGGACTCCAGCAGCAAAAAAGCACCCTGAGGCGATTCAGTTCGCATAGGTAGCTTTATCTTGGAGAAGGGGCCCTAAGCGACATGCCATCTCCAAGTTAGAAATGGGGTGGATTTATAAAAGCAGATGTCTTAGACCCCTTGGGCTAAACATCGATATTGATATCAATGCTTTTATTGACAATGCATAAATTATGTTTAATTTTAAGTCTGTTTTTTGCTTTTTTTAAATATGCTTGGAAAACACCAACATGATATGATGTCGGCCACCCAACATATTTTCCATGATTTATGTTGATAGTATGGTGCTTTTTACTTCACTGCACTTGTCTGTAATGTCCTTGTGGCAGTTGGATTTGTTCTTGTTTGATCTATGTATCATTTTCTATCTATATACATTTAGATCCTTGGTTGTAGTATTTTTGCTTATATAGATCCCCTTTTCATGTATACATTTGGGTATTTATATTGCGGTGCAATCCCATACACATCCAGATTTGTCTATCTGTTCACACAGTGTTCGATACCCTCTTGCGTGTTTATAGTGCTCTATTTGTGTGACACTCATCAGATCATGGCTTGGTGTTCTCCTTTTAAATTGTAAACCACGTAGCGACACTCAGACGAAAACGAGGCCTGGTTGCCATCTGGTGGTATAAAGGTGATGGTTCAGTGCGTTGCCCATGCCCCTTTGTAGACGTTATCTATGACGAATCATGTAGGGAGTGGCTACGCACTTACGCCATCACGCTATTACGCCCCATGTTACTTTGGTACACGGGTGTTCGCATTGTTTTTAAATTTGCCGGCTAATTTTATATGTGTTTTTATGGCGGGTGTTTGTTCCCGCCTGCTTGACCCTGAGCAATAAAGGCTTTTTTATTTAATCTACTACACAATTGGAGTTTTTTCGCCTCTTACACTCACGGTCTTCCCGACCAGATTGGAATTTTGATTCTGCCTGGCTTGGAACATCATGGAAGTTTGAGGCTACAGTGGCACAGGAGGTTCATCTGTCCCTGCAGAGGGCTATATCTGCTTGCGAGTAAGACCTTGCTCTTTAGGGGGTCCACCATCTCAGGTAAAGGCATTGACATACCAACTGGGACTCACCTCCAACCGGGGACCTTCTCCACACCCTCTCTCCTCCTCTTTTCCCTTCTAGGTGAAGGTGGATGAATTTTGAACGCTTGGCTTTTTTCATTGGGCTTGTTTCTCTTGATCAAGTTTTCTGTTTTTAATCTGTGTATGGACTCATTTTTTTCATCCCATCAGTGTTCTATTTGATCCGTGTATGGACTCAATTCACCTTTCTTTTCACTTGCCACCTTTTCATATACAGTCAGGTCCATAAATATTGGGACATCGACACAATGTTCTTTAACTGCAGACATTCAGCTTTAATTTGAGGGTATTTACATTCAAATCAGGTGAACAGTGTAGGAATTACAACAATTTGTATATGTGCCTCCCACTTTTTAAGGGACCAAAAGTAATGGGATAGATTAACACTCATCCATCAAACTTTCACTTTTTAATACTTGGTTGCAAATCCTTTGCAGTCAATTACAGCCTGAAGTCTGGAACGGATAGATATCACCAGACGCTGGGTTTCATCCCTGGTGATGCTCTTCCAGGCCTCTACTGCAACTGTGTTCAGTTCCTGCTTGTTCTTGGGGCATTTTCCCTTCAGTTTTATCCTCAGCAAGTGGAATGCATGCTCAATCGGATTCAGGTCAGGTGATTGACTTGGCCATTGCATAACATTCCACTTCTTTCCCTTAAAAAACTCTTTGGTTGCTTTCGCAGTATGCTTCGGGTCATTGTTCATCTACACTGTGAAGCGCGGTCCAATGAGTTCTAAAGCATTTTGCTGAATTTGAGCAGATAATATTGCCCAAAACACTTCAGAATTCATCCTGCTGCTTTTGTCAGCAGTCACATCATCAATAAATACAAGAGAACCAGTTCCATTGGCAGCCATACATGCCCACGCCATGACACCATGCTTCACTGATGAGGTGGTATGCTTTGGATCATGAGCAGTTCCTTTCCTTTTCCATACTCTTCTCCTCCCATCACTCTGGTACAAGTTGATCTTGGTCTCATCTGTCCATAGGATGTTGTTCCAGAACTGTGAAAGCTTTTTTAGATGTTGTTTGGCAAACTCAAATCTGGCCTTCCTGTTTTTGAGGCTCACCAATGGTTTACATCTCATGGTGAACCCTCTGTATTCACTCTGGTGAAGTCTTCTCTTGATTGCTGACTTTGACACACATATACCTACCTTCTGAAGAGTGTTCTTGATCTGGCTAACTGTTGTGAAGGGTGTTTTCTTCACCAGGGAAAGAATTCTTCGGTCATCCACCACAGTTGTTTTCCATGGCCTTCCAGGCTTTTAGTGTTACTGAGGTCACCAGTGCGTTCTTTCTTTTTAAGGATGTTCCAAACAGTTGATTTGGCCACACCTAATGTTTGCTATCTCTCTGATGGGTTTGTTTTGTTTTTTCAGCCTAATGATGGCTTGCTTCACTGATAGTGACAGCTCTTTGGATCTCATATTGAGAGTTCACAGCAACAGATTCCAAATGCAAATAGCACACTTGAAATTAACTCTGGACCTTTTATCTGCTCCTTGTAAATGGGGTAATAAGGGAATAACACACACCTGGCTATGAAACAGCTGAGCAGCCAATTGTCCCATTACTTTTGGTCCCTTAAAAAGTGGGAGGCACATATACAAACTGTTGTAATTCCTACACCGTTCACCAGATTTGGATGTAAATACTCTCAAATTCAAGCTGAAAGTTTGCAGTTAAAGCACATATTGTTTGTTTCATTTCAAATCCATTGTGGGGGTGTATAGAGCCAAAAAGATTAGAATTGTGTCAATGTCCCAATATTTATGGACCTGACTGTATATAATTTATTATCACTTTTCTCTCAAATGTCATTTTTTTTGCATTTGTACCACAAGTGCACTTATGTTTTTTACTATTGTTATTCACCATTTAGATATTTGATGGTTTTTGTTGCAGCTGTAGTGTTTTAGTATTTGCTATTTAGCACGTTATTTACTCTTTTTACACTCTGAATTCCAGACAAGCCCGCTGGGCACTTTTCTTTTTCCCAGTTTTACTTTGTAGTAACGTACATTCCTGGCACCAAGAACAACAAGGCCGATGCCCTGTCTCGACAATTCCCTTGTGCGAATCTGCAAATCCCTCCAGATCATATTGTTTCTCCTGAACAAATTATTGCTTAATTGGAAACTACTCTACAAAGGAACTTGTTGGCTGCACAGTCTCGGGCACCTTCCAATCTCTCGGTTCGGCCCAATATCTTGTTTGTTCCCCTAGAACTACGAAAATAAGTTTTACAATGGGCCCATAGGTACCAGAAGGTATCCAGACACCCTGGTATCAATCAAACCTTCCTACACTTGAAGTCCCTGGTTTGGTGGCCTACTTTAAAAAGGATGTTATAGCCTTAGTTAGAGCGCCTTTGTTCGGTTTGTGCGGCCATTAAAATGCATTGTTCTGTTCCACAAGGTCTACTACAACCGTTACCTGTTCCTTGTGCTCCCTGGACTCATATCAGCATGGATTTTATTGTGGACTTGCCCACCTCCAGGGAATACCGTCATTTGGGTGGCAGTAGCCCACTTCATTCCTATGCCCGCACTAACTTCTGCCCCCAGCTTGGTTCTATCCTTTATAGAGCATGTCATCCGTTTACATGGCATTCCTGATGATATTGTTAGTGACAGAGGCCCTCAATTCATATCCTCATTCTGGAGGGCCATTTGCAAATACCTGGGGAACAAGAATTCTTTGTAATTGAGATGCCATCCCCAATCTAATGGCCAGACAGAAAGGGTCAATCAAGATTTGGAGATCTCCCTACAGGCTTATATTAATGCTGAACATAACAACTGGAGCGCGATGTTACCGCAAGCTGAATTAGCGCACAATTCGCAATGGCACACTTCTCTTAGACGTTCCCCTTTCCAAGCTGCCTTTGGGTATCAACCCAGAGTTCTTCCCTTCCAGTCCTCTCTGGTAGAGGTACCTGTGGCAGCCAACATGATTAACGAAGCACTGGAGGAACATAAGAAAGGTTCTGCTGAAGCCTGTACACAGATACAAGGAGTTTGCGGACCACAGAAAACCAGCACCCCGCTTTCATCCTAATCAGCTGGTTTGGTTGTCCACCAAGAACATTAAGCTGCGGTAACCCTCTCCCAAATTAGATCCTAGATTTATAGGACCTTTTTGTATCCTTCAGCAAGTCAATCTAGTAGCTTATAAACTTTGATTGCCCCCTCACCTTCGGATTCCCAATACACTTCATGTATCCTTGCTTAAACCCTTTTTTAAGAATAGGTTTTCTCTACCCTCTAGATGTCCCTCTCCGGTCTCGGTGGGTGACCATCAGGAATACGAAGTTAGTAAAATTCTGGATTCCCGACATAGGAGTAGACAATTGCAGTATCTAGTGGACTGGAAGGGCTACTCCATTGCAGAAAGGACTTGCTCATGCCCAATGGCTGGTCAAGTTCTTCCATGATAGGCACCCATCCAAACCCAAATAAGTCAGGGGGCATCTTTGTGTGGGGGGTACTGTCGCATCGTGTCTGGGATTTGATCCTGGGATTCTTTGGACGGTTGCCTATTGCCTGAGCCACCAGGGAACTTCCTTTAAGGTAGAATCCCTGTAATGTTTTGCTCCTTGAGTTTGGATGTTGGCACCATCCTGTGACCAGCTGTTGGCAGTCACCTGATCAGTCACCCTATAAATCGTCACTTCCCCTTCCTGTCTTTGCCCTAGTATTGGTTCCTGTTCCTTGGTGTATGTTATTGTGTTTCTGGTTGCTGACTTTGCTTGTTCCTGACTTCGCTTCTTGGATTACCCCTTGGATATATGCTGATTTTGTTGCTGACCCTGCCTGTTCCCGACACCGCTTTCTAGTTGACCCGTGTGTACTTCTGCCTTGGTCCGCTGACTTGCATCGTTTAGGATTGCCCTTTCTCCCACCTGGTTCCTGTCTCCGGCCTCTACTAACCATGAGTTTTTACTGGTGGTCCCTTGTTGGACTGTTTACACCTTCTGTTGTGGTCCCCTAATTCTGGCTGCAGGATCTCAACCATCCCTCCACCTGATACTTCGATAACAAGACTACCGGTTAGGAAACTGGAGTGACGGTTAGAATCTCCTGGCAGACCTGACACCCTCTGCCCAGACCTCTTAAACATTTATCATCTCCACAGACACATTATGGGCACCCCATTCCCAGGGGTTGGCCAGTGTCTGATAAATATTCATAAACAGTGGCTGAACCTTCCATTCTATTTTCTGAAAGCTTCCTCCAGAAGCAGACAGGAGCAATCAACCACTGACCTTAGGGAAACCTGACCAGAAAAACAAATAACTACTAGGGATGGGCCGAACGGACCCCTGTTTGGTTCGCACCAGAAGTTTCGAACACCAAAAGTTCGGATCCGAATATTGAACACCATTAAAGTCAATAGGACCTGACCTTTAAAAATCAAAAGTGCCCATTTTGAAGGGTTATATGCAAGTTATTGGGCATACAATGGTTATAGGGGTCCGGGCCCTGCCCTTAGGGACATGTATCAATAAAAAAAAGTTTGTGAAAAACCTATTTTTTAATTAAGCAGCAATTTTTATTTTTATTTTTAACGCAAAAAAAAAAAAATGAAAAATCCCTTCCAATATAGTGCCTGGGGGATCCCTTTAGTCTACCTGTAAAGTGGCAGATCTGTACAATGTCTAGAATATGCTGCAGTAATAATTGCATTTAGAAAGCCAAAAAAATGAAATTTTCCCTGCAAGGTGCCTTTATTTTGCTCAGCAACAGCTGGGGAGCCAGTGTGTATGATGAGGCCACAATGTAGTGCACTGGGAACAAGATTAGAGATTTTTTTGGATGCATTCTGGTGTCACATTGACTTTGGATAGAAGTAACGGGTGCGTAAAAATTGGTCTTTGGGTGTCGGTGGCACCTTCCCATCGTAACCCTATAGAGGTACTCTTGATGAAAGCAAACATTGGCCTTGCTGTAAAAAAAATGGAATGATATGCACCTGTCAAGCAGGTGCAGAAAAATTGGTCTTTGGGTGTTGGTGGCACCTTCCCACCGTAACCCTATAGAGGTACTCTTAATGAAAGCAAGCATTGGCCTTGCTGTAGAAAATTGCAATGATATGCACCTGTCAAACAGGTGCTGAAACATTGCTCTTTGGGTGTTAATTGTGCCCATGAAACCTATACCAAAAACATTCTTCCAGATGAAATGATTGAACACCCTCAAAGCTAGGCAGCCTCGAAGTCCTGCAGAGATTACACATCCCAAAAAGACTTAATCAGTGACATCGGCATCAGGGGCTTCATAGCTGGTAATCCAGGACTGATTAATTTTTTAAAAAGTCAAATGGTCCACGGAGTCTGTGGACAGAGGCGTTCTATAATTAGTAACGAAACGTCCTGCAGAACTGAATGCCCATTCTGAAAGCACGCTGGATGCAGGGCAGCCCAACAATTAAGTAGCATACTGGGCAAGTTCTGGCCAGTGGTCTATTCTCATGGCCAAGTAAGTCAGTGGATCATCAGCTGGAAAGCTCTCCATCTCTGTTCTGGCCCCGAGGTAATTGTCCACCATGTGATGCAGACACTGCTGATGGGATGTGGAAGCTGACAGCCCTGAGCGGCGAGGACTAAAAAAAGTTCAGAAATGCCTCACTTAAGTGGACGCCTTATCTTAACGCTTCTCTCTTGACCAACAGAAGACTCCAAACTACGTTTTCCGCGACACTGTAACCTACTGGCGTCAGAAAGAAACGTTCAATAAAATCCTCTTTAACGTGTCCTCAAGAGATATTATCTTCTGCACTCTCTGTGGAGACAGGATGAGTTCTGAGACCTTCACCTTATAACGGTGGTCAAGGTAGGTTGCCAACCGGTAACCATCCTTCTCCTTTATACCACATATTCTTGGGTCCTTTAGCAGGGTTTGAAGCATGAGGTTGCCCATGCGCCTCAAATTTGCAGAGGCTTGAGAAGCAGACTACTCAGGGTCACTCAGGATGACAGCATCTGGAACTTCCTCCTCCCAGCCACGTATTACTCCCAAGGGTCCTGGGGTTGGAAAGCCATTGCTTACAGATTTATGCATGTCTTCCTCTTCTTCAAAGCCTATGAAAGTTCCAGAATCCTCCACCTCATCCTCCTCCCCTCTCTCTCCTCCTGTGTGTTCTGTGACATAGGAATGATGGTGTCCGGATAAAGTGGGCCTTAAGAGGAAAGGAAGCCCTCCTCTTCCTCCTGCTGCTCTGCCTTCAGTGTCCTGTCCTTAATGCCATAATTCCTACTCCAGCAGGAACACAACAGAGATTGTGTCACTGATGCATTCACTGTCATGGCTCACCATCCCTGTGGCCTCCTCAAAAGGTGACAATACAGTGCATGCATCATTAATGATCAGCCATTGGCGTGGGGGAAAAAAAGCTGAGGCGGCCTGAGCCTGTTGTCGTGCCTTATTTGCACAGGTACTCGTTGACGGTCCTCTGCTACATGTATAGCCACTGCAGCACTGAAAAAGTCGAGTTCCACCTGGTGGGCATGTCACAAAGCAGGCGGTTTATGGACAGGTTGATTTCCTGCTGAATATCAGCCAGCCGAGCACTGGCTGTGTAGGACCGCCTGAAAAGGCTACAGACTCTTCTGGCCAGCTTTAGCACATCTTGCAACCCTGGGTACATATTTAAGAAACGCTGCACCACCAAATTGAGGACATGTGGCAGGCATGGCACATGTGTCAATTTTCCCTGTCTAAGGGTGGACAGGAGGTTTGAGACATTATCACACACCACCATTCCTGGCTCCAGCTGGCATTGCATGAACCACCTCTGGGCCTGTTCCTGCAGAGCTGCAAGAATCTCTGCTTAGGTGTGGTTCCTGTCCCCTAAATGCACCAGCTGAATCACTATATGGCACCTTTTAGCCTGACTCTGGGAAAAGCCCTTTGAACGCTTAGGGGTTACCTGATATTTATAAGACAATTCTGCAGAGGATAAAATAATGAACAACAAAGAGAAAAGATTAAATTCTCAAAGTTGTTTCCAACACCCCGAATTACATTTATGTAAGGAACCCTCAAAAGAGTAAGAGGGAACACTTGTAACCCCCAGTACTTGGGACTTTAAAGGTGAACAGTCAAAGATTATAAAACCATATTGTTTATTTAGAAAAAAAAATTTTAAAAAGGGGAATGATCAGTAAAAACATAATGACAATTTGTACATAACAGTCGTATATGTATATCACAGGTGCATATAATCAGTATTCTATGAATTCCAAACTGAATCCAGATTTCTCCATAAGCCTAACATTTTTCAGGACGATGTCCCTTCTTCAGAGGCGTTTTTATAGGAGAGAAAGTTGGGTATATTCAGTATTGATGTAAGAAAATGTGTATATAGATATATGCAAAAAATATTATCCTTGAGGGTTTTAAATGAACCTCCGCTACCAGCTGTCCATCAAAAAGGTGGTGGTCCCCGCCTGTGCCCAGAAGCGCCCACACAAAGGTCCCATGGGAAGACGGCCACCACAGCGTGCCCGTGAGGGACCTTTTAACATAAGAACAGAGTGGCCAGGGAGTTGTTCATCTGGTTAGGCATTGGTTTGCAAACCAATGCCTAACCAAATGACGTGGTGGCTGTCCTACCACGAGACCTTTGTGAGGGCTCTTCTGGGCACAGGTGGTGACCATCACCTTTTTGATGGACAGCTGGTAGCAGAGGTTTATTTAAAACCCTCAAGGATAATATTTTTTGCATATACAGTCAGGTCCATAAATATTGGGACATCGACAAAATTCTAATCTGTTTGGCTCTATACACCACCACAATGGATTTGAAATTAAACTATCAAGATGTGCTTTAACTGCAGACTTTCAGCTTTAATTTGACGGTATTTACATCCAAATCAGGTGAACGGTGTAGGAATTACAACAGTTTGTATATGTGCCTCCCACTTTTTAAGGGACCAAAAGTAATGGGACAGATTAACAATCATCCACCAAACTTTCAATTTTTAATACTTGGTTGCAAATCTTTTGCAGTCAATTACAGCCCGAAGCTTGGAACTCATAGACATCACCAGATGCTGGGTTTCATCCTGGTGTTGCTCTGCCAGGCCTCTACTGCAACTGTCTTCAGTTTCTGCTTGTTCTTGGGGCATTTTCCCTTCAGTTTTGTCTTCAGCAAGTGAAATGCATGCTCAATCAGATTCAGGTCCGGCCATTGCATAACATTCCACTTCTTTCCCTTAAACTCTTTGGTTGCTTTCGCAGTATGCTTCGGGTCATTGTCCATCTGCACTGTGAAGCGCCGTCCAATGAGTTCTGAAGCATTTTGCTAAATATGAGCAGATAATATTGCCCAAAACACTTCAGAATTCATCCTGCTGCTTTTGTCAGCAGTCACATCATCAATAAATACAAGAGAACCAGTTCCATTGGCAGCCATACATGCCCACGTCATGACACTACCACCACCATGCTTCACTGATGAGGTGGTATGCTTTAGATCATGAGCAGTTCCTTTCCTTCTCCATACTCTTCTCTTCCCATCACTATGATACAAGTTGATCTTGGTCTCATCTGTCCATAGGATGTTGTTCCAGAACTGTGAAGGCTTTTTTAGATGTTGTTTGGCAAACTCTAATCTGGCCTTCCTGTTTTTGAGGCTCACCAATGGTTTACATCTTGTGGTGAACCCTTTGTATTCACTATGGTGAAGTCTTCTCTTGGTTGTTGACTTTGACACACATACACCTACCTCCTGGAGAGTGTTCTTGATCTGGCCAACTGTTGTGAAGGGTGTTTTCTTCACCAGGGAAAGAATTCTTCGGTCATCCACCACAGTTGTTTTCCATGGTCTTTAGGGTCTTTTGGTGTTGCTGAGCTCACCAGTGCGTTCTTTCTTTTTAAGGATGTTCCAAACAGTTGATTTGGCCACACCTAATGTTTTTGCTATCTCTCTGTTGTTTTTTTTTTTTTTTTTCAGCCTAATGATGGGTTGCTTCACTGACAGTGACAGCTCTTTGGATCTCATATTGAGAGTTGACAGCAACAGATTTCAAATGCAAATAGCACACTTGAAATGAACTCTGGACCTTTTATCTGCTCCTTGTAAATGGGATAAACACACACCTGGCCATGGAACAGCTGAGCAGCCAATTGTCCCATTACTTTTGGTTCCCTAAAAAGTGGGAGGCACATATACAAACTGTTGTAATTCCTACATCGTTCACCTGATTGGACTGTAAATATCCTCAAATTAAAGCTGAAAGTGTGCAGTTAAAGCACATCTTGTTTGTTTCATTTCAAATCCATTGTAGTGGTGTATAGAGCCAAAAAGATTACAATTGTGTCAATGTCCCAATATTTATGGACCTGACTGTATCTATATACACATTTTCTTACATCAATACTGAATATACCCAACTTTCTCTCCTATAAAAACGCCTCTGAAGAAGGGACATCGTTCTGAAACATGTTAGGCTTATGGAGAAATCTGGATTTAGTTTGGAATTCATAGAATACTGATTATATGCAAACTGTGATGTATATACGACTGTTGTATACAGATTGTCATTATATTTTTACTGATCATTCCCCTTTTTAAAGAATTTTTTCTAAACAAACAATATAGTTTTATAATCTTTGACTGTTCGCCTTTAAAGTCCCAAGTACCGGGGGGTATAAGTGTTCCCTCTTACTCTTTTGAGTGTTCCTTACATAAATTCTGCAGAGGAGGGCATGGAGGTGGCGAAGGAGGAGGAGGGGGTAGAGCTCAGAGGTCTGGCATTGTCACCACTAGCTGTATGGAGATGTGGGGGCACAACAAGCTGCAGCACCGAGCCCTGTCCTGCATCCTTTTGAGTTGCAAGCAGTGTTACCCAGTGTGCTGTAAACAAAATATATCGTTCCTGTCCATGCTTGTTGGACCACATGTCTGCAGTAAGGTGGATTTTACGGCTGACTGCCTTGCCCAACAATGCCAGAACATTTCCTTCCACTTAATAGTAGAGAGATGGAACGGCCTTACCTGAAAAGTAGTAGTGACTGGGAACCTGCCATTGTGGTACAGCACATTTTGCAAATTCACGGAAGGGGGCAGAATCCACCAGGCTGAAAGGAAGAATTTGGAGAGCCAACAGCTTTGACAAACTTTAATTTAGACACTGGGCATGTGGGTGGCAGGGACTGTATTTTTTTTCCGCTGCAGCAGATGGGGCTGAGAAATTTGCCGGCTACAGTCTACAGCTGGTGGTGTGCTGCTGCCAGATGTGCTGCTAGGACCCTGGACACCCTGTGCTGTACATCATCCCTGTCAGTAGAGGCTGCTGAGAGGTAATGACTCGGTATAGCAGGGGCAGACTGAAGTGGGTGTGGAGCTTTAGTGTATCAGTAGAGCTGCTTTGAATACAGAGGATCAGCAAAATAGCCAGGCAGCTAAAAGCAGGTCATCAAATTGCAATTCTCTCATAGCAAGACTTTTGATGGCATTCTCATTTTCAGACTGCTTTCTGCAAGAATTGTGGGAAAAGCAGGCTGAGGCAAATCTTCTTTTTGGCTGGCCACAGACTCCTATTCTTTGGGAGCGGGGGTGAATTTGCAAGATATTTACAGGTCAGCTTGGAGCCAGCATGCTCAGGGTTTGCATTGGGTCTTCTTTCCAGTTGGATGAGCAAAAAACAGCTTTTTGGAAATCTGTATAAGCTATCCAAGCTGACTCATTTGGCCAGTATACTAGCTACCACTCTCTTCATCTCAACAAAGATTGAGCCCAGTATCTTTTCACAAAAAACCCATATAATTTCTGTTGTTACTCAAAGTTTATGACTGTTAATTGTATAGGATTTTTTAAAATCCCTTTCTAAACTCCCCCACAGCAATCTCCCCAACCACATGACCAAATTTTACCAGATAGTAAGGTGTATAGCTGTTGTAAATTAACTATGGAGCACTTTGAGTCAAAACTCTGCAACATCCATCTCACATTTAAAGGTAGATAAAATAAATCCCTAAAAGTAACCCGCCAATAAAAATATGTAAGCTGCTATTTTGGCTTGTTTTATTATTTACTGTATAGTGAAACAGTAGCCTGGAACAGTTGTGGTGTGCTGTATTATCAGAAGTAGTGCAGGTGCACTGAGGTATGTTTATGGGCCATGCAAAATGAATGGGCTCTTAAATACAATGCATCTTAAAGAGACCCTGCTATCAACATTTTACAGTAAAAACACAGATAAATCAAGTATTTAATATGCTTACGTGCACCTTTTTTACTTTTTGATAACAAATATTGACTTGCATTCTACCTTCACACCTGCTAACAAATGTAACTAGTTAATTGCCTAGCATGCCCCCTTCTCCACTTGCTAGATGCTGGCATATTTACATAGTGAACAAGCACATAAAGCATTTAATAAACTTAAAGCAGAACTTCACTTCAAAGCGAAAGTTCCCCCCATTCTCCTCCTCCCTCTACTGTAACATTATTGTGTCAGACTTTCACGTACCTGACCGATGAGCCCAATGGAGCAGAGGAAGGTCTCCCTTACATGTCTGACTCAAGGCCCCTGGTAGTATGAACAGAAGGCACGGGAATGCAGAGTGGTAAGAGAGCCTGGGCGGTAGTAGCAGGAAAGACAGCTCTGGATCCCAGATGCAGCCGAGATGATGACCAGCTGGAAGCAGACAGGCAGGCAGGTACACCGGCAGATGATGCTGAGCAGGAGCAGAACAGACAGGTCGGGCAACAGGCAGGGTCGGCAACAGGTGGGCAATGAGGTACAAAGGCAGGCCGAGGTCAGGTGAGGGCAGAAGACAAAAGGATAAAAGGGTAAGCTGGATAGCCAGGAGATCAACGTTCAAGACAGATAACAGGAACGGGGTCACAGGAAGCTGCAGATCAGACAGCACTGATCCATAGTGTACTGTCAGTTCAAATAGACTGATTGGCGCCAAGCGCCACGCACGTACGTGCACCACTGCGCACAGGGGCGTGCACACCCACATGCCCAGGCACACGTGCATCAGCGCGCACACATTGCAGGAGCAGAGCAGACAGGTCGGGTGACAGGCAGGGTCAGCAACAGGTGGGCAATGAGGTACACAGGGCAGATGATTCAGATTCAAAGGCAGGCCGAGGTCAGGTGTGGGCAGAAGACAAAAGGATAATACAAAGGGTAAGCTGGATAGCCAGGAGATCAATGTTCAAGACAATTAACAGGAACGGGGTCACAGGAAGCTGCAGATCAGACAGCACCGATCCATAGTGTACTGTCAGTTCAAATAGGCTGATTGGCACCAAGCGCCGCGCACGTACGTGCACCACCGTGCACAAGGGCGCGCACACCAACGCGCACAGGAGCACGTGCACCAATGCGCACCGACACACACAGGCCCGTACCAGAGCGGCCAGCATTGCGTCTGTTATGGGAATTTTCCTCACATATTAGCAGTTGTTTTTTTCTGAGTATCTTTTGAGACAGGCGACCACTGCCATTTCCTGAAGTTCAGCCTGCCTCCCTCCCCTCCCTCAAACTCCTGGGACGTGACAAATGACCAGCAGGTTCTGGGGCGGGTCTAAAAGAACAGCATGATCTTGCATATGATCAGTGGTGAGCAAGCTGTGAAGCAGCAGGAAGACACAGCTGGCTTCCCACAGCAAAGGTGGGGCACCTGGGAGCCAAAGACTGGCAAAGAATCAGCTTGGGTGAAGACAGCACTGCATTCTTGGCCTGGGAGGTTCCTGTTTTTTTTTAAAGTCAGCAGCCACAGTATTTATAGTTGCTGACTTTAAAATTTGTACAAACTAGTGTAGTTCCTCTTTAACCAAAACATTATTCTAAATGAGAGTTTGCTAACCAACAATATCATATTTTTTTCATGCAGAAAATAATATCCCTGAAGCTTTCATATAAATCTACTGGAGCTTTCAACTTAACTAGTTATACCCAGTGGACTATCATATGTGACTAGAAAAAGTTATATGAACTCCATTTAAACAGATTGTGATCAGTGAGTTAATTGCTTGATGTTTGGTAAGTAATGCAGTGTCAATCAGTTTCATACAACATGATGGATATGTTCATGGATTAACAATGTCCTTTAAGCATTAAATGTAAAAAGCATGCCAGTCAGTCAAGATATATTACATTTCATGCCTATAGAAACACATGATTGATGGCTGGCATTTTACAACATTTTGGTAGGCACGGCTGGGGAAATTATCTACCTTTTGAAAATATATTATCACATTTCTAAATTTCATCCTGCAAAAATTGCTGTAGCCACCACTTTGAAAAAAATATAATTATAGTTTTTATGGTAATGTATGCCTATGAAATGAGCAACAACTGGTAATGTTATTTTTCTAAGTAAGGCAATTACTGTACATTTTCTTTTCAGTCCTTTTTCATAGCAATATATAATGCTGTATACATCTGGTTTATTATAAGCTATTGCAAACCATTTTTCTTTTTATTGAAAAGAACAATGTGGAAGGAAATAAGTGAAAATAACAGAAGTATGCCAGCAAAGATGTGCAATATATGGCAAAAATCATTTTTGACCCTGACCTGCTGATCATTTAGAAGGCATGCATCAGAAAAATGTTGTTTTTTCAAGCCCAATGTGCTTTCACAGAACTGAATAGTTAACTCCAGTAAAATGGAGATAAGCAGATTTGTAGGAGTCACATCAGTGTAAAGCACAAAATAGCTTCATCATAAGCACATTAATTTCTCTAAAGGGGAAAAGCAAACTGGACTAGCAAAAGTGTGGTTTTATAAACCATTAGAATATTTAATGCATGCATGTATACTTTTAGTGGATATTTAGATATTATGTCAGCAATCATGTTAAGGGTACATAAGCTGGCGAAATCAGGTTTCAATTGTATTGTGCTACATTGAATATGTACTATTTAACTCCACTAAAGTTGGAAGAAAATTAACTAACTCAAAACATTATTAAGACCTAAAGATAGTGTAGGGGTCTGAACCCCGTTTGAACAACAGTTTTAATCTGGTTTGAATCTATTTGGAATTTTGAGCCACCGCATACCAACAGGTGTCTTCTTTCAGATCATTATACTCTGCATTGCTCACCACATGTGCACGATTGTCATCCCAATACTTTATCTTGTTTTTCCTGTATTTGCCCTGATCCTTGTAACTTTCAATGTTTCCATGTTCTGTGATTTTTATGAATTCTTAAATTTTTACAGTATTCATTGATCATGTTACCATCATGTATTTTCTATGTTATATTTGTGCACAATAGTTTTACCTCTCATTATTTTCTTGCCTCTTGTGTATCATTGGTGCAGTCATCTGCTGCTGACCTATATGACTCAGATTCATCTGTTTTCCTCTGATATATAACAAGGTTTTGATCTGTAGTATAAGCCCCCTTCCCATGTAAATTCTCAGATTTATCCAATTACAATTTTCATGTAACAAGGAGGATTTGTTTATTTATCGTTTTCAAATTCTTTATTCTTCAAAGGTTAGTTCACCTTTACCAAAAAAAAACTGCCTATGCAGATACTGCATCTGGCATCTATAGATAAAAACAATCTTTGACTGTATCTTTGATTAAATTTGAGTAATGAACTTGCTATAGGTGTAGGCCATTTATATGCCTCTTGAATACTCCCAGGACATTGCTACGATGTTGCTTAATGAAGCCTAGTCATTACTGCTAACCTCCTCCATCACAGAAGTAAGCTTTCAAATATTGAGCTCAGAGCTACTGCATCAGGTGAGATAAAGCACATGTGAGGAAGTCTGAATAAAAAAAGCTCACTCCTGTAATGGTGGAGGTGAGCAGTAACGATTAGACCTCACATAGCAATGTCCTGGGAGTATTCCAGTCAGACTTTCAGAGGAATGTAAATGGCCTACACCTATAGCAAGGTAATTCTACTTTGGTCAGAGCTAAAATTCTAGTGTTTTTGTAAAGATAAACTAACCATTTACGTTTTTTAGGGAACACAGAAAAATATTGAAAGGTCAAGGTATCAATAATGGAAAATATGAGACAATAATGGGGGGGGGGGGAATATATGTCCAAAAAAGTTCATCTTGATTGGCATATTTTGAGATACATAGCAGCCCTGTTGTAACATGTATTTTTTTTCAAAAAGATTTTATTGAATAAAAGTGTCAGGTTTACAATATTAACATACAGTTATTAAAGGAACAAATAACAAGGTTTATTGTGGATAAAACAGTTGAGTATACGACGTACAAAGCTAAGTTGTCATATTAAATACCAGTCTGATGAAAGATTAAGTATTAGGTAAGATTCAAACATTATCAATAGGTAAGTTTAAAGTGATCTACGCTTAATACAGTAACAAGCTTTCTGTCTGACACTTTAAAACAAGGTTTATAATCTTAGATGAAAATTTAGATATTTGTATGATAACTAAGATCGTTAGAAGTATTGTATAGTATCGCCAACTGGGTGTTCTGACTTGAACACCCAGTTGGCAATAGACAATAAAGCGGGTGTTTAGTAAATAAAATGAAATGGGGTAGTCATAGAGGTTAATAGATAGAGTGGAGAAGAGGGATAGGGAGGAAGGGGAGAGGAATTGTGAAGAAGGGGTGGGGAATGGGGCATGAGGATGACGGGGGACTGGGGAGAGGGGTGAGTTAGTTGATTCCTTAGTCTCCGCTAATGATGAATTATTTACAGCATAATGGTGCAGTAAAGGAATGGGGAATAAGCACTTAAAGCATTTATTGTTGGAAAACGCTCACTGGACATGTTGACATAAGCCCTTCTGAACTCGTCCCTTGGGTAGGGGTGGGAGGCCCGATGTCTTGTGGTAAAAAAGAGAGGATTGGATATGATCAGTAATAATCAATAAATGTTCGGCATGGATGGTCAGGTTAGGATTGTCCCATTAGTGTCAGGTAGTGATGGGCCGAACACCCCCCCGGTTCGGTTCGTATCCAGAACATGCGAACGGACTGAAAGTTCGCATGAACATTTGAACACCATTAAAGACTATGGGACTAAAACGTGAGAAATCAAAAGTGCGAATTTTAAAGGCTAACATGCAAGTTATTGTCCTAAAAAGGGTTTGGAGACCCGGGTGCTGAAGCAGGGGACATGTATCAATGGGAAAACAAGTTTTGAAAATGGACGTTTTTTCGGGAGCAGTGATTTTAATGATGCTTAAAGTGAAAAAATAAAAGTGAAATATTCCTTTAAATATCGTACCTGGGGGGGTGTCAATAGTATGCCTGTAAAGTGGCACATGTTTCCCGTGCTTAGAACAGTCCCTGCACAAAATGTCATTTCTAAAGGAATAAAAGTCATTTAAAACTGCTTGAGGCTTTAATGTAATGTTGGGTCCTGGCAATATGGATGAAAATCAGTGAGACAAATGGCATGGGTACCCTCCCCCAGCCCATTACCAGGCCCTTTGGGTCTTGGATATTAAGGGGTACCCCGAACCCAAATTAAAGTAAGAAAAGGCGTTGGGCCCCCAGGCCCTATATACTCTGAACAGCAGTATACACGCGGTGCAAACAAGACAGGGACTGTAGGTTTGTTCTTATGTAGAATCTGTTTGTAATTTGGAACAAGTACATTTTGTAAGTGTAGCTCCAGTCAAAAAATCTATTTTAAAGCTTTTTGGAAAACATAGGGAATAGTTATGACCCCTGTAACATTTGTTTTGCTGTCTGTGCTCCTGTTCAGAAGATTTCACCTCACTTTCTGTCCCAATGACAATTGGATTTTTGAAAATTTGAGGTTTTTAAGGAAAACAAGGATTGGTGATAAATCAGTGGAGGAGACACCTTTTTTCCATATTAACTCTTATGCCCCGTACACACGGTCGGACTTTGTTCGGACATTCCGACAACAAAATCCTAGGATTTTTTCAGACGGATGTTGGCTCAAACTTGTTTTGCGTACACACGGTCGCACAAAGTTGTCGGAATTTCCGATCGGCAACCACGCGGTCATGTACACCACGTACGACGAGACTAGAAAAGGCCAGTTCAGAACCAAGCGTGGCACCCTTTGGACTCCTTTTGCTAATCTCGTGTTAGTAAAAGTTTGGTGAGAGACGATTCGCGCTTTTTCAGACTCGTGGATTTTAGATCGTTTTCTGCCATTCAGTTTGTGCTTGTGGGTTTGTATCTGCTCTTCAGTGCGTGCAAGCAAGTACCACGTGACTTTAAGTAGTCATTGTGTTCTTGTGCGTTTGTTACTGTTTTTTCAGGTCGCTTTTCACAGGCCTTGCTGTTCTTCAGTGCATTCTGTTACTTTGTTCTGAGCAGCCGACCGTTTTCTAGCCATGTTGCGTATGCGTACTCCTCGTAGAGTTCGTGCTGTGTGGGGGCTTGGTGTTGGGGTCCTGACCTTGACACAAGTCCAGTCCATGAACAGGGTGGGGAGGAGTTCATGGACCAAGAATTGGTTGCTTCAGCGTGACCAGTTCTCTCATATGCCTTTGCTCCGTGAGATCCGTGAGAATAATCCTGATGATTTCAGGAACTTTCTCAGGATGACGGACCCCGTATTTCACCATCTGTTGGCTTCGCTGACCCCCTATATCAGCAGGCAGGATACCTGCATGAGGCAAGCCATCACTCCGGAGCAGAGGCTGGTCGCTACCCTGCGGTACTTGGCGATGGGGAGAAGTCTGCAGGACCTTAAGTTTTCGACAGGCCTCTCCCCCCAGGCTCTGGGGATCATTATCCCAGAGACCTGTCCTGCCATCATCCAGGTCCTGCAGAAGGAGTATATGAAGGTAAGATTTTTATCTTTTAATCTCACATTTTTTTGTATTTAATGAATGTCTCCTTTGTCCTTATGCATGCTGGATTTGTATCTAATTAATTTTTTAGGTCCTTCATACAGATTGGCCTTCAATAACCTCCCCAGCATGTTCTCCTGCCCTATATTCACCTAATGTAGTCACTTAACAATGTATTTTATCAGCTCCATAGTAGTGCTTTACCCCAAACACCCCCTAAAATGTTTCCAAATCTGATTTGTGCTTTAAATTCAGGCATAGTGCCAGAGGCTTTTTTTTTGTGGTGTCCCCAAATCATTTTTAGTAACCCTCCCTCTCCCCAACTGCTAGGTCAGCTGATACCAATTCTCTATCGATCCTCAATCATCTATCTGCTGACTTTGCCAAACCCATACACACTATACCCACCTCTTCTGTGGTCAGATTTATGGATAAATTCTCCAAAGCATGCAGTGCAAGGGCCTTCCTGTATACTTTCAAATGGTACTGTTTAAAGTTTTTATATCCTATTATTATCTTGATAGGTAATATCAGAATGTCCAAATGTGCTCAAATGTGTACAATGTGTATTTATATCTTTGTATTATGACACTTCTTACCTGTCCAGTGGGTTGCCAATGTACCACACATGTTGTCACTTTTGTATAAACAGATTATTCAGCCTCCAGAAGGCCAAATTCCTGCGTATATACGACGCTGGGAAGAGGACCTTCAGATTTTTTTCACAAGATCGCAAATTAACAGGATTATTCTATTGGCTCATAAATCCTCCATAGCAAGCCGCTTTTAAGAACAGAGTTATAAGTTATTGGTTAGGTGGTATAGGGTTCCTACCTTAATGAACAAATTCTACCCGCAATTTCTAAGTTATGCTGGCGATGTAATAAAGCGACAGGGACATTACTACACATTTTTTGGCTATGTCCTTTAATTACAGCATTTGGGAAGGATGTGGGGAAGATGATTAAAAAATTGACATTTGTTGACCTTGGTTTGGACCCTTTGGGCTATCTTTTGCATTTAAATGAACAACCCCTTCATCACTATAGAAAGACGCTGTTAGCGCAAATGTTGAATGCTGCCCGAACTTGTATTCTAGGCTTGTGGAAGTCCACAACTACACCTTCTCTGAAACATTGGTTCTCTAGGATAGATGAAATTAGGACAATGGAATTTATGACAGCGTCTCTCTATGGTAGAGAGGAGGAGTGTAGGGATACCTGGCAGTCATGGTAGACCTTTTCAGGTACTCCTCAATATGTTGATTGTATTTATGTCTAGGTTGGGAGGGTGGATCTATAAGGATGAGCTGGGCCCTGATAGGGGAACCCCGGGAGGGGGGGTGGGGCGGGGAGGTGGAAGCAGTGAAGGTTTTGAGTTAGTTATATTTGTTTTTGTTTTTTTCTTTTTCTTTTTTAGTAGATTTAGTCTCCGGACCCCCATTGATGGGGTCAGGAGAAAAGTTTCTCATCCTAAAGTAGTTAAGATATATGTAATATAGGTTAACAATTGCAGTAATTGATGGATATAGACATATTTTGGAGGTTACTATTTGAATTGAAGCGAATTTGCACTAGGGTTGTGTATTAATTTATATTCTGCATTAATCTCCTATCTTTAGTGTATAAATTTAATATGTATAAATGTTGGCTTATTGGATTATTATTAGATGTATATGCTTAGCGAATTTGGTTTTGTAAAAGGGTTTATTTCTATGTTTGTCATTTTTTTGCACATGATTGGTTATAATTGGAAAAATCTTTGAATAAAGAATTATACATAAAATAAATAAATAAATAAATATATTTGCAAAGATTTCAAACAAAAAAGAAGAAAAAAAAAAGGAAAAAGAAAAGAAAAAAAAAGGGCTGAGATTTTAGGGAAAGTTAAAAACCATAACGCTCACATAGCCCTACTCCAAGAAACAGACTTTATTTTTTTTTTTAATTCTATATTTTATCTTTCCAAAAACAGAGAATACATTTTCTATACATATAGACAAATAAACAAATAATTGCTGCTTGCGCATCACAGAGTATAATTTAACACATTATAATTCAGTTTTCATTACATATATATGACTTATTGTCAAACACACCAAAACAAAAGAGCATAAAAAACAAAAAAACAAACAAAAAAAACCCCAAAAAAACACACACGGATTCTTTCCCTGTCTCTAATATATCCATTCTACATTCACGTATACCCGTACGTGCATATATCCATATACAAACCTATACATGCACGCATATGCATACATACATATTTTCCCCCTCCTCTTCCCCCAGACTTTTCACAAATACTGTTTTTACCAAGGAGAGAAGAGAAAAAAAAAAAACCTTACTGAGTTCTATCACTCTCTCTCCCCTCCCCCTAGACCCCTACCTTCTCTCCGAGCACACATCTGTATTCCCTAGTACAAACCAGAAGGGACCATTAATTGAATTTTTTGTTAAATTTCTCTACCTTACCCTATATAATTGCAGTACCTTTTTCCATAGCATATATCTCAGCTATTTTTTTAAACCATAGTGAGATCGGGGGGGGGGGGGTGATTCCTGCTTCCAGATGGCTGGGATACAGGCCTTTGTCACATTCAGAAGGTGAGCCACCAGGGAGTACCGATATTTATGCTTAGAGAGATCCGAAAGATGGAGAAGATATCTTCCTGGGTCGAGCCCCAAGTCATACTCTGTTAATTGTCTTACGATGTCTCGCACTTTAGACCAGAAATCTACTATCTTCCTACATGACCAGAATATATGGAGAATGTTGCCCTCTGACTCTCCACACCGCCAGCATTTATTCATCCTCTCTGGATACATTTTTTGTAATAGTGATGGGACGTAGTACCACCTTGTAAGAATTTTGTAGCATAGCTCTTGGTATTGGCTGGCTGTTGAGGAGTAATGAGCAAAATGTAAAATATAACTCCATTGCTCCTTAGAAAGTGTAATGTCTAGATCTCTTTCCCATTTCAAAAGGAATCTTGGGACAAAGTCTTCGGGGGAATCTATTAGTAATTTATATACCTCCGATACCCCATGTGCAGAGGGCTTTTCTAGAAGACATAGATTTTCCAATGGTGTATTTAAACGATCTGTTCTCTCCCCCCTGTTAAGGGAAGTTAGAAAGTGTTTAAGCTGCTGCATCCGCCATGGATCCAGTGGCGGACAGAACAGTGACTGCATTTCTAATCTGCTCTTCAGCCTTGATGCCTCAAGAAAATCTCCTAAACGAAATTTGATGATTTGCTTAAAAAGGCTATCTGTATAACCAGGGGGAATAATGGGTTCCCCAAAATTGGATGGAGCCGAGTGATTTCTCCATCAAATTTTGAGAAGAAGTGGCTCTGTTGGATTACTTTTAAGGTTGTCCCTATCAGGGGGTGATACCTCAAAGTTCCCAGAGTTTTTAGCTGTAGCCATGGCAGACATCGGAGTAGAATCTGCGTACATGATTGTTCAATCGCTATCCAGGTTCTGTATCCCTCGTCTCTATTCCAGGCAAGTACCCTAGCAAGGTGTGCTGCTTTATAATATCTTATCAGATCTGGAAAAGCCATGCCCCCTCTGGCCTTTGACATAGCCAAAAGGGTTGAACGATAGACGAGAATGCTTTTTGCCCAGATAAATCTAGTGAATACGCTGCATAGTGATTTCAGAAAGAACTCTGGAATAGATATTGGCAAGGTCTGGAAGAGGTATAATAATCTTGGTAAAATGTTCATTTTGAGTATAGCGTTTCTACCCATCCATGTGTAAGGACCTTTATTCCATCTTTCCAAGTCGGATGAGAATTCCCGTAATAACGGTGGAAAATTAGCTTGAAAAATTTTTTCTATTGAGGAGGTCAGTTTGTCTCCTAGGTATGTCAAAGATTTATACGTAAAAAAAAAAAATACATTTGCAAAGATTTCAAACGAAAAAAAGCAGAAAAAAAGGCTTAGATTTTAAGGGGAAGTTAAAAACCATAACGCTCACATAGCCCTACTCCAAGAAACAGACTTTAAACTGTTCCAAAACTGCATAACACCTACTATCCAGAAGCTTACCATGTACTCTCCCCTTCCAACAAGAATAAGGGAGTTTCCATACTCATACATAAATCACTTACCTTTAAGCTAACTGACCTATTAGTGGACCTCAAAGACAATATTTTTTTTCAAGGGAACACTAGCAGCAATCCCCATCATGATTAAAAGCGTTTATTTTAATAATAGGGGAAAATACTTTTTTATACGTGGTCTAGCTGGCAGTTGAACAGTTTCAAACAGGGCATGATTATTTTGGGAGGGGATGTGTAAGGGTTTACCTACAGTAGGGTGGAGTCCATGATGCAGAGATGTATGCTCACCCTTGCAAATACACACAGCCCACGGTAACAGGGTAATAAGCTACCTGGGCTGTGAGTCTGTGCACGGGGACTTGACAGGTGTTTGCCAAAGGATAGACGAGGTAAAGCCATAGTCAGGGATTCCAGAAGACAGAATAAATGATAAGCAGAGCCAGGGTCAGAAGCCGGAGTCAGTCTTGGAACGCTGTAACTAGAACACAGGAACACAGGAATATTGGAACACAGGAATACAGGAATATTTGGCAAAACAGGAAACAAGAGACAATGAACTGACAAAAGCCCTAATGCCCCGTACACACGGTCGGATTGTCTGATGGAAAATGTCCGATCGAAGCGTGTTGTCGGAAATTACGACCGTGTGTGGGCTCCATCGGACAATTTCCATCGGATTTTCCGACACACAAAGTTTGAGAGCAGGATATAACATTTTCTGACAACAAAATCCGATCGCGTCAATTCCGACCGTGTGTGGCCTGTTCCGACGCACAAAGTGCCACGCATGCTCAGAAGAAATTCCGACACGAAACAGCTTGGTCTGGTAAAATTAGCGTTCGCAATGGATACAGCACTTTTGTCACGCTGCAATGTTAAAAATGGTTTAATACAGCGCACTCTCTTCTTCTTTATAATGTGACAAGAATTAAGTAGTTTTGCTGCTCATATTCACACAGACTTCTCACAAACGTATTTCTTTACTATTTATCGGGATTCCCTCAATATATTTTGATTTATCACATCTGACATCATTATTTTGGTGTTGTTTTTTTTTTTGTTTTTAAGGCAGAATAATTTTTTTTTGGTTTGTACTTTTTTCAAGGCGTATTTTTTGTTTTTGGGATTTTTATTTGTACTCCTGAAAACTTTTGTGTGTGTTTTTTGTGTCAAGTTACCACAACACCATTGATATGTTGTTCTATTTAATCTGTAGGACATTGTTTGGTGTTGTTGTCCCTTGTTAATTTCACATTTTATGTTAGAAATGTACCTGAATCGTCACCAACAAACTGTCCTTTTTGGATGAAAACACACAGGAGAGTATAATTTTCCAAAAAAAAACTTTTATTAAGGGCCCACAACTAAACAAAGAGAGAGGCAACATTGAAGAAACTTCAGAAATTGGCGAAGCCTTGGACCCCTAGGGCAGACATCAATAATTTTCAAGCAAAATTGGTGGCCTGAGGAGTCCTTATCTAAGGTAGTGCAGTCTGGTCCAGAAGTCCCAGAGATCCGGAAAGCAGCAGATGACATCTGTGTCCCCAGGCTGTGGTCATACGAGAGACTGCAGCTTTTATCAGACCAGACTGAACCCAGGGTCATCACTCTCTGGTCTTCTTTCCACGCTTCCTTCCATGCTGTGGCTGTGGTGGTGGAGTTGTGGCAGCAGGAGGAGGAGGAGGATGGTCCAACTCAATCACGTCGGTCTTGGGTGTTAGTTCCCCACTCACCCCCTTAGTTAGGACTTTATAAATAAGTTGCTCACACAGGAGGCGTTGACCCTCCTGCATGCCCTGCAGTTTTGTGGCAGCCATGCAGGCAAAGGCCTCTTCAGGAGTGGCTAAGGCTCGGAGGGACGCAGAAGCCTCCTGAATGAGCCTGATCGCTGAATCCTGCATGGGAGTCGTCTTCCTCGCCCTTTTGTATGGAAGGTGGAGGGGAGGAACCTGCGATTCAGTCAGGCTGCGGCTTGTCCCAGGCTTCTCTTGGCTGCCACTTAGCCCCGCCTCCTCCTGGCTGCCACTAATCCCCGCCTCCTCCTGGCTGCCACATTCCACAACCTCGACCTGGCTGAGGTCTTCCTGTGTATGAAAAAGGGACATAGTTTGAGTTTTTTATTCATCAATCACACACAATTTTCACCTCCTGACAGTTGCAAATTGAATGTTAACAAATATAACAGACTAGCATTCTGAGCCCAGCATTTTTCATTCTTGTCCCAATTTTGGGTGCCCACTACTGCCTATTGATATGTAAAACACTTTTTTCAATCAGCAATTAGTTATCAATAATAACATCTAGTAAACATAATTTCTTTATTGTCCTGAAATCTGTAGAAGAATGCTATACCTGACTCCAGCTGGGCTCCTCCACTTCTGCCTGGCTGGAAGGCCCAGGTTGGACATCGGAAGGCTCAGCTGGGGTGGAAGGAAGAGTGGAAGGAAGAGTGGAGAGGGATTCCCTGACTTCAGTGTGGTCTGACAGAAATCGCAGTCTCTCATAGTACCACAGCCTGGGGACATAAACATCTGCTGCAGCTCCGGACCTCTGGGAATCTGTGACCTTCTTGCGCTCCCTAAGATAAGTGCTCCTCAGGCCACCAATTTTGGTTTTTAAATAGGGGATGGTTGCTGTGGGGACCACCGGCTTCACCAACTCCAGCAGTTTCTCCAGCGCTGCCTACCTCTTTTGTTTATTATTGTAATGGGGGTGTCTCACCTGCCACAGACAGGGCAGCTCCCTGTATTTGTCTATGAACAGGGGGAGGAAGTTGTGGTCATTGAAGCCATCCATTTTCTCTGCAAGACACAACACAAGACAAACCCTAAGGTCAGGCCAAACTCTCCTAATCTTGTTACAATATAGGCTTCAATTTCGAAGCAGTATAGGCCCAAGTTTAGATCTTACCTTCGTTATCACGATCGGCGCTTTCGATGCTCCTTCCTCCGCTCACAGATCGTACGTAATACACACGAGTGTTACGCTTTATACACACTGCGCATGCGTGTAACTCCGCCCACCCCTGACATTCTTTCTAGTCTATTCCCCGCCCCTTTTCATTCTGCGCAGTGGGGGAAGAGCACATGTCGGATACACAGCAGGTGCATGCTAATTACAGCAACGAGGAGGAGGAAAGCCCGGAGCCGGACACGTCCCGATCCAGAAGGAGATTTAAGGCCTCAAATATGTCCTTTGGGGAGATGTTGGAGATGGTCGACATCCTGAAGAGGGCCGACTATGATGGAAAGTATGGACCTCACCTCCACCCCAATGTCAGAAAGGCCAAGATCATGGCGAAAGTGGTGAAAAGTCTGCACCGGAAATTTGGGGTACGTCGATCGAAAGATCAGCTCAGGAAACGGTGGTCGGACCTCAAATTGATAGAACATGAGCAGTACAGAAAGATCTGGAGAGTTCTGCAAAAAAGTAAGTAGTTGTCCTGTGTTCCTATTCTTTTTAAGTTTCTTACGTTAGTGCTGCTCCATGTGCTTTTCTTACAAGTGTACATTTTTAAATGGCAACTTTCATGTTCATGGGCACATTATTCGTTCGTATCAAACATTTTTCTTTCGGCCTATTAAACACCATTGTTTAGGCCATATGCATTTAGCCACAATTTTTACGCCCTACTTGTCAGAAACTATTTTGGTTGTTTAGATGGGTTTGTTACTAGAATGAAATGCAAACTAGATTCTGTGTAAGGAGAGGACACTCAGCAGCTGTTTTCACATCTCGACACCGGAGCACTAATGTGGGACACAAGCACACCATTTTTAATAGGGGGCCACACAGGTGCTTCAGTGTATACTACTTGGGGGGGGGGCTACATCTGTGAAGCTTGTACCAAACATGTAAAGTATTGAAGCTTGACAAAGGACACTGAAAATGCTACATTTTTGAACTCTGCCAAAATAGACAATTGTACCCCACTTCCAAGCAATGTTTACTATTTATAGTTCTGCCATCAAATCACTGTGTGCTAAGTATAGCATTTTTGTTTTACATAGGGGAGAAAAGACTCAGAGGACACCCCTCATCCAAGCAGACCAGAGACCCCCCACCTCTGGAAGAAGGGGAAATACCCCCAACCCAAGAAGTGCAGGAGGAGGAGGAAGACGTGGTGGAACTAGTCACCACAACAGGTGAGTGTCTGCGACCACAGGCTCAGGTAAGAGATGGATGCCGGCATATTTTTGAGACCTGTTTTTGATTGGTTTCTCTCTTTTTAGGTGATCATGATGTTGTGGATCCAGATCCTGTCACATCAGAAAGTGCCCAGATCCTGATCGGGGAGATCATGGGGTGTAATTTACAATTGGAAAACCTCAAGAAAAACATCAATGATGTTATTCTAAAAACTAAAAACATCATTGATGTTTTGGGGCGAGTTTAAAACCCCTCCCAATCCCTTGGTTTTTTGGTGTGCTCCAATGTTAAAATGTTTGAAAGATTTGTAGAAAAGCCTAATTTGTAGGATGCACACAGTGTGCCAACATGTGCTATCTGCCATCACGGGAGATCAATGGACGCGTTTTGGGGGTGCAACCCCTTCCTCAATAATAAAGTAGCTGAGAGGAAGGGGTTCTCCCCCAAAACACGTCCCTCGATCCCCCGTGATGGCAGGTCGCACATGTTGACATTGGTAAATTTGTGTGCATCTTCCAAATTTGCCTTTTCCTGGGGTGACTTCACCCCATCTGAAAGCAATATCAAACACAGTTCCTAAATACTCATGTCTGATATTGCCTTCAAGTTCTACCAAATGTGAACTTTGTAAGTTCAAGATTTGTGTCTTTCTTGTTGGTTTTACACATGCCTGTTTTATCTTAATAAATGGACATTTATCTGTTTTATAATGCTACCCCAAAAATTTTTATACAACAAAATGTTGGTTTGTTAGAAAAACCTTTTCTAAATGCACATGTGATTGTGCAGGTATTAAAGAGATTGTTAAGCAACAATGTGTGGATTATTGTGTCAACGCTAAAACACTTTGTTGGTGATGTAATTGGTGTTTTCTGTGAAAATGGGGGTTAGTTCCTAAGGGCAAATCCTCTTTGCACTACAAGTGCAGTTTCAGTGCAGTTGCAAGTGCACTTGTAGTGCAAAGTGTCTTTGCCTTTAGTAACTAACACCCAACAGTGCTTTGTATAAGGTTACACAATCACGCCATTTTCTGGACTCAACACATTTCTGTTAGGGTCAGCTAAAACAAGCACAAGCAGTAAATGTCCACAAAGAATTTCTTTTTTTTGCTTTTTTATTTGATAAAGGCTTCACAAATTTGCTGGCATATTGATGGCCCCCCTACCCGCAAAGAACTCCAGGTATCGTAACCTGGACATCACGGGCACTCAGGGAGGGCAAGCCAGGACGGCCACTTTCAAGCGCCGTCAGTGTTGTTTCGTGTATCGTTCCGGCCTCAGGCCCAACTGAGCCAGCATAGTTGGCAGAATGTTTGCGTAAAAAGTTATGGAGAATACAGCACGCCAGGATTATATGATTAAGTTTATACTCCGCCATATGGATGGGTGTCAGAAATAGGTGGAACCGGCTGGCCAGGATTCCAAATGTGTTCTCCACCAGTCTTCTGGCTCTGGCCAGCCGGTAATTAAAAACCCTCTGTTCCGGGGTGAGGGTCCTCATAGGGAATGGCCGCATAAGATGTTCCCCCAGTGCAAAAGCTTCATCAGCAACGAACATGAATGGGAGTCCTTCCACATTGTCCTCGGGAGCTGGCAAGTCCAAGCTGCCATTCTGGAGACGACTGTAGAACTCCGTCTGGGCGATGACTTCACCATCGGACATCCGGCCATTCTTCCCCATGTCCACATACAGGAAGTCGTAAGTAGCCGACACCACCGCCAATATCACTATACTATTGAACCCCTTATAGTTGAAATAGTACGACCCCGAGTTGGGTGGTGGGATGATGTGGACATGTTTCCTATCAATTGCCCCTCCGCAGTTAGGAAAGTGCCACCGCTGGGCAAAGTGGGAGGCCACAGTCTGCCATTCCTGTGGCGTGGAAGGAAACTGTTGAGGAAAACAAAAATAAATTAATATTTTTGCACATAAACATGGCAAGCAGATTAGGCACAAACATTCTGGGGCAACCTCCAGATAGCATTTATTAAGGGGAATTTAACAACACCAAAGTATAAGGAAGGTACACCTATCATATCCCCCCACCCTCTCATGGGCCATTTATAACATTATGGGGGGGTGGGGAAATCTTGGACAGGTAACCCTCTTATCTTCATTGAGAGATGAATGCCTAAATACAGGGTATTACTTGGAACAGCCCCTCCTTAGTTACACTATTGGCAGCCCACTGGACAGGTAAGAAGTGTCATAATACAAAGATATAAATACACACTGTACACATTTGCGGCCATTTGGACATTCTGCTATTACCTGTCTCAAGTAGGGATGAGCCAAACACCCCCCTGTTCGGTTCGCACCAGAACATGCGAACAGGAAAAAAGTTCGTTCGAACACGCGAACACCGTTAAAGTCTATGGGACACGAACATGAATAATCAAAAGTGCTAATTTTAAAGGCTAATATGCAAGTTATTGTCATAAAAAGTGTTTGGGGACCTGGGTCCTGCCCCAGGGGACATGGATCAATGCAAAAATTTTTTTTAAAAACAGCCGTTTTTTCAGGAGCAGTGATTTTAATAATGCTTAAAGTCAAATAAAAGTGTAATATCCCTTTAAATTTCGTACCTGGGGGGTGTCTATAGTATGCCTGTAAAGGGGCGCATGTTTCCTGTGTTTAGAACAGTCTGACAGCAAAATGACATTTTGAAGGAAAAAACTCATTTAAAACTACTGCGGCTATTGCAATGCCGACAATACACATAGAAGTTCATTGATAAAAACGGCATGGGAATTCCCCAAAGGGAAACCCCGAACCAAAATTAAAAAAAAAAAAAAAAAAGACGTAGGAGTCCCCCTAAATTCCATACCAGGCCCTTCAGGTCTGATATGGATATTAAGGGGAACCCCGGCCAAAATTTTTTTTAAAAAATGACGTGGGGTTCCCCCTAAATTCCATACCAGACCCTTCAGGTCTGGTATGGATTTTAAGGGGAACCCCGCGCCAAAAAAAAAAAAAAAAAACGGCGTGGGGTCCCCCTAAATATCCATACCAGACCCTTATCCGAGCATGCAACCTGGCAGGCCACAGGAAAAGAGGGGGGGACGAGAGTTCGCCCCCCCTCCTGAACTGTACCAGGCCACATGCCCTCAACATTGGGAGGGTGCTTTGGGGTAGCCCCCCAAAACACCTTGTCCCCATGTTGATGAGGACAAGGGCCTCATCCCCACAACCCTGGCCGGTGGTTGTGGGGGTCTGCAGGCGGGGGGCTTATCGGAATCTGGAAGCCCCCTTTAACAAGGGGACCCCCAGATCCCGGCCCCCCCCTGTGTGAAATGGTAAGGGGGTACAAAAGTACCCCTACCATTTCACTAAAAAACTGTCAAAAATGTTAAAAATGACAAGAGACAGTTTTTGACAATTCCTTTATTTAAATACTTCTTCTTTCTTCTATCTTCCTTCATCTTCTGGTTCTTCTGGTTCTTCTGTCTCTTCTGGTTCTTCCTCCGGCGTTCTCGTCCAGCATCTCCTCCGCGGCGTCTTCTATCTTCTTCTCCTCGGGCCGCTCCGCACCCATGGCATGGGGGGAGGCTCCCGCTCTTCTCTTCATCTTCTTCTCTTCTTCTTTTCTTCTCTTCTTCTCTTCTTCTCTTCTTCATTTTCTTCTCCGGGCCGCTCCGCACCCATGCTGGCATGGAGGGAGGCTCCCGCTGTGTGACGGCGCTCCTTGTCTGACAGTTCTTAAATAATGGGGGCGGGGCCACTCGGTGACCCCGCCCCCCTCTGACGCACGGGACATGACGGGACTTCCCTGTGGCATTCCCCATGACATCACAGGGAAGTCCCGTCAAGTCACTGTGCGTCAGAGGGGGGCGGGGTCACCGGGTGGCCCCGCCCCCGTTATTTAAGAACTGTCAGACGAGGAGCGCCGTCACACAGCGGGAGCCTCCCTCCATGCCAGCATGGGTGCGGAGCGGCCCGGAGAAGAAAATGAAGAAGAGAAGAAGAGAAGAAAAGAAGAAGAGAAGAAGATGAAGAAGATGAAGAGAAGAGCGGGAGCCTCCCCCATGCCATGGGTGCGGAGCGGCCCGAGGAGAAGAAGATAGAAGACGCCGCGGAGGAGATGCTGGACGAGAACGCCGGAGGAAGAACCAGAAGAGCCAGAAGAACCAGAAGATGAAGGAAGATAGAAGAAAGAAGAAGTATTTAAATAAAGGAATTGTCAAAAACTGTCTCTTGTCATATTTAACATTTTTGACAGTTTTTTAGTGAAATGGTAGGGGTACTTTTGTACCCCCTTACCATTTCACATGGGGGGGGCCGGGATCTGGGGGTCCCCTTGTTAAAGGGGGCTTCCAGATTCCGATAAGCCCCCCGCCCGCAGACCCCCACAACCACCGGCCAGGGTTGTGGGGATGAGGCCCTTGTCCTCATCAACATGGGGACAAGGTGTTTTGGGGGGCTACCCCAAAGCACCCTCCCAATATTGAGGGCATGTGGCCTGGTACGGTTCAGGAGGGGGGGGCCGCACTCTCGTCCCCCCCTCTTTTCCTGCGGCCTGCCAGGTTGCGTGCTCGGATAAGGGTCTGGTATGGATTTTTAGGGGGACCCCACGCCGTTTTTTTTTTTTTTTTGGCGCGGGGTTCCCCTTAAAATCCATACCAGACCTGAAGGGTCTGGTATGGAATTTAGGGGGAACCCCACGTCATTTTTTAAAAAAAAATTTGGCCGGGGTTCCCCTTAATATCCATATCAGACCTGAAGGGCCTGGTATGGAATTTAGGGGGACTCCTATGTCTTTTTTTTTTTTTTTAATTTTGGTTCGGGGTTTCCCTTTGGGGAATTCCCATGCCGTTTTTATCAATGAACTTCTATGTGTATTGCAATGCAATAGCCGCGATAGTTTTAAATGAGTTTTTTCCTTCAAAATGTCATTTTGCTGTCAGACTGTTCTAAACACAGGAAACATGCGCCCCTTTACAGGCATACTATAGACACCCCCCAGGTACGAAATTTAAAGGGATATTACACTTTTACTTTTACTTTTACTTTTAGACGCCCTCAGAAGAAGTCCAGGAAGTGACGAAACGTTAGGGACGTGTCGCACAGGAAGTGACGCATGTGCTCCACCAACCGAGGAACCAGGAAGCGTGTGACTGTGGTTACACACAGGGAGCGCTCCTGACAGGTTTTCACGACTGGAGGACGCAATCAGGCACAGTGCACTTTGTTATCTTTGCTCAATGTTTATTAAATTTTGGTACGCATGGTTTTAAGGGGATGTTTGGATGGTTCAAATAAAGATGTTTAGCAGTATCACGCTATGTGAGCATTTTTGTTTCTTCTACATATCCTATTGGAACTACTGGGAATAATACTGACATCTGGTGGTCGCTTTGGATATTGAGGCAGATTTACTACTATTAATCAAGGCTTTTATTGATCTGATTTCTGGTGAGTGAGTTTTCATTGGGGACCCCAGCACGTGGTGTATCGCTTGGTGAAAGGATTACTACCCTCACAGAATACATCTTGATTATTTATTGGTGGGACTCTGGCTATCAGATCCATGTTTGAACTTTCTGAAATAGATTAAGAAAGAGACCCTGTTCAATTGGGGTGCACAGCGCTGCTGCAATACTGAAGAGACACTTTATATATTTATATATTTATAATTGTGTATTTATATATTTATCTAATTTAATTGATTCATTATTGCCTATATACATTACACTTTTATTGTTTGACTTTAAGCATTATTAAAATCACTGCTCCTGAAAAAACAGCCATTTAAAAAAAATTTTTTTGCATTGATCCATGTCCCCTGGGGCAGGACCCAGGTCCTCAAACACTTTTTATGACAATAACTTGCATATTAGCCTTTAAAATTAGCACTTTTGATTTCTCCCATAGACTTTTAAAGGGTGTTCCGCCGGCATTCGAATTTGCCGCGAACACCCCAAATTGTTCGCTGTTCAGCGAACTTGCGAACAGCCAATGTTCGAGTCGAACATGAGTTCGACTCGAACTCGAAGCTCATCCCTAGTCTCAAGATAATAATAGGATCTAAAAAGTTTAAACAGTACCATTTGAAAGTATACAGGCAGGCCCTTGCACTACATGCTTTGGGTAATTCATTCATAAATCTGAGCACAAAGGAGATGGGTATAGTGTGTATGGGTTTGGCAAAGTCAGCAGATAGATGATTGAGGATAGATAGAGAATTTGGATCAGCTGACTTACCAGTTGGGGGGAGGGAGGGTTAATAAAAATGATTTGGGGACACCACAAAAAAGTCTCTGGCACTCTGCCTGAATTTAAAGCACAAATCACATTTCAAAACATTTTAGGGGGTGTTTGGGGTAAAGCACTACTATGGAGCTGATAAAATACATTGTTAAGTGACTCCATGAGGTGAATATAGGGCAGGAGAACATGCTGGGGAGGTTATTGAAGGACAATCTGTATGAAGGACTAAAAAATTAATTACATACAAATCCAGCATGCATGAGGACAAAGGGGACATTCACAGCATATTCCAATCATGGTAATTAGGGAATGAGGAAAGAAATACAATATATTATCAATCATTAAATGCAAAAAAATGTGAGATTAAAGGATAAAAATCTTACCTTCATATACTCCTTCTGTAGGACCTGTATGATGGCAGAACAAGTCTCTGGGATAATGATCCCCGGAGCCTGGGGGGAGATGCCTGTCGAGAACTTCAAGTCCTGCAGACTTCTCCCTGTTGCCAAGTACCGCAGGGTAACGATGAGCCTTTGCTCCGGAGTGATGGCTTGCCTCATGTAGGTATCCTGCCTGCTAATATAAGGGGTCAGCGAAGCCAGCAGACGGTGAAACACGGGGTCCGTCATCCTGAGAAAGTTCCTGAAATCATCAGGATTATTCTCACGGATCTCTCGGAGCAAAGGCATAAGAGAGAACTGGTCACGCTGAAGCAACCAATTCTTGGTCCATGAACTCCTCCCCACCCTGTTCATGGACTGGACTTGTGTCAAGGTCAGAACCCCAACACCAAGCCCCCGCACAGCACAAACTCTACGAGGAGTACGTATACACAACTTGGCTAGAAAACGGTCGGCTGCTCAGAACGGAGTAACAGAACGCACTGAAGAACAGCAAGGCCTGTGAAGAGCGACCTGAAAAACAGTAACAAGCGAACAAGACCACAATGACTACTTAAAGTCACGTGGAACTTGCTTGCATGCACTGAAGAGCAGATACAAACCCACAAGCACAAATTGAACGGCAGAAAACGATCTGAAAGCCACGAGTCTGAAAAAGTGCGAATCGTCTCTCACCAAACTTTTACTAACACAAGATTAGCAAAAGGAGCCCAAAGGGTACCGCGCTTGGTTCTGAACTGGCCTTTTCTAGTCTTGTCATACGTGCTTGACGTCACCGCGTTGTTGGTGATCGGAAATTCCGACAACTTTGTGCGACCGTGTGTACGCAAAACAAGTTTGAGCCAACATCTGTCGGAAAAAATCCTAGGATTTTGTTGTCGGAATGTCCGAACAAAGTCCGACCGTGTGTACGGGGCATATGAGTGAGGCAGTGCTTTATACCCAGCTGATTGGATAAACTGCCTCATCTGAATCAGGAGTGACAGGTACAATCAGAGTATCGCCTACAGTACTTCATGCAGAACTAGGCTTAGCTGGAAAGCAGGCTGAAAGGAACTGAGGTGTGGCTCAAAGGCAAAAAAACGGGAGCATTAACAGGCAGACAATGGTTCAATACCTCCTTGAGCCACTTGGGGAGTGACCACGCCTGGCCATCTGCTTGGCATGTTAGGGACCATGACAGTTTCCCCCCCTTAGAAACGCCCTCTGGGTGTAAACAGGAGATTCCTCATAGGCATAGTTCTCATTGGTCTTTGTTGTTTTAGAAGTTTTTGTAAGGGGTGCATTTGCTGCTTGCAAGGCCTTTTCAGACATTACCAGATCTTGCTTATGGACCATGGTGCCATTCGAGGCATACGTACAGTCAGGTGGTAGAACTTCAAGCGGGAATACTGGCACCGGAACTTCATGCGGAGATACAGACACCGGAACTTCGAGCGGGGACACAAGCACCGGAACTTCAAGCGGGGACCAAGCACCGGAACTTCAAGCGGGGACACAAGCACCGGAACTTCAAGCGGGGACACAAGCACCGGAACTTCAAGCGGGGACACAAGCACCGGAACTTCAAGCGGGGACACAAGTACCGAAACTTCAAGCGGGGACACAGGCACTGGAGCTTTAATTGGGGACCCAAGCACCGGAACTTCAATTGGGGATACAGGCACAGGAACTTCAATTGGGGACACAGGAACTTCAGGCGGGGACACCGGAACTTCAAATGGGGACACAGGCACCGGAACTTCAGGTGGGGACACCGGCACTTCTAGCTGGAAAGCAGGCAGAGATTCCCGGGTAGCAGGGAGGATCTTAATAGTACCCACTTGAAGAACCTTTGGCCAAGGTGGGCGAGTTGGGCAGAGAGAGATAAAGTGCCCTCTTTCTCCACAGTAGAAACAAAGACCATAGTCTCTCCTCTGCTCTCTTTCACCTTTAGATACTTGGACCGGATGGCCCCGATCTCCATGGGTTCCACCTCTTCCAGGGTAGGTGTGTGTGTATCCATAGGAGCGTCTAGGCTTTGTGGAGTTAGAGCTTCATAGCTTGGCACATACTGGAATGGCTCAGAGTTGTATCTGTACAGGGTATTTCTGTCTCTGGATACCCGTAGGCCACGTGAACAGAGAGCAGACTTGGGAACTTTGGTTTTCTTAGAAACAGGAATGTAAGCGTCCAGAGCAAACATAAATACTTCCCAGCTGTCCAAGACTGGACTCCTTTCCTGTAAAAGCTGATGAGCCCATGTCTTGCATTGTCCAGTGAGCAGGTTGATGGAAGCATGAATCTGTATAAAGCCGGTGGCATAGGTCCTAAGCTTAAGAGCAAACAACAGCTCACAATCCATCTTAAAGCACACAAATGATGCTCGGCTACTACCAAACCTCTCAGGCATCACCACAAATGGCTCAGAACATGCTGGTTCCAGGGCTGGCCATGCTGTACCTTTAAATAACAGAACTTCTTGGTGCAATTCCAAAACGGTCTGGCGCAGGCTGGAGACTTGCAGAACAAGGGAGGTGAGCATCTTATACATCTCTGCGGACTCCATGTTGGTCAGTTCATTATGTAAGGGCTTACCTAGGTTGGTGTCCATGATGTATGCTCACCCTTGCAAATAACAGGGTAATAAGCTACCTGGGCTGTGAGTCTGTGCACGGGGGTTTAACAGGAATTTGCCAAAGGATAGTCGAGGTAAAGCCGTAGTCAGGGATTCCATAAACTGCCTCAGCTGAACCAGGAGTGACAGGTACAATCAGAGTATCGCCCACAGTACTTCATGCAGAACTAGGCGTAGCTGGAAAGAAGGCTGCAAGGAACTGAGGTGTGGCTCAGAGGCAAAGAAACAGGAGCGCTAAACAGGCAGACAAGGGTTCAATACTTCCTTGAGCCACTTGGGGAGTGACCACGTCTGGCCATCTTCTTGGCACGGTAGGGACCGTGACAGGACGTAAATCTACCACTGGAGCCTCTTATTGACACTTCAAATTAACATTTGTTTCTTTGTTACCAAACTCTCAAATCTATCGCAACCAAATTAAGAAACCTTACCCTGCTAGATACCTGGCACACATTAACTTCTTGCCGACCGCTCCACGTACATTTACTGTGGGGAGGCGGCTCTTCTGCGCGAAATCATGTACAGGTATGTGATTTTGCACTTCCAGGGTCTGCGGCATGCACGCATGGTGTTTGCGACCCCATTCTGCTATATTTGGACAATACGGGAGCCAATCAGCGGGTCCAGACAGAGGCAGAACGGCAGGCTGCCTATGTAAACAAAGCAGATCGCCGTTCTGTTAGTAGAGAATACAGAGATACTGTGTTTCTGCTAATCAGGAACACGGATCTCTGTCTTCCCACAGTTGAAGCACCGCCCCACACAGTTACAAAGCACTCCCTGGGAACACATTTAACCCTTTAATTGCTCCTGATGTTAACCCCTTCCCTGACAGTATCATTAGTACAGTGGCAGTGCATATTTTTTAGCATTGATCATTGTATTGGTGTCCCAAAAGTGTCACTTAGTGTCCGATTTGTCCTCCGCAATGTTGCAGTCTCGCTATAAGCTGCTGATTGCCGCCATTACTAGTATAAAAATAAGTAAATAAAAATTTCATAAAAATATCCCAAAGATTGTAGACGCTATAACTTTTGTGCAAACCAATCAATATACGCTTATTGGGATTTTTTTACCAAAAACATGTAGCAGAATACATATTGACTTAAACTGATTAAGAAATTTGATTTTTTACATTTTTTTATTGGATATGTTTTATAGCAGAAAGTAAAAAATATTGTTTTTCTTTTCAAAATTGTAGGTCTTATTTTGTTTACAGCTAAAAAACAAACAAACACAGAGTTGATCAAATACCACCAAAATAAAGCTCTACTTGTGTGGAAAAAAGGACATCAATTTTATTTGGGTACAGTGTCACACGACCGCGTAATTGTCAGTTAAAGTAATGCAGTGCAGTGAATCGCAAAAAGTGGCCTGGTCATGAAGGGGGATAAACTTTCAGGAGGACAAGTGGTTAAATGCTATTGACATGGACTACACACCAGGGGCGGATCCATCGGGGGGGCAACGGGTCAGTTGCTCCCTCTGAGAATGCTGGGGAGAGGGCAGGCAGCTGGGTCCGCGGGAGAGAGAGAGCGGACGGCCGGGCGGGTGACAGTCTGAGACTGACAGTGGGTGGGTGAAAGAGCGGACGGCCGGGCTGGTGATAGCCTGAGACTGACTGTCAGTCTCAGACCATAACCAGCCTGGCCGTCCGCTCTCTCAACCGCCCACTGTCAGTCACTGACAGTGGGCGGGTGAGAGAGCGGACGGCCGGGGGGGCTGGTGACAGTCTAAGCCTGACAGTGGGGTGGGCGGATGAGAGCGGACAGCCGGGCTGGCCGCTGGTGACAGTCAGAGAGTGGGCAGGTGACATTTAGAGAGTGGCTGGGCTGCTGGCCAATCAGGGAGCCGGCGGGCGGGGGAGCAGAGAGATGACATCATCTCTCACGGCCCGCCCTGCATCCCTGCAGTTCCGCCCTCACTGTGCAGGTAGCTAGATTACATCATCTCTCTGCTGCCTGACTGCTAATCTGCTGCCTTACCCTCTGGGAAACAGAAAGTGATAATTGTAGCTGTATCAGGCAAGTGACAATCCGCAACGTGTGGCAGATGATGTGGCAAGTGACAATCTGCAACTGGTGGCAGGCGACATGGCAAGTAACAATCTGCAATGTGTGGCATGTGACGTGACAATCCGGATCTAGTGGCAGGTGACGTGGCAAGTGACAATCTTCATCTGGTGGCAGGCAACGTGGCAAGTGGCACTCTGCATCTGGTGGCAGGCGACGTGGCAAGTGACAATCCGCAATGTGTGGCAGGCGACATGACAATCCGCATCTGGTGGCAAGGTGATGTGGCAAGTGACAATCCGCATCTGGTGGCAGGTGACGTGGCAAGTGACAAACCGCATCTGGTGGCAGGTAACGTGGCAAGTGACAATTGTAGCAGGCAAGTGACAATCCACATCTGGAGGCAGGTGACATGGCAAGTGACAATCCGCATCTGGTGGCAGGCAACGTGGCAAGTGACACGCTTGGGACTCCCACTGATTCTGCATTATGGTGAGTTGAACTATTTCATTTTATATAACAATGTAATAATAGAAAAAATGCGCTTCAATCATCCTGACACCATAACAACCATGGTGCTGTGATGATTGAAGCGCCAACACCAGCCATTTCCCTGATAAATTCCCCCAAAAAAACGTATTTTCTGGCAGTGCCCCTCCCGAGACTAGACTCTGGATCCGCCCCTGCTACACACACTACTCTCACTTACATTGAAAATGTACCAGGATTGATTACATAGTCCTATATTAACATGACATACCCAAAATGACAGAGGCCAAAATAGGGAATAATACTTTAACTAACCACACTGTGACTAAGATGACTTTGGAACTTTCCCAGGCACATCATAAACAATGGAACTGGTGTCTAAATCCCAGCCTACTCACAAACTCATTTGTTATGGAGTCAATACAGCAGTTCCTGACTAGGTTTTTTGAGATCAATGAAACCGCAGTTGTCCTCCCTATGAGCATCTGGAAAGCACATAAATGCTACATAAAAGGAGAGTTTATCTCAGTAGCTACAAATCTCCTGAAAGATAGACAGGCTCTGCTGGATACGCTACAAAGAAAAAAATCACACAATTGAGTACACACCACAAACAGACCCTGGTGGCACAAGCCATATCCAAATTACCTAATTCTAGACAGGAATACCTGAAGATGATATCTCATAAAATACAGAAATCTCTTAATACAGAAAATACCCCTTATATGAGTTATCCAATAAATGTGGTAAAATGTAAGATAGAGCCCTACAAGACAACTGTAAAGTCACAAGAGTTTACTCCATTACCCTGCCTGGAGGAAACATTACTCATTGTCCTCGGTCAAAAAAAAAAAAATTAAGGAATACTACAATGCTCTCTATCACCTTGAAAATGGATCTGCTGGCCATAATGCATCTCAAACCCATACTGACCACACTCAACATTACAAGTTCTACAAGTTACCTAAGCTTAAAATTATACAAAACCTTATTTTTTTAAATTGCAAACAAACATTTCATACTTACCTGCAATGCTTTTGCACAGAGCAGCCCAGATCCTCTTCTTCTGGGGTCCCCCACCCTGTTTCATGCCCCTCCCCTTCAGCAAGTGTCCCCACGGAAATCAGTTTTCCATGGGGGCACTCGTGCAAGCTCACTCCTGAGCCACCATGTCTTAGTCTATTGATACAGAGCAGGTGGTTTAGCCCCAACCCCTGCGCCCTCATCAGAGCATTTGATTGACAGTATCAGGATTGCTGAATCAGTTCGGTCAGGTAAGAAAAGGGGGGGGGGGGCAGGGGGATCTGGCAGCACAGAAGGTTTCTTACCTTAATGCATAGAATGCATTCAGGTAGAAAAAACTTAAGCCTTTAGAACCACTTTAAGCAATCAGTTAGCCAAACACTAGGAACCCTGATCTCAGCTGAGGATTTGCTTTAAGCATTTAAACAGAATAAGCCAGGAAAAAACCCAGGGTTTGATGGCCTGAGTTCCTGATACTACAAAATGTTCTAAACAACACTTGCTTCTCACTTTTTGAAGATGTACAATAGTTTGAGCACAGGAACCTTGCCTCCTCCCCAAACTCTGGAAGTTCATATAGTAGTTATACACAAAAAATGCAAGGACTCACAATATTGCCCACGCTATAGGCCCATGTCACTGGATTTGGAAATGTTCAGAAAGATCCCATTGAATCGCCTTCTCCCCCTGATTCCTTCATTGGTACCCAATGACCAAGTGGGATTTGTCCCGGGAAAGGTAGCCAATAAAACTTTGAACTCCATCCGATGGATACAAAAACAGAAATCAGAGATGATCCTGTTGTCAAGGCTTTTCATAGGATTGCTTGGGACTATACGTTCAGGGTGCTGAAAGCTATAGGGATCAGGCTCACATGCTATCTTGGATTAAGGCTATTTACTCACATCCATATGCAAAAGTCTGAATTAAGAGTCTTTTATTGGACAGCTTGCCTGTAAGAGATGGAACGAAGCAAAGGTGTCCATTGTCACTCTTGATATTGTTTTAAGTCTAGAGCCATTATGGATAGTTAGAGCTGAAAGAGACATTATAGGATATTGGATTTGTAAAGAAACATATAAAACTGGTTCTTTTGACCGATTTTCAGATGACACTCCCCAACCTACTCAAGAAATGTGATTTATTTTCAGCTATCTCCAGCTTAAAAATACATTTCAACAAATGCAAAGATGTGAGAACCCACCCTTTAGGGCCCCTCAAGTCCTTGCAACACCAATACCCATTTTGATGGACCACATCTCATATCACTCTCCTTGGTGTTAAGATCCTGAGCATAGTCTCAAACTTTTATGACTTAAACTATTTACCTTTAAGTACATGAATAAAACAGGATCTTCAAAAGTGGAAAAATATCTCTTTATCCTAACTATGGCGTTTATTAAAACATACATACTACCCCATCTCCTTTACATTTTTCAGACAATTCCTATAAGTTTTCCCCCCAAGTTTTTCAAACAACCTGAGGCAGCATTAAATCACTAGAAAAGGGATCTAGAATCCGTAAAACTGTATTGCATCTCTCTAAATCTAATGATACCTTACCGAATCTGAAAAACTATTATCATGCCTATCACCTCTAAATGGTCCCTCCATACACAGAGCAAGGTTTGGGTAAACATTGAACAAAACTAGTCTACCCACTCTTTAAAGACTATGCCATGGTCTATATACATAAACCTTCCAGCTGACATGGAAACCTACCCCCTAATTGGGGCGACTCTGAGAATCTTTCATTAGCATTACAAATCTCCCATATTTACACAAACTCAGACTTTTCTCATGGAAACTCCCATGACATTATGTGTTATTGGCAAAATGTATCCCCACCTTTGGCTGGCAACTTTTTCAAACTGGGTTCATGGCATTCAGATAATGGAAAACAGTTATCTACCATAGTGGATTGACCTACAGATTCAACATTTTATAATCAAACACCATACAGACAGTACTATGCATATCCTCTCCCGCTTTTACGAAAAAAATGCATGAATAAAGGTCCCAAGAACCACTTAGTCTCCAGAATATATTCCCCATTAGAGAACCCCCCATTGCTGATGAATATCCTTTTAAACAAAAAGAGCTAGTTTAGTGCAAAGATACAAGAGACAAATTATAAAATTTTGTCTTTTTGGTACAGGAACCCCTTCACAGTTACACAAAATGTACCCTAGTATTTCTTCAACCTGCTGGAGATGTAATGCTAAAAGGCGCACTCTGTGCCAAAAGTCCCCAACACTCAAGATCTCTTTTCTGAAATGTTAGGGGCCTTTGACAAGTCACCAGTCTGGCTGCTAATTGTGAATTTGGTAGGCTGTGGTAGATCTGTTCAGACTGCATATTCAGTAGTTCTTCAGTAGGCTCAAAATACTTTATTATAAAAAGTATTTCTCATTCGTTTTAATGGCAGTGGCCGATGCAAATTATTCATTAACCTATGTGGATATTGGTTCATATGGAAGTAGCTCTGACTCAAGCATCTTCTCTCATTCATCCTTTGGCAAGATGCTTCGTGAAAACACATTGAACCTTCCAGATAGCCAACCACTTCCTGGAACCAATCAACCTCTGGAGCCTTATGTGTTTGTTGGGGATGAGGCATTTCCTATATCCAAGCATCTTCTACGCCCATATGCCAAAAGAGGACTTACCATTGAAAAGAGGGTATTTAATTACAGACTGACAAGGGCAAGACGTGTAGTAGAGTGTGCTTTTGGCATACTTGCTAATAAGTGGCGTTTCTTGCACTCATCTATCTGCCTGAGTATGGAGCACGCCATCAGTGCAGTGCAAGCAGCCTGTGCATTGCACAATTTTGTTTGTGCTCGGGATGGATACATATTTGAGGACAGTTTGATGCATGACCTTGAAGAGCCAACGTGGATCGGAACCCGTGGCAACTACAGTGGGGAAAATGTTCGCCAAGACTTCACAGAGTATTTTATGTCTGAAAGTGGGCAGCTATCATGGCAGCTAGATGCAATTAATGCTTAAAAAATTAAAACATTGTACTCTGATGAACATACTACATGTTGTAAATTAGATTTGTGTGAAATAAAATGTTACATTAGCTACAGTTCACATGTGTGTCTTGACATTATTTTACAGGGTGTGTGTGTGTGTTTGTATTTGTGTACATATAGATCTTAAAATAACATATCATTAATACATATAACCAAAACAAGAACCAGCCTAACCCTAACCCTAATCTCAACCCTAATCTCAACACTAACCCTAACACTAATTGTAACCAGCCTAACCCTAACCCTAATCTCAAGGCTAATCTCAACACTAACCCTAACACTAATTGTAACCAGCCTAACCCTAACCCTAATCTCAACCCTAATCTCAACACTAACCCTAACACTAATTGTAACCAGCCTAACCCTAACCCTAAGCTCAACCCTAATCTCAACACTAACCCTAACTGTAAACAAGCTAAGCACAGAGTGCAGGTAGCAATTGTACTTACGCAGGTCTTTCTGGACATTAGGTGTCAGGCTGTCCCACTCTGGAAACAGGATCTTGACTATCTCCTGCCATCCTTGGTTCTTCTTCCCAGTATCTTTGTGACGTGGGTCCCTGCAGTCCCAGAGGTATTGCCTTTGTTGGACCAGCCTTATCAGATCTTCATTCTCTATGCCAGTCTTTGTGCGCCTGTTTGCCATTGTGGTATGTGACTGTGAACAGCACAGCACATGGAGAAAACAGGAAGGGAGTTGGTGAGGGGGAAGGGTGGGGCTGTGAGGGGATAAGGATGGGAGGAGTTGGAGGGGGAAGCCAAAAAAAAAATATAGCAGTGATGTGAACGTCCTATTGCGTTTTCATTGCGAATTCAATTGAAGTCTATGGAGCTGAATTCGCATCGCACACGGATCAAACTCGCACATGACCTTTTTTTCCCGCAGGTTAGATTCGCAACGCATTGATGTGAACGGCACTCATGGAAAACAATGTTATTAAAATGACTTGCGAATTTGAGCGATCGCAGCGGCTCAAATTCGCAATAAAATTTGCGGCAGTGTGAACCTAGCCTAAAGGGTAAGTGAGGTATACAACATATCAGTTTAAGATACAACAAAGAGTCCCTTTCAGGGTAGATGCAATTTCATATGAGTTAGTGTACCTAAAACCATGAAGAAAAAGATTTAATATAGTTCAAATTATGAGTCCTTAGATGTGGTGACTGCATTAGGTTTTCTTTTTTTAGGCTTTGTTCCCTTTATTTTTACCTGGTAATCCAACTAGTAATACACCCCTTGTCTTAGGGTGGCTATATTTATTTCTCCACTGTATCTATGAAGGAGCAGTGTAGCCACCATTGCACAACAACATACATAAGGCTTAGTGGTTGATGGACTAGTAGTAGATTAACCGCTTTAGCCCCAGAAGATTTTACCCCCTTCCTGACCAGAGCACTTTTTGCGATTCGGCACTGTGTTGCTTTAACTGACAATTGCACTGCCATGCGACGTTGCAACCAAACAAAATTGACGTCCTTTTTTTCCCACAAATAGAGCTTTCTTTTGGTGGTATTTGATCACCTCTACGTTTTTTATTTTTTCACTATAAACAAAAAACGTCAATTAAAAAAAACAAAAAAAAACAATATCAATAGCATTATTTTTTACTTTTTGTTATAATAAATATCCCCCAAAAATATATAAAAAACTATTTTTTTTCTCAGTTTAGGCCGATATGTATTCTACATATTTTTGGTAAAAAAATTACAATAAGCGTATATTGATTGGTTTGCGCAAAAGTTATAGCATCTATAAAATAGGGGATAGTTTTATGGCATTTTTAGTTAATTTTTTTTTTATTAGTAATGGCAGCGAGCTGCAATTTTTATCAGGACTGCGACATTATGGCGGATACATCGGACACTTTTTACACTGTTCTGTGACCATTGTCATTTATACAGCGATCAGTGCTATAAAAATGCAATGATTACTGTGAAAAATGACACTGGCAGGGAAGGGGTTAATCACTAGGGGGGATGAAGGGTTTAAGTGTGTCCTAGGGAGTAATTCTAACTGTGGGGGGGGCTTCCAGTCACATGACAGCGATCACTGCTCCCGATGACAGGGAACAGTGATCTCTGTCATGACACAAGGCAGATTGGGGAAATGCCTTGTTTACATAGGCAGTTTCCCATTCTGCTGCTCTGTGACACGATCGTCAGGAGACCAGCGGACATTGAGTCTGCCAGTCCCGTGGGCACGGTCACGCTGTACACAGCTGGCGCACGTGCCTGCTATCCCTGCCTCTTAAAGGGGACGTACAGTTACGCCCATTTGCCCACCGCTGCCATTGTGCTGACGTATAACGGCATGCAGCGATCAACAAGTGGTTAACCACTTCAGTACCCGGCCATTGTCAAATGACGTCCACAGATGGGATCTCCCATCCTGGGTGGACGTCATATGACGGCCTGGGCTTCCCGCCGCCTAGGGGGCGCGCGCCCGCCGCGTTGCTCGGGACCCGGTGCGTGTGCCCAGCGGCCGCGATGTCCGCCGGGCACCCGCGATTGCCCGTTAACCGGGCCGGACCGTGGATCTGTGTGTGACAGATCCACGTACTGTCAGTTGAGAGGAGACCGATCTGTGTTCCCAGTACAGCGGAACACTGATCAGTCTCCTCCCCTTGTACGTCCCCGCCCCCTACAGTTAGAATCATTCCCTACGAAGCATATTTAACCCCTTGTGTCCCCCTAGTGGTTAATCCCTTCACTGCCTGTCACATTTATACAGTAATCAATGCAATTTTATAGCATTGATCGTTGTATAAATGTGAATGGTCCCAAAAATGTGTCAAAAGTGTCCAATGTGTCGGCCACAATGTCGCAGTCACGAAAAAAAATCGCGATTGCTGCGATTACTACTAAAAAAAAAATAAATATATATTTTTTTAAATGCCATAAATCTATCCCGTATTTTGTAGACACTATAACTTTTGCGCAAACCAATCAATATACGCTTATTGCAATTTTTTTACCAAAAATATGTAGAAGAATACGTATCGGCCGAAACTGAGGAAAAAATTTGTTTTGTTTTTTTAAAATTGGGATATTTATTATAGCAAAAAGTAAAAAATATTGTGTTTTTTTCAAAATTGTCGCTCTTCTTTTGTTTATAGCACAAAAAATAAAAACCGCAGAGGTGATCAAATACCACCAAAAGAAAACTCTATATGTGGGGAAAAAAGGACGTCAATTTTTTTTGGGTACAACGTCACACAACCGTGCAATTGTCGTTTAAAGTGCGACAGCGCTGAAAACTAAAAATTGGCCTGGGAAGGAAGGGGGTGAAAATGTCCTGCATTGAACCGGTTAAATGGACTTAATAAGAATTAATAATCTTATTTATCGGTGTATAACATGCACGGGCGTATAACACGCTCATTAACTTTAAGAGGAACGTTTCAGAAAAAAATCTTAAATTTTAAAATATGGGTCAGTGCCCATCAATGCAGTCTTATCAGTGCCCACCTGCAGCCTCACCAGTGCCAATAAATGCAGCCTGATCTATGCCCATTTGCAGCCTCTAATATGCTCATTATTGCAGTCTGTTTAGCTCCCATCTGCAGCCTCTAACATGCCCATCTGCAGCCTCTAACATGCCCATCATTGCAGCCTGTTTAGTACACATCTGCAGCCTCTAATGTGTCCATTATTGAAGTCTGTTTAGTGCCCATCTGCAGCCTCTAGCATGCCCGTCATTGCAGCCTGTTTAGTACACATCTGCAGACTCGCCTTTGCCGATGATTGCAGCAGTGCCAGTGCTGGATTACATAGATTCGCAATCTCCTGTGTATCCGGCTCATATGATGGACAGTGGTCCAATGCCGGGCCAGGTGGGTGGGACTGTGTGTGACTGAGTGCCGGATACACAGGAGATCGCGGGTGTGTGTAATCCAGCTGCGCTCATCCCCTCCTTCCACTCCGAGGCAGCAGAGATCGGTGTATAACATGCACACATGATTTCCCCCTGATTTTCAGGGGGAAAAGTGTGTGTTATGCGCCGATAAATACAGTAATTGACAAACAAATCAAAGCCTAACTCCAGTAAACACTTTTACAAGCTCTGACTGTTGTAAGCACCCCTGTCAGTATTAATGGTTTTAACTCTCTGCTACTTTTGCTGAACAGCATGGTCTGTTAAAAAAATAACAGACTTAATAAAAGGATCAAAAGGAAATATAACTATGCTACAGGAGAAAACAGACTGTTGCTGCAGCACAAGCTTCTTGAACTAATGCTGTTTATTTGAACCTATGTTTTAGTCTACTTTTTCCAAGCTTCGCCCCACTTAATTGCTAATTTAATTAAACAGCATTTGTTACATGTATGCGGATTAAGGTTAAGTTGCTTCTAAGGAGTGGCAGAGGGATTGCATAGTAGCATTTGTGCTACAGGCAAAGCAAGATCTTTATAAATGCACTGGATGCTATTTACAAGCACCCCATTATGGAAGTGAGAGAGGGGTAGCAAACACTCACAGGCCACATATCAGATAATGCACCTTCTCAAAACTTTACCTCCATTGTCAAGGACAGGACCTAAATGGGTCTCTGACTCAAGGCCTCTCCGCTGGTGCCTTTAAAGCTGCAAAGAGAAAAAAAAAACACCCATCTTTCTCTCCAGGCCTCATGTAGAAGAAACCAACAATCCCCCTCTTTTTGAAGTTTCTAGCATAATCGTCATGTTTATGGACTCAATTTAGTGAACAGATTAGGCAGAATGTAAAATTTCTTAAAGGGGACATACAGCCAAAGCTTGTTTGGCTGTACTTCTCCTGTGGATCACAGGAGTGCAGTTCGTTCATCACTCTGTGACCTGTTTTCAGCAGACAGCGGACTGAAGTTCACGGTCAGTTGACATCACAGAGCCGGTCCAGATCTCCAGTGTTTGATTGCTCAGTTCTCAGTGATAGAGCTGGCGATGGACAAATACAGCATCAAACCAATGCTGCACCAACCTAGGTAAGTATGATTATGAAATAAAGCCATACTTCTCTTTTAACTAGAATATTGCTTCTCAATGATACAAACATTAGGTCCCTGCAGTGTCATTGTCACATACCTGATGGGAGGCTGAAATGACAGGCCTCTCTTGTATCTCTGGTCCAAGCACCACTGGAAGTAAAACAGATAGTGTCAAGAGACAGGAAGAACACAAGTGCTGGTAGATGTGGCTAAAAGAACCTTGGGCTGGCATTGTAGATTTGGAAGATCCAGAAAAACATCTGGTTTGAAACAGCAGCACTGTGGAATGAACCAGCTAGGGTAAAGGGGAACTCTGATTGTACTTCAGATTCAGGAGATAAATCTCCAAGTAAGCTTATAGCAGAAACACACAGGAATGGCTGGAGCTGATGCTAAATTCAGCCATTGCAGGCACTCGCTAATAGCGCAAAGTCAAATCTGAGACAGAAACATAGACATTGGGTTTGCTAAGGCTAGCAGGGGGTGGGCAGCAAGGTAAAGATTCCAAAGCAGGATCAAAGTCATGAATGGAGCCGGGTCAGGAACTGGTAAGCAGAAGTATAAGAAGAATCCAAGATCAGGTCAGAGGCAAGCCGCGTAGATAACAGAAGTCATATACAGAACTCAATCAGATCACAAGATACAACTGAAGGCCAGTCAGCGCTGACCCTGAATTGATGCATCCTTTCAGTAGGCTGTCTGATGCCAACATTGACTGTTGATGTGCTCTTTCAACCATGCCTGATTACAGTTCACATGTGCATGTCTCAGAGCCCACCAGCTTACATAAATTCCTTCAAAGTCATATTTCAAGCAGCATTAAAATATTACATTGTAATGATCCTCCTTCACTGCTAATATAACAATAGAATTGTATGAATCCTATTAAAGCTTGCCAATACTCCTTTGTGATGCACATACCCTAGAAACAAACATTTTCCCAATGAGTGCAGAGCTAATGTTAACTATCGATATACACACTTAACATACTAATACATGTCCTAGTACAACAATAACAAGTGCTAATGTATTACTAAAATACCAGGCTATACGGTAGTGCAACACAACAAAGTGCTATAGTGCTTTGAATTGAGGCAAACCATCACTCTATCCAAAGTGCTATAGTGGCGTCAGTGCATTCAAATATCGTTGTGCCGCTTCCAATCTCCATTACTGAAATACCCACCAAAGTATCCACTTTATTTAATTAGTTGTGCTACTTTGTGTATTCCAACTGAAGTGTTCAAATATTGTCCTTATTACACAGATAGTTGAATTTTATTCTTACATTAATTGATTGTCCAGAGCATTACTTGTACATCTATGATCTGTGCCTTTGTGCCTGACTATTTATTACTGACCCAGTTTGCCTTGACCTGCCCCTGAAATCCAATTGTACTGACCCTACCTACATAGTTACATAGTTACATAGTAGGTGAGGTTGAAAAAAGACACAAGTCCATCAAGTCCAACCTATGTGTGTGATTATGTGTCAGTATTTCATTACATATCCCTGTATGTTGCGGTCATTCAGGTGATTATCTAATAGTTTCTTGAAGCTATCAATGCTCCCCGCTGAGACCACCACCTGTGGAAGGGAATTCCACATCCTTGCCGCTCTTACAGTAAAGAACCTTCTACGTAGTTTAAGGTTAAACCTCTTTTCTTCTAATTGTAGTGAGTGGCCACAAGTCTTATTAAACTCTCTTCTGTGAAAAAGTTTTATCCCTATTGTGGGGTCACCAGTACAGTATTTGTAAATTGAAATCATATCCCCTCTCAAGCGTCTCTTCTCCAGAGAGAATAAGTTCAGTGCTCGCAACCTTTCCTCATAACTAGGGATGAGCTTCGTGTTAGAGTCGAACCCATGTTCGACTCGAACATCGGCTGTTCGACCGTCCGTCGAATTGCGAACGATATGGGCCGTTCGCGCCAAATTCGTGTGGCGCGTCACGGCCCATAATTCACTGCGGCATCGCAGTGCATTGCTGGCTGATGATTGGCCAAGCATGCACTATGACCCGCATGCTTGGCCAATCACAGCGCCGTCAGTAGAGAGAGCTGTAATTGGCCAAAGCCAGGGTGGCTTTGGCCAATTATGGCTCAGGGGATTTAGTACACGCCCCACACTATATAAGGCCGCCTGCACGGCGGCCCTGTGTAGTGTGTGTTCCGGTGTGCTGAGAGATAGAGAGAGAGAGAGACAGTGTCATTTGATTTGAGTTAGATAGATTAGGCAGAACAGTCAGTCAGTTAGCTGCACTTACAGTGTATTGTGTATATATATGCATCCCAGGTGTTGCATATATATATATACACTGTATTTAGTTTAGCTAGATCCGTTCCTGTTATCTTCTATCTAGACTATTTACATTTAGTGCAGTGCATCCTGCTCACAGTGTTCAGCTAGATCCGTTCCTGTTATTTACATTTAGTGCAGTGCGTCCTGCTCACAGTGTTCAGCTAGATCCGTTCCTGCTATTTACATTTAGTACAGTGCGTCCTGCTCACAGTGTTCAGCTAGATCCGTTCCTGCTATTTACATTTAGTGCAGTGCGTCCTGCTCACAGTGTTCAGCTAGATCCGTTCCTGCTATTTACATTTAGTGCAGTGCGTCCTGCTCACAGTGTTCAGCTAGATCCGTTCCTGCTATTTACATTTAGTGCAGTGCGTCCTGCTCACAGTGTTCAGCTAGATCCGTTCCTGCTATTTACATTTAGTGCAGTGCATCCTGCTCACAGTGTTCAGCTAGATCCGTTCCTGCTATTTACATTTAGTGCAGTGCGTCCTGCTCACAGTGATCAGCTAGATCCGTTCCTGTTATCTTCTAGACTATTTACATTTAGTGCAGTGCGTCCTGCTCACAGTGTTCAGCTATATCCGTTCCTGTTATTTACATTTAGTGCAGTGCGTCCTGCTCACAGTGTTCAGCTAGATCCGTTCCTGCTATTTACATTTAGTGCAGTGCGTCCTGCTCACAGTGTTCAGCTAGATCCGTTCCTGCTATTTACATTTAGTGCAGTGCGTCCTGCTCACAGTGTTCAGCTAGATCCGTTCCTGCTATTTACATTTAGTGCAGTGCGTCCTGCTCACAGTGTTCAGCTAGATCCGTTCCTGTTATCTTCTAGACTATTTACATTTAGTGCAGTGCGTCCTGCTCACAGTGTTCAGCTAGATCCGTTCCTGCTATTTACATTTAGTGCAGTGCGTCCTGCTCACAGTGTTCAGCTAGATCCGTTCCTGCCATTTACATTTAGTGCAGTGCGTCCTGCTCACAGTGTTCAGCTAGATCCGTTCCTGCTATTTACATTTAGTGCAGTGCGTCCTGCTCACAGTGTTCAGCTAGATCCGTTCCTGTTATCTTCCTACTGACAGGCAGGCTTGTCTGGTTACAGTATATAAAGCTACCTGAAGAAAATTACAGGTGTTCTATTTGATCCTATTAGTACCACGGTCAGGCAGCTAGACTATTTACATTTAGTACAGTGCGTCCTGCTCACAGTGTTCAGCTAGATCCGTTCCTGTTATCTTCCTACTGACAGGCAGGCTTGTCTGGTTACAGTATATAAAGCTACCTGAAGAAAATTACAGGTGTTCTATTTGATCCTATTAGTACCACGGTCAGGCAGCTAGACTATTTACATTTAGTACAGTGCGTCCTGCTCACAGTGTTCAGCTAGATCCGTTCCTGTTATCTTCCTACTGACAGGCAGGCTTGTCTGGTTACAGTATATAAAGCTACCTGAAGAAAATTACAGGTGTTCTATTTGATCCTATTAGTACCACGGTCAGGCAGCTAGACTATTTACATTTAGTACAGTGCGTCCTGCTCACAGTGTTCAGCTAGATCCGTTCCTGTTATCTTCCGACTGACAGGTCGGCTTGTCTGGTTACAGTATATAAAGCTACCTGAAGAAAATTACAGGTGTTCTATTTGATCCTATTAGTACCACGGTCAGGCAGCTAGACTATTTACATTTAGTACAGTGCGTCCTGCTCACAGTGTTCAGCTAGTTCCGTTCCTGTTATCTTCCTACTGACAGGCAAGCTTGTCTGGTTACAGTATATAAAGCTACCTGAAGAAAATTACAGGTGTTCTATCCCAGCTTAGTGCAGCTACAGGCCATTAGTATGTCTGGAAGGCCAAGAAGGAGAGGCAGACAGTCACAAGCCAATAAGAGAGGGCAAGCAGGCTCTGTGTTTAGTGCTGGTCGTGGAGACGGTGCATCCTCATCAGCACGTGGCCATGGGACACGCTTGGCCTTTTTTTCGGCAGCTGGCCGTGTTGAGCCGCAACATGCGGAAGACTTGGTCGAGTGGATGACCAAGCCGTCCTCATCCTCCTCATCCTCTCTCACCCATGCCCAGGGTGCTTTGTCTGGCAAAGCAGCGGCCTCTTCCCTCAGCTCAATGTCATCAGTGACTCCTTCCCTAGCTCCACCATGTCCTCATGAGGATTCCCTCGAACTGTTTGACCACAGTGTTGGGTACATGCTCCAGGAGGATGCCCAGCGTTTGGAAGGCTCTGATGATGATACTGAGCTCGATGAAGGCAGTAACATGAGCACGGACAGAGGGGGTGCCCAAGAAGGACAGCAATCTGGCAGTCATGCTCCCCCTGCTGCAGCATACTGCCAGGTTTGCTCCAGTGATGAGGAGGGAGGGGATGATGAGGTCACTGACTCAACGTGGGTGCCTGATAGGAGAGAGGAGGAGGAGGAGGAGGAGGCGGCACATCACCAACGAGGCAGGATGCCCTCCAGGGGCCAGCCTAAGGGCAGCACATTGACTGCATCACACCCCAAAGCTCCACATGTGCAGGGCGCTGCAGTCTCTGCGCGTTATTCAAAAAGTTCTTTGGTGTGGGCCTTTTTTGAGACGAGTGCATCAGATCGCACCGCTGCTATTTGCAACATATGTCTCAAGCGTATCTCGCGTGGCCAAAACATCTCCCGCTTGGGTACCACATGCTTGACCAGACATATGTTGACCTGCCGTGCAGTTCGTTGGCAAGCGTATCTAAAAGACCCACACCAAAGAACAAAGAGGATCTCTCCCTGCTCCTCATCAGCTGAGATTTCCAACCCCATTAGACCTTCAGTCCTCTCTGAGACCTGCAGTGAGAGGAATGAAGGTGTAGAATTAGGTGTGTCACAGCCAAGTACTTGTGGGCAATCTGCTTTTGGTACACCGACGTCAGATTGTACCAGGCAAATTTCCCTGCCCCAGCTGCTGCACCGCCGAAAGAAGTTTGCTCCCAACCATCCACATGCCCAGCGGTTGAATGCTAGCTTGGCAAAATTGCTAGCACTTCAACTGCTGGCTTTTCAGTTGGTAGACTCTGCCCCCTTCCGTGAGTTTGTGGAATGTGCGGTTCCTCAGTGGCAGGTACCCAAACGCCACTTTTTCTCACGGAAGGCGATTCCGGCTCTCTACCGGCATGTGGAAGGCAATGTCCATGCCTCGCTGGATGGGGCGGTCAGCGGTAAGGTGCATATTACCGCTGACTCATGGTCCAGCAGGCATGGACAGGGATGTTACCCAAAGTTCACGGCGCATTGGGTGACTCTGCTGGGAGCTGGGAAGGATGCAGGACAAGGTGCAGTAGTGTTGGAGGTTGTTCCGCCACCACGCCTCCAAAATGCTGATTGTGACACACCTCTCTCCTCCACCCCCTCCTCTTCTTCTTCCTCCATGGCCTCTTCCTCGGAACCAGCGGTGCTCCGTAGGCGTTCAAGGGGCTACGCAAGTACGCAGGCCAAAAGATGCCATGCGGTGCTTGAGCTGGTGTTCTTGGGGGACAGGAGCCACACTGGGGCAGAGGTTCTGTCAGCTCTGCAGGGGCAAGTTCAGAGGTGGTTGACGCCACGCCAACTTAAGGCAGGAATGGTGGTTTGCGACAATGGCACCAACCTCCTCTCTGCCCTCCCACAGGGACAAATGACCCATGTGCCCTGTTTGGCTCACGTCCTTAACTTGGTGGTGCAGCGGTTCTTGGGCAGGTACCCGGGCTTACAGGATGTCCTGAGGCAGGCCAGGAAAGTCTGTGTGCATTTCCGCCGGTCATATAATGCCAGTGCTCGGCTAACGGACCTCCAAAAGGAGTTTAACCTGCCCAAGAACCGCCTAATCTGTGACATGCCCACCAGGTGGAACTCAACGTTGGCCATGCTGCAGCGGCTGCACACGCAGCAGAGGGCCATCAATGAGTACCTGTGCGACTATGGCACCAGGACAGGGTCAGGGGAGCTTGTTTTTTTTTCCCCACGCCAGTGGGCCATGACCAGGGATGCATGCACTGTCCTGTCACCATTCGAGGAGGCCACGAGGATGGTGAGCACTGACAGTGCATGCATCAGTGACACTGTCCCCCTTGTCCACCTGTTGGAGCACACGCTGCGTGGAATAATGGACAGGGCACTTGAGGCAGAACAGAGGCAGGAAGAGGAGGAATTCCTTAGCTCTCAAGGCCCCCTTTATCCAGACAGTGTTCCTGCATGCCCGCCGATCACACAGGAAGAGGACGAGGAGGAGGAGGAGGAGGAGGAAGATTGTGTCAGTATGGAGGTGGAGCCTGGCACTCAGCATCAGCAGCAGTCTTTAAGGGATCAGTCCCAAGGAACACATGGACTTGTACGTGGCTGGGAGGAGGTGGCTGCGGACGTTGTTGTCCTTAGTGACCCAGAGGACTCCGGACCGAATGCCTCAGCAAACCTACGCTGCATGGCCTCCCTGATCCTGCAAAGCCTGCGTAAGGATCCTCGTATTCATGGTATCAAGGAGAAGGACCAATACTGGCTGGCAACCCTCCTTGATCCACGTTACAAGGGTAAGGTTGCGGACCTTATCTTGCCATCGCAGAGGGAGCAGAGGATGAAACATCTTCGGGAGGCCTTGCAGAAAGGTCTGTGCAACGCGTTCCCAGAGACTGGGAGGTTACAAACTCCTGTTTCTGGACAACGTGTTGCTGAGGCTTCGGTCAGTCAAAGAAGGAGCGGTGGAGAAGGTGGCCATCTGACCGATGCGTTCAGACAATTTTTTGGTCCGCAGCCCCAAGGTATGATTGGTTCCAGCAACCATCGCCAGCGTCTGTTTTACATGGTGCAGGAATACCTAGGGGCAAGATCAGACTTGGACACCTTTCCCACCGAAAATCCTCTGGGTTACTGGGTCTTGAGGATGGATCACTGGCCAGAGCTTGCCCAGTATGCAATTGAGCTACTGGCCTGTCCTGCATCCAGCGTTCTTTCGGAACGCACATTCAGTGCTGCTGGAGGCGTGGTAACCGATCACAGGGTGCGTCTGTCCACCGACTCGGTCGATCGGCTGACCTTCATAAAAATGAATCAGTCTTGGATCACCACCAGCTACCAAGCACCTGATGCTGATGTAACCGAATAATTTTTTTTGAAATCTCAGATCCCTTCAAAGACTGCCTATGCTGATGCTGAGTGACTATCCCTGAGTAATTATCCTCTTCCTCCTCAATCATCACGCTGATAGCTTGTAAGAACATTTTTGGTTCTGGGCGCCACCACCAGTGCCTAAGGCACAATTTTTCAGCCCCTGTTTAACAGGGGCGTGTAATTACAATTTTTGATGTAATACTTTGCAGCAGGGCTCGTTCCTGCATTCCAACTAGAGTGTCTGTGAGGGGTTGCAGTGTTGTGGCACCAGCACCAGTGCCTAAGGCCCAATTTTTCTGCCCCTGTCTAACAGGGGCGTGTAATTACAATTTTTGATGCAATACTTTGCAGCAGGGCTCATTCCTGCGTTCCAACTAGAGTGTCTGTGAGGGGTTGCAGTGTTGTGGCACCAGCACCAGTGCCTAAGGCCCAATTTTTCTGCCCCTGTCTAACAGGGGCATGTAATTACAATTTTTGAAGCAATACTTTGCAGCAGGGCTCGTTCCTGCGTTCCAACTAGAGTGTCTGTGAGGGGTTTCAGTGTTGTGGCACCAGCACCAGTGCCTAAGGCCTAATTTTTCAGCTCCTGTTCAACAGGGGCATGTAATTACAATTCTTGATCTAATATTTCACAGCAGGGCCCTGTGCGGCCTTACAGTGTTGTGGCCACAGCAACACCTAAGGCCCAAATTTCTGCTGAGTATATAGGGCAGGACCCTACTTTCAAACATCTAACTTACAAACGACTCCTACTTGCAAACGGAAGGAGACAACAGGAAGTGAGATGAAATCTACCCCTAGGAAGTGAAATTCTCTCCTGTAAGAGTTAATATGGGAAAACAATTTCTCCTTTCCACTGATGCTTTCCAATCCTTGTTCCACAAAAAAACCCAAATTTTCAAAAAACATTTTTCATTGGGACAAAAAAGTGAGGTGAAATCTTCTGAAGAGGAGGAAAGACAGCAAAACAAATGTCACAGGGGTGATAACCCTTCCCTATGTTTTCCAAAAAGCTTAAAAAAGATTTTTTGGCTGGAGCTAAACACGTTAAAAATGTACCCGTTCAAAATTACAAACAGATTCTACTTAACAACAAACCTACAGTCCCTGTCTTGTTTGCACTGCCTGTATACTGCTGTTCAGAGTATATAGGGCCTGGTGGCCCCACACCTTTCCTTATTTTAATTTGGGTGCGGGGTTCCCCTTAATATTCATACAAGACCCAAAGGGCCTGGTAATGGACTGGGAGGTACCCATGCCGTTTGTCTCACTGATTTTCATCCATATTGCCATGACCCGACATGACATTAAACCCGCAAGCAGTTTTAAATGAGATTTTTTCCTTTAAAAATGACATTTGGTGCAGGGACTGTTCTAAACATGGGAAACACGCGTCACTTTACAGGCATACTATAGACACCCCCCAGGTACGATATTTAAAGGAATATTTCACTTTTTTTTTTTTACTTTAAGCATCATTAAAATCACTGCTCCCGAAAAAACGGCCGTTTTTAAAAGTTTTTTTTGCATTAATACATATCCCCTGGGGTAGGACCCGGGTCCCCAAACCCTTTTTAGGACAATACCATGCAAATTAGCCTTTAAAATGAGCACTTTTGATTTCGAACGTTCGAGTCCCATAGACGTCAATGGGGTTCTAACGTTCGTGCGAACTTTCGGTAAGTTCGCGGGTTCTGGTGCGAACCGAACCGGGGGGTGTTCGGCTCATCCCTACTCATAACTAAGATCCTCCAGACCCTTTATTAGCTTTGTTGCCCTTCTTTGTACTCGCTCCATCTCCAGTACATCCCTCCTGAGGACTGGTGCCCAGAACTGGACAGCATACTCCAGGACCAGACTCTTGTAGAGCGGGAGAATTATCGTTTTATCTCTGGAGTTAATCCCCCTTTTAATGCATGCCAATATTCTGTTTGCTTCATTAGCAGCAGCTTGGCATTGCATGCCATTGCTGAGCCTATCATCTACTAGGACCCCCAGGTCCTTTTCCATCCTAGATTCCCCCAGAGGTTCTCCACCCAGTGTATAGATTGCATTCATATTTTTGCCACCCAAATGCATTATTTTACATTTTTCTACATTGAACCTCATTTGCCATGTAGTCGCCCACCCCATTAATTTGTTCAGGTCTTTTTGCAAGATTTCCACATCCTGCTGAGAAGTTATTGCCCTGCTTAGCTTAGTATCGTCTGCAAATACAGAGATTGAACTGTTTATCCCATCCTCCAGGTCGTTTATGAACAAATTAAATAGGATTGGTCCCAGCACAGAACCCTGGGGAACCCCACTACCCACCCCTGACCATTCTGAGTACTCCCCATTTATTACCACCCTCTGAACACGCCCTTGTAGCCAGTTTTCAATCCATGTACTCACCCTATGGTCCATGCCAACGGACCTTATTTTGTACAGTAAACGTTTATGGGGAACTGTGTCAAATGCTTTTGCAAAATACAGATACACCACGTCTACGGGCCTTCCTTTATCTAGATGACAACTCACCTCCTCATAGAAGGTTAATAGATTGGTTTGGCAAGAACGATTCTTCATGAATCCATGCTGGACTACCCTTCTGTCTGCTCCTTCTGTTTCTGAACTGCTCTTTTGTTACTGACTAGTTTCTCTGTCACGGTTATCAACAGTCTCAGTCTTTTAGGAAATGTTCTCGTCTACACACCTGCCCCAGGCCACAGCCATTTCATCTGTCAACCACCTGTTTACTAATCATGTGGTTGTTACTGCTGTGGTGTTCTTGCTTGATATTCCTATGTCCTATAATATATTGATGATTGTAAGGTGGGAATTTAAGGGTACTGGAGCAACCTGACAACTCTGGCATTTGCCAGATTGCCAAGCTTGATTTAAAAATGGCTGGTGTGAACTCAGCGTCACTTAAACATTGGTGATGTGTGCTGCTAGATCATCCTTTTTTCAATACTACAAATCTTTAGCCTGTTTACATTCTGATCTTGGAGCTAAGCACTGTAAAGAGTGCCCACTGGTGAGAGCACATGCACATCATGATAAATGTGGACTGTGATATTTATATTTCAGGAGTGCACTGGAGCTCTGGAATATATTCGATATAATGACATTGAGGAACTGGTAATGTGGAATTTATCCATTTCTATTCCATATATTCCAGTTCCTAGAATTGCCTTATTTATGAACAAACATTTTTTCATGCATGAGTCCCTTGAGCACAATTAAAGTTTACCTAACCTATTTCTTAGCATCTGCTTTCAGCTTTGCTACACATGTGGTTATGAATTGGATTAAAACCTTTGCACTGGCACTATTAAAAATAACAAATACAGAGTAACTGACCAGTAAATATAAGTATTAAATTAATTAGTGTATATTGCATGCTTTTAAACCCTAAGCCGTTTAAATTGTTTAAAAGTGTTTTCCAATTAACATCTGCAAGCATTTTTTGTATTACTATTATGTCTGTGATTACCTCTCTACTTGTGGGCATGGGTACCTTAAAAACAGCTGGTAAGTCATCACACTGGGGAAGATTTACTAAAGCTGGAGCATTCAGATTCTGATGCAGCTGTGCATGGTAGCCAATCAGCTTCTAACTTCAGCTTGTTCAGTTAAAGTGGTAGTAAAGTCAGAAGGTTTTTTTATCTTAATGCATTCTATGCATTAAGATAAAAAGCCTTCTGTGTGCAGCATCTGCCCCAGCACCCCCTAATACTTACCTGAGCCCCATCTCTCTCCAGTGAGTGCCATCTGGGACTCCCCTCCTGATCGGCTGAGACACAGCAGCGGCACCATTGGCTCCCACTGCTGTCAATCAAAATCAGTTAGCCAAACCGGGGGGGGGGCAACCACCACTCTGTGTCTGAATGGACACAGGAAGCTGTGACTCAGCTCAGGTGCCCAAAAACAAGCTGCTCGCTGTGGGGGCACTCGACAGCAGGCAGGGGCCAGGAGAGCCGAAGAGCGACCCACGAAGAGGAGGATCAGGACTGATCTGTGCAAAACCATTTCACAGAGCAGGTAGGTATAACATGTTTGTTATTTTTAGAGACAGAAAAACAAGACTTTACAATCACTTTAAGCTTTGACAATAAAACCTGGAAGCTGGTTTCTAGGCAGAACTGTACCAGATTTTGCATGCTCCAGTTTTAGTAAATCTACCTCACTATGACTATAATAAAGGCTCCTTATTGTCATATCCAGGAATCTGTGCAGATCATGCTGTGTAGATTGCAATTCAACTGGGTGGAATTAAGACTTTATCAATTTACCATATTCAACACCAAATAGATTACTATCTCAATCTCTTATACAGTACAGATTTAGTAAAATCCATTACATTCCAACATGACCATACAGAAAGTCCCCTATTAGGCTGTAAAATTAACTAATGTTGAGTGATGTTTTAATAATTCAACAATAGCTAGCTGCAAGTCAGAAGTCATGACCCCAACAGAAACAAACACAGGTACATGTAACAGCAATGTGTCAAAAGACCTGCATACCTGTGTTAAATATTTTCCAAAGAGAAATGGTGTAGTAGCTAAAACACGCACTCAGCTAACTATATTCACCTCCATTTTCTGTCCATTCATCCTACATATTTATGAAATTCATAAACTTTCCTGGTAGTGGGTGCAGATGGCATATCCAAACTAGAAGTTTAGATGAAATCCTATATTTGCATTTTGATACATGTATGGCAGATGTGTCTGTAAATGATGGGGCAAGAGCTATGTGTCCTTCAAAGAAATCAGTTATAATTCATAAAATCCATGCTTCAGCATCTTAAAATGATGAATGCAAAATACAGACTGGCCATTGGCCATAACATTTCCCATGTTTTAAATACAGTAATGGCCACAGAGACTTGACTATCCAACTGATGAATGGGAAGTCTTGATGTGCAGCAAAATTGGGCAAAAAATGCACTTTGTAACTTTGGTGAAAGATCACATAGATGAGCAGATTTGCTAAAGGAGTAAGGAATATTCACACAACAAATTTTGTAAATATTCCCTTCAATTATACAATCATATACAGATGAAAACAAGAGTCTGCTTTTCACAGTCCTGGATAATTAAAGTGCATATTTAAACCATTTATTGTGTGAAGATTCTCAACTCATGTAGTAAATCAACCTTAGAGTCTTTGTGTTGAATAAGCAGTTAATAGTTAGCAGATGGATCGGTACTACTATCATTCCTCAAGAAAAGAGAATCATGTATAGAGTAAATTTGTTTAGAACTATTGCTGGGGATTTTTCCTATAGCTCCCTGACTTAGCATTCTGTATTTTTATTCATAATATTTTGACTGAGCAAAGATACCACTTATCTTCCCAGCTCTTCTACTATGGCACAAGATAATTGGCACAAACAACCTGCTATTTATTCCTGCTCAGAAGTTCCAGTCAGGCCTGGAGCAGTAGACAGAAGACTTGTTTGGAGAGGGATGGGCTTGCAATAGTTAAGATTTTAGCTATGGAAAAAGGAAGTGGAGTTTGTCACATACCGATTGGTTGAAGGGGTATGAGGAGGAGCTGTAGTGCGTGCGTTCAAGGTCAGAGAATGTTCCAGCTTCAGATGGAGTCAGCAGTGCTGGAGCAGCATTTTCACCCTCCAGTTCAGTTAAGTTCTTTTTGGGATCACACCTAATGCACCTACAGTATGTTCTTTTATTTTTCTTTCATATAGTTACTGCAACCTAGTAGGGTGTTGGGGTCTTTAAAGGACAGCATCTCGTGGTAATGTTCAATTGAGTTAGGGGAGCTGTTTCAGGTATGGCATCCTGATGTCAATGGATCACATATGATTCATTGGTTATTCAATTGATATTTGCAATTGTAAAAGTAATTCCCTGGCTGGGGGTCTAGTATGCAAATACCTTGACCTCAATTCTAGCTATTTATTGTTTATTTTTTTTCCATAAATTTTTTATTGAATTCAAAAAGGGGTAAGTGTTTACAATCCGAACATCATATATACCATGCAAATATATTACAGACCACTAGTGTTCTGAAAGCCATACAGTGTACCAGAAAATATAATAATATTTTCAGGATCCATATAAGCACAATCTCAGTTTAGCAAGTTGGTTGAAGGCCTATTTATACCATTATGCAAATGGCCACCAATCCCACTATGTCTGGTACATTGGAAATGTCAGTGAACAAAATTCAGAAGAAGAGAAGAAGAGGAAGAGGAAGAGAAAAAAAAAGAAAAAAAGAAAAAAAAAGAAAAGGAGGAGGGAAAAACAACACAAGGGAGAAGGGGCGGGGGAAGAAGGACAGAAGAGAGAAGAACCAGAGGGAGGATGGGTGTGGGGATTAGAATAACAGGATCTGTTGTACCTGCTCCCCCTCTCCCCACCGCTTTTTGGTGTAATTTGAACTGTTGCACTCTCCATAGGTAGTATGTGCAACAATCCATTGTCTAAGAGTTAGAGGTTTCGGAAACGTTCAGTAGTTTTAGTGAGTCCAACATGCCCATGTTCTCATAAATTTTTGTATCCGCTCTTGGGAGATATAAATGAGTTCCTCCATGTAATCTATTTTAGAAAGTCTAGTGAAACCTCCTCTGATAGTCAGAGAACTTCTTGATCGCCAATGTATCGGAACACAAAGTCTCACCGCATTTACCATGTGCATAGCTAAAGATTTGTAGCAATCTTTTTTGGTCAGGGTCATGTGGTGTAATAGATATTGCGCTGGAGAATAATTTAAGGTGAATGTGGTGACATGCACAATGATGTTATGTACCTCTTTCCAGAAAGGCTGGAGGGATTAACAATCCCACCAAATGTGGAGCATTGTGCCTTCTGCTTAACTGCACCTCCAGCAAGTATTGGGTATAGATGGTGAAAATTTGTGGATGAGAGATGGGGTTCTATACCGAAGAGTTTTGATTTTGTAGCAGTTTTCCTGAATGGCTACATTCATGGAACCCTTGTGCGCATATTCGTGAATAGTCTTTCACTCCTCGTTGGGGAAGGAAATCTGCAATTCCTTTTCCCACGCTATATGTGTGCAATCTCTAATGGTGTGAGACTCTTCTAGTAGCAATGCTCAAATGAAGGATATTAAGTGTCTTTGTGGCGATTTTCACGTACAGAGGGACTCAAATGAGTTGTCTTGTCCATGTTGATGGCAATGCCTATTTAGAAAGAAAGTTTTGTATCTGTCTGTACGTCCAGAAAGGAAAAGAATTGGTGGGAGAGATGTCAGTAAAATTCTTATATGATCGAGGGGTACATTTTAAGAGCCATATCTTTGTGGGGCCATTTGTGACTCATAAATGAGACTTTGTTGCCTGGGTGGAAGTCAGGGTTTCCTTTTAATGTGATTAGGGGAATGGAGGAGAAGGCTTTAGATTGTGTGAAGGCTGCTAGGGAAGGTTGAGTGAGTGGATGTGTCAGGGTCTCTCTTGGCTAATGTCGAGGTAGTAGCCAGGGGAGATTATGGATTGGAAATTGTATGAAGGAGGTTTCTAGATAGACCCATCATTTCTTGGATTCATGAATATTCCAATCTGCGATTCTGGTGAGATGGCAGGCCAAATAGTATTTGTGAAGATTCAGTAAGCCAATTCCCCCTTAATCTTTGTATGAGTTAGCCAGGTATATTTGATATGTGGTGGGGAGTTATTCCAGATTTATATTGAACAGGCCTGTCTATATGTCACAAAGAAGGATGTCGGGAGGTGGATTGGAATGGTCTGCATTAAGTATAAAAAGCGTGGGAGAACAGTCATTTTAAGCAAAGCCGATCAGCCAAACCATGAGACATTTAGGCCCACCCAGTCCGTTAGGTTCAATTTGGCCTTGTTCAACGCAACTTGAAAATTACATTTGTTCGGGTCTGACAGTTTCGTGGTAATCTGGATTCCCAGATACGTAAAAAGAATGGAAAGGAGCTCTGGCAACGTTCTACCTCCTGTGTGGTGAGTGAGACATTCAATGCATGTGATTTCATATAGTTGATTTTCAGGTTTGACAAGGTACCAAAGTGTTCTATATCTTTTAATAAATTTGATAGGGCGATATGCGGTGACCTCAGTGATAACAGGATGTCGTCCGCAAAAGCAGCAGCCTTGAATTCTCTATCTCCTATCCAGATTCCCTTAATGTCAGGGTTCAATCTTAATTTGTTAAGAAATGGTTCCAGGGTGAGGACATAGATCAGGGCGGACAGAGGACAACCCTGGTGGGTCCCATTGCTAGTAGTGAAGGCGTTCAACAGGTGGCCGTTAATCTGAACACTCTAGGCAGGGTTGGAATATAATGCCAAGATATGGGCCACCATGTGCGAATGGAGTCCGATCACTTTCAGAACCTCACGCATGTAGTCCCAGGCCACCGTGCATGTCAAACGCCTTTTCCACATCTAGCCTGGGATTTTAGATGATGTCAGCCAATGGTGGAGGTTTAACGCTTGGATGGTGTTATCCCTGGCTTCTCTACCTGGAACAAAGCCCACCTTATCTAGAGATAAGAGGTTAGGCAGGAGGGGTAACAGTCTATTGGCCAGCACCTTTGCATATTATTTTATATCAATGTTTATAAAAGAAATGGGTCTATAATTTGAGACTTGCATGGCATCTTTGCCTTCTTTAGGGAGAACCATTATATGTGCATCTAACATGCGTCCTGTTGACGTATCAGAGGTAGAGAGGGCATTGAAGGTAGAAAGCATCCTACGAGACAAGACATCCATGAAACATTTATAGTATTGTAATGTAAGCCCGTCGTGCCCAAGGCTTGTTCCCGGTTTCATCTGTTTTATGGCAGTTGGCAATTCCAGTTTGGAAAGGGGGCTTTCCATCTCCTTGGCCTGTTGGCTTGAAATTGCCTGTGAGCCGTACTGGGATAAAAACTCTTTAATTGCTTCCCTTCTAGATTCCGGGGACATTCACGTCATCTGAGCTTAGGTTATCAAGCTTAGAATAATAGCGTTCGAAACCTTTACCTATATCCACATTGGTCGAGTAAAATGAGTGCGTACTGTATGTGGTGGATCGTGAGAGATGCTCTAGAAGCTTGCACTGTACATGCCAGAAGTTTTCCACTTTTATTGTCGTGCTCATAGAATACCTTCTGATGGAGCACATATTGGTGCCTTGTACGTTTCCCCATTTCCTCCAGTAAAAGGAGAGCGAGCATGTAGCAATTCTTGCAGAGATTTTGTGAGCAAGAATGTTTATGGAGAGTTTCCAATCTTTGAATTTTGTCAATTAGTGTCTGGACCGTCTCCTGGTGTTTTCTTTTAGCATTTGCGGCTAGGGCCAATAATTCTCCCCGAAACACTCATTTGTGTGCCTCCCATAGCGTGATTAGGGAAATATCTGGAGTGGCATTCTCTGTAAAATATAGCTGAAATCATGATTTGAGTTGGGAAAGAGTATCGGGGTCTTACAACAAGGAAGGGTTTAATCGCTGAGTTTTAGTCCTAGGGATTGTTTCAGGAAAAGTTAAGGTGATCAAGATCGGATGGTGATTCGATAAAAACATTGGTTCTATCGTTGACTGACTAAGGTAGGTTAGGTCCCTCTGAGAGAGAAAGAAGTAGTCTATTCTTGAATATTTTTAAAATGGGGTAGAGTAGAATGTGTAGTATCCATCTGATGGAAACAAGGTGCGCCAGGTGTCATGTAGAGCTAGACCCTGAAGTTGTAATTTAATCTGGCTTAGAGCCCAATATGTCAATGTAGATGTGCCTGAAGAGGTGTCTATGTCAGGGTTCAGTGGCACATTGAAGTCCCCTCCAAAGATGACTATTCCCTCTTTAAAGGAAGATAGTAGATTGCATATCCTCTTCAAGAATGAAACTTGGTGTTCGTTTGGACAATAAATGCTGGCCAGTGTTTCTGGCTTAGGCGCTAATTGGCCCTTTATCAAAATAAATCTACCCTCTGGATCTACAAGGGAATCCTGCATCTGGAATTGTGCGTGCTTAGAAATCAGTATGGATACTCCCTTTGTTTTAGCAGAGGGGTTCGTTGAATGGATAACTGATTGATAGAGGTGGTTGGTAAGTTTGGAAATAGAGTCCGAGTGAAAGTGGGTCTTATGGAGAAAGAGAAACCGGGCTTTATGCTTGGAAAGTGAGGACAAGACTTGCGTTCTTTTTTCTGGAATGTTCAACCCTTTGACGTTGAGCGAAATGCATTTTAATGTCAGAGGAGATTGGTTATTTGTATTCTTCTTCACTGAGCCTCTATGCTTTTGCTTTCCCCCCTCTCCCCCTTATAGGAAGATATGAGCCAAGTAGGACTGGGTAGTTTAACCCCTTCAGAGAGAGACACCGAGCACTGGCAGGAAACAAGCGAGGGGGGAAGCCGGGCTGTGCAGGGTACCAGTAGAGAAAGGAGAGAGTGGTGAGAGAGAAGAAAAAAATGGAGGGGGGAGAGAGAGGGAAAAGGAGGGTTTAAGGGGAGAAGTTAGAGGGGAAGGAGAAGAGGGGAACTAAGAGAGAAGGGGAGAATAAAGTGACAGAAAAAGAAGAAAATGCTAGAGGAATGAAAACGATCGTGTGACAATCATAAGCTTTGTGTAAAAGAAGATACCAGAGGTGACGATAAGTAGACCATGTCACCTAAAAAAAATAAGAGCTCGGGGGTTAGCAGATACAATATGAATACTGCTGCTAGGGGGGTGAAAGTATGGATGAGATCTACATGTTTCTGCATTAAAGAGGATGTTTATAAACAAATAGTGTAGTGGGGAATCTCGGGAAAAGGAACACTAAATAGATAAGCCAAAAGCATAAATTTGTCAAAGCAGGCAATAAGGACACCGTTCCATAAGTACCATATATAAAGTTCCATCTGTCAACTTGTACTTAAGCTGTAGAACGATTCCTGAGCAAGAACTTTAAACCATAAAAACAACAGTTTTGTGAACATCACATAGGAGGCAATTAATGCCTTCTAGTATAGTTTTGGTTACACCTTAAAAGTTTAAGCTAAACAAAAGAATGCAATCCCGTATCTTCTGAGAGGGAGGGGGCACCTCATTGCTTAAGGCAATTGCAGTTGTGGCTAAAGGCTACTAAACCGCTCCACATTGGTATTAATTCTTTTATGTGAGCATTGATCTTGCATTTGTTACATTCCCTATGGCTCCAGCGTCTCAGGAGGTCAGAATCACAGGACATCTCACCATTAAGTAATTTTTGTTATAGCAAATCTGTTATGTATCCCCCCCAGGGCCCACCATCACAATTCCCCGGTTGGTGAGCCCCACACCGATCATTCCCCGACCCAAAAGCTTATTCGGCCTCTACTCCCCCCAAAGGGAAAGGGTGTGGCCCAGAGCCCCGCCAGAAGAGGTCAAGTCCCTGTGCTCTCGGAGACAGGGGTGCTCAGAATCCCCCCATTAAAGTCGATGTATACCCTTTTTTGTATCTTTACCTACAGGTAAGCCTATAATAATGTATGGTTTAGGAGATTTTCACTTTGCATGATGTCAGCAGCTCATGCGATGTGAAGATCCGGCAGATGCTGCCGGACCTTGCCAGAAAGAAGTCTCCTGCTGGACCTTGCCGGGAAGAAGTCTCCCACTCACAGCGCCGGAGCCGCAAACCCAGAAGACATGTCGAGGGGAAATGTCAGCTCCCACAGCGTGGACCGGGATCAGCTGCCGATGCCTCGTTCTAAGGTAAGTATTTCATAATGAGCTAGTATGCATACTAGCTCATTATGCCTTTTGCCTTATATTTTGTGTGGGTATACAACTACTTTAAGTGTCAAAGGAGTTTTCAAAACCAAGTGCAACAGCCAGTGAGGAGTTGCACCCCATGTATAGTCAGGGAGGCTTAAGGGTAGAATTGGGTGGGAGCCACTTGTATATTTCCTGTCTGCTTGTATGTCAAAGCCGCTGCTCGGAGAGTGTGGAGTAGAGGCTTGTGAAGCCGCAGACTTGCCTTAGCTCCAGGACCAGAATAGTTAGTCATGGTTGTGAAAGGAAAGGCACATGCTTACACAAATAGATATGTGTTTCTGTGTGTTTTGTGTTTTGTGTTTTATACTGAAATTTGACATACCAATACTTTTATGTTTTTGTACACTTTTTGTACACTTTATAGTGCTAAAAAGGAAAATTCCTTTTTATATTCTTCAAGCTCAAATTCTATTTGAATAAGTGGTTTTACACACACTGCTGTCCATTTTTTTTGTATTGTAAAAGGTAACATATTATTATATTAAATCATAACATAATTATAGTAAAATAAGTTATTCCTCTAACAGAGAGAAGAAACACTATGGGAGTTGTCCGGAAAAGCAGGTTTCATTATTTTTACTTAAAGAGACCCTGTCACTAGGGAAAAGAAAGTTAAAGTGGTTGTAAGTCTCAAGGTTTTTTACCTACATGCATTTTATGCATGAAGGTAAAAAACCTTCTGTGTGCAGCAGTGCCCCCAGCCCCCCCCCCCCCAATTTACCTGAGCCCCATCTTGATCCAGTGATGTGTACAAGAGCCTCGGCTCTCCAGGATCTCTTCTTCCTCATTGGCTGAGACAGCAGCGGTAGCCAATGGCTCCCGCTACTGTCAATAACAGCCAGTGAGCCAATGAGGCGAGAGCGGGGAGAGAATACATAGATCAGCGGCTTGGGAGCAGTCCTGCTCACGTGCTACCATAGCAAGCCGCTTGCAATGGGGCACAAGGCAGGAGGGACCTGCAGAGCTGGTGGGGACGTGAAAAAATGAGGATCGGGGCTGATCTCTGCAAAACCAGTGCACAGAGGAGGTAAGTATAACATGTTTGCTATTTAAAAATAAAAAAATAACATCTAATATCACTTTAATTGAAATAAGAAATAAAGCTTATTATATAGATGTGGCACTTTTCATTTGTTGAAAATGTAATAAATAGGCTGGCAATCAGGCTTTGGAAATCGACCACTTCAGCAATGGTTAATTTCCTAACTCATCAGCAGTCACTCTCCTTCTTCCTCCTGTGAAGTTATACAGTAGCACCTCCCTTCACAGCCTTGCAAGAGTAGGTTTGACAGCTCCAAGGCTTATTGCAGGAACACACATATAAACTGTCAGGCTGTCATGAAGAGATGGAGAATGGCTTTACATATAAGCCCACATATAAACTCACATATGGGACACGGAATCAGCTAATCTCCACATTCAATCAAAACTAGCTCTAATGCTTTTTCTAACAGTCTTTAATTTGCAGCCTACTTAAACACAGCTTGGTATTTAAGACTTCAAGCACCTCCTATAAAACTGTTTTGAGATGGTGGTGGCAAAGCATATGACTATTTGACAAAAGGATGCAGTCAATTCAAGTAGCATTATGAAAGATTCTTCAATCTAACCTCTGGAAATTTGTCAAGGATTCTGTCTGGCAAGTGCTTATTCCAGTGCAGCAAATGCTCATTCCCATGCAGAAAGGGCTCATTTTCATGCTCATGTGCAGGGTCATGAGCAGAGTAGCCCAACTAGACATGCTAGGACAAGAATGTACACTCGCATAAGCATTGGTGTAGACGTGCTCACACACCTATAGGTCTTGGGGCTCAGTGGCCTATTTCAACCCAGGGTCTGCCTGGTCTCAATGCTGGATAGTCTTCAGGTCTGGTTTCAGTATTCCTAGTTACTGAAAGTCTGCTTACATTGTCCCTGACCCAGATATGCCTGATATCTCCCTTGGATTGCCTATGCCTATTATGACTGGTGCTTGCTTATGCTACTGAATTCGTCTTGGACTTTTGACCATGATTCCATCTCCTGACTTGTTACCTCACTGCCAGCATGTTACTGACTCCTGCCCCTTTCTGAGCTTGAACTTAGCAGGATCATATAAATTCAGTTGACCGTAAATTAAGAAAATGTTCAGACAGCTGTTATCTATGTCCATAGAGCTTGAAATCTCCCTATGGGTAATAATATACAGTTTTCTGAAAGGATGAGAACAAGTTGGAGCTCTGACATGGAAAATACAATGCAATGGTATTGAAGATTAAGAAAATACAAAAATTGTGCTCAAGTAAGTAAATGCTTACATATAGTTACATAGTAGGCGAGGTTGAAAAAAGACACAAATCCATCAAGTCCAACCTATGTGTCTACCTTTATGTCAGTTTTACATTGTATATCCCTGTATGTTGTGGTCATTTAGGTGCCTATCTAATAGTTTTTTTAAATTATCGATGCCCCCCACTGAAACCACTGCCTGTGGAATAGAATGCCACATCCTAACCGCTCTAACAGTAAAGAACCCTCTATGCAGTTTAAGGTTCAACCGCTTTTTTTCTAATTTTAGTGAATGGCCGCGTGTCCTAATAAATTCCCTTTCATGGAAAAGCTTTATCCCTATTGTGGGGTCACCAGTACGGTATTTGTACACTGAAATCATATCCCCTTCTCAAGCGTCTCCTCTCAAGAGAGAACAAGTTCAGTGCTTGTAACTTTTCCTCGTAACTAAGGTCCTCCAGTCCCTTTATTCATTTTGAAAAGTGTGTAAAGGTAACCTCGCGACAATTATTCAAAAATTAAAATAATTTTCCTAAAGATTACTGAAAAATTCTATAGCTGCTCCCCAAAAAAGTGGGCTTGACCACTGTACGGATTAAAAAAATAATTGGGGGTGCTAAATATACCACGCAATTGTCAGTTCAAGCCACACAGTGCCGAATCACAAAAAATGCTCTGGACATTAAGGGGGTAAAATCTTCCAGGAGTGAAGGTAGGATTTTCCTTGTGTGACCAAGGATTTGAAATAGATGTCTAAATATTCACCCACTCTGGAATAAAGGGTATCGATCCCACTAATAATGGACCTTTCAGGTGGGTGGACTCTGGATTCGTGCACTGTGGGGAATTATAACTAGAACGTTTTTCAAAGAAACAGACAGGAATAGGTATTTACCCATCCAAAGCTGTCACCACCCGCAATGGCTTAGTGGGGTACCCAAAAGCCAGTTTATGCGCATGAGGAGGAATTGTGACAGCCGGGAGGATTATAACACCCAATCAAACATTCTTATCACTAGGTTCACTGAGAAAGGCTAGGGGAGTAGCCTTTCTCAGGGAACTAAAACTTTGTAAAAATAAAGTATCTGCTATGGATATAAAGTCACTTCTAACTAATACCGAACAAAAAAAGTTTAAGGAAGACCTAGATTCTTCATGAATCCATGCTGATTACTGCTAATGATACTGTTTTCATTACGAAAATCTTGTATATAGTCCCCTATCCCCTCCAAGAGCTTGCGTACTATTGATGTTAGGCTAACTGGTCTGTAATTCCCAGGGATGTATTTTGGCCCTTTTTTAAATATTGGTGCTACATTGGCTTTTCTCCAATCAGCTGGTACCATTCAAGTCGGTAGACTGTCAGTAAAAATTAGGAACAATGGTCTGGCAATTACTTGACTGAGTTCCCTAAGGACCCTCGTGTGCAAGACATCTGGTCCCGATGACTTATCAATGTTAAGTTTTCCAAATCTATTTCTAATTCTGTCCTCTGTTAGCCATGAGGGTGCTTCCTCAGATGTGTCATGAGGATAAACACTGCAGTTTTGGTTACTGAAGCCCCCCGACTCACTTGAAGACTGAGGAGAAGAATAAATTTAATACCTTCACCAGCTCTCCATCCTTACTAACCAGATTCCTTCATCATTCTTTATGGGGCCAATAAGGTCTGTCCTCCCTCTTTTACTGTTTATATATTTAAAGAATTTCTTGGGATTTTTTCGCTCTCCTCTGCTATGTGTCTTTTTTGTTCTATCTTAGCTGCCCTAATTGCACCCTTACATTTCTTTTTGCATTCTTTGTAAAGTCTGAATGCTGATGATGATCCCTCAGCCTTGTATTTTTTGAAGGCCTTCTTTGCTTTTATATGCATTTCTACATTGGAGTTAAGCTACCAGGACTTTTTGTTCTCTCTTTTAAATTTATTTCCCAATGGGATGCACTGGCGAATGCTCCTTTTTAATAAGCTCTTAAAGCAAACTCATCTCTTCTCCTTTTTTTTTGTTCCTAAGATTTTATCCCAATTTATATCTTCTAGCAAGGGTCATAGTTTAGGGAAGTTGGCTCTTTTCAAATCCAGTGTCTTTGTATTCCCCTCATGTTTCCTATTTGTGTGATTTATACTGAAGCTACTTTATCTGTGATCGCTGTTTCCTAAATTGCCCCTTATTTCCACATCCATGATCAGGTCTGTATTGTTGGTAATCAGCAGGTCTAGTAATGCTTTGTTTCTAGTTGGTGCGTCTACCATCTGACCCATGAAATTATCCTGTTAGACATTTAGGAACTGGCGAACCTTAGACTAATGCGCGGTTCCTTCCGCCCAGTCTATGTCTGGATAATTAAATTCCACCATTATGATGACACATCCCATCCTTGCTGCTAATCCAAATTGTGATAGGAGGTCCATCTTCCCCTCCTCCCTCAGGTTAGGGGGCCTATAGCATACTCCCAGTATTCTCCCCTTAGTTTCATCCCTTTGGAGCTCTGTTCATAAGGATTCCACCTCCTCCCTTGTTCCCTTAGTGATGTCATCTCTCACATTAACTTGTACACTATTCTTGATATACAGTCATACCCCCTCCCTTTTTTACCCTCTTTATCCCTGCTATAAAGGGAATACCCTTGAATGGTTGCCAGCCTACCATGAGAGCTGTTGAACCAAGTCTCTGAAATTCTCACAAAATCTAAATCCTTCTCGTACAACAGTATCTCTCGTTCTCCCATCTTGTCCACCGGGCTACTGGCATTGGTGAACATGTCACATAGTTTAGACTGGTCGCATACTGTCCTCTTATTGGGTGTTTCCGAGATTGCAAATAGGACTTGTTACTATACTTCCCTTGGGTTTATGTGCCTTAGTCAACCTACCACTAATGCCCCCAATACTCCCCTCTGGAATATGTTCCACGCTGACTATCTCTACCTCTGGACCCTCCCCCTGTTGCCTACTTTAAAAGCCCCTCTAACTTTTCGGCCATCTTCACTCCCAGCAGATCTGCACCCTCCTCATTTAGGTGCAGTCCATCCATTCTATAGAACTGGTGACCGACTGAGGAACCCAAACCCTTCCTTACTACACCAGCTCCTCAGCCCCTTGTTTACTTCCCTAATTTCCCTCTGCCTTTCTGGTGTGGCTCAAGGTATTGGTAGTATTCCTGAGAATGCTACATTGGAGGCCCTTTTCCTCAATTTAGCTCCTAAGTTCCTAAAATCATTGTTTAGGACACTCCACCTGCCTCTGACTTTGTCATTGGTGCCATTGTGCACCATAACATTAGGGTCTTCCCCAGCCCCTCCCAGTAATATGTCAACCAGGTCCGTTTATCACAGGATTTCACAGGCAGTACAAAGAAGTCGAAAGCCTTTTTAAAAAACATTGGCCAATACTTCTCAAGGATAAAGACCTTAGCCCCTCATTCCAAAAAACAAACAAAATGTATTTTTAGAAGGACTCCAGTATTGAGAAATAGGTTAGCACCCAATATCCCAGACCCCCCCCAAAAAATTTAGTACATTTCTAGACAGAGAAGGATTTCACTACTTTACCATATGTAAAGCTATGTAAAGCTAGCAAAATTACAAAAAGAAAAAATAGAAAAATAGATAGGTTTCAATCAGTAGTCAATATGCAAGAACATAAAATAAGGTATGTGTATAACATGTGACACTGAGTATGTGTTGGAATGCCCGTGCCCAATGCAATATGTGGTCAGAACCACACATAGGTTGCGAACCCGGATCAATGAGCACATTACTAATATCACAAAAGGGTTCACTAAGCATAGTGTATCAAAACACTTTAGATTATTTCACAATAGAGATCCCAAATTGTTAACCTTTTATGGGATAGACAAAATCTCAAAACATTGGAGAGGTACGCATCTCAAAAGAATGGCCTCCCAGAACGAAATGAAATGGTTTTACTGGCTGGGCACGATGCAACCAGCTGGTATGAACATAGAGTTGGATATACTGAAATAGTTTTTTAACAAATGACTAAAAATTGTTTCTATTTTCTCACTTTTAATTTTATATATATATAAATTAATATTGCAATATACATTGCAATTTCCCAGTTATTGTCCAAACAACAATCGTGAAACTCCAAAATATGGTTACAAGACTAAGTACACATTTCAGTCTCAAATCAGTGTCAATTATCAACTATTGATCTTTTTTTAAACAAAATTTAAATTATGTTTTTTAAGCATTTTTATTTTAAGTAATGGTTTATGTAATGAAGTGTTGCAATCATTTTGTCTGCCAAAATTGTGTATTGGAGAGCAAGTGCATAATTTAGAAATACAACATCAATCGTAAAAACTGTACAGAATCATTGGAGATGTGGATTGTGAAAAATTGTGGCTCCACCAATCACATGCACTTTCCAGCCATATAGGGCTATCATGCCCAGTGACAAGGCCGCTTCCTGATGACGTAGAAATTACGAAACGTACGTTGAGGCGCTTCTGGTCATGTCATTTCCGGGCCCCAGGTTCCGGTTTCTCTCTTGCAAGGAGTGGAACGCACGCCGGCTCTGTACCGTGAGCCCAGCGGCGAGCGGTTCCCATTTAACATATATCGCAGGCTATCCTCAGTGCCAGGACAAGTCACCATCCAATGTAAGCAGGCAATTTTTATATGATACCTTTTAATAAAAAGAGAATTGTGCTATGTACTCTCCATTGTCTTTCATATGGGACATTTTGGTGGAGAGGAGGTCACAGAATAGAAGATCTATACACTGGCTCAGGGCATCCATTCAGGATTTCCCATAAAGTGCATTAGACCTTTAATTGAAGAGGTCATGTCCATCTGGTGAGCAGATTTCATATTTGGCACTTCGGTGAAGGGATTCTCTTCTTTTCTTCTCTGTGGGTCAACTATCAAGAGAAAATGCAGAATTTAATGGACTGTTTAATGTAATAATTGTCTCAACTTATTGTTGTACTATAATTATATTTACAATAATTGGTTAATTTTTGTTGCACTTTATGCACATTTTCACTTTATTCCTTGATATATGGTCTTATTACAGTGTACACAGTAGATATATTTAGCGCTCCCCTATTATTATTTTTCAAGCCTTTATTCATTTTGTTGCCCTTCTCTGGACTCTCTCCAGTAGGGATGGGCCGAACGGACCCCTGTTTGGTTCGCACCAGAACTTTCGAACACCCCGAAAGTTCAGACCCGAATAACGAACCCCAATAAAAATGGGACCTGAACGTCAAAAATCAAAAGTGCCCATTTTGAAAGCTTATATGCAAGTTATTGGGCATACAATGGCTATAGGGGCATGGGTCCTGCCCTGTAGGACATGTATCAATAAAAAAAAGTTTGTGAAAAACGTCATTTTTAAATGAGCAATGTTTTTTTTATTTTTAAAGTGAAAGCATAAAAATGAAAAATTCCTTCCAATATAGTGCCTGGGGGTCCCCTTAGTCTACCTATAAAATAGCAGATCTGTATCATGTCTAGAATATGCTGCAGCAATAATTGCATTTATAAAGCCAAAAAAATTAAATTTTCCTGCAAGCTGCCTTTATTTTGCTCAACAACAGCTGGGGAACCAGTCTGTATGATGAAGCCACAATGTAGTGCACTGGGAACAAGATTAGAGATTTTTTGGATACATTCTGGTGTCACTTTGACTTTGGATAGAAGTAACCAGTGTGTAAAAATTGGTCTTAGGGTGTCGGTGGCGCCTTCCCACCGTAACCCTATAGAGGTAATTTTGATAAAAGCAAGAATTGGTCTTGCTGTAAAAAATTGCAATGATATGCACCTGTCAAACAGGTGCTGAAAAATTGGTCTTTGGGTGTTAATTGTGCCCATGAAACCTATACCAAAAACATTCTTCCAGATGAAATGATTGAACACCCTCAAAGCTAGGCATGCCTCAAAGTCCTGCAGAGATTCCACATCCCATAAAGACTTGATCAGTGACATCAGCATCAGGGGCTTCATAGCTGGTAATCCAGGACTGATTCATTTTTATAAAAGTCAAACGGTCCACGGAATCTGTGGACAGACGCGTTCTATGATCAGTAACAAAACCTCCTGCAGCACTGAATGCCCGTTCTGAAAGCTCGCTGGATGCAGGGCAGCCTAAAAACTCAATAGCATACTGAGCAAGTTCTGGCCAGTAGTCTATTCTCATGACCCAGTAAGTCAGTGGATCATCAGCTGGAAAGCTCTCCATCTCTGTTTTGGCCCCGAGGTAATCGTCCACCATGTGATGCAGACGCTGCCGATGGGATGTGGAAGCAGACAGCCCTGGCCAGCAAGGCCTAAAAAAATTCCGAAATGACTCACTTAGGCAGACGCCTTCTCCAACTCTCCTCTCTTGACCAACAGAAGACTCAAAACGACGTTTTCCACAACACTGTAACGTACTGGAGTCAGAAACAAAATAAATCAATCACTAAAATCCTCTTTAACTTTAATCCTTCTCCTTTATGCCATGTATTCTTGGATCCTTTCGCAGGCTTTGAAGCATGAGGTTGCCCATGTGCCTCAAATTTGCAGAGGCTTAAGAAGCAGACTCCTCGGGTCACTCAGGATGACAGCATCTGGAACTTCCTCCTCCCAGCCACGTACTACTCCCAAGAGTTCTGGGGTTGGAAAGCCATCTCTTACAGATTGAGGCATGTCTTCCTCTTCTTCAAAGCCTATGAAAGTGCCAGAATCCTCCTCCTCATCCTCCTCCCCTCTCTCCTCCTGTGTGTTCTGTGACATAGGAATGATGGTGTCTGGATAAAGTGGGCCTTGAGAGGAAAAGAAGTCCTCCTCTTCCTCCTGCTGCTCTGCCTCCAGTGCCCTGTCCATAATGCCACGTAGAGTCTGCTTCAGCAGGAACACAACAGGGATTGTGTAAATAATGCATGTACTGTCATGGCTCACCATCCTTGTGGCCTCCTCAAATGGTGACAATACAGTGCATGCATCCTTAATGATCAGCCATTGGTGTGCGGGAAAGAAAGCAGAGGCGGCCTAAGCCTGTTGTCAGAGGTACTCGTTGACGGCCCACTGCTGCATGTATAGCAGCTGCAGCACTGACAAAGTCAAGTTCCACCTGGACAGTATGTGTCATGGACGCGTTGCGCATAGCTTTGCAATAGGTCATAGGCGCACAGGTTCACAGAGGCGAAGCCCAGCTAACAGGCATCCAGCGGTGAACAGACGTGCACCAATGCGCATGCACAGATGGCGGAGATTGTGCCTGCGCACACAGTGATGCTGCCTTGGCGCCAAGTGGCCTTTAAAAGGGGCTCCTGTTGCATTGATCCTTTGCTGTTCGATCTGCAGCTTATCCTGTGACCTGAATCTGAACCCACATCTGATCCAGTACTTACCCGGCTTCCTGACCTCGCTGCTGTCTCCAGTCCTAACCTTTGGATTTCCTTGACCCTGCTTTGTTTACCTGTCTGCCTGATCTTCGTTTACCAACCCTGCCTGAACTTTGACCATCCGCTGCCTGCTGCTTCTGCCTGATTGATCCACTGTGTATTACCTGGCTAGTATGAGTTTGCTCCTGCCTGCTGTTTGCATCCGTGTGCATCTGCACCTCCTCCCCCTCAGTGCACCAGCACTCAAGTCTGTTCTTGTCTCTGTCAGCTGTCATCATCTTCAGCCAAGATAACTCTGCAGGCACTCATACCTCACTCGCTCTAACGGTCACTGTCCCATCTCCAGTGATCCCGGAACCAGGGCTGTACGAGAGGTCACCCTCTGCACGTCAAGCTCACCTCCAAGGTATGTGTCAGCATGTCACAAATCAGGTGGTTTATGGGCAGGTGGATTTCCCACTGAATTTCAGCCAACCGAGCACTGGCTGTGTATGACCGCCTGAAATGGCTACAGACTCTTCTGGCCAGCTTAAGCACATCTTGCAACCCTGGGTAAGTATTTAAGAAATGCTGGACCACCAAATTGAGGACATGTGCCATGCATTACACATGTGTCAACTTTCCCTGTCTAAGGACGGACAGAAGGTTTGAGCCATTATCGCGCATCACCATTCCTGGCTCTAGCTGGAGTGGTTTGAACCACCTCTGGGCCTGTCCCTGCAGAGGTGCAAGAATCTCTGCTCCGGTGTGGTTCCTGTCCCCTAAACACACCAGCTGAAGCACTGCATGGCACCTTTTAGCCTGACTCTGGGAATAGCCCTTTGAACGCTTAGTGGGTACCTGATGTTCATAGGTCAATTCTGCAGAGGAGGGCATGGGGGTGGTGGAGGAGGAGGAGGAGGGGGTAGAGCTCACAGTTCTGGCATCATCACCCCCAGCTGTATGGAGACATGGGGGCACAACAAGCTGCAGCACCGAGCCCTGTCTTGCATCCTTTTGAGTTCAAGCAGCGTTACCCAGTGTGCTGTGAACGAAATATATCATCGTTGCCCATGCTTGCTGGACCATGTGTCAGCAGTAAGGTGGATTTTACAGCTGACTGCCTTCCCCAACGATTCCACATGATGGTAGAGAGATGGAATGGCCTTACGTAAAATGTAGTAGCGACTGAGAACCTGCCATTGTGGTACATTGTGCAAATTCACGGAAGGGGGCAAAATCCACCAGGCTGAAAGGCAGATGTTGGAGAGCCAACAGCTTTGACAAGCTTGCATTTAGATGCTGGGCATGTGGGTTGCAGGGACTGCAGCAGATGGGGCAGAGGAATTTTCCGGCTACAGTCTACAGCTGGTGGTGTGCTGCTGGCAGATGTGCTGCTAGGACCTGGGACACCCTGTGCTATACCATCATCCCTGTCAGTGGAGGCTGCTGAGAGGTAATGACTCGGTATAGCAAGGGCAGACTGAAGTGGGTAAGGAGGAGGAGGGACAGATTTGTGCCGCTTTTGTGTGGCTTATAGATGCTTTTGCCAACGGCTGAATGGTTGGACATTAAATGCCTTGTTAAGCATGTGGCACCCAAATGGCTGGTGTTTTTGCCACGTTTGATGTGCCAGAAACACAGTTTGCAGATAGCAACAATGCGATCTGCTGTAGATGTGCTGAAAAAGGCCCAGACAGCTGAGCTTTGGGGAGTGGGCTGGGAGATAACAGCTGCAGAATGTGATGGAATAGGGTAGCTGCTCTCTACTCTTTCTTGATGTCGGCCTCCTTGGGGTTGTGACCCCTCACCTTCAGTTTCCTCCTCTGCTCTATCTTGTACCAAAGTCGCATCAGTGACCTCATCATCTCCATCTCCTCCATAAGCATCATTACCACTGGAGACAACTTGGCAATACGCTGTGGCTGGGAGAACATGAATTCCAATTTGTCTACCAGTCTTCTCCCCTCTCTCTGGGCTCATGTTTCTGTCATCCTCAACCTCGAAACCATCTGAATCCAGTAATGGCTGGGCATCATCAAGGAGCAAGTGGCTGACGCTGTGGTCAAATAACCTTTGCCTGTGGACACATTTGTTGCTGGCCCTCTGACAGTGCCAAGGGAACATCTGCCTTTCCTTGTTGTCCTCCCAGACATTTTTGGGAGGGAGGGGGCTGTACTTATAAGCAAATGTAAAGAAGAAGTGGAAATCTGTACATAGATGCACTTTAATCAATGTAAAGTGGTGTTTGGTGCATTTTAATTTGAGTATTCATGCTACATAGACAGTCTACTCGGATACACTATAATATACTGCATTATAATGCACCAAACATACAGTGATGCACAGAACTATATGGCATTAAACTTGCAGTAACGCAAACAGAAGTAAATGGCGTTAAACTTGCAGTAACGCACAAAACTGTATGGCGTTAAACTGGCAGTAACACACACAGAACTATATGGTGTTAAACTTGCTGTAACGCACAAAACTATATGGCGTTAAACTGACAGTAATGCACACAGAAGTAAATGACGTTAAACTGGCAGTAACGCAATCAAATAGACGGTGTTCAATCGTCACTACACTGACACTATCTGAACTGTCCCTACTCTAGCTATACACTAATGTCAAGATTACTGACACGGTCTCACTATACCTCACTGAAACTATCTGAGCTGTCCCTACTCTAAACTAATGTATGTATGAATGACATGGTCTCACTACACTACAATGAAACTATTTGAGCTGTCCCTACTCTAGCTGCAAACTATGCAAAGCTGATTGATGGTCCTCCTCACTACACTCACACTATTCCTAGACTGACACTAAACTAATATTCTACACTGACAATTGAAGCAAAATAGCACAGTATAGCACACTAACTAATAGCACTGAGCAGAGCCCTATTTCTCTCCACGCCAAAATCACACTGAAAATGGCTGCCATTGAAAGCATACTTTTATACTGTGGGGTGGGAATGAGCCATGATTGGATAAAGTCCACATGACTCTGAGAGTGCTCTGTGCCCTGATTGCCTGAAGCTTTCACTACTTCAACCAATCAGGGCTTGCAATGCACTGGTCAGCAATGCAATGCATTGTGGTCAGTTCGTGGGGGCGAACAAACTGTCGAATGACCCGTTTGTTCGGCTGTTCGCTGAACAACAAAAGTTCAGCCTGAACTTATGCTCAGGCTGAACCGTTCACCCATCCCAACTCTCCAGTTGAAGCACATCCTTCCTGAGGACTGGTGCCCAGAACTGGACAGCATACTCCAGGTATGGCCGGACCAGAGTTTTGTAGAGTGGAAGAATTATCGCCTTATCTCTGGAGTTAATCCCCTTTTTAGTGCATGCCAATTATCTGTTTGCTTTGCTTGCAGCAGCTTGGCATTGCATGCCATTGCTAAACCTGTCATCTTCTAGGACCCCCAGGTCATTTTCTATCCTAGATTCCCCCAGAGGTTCTCACCCTAGCGAGTAGATTGCATTCATATTTATGCCACCCAAATGCAGTATTTTAAATGTTTCTACATTAAACCTCATTTGCCATGTAGTTGCCCACCTCATTAATTTGTTCAGATCTTATTGCAAATTTCCCACATCCTGCGGAGAAGTTATTGCCCTGCTTAGCTTAGTATTGTCCAGCAAATACAGAGATTGAGCTTTTTATCCCATCCTCCAGGTTATTTATGAATAAATTAAATAGGATTGGTCCTAGGACAGAACCCTAGGGGACCCCACTTTCCACCCGGACCATCTGAGTACAACCCCATTTATCACTACCCTCTGAACTCACCCCTGTAGCCAGTTTTCAATCCATATACATCCAATACTTACCCTATGGTCCATGCCAACGGACCTTACTTTGTACAGTAAACGTTTATGGGGAACTGTATCAATTGTTTTTGCAAAATCCAGATACACTACGTCTATGAGCCTGCCTTTATCTAGATGGCAGCTCACCTCTTCATAGAAGGTTAATAGTTTGGTTTGGCAAGAACTATTCTACATGAATCCATGCTGATTACTGCTAATGATACCGTTCTCATTACTAAAATCTTGTATATAGTCCCTTATCATCACCTCCAAGAGCTTGTATACAATTGATGTTAGGCTAACTGGTCTGTAATTCCTAGGGATGTATCTTGGCCCTTTTCTAAATACTGGTGCTACATTGGCTTTTCTCCAATCAGCTGGTACCATTCCAGTCAGTAGACCTGTTCGTAACAATTAGGACCAATGGTCTGGCAATTACTTGACTGAGTTCCTTAAGGACCCTTGGGTGCAAGCCATCTGGTCCCAATGACTTATTAATGTTAACTTTTTCAAGTCTATTTCTAATTCTGGCTGTATGATTTAGAAAAGGCAAGGAGGGAGTAGTCCAAAAATATCCATAAAGAGTTAATACACTTGCTGCAGCTCCTCAGAGACTGAATAAATCTCTGCAAATGTAAATGAGCACCAGTGGGTTCTTATCTGAGTATAGTGATGCACAAAAACCTTATTAAGTAAAAGTCAAGTGGCCACTCACGTGCAGCAGTAAAATTAAGTGCATATCACAAATTGGCCATTGGCTACTGGAAACTCTGCACACAGGGTAAATAGGACTGGTCCAGGAATAGGTAGCACCACCATTGGCTGGATTGGATGAGGACATCAACAACCAAGAAGCAGGAAATGGACAGGGCCATGGAACACAGAGCAGAGCCAGTCAGAAATGGTGTCAGTTCTGGGGCTCTATGGGGGCATGGCAATGAATTTCTGAGTCACCCTGCTCCTTTGTCAAGTCTATATGGATGCTATCCAGGGGCACTGTTTAAGCCTAGGGGTTTATAGCACCAGCAATGCTCTAATGTCTTAAATATGATTAAAAACAATATAGTTCCAAATGGGTCATGACGGGACACTTATAGGTGACATATTATGAGGCAAAAATAATGAAGTAAAGCTATAATATACAGTATATTTCCTAAAAGATGAAAGAGCAAATTTGTAAAAAAAATAACCAAAAGTAAAAAGAAAGAATAAACATAAAATTAAAATAGGAATTCATTCACTCATAAGCCATGGTATAAAAATAAAAAAAAAACATGATTAAAATGTATGAATGAAGCAGATAACTAAATAAAAATGTGAAAAACCTTTTATAATTGTACTGGATGGATATTGCTCAAAAGTTTACACCTGGTGGGGCTAATCCTCATTTCTTTGATTTTAGTCGGCAGAACTGGCTAATTGTAACCCACTGCTGGAAATGTATATTTACAATATTCTTGCTGTCATCACCTGAGATGGGTAGGTAATGTTCCAGAAAGCCAGTTCTGCAAACCCAGACATAACTGTACAAGAAATTAGGATTACATACAACAGAGCCTCATCCTTAAAGAGAAGTTTGCTGATAAGGGTTATCCTGCAGAACTGATTGAGAAAGCCTATTCCATATACCTCACAAGGAAAAGAAAAAAGAGGGCTCTTCCATCAGGTTTGTCATGCAGTACCATACCCAATAGTTTAGGATGGAAAAAGTTTTTGTTAAACATTGGCCCATACTCCTGCAGGATACCCATCTTAAATCATGTATTGAAAATAGGCCAAGGTTTCCTAAAGAAAGGCACCCAGCCTAAAGTAAAATTGCATATAGTAAAGTGCCTACTCAGAAAATAACTGGCACCCAGACCAGGTAACACGTTTGTCAATGTCATTGGCACGTTCTAATGTAATGGTGTAACAAAATAATTCCGCACTGCCTAAAGGATGTTCTAATGTAGAAAGATAAAATGTCTGACCTGCAAACACGTTTTGCATGGGCAAAAATCCTTTGTTGCAAATGGCAAAATGTACAGCATTTCATCTTTTCAAAATTGTTAAAGCGGAGATCCACCCAAAAGTGGAACAGGTCCCAGAAGATTGCTTGTCCACTAGGGGAGAGCAGCGTGACTCGCGCTTGCGCAGTGCGTGCCCGGCCATGAAGCCACAAGCTGTCACGGCTGGGTGCCCACAGTTCCAATGGATGCGCAGAGGAGAGGAGAGGGAGAGGAGTGAGGCTTTGTCGCTGGACCATGGAACAGGTAAGTGTCTGTTTATTAAAAGTTAGCAGCTAAACTTTTTGTAGCTGCTGACTTTTAATAATAAAAAAAAGCCTGGAACTCCGCTTTAATCGCATGTTATACATTGCCTTACATGTCCATGTAGTCTGTTGTATGCTGGAAGGACTATAAGGACCCTACATGCTTGTTTTGGCAAGCACTGCAGGTTTGTAGAGGTGAACAATAAACACAGCGTCCCCAGGCACTTTGCCAAGCTACATGGGAAATCCTTGGCTTGACTCAGGGTTTGGATAATTGAGTCCATCTCAAGCAACCTCCCTCCAGAAGAATGATTAAAAAAATTGTGTGTGGGGGGGAGATGGGCGGAGCCTAGCAGAGCAGACATGCATTGTTAGAGCTCCACACCGCTGAGGAGAGAAGAGAAGGACAAAGCGAAGCCTGCAGGCTCAAAAGGTATCCATTTGAACCTTTTTGCCCCAGGGAACAAACTATGAAAGTTTGGGCAGGAAATATGGTACTGGGAGGAAACCGTGGCAGAAATAAAAATCACCTCACAAAGAGCTCACAGGCACTCACTGCAACTAAAGCAGCTCCAGTCACCTCACAAGATACAGCATCAGGGCGCTCTCACAGACAGAAAATGTCACAGCAAGACTCTCCATTTGAGTCAGATACAGAACAAATCCTCTCACAAACTTCTCCACAAGCCTCCTCAGCATCCCCAGTAATATTATTACAATTTGAAAAGATGCTTCATAAGGCTTTAAAACAAACCTCAGACCAAATAACAAAAAGCCTAACCAAAGAAATAAGAGAGCTGGGAAACCGCACCGCAGCCTTAGAAATAAAAATGGATGAAATTATAACCCAAGAAAATATAACAGAATTGGAACAATTAAAAGAAGAGAATTTAATACTTTAAACTAAGCTCGCAGATTACGAAAATAGAGCCAGACGTTCAAACTTGCGCATAAAGGGAATACCTGAAACTGTGACAGACCTGCAATCTACTATTACTGCTCTATTACAAGAACTAAAGCCAGAAATCCCTATTGAACGTTTAGAACTGGACACAGAGTACACAGAGCCCTCACAGCCAAAAAGAAAGATGGACCCCCACGTGATATAATCACAAAATTTCATTATTACAGAACGAAAGAACAAATACTAATTGCTGCAAGAGAAAAAAAGGAACTTAATTTTCAAGGACACAATTATCAAATTTTTGCTGACCTATCCCAACTTACTATTACTAAAAGACGATCCATGAAACCCCAACTAATGGAACTGCAACGCCATAACATTATGTATCAATGGGGCTTCCCCTTTTCAGTCAGATTTAACTACCAAGGTACAATTTACAGAAGCAGATCAGCAGATGAACTACAACAGACCCTTTTAAAATTAAATCTGACAGAACCCACAAGCAGCAACTCTCCCACACGCAGAAGAATGGCATCATCTTCACCTTCAGGCAGCACCCAGAAAATTTCAGAACAAAATGGGAATCATCATTCTCACAAAAGAGGCCGTTATGCCACATCATCCATGGACCAAGAAGATTCAATGGACTGACATCCTAATTCCTGATATCTCTTCATTTATTATACTAAGAGATGGTTCTCTATAAAAAACCTGTATTTATAACTGAATGTAACTGCATTCTGATAGTCACACACTGTGTGGGATCATGTTACATTCCAGTTATATTTCTTATTACTTCTGATTCATATAGCCTTAGAATATATAAGTGAAATAAGGAAATTCTTGTTCAGTTATATATTATCAGGTAATAACAATAGATTTATTACTTTTTAGGACAAATATGTTCAATAATCCAGAAGTAACGGAAGCTTTTTCTTTCTTTTCTTAAAACAAATATATTATTACCTAACTAGTTCCTAGAATTATGTTTTTGTTTATTCTAATGTGAAGCAATACAACCTCAATGTTATGAGTTAACATATCTAAACAGTTACATATGAATAAAATATGTAATTGTTTACTCTAAAAGGGTTAAAATCCCAAAATAATTCAAACTATCTTCATCAATACCAAAGTTATTAACAGTACCTTTCTAACTGAATTATTTAGCCTAGGGTAAGACTAACCATATACAACCACCCTGGAATAAATAATTTCAACAAAAACTATATTCTGCACTCCAATTAATGAAACATCATTTTGATGTCTTTTGACATAGCACTTCTCTCCTGTAAGCGGAAGATCCGTGTACCCCCATTAGCCCTCTTCATTCTCCCAACCATATTATGTGGGAGTGTGAAGAAGGCACTTATTCCCCTGAGAGAGATATTTATTCTCTTTCACGGGTAAATTGTGATTTATACAATGTATCATCTAATCTCATATGTTTTTTGTTTACTCTTTACTCCAGAATTCACTGGTTTCTTTTCTATCTTTTCATCTCTTCAGTCCACACAGGTTGATCTGCGCAGTCAGCTCTGCATAACAAAAAGTAAGTCAAAACTATTTGATCTGTTGCCATGGCACCACTGAATATACTTTCCCTGAATGTTCAGGGAATAAATGTCCCTCAAAAAAGGACCAAAGCCTTCCGTACTTTCCATAACAAAAAGGCTCACATAGTATGCCTCCAGGAAACACACTTCACCAAAGATTGTACTCCAAAATATATTTCTCCTTTTTATCAACAAATTTACATGGCTTCTGCCAGTACCAAGCAAAGGGGAACTCTAATTGCATTTCACCGATCCACACCATTCACCTTATCATCAGAAATTAAAGACCCAGAAGGTAGATACCTGATACTCATGGGTTATATAATGGATACAGCAATCACGGTGATTTCCTACTATGCTCCTAACAAACAACCTACACCATTCCTCTCACATATATTACAAGTGATTAATACACACAAAATAGGAACAGTGATAATGTGTGGGGATTCAAACCAGGTCCTCCTCCCATTTCTAGATAAATCACCTTTTACACCATCCAAAATAACCTCTAGATTACCTTTTTCTCAACTTCTTTCCAAAAACAATCTGGTAGATTCGTGGAGAGAAAGTAACCCAATGAAAAAGAAATTCACTTATTTCTCACACCCTCATCAAACCTTCACCAGAATAGATCATATTTTTCTAACAATAGGAATGATACCAGAAATTATTGCATCAGATATAATTCCGATTCCGTGGTCTGACCATAATGCAGTATACACTACTATAGCCTCAGCCATACCAAAAGCGCATGACCCAACGTGGTACTTACCGGACATAATGCTCAAACACCCACTACATCAGATGGCCATTGAACAAGCTTTAAAGGAATACATATCAATTAATAATACAACAGACATCTCCCCAATAACACTGTGGGAAGCTCATAAGCCTGTCTTGCGTGGTACAATACAAAGACAAATGGCACTATTTAAACGGGAACGCAAAAATCTAGCAAAAAAACTAGAACTCAATTTTAATGCAGTCTACATAGCATTCCAAGATAATCCATCTCAGAGTACAAAATCTCATCTGGAAAAATCTAGATTGGAATACGATCTATTTCTCACTGAGTCAGTTGATAAATCCCTCAAACGCTCCAAACACAATTTCTACATGAATACAAACAAACCAGGTACATATTTGGCTCGGGCATTAAATTCAACTAACAAATCTTTCAAACCAATACGTTTGAAATTATCAAAAAATGTTTATACTTGTAATCCAGTTAAAATAGTCCATAAATTTCACTCACATCTCGCAACTTTATACAAGACAAACAATGAATTTAATCCTACAGAGGCTGAATCTTTCTTCTCAAAAATAACCTTACCTGAGTTATCTCAGAATCAAAAAAGCAGTTTGGATGAGCCTATAACTATAGATGAAGTTGCTAACACCATAAAAGACCTAAAACTTAACAAAAGACCAGGCCCAGACGGCTACTCGGCTTTATACTATAAAACATTCTCAGAAATACTCTCTCCCATTCTCACTGAAACTTTTAACAAACTTCTAGATGGACATTCTTTTCGGCAGGAAAAACACTAATGGCAATTGTTTGTATGATCCCAAAACCCCTTTCTGATGATACTTCCTGTGTGAATTATTGGCCTATCTCTCTGTTAAACCTTGATATTAAATTATTAGCAAAAATAATAGCAAAACACCTCAATAGCATTATAGGAAAATTAATACATAGAGATCAAGTAGGCTTCATGCCAAATAGACAGGCAGGCGATAATATACGCAGGGCAGTGTTATTGGCACATATTGCTAAAAAACGGAAAATCCCTTTATGTTTTCTATCTCTCGATATTAAGAGGGCATTTGACACAGTATCTTGGCAATATATGCAATATTCATTACAAAAATGGGGTTTTGGACCCCACTTTTTAACATGGATCAAAGCATTATATAATAAACCCAAAGCCTATATAAAATATGCTGGATACAAATCTGATGCCTTTAATATCGAAAGAGGTACCCGACAGGGTTGCCCATTATCTCCCTTATTATTTGCCCTTATACTCGAACCCATGGCCCAATACATCAGAACAAACCAAACTATAACTGGTATTGAAGTAGGAGGTATTACACACAAATTATGTATATTTGCAGACGATATATTACTTTTTCTATCATCACCACAGATCTCTGGTCCTAACTTAATACCAGCTCTTGATGGGTTTGCAGCCCTATCTGGCCTTATGATTAATCCTAAGAAATGCCTAGTGCTTAATATTTCACTCACAAACATGGAATTGATCCCGGCTAGGGCTGCACTCCCATTCACATGGGCAGAAAAATCAATCCCATATCTTGGAATTCATTTAACAGCATCTCATTCTGACTTATTCTCAACCAATTATCCTCCTGTATTAAGACAGATCACAAATCTAATAAAACAATGGTCGCAACTTCCTTTATCCTGGATAGGGAAGATTAATGCAATCAAAATGACTATTCTACCCAAATTGCTTTATCTATTCAGAGTCCTCCCTATTCCAATTCCTTCCTATTTTTTGAGAATAGTACAAAAAAGAGCAACTTCGTTTATATGGGGCTCTTCTAAACCATGTATACCTATACACACACTACATCTTCCTAAAAATAATGGAGGCCTGGGATACCCTAATTTTACTAACTACTACAGAGCAGCACATTTGGCCAGTCTGTCCAAATACCATGCAAAACAGGAAATCCCATTATGGGTATTTATAGAGGCTTCAGAAAATGACCCTCTATTAATATCAAATTTATTATAGCTTGATCCTAAAGACCGCTTTAAAATTCATAATCCCATAACTAAACACTTCTTATCTCTCTGGGATATACTAAAAACCAAATATCAGTTACAATCTCCACACAATCCTCTCCTTTCTTTTATCAGAAATCCGGCCTTTTATCCGGCATGGATCTACCCAAATTCTTTTAAAGCTTGGACAACATCAGGCATTCAGACACTAAATGACTTCATAGCATCTAAATCATTCCTTTCATTCCCATCGCTTAGAGAAAAATATGATCTACCAAACTCTGAGATATTTAGATATCTCCAAATCAAAAATTTCTATACACCATTCCTAAAGGGGGATACACCATTATCCCAATTATCCATTTTTGAATCAATCTGTACAAAAGATCCATTTGCTAAAGGTACAATTTCATCACTTTATAATCAATTATATGGAGTAGCAAATCTTAATAAATCCTCTTACGTTCAGAGGTGGGAGGAGGACCTGGGACGAACTTTAGAAGACACGGACTGGTCTAACATATGGCTCACATCTAAGTCATCTTCACCCAACATCTTAGCACTGGAGACAAATTATAAAGTCCTAACTCGCTGGTACCTTGTACCCGCTAGAGTGGCAAAATATTCACCTAATACCTCAGCTCTTTGTTTTCGAGGATGCCCAGAAATAGGCACACATTTACATATATGGTGGACGTGCTCAGTAATCCAAACCTTCTGGAAGGAAGTCTTCGTGATTGCATCTAAAATATTTAAAAAAATAATACAACCAGATCCATATATAACTTTACTTAATCTAAAACCGGAATGGTTAACACTCTCTCAATTCAAACTTATGATCCAACTAATAACGGCTGCAAAACAAACAGTGGCCAAGGCATGGAAATCTCCTACATTGGTACTAGCAGAAACAATTCACAGAATGAATAATACAATGTCCCATGCTAAGATGGTAGCCATCGATCAAAATCAAATTCCAAAATTTGAAAAACTTTGGCATTCTTGGATAAAACAACAGTTCCTGTCAAACTTCAATGACTCTGTCCTGTTGCCATGGTAACAGATTAAATGACTTACAGAGACACCCATTCTAAGGCTTCAAAGAGAACTAAAAAGAATAATAAACTGACGAGCGGGACAACCTTGTGGACTATACCTTTACCTTTCTACCCTTTTTCTTCTTTCTCTTTCCTTTTCTCCACCTTACGATTAAAGCTCATTATCAGAATTTATTTGACCTATATACACTCTTCCTGTAAACAATATGTATAGTAGGTATAAATCATTTAAATATCTACAAAAGTGACTAAGGAAATGATATATATCTTTAATTTAGGTTTACCTGAACCCAATGTTTAATATTTGAAATTTCATTATATTTACCTATATAAACCCTACTGTAAAACAATGAGCTTACTTTATAGATCCTTGTAAACTTACTTTATGTATCTTTATAATATTGTATACTCAATAAACTTCTTTTGACAAGGAAAAAAATTGTGTGTGAGAGAGATTGAGGTAAGCACCCTCACCAGGGTCAACACGTATAGTCCAGCGCCCCGGATATTTATGAGAAGCAAAATGCAACAGGCATAAAAAATTAATTAAATACTTTAATAGGCCAGTGGTGAACCAGTCATAAAGATAATCTGAGGTAACAATAGTGACTACTAATGAAACCAGGTTTGAAAGCGCTGTTACAGGAAAAAACACATTAATGCAAAAAAACACAATAACACAGTATTAAAATATAACAACCAATTTCTCACAGTTGTGGAAATAATAGATATGTATTGCACTTAACATCAACATATGCTTGAATAGGAGGACAGTACTCCGAGAGGCATCTGTCGGAAAATCAGACAAAGATAAACTGGAATACGCATGATAAGAAGACTAGGCCTCTGCCCTTTTTTCTGACAGGAGCATACAAATATTTTAGTACAACAAACAGTATACAAAATAAAGAAATTCAATTTCACATGATAAAAAAAATTAAACCCTTTTTTATAATATATGGAAAACCACTATACATTCTCTTTAACAGCTTTATCTGTTTCATGACCAGAGGTCATTGAAGCATAGCTGCCAAATTTAGCAGTGCCAGTTAACTTGACAATGAATAATTTACATACCGACATAAATATATACACTTTTCAAGGACATTGTTATGATAATTTTACTCAACTGATAATTTTTCAGTGCATTAATGTAATCATATGTTTTTTTTCATTTTTGTTCTAAAACCTAAATAAAATATTGAAACAGAAAGTGCAGTTCAACAAAGGCTGATTTATAGAGACAATCACAGCCTGATGCTGATTTTAAACAAACTCCATCCATATGTGACTGGGCTCAGCCCATCATCAGGCTTCTTACAAATGCTTTAGTACACTTGACCTTAAAGATTTATCAAGAGAAAAACACTGTTGTTGCTACAAGGATAAAACAAAAAGGCTCAGTTGGAATCTAAGCGTGGCTCTGTTTGCCACAAAAAATCAATGTCTCCTCTGTTAATGGATGCATTAGTTGAAAAATGAAGGACGTTTGCTCTGCCGAATGTAATAGCCATAAAAGATAATAAAGTCTTATTTTTTAGGTAATGTATTCATTCAATTTCAATTAGACTACTTTGCATTTGCTGATTTATGGGTTTCTACACCGAAGAAAAAAAAAACTAATAAAAAATGCCCTTATAGTGTTAGAGCCTATAATGACAATAAAAGTGCATAAACAGTTGTTAGGAGTGCTGCAGTTTATTTTAAACTTTGAAAAATTTCATTTGTTGCCTACTTCTCATTTTCTTACCCTTTCATGTATTTACTATCTTACCAGTTTTCAAGCATACACACACTTCACACATCCTAGTTTATGTATTATTACTGTAAATATGCATAATCTGCATCCAAAAGGGAGGGATTAGATGTTCAAGTAATAATAGGGACAAGCTTTATTATCACTTTGTATGTCCTAAACCTATAATTAATGGGCTAGATTTACTAAATGTAAATAGGCTGTTCAATTTGCAAGGGTAGTTGCACTTTGCATCAGAATTTTCCGTAGAGCTTAGTGAATGTGGTGAAGCTCTGCTGAAGTTCTGGGGCAAATTCCCTTGCAAAGTGAACAGCCGTTTGCCTTTAATAAAACAACTCCATTGTGCCTAGTTTAGTGAATCTGAATATGCTATCCTGGACCAGCCCTCAAAATTTCCACTCGCCTACTCGCATTTTGTGAGTGGAAAATGATTGCTGGTGAGTGTGGACTGCCTTGGAGGAGGGGGGCAAGCACCGCCTGCAGGTGGGGTTGAATGGGAGCCCTTCTCCCAGTGATCGACCAGGGGAAGAGAGAGCCTGCTGGGTCATCAGAGAGCGGGAAACATCACTGTAACAGCTTTCATTTGAATTACCGAGTGTTCCCCTGTGCTCGCCGTCACACACAGCCCTGCCTCCTGGCCTGGGTACTTTGATAGACAGAACACCCGCTCAATGCCGAGACATGTGACATTTATCAAAGTTCCCGGGCCAATGGGTGGGGCTGTAAGTGATGGCAAGCACAGGGAACACTCAGCAATTCAAATTAAAGCTGTTACAGTGATGTTCTCTGATGACTTGCTCACCAATCCTCTCCCTCTCCTCTCTCTTCCCCTGCACAGGTGAAGCGGCATTGATGGGCACAGGTGAGGCTGCATTGTTGGGCACAGGCATAGCGGCATTGATGGACACAGGTGACGCTGCATTGATGGGCACAGGTGATGGTGCATTGTTGGGCACAGGTGAGGCTGCATTGTTGGGCACAGGTGAGGCTGCATTGATGGGCACAAATGAGGCTGCTTTGTTGGCACAGGTGAAGCGACATTGATGGACACAGGTGAGGCTGCATTGTTGAGCACAGGTAAAGCGGCATTGATGGACAAAGGTGAGGCTGCATTGTTGGGCACAGGTGAGGCTGCATTGTTGGATATAGGTGAGGCTGCATTGTTGGACACAGGTAAGGCTACATTGTTGGGCACAGGTGAGGCTACATTGTTGGGCACAGGTGAGGCTACATTGTTGAGCACGGGTGAGGCTGTATTGTTGTGCACTGGTGAGGCTTCATTGTTGTGCACAGATGAGGCTGCATTGATGGACACAGGTGAGGCTGCATTTTTGGGCACAGGTGTAGTGGCATTGATGGACACAGGTGATGCTGCATTGTTGGCCACAGGTGAGGCTGCATTGTTGAGCACAGGTGAGGCTGCATTGATGGGCACAGATGAGGCTGCATTGTTGACACAGGTGAAGCGGCATTGATGGACATGGGTGAGGCTGCATTGTTGGACACAGGTGAAGTGGCATTGATGGACACAGGTGAGGCTGCATTGTTGGGCACAGGCAAGGCTGCATTGTTGGACATAGATGAGGCTGCATTGTTGGGCACAGGTGAGGCTACATTGTTGGGCACAGGTGAGGCTGCATTGTTGGGCACAGGTGAAGCAGCAATGGTGGACACAGGTGAGGCTGCATTGTTGGGCACAGGTGAGGTTGCATTGTTGGGCACAGATGAGGCTGCATTGTTGGCACAGGTTACATGGCATTGATGGACACAGTTGAGGCTGCATTGTTGGGCACAGGTGAAGCAGCATTGATGAACACAGGTGAGGCTGCATTGTTGGGCACAGGTGAGGCTGCATTGTTGGACATAGATGAGGCTACATTGTTGGGCACAGGTGAGGTTACATTGTTGGGCACAGGTGAGACTACATTGTTGGGCACAGGTGAGGCTGTATTGTTGTGCACAGGTGAGGCTGCATTGATGGATATAGGTGAGGCTGTATTGTTGTGCACAAGTGAGGCTGCATTGATGGACACAGGTGAGGCTGCATTGTTATGCACAGATGAGGCTGCATTGTAGGGCACAGTTGAGGCTGCATTGTTGGCACAGGTGATGTGGCATTGATGGACACAGTTGAGGTTGCATCGTTGGGAACAGGTGAATCAGCATTGATGGACACAGGTGAGGCTGCATTGTTGGGCACAGGTGAGGCTGCATTGTTGGGCACAGATGAGGCTGCATTGTTGGCACAGGTTACTTGGCATTAATGGACACAGTTGAGGCTGCATTGTTGGGCACAGGTGAAGCAGCATTGATGGACACAGGTGAGGCTGCATTGTTGGGCACAGGTGAGGCTGCATTGTTGGACATAGATGAGGCTGCATTGTTGGGCACAGGTGAGGCTACATTGTTGGGCACAGGTGAGGCTACATTGTTGGGCACAGGTGAGGCTGTATTTTTTGTGCACAGGTGAGGCTGTATTGTTGTGCACAAGTGAGGCTGCATTGATGGATACATGTGAGGCTGTATTGTTGTGCACAAGTGAGGCTGCATTGATGGACACAGGTGAGGTTTCATTGTTGGGCACAGGTGAGGCTGCATTGTAGGGCACAGGTGAAGCTGCATTGTTGGGCACAGGTGAGGCTGCATTTATGGACACAGGTGATGCTGTATTGATGGACACAAGTGAGGCTGCATTGGTCAACACAGGTAAGGCTGCATTGATGAACACAGGTGAGGCTGCATTGTTGGGCACAGGTGAGGCTGCATTGTTGGGCACAGGTGAGGCTGCATTGATGGGCACAGGTGAGGCGTCATTGATGGGCACTGATAAAGTTGTTGTGAATATTTATTTTTGTAACTTAGTTCGTCACAAACCATTTAAGTGTCATTTGTATGAGGGCATATTTGGGGGCTTTGTTAAAGCCTGACAGATGCCCTGTGTGTGTGTGGATATCTCATACCTGCAATTTCTCCAAAACAAAGCAAAGCTAAAGCTGAATTAAAGCCTCTCAAAAGTCGCAGGTGCTTCAAGTGAGCTTTAAGCGAGCTTTGTCATAGAGTTCTATGGAGGCTTTGAAGACGCTTTGAAGCACCACTAAAGCAGCATGGGGTATAATTTTTGAAGCAAAGCCGAAGCAAAGCAAAGAAAATGCAAGGTGAAAACAGGACTGTAAGATAACCATTTTATTTAGTGACATGGGCTTTTACTGGCAATCAGAGAGCTTTAACAAAGTCTGTATGAAGCCTTGTTTTGAAGCAAGTATAATTTTTGAAGCAAAGCCGAAGCAAAGCAAAGAAAATGCAAGGTGAAAACAGGACTGTAAGATAACCATTTTATTTAGTGACATGGGCTTTTACTGGCAATCAGAGAGCTTTAACAAAGCCTGTCTGAAGCCTTGTTTTGAAGCAAGTATAAACAAGCCTTTAAGGCCTGGCTAGTAGCTCAGGACTTGAAATTTTGAGCCCTGTCCTAGACCATCCATTCTCATCCAGGGATCCTCTAGAAACTGTAGGGGTTCCTTGAGCAGTGGCTGATTAACCTACCAACTGCATAGTTATGGGGTCAACGCCAACTGGTGGCATGTAAGGTTGGCACTGTTCCCACTGATCCCCAATAAAATTGTTTTAGTTTTTCAATTGACCTCCAATGTAAGGTACATTCTTCCTCTCACTGATCTAATATATAAAGAGGCACCTCCCTCACTGACTACAATATAATGACCATTAATGTAAGGGGGCACTTAACTGAGCATTAATGTAAGGGAGTCTGACCATTACTATCATTTTCCTTTTAATTTTGTATATTTTTTACTAAATCATTTTCAAAGTATTCACACTGGGTGTCAAATATTCTAGGTATGCCACATTCTATATTAATTTATTCATTATTATATCTACTACATGCTCATCTTGCTAATGTACCATGAACTGTAGATATAAATACAATGACTGCCACATACAAAAATTGCTTGACCAATATAAGACAATATAAACTCAATCTTTTATTACATCCAATTAAATCATGCAACATGCTTAAAAACCCCATAAGGGAGGGGGCATGGCCAGTGGCAGAACCCGATGGACGCTGTCTAACAGAGCTCTGCAACATAGAGGCTCCTTACTGCGATTAGAAGCGACATTCAGATGACACAAGCAACCAGAGAGACAGGGGAACACAGAGAGCATAATGAGGAAGAGGAAATCACAAGAAGGAGGAAAGAGAGCAGGGAGAGCAGCATATCAGCAATAAGGAAAACACAGAGCCTGATGTAAACAGTCCAGTGAAGCAAAAACGAAGGATGTCTTCTCCAGAGGAACATGTAAGTGAATCTTCATCTGACAATGACCAAATGTTTATAAGCAATCCACATGAAGACCGACTACATGCATTCTCCACCACAGAACAACCAGTCATTGACTCTGACCTGAAAGAAATGTTATTAACATTAAAAAGGGTGACATGATATGGGAGATTTCATGCAGAACTCTAAAAGACACATAGATTCATAGTAGATTATATTGAGGAGAAAATGGGAGATTTTACTGACGGTCAAAATGACTTAGTGGATGCCCACTTTGAGCTTGAAGATGAAATCAAACACCTAAAACTAAGAGTGGCAGACCTAGAGGATAGGCCCAGACAAAATAACATTAAATTTCGTGGCATCCCAGAAAAGATCAAAAACGCAGACCTAAAACAATTCTTGCGACAGATGATCCAAGATCTATTACCGGAGAAATCACAACAATAATTGGTAATTGATAGAGCCCACAGGCTCCCAAAACCCTCCCACATACCGGAGAAATTACCACATGATGTGATCGCAAAAAATCACTTTTTCCACGTAAAAGACCAATTAATGTAATTTGCTTGACAGTATTCTCCACTCCCAGACCAATATGCGGTTATTATACTTTTCTCTGACCTCTCTCAAGTGACCTTATTGGCACTCAACGATCTGATCTCCATTACCAAGATTCTCCGAAATCACAAGTTTATCTACACGTGGGGGTTCCCCACCGAATTCACGATCGAACGAGACAATACCTCTCACACAATATATTAAATTGAAGATGGCCTTAAAATCCTCAAAACCTGGGAAATACTAACACCAGATGAGGAGCTCAATGCCGTAAATAAACCTCCTCCTGGGAAGTTCCCCCAGCAAGGACACAACAGCCTTGGATGAACATTGTATACACTCTCAGATAGCGAATACCCTATAAGTCCTTCTAATGCCGCGTACAGACATTTTCTAGCCATGTTGCCAGAGGCTTTTTTTGGGGGTCCCAAACTCATTTGGAACCCTCCCTCCCCCCCAACCGCTAAATTAACCGATACCAATCCTCTATCTGCTGACTTTGCCAAACCCATACACACTATACCTACCTCTTTTGTGTTCATATTTATGGATGAATTCACCAAAGCATGTACTGTAAGGGTCTGCCTAAGAACTTTCAAATGCTACTGTTTTGAGTTTTGTTCTCCTATTGCGCTAAAATATATATGAATAAGATATGTGAAATATTCTTATATCGATGTCCCAAAAACCTCTGTTAGAAAATTCATGTATGTATGTGAAACATTGCGATAATCAGAAAAATATATATAAGTCCATACATATAACTGTGAATCAAAAGGTGATGTCCATATGTGGTAGATGGAAATCGTCGGGAGGTTGACACTCTGACGTCATCGCCATCTTAGTGTGGACGGGTGCTCGCTATGCCGGCTGGCTATTTGCTGTTTTTAATCTACTTATGTAAGTTTTCTACCTTTTTTTATTAAACTGTCCTGCCAGTATTACACTATGGTCAGTTTCTTTTCATTCACATGCCTGTGAGACGAGAGTTTGGGGTCCTTGCTACATCCTCTTAGCCACGCTGTATGCAGTCAAGTCACACCAGCTGGATTTTCCCATACCAGGACGGAACATAGGCTGGTTTTTGCTTGCCTTGTGGTAAGCGCAATATTTGTGCGGTGGCGGATCACTGAGTGTGGTGTCTCTTTCATCTTTACCACCAAGTCTGGTTGTGTACATTCATGGGCTTCTCTCTGTGACTGATTCTGGTCAATTATCATATATAAAGATTTCCATCTACCACATATGGACATCACCTTTTGATTCACAGTTATATGTATGGACTTATATATATTTTTCTGATTATCGCAATGTTTCACATACATACATGAATTTTCTAACAGAGGTTTTTGGGACATCGATATAAGAATATTTCACATATCTTATTCATATATATTTTAGCGCAATAGGAGAACAAAACTCAAAACAGTAGCATTTGAAAGTTCTCAGGCAGACCCTTGCAGTACATGCTTTGGTGAATTCATCCATAAATATGAACACAAAAGAGGTAGGTATAGTGATTCAATGATCACGACTTCCTCCCCAACTTCATTGATAAATACAGAGATCTGCCATGTCTGTGGCAGGTGAAACACCCTTTTTATAATAATAAAATAAACGTCAAAGAATGCTGACGTGAGGCGTCAGAACGGGGGGAGGGGCCTGATGACAGTGCTGGTGTAAGGGAGCGGAGGCGGGTCAGACGGACCAGGCAGTTTGATTGTAGAGCGGGGTGAGAGCCCGCCGCTACATTACCAAAGGAAACCCCAGGATATCCCACCGCAGCATCACCAACTACAGTGAGAAGGCAGCTGCCGCTCTCCCGAGTCCAGCGGGAGCAGTCGGGAGCAGACAAGCTGACGAGCGGAGCCTGGTGGATGTGAGTGAGGAGCGAGGAAGTGAATGCTCCGTGCCTTTCTTACGATGTGACAAATCCATTAGCAGTGCAATGTGAGGAATGTAATGTTCAATGGAAGGAAGAGCCTGCCTCACAGCCCAGCTTGTCTTACTCCCCCCCTGTGTGATCCCGCCCCTCGCCCCTGCCCCTGCCATCTCCTCTCGCATACTGGTGGGCCACCCTGAGCCGTCCTAGGCTGGAAAATGGTTAGGATGATACACACCTGACCCAGCGAGTGTAACAGTGTACCAGGAGGTCTCGCTGTGGAGATCAGCAGCTGGGCTCGGTCCCCTGCAGAGGAAAAGCAATTGAAGGTGCCTGTAATTAGCTCAGTGCGGGACGGTTTGGAGGTGGGAGAAGGATTCCCCCCCAAGTATGAAAATTAACCTTTATCTCCATTGAAATGCACTGTTTAGTACTCCTGTGAAGATTTAAAGAGACTGACATAAATAACTTTATCATATTATATGTGCTTCTACTTGACCAACCATAGTCCCATCTCTGTAAAAGTGGCTTTTCAATAAAAAAAAAACATACCTGTATAGATTTTGGGACTTTTTAAGGGGTAAAACCAGGAAACAGGCTATATGACAGTATAGCGCAAGTAAAACGCTGAGCCAACAAGCCCCGGAGGGAAGGTCCCAGCGCTAGCGTTAGTTGAAGTTGGTACACTGGTACACCGAATATCTCGGAGGTCAACTTGCTTTATGCTGTCTGTCTTTGACTGACTAAATCGTACAGCGTGATTTAAATAAAGCGGCAGGGGGGTAATTAAGGAGGTAATATGAGAGGTCACTCGCAAAAAACAGCAGAACCTAAGATCCCTAGAGAGAGTTTAAACACCAGCACTATCCAGAAATATCTCAAGGACATAAGCTTAAAGAGTCCCGGACTAGATAAGAAACAAACAGGAACAAAAGAAAAAAAGAAAGACTCGCTGAAACAAAAGGGGCGACAGGGGGAGAGGCCCAGGGAGGATTCGGAGCTGGAAAGAGAGCCTGTTTTCAGTGATATGGAGTAGCAAAGAAACATTGCACTAATCCCCACCAAAACAGAAATGCTGGAAATGTTCTCTAAACTAGAAAATTCTATAAAGTCAGAGTTATTAAACGTTCGGACGGACATGGGTCACCTGTTGAGTAGAGTAGAAGAGGCAGAGGAAGTGTCAGGAATTCAGGCTAAAGAGATTCTAGAACTAAAAACGCAAATGAAGAAAATGCAGAGCGACTATCAAATCATGACATACAAATTGGAAGAACAAGAAAATCAAAGTCACCACCAAAACCTGCAGATTAGATTTCTACCTGAACAACAGGGTGAGGACTTGGGGATCAAAATGCAAAAAAATTTTAACCCTATTTTGGGAAGACAGGAGGATGAGATCTTAAAGATAGATAGGGTACACAGGATCAGAAAACCCTCAAACCTGAAACAGGACATTCCCAGAGATGTAATTGTTAAATTCCACTCATATGAAGACAAAGAAAAGATCTGGATTAGTTTACGGGGATCCCCCCCAGTTCGCTTTGAGAATAAAGAATTACAGATTTTCTCTGACTTATCAGCAGGAACCCTGGCACAGAGAAGGCAGCTTAGACCACTGCTAGACCAACTGAGAAAGTCAAATATAAAGTACAGCTGGGGGTTCCCAACATCCCTTGTAGTAATGAAAGAGGGTAGATCGTATAGGATGAAGTTCCTGGAGGAGCTACAAGATTTCTGTGAAAATTTGGGTATTCCCGTCCTGGACATTTCATGATAAAGTTAAAAGTTGTTTTTTTTTTTCCTGGGACTCTTGCGAGGACATTGAGGGAAAGAATTTTTTTTTCTTTCCCACTCAGTGTTGACCTCCACAAGGTCTATTGTTATTAAATTAAGAGTACACGGGCTGGGGGGGGGGGGGGGGGCAGGGGGGAGAGGGGGGCGTTAAATTAATATAGATAAAATGTGATGTTGGGGGGTCTCGGGGGAGGGTATTTCAAGGGTTGGCTAGTTAAAAGACATAAAATACTAAAAGTACTTCAACAGTATCAGGCTGATGTGGTATTCCTTCAGGAGACCCACCTGGCTCTGGATTCCAATATCAAGTTGTATTCGCCAGCATTGCCCATCTGGTTCTATAGCGGTACACCTATAAGGTAATCCAAGGGGGTAGCAATTGGGTTCTCAAGAACATCTAAGTTCTCTTTGATTAATAGATTGACAGTTCCTGAAGGCCGCTATCTGTTCCTGAGGGGTAACTTGGGGAATAGAACGTTTACACTAGCAAATGTCTACTGCCCAAATAAAAACCCGACTGCATTTTTAAAGCAGGTGCTGGTCAAGCTGATGGAATTTAAGGCTGGGGAGGTAGTTCTGGCAGGGGATTTCAATTTCTGACTTGATCCTACCTTAGACAGTACGTCCTGGGCACAGGGGACAAGTAAGGTTCAGTTAAAAATGATCAGGCGCCGGCTGCACCAATGCCACATAATGGATGTGTGGAGGGTGCAGCATGCAAAAGTAAATGATTACACCTTCTTCTCCCCTGTGCACGGGATTTACTCAAGACTGGACTACATTATGACGGATCATAGCTTACTGGATTTTGTGGAGGAAACCAGAATAGAAATTATCTTGTTATTTGATCATTCCCCAGTCTCAATGAGAATTAGGATCCCGGAGTTCCAAAGAAAAACATTCTCCTGGAAGTTAAATGAAAACTTATTAAAAGACAATAAAGTGTCAGAAACGGTACAGGAGGAAATTGATTTCTTTTTTAAGGTTAACGACACGGGGAAATTCCTTCTTTCACTATTTGGGAGGCACACAAAGCGTATATTAGGGGGGTTCTTATCGCTATCGAGGCTGGGGAAAAAAAAAGAGAAAGGAAAAAAGGGTAAAACTTATTGAAGAAATATATTTACTAGAACAAAATCATAAAAAATACAAGGGACAGCATCAGGAAAGCTTCCATCAGCTAGCCATTAAAAGGGAGGAGCTAAAGGATAGCATGGAGCAGAACTCGAGAAGGGCCTTAAATAAAATAACAAGAGAAAGATACTAGTGGGGAAACAAATCAAGTAAGCACCTTGTGAGGTTACCGAAAAAGAAAAGAGACTTGAATTTCATTGAGAAAACACAAAATAAAAAAGGCGAGGTGGTATCTACAACCAAAGGGATAGCGGAAGAATTTAGGAAGTACTATAAAGGCCTGTACACTGTGGGACAAAGGGGAGCGTCGGTTCAAACAGAGGACAGGAAAGTGGAAGAATTCTTGAATGAGGCAGGGGTGGCCGGGCTGTCTGAGGAGGATAGAGCTGTCTTGGACAGACCTATAACTGAAGATGAAATTCATGCCGCTCTGAAGGATTCGCCAAAGGGAAAAAGTTTGGGCCCAGATGGGTTTACTACCCTCTATTTGAAACAATATAAACATACTTTAGTACCGAGGCTATGCCACTACTGGAATGAACTGGGTGCCAATGACTTAATGGGGGGAGATGCCCTGTCTGCGACCATTACCCTGATATTGAAGGAGGGAAAGAACAACATGTTGTGCTCTAGCTATAGACCCATTGCGATATTAAACGCTGAAACCAAACTATATGCCAAGGTTTTGGCGGGTAGGTTAAAGGATAAAATGACTACCCTGGTGCACCCAGACCAGGTAGGGTTTATCCTGGGAAGAGAGGGCAGGGATAATGGAGTGCGATCATTGCTCCTTCTGGAGTCTATTAAATCTGGTGGGCCCCCGGCTCTATTACTGTCGATGGACGCCAAAAAAATGTTCGATAGGGAAGACTGGGGACTCATGATAAAAACATTGGAAATAATGGGAGTTGGTCCAAGATTCATTACATGGGTGAAAATTCTATATAATTATCCTTCGGCATCCGTGAAAGTAAATGGGGTTCTTTCTAGACCTTTTAAGATGGAGAATGGTACCAGACAGGCATGCCCATTGTCCCCCCTTCTTTTTGTATTGACTTTGGAACCCTTGTTGGCATATATCCAAAATAATCCAGATTGTAAAGGGGTGAAGATAGATTCAGAAGAACATAAACTCGCGGCGTTTGCTGACGATGTTCTGTTCTATATTACTAACCCTGGGATTACAATACCGAATTTGCTGCAGATTTTAAAAAGGTATGGAGATATCTCCAACTTTAAGATAAACCTCAGCAAATCAGAAGTCCTAAATATCAATGTGGACAAATCGGAAGAAGTAAAACTCTCAAGGGAATTTCATTTTCCCTGGAGAAAGGATATACAATACCTGGGAATCAAACATCTAATACGCTGAAGAAAATGTATCTAATTAACTACATCCCCTTGCTGGACAAAATTAGGCAAGAAACGAAAAACATGTTAATGCGCCCCCTCTCTTGGATGGGTTGCATTAACACAGTAAAAATGGTGTTAGCCCCGAAAATACTCTACATATTCCAGATGCTTCCGATCCCACTCCCACATTCATATATGAGAGACCTCTGAAGCCTAAGTGCAAGGTTTGTCTGGTGTGGCAAAAAGCCACGAATTGCATACTCAGTTTTGACTAGGGGGAAAAAGCAAGGAGGACTAGCTCTTCCAGATTTTAATAAATATTACATCTCAGTAACACTATCACGGGTGATGGAATGGTCAAGGGAGGTCTCGGATAAGAGATGGGTTAATATTGAACATAGTATGAGCAGCACACGCTTAGGACACATTATATGGAATCCTCCAAAATATAGATCACTCAGCACAAAAACAGCGTTTTTAACGCTTAACACTCTCAAATTTTGGGATCACATTCATTTAGGATATTTAGTTTCAAGAAGGAATTTTGAGGAGTTTTTTCTGTAAGCCTTTTTTTTCTGTACGGTTTTAGCTTTGTATATGTAAAATATAAATAAAAAATTAAGGAAATAGTAATAAAATAAAGAGGAAGGCAGCGCTGGATCAGTTGCTGAAATTGGTGAAGCTGGTGATTCCCATGGAAACCATCCCCTATTTGAAGCGCAAAATTGGTGGCCTGAGGAGCACATACTGTATAATAGGGAGTGCAAAAAGGTCCAGGATTCCATGAGATCAGGAGCAGCAGCAGATGATATTTATGTCCCCAGGCTGTGGTACTACGACAGACTGCGTTTTTTGTCAGACCAGACTGAAATCAGGCAATCACTCTCAACCCTTTCTTCCACTCTTCCTTCCATTCTTCCTTCCACATCAGATGAGGCTTCCGACGTACAACCTGAGCCTTCCAACCCAGGAAGAAGTGGAGGAGCCCAGCTTGAGCCAGGTATAGCATTGTTCAACATATTTCTTGTCCAAAAATTGAATGATGTTAACTAGATGTTAGTATTGATCACTAATTTCGGACTTAACAAAGTGGTTTACATATCAATAGACAGTAGTAGCCTAAAATGAATGGAACAAGAATGAAAAATGCTGGTGTCAGAATGATAGTCTTTTCTATTTGTTAACATTCAATTTGCAACAGTCATAAGCTCAAAATTGTGTGTGATTGATGACCAGAAAACTAAAACTATGTCCCATTTTCATACACAGGAAAGTCTCAGCCAGGAGGAGGCCATGGAAAGTGTCAGCCAGGAGGAGGCCATGGAAAGTGTCAGCCAGGAGGAGGCCATGGAAAGTCTCAGCAAGGAGGAGGCGGGGGTAAGTGGCAGCCAGGAGGTGGCCGGGCCCAGTAGCCTGACCGAATCCCAGGTTCCTCCCCTCCGTCTTACAACAAAAAGTACCAGGAAGGGGAGGAGCATGGAGGAGTCAGCGCTTTCTTTGATTCGGTAGGCTACTGCGGCCCTCAGATCCACCCCCAATATTCAAGAGGCCTATGCCTGCATGGCTGCCAGCAAAATGCAGGAAATAGAGGTGGGCCAATGCCTCATTTGTGAGGAAGTGATCTATCTGGCCCTAAATAAGGGGTTGAAGGGAGAACTCACAAGCAAAACCCACCTGTGTAAGTTGGACCATCCTCCTCCTCCACCCCCTCCACCTCCTGCCACAACTCCAACACCAGAGCCACAGCCTGAAAGCAAGTGTGGAAGGAAGACAAGAGAGTGATAGCCTGGGTTCAGTCTGGTCTGGCAAAAGATGCCGGCTGTTGTAAGACCACAGCCTTGGGACATATATGTCATCCACTGCTGCTCCCGATCTCTCGGAGTCATGGACCAGATTGTACTCCCTAATAAATGGACTCCTGAGGCTACCAATTTTGCCTGTCAAATATGTGATGCGTACAAAGGCTTTGCCAATTTCACCAGTTTATCCAACGTTGCCTTCCTCTTTATTTTGTTATGACCCCTAATAGATGTATATTTTTTTTTATCACAAATACTTGGCTATGTGTTTTAGTTCAAAAAGGACAGTTTGTTTGTAAGTAGGCAGGTATATTTCAAAAATACAATGTCAAATTAACAAGGGACACCAACACCAACCAATCTCCTTGAGGTTAAAAAATACAAGATAATAATGGTGTTGTTTTAACTTGACACACAAAGCGAGAAAAAATATTATGGAGATCACTAGAAAAAAAAAAAAACAGGAGATCTGTACCAGAAAAAAGTAGATCACTATAAAAAAATATATAAACATTATTCTGGAGATCTGGCAGCAAAAAAAAAAAAGATTATTCATGAGATCACGAGAAATAATAAATAAATCAATTTGTCAGAACTCTGTGTGGATATCAGCAGCAAAACAACTTCATTATTCTAGCATTATAAAGAAGAAGGGAATGTGCTGCATTAAAAGATTAAAAACTTTGCAGCGTGACGAATGTGCAATCTCCATTATGAACGCTAGTTTTACCAGACTGTCTCGTAATTGATTCAGAGCATGCGTGGAATTTTGTGCGTCGGAATTGTCTACACACGCTCGGAATTTGTTGTAGGAAAATTTGAGATCCAGCTCCTCAAATTTTTATTGTTCCAAATTCCGACAGAAAATGTCAGAAAAAAGTGACAACAGGCTCACATCGAACATTTGTTGTTGGAAATTCCGATCGTGTGTACGCGGCATTATAGGGCGTACACACGGTCTGACTTTGTTCCGACATTCCGACAACAAAATCCTAGGATTTTTTCAGATGGATGTTGGCTCAAACTTGTTTTGCCTACACATGGTCGCACAAAGTTGTCGGAATTTCCGATCGACAACCACGCGGTCACGTACACCACGTACGACGAGACTAGAAAAGGCCGGTTCAGAACCAAGCGCGGCACCCTTTGGGCTCCTTTTGCTAATCTCGTGTTAGTAAAAGTTTGGTGAGAGACGATTCGCGCTTTTTCAGACTCGTGGCTTTCAGATCATTTTCTGCCGTTCAGTTTGTGCTTGTGGGTTTGTATCTGCTCTTCAGTGCGTGCAAGCAAGTTCCGCGTGACTTTAAGTAGTCATTGTATTCTTGTTCGTTCGTTACTGGTTTTCAGGTCGCTCTTCACAGGCCTTCAGTGCGTTCTGTTACTTCGTTCTGTGCAGTCGACCGTTTTCTAGCCATGTTTCGTATGCGTACTCCTCGTAGAGTTCGTGCTGTGCGGGGGCTTGGTGTTGGGGTCCTGACCTTGACACAAGTCCAGTCCATGAACAGGGTGGGGAGGAGTTCATGGACCAAGAATTGGTTGCTTCAGCGTGACCAGTTCTCTCATATGCCTTTGCTCCGTGAGATCCGTGAGAATAATCCTGAGGATTTCAGGAACTTTCTCAGGATGACGGACCCCGTGTTTCACCGTTTGTTGGCTTCGCTGACCCCCTATATTAGCAGGCAGGATACCTGCATGAGGCAAGCCATCACTGCGGAGCAGGAGTTCTCGACAGGCATCTCCCCCAGGCTCTGGGGATCATTATCCCAGAGACCTGTTCTGCCATCATCCAGGTCCTGCAGAAGGAGTATATGAAGGTAAGATTTTTATCCATTTATATCCCATTTTATTGTATTGATTGTTTGGCCATATGGTAAAACCTGAAGGCTATATCAGACATCAGTATTTAGCGTTCAGATGGGGGGAAATCACCCCTGGAAAAGCCAAATTTGGAAGAAAAATTATAGACCCGTATCCTTATTAAACTCCAACATGAAGATATATTCTAAGATACAAGCTAACTGCCTTCTTGAAGTGACACCATACCTCATAGGAGCTGACCAAGTAGGGTTTGTAAAAGGCCGACAAGGCCCAGATGGTACCAGACATATGATTAATTTGATTAATCACTTAGAACGCAGTCAAATCCCTTCTCTGCTTCTCAATACCTCAATGTCCCTAAATACCAGAGGTCTCCAAACCCCGGCCCATGGGCCACATCCTGCCCACAGGTGGGCATGTTTTGTCTGGCCCGCAGCTTGCCCTGACTCTGTCAACACAGCACTGCCACTGTCTTTAAAAAGCAGCTGCCGTTATCGGCAGTACATGTTTGGCAGGTCCTGAACACAAAGCCACTCCCCCCTACACCCTCCCATGCTGCAGAGGATTGGCTGCTGTGCTGTGTTGAGGATTGGCTGCTAGGAGGTGACGTCACCAGCGTGGCACCTCCCATCTTCCAGCCCGCTGTTTAGATTAGAAATCCTTCCACCTTAGACTGAAGCCTGCGTATGTAGCAGTGGGTGGGAGTCGGGCAGTGCAGAAGAGCTGTAGTTGGCTCCTACAGTGAAAAGAGGCAAGCGTCAAATGGGCAGACATACATGTACAGGAGACTCTGATGGGGACACTGCTAATAGAAACACGGATAATGGGGACACACTGCTGGGGACATGGATAATGGGGACATGAATAATGGGGACACTCTGCTGGGGACACGGATAATGGGGACACTCTGCTGGGTAGGGACAAGCTTCAAGTTCGAGTTGAACTCATGTTCGACTCGAACATTGGCTGTTCGCAAGTTCGCCGAACAGCGAACAATTTGGGGTGTTCGCGGCAAATTCGAATGCCGCGGAACACCCTTTAAAAGTCTATGGGAGAAATCAAAAGTGCTAATTTTAAAGGCTTATATGCAAGTTATTGTCATAAAAAGTGTTTGGGGACCTGGGTCCTGCCCCAGGGGACATGGATAGATGCAAAAAAAGTTTTAAAAACGGCCGTTTTTTCAGGAGCAGTGATTTTAATAATGCTTAAAGTCAAACAATAAAAGTGTAATATCCCTTTAAATTTCGTACCTTGGGGGTGTCTATAGTATGCCTGTAAAGGGGCGCATGTTTCCCGAGTTTAGAACAGTCTGACAGCAAAATTACATTTGGAAGGAAAAAACCCATTTAAAACTACCCGCGGCTATTGCATTGCCGACAATACACATAGAAGTTCATTGTTAAAAACGGCATGGAAATTCCCCACAGGGAAACCCCGAACCAAAATTTAAAAAAAAAATGACGTGGGAGTCCCCCTAAATTACATACCAGGCCCTTCAGGTCTGGTATGGATATTAAGGGGAACCCCGGCCAAAATTTAAAAAAAAAAATGACGTGGGGTTCCCCCTAAATTCCATACCAGACCCTTTAGGTCTGGTATGGATTTTAAGGGGAACCCCGCACCAAAAAAACAAAAAAAAAACGGTGTGGGGTCCCCCCAAAAATCCATACCAGACCCTTATCCGAGCACGCAACCTGGTAGGCCACAGGAAAAGAGGGGGGGACAAGAGTGCGGCCCCCCCCTCCTGAACCGTACCAGGCCACATGCCCTCAACATTGGGAGGGTGCTTTGGGGTAGCCCCCCAAAACACCTTGTCCCCATGTTGATGAGGACAAGGGCCTGATCCCCACAACCCTTGCTGGTGGTTGTGGGGGTCTGCGGGCGGGGGGCTTATCGGAATCTGGAAGCCCCCTTTAACAAGGGGACCCCCAGATCCCGCCTCCCCCGTGTAAAATGGTAAGGGGGTACTTACCCCTACCATTTCACTAAAAAACTGTCAAAAATGTTAAAAATGATAAGAGACAGTTTTTGACAATTCCTTTATTTAAATGCTTCTTCTTTCTTCTATCTTCCTTCATCTTCTGGTTCTTCTGGCTCTTCTGGTTCTTCCTCCGGCGTTCTCGTCCAGCACCTCCTCCGTGGCGTCTTCTATCTTCTTCTCCTCCTTCGTCACCGTGCGTCAGAGGGGGGCGGGGTCACTGGGTGGCCCCGCCCCCCGTTATTTAAGAACCGTCAGACGAGGAGACTCTGTCACACAGCGGGAGCCTCCCTCCATGCCAGCATGGGTGCGGAGCGGCCCGGAGAAGAAAATGAAGAAGAGAAGAAGAGAAGAAGGAAGAAGAGAAGAGGATGAAGAAGAAGATGAAGAGAAGAGCGGGAGCCTCCCCTCATGCCATGGGTGCGGAGCGGCCCGAGGAGAAGAAGATAGAAGACGCCGCGGAGGAGATGCTGGACGAGAGCGCCGGAGGAAGAACCAGAAGAGCCAGAAGAACCAGAAGAAGAAGATGAAGGAAGAAGTATTTAAATAAAGGAATTGTCAAAAACTGTCTCTTGTCATTTTTAACATTTTTGACAGTTTTTTAGTGAAATGGTAGGGGTAAGTACCCCCTTACCATTTCACACGGGGGGCCGGGATCTGGGGGTCCCCTTGTTAAAGGGGGCTTCCAGATCCCGACAAGCCCCCCACCCGCAGACCCCCACAACCACCGGCCAGGGTTGTGGGGATGAGGCCCTTGTCCTCATCAACATGGGGACAAGGTGTTTTGGGGGGCTACCCCAAAGCACCCTCCCAATGTTGAGGGCATGTGGCCTGGTACGGTTCAGGAGGGGGGGTGCACTCCCTTCCCCCCCTCTTTTCCTGTGGCCTGCCAGGTTGCGTGCTCGGATAAGGGTCTGGTATGGATTTTTGGGGGGACCCCGCGCCGTTTTTTGTGGGGGTTTTTTGGCGCGGGGTTCCCCTTAAAATCCATACCAGACCTGAAGGGTCTGGTATGGAATTTAGGGGGAACCCCACGTCATTTTTTTTTAAAATTTTGGCCGGGGTTCCCCTTAATATCCATACCAGACCTAAAGGGCCTGGTATGTAATTTAGGGGTCTCCAACGTCATTTTTTAAAAAAAATTTTGGTTCGGGGTTTCCCTGTGGGGAATTCACATGCCGTTTTTATCAATGAACTTCTATGTGTATTGTTGGCAATGCAATAGCCGCGGGTAGTTTTAAATGGGTTTTTTCCATCCAAATGTCATTTTGCTGTCAGACTTTTCTAAACACGGGAAACATGCGCCTCTTTACAGGCATACTATAGACACCCCCCAGGTACGAAATTTAAAGGGATATTACACTTTTATTGTTTGACTTTAAGCATTATTAAAATCACTGCTCCTGAAAAAACGACCATTTTTAAAACTTTTTTTGCATTGATCCATGTCCCCTGGGGCAGGACCCGGGTCCCCAAACACTTTTTATGACAATAACTTGCATATAAGCCTTTAAAATGAGCACTTTTGATTATTCATGTTCATGTCCCATAGACTTTAATGGTGTTCGCTTGTTCGAGCGAACTTTTTTCCTGTTTGCATGTTCTGGTGCGAACCGAACAGGGGGGTGTTCGGCTCATCCCTACTGCTGGGGACATGGATAATGGGGACACTCTTCTGGGGACACAAATAATGGGGACACTCTCCTGGGGACACAGATAGTGAGGACTCTCTGCTGGGGACACGGATAATGAGGACACTCTGCTGGGGACGCAGATAATGGGGAAAATCTGCTAGGGACATGGTTAATGGGGACACTGCTGGGGACACGGATAATGGGGACACGGATAATGGGGACGCTCTCCTGGGGACACAGATAATGGGGACACTCTGCTGGGGACATGGATAATGGGGACACAGCTAATGGGGACACAGCTAATGGGGACACTGATAATTGGGACACTCTGCTGGGGACACGTATAATGGTGACACAGACAATGGGAACACAAATAATGGAGACACTGATAATGGGGACACTCTGCTGGGGACACGGATAATGGGGACACTCTCCTGGGGACACAGATAATGGGGACACTCTGCTAGGGACACGGATAATGGGAACACTCTCCTGGTGCCACGGATAATGGGGACACTCTGCTGGGGACACTGCTAATGGGGACACTGCTAATGGTGACACTGCTAAAGGGGACACTCTGCTGCGGACACAGATAATGGGCACACGGATAATGGGGCCACTGCTATTGGGAACACAGCTAATGGGGACAGTGATAATGGGGACAGTGATAATGGGGACACTGATAATGGGCACATTGATAATGGGGACACTTTGCTGGGAACAAGGATGATGGGAACATGGATAATGGGGACACTCTGCTGGGGACCCTGATAATGGAGACACTGATAATGGGGACACTCTGCTGGGGACAAGGATAATTGGGACACTGCTAATGTGGACCCTGATTATGGGGACACTCTGCTGGGGGCACGGATAATGTGGACACGGATAATGGGGACATGGATAATGGGAACACTCTGCTGGGGACACTGATAATGAGGACGCTGAAAATGGGGACGCTGATAATGGGGACACTGGTAATGGGGACACTCTGCTGGAGACAATGATAATGGGGACACTGATAATGGGGAAACTCTGCTGTTGACACTAATAATGGGGACACTCTGCTGGGGACACTGATAGTGGGGACATTGATAATGGGGATACTGATAATTGGTAAACTCTGTTGGGGACACTGATAATGGGTACATTTATAGTGGGGAGACTCTGATGGGCACACAGATGTGTGGAAAGCTCTGATGGGGCCACAGATGTATGGAAGACTCTGATGGGGACACAGATGTGCGGAAGACTCTGATGGGGACACAGAGGTGCGGAAGACTCTGATGGGGACACAGATGTGCGAGGAGTCTCTGATGGGGACACAGATGTGTGGAAGACTCTGATGGGGACACAGACGTGTGGAAGACTCTGATGGAGACACAGATGTGTGAGGAGTCTCTGATGGGGACACAGATGTGTGGAAAGGCTTTGATGGGGACACAGATGTGTGGAAGGCTCTGATGGGGACACAGACGTGTGGAAAGGCTCTGATAGGGACACAGTTGTGTGGAAAGGCTCTGATGGGGACACAGACGTGCGGAACACTCTGATGGGGACACAGATGTGCGGAACACTCTGATGGGGACACAGATGTGTGGAAGGCTCTGATGGGGACACAGACATGCAAAATACTCTGATGGGGACACAGACGTGTGGAAGGCTCTGATGGGGACACAGACGTGCGAAAGACTCTGATGGGGACACAGACATGTGGAAGGCTCTGATGGGGACACAGACATCTGGAAGACTCTGATAGGGACACAGACGTGTGATAGGCGCTGATGGGGACACAGATGTGTGGAAAGGCTCTGATGGGGATACAGATGTGCGGAAGACTCTGATGGGGACACAGATGTGTGGAAGGCTCTGATGGGGACACAGATCTGTCAAAAGGCTCTGATGGGAACACAGACATGTGGAAAGGCTCTGATGGGGACACAGGTGCATGGAAGGCTCTGTTGGGGACACAGACATGTGGAAGGCTCTGATGAGGACAGAGATGCATGGAAGACTCGGATGGGGAATCAGATGTGTGGAAGGCTCTCATGGGGACACAGATGTGTTGAAAGGTTCTGATGGGAACACATATGTGTGGAAATGCTCTGATGAAGACACAGCCGCATGGAAGGCTCTGATGGGGACACAAATGTGTGGAAGGCTCTGATGGGAACACAGACGTGTGGAAAGGCTCTGATGGGGACACAGATGTGTGGAAAGGCTCTGATGGGGACACAGACTTTGGAAAGGCTCTGATGGGGACACAGACATGTGGAAAGGCTCTGATGGGGACACAGATGTGTGAGGAGTCTCTGATGGGGACACAGATGTGTGGAAAGACTCTGATAGGGACACAGATGTGGCGGAGACAATGTTGGAGACACATATGTATGGAAACACAGTTGTATGGAATGACTCTGATGGGGACACAGATGTGAGGGGCAATCTGAGATATAGATATAAAGGGAATCTTGAGAACGATACTGACATAAGGGGGGGAATATGATGGGGACTCTGACGTAAGAGGGGACTCTGACGGGGGATGTAAGGGGGGCTTTCTTATAATGGTGGACTCTGGCGGGGACTGTCATGTAAGGGGTGACTTTGATTTGGATTCTGATGTAAGTGTAAACTCTCAAATTTTTTCCTTGTTCAAATATCTCCTTCAGTTATGGAAGGAAAAAAGAAAAGAAAAGTGGACAGCGAGTGCCGCTTGTTTAATGAACAATGGAACATAAAGTACTTTTTTGTACAAGCAGACGATAAAGTCTCATTTGCAACAAAACTGTTGCAGTTTTGAAGGAGTACAATTTGCATAGGCACTATGAGACAAAACATGAACAAAGTTATTCCAAATCCACAGGAACACAGAATTCGGAAAAATTTCTATCGATGTAACGCAATTTGCTTTCCCAAAAAGCTCTATTTACGCATGAAAATGAAGCTTTAACTCGGGCCAGTTATAAAGTAAATTATGCCTTGGCTAAAAGAGGAAAACCATTCACTGATGGAGATCTTATCAAGGAGTGTATGATGGAAGCAGTGGAAGAGTTATGCCCAGAATAAGCAAATTTGTTCAAAATTATAAGTCTTGCACCAAATACTGTTGCTCGTAGATTTGATGATATAGGAAGCAATATAGTTAATCCGATTGCAGAAAAAGCAAAAAATGTTCAGGTGTATTCTCTCGCACTTGATGAGTCAACTGATGTGTGTGATGCATCACAACTTTTAGTATTCATTCATGGTGTCGACAGTGAATTTGACGTCACACAAGAGTTAGTATCAGTGCATAGCATGCACAGCACAGTAACTGGAGAAGACATCTTCAAAGAACTGCAAAAAACTGTGATGGAATATAACGTGGAGTGGAATAAACTGCAATGTATGACAATTGATGGAGAAAAAAACGTGTCTGGGGCAAAGAAAGGTTTAGTTGGACAAATCACAAAAACTTGCGAGGTTGATGGATTCCCAAAGCCCATGTTCCTGCATTGCATTATCCATCAGGTCATATCCTGTGAGGTCATATCCTGTGAGGTGAAAGCTCATATCCTGTGAGGTGAAAGCAGCTCGGTGAAGCAGCTCTGTGAAGCAGCACTGGCCACCCGGCCTACCAGCTCTGGCCACCCGGCCTCCCAGCTCCGGCCACCTGGCCACTCATCCTTGGATCCTCAGATTCATCCCGGACTCCCCCTGCAGCAGTACACCGGGACCCCCCCTATCCGTCACCCCCCCTATCCGTTACACCGATATACTTCAGACGCCGCATTCAGCCGGCCGGCCGCTCAGGACACCCCGCGGCTCCGGCCTAGCTCCGGCTGCTAGCCCGGTGCACATCACTGCCTTTCCTCCCACAACCGAGCAGTAGCTCGACCACCCCCCCTCCTGCTTGACCATCCTCACCGGATCTATCCGCCCACCATCATCTGACGGTCCGGGGAACAACGCAGGACAGTCCGCAGCTCGGGCCTAGCCGGCGGCCATCTTGGTAGTCCCTACCCTCGGCCAGCCCGCGGCTCGGGCCTAGCCGGCGGCCATATTGGCACACCCAGTGCCGAACGGTGCAGCATCCTAGGACCCCCCTCCGAGGCCATTAGCCCCCGGCCGCGTCACCTCCCGGTTGGATCCACCATCCCTTAGGTCCCTCTGTCCAGCCCACCCTCCCCCCCGGGACACCACCGCAGCTGCGGTCTAATCACCCTGATTCGGTGGGACAGACCACGGCTGCGGCCTAGTTCAGGCCAGCCAGCCACCCATACCCCCTCCCACTCTTGTCCAACAGAGCCCCGTGTCCCGCCACACCTGGAATCACCCCTCCCGCTACTTGACCTCACCGCAGGGGCACTGGGTATTCACCGGAGGCCAGTCCACCTTAATCGCCCTAGACGCAGCCACCGCACCACCTATCAGTAAGTAGCGTCAGATCCCCCTCCCTATCTCCTCTGGACCATCCATACAGGTAAGCCACTGGGGGTACTCTAGCAGTTGATCCAGGGGCCCAAGTCCGATCGCCCCTCGGGGGGGTCAGGAAGGAATTTTTTCCTCTGCTGCACAATTGGCAAACACAGCTAGGGGTTTTTTGCCTTCCTCTGGATCAACAAGAGGGCGGTAGGCAGCCTCACCTCCTCCAGTACCTCCGCACCAACACTCAGCCCGTCACCCACACCACTCCAGAAGCAGTGGCAGCCATCTGATCCCTCCATTCCCCTGCAAGCGCATCATCGCCACATCAGTACCATCATCAGAACACCCTTCCTTCAAGCAACTCCGTCTTCCTCTTCATGTGCAACTTCAAATACACAGCAGACACCCTCCACAGGCTAAGAAACACTGCCGCAACTTTACCGACCGCCACTCAAAAAAGACTAAAAAAAGAACAATTACTAAGGACCAACCCACAATCAACCATCAAATGCAGGGAGACACCGATCCAACCACAACAACTAGCATGCGCCCTGATCAACACCAGATCTGCAGTCAAGCACAGGCTGGAAATCCACGACTTCATCATCGAAAACAACATAGACTGCCTCTTTATCACAGAAAGCTGGCCAACATCCGACTGCAACACCATCCTAACTGAATTGGTGCCCGAGAACTACAGTATCCTAACCGAGCATAGAATAGGAAAAAAAGGAGGAGGCCTAGCAGTGATTTTCAAATCGCACCTCGGGTTCACCAAACCAACTTTACAGAACTCAGTGCCTTTCATGGAAACACTCTCACTGCATCTTCAAACAACACCTCAAGACACCATTCACATACTACTATGCTACAGACCACCAGGACCAAAGACCAATCTCCTTACTCCACTCACTGAATTCTTCTCAATACATACCCTGAAAACCAAAAACCTTCTGGTACTTGGGGATTTTAACCTGTGGGCTAACTCTGCCCAAGACTCTATCGCAACCGCCTGCGTCAACCAAATGGAAGAACTAGGCCTTCAACAACTGATAAATGCTCCCACGCACAGTTCAGGACACACTTTAGATCTCATCTTCAAACAGAATATGGACATCAACATATTTGACAACACTCCACTACCATGGACGGACCACCATGCTATCAAATTTAAAATCACCACTAACACCATCCTCCAAAAACAGAAACGCGCAACAACAACACACTGGAATAGATCTCAGAAGAAACTACACTCCGTGCTCTTCAAAACTTCACTATCAAGCAAAATTCTTTTGCTAAACTCAAACCTCTCAACGGAACAAACACTCAACTCCCTAAACAATGTATTACTACAAACAGCAGACTCAGTGGTGCCAAAACGCAGAACACTCGTCCGCAAAAAAAACTCACGTTGGTTTAATGGCACTCTGACCCTACTCAAGCAAGAATGTAGAAGAGCTGAGAGAGCATGGAGAAGAAATCCCTCCAAGGAAAACCATGCTAACTACAAAGCACTCACTGTGAAATACGACAAGGCAATCTTCAAAGCCAAAAAAGGACATTTCTCAGACACCATCTCATCTGCCTTAAACCGTCCGCGGGAACTTTCCAAAATAGTTGCTCAGTCAATGAACCCGATCTGCTTAGAGCCCCCAGCAAATGATACTCAAGAATTCTGCAATGAGTTATCAGATTTCTTCATCGACAAAATCGACAAGATTCGGAAATCAATTAATCAGAAAATAACACACAAACTTACTCAACCGAAGCAAAAAGAAGATATCGACACGAACATCACTCAACCACCGAATTTCTTTTTGTCCCCAATCACCACTGACACGACTAAAAACATCATCAGAAGCCTTCGAGACAGCACATCACCAAACAACATCATCCCCACTAAACTGTTGAAAGAATGTTCCGACATCTTGGCCCCTACCCTAACACATCTCATAAATCAATCATTCAAAGAAGGGACTGTGCCAACTTCCCTTAAGCAAGGCATCGTCAAACCCCTGCTAAAGAAACCCAATCTCGACCCTAAGGACCCTAACTGCCGCAGATCAATAACAAGCCTCAACACCATCTCCAAGATTATAGAGAAAGCAGTAGTACAGCAGCTACAATGCCACCTGGACACACACCAACTCCTGGACCCTCTGCAATCGGGCTTCCGCCCAGGCCATGGCACAGAAACAGCACTTCTCAAAATATGGGACGACACCCTTGAAGCAGCAGATGACGGAGAACCTAGTCTCCTGGTACTGTTAGACCTCAGCGCAGCATTCGATACAGTGGACCACAATACTTTACTTGTCCGCCTCGCAGAAGTTGCAGGAGCTACAGATTCTGCTCTAAAATGGTTTGCATCTCTCTTAAAGAATCGCTCTCAGATAGTGAAACTAGGAACATTCACCTCGGAAACCCGGGCAATCTCCTGTGGAGTCCCTCAGGGCTCACCCTTGTCACCAGTGCTATTCAACATCTACATCCGCCCACTTCTCAATATCATCAGGAAAACTGATCTCTGCTTCCACTCATACGCGGACGACACCCAACTCTACCTTCGCATCAACGGACAAAAAGACCTTCATCAACAATTACAGAAATGCCTCACTTTAATAGATGACTGGATGACCATTAGCTCCCTCAAACTCAACGGATCAAAAACAGAACTTCTTCTCCTACAAGCTAACAAAAATTCCGAAATAAAGACTCCGAGGACACCTCCCACCATCCTCGGACAGACCATCTCTCCAAGCACCAAAGCCAAGAGTCTCGGAGTCATCTTTGACTCAGGAATGACAATGGATGCACAAATAGGATCAGTAGTTAGCGGATCCCACCATCTCCTCCGCCTGCTATGCAGACTCATCCCCTTCATCCTAGAAGAGGACAAAGCGGCAGTTATGGGAACAATCATCAATTCCCGACTCGACTACGCTAATTCGCTCTACGTAGGACTACCCCAATATCAGCTTGCGCGCTTGCAACTCATCCAAAACACGGCGGCAAGACTGTTAACAGAAAAAAAACCCTGGGAATCCATTTCCCAATCCCTAAAGAGCCTACACTGGCTAACCGTGAAGAATCGGATCACATTCAAGACCCTCTGCCTCACCCACAAATGCATACAAGGAAACGCTCTGCTATATCTCCGGGAGAAAATAAAACACTACACGCCAAAGCGCAGTCTTCGATCAGCTAACCAAAACCTCCTCATCATTCCCAAATACCGCTACAAAGCAAAGGGAGAACGAAGATTCGCAGTCCAAAGACCTCGACTATGGAATGCTCTTCCAACCAACATCCGCATGGAAGAAAACCACCAGGCCTTCAGGAAAAAACTAAAGACCTTCCTTTTCTAAGAAGCTGACAACCGAGAATGCTTCTAGCACCTTGAGGCAATTCAGTTCGCATTTGCAGCGCTTTACAAAACATTCATTCATTCATTCATCAGCAAGCATTGTGTCGAAAATATCTGGATATGTCTTGTGTTCTGAAACCTGTTGTTTCAGTAGGGAATCTTATTCAACCTCATGGGCTTAATCATCACCAGTTTAGTGATTTTCTGAAAGAGATTGATTCAAAGTATGTTGACTTGACTTACTATACAGCAGTTCAATGGCTTAGTTGTGGAACAGTTCTATCGTGATTCTTTCAGCTCAGAAAAGAATTAAATTAATTTCTAACAGAAAAGACCCACTTTTGTCAAACACTGACTGATAAAGGCGGTGCGATTGTGGTTTTGTCAAAATAATATTACAATAATGAACTCCAAGAACAGCTAAATGATGCCAACACATATATAAAATTAAGAAAAAATCTGACAAGAGAGTATAAAATCGAATTGCAGAAATTAATAAAGAAAGGAAGCGCGAACAATTTACTTACCAAAAAGGAAGAATGTCATCTTATTCCGGAAACATGTAGGGTCCCGATTATATATACAGTTCCCAAGCTGCATAAAAATCAAGAAAAACCTCCTGGACGTCCGATCATTAATGGTATTCAATCAATAAACTCAAGAATTGTAAAGTATGTGGATAACTTTTTACAACCGTTAGTCCCATCAACACCAGCCTACCTAAGAGACACCAAACATCTTATACAAGAATTAAATAAAATTTTGATACAGCCAGACCAAAAATATCTATTGATCACAGCAGATGTTTAAACTCTGTACACCAACATAGGTCATGAAGATGCTATTGCAGCTTCCAAATGGGCTATGAATAAGTATAGCAATCTAATTTCTAAGCAAAAAAGGTTTATCTTAAGGTGCTTAGCATTCGGTCTAGAGCACAATTACTTCTGGTTTAACTCAGAATTCTACAGACAACTTAATGGTATTGGCATGGGGGCCAAATACGCTCCTAGCGTAGCTAACTTATTTATGGCCCAGTGGGAGGAGGAAACAATACAAAATGACACTCCCCCGCAGCTTATAATGTACAAACGATTCATTGATGATTGTATAATGCTATGGAAGGGAGATGAAACACCCCTCCTACAATTCCTGGAAAAACTTAACATAAATAAAAAAAAACATAAAGCTGACCTATCAAGTGAGTGACAAAAATATTCAGTTTTTAGACCTAGATATAGAAATGACAACTAATGGGATTGTAACAAAAACATACTTCAAACCAGTTGAAAGGAATAGTTGTATACCCACAGATAGTTGTCATTTTGACCCCTGGCTGCTAAACATACCAAAAGGACAATTCATACGTTTAAGGAGAAATTGCATGGAACTAAATACATTTCTGGAACAAGCAAAATACGTTGGAAATAAGTTCATCCAAAAAAGCTACAATGAGGAGTTTATTAATGAAAAAATTAAAGAAGTATCTAATATCACCAGGGATGAATTAATTGAAGACAAACCCAAAAAATCAAACCAACATCAAGATGTTCCAATCATTATGGATTTTAACATACAACATAAACAGATTGAATGTATCTTCAAGAAACACTGGCCATTACTTTGTGCTGATCAACAATTGCATAACATATTGCTGGAAAAACCACAGTTCATTTACAGGAAGGCACCCACACTAAGAGATAAAATCGCAAAAAATGTTGTGGACCCTCCAAAACCACATGGATTAACCTTTTTTCAAAGGAAAGGCTTTTACCCCTGCAAGCGATGCTATGCATGTGTAAACACAAAACAAAATGGGCACAAATGTACTAACTTCAGAGCGACTAGTAATAACACAGAATATCAGATTGAAGATTTCCTGACATGTAGATCAGAGGGGGTAGTTTATGTCTTACAATGTCCTTGCTCACTTCAATATGTGGGAAGAACGAAAAGACCGATGTGGAAACATATCAGGAAACACATACAAAACATTATCAATGGCTACCCTAAACATAGTGTGTCACGGCATTTCCTATCACATCATGAAAAAAACCCAGCGTTATTAAAATTCTGGGCAATAGATACGTTTAAACCCCATTGGAGAGGCAGCAATAAAATAAGGCAATTAAGTAAGCAAGAATCAAAATGAATATATAATATGGGGGTATCTGCCCCAAAGGGGTTAAACATTTAATTTGATCTTAACTGCTTCATCGCTGATTCATGATTGATAATATTAACATTTTTAGAGGGCTGTTTAGAGTACTTTTATAAATCGGTTTTAATTTTATGTCCTATGGGTTCTATTTGATTCAGAATTACTGAAAAGTATTGATGAAAAATATTGATGATAATATTTTAATTGATTTGAGGTTATCTCTATATAATTTCTATTTATTTCTTATTTTAATTTGTTATACTTTATATTTTATATTTTATAATTTTTTATTTTCCATTTTTTATTTTTATTTTGACTCCATAAAGGTAGGGTATAAACACATAATGCAAATAGCAGACATGGGGGTAAGTCACACATGTGCAAGTCACAAGCAAGTCTCAAGTCTTAACTTTCAAGTCATAAGCAAGTCCCAAGTTACTGTGGTGAAAAGCAAAAAGTCAAGTCAAGTCCCTGCTAGAAGTCAAGCAAGTCAAGTCAAGTCATTTATTTTGGTCAAGTCACAAATTAAGTCAAAATACTGATCTACCCCATTTCCATCCTTTAAATGAGTTAAAAGTCAGTTTTCAGAAAAGGTTTTGTTTTATTTTCAACATTAACAAAACTGCTTAGTGCTTTTTTCTTGGCATATTAAAGAAACACTTTGAATGCCCAAATAGCAGACAAGGAGCAGAACACTCAGCAATTAAATGGCCAACAAGCCTGAAAAAATGTAGTCCTTGCTGAGGGGGAAAATAACTAAGCTCAAAGTTTGAACTTGACCCAATGCCAATATCTGGACACTTGAATGGTGATGAGAATAATAGTATTCTCATCACCATTCTTCAAGTGTCCAGATATTGGCAATTTGGCATTGTGTCAAGTTCGAACTTTGAGCATAGTTTTTAGAATAGAAAAAAGAGGGAGAAGGGGGCGCATGCGCGGCAGCGTCCAAGATGGCCGCTTAGTCCGGGAGCTCCGCGCCTCTCCGTCCTAACGCCAGCCACAATTGCGGTGTAAGCCCTCGTTCCGACCCCACACCCGCACCAGCTACTAGGGGACACCCCCGGCCACGAGCGGATGACTTTTATTCCCGCCCAGAGGAACCTCATAGCTGCGCTGAACGACTCTATGGAGCGGCCCGGTCCCTCCAAGATGGCGCCCGTCACCTCACGAGGCCTGCCCTGCCTATCTGACTTAATTGCTGACCAGGATCAAGGGGCCCTCACGTCATCACAATCTTCAGATGCCACAGTGAGTTCTCTCCCAGGGCTCCCCTCACCAGCATCCACAGACTCTCTACTAAGGAGGTCATTTGGGGGGGCAGCTCTCACCGCTCAGCAGGATTCACCTCACAGCCCGGACCCCTGGGAAGCACAAGCCAGGGATCTCTCCCCCTCCCCTACTGACTTTCCCTCTATGATGGCTGCTTTTTCACAGATGCCCTCAAAAGGCCTATCTCACACAGCTGCACAGATCACGGCTTCCATACACGCAGATCTGCAGCAGATTGGAGCTAGAATTGAAGTGATCGAGCAAAAGTCTGACCAGGCCATCCTGAGAATTAACCAAAACTCTTCCAGAATCCAGGATCTCCAGGACCAACTGGATTCCGCCATATCCAAAATAGATGACCTCGAGAACAGGTCGAGACGTTACAATTTCCGTATCAGGGGGCTCCCTGAAACTGTCAAAGACACCCACTCGGCAGTTCAGGACTTCATCAAAAGTTTAATCTCGGCCATCCCAGCCCACCGCCTGGAGCTCGATAGGGCCCACAGGGCGCTACAACCGCCTCGTTCTGATGGCCTGCCACGTGATATTATTGTGAAATCTTCATTTTTATGCAGTTAAAGAAGAAGTGATGAAACTCTCCAGGGCGGCGGAGAAGCTGATGATCCTAGGTCACCAGGTCCAAATCTTCGCGGATCTTTCCCATTTATACAGTACAAAAACGACGGGCTCTGAAACCGCTTCTTCTAGTCCTGGCGGGCAAAGAGATCACGTACAGGTGAGCCTTTCCACTGAGACTGAACTTCTCATATCGCAACAAACCATACAGTTTCCCAACATTCCAGGACGGGGAACAACTTCTCCTGCATCTGGGCCTGATCACTCAGGAAGTCCCACAACCGGCGGCCCCTCGAGGAGCATCGTCTGTCAAGCGAACATCTCCTACCAGCCCGGTATCACCAGTCTGGCAGAAACAGCTGCCCAAACGTTCCAAGGAATCCTTCCCCCCATGATTGGGCCTGTAGGCTGAAATGACTCTATCTCTGTCCCTCCCCTTGGCCTTTGTCGGCGCTTGACCTGCAGCTAGTATCTTGGTCACTTTCTCCCCAGGACTTCCTTCCTTTCAGTTCCTCACGGGTTAAAAACTTCCACGGGCAGTTGTCCCTCTGTCCCATTTTTGTTAATATCTTATTTTCTTCCTGCACTATTCAGGGGTTGGTTTGTTTTTGTTTTTTTTTCATTAATATTAGTTGTTAGCAGGGCTTACACTGCATTGTTCATACACTGCTATAGTCTCATCCAGAGGCGGCGTTGACCGGAGGGGTCGTAGTGCGCCCCCCTCTGGCTCCGATAGTTGAACCTCTGTTTTTTCCTCTATTGGACCCAGACTCTCTCGACCCTCTGGTCGCAGACCTCCTTTCTTTTTGGGTACCGGTCCAGGCAGGGAAAGGTCCTTTGCTGGTCCGTTGGTATTTGGGTTATGAATTTAAGATGCACTATCTAATGCTCTGTTTCTCTACCCTCCTCTTCCTCTCTCCCTCCTCACTTCTCTTTTCTTCCCTCTCTCCTTTCCTCTCCCCCGTCCATCTCCCTCATCTTCCGCTACAGGTTCCCGCTGGTTCTCCCCTCGGCCGCAGCGCAGATCAAATTCTCAATGCCACCGGGGTCGTCCCCTATCTGCCAGGGACGTCAACAACGTCAGGTAAGACTTACAAACACTCAGCACCGCATTTCTTTCCCCCTCATGACTGACTCCACACAGACAACAGGGACGCTTAGGATTTTTTCACATAACGCACAGGGCCTTAACTCCCCTGTGAAGAGACGCAAGGTACTGCAATAGTTACACTCCCTGAAGGCGGATGTAGTTCTGCTCCAGGAGACTCACTTTCCTGCTTCATATCAGCCCAAATTCCTCCACAAGACCTTCATGAATTTTCACCTAGCCAACGCAAACGACAAAACGAGAGGAGTGGCGATTTGCTTTTCAAACAAAACTCACTTTGCTCATACACACACAAACAAAGACCCTGAGGGAAGATACATTCTAGTGACTGGAACGATTAATGGTGACGCTTACACATTTGTCTCATACTATACTCCGAACACACACCAAGACCTTTTTTTCGAGTCCACACTGAAGGTACTAAAGCCGCACTTCATTGGTACTGTAATATTGGGGGGAGACTCCAATACCCCGTTTGACTTCTCCTTGGATAAATCCAATACCCTGAGGCCCAAGTCCAAAAGGCCCCCTAAACGTAGCCTTCGGGTGGCGCAGACAGTTCAATCTTTTGGCCTGGTAGATATTTGGAGGGAAATGAATCCCCAAACTAGAGACTACACGCACTACTCAGCCCCCCACCAAACCTTCTTTAGGATTGACCACATATTTGTCCCAGCACATGTAATCCCGAGAGTAATCACCTCCAAAATATATGACACACCACTATCCGACCACTCGATAATGTCACTATCATTACGGGGGGGGGGGTTGGGTATTAGAGGTCCCTTCAAATGGCACCTCAATGAAACTCTCTTGAGCAATCCAGTCCATTGCACGATTATAGACAAGGCTTTATCCGAATACTTTAGCGAGAACGATACGGGGTCGGTTTCGCCAGGTTGTCTGTGGGCGGCACACAAGGCGGTGTTGAGGGGTAGGATATTGCAACTCTCCTCGCAACTTAAGAAGGAGAGCATGGCAGAAGTTTCGCAACTCACGGCAGACTTCCGCCTGCTAAGCAAAAGTCACAAACAACACCCCACGGCAGATAGCCTGGCCAAGCTGGACTCGGCTCGAGTGCAACTCAACCTCTCTCTCACCACATCTGTGGAGAAACACTTACGGTGGTCAGGCGCCCGTTTCTATTACCAATCCGATAGGATAGGTTCTAAGTTGGCAACCAAGCTTTGCCCTAGGAGCCGTAACTCGGTATTCCCCAAAATTCGAGCCTCATCGGGCAATTTGACACAAAATCCAACGATTATTATGAAGTCGTTTCATAATTACTATTCTTGTCTCTATGAGAATTTGCCATGCGCACATCACAAGACCAGGGAACTGTTTCTCCGAGACATTAACCTACCTCACCTGCAGCAAACACATCGTGATATACTAGACGCCCCCTTCTCCACAGAGGAAATATTAGATGTCATTAAATCTTTGAAAACGAACTCTGCCCCGGGACCAGATGATTTTTCGGTATGCTATTACAAGAAATTTGGCCCTCGTCTGGCCCCTTACATGGCCCGGTTCTTTAACTCCCTCCGGGATGGAGCTCCTCTCCCTAGTGACTCAAATTTAGCCTTTATCTCGGTCATACCGAAACAGGGTAAAGATCCCAGCGAAGTGGGAAGCTACCGCCCTATTTCGTTAATCAATAACGATCTCAAAATTATGACTAAAATACTAGCAAACAGGATGTCTGACTTTATAGCGCTATACATACACAGGGACCAAGTGGGCTTCATCCCGGGGAGACAGGGCCCTGATCAGGTTCGCAGAGCTATTGATTTGATTTCCCTTCTGCAGACCCAGTGGGACGGCGGGCCTGCTCAGGGGGGCTTTTTGTTGTCACTGGATCTGCAGAAGGCCTTTGACTCCGTGTCGTGGCCCTACCTTTTTGACATTCTTGAACGCTGGGGTTTTGGCGAAGGATTTCGCTCGATAATCCAGGCACTGTATTCCTCACCAACGGCTCAGGTGCGTCTAATGGGTCACTACTCGGATCCCTTTGATATCCGCAGGTGAACTAGACAGGGATGCCCTCTCTCTCCCTTGATATTCGCTATCGCGATCGAGACTCTGGCTATTGCCATTAGATTGAACGAGAACATCTGGGGAGTACAGTGTGGCCCTGACATTCACAAATGTGCCCTATTTGCTGACGACATGCTACTGTTTCTCACAGCCCCTCTCATTACTACGCCAAACGTCTTCAGACTCCTTCGAGATTTCGGCATTATCTCCGGTCTCCAAGTGAACGTGTCTAAATCTGTGGCCCTCAATGTCTCAGTATCGGCGCCGTTAATAGACCAACTCTAACAACACTTTCCTTTCACGTGGGCAGGTAGTTCAATCCCCTACTTAGGTATCAAACTGACGAGAAATATAGGAGACCTATATGCCGCCAACTACCCCCCCATGCTCCGCTCTCTGGAGCTAGATCTCCAGAACTGGATGAAGGAGGGCTTATCATGGTTTGGTAGGCTCAACGCAGTCAAAATGAATCTCCTGCCTCGACTTTTATATCTATTCCGCTCACTTCCCATCGCGGTCAAAAAGCCTATCCTGTCCAAATTTCAATCCAGGGTGATAAAATTTGTCTGGGGGGACAGAGGTCACCGCTTCGCAAAATAAATTTTGTTCCGACTTAGGTCTCAGGGAGGCCTGGATCTCCCAAATTTTTGGCTTTACTACCAGGCAGCACAGTTATCACAGTTCTCCGCCATCTATACCAAAAACTGCAGGCCCCACTGGATTTCCCTCGAGAGACAGGCCGTTCCACATTTCACTCTCGACTTCTTAACATGGAGACCCTCCAAACATAGACCGGCAGTTTTAGCCCCCACCTTGTCTCACTCCTTAGCTCTCTGTGACCAAGTACACAAAAACACCAACTCTAAGACCCCTCACGCACCTATTTCACAACCCTGACTTCCCACCTGGGATGAACATACACGCTTTTCATTGGTGGCTGAACAAAGGCCTCTTCCGGATAGGTCATTTCCTTACTCCTAATGGCCCCGTTTCGTTGAGCCACTGTTTGAGTACACTGGAAATGTCCTCATCGGAAATGTTCCGACTATCACAAATACGACACTTTCTCCACTCTCTCTGTACTGACAAGTCGAACACTCCCAAAGCCACGATGTATGAGCTATGGTGCTCCTCGACAGGCCCCCAAAAAGGAGGGATTTCCATCATTTACTCTTCCCTGGCAGATAGGACGGACACCCCGGAGTACGCTCGATCTTGGGAATCGGACCTGGACACCCAGTGGGACCCTGCTAAATGGTTCCAAGCCTTCAGCAGATCATCCAAATGTATCTTGAATATTGCCCTGATAGAGACCAACATCAAAGTTTTTACTAGATGGTACTATGTCCCAGCAAGGCTCTCACGGATATTCCCAGAATCTTCCCCCCTATGTTATAGAGGGTGTGGACTCCTGGGCACGATGCATCATATATGGTGGACTTGCCCCCGTATATGGAGTTACTGGAATAAATTCCTCCATATTCTACGGAGAGTCTCCGGGATAGATGTTCCACAAGACCCCACCTACATCCTTCTAAACTGTAAATTGCACAACACGCCTAAAACCACACAACAGCTTATCTTTTTTATGTGTTTGGGAGCCAAAGTTACCCTAGCGAAAGCTTGGAAAACTCCATCAGTATCTATTTTGGCCACCAAGCGGAAGATCTCCTGGATAATGTCGCAGGAACAAATAGTGGCTAAGCTGCTTGACACGGTCCCACGCTTTGAAGCGATCTGGGAACCTTGGGCTAAGTATGTCGGCATCTCTCTTTACCCAGGTCAATCGATGCCCTAGGGGAGAGTCCAGCGAGACTACCATCCTCCATCATACACCCCACCACACCTCCCTCCCTCTGCCCTTCATCTTGCTTTTTTCCTCTTTCTCATCCCTCTTCTACCCTTTCTCTATCCCTTCCCTATTCTCATCTTCTTTACATCTTCTAACAGCAGAAAATGGTTTTATAAGGCCAAAGCTTGTTCATTAGACTCCTTGAACTATTCTAATTTACTCACTTGGTGCCCCAGCATGGGAGGCAGCTAGCTAATTCCTGGTCTACACCCTAGACGTTGTGACCGTTGGCTCCGTCTGGGGGACGTCACCGCCGGGGCTTCTTCTCGGCGGGGGCGCCTCCCCGGGGGAGCTGATGGATGATTGAGGGGTATCTCTTCTGGGTGGAGTCCTGGAGCTCTCGCACTCCACAGTGTGTCCCCATTGGGGTGGAGTGATGACCTCGGGTGTCCTCTGGGGGACACCCGAGCTACAATGATTACCAGATTATCTGTCCTCCAGGCGGGAATTAGCACCGTTTTGTTTTGTTGGCACTCATACCAGGAATTCTGTTTTACCTTGTTCACATTACCCTTGTAAGTGATATGTTTTTCATCTATTGTATTTTACTCCTTTGGCTGCCTTAGTCATCCAGGAGTTACATCTTGTATGTACTGCTATTAATATTTCTTCTTTGAAAAACTCAATAAAAATATTGAACCAGAAAAAAGAGGGAGAAACACCCGCACAATGGGATGCATGCAATGGAATAAAAATTTAAAAATTTAAGAATGTTGTTGGAACTGCTGCCACTACCGATTACTTCCACTAGGTGGAGTAAGATATAAGAAAAAAGGAATAGAAGTAGATTGCGCTGTTTCCAAGCCTGGTGAATTCAAATGTGTTATAAAGGTCCTGGAAGTGCATAAGTCAAGTTGGTTGTCTGACTTAATAAAGTGCAGTGTGTGCTCTAAAAAAGATATAACTTAATCCGTATAAATATAATATAACCATATATAAATGAACCCTATTTTTAAATGAAAAATATTTGTGCAAAATTATGTGATCCATAACGTAAATCGATAATGTACATATGAAGTGAACAAACAAATATATATAATCAAGTGCTTTCAGTGCTGCTAGAATCTGGTGAGTGCAATCAATCACGATTAGAACACGGATTAAGGCACGCACTGAAAGGTTTACTCATTGGAATATCCATCAGAATCCAGGGGGATTTTTTGTAGCAGCACTGAAAGCACTTGAGTATATATATTTGTTTGTTCACTACATATGTACATTATCGATTATGTTATGGATCACATAATTTTGCACAAATATTTTTCATTTAAAAATAGGGTTCATTTATATATGGATATATTATATTTATACAGATTAAGTTACCGTATATACTCGAGTATAAGTCGAATTTTTCAGCACATTTTTTAGTGCTGAAAGTGCCCCCCTCGACTTATAGAGTCAAGCACTTTTCTGCAGCAAAAAATTTAATTTTCCGAACCGATTTGGGGCCCCGTATCTCAGAGCCACTTGGTGCTAGGAACTCCAAATTTGGTGTGCAAACCCAGTGGACCTGGTAACACAACATATCCAAAGCTGAAGTTCCTAGCACTAAGTGGCCCTGAGATACTGGGCCCCAAATTCGGTTCGGAAAATGTCATTCTCTGCTGCAGAAAAGTGCTTGACATTTTCTGAACCGACTTTGGGGCCCCATATCTCAGGGCCACTTGGTGCTAGGAACCCCAAATTTGGTGTGCAAACCCAGTGGAACTGGTACCACAACATATCCAAAGCTGAAGTTCCTAGCACTAAGTGGCCCTGAGATACAGGGCCCCCAAACCGGTTCGGAAAATGTCATTCTCTGCTGTAGAAAAGTGCTTGACATTTTCTGAACTGATTTTTGGGGCCCTGTATCTCGGGGCCACTTGATGCTAGAAACCCCAGCTTTGGAAATTTTATGGTGCTAGTTCCACTGGGTTTTCACACCAAATATGGGGATCTTAGCACTAAGTGACCCTGAGATACAGGGCCCCAAATTCGGTCAACTGTGTCCATCTGCTGCAATGTCATTTCAGGACCTTTTGGGTTCAGAGACCCCAAATTTTGGCTGCAGCTAGGGGGCATCTAGGAACCCTTAACTACTGCAAATGGGCACAGTGAGGCTGCAAATGGGCATTGTTGACCCTCTTTTCCACTTACAGTAGCTGTGCATTTCTCACCCTCGTCTTATACTCGGGTCAATAAGTTTTTCCCATTTTTTTGTGGTAAATTAGGGCCTCGACTTATACTCGGAACGACTTATACTCAAGTATATACGGTATATCTTTTTTAGAGCACACACTGCACTTTATTAACCACTTTAGCCCCGTACCCTTATGCTGCCTAAGGACCAGAGGACTTTTTCCAATTTGGCACTGCGTCGCTTTAACTGCTAATTGCGCGGTCATGCAATGCTGTACCCAAACGAAATTTGCGTCCTTTTCTTCCCACAAATAGAGCTTTCTTTTGATGGTATTTGATCACCTCTGCGGTTTTTATTTTTTGCGCTATAAACGGAAAAAGACCGAAAATTTTGAAAAAAAATGATATTTTCTACTTTTTGTTATAAAAAAATCCGTGGGGGCGTGGCTTGCCTTGAGAGAAGATGGCTGCTTGATCACTTGGCTCCCTCTCACCACAGCCAAACTTTTGCAATTTAGGGGTTACACAGCTATCTGCCACCCCCCCTAATTATGGGCACATCTTCCCGTGGATCATCACACAGTAGATCCCGATCCCCGAGAGAAATCTCCAGCCGGGTGAGCCAAACGATACCGGAGATCTTCCGGACACAGCGCCTAAACATGGCGACCTCTCTTCCCACCTCAGCCTCCTCTCCATCTCACACGGAGATTGTCCTCACCCCCACCGACGCTGGCAACATCCAGCAAACACCCGCTCTACCTTCTCAACGCCAACCGAGCCTGCAAGATTTACAAGCAGTGGCGGCCGACATCAAAGACACGCTATTCTCAGCCATTGCTGACCTGCGTCATGAGCTACAGGCTATCACAGGCCGCATACAGCGTGTGGAAGATAAAGCTGTGCAGCAACAAACGATAGTAAAGGACGTCCAGCACACAGTGGATCATCACACTATGCAGCTGAGAGATCTTCAACGCCATGTTGAAGATCTCGACAACTGTGGTCGCAGACACAACCTAAGGGTAAGGGGAATACCCGAATCAGTTGAACAAGATGACATCATCCCAGTGGTGACAGGACTCTTTAATCATATTCTAAACTGCCCAGAACAAACAGCAATCACCATGGATCGTATCCACCGAGCACTCCGCCCCAAAGGCAGAGACTCAGACCCCCCCAGGGACATTATTTGCTTTGTGAACGATTTTTCTCTCAAAGAAGAAATCCTCCAAAAAGCCCGCGAAAAATCGACTCTGGAATATAATGGAGGCCCCGTCCACATATTTCAAGATCTCTCTGCTATTACACTACGCCACCGCAAAGACCTGCGCCCTCTACTGGAGACCTTAAGAACCAGAGGAATCAGGTACCATTGGAAATTCCCCTTTGGCCTCTCCGCGACACACCAGGGCCGCTCTGCTCTTCTAAGGGTACCGGAGGAACTGGACAATTTCTGCCGTACACTAGATATACCCTTCACTCCGGTTCCGAACTGGTACGCGGAATTTAACCTGCAATCCTACACCCGCAGCCCTCCCATGGAAGAACCGATGGACGCCCACAACACCAGCTTCCGTAGAAGACGCTCACCATCCACCACCAGAACCGGCCCTCCTCCGGGTCCGCAATACCATCCATCCAGTCCCATGTCAGCTCCCTTTCCTCGCAGGGCACGCCGAGACCGCTAAAAATTAGGTCTCAAACGTGAATGATCACCAGACAAATACCACCCCCTTCTACCACAGATCTACCCGCCTATACTCACCACGTTGACCGTCTTCCATGAAGTCCTGACAGCTCCTTCACAGAAACAAAGCGACATCAGCAACGGACAACAGATTGCTGGACAGACAGCGCCTGACTCCCCTGTACGGCAGGAAGGAATACGATCCACCCTGACTCACTCTCTCCACGACTTACCTTCAATATTCTACGAATGATGACCTCCAACTACCTGAATCCACTTGATCCTGCTCGACGGACCTCACCACAAAGATGCGCCTACACCTCCATGAACTTACGACCGAGAACTCTCACGCAGAATCACTCGGCCCCCCTTTCATGGAGCACAGAAGAGATCGGAACTCTCCACCTGACGCCTAACTACCCCTCCTGTGTTCTAGATATATCATCGCATGTTATGGGTAATATATGTTGTGTATTATATATCTGGGCCTTATGCAGTAGTGAACAAGGTTATACACCCAGACACAGATCTTATACATAGCCGTATACACAACACAACAATCAAGGGGGGGAAATTTTAATATCTCCTTAAGAAATAATTCCGACCACCCTACACCCACCCGCCTTCTAATCTATTCCAATGTTACCCCCCAGTGCGTCAATGGAACTAGAGCTGTATTTGCCTAACGATGCTCCCTAGGCAACCACACCTTAGTGCCATACCTAGGCTAGCGAAAACAAACAATATTGAACATGTGATAACCCGAACTGCTTCCACTACCCTGATGTTCTCGGGCACTTACAAAAATTAAGACACTGATAGACACAGATAGGCGCCCATCTGACTCTGCTACCTCTCTCACGCTACCCTCCTAGAATGGCTGTGGAGATTGCTATACACAGGCCCTGAGACACACACTTATGACACACTTCAAAATGCATATATAGACATCGGAGGAACACACTATGCATGCTCCTCCCAATCTATACGCTAACCATAACACCAAACACTCACTAGGGAGCATGAAACAGGGAAAAAGGGGGCCTAAGTAAGTTTGCCCCCACCTCACACCATGCCACACCACAACACAAGGGCAGACATGAACGGAGGCACTGAGGCCTCATCTAGATTACTCTCCGCCCACACCATTATATCAAGCCCAGGCGACAGTAACTACTACCACTGTCGTCCCCCAAAACCCAGGTGCGATAGGTGGCCCCACTTCCCACTAGAATAGCCGAGCAGAAACACTTGGATGCTCCACAGACCACACATCTCCTAACAAAGGTTAATATAGAATTCTGGTTGACTTGTGTTTATTTTACAAATTGTTTTTGAAGGTTTACAGCAATAGATGATTTACAGGGAAAAGGACCAATTGTTAAAATGTTATTGTCCTGAAATCTCCCTGAAGACGCTTTTGCAATTACTATGGTCAGTAATCCTATAGGGCCCTTTTTTCACTGTGAACATTTCTGCACTCTATCGCAGAACCTCCCCTGCATACACGACTCTGAATCTCTCAACATACAACACCTCCTTAACCAAATCATTCTACTTCTAACCCATGAAGGCCCGAATCTAAAATCTAGTTCCGAAACACAACGGACTCTCCACACACCTTCTTCCAATCCTCTCAGATCACTCCCAACCCTACATTATTATTATCAATAACTTCCCGCACACACCCCAAACCACTCACCTCTGAAGGCTGTTGGTGAGACGGACCTCATAGGTCACCCACATACCTACCAACCTTTTTATACATAACTAATTTTCTCTCAAGCCAGTAACCAACCCTCACACAGTGGTCAAACTTAAATTCCAAAATCCTTAAACAACAATACCATTCTAATACCACTGAATTCATCCGGTGTATACAATTCTGTGGCACCGAACACCGACACATGTGCGCGGTACGCCACATAGTGCCGGTTCCTCAATCCCCTACCCTCCCCTAGTGCCATTTTTCCTAATCCCCATTGACCCTACCTAATACCCCCTTTTAAGTCTTACCTCACAGCCTGCCACAGCCCAATCCGTACCACAGATCACATACAAACAACTCCCCCATGGCTCCCAAAGCCAGCAACATGCAGAAACCCACGCTCAAAATTGTCTCGCTCAACGTAAAGGGCCTCAATATCCCAGAAAAACGTTCTAAACTCCTTCTTACCATGCAAAGACTCAACGCCAGCATCATAATGTTACAGGAAACACATTTTCGTGCCAATAACACCCCTAAACTATCCAACGCCTACTTCCCAACCGCGATACACGCCACTAACCCCCAGCATAAAACGAAAGGAGTATCAATCCTTATCGCAAAACACTGTCCTCTCCGCATCACTGACTCTCTCATTGACCCCGACGGTAGGTATCTTTTCCTAAAGGGCTCGATTCAAACCAAAACTGTAACATTAGCTAATATTTATGCCCCAAACAAACACCAAGTATCATTTTTTCGATCAATCAACGCTACCTTAATGACTTTCCAGGAAGGCACTCTTATACTGGGAGGAGATTTCAATGTCCCCTTAAACCCCATTCAAGACACGTCCACAGGAACTACAACCATACCTTACAGAGCCCTGAAAGACATTAAAACACTACTGAAACGGCTACTACTTCACGACACATGGCGCACCCTTTATCCAGACACTAGGGACTACACCTTTTACTTGGCACCGCACCATCGATACTCTAGAATAGATTACCTATTCCTAACCCAGAATGACCTACCTCTGCTCCAACGAGCCTCAATCGAACCCATGACCATATCTGACCACCATCCTATCTCCATGTCCATACAATTACCCGATACCACACCTCGCTCGAAAATATGGAGGTTAGACCCCTCTTTGCTCACCGACCCCTCCATCGCGGCAGACACAGCGTCTACCTTAAAACGCTTCTTCCTAGAGAATAACCCAGATGACACATCCCCGATTAACAACTGGGAAGCCCATAAAAGCGTAATTAGGGGCACCTTCCTAGCAGCGGCAGCCAAAAGAAATAGAGAAAAAAGAAAAACACATTCAGACCTGATCGAAAAAATACGTAAACTTGAAGGGTTACATAAACAATCCCAAGCACTTACAGCCCTGAATGAACTGGTGCAAGCTAGGAAAGATCTGTTAGACTTATTAGATAAACAGATACAGCGTAAATACATACTCACCAAGAAAAAATATTATGAATTTGGCAACAAGGCTAGTAAAATGTTGGCCAGAGCATTACAAATTTCCAGATCTAACAAAACTATACACTACGTCACCGACCCCTCAGGACAAAAGATTACCAAAACTCCCGACATTGCACGACTATAGCAAACTATACAACTTAGCCACCCCTCCTCCCCCTACAGATGGCACCACCCGATCTCAACTGATATCTGACTTCCTCAAACAATATGGCCCAACCCCCATCTCAGATTCCGTTGCACAAGACTTAAATGCCCCAATTACTCGTGCGGAAGTTGACAAGGCCCTAAAACAAATGAAAACAGGCAAAAGCCCTGGACCGGACGGCCTCACCGCTGGTTACTACAAAACCTACGCAGAAATACTTACCCCTTCCTTCCTGACAGCTTTCAACTCCTTTGCGAAACCGGTCGATCCCCCTCGAGACCTCCTAACAGCCCATATAACAGTAATACCCAAGCCAGACAAAGACCACTCCTTAGTCACGAACTACAGACCCATCACACTACTCAACGTAGATGTCAAATGGTACGCCAAAACGTTAGCTAACAGACTTTTACCGCTACTCCCCCATCTAGTTGGCCTTGACCAAGTAGGCTTTGTTCCAGGACGGGAAGCGAGGGACAATACCCTCAAAGCAATTAATATCCACCATTGGCTCACGACCACTAAGAACGAAGGATTTCTGCTTTCCCTCGACGCGGAGAAGGCATTCGACAGGGTGGCTTGGGACTACATGAAAGAAACACTCAAAGCCTTAGGACTCCCACAAACAATGTTAAACTATGTATCAGCATTACACTCTAATCCTACTGCTAAAGTCCAAGTTAATGGCCACCTGTCGGATGCCTTCTCCGTGTCGAACGGAACGCGCCAGGGGTGTCCACTCTCCCCGTTAATTTTCATTCTCACCCTGGAACCTCTTCTTAGACGCATTAATGAGAACCCAGATATTAAAGGTATTCGAATCAACCAACATACATATAAACTGGCAGCATTTGCCGATGACATTCTCCTCTTCCTCACTGACCCACTTACCTCTATTCCTAACCTACTTAAAGACTTTCACACCTTTCACACCCTCTCGAATTTCCAAATAAACTTTTCAAAATCACATGCCCTCAATATCTCTCTACCTGCAGAAATCAGTCAACAATGCCAAAACTCCTTCCCCTTCACTTGGAACAAGCAAGCAATCCCATACTTGGGTATTCAGTTACCATCTTCCCTAAATGACTTATACACCCTAAACTACACTCCTCTCCTTCAAACTTTACAAGTAGACCTTAAAAAATGGTCCTCGGGACAATTCTCATGGTTTGGCAGGGCTGCCATCATAAAAATGAATATTTTACCCAGAATCTTATACTTCCTACAAACTATCCCAATTAAAATACCACCCAAATTCTTCTCTTCGTACCGTACCGCCTGCACGGCCTTTATATGGGGGAAAAAACACCCAAGAATCAGCTTTATGAGACTCATAGCACCCAAACTCCTAGGAGGCATAGGTCTGCCAGACATCCGCAAATACCAACAGGCATGTCACCTAGCGCGAATCATTGATTGGAATGTACATCCCAAACATAAGGAATGGATCCAACTTGAACAGTCACTTTCGATTGTACCAATCCAACACCTTCCGTGGGTCGATCCCTCCTTTATACCCCCAGAATACAATCAGCACCCCCTCATTCACCCTACTCTGCTCTCCTTCCGTACTGCATGTAGCTCTAATAACATTTCCTCAATTAAAGGCCCAATGACACCTTTAAGGTTAAACCCTGAATTCACTCCTGGTATGCACTCCTCCTTCCTCACTGATATATGGTCCCACCAGCCCGCAAGATCTAAACATTTCTTTGACGGAGATCGCCTTCTCTCACAAACCGAACTTGCTTCCAAATCGGGTACTGCAAATTTCCCCTTCTGGACATACGTCCAACTAAGAAACTTCTTTATCAAACCCAAGCCCACTCCAGACTGGTCTAGACCCACGACTCCATTTGAAGATCTATGCTTAAGCGATAAACCCCTTGCACACCTGATTTCGCAAACATACAACCTATTATTTAATGACCAATCCAAACACAATCACTGGAACATTAGACAATGGGAACATGACCTCTCCATACACCTGACTGACCAAGAGTGGACTAACATTTACACCCTGATCCATAAAGGTTCGATGAACGTGCAGGTTCAAGAAAACGCCTACAAAATTTTCTCCAGATGGTACAGGACCCCGCTTCTACTACACCATTTCAACCCACATATACCTCAAACCTGCTGGAGATGTGAGTCAGAAATTGGTTCCCTAATACACATCTGGTGGTCCTGCACCAAAATCCAACCTTTCTGGAAAGAAGTCCAGACACTGATCACACAAATTACTACTTACTCCTTGGATTTTAACCCCTCAATGTTCTTACTAAACCACTCTTCGACACATATACCATCCTATCACCGCTCCTTGGCCATGCACCTGGTGAACGCAGCAAGAATGTGTATACCCCCCAAATGGCGCTCCTCAGAACCGCCTACCATAAATGACTGGTTTCAACGCATTAACCACACTAAATTAATGGAAGATCTTATCCATCAGTCAAATGACACACAAGCTAAGTTCACCAAAACCTGGACGTGTTGGATACACTTTAATACAACAGCTGAATACAAAAAACACTTAGCCTGAAAACACTCATTGGGCTGTGGCAGGACTGACCAGACCCTTTACCATTCCCCCCCCCCATACTTTCCACCGCCACACCTAGGCCCATTCTACCCGTTTTCTATCAACAACTAGCCCCTCCTGTCACACATCCTAGGTGTCGAACATCATATAAATACACAGTACGTCTTTACAACACCCTATTACGTAAGCTTTAATCCCTATGTTTTAGAATAGGAAATCCGCAATTACACATTTCCCTGAATTAAAGGATTAGTTAACTATCAACTCTGAGAATGTATCTAGACCATCTAATGGGATTGTAACAGACGTACTACATCCCTTCTATGCTTTTGCTCATGACCATATATTGTAAAGCTTATTGTCTAAAATCTCTCATTCACAGCGGCTGCGTCCGCAGTTTTGCATTTACCTGTACATTTTTCCTTTTCAATTCAGCATTGCATATCTCTTATCTCCTATTTCATTTTATACATGTCAATGCCTTTTTGAAACTTTCAATAAAAATCTGTTTAAAAAAAAAAAAAAAATCCAATAAATTCAATTTTAGTCATACATTTAGGCCAAAATGTATTCGGCCACATGTCTTTGGTAAAAAAAATGTCAATAAGCATATATTTATTGGTTTGCGCAAAAGTTATAGCGTCTACAAACTAGGGTACATTTTCTGGAATTTACACAGCTTTTAGTTTATGACTGCCTATGTCATTTCTTGAGGTGCTAAAATGGCAGGGCAGTACAACCCCCCCCCCCAAATGACCCCATTTTGGAAAGTAGACACCCCAAGGAAATTGCTGAGAGGCATGTCGAACCCATTGAATATTTATTTTTTTGTCCCAAGTGATTGAATAATGACAAAAAAAAAAAATTTACAAAAAGTTGTCACTAAATGATAGATTAGAATATTACATTAGTGACTCATAGTGACACTTTTTGGGCACCAGTGACACCAATACAGTGACCAGTGCTAAAGTTTGCATTGATTTCAGCATGCATGGAGCACTGCAGTACATGAACTTTCACTGGATGTGGACTGTTTAATGAGTTTGTAGTACGCATGGAGCACTTAATTGCAATATGATTTTTATGTAATATTCACGTTGAGCACTTTGTACTTAGCACAAGTAATAGTTAATTAGTGAAGGACTCAGGGAGGAACTGGTCCGGGACTGGGGGTCAGTGCAGTGGCCGTCGCAGCGCAGGAGAAAAAAGCACAGAGCCGAGGAGGGGGAGAAAACAAGGAAAGAAGGTTTGTACCTACCTAGGTTTCATAGTTTTAGCATGTGCAATGATATTGATGATTGATTGCATCTGCAATCATATCTGCATCCTGCAATCATCAGTACAGGCCACTGGCCAGGGCCCTGCGGCCAGGGCCCTGCTAGCTGCTACATCACTAGTGCAGATTTGCAAAAGCTGCAGGTCTGTTTGATGCAGTGCCAAACAAGCTAATGCTTCCCTGCAAAGTTTACAGGGAAGTTTTCAGGGAAGCATTTGCTTGGCACTGCATCAAACAAACCTGCAGCTTCTGCAAATCTGTTTCCTCCTCCTCGGCTCTGTGCTTTTTCTTCTGCGCTGACCACTGCACTGACCCCCATTCTCAGACCAGTTCCTCCCTGAGTCGTGTGACTGTCCCTACTCCAGTGCCCCCTCAGTAGAAGAATAATAGTCTGCCATGACTTACTCTATGGCTGCTGGACTGGACTCCACTCAGATCCGGTCAGTCGACTAGGCTTGGCTGGCTCCTTGGGCAACTTCCAGTTCCTTCTTCCTCCCCCACCGTGAGGCCCGCGATTCACGCTGCTGGCTCTGCACACTTGCACAGAAGCCCAGCCCCTCCCTCAGAGATCACTCCGCAGCAGGAGGGGGGCGGCGCCACGGCCTGGCCGGACGGAATACAGAGACCTGTACAGCCTAGGAGGAGAGACTGCAGTGCAGTCATCATCAAATAAAAAAAAAGTCGGACACCTATCCGATCCCCGCCCACAATGTTAGCAAGCTGTATGAAGCCGGGACTCGGGGGAGCTTTCTTTTGTGGGGGGGCCGCTTTTGCCTAGGCCAAGACACAGCACTGGTGGTGCCAAGTCATTGCAAGTCATTGCAAGTCAAATAGCCCAAGTCAAAGTCAAGTCGCAAGTCATTAGTGGCAAGTCAAAGTCAAGTCGAGTCATTTATTTAATTTTGTCAAGCAAGTCGCAAGTCCTCAAACAGGTGACCCGAGTCTGACTCGAGTCAAGTCATGTGACTCGAGTCCCCCACCTCTGGCAAATAGTGTACCAGCGGGGATTTTTTAATTAATGTAGAGTGAAGGGGAAATAATGAATTTATTTATTTATGCAATAGTTAAGTATGTGGGTATTATCCATGTATAATTAACCCATACTAGATACTATGTGTTAAAGAAAGCGAATGTGTTGTTAAACTTTTACAGTGGTTTTATTTAAATAAATGGAATGTCAAGTTGTGTATTAAATAAACAGCATATGTTTCCAAAATCGCAGTATGGTATGACAACACATTTACTCCTCAGGTTGCTATAGTAACCGGTATACAAACTATATATACCGGTGAGAGTGGCTACACTAGCACCCTTGAAAAAGTCATGTGTCAGTGATGATACACGTGGGGAGAATTAGCCTGTGACGCTCTGTTTGGAGTGCGATCTGCCTGTGAGTGTATGAGCAGCAGCACTGAGCAGCAGCACTGAGCAGCACAAAGCTGAATGTGACTGACCATTATCCTGAATCAAAGCGATCTATGTCTAAGGGAGCATGTGAGTGGTAACAAGTGGCTTTTTATGTTATCTAAAATCTGGCTGATATCTGCGCAATGGTGTTTCTTCACAATTTTATCTTCTATATGGGGGAAGACCAGTAGAAGCTGAGAAACAACTCTTCCAATGCCGGCGGCTGATTACAAACAAGCCGCTCCACTGCTGACACAGACTCACTAAGCCTGGGCTTAACAGAAGAGGAGGTATCATTTCAATTCAATTTGGTGGATCAATCACTATGATTTGACTTTGATCACATAATTATATGGTTCATATATTAGAAATTTTTATTAGTACCACTGGCTGAAGGTTTTGGGAGTGTGTAATAGGGGAATTTCACAAAAAGGCTCGTAACACAGTAAATAAATAAACAGCATATATTTCCAAAATCGCAGTATGGTATGATGACACATTTACTCCTCAGGTTGCTATAGTAACCAGTATACAAACTATATATACCGGTGAGAGCGGCTACACTAGCACCCTTGAAAAAGTCACATGTCAGTGATGATACGCATGGGGAGAATTAGCCTGTGACGCTCTGTTTGGAGTGCGATCTGCCTGTGAGTGTATGAGCAGCAGCACTGAGCAGCAGCACTGAGCAGCACGGAGCTGAATGTGACTGACCATTATCCTGAATCAATGCGATCTATGTCTAAGGGAGCATGTGAGTGGTAACAAGTGGCTTTTTATGTTATCTAAAATCTGGCTTATATCTGCGCAATGGTGTTTCTTCACAATTTTATCTTCTATATGGGGGAAGACCAGTAGAAGCTGAGAAACAACTCTTCTATGCCGGCGGCTGATTACAGCTGCTCCACTGCTGACACAGACTCACTAAGCCTGGGCTTAACAGAAGAGGAGGCATCATTTCAATTCAATTTGGTGGATCAATCACTATGATTTGACTTTGATCACATAATTATATGCTTTGTATATTAGAAATTTTTATTAGTACCACTGGCTGAAGGTTTTGGGAGTGTGTAATAGGGGAATTTCACAAAAGGCTTGCAACACAGTATCTTCTGAACATATCTCTTTATATGTGTCTATGTAATTTAGTTGTTAAGGTGTATTTTCTAAACACAAGTTACTATTTAACAAAAAGTCTCACACAATGTCCTGCAACTTTTAACCTCTTCTCTTCCTGAAAAATTTGACAAAGTCCAGCTCTCACCATAAACTCCCGGTGAAACACCTCTCTGAGTTGCGAGAATCGATGGTCAACAAATCCCGGATGACGCCCCCACATGTAGCAATAACTCTCGGTGGAGCTGCTGGTTTAAGCGGGCTTGTTACCTTCACTCTCGACACCCCGGTTTCATCGGCACTGGGTCTAGGGTTCCGTTGGGTTTACCTCTGGACGATAAAAGCACCAACACTTGAGTACGTTTTCAATGCTTTATTGAACCAAGTAACGAAGGAAGTAGCAGGAAAGAGGCAGAAGGGAAGCTGCAGGGAAGCTCAAATACCTTTCTTTAGCATTCTTGAGAATGTCCTTTAAAGTTGAATATTGTATCAGATGCAATCCCCTTGTGGGACACAATCTTTGCTCGCCTGGATAGGCCTCTCTCACTTGCCTAGCAGCCAGTACGTAGCACGAACAAAAGTCTCTGCCACAGACTTGCTTGAAATAAACCCGTACGATCCTCTGCCACAGGATGTATTGGTTTCACAATGTTTCACTTACTTTAGAAGTAAAAGACAGGTACAAGAGGCAGTATAAATACATATAGATAATACAAGCGCATCACTTTATTTATTTATCTTATAACAAACTGTGGGGTGTCACTAATTGTTTGCAGCTGTATTACCTTTTAAAATTTGTTCACTATTGTATTTTTTCACCATTTTTACAAAATAATTTTTAGTCCACTTCAGCTCTTTAGGAATTTTTATAATTAAAAGTTGCAGGACTTTATTTCTGAATGCTTAGGCGGCGGGCGCCAGTGAAAGCCCGGGAGCTACGTGATCAGAAGAACAAGTGAGGGGAGCCTACCCTACTTGAAACCGCGTGGGACGCGTGTATGTGTTTGGCTCCTGAGAAGAAGAGAGGCCTCGTGATCGTGCTGAGAAGATCAGAGTGTGGCCATGTCTTTTTCGGTGATGCAGCCAATTATGGGACCAAGAATGTTCCCTGCAAGCACCGCGTTGAATACTGTGCTGACCGGAGCCCTGCTTACAGATACTGGTGTTCATCTGAAGCCGCAGGGGAGGTTTGTTCTGTATACCTCAGGAGATATTGAGGGACTGGGCATGATTTGCCATAGATGTGAAGGACTGGCCGTACATCTCCGTCCATTTGGTCGATGTCCGCAATGTGGAGAGTATTTGTTTGTGGTGGAGCAACCTACCATGTCGCCCCGTGCTTATTGGATGGATTGGGCAACAGGTATCGCCACAGTAGAAGCTGCTATTACTACGGAGAGAGAGCGGCAGGCCGTCACTTCGCCTGTTGTTGCCGAAAATGTTCAGGAGAGAGACACTGCTGTTGCCGTCTCATCAGCGGACATTGCTTTAAGTTCTGAGTCCACCATGCCTGTCTCTGTTGTGCCTGTACAGAGGAAGGTGGGATATGTGAAGGCTTCCCGCGGTCGTGGCCGAGGCCTACCCCCGAGGCTACCTGAACCGGATCCAGAAAAGTCCACAACAGGAACAGGTAAGCAGCCGGTGGGGAATGTATCTGGGACTGTAAATAAGTATTTGCCAGCGGAAAAGTTGGGAGATTCGGAAATAGAATCCATGTCTGATCTTTCCCGTGATGATGACCTATTTGAGACTATGTCACAAGAGCTGTTATGGTCACAAGGCGAGGATGTCGCCTCTGCTATGACTTTCCCTGAATGGACAGCCCTGAGTTCTGGTAAGACGTCACCCTGTGTGGAGCTACACAGCACTGTAAATGAGACTTTGTCAAAAGTTGTTAGTTCACTGCAGACACCGGCTGGGTCTATGGTGAGCAAATACTTGGATTCCTGTGTGCCTCCTGGCATGGGAAAGAACAGATCCTTGCCCAAACTTGCATGTTTGCAGAGAATGTTAAACAAGCGTGTAGCTGTGGAGTATGGCTTGGAGTTCCTCTATGTCCCTCAGGACGTAATGCAAGTGATTGAAGTTAACCACTTAAGGACCGGACCATTATGCTGCCTAAGGACCAGAGGACTTTTTCCAATTTGCCACTGTGTCGCTTTAACTGCTAATTGCGCAGTCATGCAATGCTGTACCCAAACTAAATTTGCGTCCTTTTCTTCCCACAAATAGAGCTTTCTTTTGATGGTATTTGATCACCTCTGCCGTTTTTATTTTTTGCGCTATAAATGGAAAAAGACCGAAAATTTTGAAAAAAAATGATATTTTCTACTGTTTGTTATAAAAAAAATCCAATGAACTCAATTTTAGTCATACATTTAGGCCAAAACTTATTCGGTCACATGTCTTTGGTAAAAAAAAAACAATAAGCGTATATTTATTGGTTTGCGCAAAAGTTATAGCGTCTAGAAACTAGGGTACATTTTCTGGAATTTACACAGCTTTTAGTTTATGACTGCCTATGTCATTTCTTGAGGTGCTAAAATGGCAGGGTGGTACAAAACCCCCCCAAATGACCCCATTTTGGAAAGTAGACACCCCAAGGAAATTGCTGAGAGGCATGTTGTGCCCATTGAATATTAATTTTTTTGTCCCAAGTGATTGAATAATGACAAAAAAAAAAAAAATTACAAAAAGTTGTCACTAAATGATATATTGCTCACACAGGCCATGGGCATATGTGGAATTGCACCCCAAAATATATTCAGCTGCTTCTCCTGAGTATGGGGATACCACATGTGTGGGACTTTTTGGGAGCCTAGCCGCGTACGGGGCCCCGAAATCCAATCACCGCCTTCAGGATTTCTAAGGGCGTAAATTTTTGATTTTACTCCTCACTACCTATCACAGTTTTGAATGCCATAAAATGCCCAGATGACACAAAACCCCCCCAAATGACTCAATTTTGGAAAGTAGACACCCCGAGCTATTTGCTTTGAGGCATGTTGAGTCCATGGAATATTTTATATTTTGACACAAGTTGCGGGAAAGTGACAACTTCTTTTTTTTTTTTGCACAAAGTAGACACCCCAAGCTATTTGCTGAGAGGCATGGTGAGTATTTTGCAGCTCTCATTTGTTTTTGAAAATGAAGAAAGACAAGAAAAAATCTTTTTTTCTTTTTTCAATTTTCAAAACTTTGTGACAAAAAGTGGGGTCTGCAAAATACTTACTATACCTCTCAGCAAATAGCTTGGGTGTCTACTATCCAAAATGGGGTCATTTGGGGGGGGGGTTTGTGCCACCTGGGCATTCAATGGCCTCCGAAACTGTGATAGGCAGTGAAGAGTGAAATAAAAACTTTACGCTCTTAGAAAGCATGAAGGCGGTGCTTGGCTAGGCTCCCAAAAAGTCTATTAGACCCTAGATCTCTCCTCTGCCCTCAAAGCATCTGACCACACCAAGATCGGTGTGATAAAATGCTTTCCCAATTTCCCAATGGCGCTGTTTACATCCGGCGAAATCTAAGTCATAAAATGCTCGTAGCTTCTGGTTTCTTAGGCCATAGAGATGTTTGGAGCCACTCTGGTCTCTGATCAGCTCTATGGTCAGCTGGCTGAATCACCGGCTGCATTCTCAGGTTCCCTGTTGAGACAGGAGAGCCAGAGAAAAACACGGAAGATGGTGGGGGGGCATTCCCTCCCACTGCTTGTAAAAGCAGTCTAGAGGCTAATTAGCTGCTAGGATTGCTTTTACATGAAAGCCGACTGCTGGCTGAAAAGAATGATACCAAGATGATACCTAAACCTGCAGGCATCATTCTGGTATAACCACTCAAATTCGTGAATGGCGTACCTGAAGACAAAAAAATGGTTAACAATAAAGCACAGTAAACAGTAAAGTATAAAAAATTGCATACCTGAAAAGCAAACATGATAAAACATAATAACAATAAAACATTGCAGAATAGAATACAGTAAAAAAGAGCAGAAGAATAGAGAGAGAATAGAGAGAAAACAATAAAACGACAACTATTATTTTTTATTTTATTTTTTTTTGTGTTTTTTTTTTTACACTGTTTTTGTAACTGTAACTTTTATAACGGTAACCGGTTCCAGGTTCGAGTCTCTCAAAATGCGATGGCATCTTTGGAGACCCTGTGAAAGTGTGCCTAGTCTGTGCAATGCTGTACCCTACGCTAATACTCAACTAGTGCATGGTAGCGTTCAAAACATTCACCAATGCAAAGACCAGGATTGTCAGGACAGGAGGGACAATAATAGAGGGTGTCACGCCTATATACGCGCTTGCTGCAGACACAACATCTTTTTTGGGGGGTTTGTTGGGTAGGAGTACTCGGGAGGACATAAAGAAAATGCCTCTCATGCAGCCAACTGCATTTGGTTGGGGATGTGAATGGGGGAAGTACGGTCGCTGCAGAAGTGGTGGGTTCCCAATTCGGATTGGCGAATGCAGCAGGAAGGGCACTATGGGCACGACGGGCCTATGTTTGTCTTCTTGGTGGCAGCGGGACACTACTTGTGCTTGCCACCTCACCAGCTTGAACTGCACTTATGTGACTCGCCACGTCACCAAGTGTTACTGCAGTGCTGGTTTGACTACGACCAGGGTGTACTAGGCCGCTGGTGCTTGCCAGTTCACCAAAACGCTACCAAAAAAACTGTTAGCGATCGCAGGGATCAGGCCTGACTCTGCGAACGCTGCAGTTATGCGTTTAGTGTTTTGTAAGTGTCAGTGATCGATCGATACTGCACTTGGGTGGGCTGGGCTGGGCCAGGCGGAGGAGCAAAACGCAGATGCTAGCAGGTATCTGGGCTGATCCCGCTAACACTGCGTTTTTGGGAACCCTAAACTGCTGGGGACGCTAGTATAGATCTGATCGGATCAGATATTGATCCGTTCAGATACTATACCACTAAGGGAGGTGTATGGTGCGTGCGTGGGTGTTAGCGGTACTGGCGCTAACCTAACACTGCCTGGGGCTGGTGCTTACCAGTTCACCAAAATGCTACCAAAAAAAACTGTTAGCGATCACAGGGATCAGGCCTGACTCTGCGAACGCTGCAGTTATGCGTTTAGTGTTTTGTAAGTGACAGTGATCGATCGATACTGCACTTGGGTGGGCTGGGCTTGGCCGGGCGGAGGGGCCAAATGCAGGTGCTAGCAGGTATCTGGGCTGATCCTGCTAACACTGCATTTTTGGGAACCCTAAACTGCTGGGGACGCTATTATAGATCTGATCGGGTCAGATATTGATCCGTTCAGATACTATACCACTAAGGGAGGTGTATGCTGCATGCGTGGGTGTTAGCGGTACTGGCACTAATCTGACGCTGCCTGGGGCGACGCATATCACCGCCGGGCGATCAGGGGGCTAAATCTTTATTCGGTAATAAACGGCGGGTGCCCTGACACTATAAAAAATAAATGAACTAACCAGCGTCACCCGTAATGGTTATACGGTGATAAGTGGTGAAAGGGTTAACTAGGGGGCAATCAAGGGGTTAAAACATTTATAAGATAGTATATGGGGGTCCCTGACGCTATAAAACGCTGACGGCGAACCTAAATATTTACGTCCCTAACTAGCGAACACCAGCGACACTAATACAGCGATCAGAAAAATGATCGCTTAGCGACACTGGTGACAGGGGGTGATCAAGGGGTTAAAACTTTATTGGGGGTGTTAGGGGGGTACCTTAGACCTACAGGGGGCTAATACTAACTGCCCTACCACTTCTTACTGTCACAAACTGACACCATGCAGTAATCAGAAAAAAAAACTGCTTGGTGTCAGTGTGACAGGGAGGGGAGGGGTGATCGGGGGTGATCGGGGGGGATCGGGGGGGATCGGGGGGGAACGGGGGGTGATCGGGGGGATCGGGGGGTAAAGGGGGGTGTAATGTATGCCTGGCATGTTCTACTGTGTGTGTGTTTTACACTCACTCAGATGTCTTCTCTCCTCGGCCCCGGAACGGAAACTGCCGAGCCGAGGAGAGATGACATCACATCCTCTGCCTGTGTGTACTACACACAGGCAGGGGATGATTGTCATTGGCTGGGAGCGATAGCGAGGGGGGGGCCATGATCGGATGGCCTCCCCCTCATCTCTGATCTCTCCCAGACCAACGGCGACCGCCTCAGGCACCGGGGGGGTCCGATCGGACCCCCCACCCTCGGGAAAGCAATCACGTACCAGGTACGTGATTTTGCCTGCCCGTGCCATTCTGCTGACGTATATCAGCGTGAGGTGGTCGTCAAGTGGTTAACCGGGAACTTTGGTACAATGAAGCTGTTTGGGACTACTCGTCTGTGCCTAAGCCTTTCCGAAAGACTGGATGTTCTTTTTTTTATGCACTGGAACTTCGGTCGGCACATCTATGCTGACAAAGTGGTCATCTGCAGGCCCAGAAAAGATGACGCTGTATATTTCATTACCACAGTGGATAAATTGGGAAAGATACGGACCTTGCCAGATCCCCGGTTTTATTGGTAACTATGGACAAAAGAACTTTGAAGTTAGTTAGTGTCAGTATAAAGAGATCTTTGTGGTCAAGGTCTGGATATCCATCTCAGTGTTTTAAATCCAAGGACTTCTTTTTGCTAGCCGGATTTCTTTCATGTGAAAAAAATTTATACAGGGATGGACTCCTAAAGATTATTTTTGATAATAGATTATGGGAAGAGAGTCTCATTTTTAAATGAGGCTTTGCTCCTCAAGTTGTACAGGATATATATGTGTTTAATATGTTTTCCTTTTCAGGAACCATTTGATCTCCTATCAAGCTGTGAGGCTTTTCAGCTAGATAGATAGTGAGGTTGTGTACAGTCAAAGGATGGTTTTGTTTACGGACGTGAACATATTGTTTTATAGATGTTAATCTCATAATGTCTTTCCACTGTCTTTCCTTCTTCTCTATCTGTCCAGGTTTTAAGCTCAAATACCTACTCCCAGGCTTGGGAGCTATTATCATTATTTTTGGACAGACGTTGGGGACAACGTCTATTGTAGTGGGGGCGAGTATGTAGAGCTGGTAGATTTATGATCTACCATCTGATAGGTAAATTTAGTGAATTGTTCGTTAAGGGAGTTAGATTTGCCTCTGTTCCAGCTTGGCTGATGTTGCGTGTGGTTCCACACTGAGCCGGTGGGTGTCGCTGTTACCATTGGCTGGTGTTGGAAGGGCAACGTGTCGAAGCGTATTGGTGCTCCTCTGTCCCGGAGACAACTTGGTGGAGGTGGTCCTCCGAGTTGCATTCTGGGAGAGGGTATTTATGGGACAGACGCCATGTTTTGGGGTTCGTTTACAGCCACCTGCTGGCCCTCCTGGCCGACAGGTATGCGTTAGAGTGCTACCTTGTGGTCCTCCGTTCCGGAAGCCCGCGCCGCTGCGGCGCGTGGGTGGGCCCAGAAGCATGTCTGGGGCCTACCACAGCAGCCAAGAAATGGTCCTGAGCTGTCTATCCAGAGGCCTATTCAGGCGAGCAAAGATTGTGTCCCACAAGGGGATTGCATCTGATACAATATTCAACTTTAAAGGACATTCTCAAGAATCCTAAAGAAAGGTATTTGAGCTTCCCTGCAGCTTCCCTTCTGCCTCTTTCCTGCTACTTCCTTCGTTACTTGGTTCAATAAAGCATTGAAAACGTACTGTTGTAAAATGTTGTTTTATCGTTGAGAGGTAAACTCAACAGAACCCTAGACCCGGTGTCGGTGAAACAGGGGTGTCAAGAGTAAAGGTAACAAGCCCGCTTAAACCAGCAGCTCCATCGAGTGTTATTGCTACACATGCATAAATACACACGCCTAAAAGAGGGTAAAAGTATAATGGGCTGTATCATTGTTTAATTGTTTTTTTTTTTCTGCACCATTCTAAACCCCTCCTAAACTAATAATATTAACCGCTCTAAGTTTAACTAAGTTTGTGACCTAGCAGGATGACATGTTCCACGACTTTCTGTCTTTGATGGAATTTGAATCAGCAACCAGCAGTCTGGTGAAGGAGGATCCCATCCCAGATGAAGAACCTTTTTGTCAATGGCTCTAGGTATTACACCCCAGATGGCAAGCCACACACAGGTTATGCAGTGACCACAGTCATTAAGTTCCCATATGTATGTGTCATATGAGGTTTATTTGGAGGTCAACCGAAAACAGGGTCATACTTTCCTCAGCAGCTGTCGCCTACATTCTCAGATGATGGGATAGGTGCAGTCACTGTAACGTGAACTTCACCACAGGGTTCAGGAGTCCCTCCTGAACCCTGACAGAATAACCAGTTTACATTATTTCCGACCAGGTGACTGGGTCATTGAAAAGAAGCTTGAGGGATGAGACAACTGGATCCATGCCAGCCACTGCAAGAAGCCGCTCAACTATACCAAAGGATGAGGAGTATCTTTGTTTATTTATATTTTTAGCTTGGTGTATTTTCCAACTAGCTAAGAAAGTGAACGGGACCAATTGCTGGGTCTACTCTAAATTTCCACCGAGCTTTAGTACCTCAGCAATGACAGTACATGCTATACTGTATATGATGTTCATATTGGTATGAGGAGTTTTGACAAACTAGTAAAAACTCCCAACAGACACTTGTCAATAGAACTTAACAATACATTTCTAGAGGGTAAAATTAGTTATAGTTTTAAGAATAGCTCTGGTTCTTGCTAGTTTGAGTATCAGGACAACTAGGTAGCCCACAAGTGTGCTTCAACTTTAGTTTGGTACTTTTGCGGGTCTACAGCTTAAAAGATAATTCCACCTAATGCAAGAGGTCCATGCGTCTGGGTGAAACTCATCCCAGCATCTTATGATGTGATGGCGTGAGAGAAGGTAAGAATGGCAGGAACAGCTAGAAGGGAAGTATTCACCAACCCTGACCAGGTCTGGGCATGGTTTCCTGCTTGTACGAGGTGGGGGCTTGAGCTTATGAAACAATTGAACAATTTCTCATCCAGTCTGGATGGGATGTTCAATATAACTGTTGAAGCTACACGGAAGATCTCACAGGAACAATGGCAGATCAAGACCCTTCTATTAAAATATGGCCCATGATTATCTGTTGGCATCCAAGGGGGGTTTCTGTGAATTCATAGGTAAAGATTGTTTTACCTGGATCGGGCATACTAGTGACAAAGTATAGACCCATATGGATAAGGTTAGATCCCTGCAAGGCAAAGCCAGAGCTATAGCCAGTCAAGTTTGGAATCTTTTTAAGGGTCTGGGAATCTTTGGGGATTTTTTTATTTGTCAGTGGATCATCGTGGAAGGAAGTAGAGGTGTATATACTCATGTTCTTTTTGTTTCTATTCCTTCTCTTCTATATGCCGCAATGAGGTGCTACTGTTGCCTGATTGGATGAGTGAACAGAGCCCGAGCAGATGACCACATCTTCCTCGCTGAGATGAGATGCCCCAAAGCCCAACCCATGTACAAGACACAGAGGACTCCAGACCGACAGGCTTTCATGTCCTCCTCAAAGTCATCCCTCCTAAAGAACAGAATCTACAAGTCAAGCCGTGTTATGAACTCATATGGACTGTAAGGACTGATTCATTTCCAGATGTAAGAAGAAGATCAAGATTCATCAAAGGACACATGGGAGCATATGACAAAGAGGAGAGACTGTTGTGGAAATTTTTATTAATGTATGATGTCCCCCACTGTCAGTTTTGCTGCAGTGCGCTCCTGCGAGCGTAATCGCACATACAGATGTTGGTAAAAGACCATTGGCTGCGGAAACCTTCCTATGGACACGGCAGATCTGTTTGCTCTTTTAAGGATGTTTATTCATGCCTCACCAAGAGAATGACCACCTCATGGCGACTGCATTAACGCTCTTAGTAAGCAGATCTGCGTACATGTGAATCATAGCATAACCATACAAAATTATAGCCCACTGAGCCATGAAAAAGTATGGCTCGCGTCATTGGTAGCAGTGGGAATGTGCACACGATCGTGTTCAGAGCCATGTAAGTAGTGTTCAAATTGTGAGACACTTTGTGTCTCACAAAATGCTTGCCACATGGCTCTGCACATGACCATCTGCACACGTCACTACTGGAATTCTATTTGAACATATACATGTGTGTGATTGGTTCTTTTGAAATAATACAAGTGTCTGATTGGCTGATTCTGAAGCCACTACCTTCCTTTGTTATTCATGTTTACAGTATAAATAAAAGGAGCTGCTCATCCTAGGGAGGATTCTGCTAAGTTCAACGGGATACCAGCATCTATGTATGTGTTACTTGGAGATATACAAGCGCGCTTTTCCCGGCATTATACAAGAGAGCTGTATTTGTGCTTTTAAGCGCAAAGAAATGATTTGCTTATAGGAGAAGCTTAAAATTTCCTGGACAGCATCAATCAAAAGTGTTAGTGGAAACCTTTGCTAAGCCCAAGGAAGGTGCATTCTTGGCTAAGACCTGTGTACTGCATGGTAGTAGTTGTGGTAACACCAGTGAGGCCTTACTGAATAGGGACATATACTATACAGATGACATGCTTTCTTCTCATACTACTCCTTACTTCAACTTTGGGTCATGATTCATGCAATTCATATATTGTGCACACTTTTATTATCACTGTTAAACACTGTTTCAGATTATTTCTTAAAAACTGAACTGGATTTTATAATTAATTCTTTGTTAAACATTTTTATCTTATTACAATTTTTCAGGACAAGCTTTCAGGGTATGTCCCCTTCTTCAAGGTCCAAGCAGTACTGATTCACAAATTTCTAAGCAGAATGTTAAAGAAGAAGAAAAAAAAAAAAAAAAGAGAAAACCAAACACATACAAATCAATGGTAATAAAGATAGCAGCAGAGTTAGTGAGATAAGACAGAGGGAGGGCTAGGGGGGAATGCAGGGGGGGGGATACTAATCACAGAGCGGTCTTTATGCTAAAGTTTTACGACCGCATATATCTGTGCTAATCGCTCCGGGGTTCTCTACCATCTAGTCAAAAATTTGTATGACATTTCCTGAATAGATGAGCTTACAGATGATGAGTGTGTTACTTCTATAAATTTTTTTCTTTGTGATGGGGTAAATGTACAGTTTAGTTCATTTTCCCACTCTTTAATAAAATATGGTGTTGTGGTTTCTTGTTCGCTAAGCATTAGTTTATACATCTGTGACAATAAATGATTGGGTTCTGATATCTTCATACACATCTTCTCAAATGTGGTTAACGTATTTTGGAGCCTTGTTTGGTGTTTTTTTTCTTTTAAAGTTTCGCATTTGGTTATATTTCCATCCTGCCTTCTTCATGTCTCCTTGTAATAATATCAGTTCTACTTGGGACATAAGAGTGCCTAGGGGGGCATATCTTAAACACATTGTGTTCCCTCCTGATTCCCATGGACCTAGCGCTCCCTTTTCTTCTCCAGTGGGGAACCATGGATAAACCCCCAATGGGGCTAAAGGAGATATTTTAGGAGCATATTTACCCATTTTATTTATTCTATCCCATACTGCCAGTGTGTTTCGAGTTAATGGAGATGTCCATTTAGATAGTCCCCTGTCCTTGGCTGGTATCCATGGTGCCCCCGCTAAAGCCCTTTCTAACATCTTTTTTTTAATCAACACCCATGCTTTGTTTTCAGAGTCATGACACCAGTTTCTTATGCGCACCAGAGTCATTGCTCTGTAATACATTGCAATGTCTGGCAACCCTATTCCTCCCTCCTCTTTCCTCCTGCGTAAGATGTTATATGCTATTCTAGCTCTTCCATTCTTCCATGTGAAGGATAGGAATTCTTTACGTACCTTTTTAAAAAATACTTGGGGGAGTGGTATGGGTACTGTGAACAGTATATAAAATAATCTAGGTATTATGTTCATTTTAAGGGTGTTGATCCTCCCAAACATTGTTAACATATGTCCTTTCCAGCTATGCAAATCCTCTGTTATTTTGGCAAGTAAGGGACTATAATTTTGTTCATATAGTAGTTTTACATCTGCAGATATATGTACTCCCAAATAAAACAAAGATTTTCTGTTCCAGATAAACTGGTATTTGTTTTGCAGAGATGTAGTTAATGGTGATGGCATATGACAGGGTAGTAATACCGATTTCTCCAAATTTATTTTAAAGTTTGATAATTTCCTATATTTTGTCACCTCCTGCATCACTTATTTAATGGATTCTTGGGGTTTTGAAAGGAAAAATAACAAATCATCAGCATAAGCTGATACTTTGTACTCTCTAGATCCTATTTCTACTCCCCTTATTCCTTTATTTTCCCTTATTTTGCATAGGAAATGTTCTAACACGAGGGCAAATAATATTGGGGACAGTGGACATCCTTGCCTTGTACCGTTTTGTATATCCAGACCTCCTGATAGGGTCCCATTAACTTTTACCCTTGCCCTTGGTCCAGCATATAATGCTGATACCCACCCCATCATCCGTTCCCCCAGCCCTATTCCTCTTAGTACTTCCATCATAAATATCCAGTTCACGCTATCAAAAGCCTTTTCGGCATCCATTAATAGCACTACCCTTGGTGTTTTATTAGGCTCATTCTGTATCCAATGGAGAACATGAAGGGCCCGGATGGTGTTATCCTTAGTTTCTTGTCCCAACATAAACCCCATTTGATCAGAGTGTACCAACTGTATTACTTTATCCTGTAATCTAGTTGCTAGAATTTTTGCTAGTAATTTGGTATCTGAATTCAAAAGGGAGATAGGTCTATAGTTTGTGCAGTATTGTGGGTCTTTCCCAGGTTTTGGTATTACTGTCACAAAAGCCAGCAAAGCTTCTGAGGGTAATGGGTTGGTAGCTGTAAGTGGTTAAAATAATTGCAAATTGGTATAGTCAAGATATTAATACATTTTTTATAATATGCATTTGTTAGACCATCCGGCCCTGGACTCTTCCCCATTGGTAAATTTTTTATTGCATTTTTTATTTCCTCTACCGTAATCTGCCCCTCTAAACTCTCCACCACTTACAAAGTGAGGGGTGATAATGCAGATTCTTTAATATAATTTCTAATTTCCTCCACTTGAATCCCTTCTTCTAATCCCGATGAATTTGGTTGGACATTATATAGGCCCTTGTAGAACTGCTCAAATTCCATAGCTATGGACTTTGTGTCTATTATCTGTTTATTACCTATTCGTATATTATGAACGTGGGATATTTCTTGTTGTTTTTTTAATTGTCTGGCTAATAGTTTACCACATTTGTTCCCATGTTCATAAAATCTATGTGCAAAGAATCTATATTTGTCCTTATCCCTTCTATCAAGATATGTGGAGAGTTTTAAATAAAAAGGAGGGGGGTAAAAAAAAGAAAAAAAGGGGGGGTAAAAAAAAGGGGGTAAAAAAGAAAAGATGTTCCCTCCATCCCCCCTCCCCTTCCTCGTCTCCTCCTCAGTGCTTCGGAACATTTCTATTTAAATTCTTTATTTAAGTCCTTTGTCGATTTTTCTCTGGAACATGAGACTAAGGTTCAGGGCGTTGTATTATGCTATTTATATTGTTTCTTCTCCAATCTGCAAAGTCAATTAGCGGGAGGCCCAATATCTCCACAAACTTTTTTAAATCATCTTTTGTATGGAGTACCGCTGTTTTCCCATCTCCTGTGGCTATTAATCCAAAAGGAAATCCGCATCGATATCTAATTTCAGCCTTCCGCATTGCTTCCAGTAATGGATGCACCATTTTGCGCTGCATTAAAGTTCTGCGTGTTATATCAGGGAATAAAGTAATTTGTGTCTCTTCAAATTTAATTAAGGGTGTGTCCCATACCGTCCTCATTATAATCTCCTTCACGAAGTATTTATGAATTTTACATATCACATACCTTGGCCTTTCTTTATTCTGCTTTACAAGAGGGTTATACGGTGGACTCTATCTATTTCCACTGGTTCCAACATGCTCGGCCCCAAAATCTGTGAGAAAAGTTTCTGTACTGTTGCTAGCAGATCTTTAGTATTGTATTTCTCAGGTTGGTCCCGAATCCTTATGTTCTGCCAGCGGTCCCTGTTCTCGATATCATCTAATTGGTCTCTATATGTATTCAGCATATCTTCTTGCTGTTTAATGATATCCTGAACTTCTCCCATAGCTTGTTTAATTTGATCTTGGCCTTCTTCCAGCACTTCCACTCTATTTCCCACTGCCACTATTTCTTCCCTGAGGTCTTCCACTGCTTGCTTACATGACCTCTCCACTGTGGATATCAGTTCTTGTATGTCTGTTTTTGTGGGTAATGCTCTTATCAATTCTCTAATATCTCCAAAGTCCTGTTTATTGCCGCTCCTTACTGGTTCTGTCTCTGTCTCATTGTCCTCTGTGCGGAATATATACACCTTAGCGGCGCCGTCCATCAGCTCAGCAGGGAATGCATGTGACGTTATTCCTTCTTCTAATTTATGATCTGTCTCTAGGGGTCCCACCTCTACCTCTGCGTAGCCCTGGTCGTCTCCTTCTGGATCTGCTAATGGAGTGTCAGTTATTAGTGGGTACTTAAGCTTTCTTTTGGGGTTACTTTCGGGGTGGTTCCCGATATCTTTGCTACTTGTGTCTCTGTATCCTTAAGAGGCCTTGATGTCTCCAACTTTTGTTCTATCAGGGCGTCCCCCAGCTCATATTGTACCTCCTTGCCTTTTTTAAGTTCATTTTTAAGTTAATTCCACAACCAAATTTCTTCCATACCTTTGCTTGTCTGTGGGCTGCTCCTTTGTTCCAGTTTGGTGGGCGCTGTATGTCCACTGCCACTACCTCCAATCCGTTCCTCTCCCCCTCCAGTCATCCGCCTGCCTCTCCCATTTGTTAGTGGGCTCCAATTCTGTGGGCTGTGGATATGTGCAGTATTTAGCATGGGTGAGCCACGACCGGCTTTCCCCTGAAATCCTCCAGTATCAAGGCTTCCGTACCGGCGCATCCCTGCTCCTGCCGTGCCTCCAATGTTCTCCCCTCTTTGCGGTGTTGTGTATGCCCTCAGTCCACCAGTCACAATCCTGCTTCCTCCCCCAGCTGGCTGAAGGGCTGCGCGCCACGAGTGGTCACCTCCTCCTCCGCAATGGTTCCTTCGCTTTTTTGGCTCCTTTCACCTTCTGTCTCTCTGTTTAAAAAAGAAAGCTGAAGCTGTGACTGTCTGCTTCTAATCAAGTATGTCAGGTGCAGCTCTTTCTCTCTGGTCCGGGTGTGTGAGGGAGCTCTCACCTCACACGTCTGCTCCTCCCGTCACTAACTGAACTGGATTTTAATGACTTATAATAAAAATTATTCTGCTTGGACTGAATGCAGCAAAATATGAGTTTTTGAGATTTAAACCCACAGTTTATCTATAAATTATTAGACCTGCATTATTGATTTCTATTAGTGGAATTTTTGCATTGGAAATGCAATTAAGGGAGAAAAAGCTGTATGTCAAATAACTGGTTTTAATGAGGTTTGGAACTTAAGATTACAATCCAGTCAAAAACAATAATTATGTCTTGTGATGCACCCAAGAAACACAACCTAACTGCCTCACTTTTTGGCCTTGTTTAAACTTGCGGCAGTAAAAATGCATGGTTGAGCCACGTTTTTGCCATCTGCCAATCGCCCCCCCTTAGGCTACAATAGGCATCAGAGAGGAAACGTTGCATAGCTTCCTCATCACCTGTCAGCAGCCTCTGGAGCATGATCTACACTTAAAGTATGCTTATTTGTTGGCTTTTGGGACACTGCCTCAGAAAATTTTGGAAAGTGCTGAAAATGATTACCAATGACTTTAACTCTTGCTTCTCTGTCCTTTATTGAGATGAGATATGTGCAGCCTCATCAGTGCCCATTAGTGAAGGAGAAAACTTACTAATTTACAAAGTTTTGTAACAGAAACAAAGAAAAACTTTTTTTTTTATTTTAAATTTTCTGTCTTTTTTAATTTCTAGCACAAAAAAGGAAAAAAAACCCAAACCACCAAAAGAAAGTTCTATTTGTGGGGAAAAAATGATAACAATTTTGTTTGGGTACAGAGCCGCATGACCGCGCAATTGTGATTCAAATTGTGATAGTGCTGAAATCTGAAAATTGATCTGGGCAGGAAGGGGTATAAGTACCATGTATTGAAGTGGTTAATAAGCTTTGAAGCTTCTTAGAAGACCAGCTTGTGTAGGTACATTCCATGGGTGCCTTTAGTCAATCATGGCTCAGGGGGACTTATGCCGCGTACACACGATCAGAAATTCAGCCAGCAAAAGACCGATGAGAGCTTTTGGTCGGAAAATGCGACCATGTGTATGCTGCATTGGACTTTTGCTGGCCGAATTTCCACCAGCAAAAGATTGAGAGCATGTTCTCAATTTTTCCGACGGAAATAGTTTTTTCCAAAAATTCCGTTTGTGTGTATGCAATTCTGACGCGCAAAAAACCACACATGCTCAGAATCAAGTACGAGACGGAGCTCAGTCTGGTAAAATGACCGTTCGTAATGGAGATGGCACATTCATCACACTGCAAATTTTTAAATATTTCAATGCAGCGCATTCTCTTCTTCTTTATAATGCTAGAAGAATGAAGTTGTTTTGCTTCTCATATTCACAAGGTGATTTCTTTATTATTTCTCTTTTTTTTTTCTTTTTTTTTTTGCTACTTCAGTTCTTTTGGGGTACTTAATTCACCTTGTCGGTTCATTCTATTTCCCGCTCAAGTCACATCATTTTTTTTTTTTATTATGCAATCTCCCCTAACCCCCTTTTATTTTTGTGTTGAAAATATATATAGTGTATATAAATACATTTGTTCCCCCGTACCAACGCTGAGTCTTATACCTCCCCCCCGCCACCCCCCCAAGCCCCCCTATCTACCAGCCCTGATTTCGGACCTCACTCTCGATTTCTCTTCAATGTTCCTTTTATTAATTACCTATATTTTTCTTCTGTTCCCTTTCTATTCTCGTCCCTAAGCTCCCATGACTTCGGCGTATCTCATTGTTAGTTTGTATTTAACACATTCCTACCATTTTTCCTCGTAGGCTTCCAAACCTTCACTATCTCTGAACCTCAGATACTCCAAGTTTTGGATCTTGTTTACTTTATTGCACCAGTTCCTCATTGTAGGTCTTAATGGTTCCTTCCAATATCTAGGTATAAGACTTTTGGCTGCGTTTAAAAGTGGCGGCAGTAGGGTTCTCACATATTGTTTGATTGGCATATTTATCCTGTGAAATAAGCAACACCACGGATCATCTGGGAGCGTTATGTTGGTTATTTCCCCAATTGTTTGCCTTATCCCGTCCCAGTATTTTTTAATTTCCGGGTATTGCCACCAAATGCGGGACATCGTCCCAATTTCTTTGCACCCTCGCAAGCAATATTTCAATTTTTCGTCTTGATATTTATGTTCTTTATCAGGGGTAATATGCCATCTAACTAAACATTTATAGTTTGTTTCTACCATATTCCTATTTACTGTAGTGACATATACCTGGCGCAATATTTGTTTGATCTCTTCTTTGTTCAGAGATGTTCCGAGTTCGGTCTCCCATTTTTCAATATACGATGGTATCTCTGGTCCTATCTTTTCCAAAAGTACTCTATATATCCTTGAAATCACCCTCTTCTTTCCCTTATCAACACAGATTTTCTCTAGGGGGAGCAAAGTGGGGCAGAGACTCTGTAAAATGTTTTAATTGATTGTACTGCCATTCATCTATCGATCTCCACTCCCCTTTACTCTTTAAATCATAGTAAGTGTAAATTTTACCTTGCTCCATAATGTCTTTCAGTTGTGCGTTTGCTAGTGTTATCCATTTCCCAAACCATACTTCCATTCCGGGGGTAAAATATTCTGTGTTGGTTAGTGGTATTAGTGGTGAATTGTATTCCCATTTTTCTTTCTTGTGTAAATGATCCCATATTTTTAGTGCGTTGCCAGTAATATTGTTTGTGCCCTTCCCTAGTTTTCTGAATCGTGGCGGGATCCAAATTTTTTTACCTAAATTAACTGTGCTCATTGTGCTTTCCATCTTAACCCATCTCTTTTCTCTATTTTCTTTTGCCCATTCTACTATCCGTGACAATATTAAGGCATTATAATAATTTCTAACATCTGGTGCACCCCAACCCCCTCTTATCTTTTCTTTAGTTAACTGTGTCAAACTTATTCTTGCTTTTTTCCTTCTCCATATAAATCTAAGAAACAGCTTTTGTATTGTTTTGAAAAAAGCCTCCGGAAGTGGGATCCGTAACATCTGAATTTTATACATGATTTTGGGAAGGAAGACCATTTTAAAAATATTAATTCTTCCCCCCCAGGATAGGTTTCCTGTTGTTATTCTATTTAACTCTGATTTAATCTCATCCAATAAATGGAGGAAATTAGCTAGATATAAGCTTGTGCTGGTTTTGGTTATCTTGACCCCTAGGTACTTTATTTCTTTTTTACTCCATACTAATGAGAAGTTTTTTTGGAGAATAAGTTCTTCCTTTTTTGATATGTTGAAAGTTAACGTCTCAGACTTCAATGGATTTATCCTAAAGTTTGATACCTCGCCGTACTCTTTTAAAGTTTTCATTAGATTTGGCAAGGAAATCCTTGGGCTGGTTACATAGAAAAGAATGTCGTCCGCGTACGCCGCTAACTTATGGATTTCCTCCCCCACCTTTATCCCCCTTATGTCTGGGTTCTGTCTTATCTTAGATAGGAGTGGTTCCAGCGCCAACAGGAACAGCAGGGGTGATAATGGGCACCCCTGTCTCGTTCCGTTGAGCATTTCGAACGGTGCTGATAATGTCCCGTTTATCCTTACCCTCGCTGTGGGTCTATTATATAGGGTCTTAATGCGTTTTATCATTTTTACACCCAGACCTATCTCTTCCCACGAACCCTGCATGAGGCCCCAGTCTACCCTGTCGAATGCTTTCTCAGCATCAATCGACAGGAGTAGTCCTGGGGCCCCACAGTCCTTCATCTTCTGTATTGCTAACAGGGTTCTGGTTCCGTTGTCTCTCCCCTCCCTCCCAGGGATAAAACCTACCTGGTCTGGGTGTATTATATTTGGCATTATTTTTTTCAACCTGTCAGCAAGAATTTTTGTGTATATTTTGGTATCTAGGTTTAGGAGAGAGATAGGTCTATAGCTAGAACATAACGTTCCGTCTTTCCCTTCTTTTGGGATGACAACAATAGTGGCCTCCAGAGCTTCCTTGCGTAATTCCCACTTCTCCCCTATCCCATTCATGTAGGAGCACATTTTTGGGATCAGAATATCTTTGAACTTTCTATAATAGAGTATCGTCAGGCCATCTGGCCCAGGACTTTTCCCCGCCGGTGTTTCTTTTACTATTTTTATTACTTCTTCCTCAGAGATAGGGGCTTCTAGCTGACTAATTTGCTCCTCAGGGATTCTCTCTAAGCTGCTCTCGCTCATATAGGCTTTTATTTTTTCCTGTTTCTGCTCTGCCTCTTCTTTGGTACTTAGTTTATTAATGGCGTATAGACTCTCATAATACTCCGGCAACTTCCTGGCAATTTCTACTGTTTTGTGTACAAATTCCCCTTTACCTGTTTGTATTTTGTCTATATAATTCGCAGATTTTTTTTTCGCTAGGGCCTGCGCTAGATATTTCCCGGGCTTATTCCTGTATAGGTACCTTTCTCTTTTTACTCTGTTGTAGGTCCTTCTTGTTTCTTGCTCTATAAGTTCTCTCATCTCCTCCCTCTTGCGGCTGAGTTTTAGCAAAATTTCACTATCGTTCTTGTTCTTATGGAGCTGTTCAAGTGTGTTAATTTCTTTACACAAAACCCTTGTGTTCTCTCTGGTTCTCCTTCTCTTCTCCGCCCCTCCTTAATCATGATGCCTCTTATAAGGGCCTTATGGGCTTCCCACGCTGTCATTTCTGATACCCCTTCCGTGTTATTTTCTTTAAAGTACATCTCTAGTTCTTTTTTCATTCGTTCTTCTATTGCTTTATCATGCAGAAGTTCCTCATTTATTCTCCACATATTGTTTCTATTGTTAAACTCTCCTATCTTTAGTTGTAACGTCACCGGTGCATGGTCAGAAAAAGTAATTATACCGATGTTTGTACTAACAACTGCCTCTAAGAGCCTATGCTCTATCAAAAAGAAATCCAATCTAAAGTACGACGCATGAACCGGGGAGTGGAATGTATAGTTTCTTATTTTGGGGTGCTGTAACCTCCAAACATCTACCAGTTGGTATTGGTGCAATTTCTGTTTTAGTTTGTTCCTCCATCTCATTCCAGTCCCCTGTGCATGTGACGTACTATCCTCCTTTGGTTCCATACAGAAATTAAAATCACCCCCCATTATTACACCCCCTTTCTTGAATTCCATTAAATCAGCCGTTGACTTCAATAAGTAGCCAATAGAGTTTTTATTTGGGCCATAGATGTTTGCAAGGGTGCATTCTACTCCATTTAATTTTCCTCTCAAGAATAAGTATCGCCCTTCAGGGTCCACTTTTCTCTCGTATAAATCAAATCGTACTCCCCTTGCAAACCCTATGGCCACTCCTTTTGCTCGGCTGATCGGGGAATCCCCATAATACCACAATCTTTCGAAAATATTTTGTAGTTCTTGTTTATGGCGAAGTGGGTCTCCTGCAGAAGTTCTACGTCCGCCTGCTGGAGTTTAAGTTTGGACACTATATTAGCCCTTTTCATGGGAGCATTTAGGCCGTGTACATTATAGGTAATTATCTTTATGCCTGCCAACCTTATTTACACTTTTTATGTTTTTTCATACCTCCTCGGTAAAATGAAGCCCTTATCCTTATTGTTCCGTTGCTTTCCTGGTAGATTCCCCTCCCTCCCCCCTCCCCAATCCCCCCACCTTCCCCCTCCCTCCCCTACCCCTCCATACTCCCTCCCACCCTATTAATCTTTTTTGTTTTTCAAGCCAGATCTCCCTAATAATGTTTAGAATTAATTTTTATAGTCATTTTTTTATCAAGATTTTTTTTTTTGGATGTCACGTTTCCACAACACCATTATTATCTTGTATTTGTAAATCTCAAGGAGGTTGGTTGGTGTCCCTTGTTAATTTGACATTGTATTTTTTAAATGTACCTGCCTACTCACAAACAAACTGTCCTTTTTGAAGTAAAACACATAGGCAAGTATTTCTGAAAACAAAATATTCATTTATTCTGGGTCATAACAAAATAAAGAGGAAGGCAACGCTGGAGAAACTGGTGGAATTTGCCAAGCCTTTGCACCCCAGGGCAGACATCAATAATTTTACAGTCAAAATTGGTGGCCTGAGGAGTCCTTATAATAGTGAGCACAAAACGGTCCAGGACTACAAGAGATCAGGAACAGCAGTAGATGACATATCTGTCCCCAGGCTGTGGTCATGCAACAGCCTGCATCTTTTGCCAGACCAGACTAAACCCAGGCCATCACTCTCTGGTCTTCCTTAGACGCTTCCTTCCAGGCTGTGGCTGTGGTGTTGGAGGTGTGCCAGGAGGTGGAGAAGGAGGACCTAGAGGAGGAGGAGGAGGACCATAGTTCAACTCACAAATGTGGCTTTGACTTTTGAGTTGGCCCCTCAACCCCTTATTTAGGGCTTGTAACATTACTTCCTCACATAAGAGTGTTGGCCCTCCTCTATTTCCAGAATTTTGCAGGCTGTAATGTACACAAAGTCCTCTTGAACACTGTGGGGGGTTCTGAGGGACGCAGTAGCCTTCAGAAATAGGCCAATTGCTGCCTCCTTCACGTTATTCCTCTTCCTGCCACTTTTTGGTGGAAGGCGGAGGGGAGGGACCTGCGATTCTGGCAGCCACAGCCTGACTGAGGCTTTCCTGTGTATGAAAAAGGGACAACGTTTTAGTTTTTGTTCATCAATCACACACAATTTTCATCTCATGACTGTTGCAAATTTAATGTTAATAAATAGAAAAGACTATCATTTTGACTACAGCATTTTTCATTCTTGTCCCAATCATTTGTGGCCACTACTGTCTATTGATATGTAAAACACTTTGTGAAATCAGAAATTAGTGATCAAAATTAGCATATATTTAACATAATTAATTTGACAACCAGAAATATTTTGAAGAACGCTATACCTGGCTCAAGCTGGGCTCCTCCACATGTTGCTGCCTGGAAGGCCCAGGTTGGACTTCAGAAGCCTCAGCTGGGGGGGAAGGAAGTGTCAAAGGAAGACCGGAGAGTGCTGGCCTGGGTTCATTTTGGCCTGCCAGAAAATGCAGTCTGTCATAGTACCACAGCCTGGGTACATAAATGTCATCTGCTGCAGCACCTGATCTCAGGAAATCCTGGTCCTTCTTGAGCTCCCTATTATAAGTGCTCCTCATGTCACCAATTAGGGCCTTCAAATAGGGGATGTCTGCCGTGGGGATCACTGGTTTCACAAATTCCACCAATTTATCCAGCGCTGCCTTCCTTTTTGATTTATTGTTATAAAAGGGGTGGTTTACCTGCCACAGACAGGGCAGCTCCCTGTACGTATCAATGAATATGGGCATAAAGTCCTTGTCATTAATTAGATCCATTTTCTCTGCAAGACACAACACAAGACAAACACTAATGTCAGGCTAAACTATCCTAATCTTGACCCAATATAGGCCTCAATTTATAAGCAGTATAGGACACTGATGCACCAACTTAAAATTGTACCTTCGTTATAACGATTGGCGCTTCCGCTACATCTTCCTCCGCTCACAGATCGTACATATGACACACGCGTGTTACGCTTTATATACACTGCGCATGCGTGAAACTCCACCCAAATCGCCCGCCCCTGACGTTCTTTCTAGAATATTCCCCACCACGTCTCTTTCATCGCAGTGGGAGAGGAACATGGCGGAGAAACAGCAGGTGCTTAAAAGGCAATAACGAGGAGGAAAGCCCGGAGCAAGAAACATGCTGATCCAGGAGGAGATTTAAGGCCTCAAATATGTCCTTTGAAGAGATGGTGGAGATGGTGGACATATTGAAGAGGGCCAACTATGACGGGAAATATGGACCGTACCTAAACCCAAATGTGAGAAAGGCCAAGATCATGACTAAAGTTGTGATGAGTCTGCGCCGGAATTTTGGGGTATGACGATCCAAGGAGCAATTGAGGAAACGCTGGTCGGACCTCAAATTAAGGGAGCAGGATTAGTACAGAAGGATCAAGAAAGTGCTTCTAAAAAGTAAGTAGTTGTCGTGTGTTCCTATTCTTATTATTACTTGCATGCTGCTCCATGTGCTTTTTTTTTACTGTTGTACAGTTTAAAATAGCTACTTTCATGTTCGTGGGCACAGTAATCGGTCATAGTAAACATCGTTCTTTTGCCAACTGAATACAATGTTTTTTCCAGATACAGGGTTAACTACATTTGGTCATGATAATTTGTATAAAAAGAAGTTTAGGACATTGTTGTCTAGATGTCTTTGAAACTAGAATGAATTGCAAACTTGATTCAGTGGAATGTCAGGAGAGGACACTCAGCAGCTGTTTACACATCTGGACTCTGGAGCACTAGTGTGGGACACCAGAGCACATTTTTTAAGGTGACCCACACAGGTGCTCCAGTGGATATTTGGGGTGTCTTCATGTGTGAAACTTGTCCAAAAAAGGTAAGTATTCCAGCTTGATTAAGGGAATTAATCATGTCTTCAACTTGAAACTCTGCCCAAAACAGACAATTGTATACCACTTCCAAGCAATGTTTCACATTCATATTTCTGTCCACAAATATCTGTGTGCTAAGTATACCTTTTGTTTCATTCTCATAGGGGAGAAAAGACTCGCTCCGTCGGAGGACACCAGCAACACCACTCCTCATGAAGAACTGGAGCAGAGTATTATGGTACCTCAGGATGTGGAGGAAGAAGAGGTGGAAGAAGTGCTCGAATTTGGCACCACAACAGGTCAGTGTCGGACACCACAGATTCAGGCAATAGATGTATGCCTGCATATTTTTAATACATGGTGTGTATTTTTATTTTAGGTGATGTTCAGGTTGTGGTACCAAAATCGAGTCATTTCACCAATGACAGTGCACAACGGCTTATCCAGGAAATCATGTTTTTAGTCGTGATTTGGACCTTATCAAGGAAAAAAACAAGGAGATTAAAGAAAGACTGAAGATGATTGATGTACATGATTGATGTACTAGGGAGAATCTAAATCCTAAAAAATCCTTAATTTTTTTTTTTCTAAAAATTTTATCTAAAGCTTTAATACAGTTTAACCACTAGACATCCGCGCTATGGCCGAATGATGGCCACAGCGCAGACCTGCATTCCCGGGAGGCCGTCATATGACGGCCTCCCCTGTGCACGCTCCCTGCACGCGCCCTGCAGGGCGCGCGCCGGGCGCGGTGTGATCACCGAGTCACTGAGACTCGGCTGATCACCAATCCGTGTAAGGGGCCGGTCCCGGCCCCTTACCATGTGATCAGCTGTCAGCCAATGACAGCTGATCACATGATGTAAACAAAACATCGGTAATCGTTTTTTTTTTTTTACTCACGCTGACAGCGCGAGTAGAAAAAAAAGCCAATCACCGGCTCAGATGTAAGGGACATCGGTCCCGAAGTGGAAGAGGCACATCTGCCTCATCAGTGCCCAATAAAAGTGCCACCTAACAGTGCCCACAGTGCCACCTAACAGTGCCCACAAGTGCCACCTATCAATGCCCACAAGTACCACCTATCAATGCCCACCTGTGGTGCCAATCAGTGCCACCTGCCAGTGCTGCCCATCACTGCCACCCATCAGTGCCCATCACTGCCACCCATCAGTGCCCATCAGTGCCGCCTATCAGTGCCCATCACTGCCGCCTCATCAGCGTACATCAATGAAGGAGAAAAATTACCTGTTTTAAATTTTTTATAAAAAAATATAAAAAAAACACATTTTTTTTTTTTAAATTCAGGTTTTACATTTTTTTAACAAAAAGTAAAAACCATAGAGGTGATCAAATACCACCAAAAGAAAGCTCTATTTGTGCTGAAAAAATGCTAAAAATTTCATTTGGGTACAGTGTTGTATGACCGCGCAATTGTCATTCAAAGTGTGTCAGCGCTAAAAGCTGAAAATTGGTCTGGATAGGAGGGGGGTTAAAGTGCCCTGTAAGCAAGTGGTTAAAAGAAAAATTTGGAAGATGCACACAGTGTGTCAACATGTGCTATCTGCCATCAGGGGATTTCAATGTACGCGTTTTGTGGGTGCAACCCCTTCCTCCCAAATCTAGTAGGTGAGAGGAAGTGGTTGCACCCCCCAAAAAATGTCCATTGATCCCCCATGATGGGAGATAGCACGTGTTGACATTAGGTATAGGATCAGAAAGGAAATCCCCATTTTGACTCACAATTTGTGTGCATCTTCTAAATTTGGCTTTTACAGGGGTGACTTCACTCCATCTGATGAAGGCAAGATCAAGACCTTTTTTACACTATAAAATGACTGATATCGTCTTCTTTTTTGCAATGTTGAACTTTGTATGTTCCAGAGTTGTGTATGTTATGTTTGGAAACATGCCTGTTTCTGTATTTTTTCAAAAATTTCAAGGTAAAACTTTGAAAAAGAAGATGTGTTTTTTTTACCACCAAATGTTTTATAAAACACACATGTGAATGTGCACGGAGTAAAAGGCTTTCTACTCAACAATGTGTGGCTTCTTCTTTCAATGCTCAATAACACTTTTTGTATTAAGTTGGTGTTTACAGTGACAATGGGTGTTATTTAAATAATGTGAAAACCACTTGGCACTACAAGTGCACTAGGAGAACCTAGGAGACAGATAAAACAAACACAAGCAGTAAATCCATATCAAGATTTCAATTATATTCAATTTTTTGTTTATTTAAAAAATATTTACAAATTAGCTGGCATAACAATGGCTCCACTCCCCATAAAATATTCCACATACTTTTCACGCACCTCGCTTTGGGGGGCAAGCCAGGACGAACAGCTTCCAGGGCCGTCAGTGTTGGTTCCCGAAGTCCGGTCTCAGGCCCAACTGAGGCTATATAATTTGGAGCATTTCTTTTTAAAAAGTTGTGCAGGATGCAGCAGCATAAAACAATGTGGTTCAGTTTGTACTCTGCCAGGTTGATCGCCGTTAGAAATAGGCGGAACCGGCTGGCCATTGTCCCAAAGGTATTCTCCACGACTCTTGAGGCTCTGGCCACCCGGTAATAAAAAACCCTCTTCTCCGGGGTGAGGGTCCTCTGGGGGGAATGACCTTATCATGTGATTGGCCAGACCAAATGCTCCATCAGCAATAAAAACAAATGGAAGTCCTTCGACATTTTCTTCTGCAGGTGGCAATCCCAAGCCGCCGCTCTGGAGACGTCCGTAGAACTCCACCATCCGACATCCAGCCATTCTTCCCCACATCCACATAGAGAAACTCATATGTCGCCAACACCACCGCCATCAACACAATACTATGAAACCCCTTATAGTTATAGTTTGTGAGCCCAAAAAAGCCTCTGACACTCTGCATGAATTTAAGGACAACAATAACATTTGTACACATTATAGAGGGTGTTTAGGGTAAAGCAGTACAATGGAGCTGACAAAATCCATTGTTTAAGTGACCAGGCTAGGTGTGTATGGGCCCAGGATAGCATGCTGGGTAGGTTAGCGAAGGCAAATATGCATGTAGGCCAAAAAAGGAGCATTAAAAGATTCAAGTATGCATGGGGACACAGGGGACATTCACAACATATTACAATCAGGGTAATTATGGAATGATGAAAGAAATACAAAACATTAGCATACATTAAATACAAACAATGTGATGTTAAAGGATAAAACTTACCCTAATATAGTCCTTCTGTGGGACCTGAATGATGGCAGAACAGGTCTATGGAATAATGATCCCCAGAGCCTGGGGGGAGATGCCTGTAGAGAACTTGAGGTCTTGTAGACTTCTCCCTGTTGCCAAGTACTGCAAGGTGGTGACTAGCCTCTGCTCAGGAGTGATGGCTTGCCGCAGGCAGGTGTCCTGCCTGCTAATATAAGGGGTGAGCAAAGCCAAAAAACAGTGAAAAATGGGGTCCATCATCCTGAGAAAATTCCTGAAATCATCAGGGTTCTCCTGGATCTCACGCAGCAGAGGCATATGAGAGAATTGGTCACGCCAGTAACCAATTCTTTATCCATGAACTCCCGCCCACCCTGTTCATGGACTGGGCTTGGGTCAAAGTAACCCCAACACCAAGCCCCCGCACAAAATGAACTCTACGATGAGTATGTAACCGCAGAAACGAGCAGACAAGAACGCACTGAAAAAGAGATACGAACTGACTACACGCACTGAAAACCAGATACAAACACACAAGCACAAACTGAACAGCAGTAAAACGATCGGAAATAAGCACGAGTCTGAATAGCGCAAATCGTCTCTCACTAAACTTCTACTAACACGAGATTAGCAGAAGGAGCCCAAAGGGTGGTGCACTGGGTATTGAACTTCCTTTTTCTAGCCCCGTCGTCACCACGTTCTTGAGGGTCGGAATTTGGTGTGACCGTGTGTATGCAAGACAGCTTGAGTGAAAGCCCCTTGGAAAAACCATCAGAGCTTTTTCCGACCAAAATTCGGATCGTGTGTACGCGGCATTAATCCACACCCCACACTTTATAAGGCTGATTACAAGGCATGTAGTGTTGTTGGTATATACATATATATATACATATATATATACATATATATATATATATATATATATACATATATATATATATATATATATATATATATATATATATATATATATATATATATATATATATATATATATATATATATATACAGTGGGGACAGACAGTATTTAGACCCCTTAAATTTTTCACTCATTGTTATATTGCAGCCATTTACTAAAATCATTTAAGTTCATTTTTTTCCTCATTAATGTACACACAGCACCCCATATTGACAGAAAAACACAGAATTGTTGACATTTTTGCAGATTTATTTAAAAAAGAAAAGCTGAAATATAACACGTCATAAGTATTCAGACCTATTGCTCAGTATTTAGTAGAAGCACCCTTTTGATCTAATACAGCCATGAGTCCTTTTGCAACAAGTTTTTCACACCTGGATTTGGGAATCCTCTGCCATTCCTCCTTGCAGATCCTCTCCAGTTCTGTCAGGTTGGATGGTAAACATTGGTGGACAGCCATTTTTAGGTCTCTCCAGAAATGCTCAATTCGGTTTAAGTCAGGTCTCTGGCTGGGCCATTCAAGAACAGTCGTGGAGTTGTGAAGCCACTCCTTCATTATTTTAGCTGTGTGCTTAGGGTCATTGTCTTGTTGGAAGGTAAACTTTTGGCCCAGTCTGAGGTCCTGAGCACTCTGGAGAAGGTTTTCATCCAGGATATCCCTGTACTTGGCCGCATTCATCTTTCCCTTGATTGCAACCAGTTGTCCTGTCCCTGCAGCTGAAAAACACCCCCACAGCATGATGCTGCCACCACCATGCTTCACTGTTGGGACTGTATTGGACAGGTGATGAGCAGTGCCTGTTTTTCTCCACACATACCGCTTATGCCGCGTACACACGGTCGGACTTTTCAGCTACAAAAGTCGGACAGCCTGTCCGACATACTTCCGGCGTACCTTCGGCGGACTTGCGGCAGACTTTCTTACGAACGGACTTGCACACACACGACCACACAAAAGTACGACAGCTTAGTACGCGGTGACGTACACCAAGTCCGACGAGACTATAAAACGGAAGTTCAATAGCCCGTACGACACCCTTTGGGCTCCTTCTGCTAATCTCGTGTTTATCTCGTGTTAGTAGAAGTTTGGTGAGAGACGATTCGCGCTTGTGAGACTCGTATTTTTCAGTTCGTTTTAACTGTTGTTCAGTCTGTGCTTGTGAGGTTTGTATCTGCTTTTCAGTGCGTTTGGTCAGTTGGCATTGAGAAATCTTTGTTTTATTGGCCGCTCGTTCCTGATTTTCAGGTCGTTCTTCACAGGCCTTGCTGTTCTTCAGTGCGTTCTGTTTAGTGCGTTCTGACCAGCCGACCGTTTTGAAACCATGTTACCTGTACGTACTCGTCGTCGAGCTTGTGCATTGTATGTGTTTGGTGCTGTAGTTTATTCTTCAGCCCAAGACCAGTCCATGAACAGGGCGAGGAGGAGTTCATGGACCAAGAATTGGTTGCTCCAGCGTGACCAGTTCTGTCACATGCCATTGCTCCGTGAGATCCGTGAGAATAATCCTGAGGATTTCAGGAACTTTCTCCGGATGACGGACCCCGTTTTTGACCGTTTGGTGGCTTTGCTGACCCCCTATATCAGCAGGCAGGATACCTGCATGAGGCAAGCCATCACTCCGGAGCAGAGGCTGGTCGCTACCTTGCGGTATTTGGCCACAGGGAGAAGCCTGCAGGACCTTAAGTTCTCGACAGGCATCTCCCCCCAGGCTCTGGGGATCATTATCCCAGAGACCTGTTCTGCCATCATCCAGGTCCTGCAGTAGGACTATATTAAGGTAAGATATTTTGCTTTTATTAGCATCACATGTTCTTTTATGTAATCTTTGATAATGTAATGTATTTCTTGCTTCAAACACTACTTACCATCATTGCAATATAGTGTGAATGTCCCCTTTTTATCCTCACACATGCTGGATTTTTTTCCTGTTATTTTTTGTCATGCATGTATATTTTCCTTCAATAACCTCCCCAGCATGCAGTGATGGGAACATATCTACCTAGTCTACTCATTTTGAATGTATTTTGTTTGAGTGTATTTAGTGTGCTTATAATTAGCAAGTAGCTAGATTTCCCCCCCCCCCCACCTAAACTCACTCCAAATAGTGTGCTGCTAATTAGCAATTAGCTAGATTTCCCAACCCCCCCCCCCACCTAAACTCACTCCAAATAGTGTGCTGCTAATTAGCAATTAGCTAGATTTCCCAACCCCCCCCCCCACCTAAACTCACTCCAAATAGTGTGCTGCTAATTAGCAATTAGCTAGATTTCCCAACCCCCCCCACCTAAACTCACTCCAAATAGTGTGCTGCTAATTAGCAATTAGCTAGATTTCCCAACCCCCCCCCACCTAAACTCACTCCAAATAGTGTGCTGCTAATTAGCAATTAGCTAGATTTCCCAACCCCCCCCACCTAAACTCACTCCAAATAGTGTGCTGCTAATTAGCAATTAGCTAGATTTCCCAACCCCCCCCCCCACCTAAACTCACTCCAAATAGTGTGCTGCTAATTAGCAATTAGCTAGATTTCCCACCCCCCCCCCACCTAAACTCACTCCAAATAGTGTGCTGCTAATTAGCAATTAGCTAGATTTCCCAACCCCCCCCCACCTAAACTCACTCCAAATAGTGTGCTGCTAATTAGCAATTAGCTAGATTTCCCAACCCCCCCCCCACCTAAACTCACTCCAAATAGTGTGCTGCTAATTAGCAATTAGCTAGATTTCCCAACCCCCCCACCTAAACTCACTCCAAATAGTGTGCTGCTAATTAGCAATTAGCTAGATTTCCCAACCCCCCCCCCCCTCGTAAAAATTTGCTTGAATGTTCTGTGGTGTTGATTTGTCTAAAGAAAATATATGTTGCACTTTGCAAAATGCATGTGCACTCTACAAGTGCATTTGTTCTAGTGCTTTAGTAAATGAGCAGAAGCTCTGCTGATTTTCATCATCAAATCATATGCAAGCCTCAAAGTGTTTTCATTAATTGCCCTTGCATGTGATTGTGTACTTCTTGCAACATGAATGCCTTTTTACATTACCTCATTTACTGTAAGCTGGTTAGCAACTGCAACTGCAGAGTGCAACAACTGCAGTCTTGTAGCCTTTTTAGTCCCTAAATTCCTGCGTGTCCTAAAAGTAATCTTTTTTAGGGATTTCACAACCCCCTAAAATGTAATCAATGTTCCATCAGAGGGGGTGAGCAATCTGATAAGTGTGCCTTTCCATATTAGTTTTTCCAGAAGAATTAAATTATTTAATGTTATACTGATGCTGGGGAATAATGTTTTGAATTGTCTAATTTTATTGCAATGTTAGCTTCCAAATTAATTGATTTTGGTTTTCTTGTTTGATTCCCCAGTTTCCTTCAACGCCACAGGAATGGCAGACTGTGGCATCCCATTTTGCCAGCCGTTGGGACTTTCCCAATTGTGGAGGGGCTATAGATGGGAAACATGTCCACATTGTGCCACCACCCCATTCGGGGTCATACTATTTCAATTATAAAGGGTTCCACAGTATTGTTTTAATGGCGGTGGTGTCTGCACACTATGAATTTTTATATGTGGACGTGGGGAAGAATGGCCGGATGTCGGATGGAGGAGTATTTGCCCAGAGTTCTGCCAGCGTCTCCAGAGTGGTGGCCTGGGATTGCCACCTGATGCGGATAATGTGGAAGGACTCCCCTTTGTCTTCATTGCCGATGAAGCCTTTGCTCTGAGCAAGCACCTCATGAGGCCATTCCCCCAAAGAACCCTCACCCCGGAGAGGAGGGTTTTTAATTTCCGGCTGGCCAGAGCTAGAAGAGTGGTTGAGAATGCGTTTGGAATTCTGGCCAGCCGGTTCCGCCTGTTTCAAACAGCCATTAATTTGGCGGAATACAAACTTAATTTTATCATTTTATCGTGCTGCATTCTGCACAACTTTTTAAACAAACATTCTCAGAACTATATAGGCACAGTTGGGCCTGAGGCCGGACTTATAGATGCCAACCTTACGGGCCTGGATAATGTCCGTACTGGCTTGGCCCCCCAAAGTGCCCGTCAAGTTAGACAGCAATATGTTAATTATTTTATGGGTAGGGGGGCCATTGCAATGGGCCATGATATTTAATTTTTTAAAATAAAAAAAATATGGATGAAATCTTGAATTATATTTCTTGCTTGCCTTTCTTTTGGGCTTTCTCCTAGGTTATGGTCGAGCAGTTGTAGTGCCAACTGTATTTTCATTTTAAATGTCTAAATAAAAGCTCCATTGCCACTGTAAACAACTTTTTGACAATTATAACCAAACTGATACTGAGCATTGAAATAACAAACCACACATTTATTTAATTCCGATAAGGAGATGTTTTTATTAATGGTTGTTATGCATTCAGTTCTGCATTTAGTATAAAATGTTCATAGACAAAAATATAATGATATCTTAATAATTTTGAAAAATATAATTATATTTAAATATTTAGACATAATCTACAAAAAAATATTTTTGGCTTTTTGATTTTCGCAAACAGGCTTTTTTTTTTTTTTTTTTTTTTTTTAAATCCAGTTTATTTTTTTATTTTGTTTTTGAGAAAATCAATATTTTTTTTTTTGGGTTTTAAAATCAATTTTTTTTTTTTTGTGTTTTAAAATCTTTTTTTTTGTGTGTGTGTTTTTAAAATCAATTTTTTTATTTTTTTGTGTTTTTAAAATCAATTTTTTTATTTTTTTTTGGTTTGAAAATCAATTTTTTTTTTTTTGGGGTTTTAAAATCAATTTTTTCTTTTTTTTTTATTTAAAATCTTTTTTTTTTTTGGGTTGTTGTTTTTTTGAAAATCAAGTTTTATTTTTTTGTGGATTTTGAATGTATTTTTGAGAAACAGCCCTCCTTTTTAAAATTAGGTTAAACAGCCATTTATGTTCAGCCAAAAAAATAAAGAGAAGGCCCAGAATGGGGTCAGCAAAACAGGAAATGAAGGACATGATCGATGTTTTGGGGTTTCAAAAAGGGCATTTATATTCGGCCCAAAACATCAATCATGTCCTTCATTTCCTGCTGCATACGATCCAGCCGATTCCGCATTTCATCCATGTCCTTATTCCAGGCCATTATTTGACCAATTAGCCGTTGGGCACTTTCAGAAGTGAAATAGTCACTTTGTGTACCTAAAGTGGAATGAAACCAAAAAATGTATTTAGAAATATGCACACATACATAGTTTACCTTACCATAATAAAGCTGTTGTCTCAGACACTGACCTGGTGGGGTGCCCATGTAGCCTAATTCCTCCACATCCTCAGGGGTGGCACTGTTTCTTGAATCAAGCACAACCAGATCCCCTAAAATAGAGTAGAAAAATTACATTAAACAAAAGGCAGCCATGCATAGATTACCGTAAGCTGGTGTGTCAGACACTCACCTGGTGGGGTGCCCATGTCGCCCACCTCTCCTTCCTCCACATCCTCAGTGGGGCTTGGGCTGATTTCCCAATCATGTTTGGCTTGGGGTGGACTGTCTTCTTGTTGGCTGAGTGATTTTTCCCCTATGTGAAACCAAAAATTATTAATCTACTTAGCACACAGATATTTTAGTACATAGTCATTTTCTAACATTTGTAGTGAAATGGTTTGTGTAGAGTTCCTATTTTACCTCAATATTTAAAATTATAAAGACATATCGGATAGATAGATATCTAGATATCAATATCTCAAAATATAGTTAATAATCTTTTGATCTCTCTCTCTCTCTCTCTCTATATCTGGAACAAAATCTATAAATATCTAACTAAATGTAAATAAAAAAAGATAACTTAAAATATTCTAAAAGAATGTTTTACATTTCTCTATCTATCTATCTATCTATCTATCTATCTATCTATCTATCTATCTATCTATCTATCTATCTATCTATCTATATCTTTTTTTTTTTTGTTATATATATATATATATATATAAAATATATATATATAAAAATATATATATATATCTAAATATATATCTAAATATATATCTAAATATATATATATATATATATATATATATATATATATATATATATATTTTTATATATATATATATATATATATATATATATATATATATATATATATATATATATATATATATTTTTATATATATATATTTATATATATATATATATATATATATATATATATATATATATATTTTTTTTTTTTTAGATATATATATATATATATATTTTTAGATATATATATATTTTTACATAGATCTATCTATAGATATGTAACGAGGTTTTGTAAAAGATCGTTTGAAACGATGAACAAAAAAATCGTATAGGAAGGAAAAGCACATGGAGCAGTATACAAGGTAATAAACACAAGAGAAAAACACGACAAGTACTTACTTTTTTTAAGCATTTTCCGGATCCGTCTATATTGATCCGGCTCCCTGAGTTTCAGGTCAGACCATCTTTTGCGAAGTTGATCTCGGGAGCGCTGTACCCCAAAAGAAGCCTGCAAAGTGTCCACGACCTTCGCCATTATTTTGGCCTTGCCCAAATTTGGCCGTGCGTACGGCCCATACTTCCCATCATAGTCGTCTTTGTGAAGAATGGCCACCATCTCCACCATTTCTTTAAAACTCATATTGGAGGCCTTAAATCTAGGCCTCACAGATTTTGTGGACGTTCCAGCCTCCGGGCTTTTTCCACTACCTGAGGACATGTCAGGTGTCTCCGCCATTATTTACCCCACTACGCGCCGTAACTAAAAATGTGCGGAGAACATGAGTTAAAATCGAACGTCAGGGGCGGGCGACGCAGGCGGAGTTTCACACATGCGTAGTGTATAAAGAGGGGCCTTGCGCACGTGTCGTACGTACGTTCTGTGCGTTGAATTAGGGGGCGGAGAACATGAGTTAATTTCGAACGTAAGGGGCGGGCGACGCAGGCGGAGTTTCACACATGCGTAGTGTATAAAGAGGGGCCTTGCGCACGTGTCGTACGTACGTTCTGTGCGTAGGTGATAGTGGACCAGGACGTTACAAAACGAAGGTAATTTTATTGTTTTTTTTTCTTTGTTTTTTTTTGGGGGGTTTTATGGTCATGACTTTGTAGCAAGCGGCCTATATGGCTTGATAGATTGATGAGGCCTACATAGGGAGAAGATGATGAGGAGTTAGCAGAAACCTATAATAAGTGTTTTTGGTCTTGTGACTTTCTCTTTTCCAGATATAATGAATCCCCTATTTAAGGATCCAGAGTTCCTTACAGCTTTTATTTCGAAATATCGAGAGATGAGGAATTTGTGGGAGGTGAAACACCCTCAGTATTATGCCAAGCATGTGAGGAAGTCAACGCTGGAGAGACTTCTGTCCTTTGTCCAGGCGACCATCCCGGGAGCAACAATGAAGACAGTGCTCAAGAAAATTGGGGTCTTGAGGAACATGTATAAAAGGGAGCATAGGAAGATCCAGGAATCAAGGAGATCAGGAGCATCAGCAGATGATGTTTATGTACCCAGGCTGTGGTACTACAATCAACTCCGTTTTCTTGATGACCAGAATGAAGCCAGGGCATCACTTTCAACCCTTCCCTCCACCCTTCCCTCCACCCTTCCCTCCACCCCAGCAGAGGCTGATGAGGAGCAAGCTGGGTCTTCCATCCTGGATGAACCGGATATGACCATCTGGAGTCAGGTAAATTATTTTCACAAATATTTACTGTACTAATATTAATGATGTTAACTGGATGTTATAATTGTCTAAAATAATTTTGCACTCAAAATTGTGTATACATATCAATAGACAGGAGTGGCTAAATATGTTTGGCACCTGCTTGAAATAATTAGGGTGTCTGATTAGACTCTTTTATTAAAGAGATGTATTCACATTGAATTTGCTAGTCATGAGAAGCAAACTGTGTGTCATTGATGAACCCAAAAAAATATACTAAAACTATTGTCCTTTTTTTATACACAGGATGAGTCCATCCAGGAGGAATGTGGGGAAAGTGGCAGGCAGGAGGAGACCGGGCCCATGGACAGCCTGGAGGAGGCCGGATTCACCATCATCCTGGAGGAGGCTGGGCCCAGTGTCAGGCAGGAGGTGGCTGCTCCCAGTGAGGTGGCTGGGCCAAGTGAGGTGGCTGGGCCAAGTGAGGTGGCTGGGCCCAGTAGGAGCCTGACCCAATCCCAAGTGCCTCCCCTCCACCTTCCCAAAAAAAGGGCCAGGAAGGGGATGGTCACACAGGACGCATCCCTGCGCCTCATGCAAGAGGCCACCCGTTTTTTAACGAGCCCCCCCGAAGCGGAAGAATCCTATGGCTGCTACTTAGCCAGCAGGCTTCTTCAGATGGATTGGGAGCAGCGCCTCATTTGTGAGCGACTATTTGGGGAAACAATCCATAAGGGGCTGCAGGGCACGCTAACACAAAACACCCAACTACATGAGGCAGCCCCCCCTCCTCCTCCTCCTCCTCCTCCTGCCACAACTGAAACACCAGAGCCACAGCCTCAAAAGAAGGCTACAGGGAAGGCTGCAGGGAAGGCTGCAGGGCAGCGTGGAGGAAAGGCTGCAGGGAAGAGAAGAAAGTGATGACCTGGGTTCAGTCTGGTCTGACAGAAGACGCAGGCTGTTGTAGGACCACAGTCTGGGGACATCTAGATCATCTGCTGGTGCTGTTGATCTCTGGGATTCTTGGACCAGATTGTGCTCCCTCTTATATGGACTCCGCAAGATCCCAATTTTCTTGGACAACGACTTTTTCCAGCGTTGACTTCCTCTTTATTTTATTTTGACCATGAATAAATGGATCTTTTTTGAGTTTAGCAAAAGACTTTATGTGTTTTCTTTTAAATCATTGATTTTACACACAATGTTAAATTAACAAGGGACAACAATCTCATTGAGTTTGAAAAAAACACACCAAAAATACATTACTAATGTTAATAATGTTCAAGTGGTAAGTCTTGAAACTAAAAAAATCTACATAACCAAAAACGGTGCTTTGGGTTCACTTTATATAAAAACTAAAAAATAATCACTAGAAAAAAAAATAGAATAATGGGTTCTTTGTGGTAACTTTACAAACCTAAAAAAACAAAATATAAAGGGAAAAAGTATTATTAGTATGGAAACATTGTTTTTAAAAAGCATACTATATCATTCATGAGATCAAAGAGAAAAAGAATCCAGAAATCAGTTTGGGAGAACTCTGATTATGAACAGCAAAACACCTTCGTTCTTTAGAACATTCGTAAAGAAGAAATAAAATGCGCTGCATTCAACGATCACAGATTTTACAGCGTGATGAATGTGCTACCTACAATACGAACACTAGTTTTACTAGACCGAGTGCTTCCGTTTAGTTTTTGCTTATGAGCATGCGTCGTTTTTTTGTCCGTAGGACTAGCATACAGACGAGCGGACTTCGGGGTCCGTCGTAGTTACGACGTAAAGATTTGAAGCATGTTTCAAATCTAAAGTACGTCGGATTTGAGGCTAAAAAAGTACGTTGAAAGTCCGGAGAAGCCCACACACGATCGGATTACCAGCCAGCTTTAGTCTGTCAGCGTCCGTTGGACTTTTGTAGCTGAAAAGTCCGACCGTGTGTACGCGGCATTAGAGTTAAGGCCAAAAAGTTCTATCTTGGTCTCATCAGACCAAAGAATCTTATTTCTCACCATCTTGGAGTCCTTTAGGTGTTTTTTAGCAAACTCCATGCGGGCTTTCATGTGTCTTGCACTGAGGAGAGGCTTCTGTCGGGCCACTCTGCCATAAACCCCCGACTGGTGGTGGGCTGCAGTGATGGTTGACATTCTACAACTTTCTCCCATCTCCCGACTGCATCTCTGGAGCTCAGCCCTAGTGATCTTTGGGTTCTTTTTTACCTCTCTCACCATGGCTCTTCTCCCCCGATAGCTCAGTTTGGCCGGATGGCCAGCTCTAGGAAGGGTTCTGGTCGTCCCAAACGTCTTGCATTTAAGGATTATGAAGGCCACTGTGCTCTTAGGAACCTTTAGTGCAGCAGAAATTTTTTGTAACCTTGGCCAGATCTGTGCCTTGCCACAATTCTGTTTCTGAGCTCTTCAGGCAGTTCCTTTGACCTCATGATTCTCATTTGCTCTGACATGCACTGTGAGCTGTAAGGTATGTGGCTTTCCTAATCAAGTCCAATCTGTATAATCAAACGCAGCTGGATTCAAATGAAGGTGTAGAACCATCTCAAGGATGATCAGAAGAAATGGACAGCACCTGAGTTAAATATATGAGTGTCACAGCAAAGGGTCTGAATACTTAGGACCATGTGATATTTCAGTTTTTCTTTTTTAATAAATCTGCAAAAATGTGCAAATATATATATATAGTTTTGCTCATAAGTTTACATACCCGGGGAGAATTTATGATTTCTTGACTATTTTTCAGAGATTATGAATGATAACACAAAAACATTTCTTTCACTTATGGTTATGCCCCGTACACACGGTCGGATTTTCCGATGGCAAATGTCCGATCGGAGCGTGTTGTCGGAAATTCCGACCGTGTGTGGGCTCCATCGGACATTTTCCATTGGATTTTCCGGCACACAAAGTTGGAGAGCAGGAGATAAAATTTTCCGACAACAAAATCCGTTGTCGGAAATTCCGATCGTGTGTACACAAAGCCGACGGACAAAGTGCCATGCATGCTCAGAATAAATAAAGAGATGAAAGCTATTGGCCACTGCCCCGTTTATAGTCCCGACGTACGTGTTTTACGTCACCGCGTTCAGAACGATCAGATTTTCCGACAACTTTGTGTGACCGTGTGTATGCAAGACAAGTTTAAGCCAACATCCGTCGGAAAAAATCCTAGGATTTTGTTGTCGGAATGTCCGAACAAAGTCCGACCGTGTGTACGGGGCATTAGTGTTTGGCTGAACCCATTTATTATCAGTTAACTTTGTTTACTCTTTTTAAATCATAATGGCAACAGAAACTACCCAAATTAATGTTATCAAAGATTTACATACCCTGGTGATTTTGGCCTGATAATATGCACACAAGTTGACACAAAGGGATTTGAATGGCTATTAAAGGTAACCATCCTCATCTGTTATCTGTTTGCTTGTAATTAGTGTGTGTGAATAAAAGGTCAATGAGTTTCTTGGCTCCTGACAGATTCTTGCATCTTTCATCCAGTGCTGCATTGAGGTTTCTGGATTCTGAATCATGGGGAAAGCAAAATAATTGCCAAAGGATCTGCGGGAAAAGGTAGTTGAACTGTATAAGACAGGAAAGGGATATAGAAAGATATCCAAGGAATTAAGAATGCCAATTGGCAGTGTTCAAACTCTAATCAAGAAGTGGAAAATGAGGGGTTCTGTTGAAACCAAACCACGGTCAGGTAGACCAACTGATATTTCAACCACAACTACCAGGAAAATTGTTCAGGATGCAAAGAAAAACCCACAAATAACTTTAGATGAAATACAGGACTCTCTGAAAACATGAGGTGTGGCTGTTTCAAGATGCACAATAAGGAGACACTTGAAGAAAGATAGGCTGCATGGTCGAGTCGCCAGAAGAAAGTCATTTCTACGCAAATGCCACAAAGTATGCCACTTACAATATGCCAAAGAGCACAGAGACAAGCCTCAAACCTTCTGGCACAAAGTCATTTGGTGTGATGAGACCAAAATTGAGCTTTTTGGCCAAAACCATAAATGCTTCATTTGGAGATGAGTTAACAAGGCCTATGAAAGGTACAGAGGTGGATCGCTGATGTTTTGGGGATGTGTGAGCTACAAAAGCACAGGAATTTTCATCAAAATTGATGGCAAGATGAATGCAGTATGTTATTAAAAAATACTGAAGGAACATTTGCGTTCATCAGCCAGGAAGCTGCGCATGGGACGTACTTGGACATTCCAACATGACAATGATCCAAAACGCAAGGTCAAGTTGACCTGTCATTGGCTACAGCAGAATAAAGTGAAGGTTCTGGAGTGGCCATCTCAGTCTCCTGACCTCAATATCATTGAGCCATTCTGGGGAGATCTCAAACGTGCAGTTCATGCAGGACAGCCCAAGAATTTACAGGAACTGGAGGCTTTTTGCCAAGAGGAATGGGCAACTTTACCATCTGAGAAGATAAAGAGCATAATTCACAAATACCACAAAAGACTTCAAGCTGTCATTGATGTTAAAGGGGGCAATACACGGTATTAAGAACTGGGGTATGTAAACTTTTGATCAGGGACATTTGGTTCATTTCTGTTGTGGTTATGATTTAAAAAGAGTAAAGACAGTTGATTGATAATAAATGGTTTCAGCCAAACACTAACCATGAGTGAAAGAAAAGTTTTTGTTTTATTCATATTCTCAGAAAAATGGGAAAGAAATTATAAGTTCTGCCAGAGTATGTAAATTTATGAGTACAACTAGTGTCTACTAGTCTACTACACTTCTGGTGGTGTACACAGTATAAAATACAGTGCTGCCTTTGTATAGTTTCTAATACAGTGCAGGCGGTGTACACAGTATCTAATACAGTGTGTACAGTTTCTACTACACTTCTAGTGGTGTACACAGTATAAAATACAGTGCAGTCATTGTACAGTTTCTAATACAGTACAGGTGGTGCACGCAGTATCTAATACAGTGTGTACAGTTTCTACTACACTTCTGGTGGTGTACTCAGTATCTAATACAGTGTAGTGTGGTGTTGCAAAACAAAATATACATGATGTCTGGTAGGCCACCAAGGAGAGGCAGACGCTTACAGGTCACTAAAAGAGGGCAAGCAGCCTCTGTCTCTACAGTCAACAGGTGCTGGTTGTGGACATGGTGCATCCTCTGCAGCTGGCCGTGGGGCATGCTTGTCCTTTTTTTCTGCTGCTGGCCATGTTAGTGTGCCAGAACACGTAGAAGAGTTGGTGGAGTGGATTACAAAGCCGTCCTCATCCTCCTCATCCTCTGTCACCCAGGCTCAGAATAGTTTGCCTTCCAACACAGCTACCAAACCAGCCTATTCCACTTGCTCCTTGTCTACAGTCACTCCTTCTGTAGCCCCACCATCATGCAGAGAGGTGTCCCCATAAATATTCGACCACAGTGTCGGGTACATGCTGCTGCAGGATGCACAGTGATTTAAAGGGTCTGATGTTGGTTCCCAGGTTGAGGAAGGGAGTAACGTGAGCCTAGAGAGAGGGGGTGCCCAAGAGGGACAAGAAACTGGCAGTCATGTTCCCCCACCTGCAGCATACTGCCAAGTTTTCTCTAGTGACGAAGAGGGAGGGGATGATGAGGTCACTGACTGTGCTTGGGTGCCTGAGAGAAGAGAGGAGGAGGAGGCACAACTCCAATGAGGCAAGATGTCCTCTAGGGGGCAGCTTAAGGACAGCCATCCTGCTGCATCACACCGCAGAGCTCTGCAGGAGCAGGGCTCTGCTGACTCCCCACTGAACTTTAAAAGTTCCTTGATGTGGGCCTTTTTTGACACATGTGCAGCAGATCGCACCATTGCTGTTTGCAACCTATGTCTGAAGTGGATCAGGCGTGACCAGAGCAGCAGCTGCTTGGGCACCACATGCTTGACCAGACAAATTATGACTTGCCATGCAGTCAGTTGGCAACAGCACTTGAAAGACCCACATAAAAGAAAAAGACAGACTTCTCCTTGCTCCCCATCTCCAGTTCTCTAAAAAAACCTGCAGTGAGAGGAATCAAGGTATAGCAATAGGTGTCCCAAGTACTTGCAGCCAATCTGCTAGCAGTACACCATCATCTGATTTTAGCAGGCAAATTTCCCTTCCCCAGTTGCTGAACCATAAAAAGAAATTTGGTCCCAGCCATGCACATGCTCAGCGTCTAAATGCTAGCTTGGCCAAATTTCTAGCACTGCAACTGCTGCCTTTTCTGCTGGTAGACTCTGCCTCCTTTCTTGAATTTGTGGAATGTGCTGTACCTCAGTGGCAGGTTCCAAAATGCCATTTCTTTTCATGGAAGGCCATTCCAGCTCTCTACCGGCATGTGGAAGGGAATGTTTTGGCCTTGTTGGACAGGGCAGTCACCAGTAAGGTGCATATTACCGCTGACTCTTGGTCCAGCAGGTATGGGCAGGGACATTTCATTTCCTTCATGGTACACTGGGTAACTCTGCTGGCAGCTGGGAAGGAAGCAGGACAGGGTTCAGTATTGTTGGAGCTTGTTCCGCCACCACGCATCCAAAATGCTAGTGGTGATTCTGCCACATCTCTCTCCTCTACCCCTCCTCTTTTTCTTCCTCTATGGCTTCTTCTGTAGATTTGTCCTCTGAACCAACGGTGCTCTGTAAGCATTCAAGGGGCTATGCAAGCAGTCAGGCTAAAAGATGCCATGCAGTGCTTGAGTTGGTCTGCCTAGGGGACAGGAGCCACACTGGAGTAGAGATTCTGTCAGCTCTGCAGGGGCAGGCTCAGAGGTGGCTGACGCCACGCCAGCTTCAGCCAGGAATGGTTGTATGCGACAATGACACCAACCTTCTCTCCACCCTTCGACAGGGACACTTGACCCATGTTCCATGTTTGGCACACGTCCTGAATTTGGTGGTGCAGCGGTTCTTGAGCAGGTACCCAGGCTTACAGGATCTCCAGAGGCAGGCCAGAAAAGTCTATGGTCATTTCTGCCAGTCTTACAATGCCAGTGCTCGGCTGGCTGATATTCAAAGGGAATGCAACCTGCCCACCAACCGCCTCATTTGTGACATGCCCACCAGGTGGAACTCAACATTAGCAATGCTGCAGCGGCTGAAAACACAGCATAGGGCCATCAATGAGAACCTGTGCGAGTATGGCACCAGGACAGGGTCAGGGGAGCTTGGCTTCTCTTCATTTAGTGGTTACTGATCAAGGATGCATGCACTGTCCTGTCGCCATTTGAGGAGGCCACAAGGATGGTGAGCAGCAACAATGCATGCATCAGTGACACTGTCCCTCTAGTCTTCCTGCTGGAGCACACGCTTCTTGGAATCATGGACAAGGCTCTTGAGGCAGAACAGTGGGAGGAAGAGGACTTCCTTACCTCTCAAGGCCCTCTTTAACCAGATAGCATTCCTGCAGGCCCAATAAACACACAGGAAGAAGAGGAGGAGGATTGTGTCAGCATAGATGTAGAGGATTACACTCAGTAGCAGTCTTCAAGGGATGGATTTCAGTCCCCAGAAACCCAAGGAGTTGTACGTGGCTGGGAAAAGGCAGTTACGGATCATGTGATCCTTAGTGACCCAGAGGACTCAGAATCGAATGCCTCTGCAAACTTATGCTGCATGGCCTCACTGATTCTGCAAAGCCTGCGAAAGGACCATAGGATTCATGGTATCAAGGAGAGGGATCATTACTGGCTGGTAACCCTTCTTGATCCATGTTACCTGCCTTTGCAGAGGGATCAGAGGATGAAACATCTTCAGGAGGCCTTCAAGAAAGGTTTGTGCAACACATTTCCTGGGAGGTTACAATTTCCTGGTGCTGGACAGCGTGTTGCTGAGGCTTCGTTCAGTCAGAGGAAGAGTGATAGAGAAGGTGGCCGGCTGACCAATGCCTTTAAACAATTTTTCAGTACTCAGCGCCAAGGTCTATTTTTGGTCTAGGGCACCACCACCACCCAAGGCCCAATTTTTCTGCCCCTGTTTAACAGGGGCATGTAATTACAATTTGTGATCTAATATTTCACAGCAGGGCCCGTTCCTGCACCCAACAAGAGTATATGTGAGGGGTTAAAGTGTTGTGGCACCACCACCACCCAAGGCCCAATTTTCCTGCCCCTGTTTAACAGGGACATGTAATTACAATTTTTTATATAATATTTCAATGCAGGGCCCATTCCTGCACCCAACAAGAGTTTCTGTGAGGGGTTACAGTGTTGTGGCACCACCACCACCACCCAAGGCCCCATTTTTCTGCCTCTGTATAACAGGGGCATGTAATTAAAATTTTTGATCAATATTTCACAGCAGGGCCCGTTCCTGTGCCCATCAAGAGTATCTGTAAGGGGTTAAAGTGTTGTGGCACCACCACCACCCAAGGCCCAATTTTCCTGCCCCGTTTAACAGGGGCATGTAATTACAATTTTTTATATAATATTTCAATGCAGGGCTCGTTCCTGCACCCATCAAGAGTTTCTGTGAGGGGTTACAGTGTTGTGGCACTACCACCACCAACCAAGGCCTAATTTCTCTGTCCCCGTTTAACAGGGACATGTAATTACAATTCTTGATATAATATTTCACAGCAGGGCCCGTTCCGGCACCCAACAAGAGTAACTGTGAGGGCTTACAGTGTTCTGGTACCCCCAACACCTAAGGCCCAATTTTATGCAAAGTATATAGGGCAAGCCGTATAGTATATATACTGCTGTTCAGAGTATATAGTGCCTGCGGGCCTGGGAGACTCCCACGCCATTTTAAAAAAAAATCTGGGTGTGGGGTTCCCCTTAATATCCATACCAGTCCCAAAGGGCCTGGTAATGGACTGGGGGGGAACCCAAGCCATTTTTTTCAATGATTTTCATCTATATTGCCAGGATCTGACAATACATTACAGCCACAAGTAGTTTTAAATGACATTTTTTCCTTTAGAAATATAATTTTGATATGGTATTGTTCTAAGTGCACTACTTTACAGGCATACTAAGGATACCCCCCAGGCATGATATTTAAAGGAATATTTCATTTTTATTGTTTCACTTTAAGTATTATTAAAATGACTGCTTCCGAAAAAACGTCAGTTTTTAAAACTTTTTTTTGCTTTGATACATGTCCCCTGGGGCAGGACCTTGGTCCCCAAACACTTTTTATGGCAATAACTTGCATATAAGCCTTTAAAATTAGCACTTTTGATTTTTCATGTTCGTGTCCCATAGACTTTAACAGTGTTTGCGTGTTTTGCCAAATGTTTTGCCTGTACGCATGTTCTGCTGTGAACCAAACCGGACCGGGGGTGGTGGTGATCGGCTCATACCTAGCATGTATCCGTAAAGCTTTGGCGTTTTTTTGATAAGAGGCAGTAGTTGTAGCAGAGTCCACAAACTTCTGATCTGCTTTGCACTGCTATGTTACTGCATATTTTTCTTTCCCTGTGTCAAAAATCTCTCCCTCCTAATGCGTGTGCTTACACAGCTTCTTCTTCTTGAAGTAACAGTCAGTTAAGTGTTTTGGAACTTTCAAATTGAAATATTGACTTTAGTAGAGGTGGCAATGACAAATCTCTGATGTGCTCTCCTCAGGGGAACTCTGTTGATGGCGAGAGGACCTGTGACCAAGAGGTGACCAGTCTGAATATGTTTCAGGAAGACAACACGCTATGACGTAATTAAGAAGAATCAGCACAGTCCCAGGAGTGATGCTGGAATGCAGATGGTGCTTGTGCTAGCTAAATGGCTTTTCCCTGTGGCTCAACAGTTTGCTTGGAACATCTTCATTGGAAAAATAATGTGGCATGTTGCGCAACTTGACCACATGGCTGCCACCATTCTTATCACCACCAACTGTCTTTGTTTCAGTAGCTGGAGCCTTCTCTTTCTTCTTTTCAATCACTGGTGAAGCCTGAGAGCCCTTAAAACTAAGGCCGGCCATACACTGTTTGAATCTCGGCTGGTTCAATGGAAACCGGCTGAGATTCAAACTGTTAATGGGCAGGCTGAATGTACCAAGTTGATCAATCGATCAACTTGGGTACAACCAGCATGCTGTATTCTCTTGCAATCATTGCTAGTGGCTGCTATAGCTAATAGATCTCCCAGGTGGGATGGCTTCCCCCACGCGGCATCACCCTCCTCCTGCCGGGAGAAGACAGTGGCTCTGAATGAAGCGAATTTCTTTCCTGCAACCCGTATATGGCCAGCCTTAGATTAAAGGTACATTGATTGGGTTTCATAACATTAGCACAGTTGTAATCCATGACATCACAGGTTAACTTTGTTTGCTATTTTAAGTTGCTGTTTATAAATGTGAGAAATTATAAGTTTTTAAGTATAATTGAAATGCTTGTTTTACAGAAACTACGTTTTCTGAGATTTAGAGATTTTAGACTGCTTGGAGTGATCATTATCCTAATTAGTCTCTGTCCACTATACACACTATTCTGGATCATTAAGCTACCTCTCAAGATATATGCAGTAAAAATTGTAATTACCTTCTAGAAATGTTAATTAAAAATATGATAGATAATATTTTTTCCACTTCCACCTCCATGAAAAAAATGAATAGCTAATGGCCAATCCAACTGCATGATAATTAGACACAATATTCTCTATCTCACTTTTTCATGTACAGAAAAGTGTTTTAAAATGAACTAAAGGTTATGTGCATTTAGTGAATATAAATCATTTTAATCATCTACATTTTCTAGGTGTAATGTGCAAACCATTTGAGTACTTGGTTTTTTATCAAGATGTTGTATTGCCTGCTGTATTAAAAAAATCACTTTAAATTTAGTATTTTGCACAAACTTAAAGCAATGGTTTTGTTTATCCCACACAACACTTCTAGTTTTGATAATAGATGATAGAGAAATGCAATCTCTCCAAACAACACTACAGCGTAATCACAGATCCAACAGCCACATGCAAAAGAACATGGCTAGAGTTTACATATTAATTGTTGTAATTTGCTTTTAAAAGAGAAGTAGAGGCATAACACAAAATTAATTAATACATAATCCAAAGAAGAGCTGATTTCTTGTTCCTAAAAGGGATAGAAATACGGAGGCTGCCATCACTGTCTTGTTTTTGGAGATGCATACTATGGGGTTGTTCTCATTGCCCAGGCTAAGCATGTTTATAGTAGGTTTTAGATTTCTAATATCCTAACAATTCACATCCCTGTTCCGGGAAGTCAGTTGCTCACCCATATAATAAAACAAGTATAAGGTGACATCCGTGCAGCATGCTCATTTGAAAAACAAATTACCAAATGGGTAACCAATAACATAAAGTCTCCAATTTTACCGATGACTTATTAGTCTTCCTCAGCAACCCAGATGTCACTATCCTTAATCTGAAAGCTAACACTCCAACTTTCATATTAGTTAAAAAAAATCAGAGCACTAAACCTCACAACGGCTACCCTGAAAACACTTAAAACAAATGTTGCCTTTAAAGCTTTGTCCCATATAAGATACTTGGGTATACAGCTGCCAAAGTACCTTAACACACCATTTTACTCCTAACTTTGCTACCCTCGTTTCCATTTTTAGAACTGGACTAATAACATGGACAGCATAAAGATTTTCCATGATGGGGAAATTCCCATTCCTCTATCATACTGTACTTTAAATCTATTCAAATTATCCTCAGTATCTTTTTATGGTTCTTCAAACAAGAGCATATGAAATATATGATCCTCCATAGGCAGAAAACATTAGGCAGCATCCCAACATCAAACTGCGGCCCACCTTATAGACATCATACTACAAAACCATGGGTCTCAAAAGAACAAGTCACATCACTTTTCCATCAAATATCCTCTTTTTGTTGCTGGAGCTTCCAGCTCCTGGCCTCCACAAACAGCATACCAAACGTATTCCCCTTGTTCAAATGATAAGTTGTTCAACCTCCTGCATACCAAAACTAAGTGACAAGCCCCACACTTCATCAGGAAATTGACCTGGATTCCTTGCAAATCCTTACAGATTTCATGTCTCCCTCCATTAAACTGGTGCTTTTGTAAGACATGGATTCTACTTCATATACAAATCCAGACCAAAGAGACTTAAACATTCAAGTATTTCTATCCAAAATACTCACTCTTTCTTATAGGTCCTCTGTAAGTAACGAGTACCAGGAGTACAGCTGTAAACTCATTACCCACTGGTATCACATTCTAATAATACTACTCTCCAGTTACCCTTCATTGCCAGAGACTTGTAGATGTAGCTTAGTACTAGCAGGCATGCTATATGTCTTCTTGTCCTGCATGGCCCTTCAGTCTTTTTGGAAACAGGTCCATACAATTATCCAAAAATTAAAGAACTGCCCCATTCCAATCAAACAAACATTCTTCCTTCACCATCACATCTCTGAAGGCATATTAAAAATCAATTGTAATACACTTGGTCTGGTTTTGCAGCACACTCCTGCATTCCAGCTCTTTGGAAGATCTCTTCCCTACCATCTGTACAGCAATAGCTCCACTGTATTGAAGATATTAAACTAATTGACGATCTGAATAGCTTCCTCAAGGGTACAAATCCAAATTCTGAACCACCAACAGCTTCTGTCCAGTAAAGCCGGCCATACATGAATCAAATTTTAATTGGTTCAGCAGGGACTGGTTAATCTGTAATGTATGTAGGGGCAATATACCGATCAACTTCTGTACATCCAGCTAGATGGATTGTCCCTGCTCAATCAGTACCGCAGGCTATAGCTGGGGAAGATTTCACCATCTGTATTGAGTGTGTGGATGGAGAATTGAGTCTTTTTTTTATGGGCTGCTTAACCCTGCCTGGGTACCCTACTCTCTAAGCAGAATTTAATTGATTCCCTCATCCACTTTCTTTTCCATCTTTAAGCTGGCCATAGATGGGTAGACTTTTAAATGAAAATTCTTAGGAAAATAAAGTTCTACATTCTTTTATTTTTCCAATCATTAGTGGGTCAAGTTGCAGTTCATTTTTAAACTCATTGTTGAGAAAATGTAAGGGAGCAGGATTGGAAATTTTTCACAAACAAATTAATTTCTAACAGTGTATGTGGTTTTCATTTGGTAAAGTCCATTTATTCCAAAATCAAATGTTAAAAATGAAGGAAATCTTTTGAAAGACATTTGAATGTTTTGAGAATGTTCTAAGAATTTTTGTACAAAGTTTCCTTATGCTTCGTACACGAGTGGAAATTCCACCAGCAAAAATCCGATGAGAGCTTTTGGTCCGAAAATGCGACCATGTGCATGCTCCATCTAACTTTTGCTGGCGGAATTTTCTCATGTTCTCAATTTTTCGGTCGGAAAAAGTTCCAATCTGAAATTCCGATCGTCTGTACCAATTCTGACACATAAAATTGTTATGCATGCTCGGAAACAATTCGACGAATGCTCGGAAGCATTGAACTTCATTTTCCCGGCTCGTCGTAGTATAGTATGTCACCGCGTTCTTGACAGTCGAAAGTTCAGCAAACTTTTGTGTGACCGTGTGTATGCAAGCCAAGCTTGAGCGGAATTTCGTCCGAAAAACCATCCAAGATTTTTCAGACCGAAATTCCGCTCATGTGTACGCGGCATAAGACTTCTCCTGGGAATTAACGTTCAAAATTCTATCCATCCATGGACAGCTTTTCTTTTACAATTGTTTTTTATTTGAATTTTTCAAAAACAAAAAAGCCAACATGTATATATGAAGAAACACATGACATAAAAAAAAAAAAATAATAAATATGGAATGTCCAAAATAGCACTGAATACAGAGTCTCTGCAGGTATTGCAAAAGAAGAATCAACATATTAGTGTCATACAACAAGGAGGTCTGAGATTTTATCGCTTACAAAGTGGGCTCGCGTGGACAATAAAACTGTTGTGGGTCAAAAATATATTAGCCATAAGAAATGCGCAGGAAACATAACATTAGGATATTCCAAGTATTAAGTCATAGAACTTGGCAGAGGGGACCCAAACTCCGACTGATGCCAGCATTTCCATATTTTATGAAATTGCGGCACAGCATCATGTACAGTAGCAGTTAAATATTCCATTTTATGGATGTCAGCTATGAGCTGGAGAAACCTAGACCACAATGGAGGTATATTGGACAGCCAGTAAAGTGGGATAACTGCCTTGGTGGATAGGAGACTGTAGGAAATCAGTCGTTTGATGAGAAGGGGAGGCCTAGTAGATAGTAAATTGGATCAACTGGGAGAGGTAAATCTACCACTTTCTTAAGCAATAGCATCACCTCATTCCAAAAAGGCTGTATCAGAGTACATTTCCAGAAAATATGGAGCAATGATCCCACTTCGAGTCCACAATGCCAACACATATCTGAACTAGAGGGATCATATTTGTGTATGATCTCTGGTGACCAGAACATCAGGATTTTAATGGCCGTCTCTCTCTGTACCACACATTTGGAAGATTTAAAAGTATAGGTCCAAATCCTATCCAACATCTGAGAGGTGATAGACCTATGTAACAGATGTGCCCATCTACACATGTATAAATGAGTATTTTCAGTAAGAGGGATCGCTTCATGGATAATGCAGTATATGGAGAACACCAAATGTAATTGTTGTGGACCATGGGAACATAGATATTTAAATGAGGTGGGTTTATCTAGGGTCAGGGATGTGGACAAAGAGTGGAAAAATGTCTGACTTGTAGATAAAAATAAAACATATGTGCAGGGATATCAAATTTCTCCTGGAGTTCGTCAAAGGTATGCAACCTACGTGTGACTGGGTGTACCAAATTTCGAAGTTGGAACAGGGAAGCTTGAATCCATGGCATTACATGGCCCAGAGACAAACTGTTCGGATTGAACAAAATAGTAGCTGGGGGGGCATGGAAAGAACCTTAGAAAAGCATTTACTCCAAATTGTAAGGGTAAAGATCATTGGAGCAAAGCACATACGCTTTAATATAGAATCGTTATGTAAAGACTGAGACCACAATAGGGAACCCGGGTGAATAGGGTACAAAACCCCCTTCTCAATCTCCAACCAACGGTTGGGAGCCATCAGACTAGACCAGGAGATAACAGCTTGTAGGTGAGAGGCATAATAATATTTAAAAATATCAGGTGCTCCCAGTCCACAACTTGTCTTTAAGTTGGGACATTGGTATAGCAACTGGTAATATCTCAAAGAAATAAAGTAACCTGGGCAAAATGGACATTTTTAGAATGTTAATTCTACCTAAGAGGGAAAGGGGGTAATTTGCCCATTGCTGAAGGGATCTGGAATGTCCTAAATCAGGGGAGGATAATTAGTAGAATTTAGAGTAGAGTAAAAGGAAGTCAGTTATATACTTAAATATTTGAGAGAGTTAGGGCACCATCTGTATGGGTAGGTCTGTTTAAGTTGAGCCAGAAGTGTTGATGTTATATGCAGTGGGAGAGCCTCGGCCTTTTCTGTGTTAACCTAATACCACAAAATGGCACTAAAGATGGATAAAGGTGATGCAAAGAAGGAAGTGATATGAGGGGGTTAGTAAGAGTCAACAAAACATCATCTGCAAAGAGAGATAACTTGTATTCCCTCTGTTGCATCACCACACCAAATATATCTGGATTTAATTGAATGGCCTCAGTCAGGGGTTCTAGGCACAGAACGAAAAGAAAAGGGGAGAAAGGACACCCCTGCCAAGTGTCATTTGTCATGGGGAAGTGGAGCGACAGGAAAGAGGACATTTGGACCTGAGCCGTGATCTGTGAATATAATGCTTCTAGTGCTTTAAAAAAAAGACCCCTCAATCCATATTGCAATAAAGTGGAAAACATATACGGTCAACTCAACCTATCAAAGTCCTTTTGGGCATCGAGACTTAAAATAATAGCTGGGTGAGAGAATTTACTAAGGAGATCTATCAGATATAGTGCAGCGCATGTTGTCACCCGCATGTCTGGTTAGCACAAAACCTACTTGGTCTTTATTAACTAGTTCGGGAATAAACTGAGACAATCTAGATGCTAGGATTTTTGTAAATATTTTGTAATCTGAGTTCAATAGGGCTATGGGCCTATAGTTGTCAGGGAGAGAGGGGTCCTTATTGGGTTTAGGAATGAAAGAAATGTATGAATACGAGAACTGTGAATGTGGAGATTTTCCTTGAAATATAGTACCATATAAGTCCAGAATATATGGGGCTAAGAAGTCTAAAAAAGTCTTATAGTAAAAGTAAGGAAGTCCATCAGGGCCAGGGGACTTATGAAGTGGGAGGTTGTCTCTGAGAGTTCTTCAAAAGATATGGCTGCATTGAGTTTAGTTAAGTGAACAGGACAATTTTGGCAGCAAGAGATCTTAAAACCTTTAAATCTAAGTTGTCCTGTAAAAAAAAAAAGGGATTTTCAGGGGTTAGACAGTTATAAAGTTCAGGTCTGGTATGGATATAAAGGGGAACCCCGTACCAAATTTTTTTTTAAAAATGGTGTGGGGGTCCCCCTCAAAATCCATACCAGGCCCTTCAGGTCTGGTATGGATTTTAAGGGGAACCCCGCGCCAAAATTAAAAAAATACATGGCGTGGGGGTCCCCCCAAAAATCCAATTTGAATTTGCCTCAAACACCCCAATTTGTTCGCTTTTCGGCGAACAGGCGAACACCCGATGTTCGAGTCAAACTTACGAACATCGGGCTCACCCCTATCTCACCCCTATCCCCTATCGCCCAGTAAGGATTGTGCAAGTCTAGCCCTATCTTTCTTTGGGTAAGAGCCTTCCACAATACAAATGTCAGAGAAGTAGGCCTTGTGTGCCTCCCACAGTGTAGAGGATTCCTGAACAGAGCCCTAATTTAATAGAAAAAATTACTCTAAATTCTTAGATAGTTTTTTTTTTCAAACATTTTTTATTGGGAATAATATTTTTGGAACATACAGTATAAAGATGAACCAATGAGCAGTTATATAGTGTTACAATTAGTGTGCTGTACAAAGACAATCTCAAGAATATTCTTACAGTAAAGTTGAGTTGTTCATCTAACAGCTAGTATTGTGTGGAGAAAAACAAAAAAAAAAACAAGGGAAACATATGTTGATCATCAGACTATGGACAACAGATGTAAAACAGGGTGAATCCCATAGCATATAATGGCAAGGATGGTGAAGGGTAATTCTCATGGCATATGATAGCAAGGGTATTTGAAGGATTCATTTAGGATGTAGAGAGTACACAAAAAGGGGAAAAGGATATAGGGGAGGGGATTAAATGGTGTGGAGGTGTGGTGATGATATAGATGTATTTTATCTACTTAGACTCTGGAAATGTAGTTCAGTGTTGATAGTGATTAGTTGTGCAATAGTGACGCCAGCTGCTCCAAGTGGCTGTAAATTTGGATGTAGAATCTTTCGTAAGACTGATAAGTTCTTCCATTCCAGAATTTTTTTGCAGGTGTGTAAACCAATTAGTTAGTGAAGGGGTGTGGGTTGTGCCCCAGTGTATAGGTATGCATAGTTTTGCTGCATTCACCATGTGCATGGTGAGTGACTTATGATAGTCTCTTTGGTGGAGAGATGTGTGGTGGAGAAGAAATTGTGCGGGTGAATAGTCAAGAGTGTAGGTCCTAACCTGTGTGATCACAGAGTGTACTTCAGTCCAGAAGGTTTGTATGCGGGGGCAGGTCTACCAGATGTGTGCCAGTGTACCATCTTCTTGGTTGCATCTCCAACAATGTTTAGGGAGATTTGGGTTAATTCTGTGTAACAGAGTGGGAGTTTGGTACCATCTTGAAATAATTTTATAGCAATTTTCCTGTGTTGTAAGTCATTGACAGACCCTTTGTGTGTGTGGGTATTAATGTGATTCCAATCTTTGGGTAAAAGGGCTAGGTCGATTTCTCGCTCCCATGCCAAACAGGCCTTTCCTATAGTAGAAGGTCTATTTAGGAAAAGGAGAGCATGAATGGAGAAGATGACATGTTGTTGGGGTGTATTTTTGGAACATAGGCTCTCGTAAGGAGTAAGGGGGCAAGATACTGCGTTTGAGCGATCTAAGGAGTGAAGAAAATGGCGAAGTTGCATGTAAGACTATTGTGGTATTAGAATATTTGACTGATGCACAAAAAAATATGAAGTGCTGTGGAGAGAATAGGACAGGGGAAACGCCGAACGCCGGGACTGCAGACCGGAACACAGGTGATCCTTTTACTCTTTCACACTAGCACATCCTATATGCAGTTTTTAAATGTATTCAATGTGAGTGTAATGTTATGAGTTTTTTGTTGCCATTAAATTTTTATAAACGGTATTACACTATTACACACCTCTATTATTCCCTGTATGCATATGAGGTAATCTTTGAAAACACCAGATAGAAGTTGTGGCTTTATTGATCAGCGTTCTTACCAGGAGGTGGAGTGAATATGGGATCTGTGCTTACCATTAACTAGCCATTATATGGATGATGACCATCTAAGCTGTTACCATTTACTACAGGCTTGTTTTTAAAGCCCTTAAGGTGAGGGCACACCTGAAGAGGGAGAGTGCACATTGCATGAAGACACCATTTGTTTCACTTATTTCTTTGATATGTTTATGGACTTTTTCTTGCTTATCATTATTGAGGACTGTGTATATACACACTGAGCACTTGCACTTTATTCATTTAGTTATTACTATTACTGAGCCCTTGCATTGTTTTGGGAATATTTTATACAATATCATATTATCTGTTTATATATTTTTTAATTTTTTAATTTTTAGTATAATATACATTTTTTTAGCGCCGCACATTGGGTATATATTGTCACATTTTGAGGAAAGTTGTGAGTGCTGGCAGCTATTCCTTAGTATAAATAAATAAATGCATTGTGCTAGAAAAAAATAAAATAAATATATATCCAAAGTGTATAATTCAAATATAACTCTATAAGTGACAAATACAAAAATAAATATTAATAAATACTGAACAATAATTCATAAGTGACAATCCGTGGTGAAAAACTAATTATTAAAGTGCAGCGTGCATAAATAATAACGCTGAAACCAAAGTGCATAGATATACTGCAAAAGTGCACAATATTTCCAAAAAAATTGATAAATGAAAGTTCATAAGTGATGGATGAAAAATATCAAATTTACCAAAGGTCTACAGATGTGAGCACATGGCTTGTTGCTACCATCTTTGTTTGTGATACTGACTGAACCAGCTGGAGATTGGCACCTGCACTTCATTATAGAGCCCAGGGGTGGCTCCAAAGCGTGTTTAGACATAGTTTAGCTACTGTGTCACATGCTCTGAGGTGAGCGCATATGCTTTTGGAGCGTGACTGGAGTGCACCGAAGCATGGTTTTGCAGTTACACACATTGGATGAGCATGCTGGATGACACCATTAATGGACACTGTGTTATAAATTTGATATTTTTCATCCATTATTTTTATTCTATAGACATTCGTCCGTTTGTGGCTCTCAAGATCTTTCTTTTAATTTTTAGCTATTCCTTAGTATATTTAGTTTTTTTTAGGTTTTTGAGGTTCTAGATTTGGCAGCTCACAAGGTTTATACATAGATATATATATTGTATGACGATTATGTTTGCTTTCATGCTACGCATATTGCTGAGTAATTGGGATTGTTTCTCTGGAATGTTTAGACCCTTGGAACTTATGGACACAACCTTGAGAGTGGCATGATTAGTGTGGGGTGTAGGTGTTTGCATGTTCAATGCATAGTCAGTTAAAGGTTGTGATTTGTAGATAGTGTATTATATTAAAGGGAGGGGTGGGAGGGTTGAGAAGAGAGGGGGCGGTTTCGCCAGACGACAACCCTGAGAGGTAAGATAAGAAGGTGAGTATACTGGAGAAGGTGGAAGAGGAAAGGCTTAGGAAGGAGGAGGGGCAGAGGAAGAGACAAAGGGATGAGGGAGGAGAATGAGAGAAGAAAAAAAAAAGGTGATGAGGTGGGGTGGGGTGCTACGTGAGGTAGAGATTAAGGGTAAAGGTTTGAGCTAAATTATAGCTCTTGGGGGAGGAGGATGATGGGGGGTACTGGTATCCGAAGGTAGGAGAAGACCAGCTATCACACCCAAAAGAGGAAATTTGAGTCCAGATTGGTCAGCACGATCACTGAGAATCTGCTGTGTGGGGTAGTGGTAAAGAACGGAGGTAGTTAGTTGAGGGTTTCTAGCACTACTGAGGTCAGAGGCTGTTGAGGGATGGTGTAGAGCCATAGAACTGTGGTACACGGTATAGAAATGGGGAGTCAGGAGTAGCATAGCTGGAATAAAATCACTTGGCTAAGAAGGGAAAAGGGAGGTTGGAGCATGAATGCTTAAAATAGCCACTGTAGAAAAAGAGCAGTCAAATATATTTGAATAAACCGAAGGAAGATCATGAATATTTAGTTAAATTTACCTATTAGGCCTGCATTTCACCATATGGCATTAATAAGTGAGGTCAGGAAGGATTGTCCAATGCAAATCAAATATAGATCAAATATGATAATTAAACTATTAACAGGTAAGTAAACCAATATGTAGTTGTTTTTCTCAAGCCATTTAATTAGTCAAGGTTAAGTCATCGCCCCAAGAAGCCGACATGCAGGAGGCATAATTCAGGTTATAATTGTATGTTAGCTAATCTCTGGACAAGTGTGGGAGGGACATGGAAGAGGGAGGGGAGAGAGGGAGGGGGAGGATAGAAAGGGGGAAATGAAGGGTAATGCCCACTGCATGTCAGCTTCATTGATTTAGTAGTGGTTTAAGGTGAATAACATGTGGTAGAGAAATATGTCATTAAATGGGGAGCAGGGTGAAGGAACTCACTATGTTGTTAGTCTCGCCATAGTTTGTGATGAGCCAAGGAAGCAGGAAGGCTTTCGCCTCCTGGACACCAGCGGACAACTGGCTGAGGTGAGGCAGATCTGCGGCGTCTGACGTTAGAGAGGCCTTGTAGTCTGATGTCTTCCATTGAGGTTGCTTGTAGTAGTGAAGGTAGTCGAATTTCTGGTAATTCCACCATTACCATTCTGGTAATTCCACTCTGGGTAGGTCAAGGCTTTCACAAAATGACAGCAGATCTTCTGGGACACGTAAGTTGGCTGTGCGGCCCATAGCAGTGGCAGACAGACAGAAAGGGAATTTCCATTGGTAGGGTATTCTGCGATCACGGAGCAGATCAAGCAGAGGGTGGATGTTCTTTCTGTGTTTCAGCGTTATGTGAGAGAGATCCTGATAGAGTTTGATTTCTGCACCATTATAAATGATGCAACCCCAGTTTCTTGCTCTTCTGTAGGGATGAGCCGAACACCCCCCGGTTCGGTTTGCACCAGAACCTGCGAACAGACCGAAAGTTCGCACGAACGTTAGAACCCCATTGACGTCTATGGGACTCGAACGTTCGAAATCAAAAGTGCTCATTTTAAAGGCTAATTTGCATGGTATTGTCCTAAAAAGGGTTTGGGGACCCGGGTCCTATCCCAGGGGACATGTATCAATGCAAAAAAAACTTTTAAAAACGGCCGTTTTTTCGGGAGCAGTGATTTTAATGATGCTTAAAGTAAAAAAAAAAAAAGTGAAATATTCCTTTAAATATCGTACCTGGGGGGTGTCTATAGTATGCCTGTAAAGTGACGCATGTTTCCCGTGTTTAGAACAGTCCCTGCACAAAATGTCATTTTTAAAGGAAAAAATCTCATTTAAAACTGCTTGTGGGTTTAATGTAATGTCGGGTCATGGCAATATGGATGAAAATCAGTGAGACAAACGACATGGGTACCCCCCAGTCCATTACCAGGCCCTTTGGGTCTTGTATGGATATTAAGGGGAACCCCGCACCCAAATTAAAATAAGGAAAGGTGTGGGGCCACCAGGCCCTATATACTCTGAACAGCAGTATACAGGCGGTGCAAACAAGACAGGGACTGTAGGTTTGTTGTTAAGTCGAATCTGTTTGTAATTTTTAACGTGTTTAGCTCCAGCCAAAAAATCTTTTTTAAGCTTTTTGGAAAACATAGGGAAGGGTTATCACCCCTGTGACATTTGTTTTGCTGTCTTTCCTCCTCTTCAGAAGATTTCACCTCACTTTTTGTCCCAATGAAAAATGTTTTTTGAAAATTTGGGGTTTTTTGTGGAACAAGGATTGGAAAGCATCAGTGGAAAGGAGAAATTGTTTTCCCATATTAACTCTTACAGGAGAGAATTTCCCTTCCTAGAGGTAGATTTCATCTCACTTCCTGTTGTCTCCTTCCGTTTGCAAGTAGGAGTCGTTTGTAAGTTATATGTTTGAAAGTAGGGTCCTGCCCTATATACTCAGCAGAAATTTTTGCCTTAGGTGTTGCTGTGGCCACAACACTGTAAGCCCTCACAGGGCCCTGCTGTGAAATATTAGATCAAGAATTGTAATTACATGCCCCTGTTGAACAGGAGCTGAAAAATTAGGCCTTAGGCACTGGTGCTGGTGCCACAACACTGCAACCCCTTACAGACACTCTAGTTGGAACGCAGGAATGAGCCCTGCTGCAAAGTATTGCATCAAAAATTGTATTTACACGCCCCTGTTAGACAGGGGCAGAAAAATTGGGCCTTAGGCACCTGTGCTGGTGCCACAACACTGCAACCCCTCACAGACACTCTAGTTGGAACGCAGGAACGAGCCCTGCTGCAAAGTATTGCATCAAAAATTGTAATTACACGCCCCTGTTAGACAGGAGCAGAAAAATTGGGCCTTGGGCACTGGTGCTGGTGCCACAACACTGCAACCCCTCACAGACACTCTAGTTGGAATGCAGGAACGAGCCCTGCTGCAAAGTATTGCATCAAAAATTGTAATTACACGCCCCTGTTAGACAGGAGCAGAAAAATTGGGCCTTGGGCACTGGTGCTGGTGCCACAACACTGCAACCCCTCACAGACACTCTAGTTGGAATGCAGGAACGAGCCCTGCTGCAAAGTATTACATCAAAAATTGTAATTACACGCCCCTGTTAAACAGGGGCTGAAAAATTGTGCCTTAGGCACTGGTGGTGGTGCCCAGAACCAAAAATGTTCTTACAAGCTATCAGCGTGATGATTGAGGAGGAAGAGGATAATTACTCAGGGATAGTCACTCAGCATCAGCATAGGCAGTCTTTGAAGGGATCTGAGATTTCAAAAAAAATTATTCGGTTACATCAGCATCAGGTGCTTGGTAGCTGGTGGTGATCCAAGACTGATTCATTTTTATGAAGGTCAGTCGATCGACCGAGTCGGTGGACAGACGCACCCTGTGATCGGTTACCATGCCTCCAGCAGCACTGAATGTGCGTTCCGAAAGAACGCTGGATGCAGGACAGGCCAGTAGCTCAATTGGATACTGTGCAAGCTCTGGCCAGTGATCCATCCTCAAGACCCAGTAACCCAGAGGATTTTCGGTGGGAAAGGTGTCCAAGTCTGATCTTGCCCCTAGGTATTCCTGCACCATGTAAAACAGACGCTGGCGATGGTTGCTGGAACCGATCATACCTTGGGGCTGCGGACCAAAAAATTGTCTGAACGCATCGGTCAGACGGCCACCTTCTCCACCGCTCCTTCTTTGACTGACCGAAGCCTCAGCAACACGTTGTCCAGAAACAGGAGTTTGTAACCTCCCAGTCTCTGGGAACACGTTGCACAGACCTTTCTGCAAGGCCTCCCGAAGATGTTTCATCCGCTGCTCCCTCTGCGATGGCAAGATAAGGTCCGCAACCTTACCCTTGTAACGTGGATCAAGGAGGGTTGCCAGCCAGTATTGGTCCTTCTCCTTGATACCACGAATACGAGGATCCTTACGCAGGCTTTGCAGGATCAGGGAGGCCATGCAGCGTAGGTTTGCTGAGGCATTCGGTCCAGAGTCCTCTGGGTCACTAAGGACGACATGGTCCGCAGCCACCTCCTCCCAGCCACGTACAAGTCCATGTGTTTCTTGGGACTGATCCCTTAAAGACTGCTGCTGATGCTGAGTGCCAGGCTCCACCTCCATACTGACACAATCTTCCTCCTCTACCTCCTCGTCCTCTTCCTGTGTGATCGGCGGGCACGCAGGAACACTGTCTGGATAAAGGGGGCCTTGAGAGCTAAGGAAGTCCTCCTCTTCCTGCCTCTGTTCTGCCTCAAGTGCCCTGTCCATTATTCCACGCAGCGTGTGCTCCAACAGGTGGACAAGGGGGACAGTGTCACTGATGCATGCACTGTCACTGCTCACCATCCTCGTGGCCTCCTCAAATGGTGACAGGACAGTGCATGCATCCCTGATCATGGCCCACTGGCGTGGGGAAAAAAAACCAAGCTCCCCTGACCCTGTCCTGGTGCCATAGTCACACAGGTACTCATTGATGGCCCTCTGCTGCGTGTGCAGCCGCTGCAGCATGGCCAACGTTGAGTTCCACCTGGTGGGCATGTCACAGATTAGGCGGTTCTTGGGCAGGTTAAACTCCTTTTGGAGGTCCGTCAGCCGAGCACTGGCATTATATGACCGGCGGAAATGCACACAGACTTTCCTGGCCTGCCTCAGGACATCCTGTAAGCCCGGGTACCTGCCCAAGAACCGCTGCACCACCAAGTTAAGGACGTGAGCCAAACAGGGCACATGGGTCATTTGTCCCTGTCGGAGGGCAGAGAGGAGGTTGGTGCCATTGTCGCAAACCACCATTCCTGCCTTAAGTTGGCGTAGCGTCAACCACCCCTGAACCTGCCCCTGCAGAGCTGACAGAACCTCTGCCCCAGTGTGGCTCCTGTCCCCCAAGCACACCAGCTCAAGCACCGCATGGCATCTTTTGGCCTGCGTACTTGCGTAGCCCCTTGAACGACTACGGAGCACCGCTGGTTCCGAGGAAGAGGCCATGGAGGAAGAAGAAGAGGAGGGGGTGGAGGAGAGAGGTGTGTCACAATCATTAGCATTTTGGAGGCGTGGTGGCGGAACAACCTCCAACACTACTGCACCTTGTCCTGCATCCTTCCCAGCTGCCAGCAGAGTCACCCAATGCGCCGTGAAACTTAGGTAACGTTCCTGTCCATGCCTGCTGGACCATGAGTCAGCGGTAATATGCACCTTACCGCTGACCGCCCTGTCCAGCGAGGCATGGACATTGCTGTCCTTCTTGGGCACCCCCTCTGTCCGTGCTCATGTTACTGCCTTCATCGAGCTCAGTATCATCATCAGAGCCTTCCAAACGCTGGGCATCCTCCTGGAGCATGTACCCAACACTGTGGTCAAACAGTTCGAGGGACTCCTCAGGAGGACATGGTGGAGCTAGGGAAGGAGTCACTGATGACATTGAGCTTAGGGAAGAGGCCGCTGCTTTGCCAGACAAAGCACCCTGGGCATGGGTGAGAGAGGATGAGGAGGATGAGGACGGCTTGGTCATCCACTCGACCAAGTCTTCCGCATGTTGCGGCTCAACACGGCCAGCTGCCGAAAAAAAGGCCAAGCGTGTCCCATGGCCACGTGCTAATGAGGATGCACCGTCTCCACGACCAGCACTAGACACAGAGCCTGCTTGCCCTCTCTTATTGGCTTGTGACTGTCTGCCTCTCCTTCTTGGTCTTCCAGACATACTAATGGCCTGTAGCTGCACTAAGCTGGGATATATATATATATATATATATATATATATATATATATATATATATACTGCAGCTAGCAAAATCAACTGCCTGCCTGTAGTATGAGAACACCACCAACCTTCTACAGGTAGCTTTAGCTGAACACTGTGAGGTGGATGCACCCCACTAACTTGTAGGTTTAGCTGAACACTGTGAGCAGGACGCACTGCACTAACTGTAAATAGTCTAGCTGCCTGACCGTGGTACTAATAGGATCAAAAGAACACCAGTAATTTTCTTTAGGTAGCTGTAAATACTTTAACAAGACAAGCCTGCCTGTCAGTAGGAAGGTAACAGGAACGGATCTAGCTGAACACTGTGAGCAGGACGCACTGCACTAAATGTAAATAGTCTAGCTGCCTGACCGTGGTACTAATAGGATCAAAAGAACACCAGTAATTTTCTTCAGGTAGCTTTATATACTGTAACAAGACAAGCCTGCCTGTCAGTAGGAAGATAACAGGAACGGATCTAGCTGAACACTGTGAGCAGGACGCACTGCACTAAATGTAAATAGTCTAGCTGCCTGACCGTGGTACTAATAGGATCAAAAGAACACCAGTAATTTTCTTCAGGTAGCTTTATATACTGTAACAAGACAAGCCTGCCTGTCAGTAGGAAGATAACAGGAACGGATCTAGCTGAACACTGTGAGCAGGACGCACTGCACTAAATGTAAATAGTCTAGCTGCCTGACCGTGGTACTAATAGGATCAAAAGAACACCAGTAATTTTCTTCAGGTAGCTTTATATACTGTAACAAGACAAGCCTGCCTGTCAGTAGGAAGATAACAGGAACGGATCTAGCTGAACACTGTGAGCAGGACGCACTGCACTAAATGTAAATAGTCTAGCTGCCTGACCGTGGCACTAATAGGATCAAAAGAACACCAGTAATTTTCTTCAGGTAGCTTTATATACTGTAACAAGACAAGCCTGCCTGTCAGTAGAAAGATAACAGGAACGGATCTAGCTGAACACTGTGAGCAGGACGCACTGCACTAAATGTAAATAGAAGATAACAGGAACGGATCTAGCTAAACTGAATACAGTGTATATATATATATATGCAACACCTGGGATGCATATATATACAATACACTTTAAGTGCAGCTAACTGACTGACTGTCCTGTCTAATCTAGCTAACTCAAATAAAATGACACTGTTTCTCTCTCTCTCGAAGCACACCGGAACACACTGCACAGGGCCGCCGTGCAGGCGGCCTTATATAGTGTGGGGCGTGTACTAAATCCCCTGAGCCATAATTGGCCGAAGCCTCCTTGGCTTTGGCCAATTATGGCCCTCTGTTCAGGCGGCGCTGTGATTGGCCAAGCATGCGGGTCATAGTGCATGCTTGGCCAATCATCAGCAAGCAATGCACTGCGATGCCGCAGTGAATTATGGGCCGTGACGCGCCACACGAATTTGGCGCGAACGGCCCATATCGTTCGCAATTCGGCGAACGACCGAACAGCCGATGTTCGAGTCGAACATAGGTTCGACTCGAACATGAAGCTCATCCCTACTCTTCTGAGGATTTCTTCCTTAAGATGGTAGTTTACTGGATGGCAGATTACTTCTCTTGGGGGGTCTGAGTCTCTGCCTCGGGGACTCAGTGCCCTGTGTAGCCTCTCCATGTTGATGTGGGTCTCCTGCAGCCTCTCCAGCAGGTCATTGAATATATTGAGGATCGCTGGTGTTAGTTGGTTCTGTTCCACAGACTCAAGGAGCCCTCAGATCCATAGGTTGTGGCGGCGACCCCAGTTATCGAGGTCTTCCAGGTAGCGGTGTATTTCCCACAGCTGCATTGTTTGTGTAGATGTGGTTGCCTGCATCTGGTGTCATGGTGGGCAAGCGCATCTTCTACCTCCTCGAGATGCTGCGCCATCCCTGTATGTCGATGCAAGGCTCTGAGATGGCAGCAGAGAGCGTGTTTTTGATATCAGCCACCACGCTCTGGATGTCTCCCAGGCTCAATGGCTGATAGGGTTGTGGAGTAGATGCCTCTGGCTGAGAAGAGGAAGGCTCTGAAGGGATTCTGTAGGGTGAGCTTGTTGGTGCTTGGCTTTCGGAGGCCTGTGAGGAAGCCGCGGTGTCTCGTGGTTGGGTCCTGAATATCTCTGGAATATTGGGGCTTTGTGCTAGAGTCGCGGGGTGAGTGGAAGCAGAGTGTCAATGAGCTCCTGTTGGGTTTCCCCATGTTTGGGCCTGGAATATCTCTGGAATATTGGGGCTTTGTGCTAGAGTCGCGGGGTGAGTGGAAGCAGAGTGTCGATGAGCTCCTGTTGGGTTTACCCATGTTTGATTTGGCTGATCTTGGTCCGGGTCTTGGCCAGTCCCAGTTCTTAGATAGTTTAGTACAACTTGTAGTTGTAAAAATAGATCATTAAGATGCCAGTGACATGTCTTGGTAGAGTATGATAAGACCATGTGAAAGGAGAAATGTCAGATTCTACAATATGGGGAACTAATGGGGCCAAAATAAAGAAGTGAGCCAATCTAGAGCACATTTTATGGGCCGTGGAGTAAAACGTAAATTGCTTAGTGGAAGGATGTTTAATCCTCCACAAATAAAACAGGTGGTGAGATATAATACATTTGAGGAAGGAAGTTGCTAGAGAAGAGATCTTCCGTGATGGGGCATCATGGAAAAAGGTGTCTGTCTATCTCTAGTGGGAGACATAACCAAGTTGGAATCACCACCGATGATCATAAAAGGTTGGGAGTGGAATTGGGCAGACTCAAAAATCCCATTAAGAAAATAAATTTGCCCAAAATTAGGGGAATACATGTTAACAAGGGTAAAGGAGGAGGACATGTAATAACACACCAGGATAATAACCCTTCCACAGGAGTCAATGTGTAAGGTTTTGACCCTAATAGGGCATGATTTTTTAATAAAGATTGCCACTCCAGCCTTCCCCATTGAATAAGAGGCAAGGTAGAAGGAGGGGAAGTATTTGGAGGCAAACCTTATTGAACCCCCAGCACGGAAGTGTGTTTCCTGGAGCATGATCACATCTGCCCCTGAAGATCTGAACTCTTTCAAAGCCATCCAACATTTTTGTATAGAGTTCAGACCTTTTACATTATAGGACATTATACGTAACGCCATGTTGACAGAAAGTGCAAGCATAGAAACAATTTTATATAAATGAGATCTAAGAAACCAACTTGGATGGGTATGAAAGCATATGAACCTTAGCAACAAAAATATAGAACATGTTGTTAATCCCACAGAGATAAAATTTGAACGTGAATGTGGTCTTGTATGGGCTTAAAACAGGTCCTAGAAAAATAATAAACAATATCAGAAGGCCTGAGAGACAGCCGGGTCTCATGAGGCCGTGGCGAAAGCCATAGGCCAGGTAGGAAAAACATGAGGGCCTCCAGCAGGGAACTCAGGAATTGCTCTCCAATTGGAGTGTACGAGAGCAACAGATTTAAGAAAAATACAACCATTTGTAACCATTCAAAACAACAGAACCCCTGCCGTTTTGGGATCATTTACCCAAAAAAAAAAGGGTAACTCTGAAACTAGACTCCAGACCACAAAGGTAAGTAACCTAAAAAAGGGAAGGTGAAACCAAAAGCTCATCATTTCACATCAAGGAGGTTGTTTAGAAAAGCGAGAACATTGGGGTGTGGAGAAAGACTTCCTCGACTGCCCCTTGACTGGAATCCAGATCCGGCTGGGAGTAGAAGGACCAGGGTGCCAGGATGAGGGGGGGCAGTATGTCCTCCTCAGGCAGAGGAGGGTGATTCAGGCTTTTGATGAAGGCCTCCCCCTCCTGAAGATCCTGAAGGCTGTGTTGGACCCCTTCCGGGGTGACGATAAGATGAAAAGGAAATCCCCAGTAGTACGGGACACAGTGATGTTGCTGGTGTGCTGTGATAGGAAGAAGATTCGTACGCTTGGCACATGTGATGGCAGATAGGTCGCTGAAAATCTGGTTCTTTGCCTCTTTATATGCGGCTTGTGCGTTCCATTATGGAGGCTGGCCACCAGGTACAGTAACTGGAAAAATGTATAATTGTGGTAAATAGATAATGAATACTCTAGCTTAGGAACTGTACACCAGCATTAAAATATAATATATTTTCACTGAACATTTATTTTTATTTAGAGTTTTTCAATTCTTTATCTGATTTTCATATTTTACTCCTCCATTTCTTTTTTTAATTGCATTAAATGTAAAGATTTGTATATTAGCAAGTACTGTATAAGCAGCATACAGTAGATAAGCTTCTACCAATACTGTACCTTCCTGCCTAAAGCTGGGTACACACTAGAATTTTTTTTTTGTTTTCACCCAGCGGGCTGTGGAGATGTCGCCATGCTAACACAACCAATGTTAGTGTAGCAATCTTCCCCACTGTACTATTGTATTCTGACAGGGGGACGGGGGGACTGCCCCCCCCACCAGAACACTCACAGAGAATGCTAGTCGAATGCTGGTCTTCCAGCATACCCATTTAACAGAAGCCGGTCATGAGACTGGCTTCTGAAGAACAGACAGCTGTACACACAGGCTGGAAGTCAACCAATTCTTGCTGAACTGACCAATTTCGGATGATTTTCGGCTTGTGTGTACAAGGCTTAACAGCCATTAAGATAAGATCAACCTCACAGGGAATGGATTGTTTTCAATGGGGTTGATTTACTAAAGGCAAATAGGCTGTTCAAATAGGCAAGGGATTTTTCTTGAGCTTAATGAATGTGGTGAAAATAAATTTTGCAAAGAATACCTAATCATGTGCCCCTGCAAAGATGAACTACTGACTTCTTCTGCTTCACAGCCTAGCAATCATTGCAGTAGTGTGGAAAAAGTGTCCTTTGAAGATCCTGTTGAATCCCAAACTTCCATGAGCATCAAATTCCTGGTGTCCTAATGTGCTTAGTGATTTAATCCAATCCTACATCACTACAATATACAGGTATGAAGTAAGGGCCGGGGGATCAAACCACTGAGTGCTGCAGGAAAGACAGGACTCTGACACTACGGAAAGAGTTGGATTCTGCAGGACTTTTAGGGGGACCATTCTCTTCACTACTGATGAGCTCAACTAAACAAGCAACAGGAAAGATGAGTTTTTCACATCTTTTTTTGCATTTGCAGGGGTAGCTGTATTTTTAAGACTCTTTTTAGTTGCACAGGTGTTATAAACTTGTTTTTTAACTACTAATATAAATTGATACAGTTTTTTTTTTAAATCAAGCAGATGTCTTCTACATGTACAACTGAAAAACAGTGAATATATTATACATTATCTAGATAAGTGCTGAGCACATATTTCCAATGGTGGCTGAACAATCTGAAGCCTGGTGTTCATATATTGTATTGAACCAAATATTTTACTACTACTCAATAACTTTGTGAAGATATCAGGAGGCATTTCTTGGTAACTGCATTTCATTTGCATTAAACCACTTTCACCATTTTAAAGTAATGTCAGGTTTACTTTAAGTAGATTTACTTTAATTAACCTTTAAATTACATTTTATTTTCCCATACTGGGAATTGAATTCTCAGTCTACTTGTAGTGATAAAGAGGTCAGAAGGTCTGAAAAATTCCTCCCAGATCTCCCATTTTGTTTACTATTTAGTGTACTCTCTAATTAAAAAAAAACTTTCAAGGTTAATTAGTTGTGCAGGATTTTTTTTATCTTAAAAACAAAGTTAAGCCTCATTGGGCATTTTTGTTTTTATAATAAATTAACTCACAATTCAAAAACTTAATGAGAAACATTTAGCTAGTTCTGTAGTTTAAGCAATAGATCTTTTACTTTTACTGAAACAATTGATTTAAATGGCAACAACCTTCAACTTTGTTTTTAATGCAAGGGTGAAATAATGATTACTCATTTATCAGCATTAGTTAATTATTTGATCATATAGGAAAGAGAAAGGCGCCTCTAAGTGAAGTGGTTAACAGATTTATTACACTTAAAAGTGGTTTCAACCACTTTTAAGTTGTTGAAACCACTTAAAAGATAGTAAGAGGTCATAGGGATATAATGATTTGTCCTCATGCAGATTGCTGTAATCCTCATCTGGGGGAGAGAGAGAGCCGTCCTGCAGCTGTCAGAGTCCCTGGTGACTAGGGATGAGCCGAACACCCCCCTGTTCGGTTCGCACCAGAACATGCGAACAGGAAAAAAATTCGTTCGAACACGCGAACACCGTTAAAGTCTATGGGACACGAACATGAATAATCAAAAGTGCTAATTTTAAAGGCTAATATGCAAGTTATTGTCAATAAAAGTGTTTGGGGACCTGGGTCCTGCCCCAGGGGACATGGATCAATGCAAAAAAAAGTTTTAAAAACGGCCGTTTTTTCAGGAGCAGTGATTTTAATAATGCTTAAAGTCAAACAATAAAAGTGTAATATCCCTTTAAATTTCATACCTGGGGGGTGTCTATAGTATGCCTGTAAAGGGGCGCATGTTTCCCGTGTTTAGAACAGTCTGACAGCAAAATGACATTTTGAAGGAAAAAACTCATTTAAAACTACCGCGGCTATTGCATTGCCGACAATACACATAGAAGTTCATTGATAAAAACGGCATGGGAATTCCCCACAGGGCAACCCCGAACCAAAATTAAAAAAAAAAATGATGTGGGAGTCCCCCTAAATTCCATACAAGGCCCTTCAGGTCTGGTATGGATATTAAGGGGAACCCCAGCCAAAATTTAAAAAAAAAATTGACGTGGGGTTCCCCCTAAATTCCATACCAGACCCTTCAGGTCTGGTATGGATTTTAAGGGGAACCCCACGCCCCAAAAAAAAAAAAACGGCGTGGGGTCCCCCTAAAAATCCATACCAGACCCTTATCCGAGCACGCAACCTGGCAGGCCGCAGGAAAAGAGGGGGGGACGAGAGTGCGGCCCCCCCCCCTCCTGAACCATACCAGGCCACATGCCCTCAACATTGGGAGGGTGCTTTGGGGTAGCCCCCCAAAGCACCTTGTCCCCATGTTGATGAAGACAAGGGCCTCATCCCCACAACCGTGGCCGGTGGTTGTGGGGGTCTGCGGGCGGGGGGCTTATTGGAATCTGGAAGCCCCCTTTAACAAGGGGACCCCCAGATCCCGACCTCCCCCTGTGTGAAATGGTAAGGGGGTACTTACCCCTACCATTTCACTAAAAAACTGTCAAAAATGTTAAAAATGACAAGAGACAGTTTTTGACAATTCCTTTATTTAAATGCTTCTTCTTTCTTCCTTCATCTTCTTCTTCTTCTGGTTCTTCTGGCTCTTCTGGTTCTTCCTCCGGCGTTCTCGTCCAGCATCTCCTCCGCGGCGTCTTCTATCTTCTTCTCCTCGGGCCGCTCCGCACCCATGGCATGAGGGGGGAGGCTCCCGCTCTTCTCTTCATCTTCTTCTTCATCTTCTTCTTCATCTTCTTCTTCTTCTTCTCTTCTTCATCTCTTCTTCCTTCTTCATTTCTTCTGCGGGCCGCTCCGCATCCATGCATGGAGGGAGGCTCCCGCTGTGTGACGGCGTCTCTTCGTCTGACGGTTCTTAAATAACGGGGGGCGGGGCCACCCGGTGACCCCGCCCCCCTCTGACGTACGGGACATGACGGGACTTCCCTGTGGCATTCCCCGTGACGTCACAGGGAAGTCCCGTCAATTCACCGTGCGTCAGAGGGGGGCGGGGTCACCGGGTGGCCCCGCCCCCCGTTATTTAAGAACCGTCAGACGAAGAGACGCCGTCACACAGCGGGAGCCTCCCACCATGCCAGCATGGCTGCGGAGCGGCCCGGAGAAGAAATGAAGAAGGAAGAAGAGATGAAGAAGAGAAGAAGAAGAAGAAGAAGAAGATGAAGAAGAAGATGAAGATGAAGAAGAAGATGAAGAGAAGAGCGGGAGCCTCCCCCCTCATGCCATGGGTGCGGAGCGGCCCGAGGAGAAGAAGATAGAAGTCGCCGCGGAGGAGATGCTGGACGAGAACGCCGGAGGAAGAACCAGAAGAGCCAGAAGAACCAGAAGAAGAAGAAGATGAAGGAAGAAAGAAGAAGCATTTAAATAAAGGAATTGTCAAAAACTGTCTCTTGTCATTTTTAACATTTTTGACAGTTTTTTAGTGAAATGGTAGGGGTAAGTACCCCCTTACCATTTCACACAGGGGGGGGCCGGGATCTGGGGGTCCCCTTGTTAAAGGGGGCTTCCAGATTCCGATAAGCCCCCCGCCCGCAGACCCCCACAACCACCGGCCACGGTTGTGGGGATGAGGCCCTTGTCTTCATCAACATGGGGACAAGGTGTTTTGGGGGGCTACCCCAAAGCACCCTCCCAATGTTGAGGGCATGTGGCCTGGTATGGTTCAGGAGGGGGGGGGCCCGCACTCTCGTCCCCCCCTCTTTTCCTGCGGCCTGCCAGGTTGCGTGCTCGGATAAGGGTCTGGTATGGATTTTTAGGGGGACCCCACGCGGTTTTTTTTTTTTTTTTTTGGCGCGGGGTTCCCCTTAAAATCCATACCAGACCTGAAGGGTCTGGTATGGAATTTAGGGGGAACCCCACGTCAATTTTTTTTTTAAATTTTGGCTGGGGTTCCCCTTAATATCCATACCAGACCTGAAGGGCCTTGTATGGAATTTAGGGGGACCCCCACATCATTTTTTTTTTTTTATTTTGGTTCGGGGTTGCCCTGTGGGGAATTCCCATGCCGTTTTTATCAATGAACTTCTATGTGTATTGTCGGCAATGCAATAGCCGCGGGTAGTTTTAAATGAGTTTTTTCCTTCCAAATGTCATTTTGCTGTCAGACTGTTCTAAACACAGGAAACATGCGCCCCTTTACAGGCATACTATAGACACCCCCCAGGTACGAAATTTAAAGGGATATTACACTTTTATTGTTTGACTTTAAGCATTAATAAAATCACTGCTCCTGAAAAAACGTCCGTTTTTAAAACTTTTTTTTGCATTGATCCATGTCCCCTGGGGCAGGACCCGGGTCCCCAAACACTTTTTATGACAATAACTTGCATATAAGCCTTTAAAATTAGCACTTTTGATTTCTCCCATAGACTTTTAAAGGGTGTTCCGCGGCATTCGAATTTGCCGCGAACACCCCAAATTGTTCGCTGTTCGGCGAACTTGCGAACAGCCAATGTTCGAGTAGAACATGAGTTCGACTCGAACTCGAAGCTCATCCCTACTGGTGACATGGATTGTTGAGGAGGTGAAGATGTGATGTGGTGGCCCGCGTTCTGGAACATATTTGCCATTGTGAAGCTTACCTCCAACCACTTTGCATATTATTGTATATATACTGTGATTCTGTACTTGCCAAATATGCTGCCAATATCTCCCTCCACTAAGTCTGGCTGCAACCATTTTAACCGTGGGCAGCTGAAGCTGCTGCCTGTTCACTTCCTGGATTTACACAGACACACAGAGACACACCTCCAGCTCTGCAGCTCTCATTGGCCCTCTTATGGCTCACCCCCCTCCCTTCCTGGCAAACTCTCAGGAGAGTGAAAGAGAGAGCTGTGCATGATGTAATAAACCTAGGCTAATGATCAGACAAGAAACAGGAAGTGGGCTGTATAATGTGTTTACTGGCAGAAAAAAAAAATGTTTTACTATTCAAAGTTATACAGAGGAAAAGGTTTGGGACTTTACATTAGGTGTAGGACGTGTAAGTCCAATGCCTCCATCCCTAATATGTGAGACAAAGAGGGGGGATTTGGGACTTTAAATTAAGCATGTACCTGTACGCAAAAACTCACTGTGGGTCTGTAAAATGTTTTTATTACACATAGTAATACAGATAAAGTAAAACCACAATGCAAGTAAAATAAGTATAAATGTAACATTAAATCCATATATATATATATATATATATATATATATATATATACACACACACGTAGTAACATAACATGGAGATCCAAATGGTGTTATGCTCACTATCGACATCCATGTTCACATGATATAGCACAAAACATAGTTGTTAAAATTGTAACATAGTCAGACATAGTTGGTAAAAGAATAAATGTGATTGCGTGTGATGATGTAACTGTGGCATCAAAGAAAGCTTGACGCGTTTTGTGGATGTGTCCGCTCATCAGGAGCGTATGCGACAGGAATATCTATGGAGTATATATAGATATAATGAACATCAGTCTGACTAGAAGAAAAAAGAAGTATAAAGAAGGCAAAGTTAAAACAACAAGGACAGAAGATTTAATAAATGAAAAAATGACTGAAGGTCCACTTTAAGGCCAAGCCTATTTATATATATATATATTTTTTTTTTCAGACACCCTAGAGAATAAAATGCAATACTTTATGTCACACAGTATTTGCGCAGCGGTCTTACAAACGCAATTAATTTTGGAAAAAATACATTTTTTAATTATTAAATAAGAAAACAGTAAAGTTAGGCCAATTTTTTTCTACATTGTGAAAGATAATGTTACGCCGAGTAAATTGATACTCAACATGGCATGCTTCAAAATTGTGCCCGCTCGTGGAATGGCAACAAACTTTGGCACTTAAAAATCCCCATAGGCGATGTTTAAAAGCTTCTGCAGGTTACCAGTTTTGAGTAACAGAGGAGGTCTAGTGCTAGAATTATTGCTCTCAAACGACAATCAATGTTGCCCTCAGTGTTGATGGGGACAAGGGCCTCATCCCAACAAACATGGCCGTTGGTTGTGGGGGTCTGCAGGCAGGGGGCTTATCGGAATTATCAAGGGGACCCCCAGATCCTGCCCATCCCCCCATGTGAATGAGTATCTGGTACATAGTACCCCTACTCATTCACCAAAAAGTGTCAAAGTAATAAAAACACAGAGACAGTTTTTGACAATTTATTTATTAAAAAATGAAAAACAGTGTCCACCAATGTAAATCCATTGTGGAGGTGGTAATATCCTTGAATTGTGGAGTGCTGCCTTATCCTGGTGGAAAATTTGCTGCCCTCTGCTAGAAAGTTGTCAATGGGAAGAAGGTTTACCTTCCAACATGACAATGACCCAAATCACACGGCAAAAATTACCACACAGTGGTTGAAAGAGAAAAAGGTGAACATCCTTGCATGGCCTAGTCAGAGCCCAGACTTAAACCTCAACAGACTAAAGGCTGACTGACATGTTGGCGTTATATCTTTAACTTAGATGTTATAAGTTGCAATAGTAAATACAGCTGGATAAAACAAAAACTGTGTGTCTTCATTTCAGGTTGCAAAGCAACAAAATTTGATTATTTTAAAGAGGGGTGATTCTTTTGTATGCCCACTGTACTGTATGAATATACAGTATCTCACAAAAGTGAGAAAACCCCTCCCATTTTTGTAAATATTTTATTATACCTTTTTATTTTGACAATGACACAAATGACAAGTCAAATGACACTTTGCTACAATGTAAAGTAACAAGAATAAAATATTTACAAAAATGTGAGGGATCTACTCACTTTTGTGAGATACTGTATATATATTATAATAATACAGGATTTATATAGTGCCAACAGTTTGCGTAGTGCTTTACAATGTAGGTAGATGCTATACCAACAGTATGGTTCAAAACCAAAATTTTAGAGGAGCCCTGTTCCTGCAAGCTTATAATCTAAGAGGGAGAGGCTGGTGAAATAAAAGTTAAGGACCGTGAGGGATTGAACTGCTGAGGGGAGTAGAAAATTTGGTTGTTAGCTGGAGGCAGGATAGGCTTCCCTGAAAAGATGAGTTTTCAGGGATCCCCTAAAAGTGGACAGAGTAGGAGATAACTGGAAAAATTGGGGTAGTGAGTTCCAGGGGATGGGAGATGCTCTGGAGAAGTCCTGAAGATGAGCATGGGAGGAGGAGACAAGGGAGCTAGAGAACACAAGGTCTTGGGAGGACCGGAGAGGACGGTTTGGGTGATATTTGTATATAAGATTGGTGATGTAGCTTGGGGCATAATTGTGATCGGCTTTGTATGTTATGAGGAGGGAGTTACAATAGTCAAGGCTAGAGATAACAAGGGAGTGAATACGTTTTCTATTAGTGGTGTCAACGGTTAGAAAGGGGCATATTTTGGAGATGTTTCAGAGGTGAAGTCTTGACGATTTTGATAGTGATTGGATTTGAGGCTGAAAGGACAGGTCAGAGTCTAGGATTACACACAGGACCTTGGCATGAGGGGAGGGACTGATGGTTGTATTATTGATCTTGATGGAAAAGTCAGGGGGAGGGGCACGGGCTGGAGGAAAAATTATGAGCTCGGTTTTAGAAAGATTGAGTTTGAGAAAGTGATGTGACATACATGTTGATATGTCAGTTAGTAAGTCAGTAATGTGAGAGGAGACTGAAGGCACGAAGTGAGGAGTAGAGGGATAGATTTGTGTGTCGTCAGCATTAGGGATGAGCCGAACACCCCCTGTTCGGTTCGCACCAGAACATGCGAACAGGCAAAAATTTTGTTCGAACACGCGAACACCATTAAAGTCTATGGGACACGAACATGAATAATCAAAAGTGCTAATTTTAAAGGCTTATATGCAAGTTATTGTCATAAAAAGTGTTTGGGGACCTGGGACATGGATCAATGCAAAAAAATGTTTTAAAAATGGCAATTTTTTCGGGAGCAGTGATTTTAATAATGCTTAAAGTGAAACAATAAAAGTGTAATATTCCTTTAAATTTTGTACCTGGGGGGTGTCTATAGTATGCCTGTAAAGGGGTGCATGTTTCCCATGTTTAGAACAGTCTGACAGCAAAATGACATTTCAAAGGAAAAAAAGTCATTTAAAACTACTCGCGGCTATTAATGAATTGCCGGTCCGACAATACACATAAAAGTTAATTGATAAAAACAGCATGGGAATTCCCCACAGGGGAACCCCGAACCAAAATTTAAAAAATAATGACGTGGGGGTCCCCCTAAATTCCATACCAGGCCCTTCAGGTCTGGTATGGATATTAAGGGGAACCCCGCGCCAAAAAAAAAAAATGGTGTGGGGTCTCCCCAAAAATCCTTACCAGACCCTTATCTGAGCACACAACCTGGCAGGCCGCAGGAAAAGAGGGGGGATGAGAGAGCGCCCCCCCCCCTCCTGAACCGTACCAGGCCACATGCCCTCAACATTGGGAGGGTGCTTTGTGGTAGCCCCCCAAAACACCTTGTCCCCATGTTGATGGGGACAAGGGCCTCATCCCCACAACCCTTGCCCGGTGGTTGTGGGGGTCTGCGGGCGGGGGGCTTATCAGAATCTGGAAGCCCCTTTACCAAGGGGACCCCCACATCCCGGTCCTCCCCCTATGTGAAATGGTAAGGGGGTACAAAAAAGTATCCCTACCATTTCACAAAAAAAGTGTCCCCACCCCCCTCTGACGCACAGTGAATTCCCTGTCCGCCTCCTCTGATATCACGGGGAATGCCATAGGGAAGTCTCCGTCAAGTCCCCGTGCGTCAGAGGGGGGGCGGGGTCACCAGGTGGCCCCGCCCTCCTTTATTCAAGAACCATCAAAAGAGGACAAGCGTTACACAGCGGGAGCCTCCCACCATGCTGAATGCCAAGCGGCCCAAGAAAACGAAGGGAAGAAGATGCCGGTGCCGTGGAGGAGGATGCCGGACGAGAACACCGGAGGAAGTACCAAAAGAACCAGAAGAAGAAGAAGATGGAGGAAGAAACCGAATCAAGATAGAATATAGAAGAAACAAGGTAGAAGGAAGAAGAAAGAAGAAGCATTTAAATAAAGGACTTGTCAAAAACTGTCTCTTGTCATTTTTAACATTTTCTAAATTGTTTTGTGAAATGGTAGGGGTACTTTTGTACCCCCTTACCATTTCACACAGGGGGGAGGGCCAGGATCTGGGGGTCCCCTTGTTAAAGGGGGCTTCCAGATTCCGATAAGCCCCCCGCCCGCAGACCCCCACAACCACCGGGCAAGGGTTGTGGGGATGAGGCCCTTGTCCCCTTCAACATAGGGACAAGGTGTTTTGGGGAGCTAACTCAAAACACCCTCCCAATGTTGAGGGCATGTGGCCTGGTACGGTTCAGGGGGGGGCGCTCTCTCGTCCCCCCCTCTTTTCCTGCGGTCTGCCAGGTTGCATGCTCGGATAAGGGTCTGGTATGGATTTTTGGGGAGACCCCACTTATTTTTTTATTTTGGCGTGGGGTTCCCCTTAAAATACATACCAGACTTGAAGGTTCTGGTATAGATTTTGAGGGGGACCCCACGCCATTTTTTTAAATAAATTTTGGCCGGGGTTCCCCTTAATATCCATACCAGACCTGAAGGGCCTGGTATGGAATTTATGTGTATTGTCGGACCGGCAATTCATTAATAGCCGCGAGTAGTTCTAAATGACTTTTTTTCCTTTGAAATGTCATTTTGCTGTCAGACTGTTCTAAACATGGGAAACATGCGCCCCTTTACAGGCATACTATAGACACCCCCCAGGTACGAAATTTAAAGGAATATTACACTTTTATTGTTTCACTTTAAGCATTATTAAAATCACTGCTCCTGAAAAAACGACCATTTTTAAAACTTTTTTTGCATTGATCCATGTCCCCTGGGGCAGGACTCAGGTCCCCAAACACTTTTTATGAAAATAACTTGCATATGAGCCTTTAAAATTAGCATTTTTGATTTCTCCCATAGACTTTTAAAGGGTGTTACGCGGCTTTCGTATTTGCCGCAAACACCCCAAATTTTTCGCTGTTCAGCGAACTGGTGAACAGCCGATATTGGAGTTGAACATGAGTTCGACTTGAGCTCGAAGTTCATCCCTAGTCAGCATAGAGGTGGTACTGGAAGCCATGGGAGTTCATTAACAGACCAAGGGAGGAGGTGTAAATGGAGAAGAGAAGGGGTCCGAGGACAGAACCTTGAGGAACCCCTACAAAAAGAGGAAGTGGAGAGGAGGAAACAGAGTTATAGGTCACACTAAAAGTAAGTAAAACCTTGGACAGAGGGGTGGTGGTGGATGGGGTATACTTGGATTTTGCAAAAGCATTTGACACAGTTCCCCACACATGGCTAATGTGTAAGGTCAAATCTACAGGCTTGGAAATATCAGTTTGTAAATGGATAGAAAACTGGCTAAAAGACAGAATTCAGAGAGTAGTGGTTATTGATTCTTACTCTGAATGGTCTAAGTTTATCAGTGGTGTACCCCAAGGTTCAGTGCTGGACCCTTACTTTTTAATATCTTTATAAATGATATTGGGTCTGAGATTAAAAGTAACATTTCTGTCTTTGCAGATGACACTAAGCTTGGCAGTGGAATAACGTCCATACAGGATGTCTCCAATTTACAAGCTGACCTCAATGCACTGTTTAATTGGGTGACTATGTGGCAGATGAGGTTTAATGTTGATAAATGTAAAGTTATGCACTTGGGGGCTAAGAATATGCATGCATCATACATACTAGAGGGGAACAACTGGGGGAATCAATGGTGGAGAAGGATCTCGGGGTTTTGGTAGATCATAAGCTTAATAATAGCATGCAATGCCAAACTGCCGTTTCCAAAGCGAGCAAAGTCCTTTCTTGTATTAGGAGAGGTATGGACTCCAGAGAGAGAGATTTCATTTTGCCCCTGTACAAATCATTAGTAAGACCTCATTTGGAATATGTAGTTCAGTTTTGGGCACCAGTTCTCAAAAAGGATATCGGGGAACTGGAGAAAGTGCAGAGAAGGGAAACCAAACTGATAAGAGGAACTTAATTTATTCACTCTTGAGAAGAGGAGATTAACCTCCCTGGTGATGTGATTATTTCAGATTTTTGGTGCTGAAAGCAGTACCATTATTTTGCATGGAAATTTGGTGTTTTATATTGTAGGCCTGTAATTCTTAGGAATAACAAACTTAAATCTGTCCAAACAAGAATCTAGTAGACATCCCGGGTATGATAAAGTTTGAAACACTAAATCAACACAATCAAATTATAATATAATAAATAACTATAAATAATTATAAGAAATAATAATATAATAATAATAAAAATGATTCAATAATGTAATGAAATCAAAAACACTGAAATTTGCTCAGTTGCAGAATTGTGGCTGTCGTTACTTTCAGTGTTTGATGACGGATTTCCCCACAAATCATTATCGCTCAATTCTGCAAGTGATTCTAATGTATTATCGCTGTTTTCTTGCTTGTCTAAACCTGCTTTTGATGTAAAGGGACGGTTTTGGTTGCTATGGACAATCTCCAGTTTCCAGGCAAAAAGAACAGTTTTTATAATATAAAACTGCATGCATTGCACTGGAGAAACCACTAGGGACAAAAGGGAGTTGAAATAAATTGATACAGTAATGTACTCTGTAAGATTACAGTGTACTGTATATGTAGTGTGTGTTTTACTTTTTGAATTTGGTGCCGTTCTCCATCCCCGTGCGTCGCAACGCTCGCAGGGAACGGAGCCCGGGCACTGTGATAGATCGAGCAGAGGACGGCTCACTCACACTGCGGGGAGACATCGCAGGATCCTGGGGACAAGATAAGCAAGCTCTTCCTGGATCCTGCAATGAGATCCCGAGCCTGGCTCGGGGTTACCGCTTTTGGTACTGAAAATCCACCCAGAGCCAGACTCTGGAATACCACCAGGGAGGTTAAGGGGGGATATAATCACCATGTATAAATATATAAGGGGTCCATATAGTGAACTTGGTGTTGAGTTATTCACTTTACAGTCAACACTGAGGAGGGGGCACTCTTTACAGCTAGAGGAAAAGAGAATTTATCTCCAAATATGGAAAGGTGTCTTCACAGTAAGAGCTGTGAAAATGTGGAATAGACTCCCTCCAGAGGTGGTTCCAGACAGCTCAGTAAATTGCTTTAAGAAAGGCCTGGATTCTTTCCTAAATGTACATAATATAACTGGGTACTAACATTTATAGGTAAAGTTGATCCAGGGAAAATCCGATTTCCTTTCTGGGATCAGGAAGGAATTATTTACCCTGCTGTAGCAAATTGGATCCTGCTTTTCTGGGGCTTTTTGCGCCTTCCTCTGGAACAACTGTGGGTATAGGATTGGGTATGTGGAATTGTATGATATTTTTTATTTTATTCATTTATTTATTTTTATATGGTTGAACTAGATGGACTTGTGTCTTTTTGCAACCTGACTAACTATGTAACTATGTAACTATCAGTACTTATCAGTGCCAATCAATGCAGCCTATCAGTGCAGCCCCCTCAGTAACCATTAGTGCAGGATATCAGTGCTGTCTTATCAGTGCAGCCTCATCAGTGCCCATCAGCGCAGCTTATCAGTGCCCATCATTGCCACTTCATCAGTGGCCATGAGTGCAGCCTATTAGTGCCCATCATTGCAGCTTATTAGTGCCCATCAGTGAAGAATATCAGTGCCCATCAGTGCAGCATATCAGTGCTGCCTTATCAGTGCAGGCCCATCAGTGCAGCTTATCAGTGCTGCATCATCAGTGGCCATCAGTGCTGCCTCATCAGTGCCCATCAGTGCAACCTCTCAGTACCCATTAGTGCAGCCTCATAAGTGCCTATCAGTGCAGCCTTATCAGTGCCCATTAGTGCAGTCATTCAGTGTCTATCAGTGCAGCCTCAACAGTGATTATCAGTGCCCATCAATGCAGCCTATCAGTGCTCATAAGTGCAGCCTATCAGTGCCCATAAGAGCAGCCCCATTGTTTGGCAGCGGCCGGCATTTCATATACAAGCTGTGTCAAAGTAGGAGATCTCTGTGCAGTGTGATTTGGCCGCCAATCCTCCTGACAGTTTCCTGGCTGATCACTTCTGACAGAAGCAGTTCAGCCTTTTTTACAAGCCATCAGATGCCCTGTAAAAAACGCCACACTGCTTCTGCCAGAAGCGATCATCCAGGAAACTGTCAGCCCAGCACCGCCCCTGCTTCAAACTCACCCTTAACTAATTTCAAGGGTTTTATTAGAACATACAAACACTTGCCTATTAATTAATTCTGGTCTGGATTTAGCAGCATGTACAGAACATGTGGCTAAGACTTTCTCTCTCTTCACTTACTCCTACTGGGGTTTCAAAGCCAGCCTTCAGAGATAAGAAGTGCTTTTACATATTTACACATAACACTTTGATATTAGCAGGTAACAGAAGAGGGCAGAAGATCCCTATACAGGAAACTTAACTCATTGTGACACGATAAAGTGAGTCATGAAAGTGATAAGGGGAGTTGACCTACTGAAGATGTGAGTTTTCTGACTTTACAGTATTCCTAATATTTGGCTTCAATACTTTCTAAGCCACTCTCTTAGAATAAGCATGCTGATCAGATCAGAAAAGACAGAAATTATTTATTAGTGTTTATTAATTATTATTCTTTATTATAGTTGCATGTCATTTAATTTATAAAACAAATGTTTCTGCATAACAGTCCGGCAATTAACATTTACAGATAGAATAGTCAGCTTCATTGTCTCTTTCATGACATGTTGTTTTTAGAACTAACAAACTATAGTAGACATTGAAGTATTTATATTCTATTAGCATTTTTTTTTAAATCAGATGCTCTTTTGTTTTAGATCAAAAAAATGAGTAACTGTAATTATACAATTATGTGCCGGGCAAGGTCTCTCTCTTTTTTCAATTCCTCTATACATTAAAGGATGATCATTTTACCTCACTTCTCACTTTAGTAAATGAGGCCCCTTTAGTGTCAGAGGCTGATAGGAGGACAAATACATTTGTGCAGTCACTGTCCTGTTGTTCTCCATAAGAAGCCTAGGTGGTGCAATGTATCCAAAGTATGTGTAAAACTGAATACCAGCGAAACAAGCAGCTAAGTTATCCAAATACAACCATATTCACTTATGTTCCATATACACTTATCTTTCTTTTGCATGTTTTCTATAATATTCATCAAACACCTTCATGCTTAGGTATGTAAAACAATGAATAATTATTGTACCTTAAGGTAAAACTGTAGCATATTTCAGCAAGCATTCAGCATCAATAGTGCATCTGCCTAAAAGGAATTTATGATGTGACCCACACATGTATACATGTTTATGTTTGTATTTCATGTGTACACTGTTTATTATTGAGATTTGTATGTCAAAAAGTATGTATGGAATAGAGTAGGGATTGAACAAGCAACTAAACAACATTATGATGCTAGATAAGAACTCACCGCTCTAGGCAAACCATCACAGGATTATACCTCCTGCTAGCAAAAGACAGGTGCAGGCTCTGCAAGTGCATTCTTTCTAAACATTATGATGCTATTTGAGTCTAAGGATCAAAAAAGAAATAATAATAATAGTGTGTTGATTTCAATAAGTCAAAAAAGACTTTAAGATTTAGGATAGACTTGTATGGGGGGGCAGTGAAGCACAATCACTGGGCAGCACTAAAGCCAGCATATTTAATGACCAAAAATAGTTGCCCCCTGTACAGTATATACATAGGTAAATATGAAATATTTATATAAATACATGTTTTCTCTTTTCAGGCAGGAGGTGAAGTACTTTTACAAGCCATTTAACTGCTCTGTTGAAAAAAAAATGTCTTACTACAAAGAACAAAGTTTTGTTCCAATATATAGTTTTCTATAAAATCAATTTACTGCATTAAACCTTTTTTAAATCACAAAGTAAAGTTTATTCAATGTTCAAACGTACAGTCTAATACATAGGTCAAAGAAAAAATTCAGTGTGTACAACCATGACATCTGAACACTCTTTTGGCATGTACAGAGTATGAAGATCAACAGAGGAGACCTCTTAAAAATTCCAGCTCAAAGGCCAACTCATTTTGCCCCTGCCACCCATGGACGTGAAGGTTGTACCTGGCCAGTTGAATAGATGAAGTAATCTGTGTAACACCACATTAAGGGGTGTGAGACTTGGGGTGGCCAGCCAAGCCTTCCATAGTTTGTCGAAGTTTGCTGGGCATCCACGGTGGAAATAGATTAGTCTGTGACATCTCAAGGTATACTCCATAGTACGTATCAAATCCTCCCGTGTTGGGAGAGCTTCCCATTTCCAATACTGGAGAATCAGTTTGTGGGCATGGAATAATGCTTTAGCTATTGCCTCAATCAGATGTACTTGTAAGTTACCATCATCAATATACTGTACATTGCTTTGGTTCTAGCTTTATAGTGGTTTGAAAAACAGAATAAAAAATGTCTAGTACTGACTCCCAGTACCAGTGCAACTTGGGACATGGCCACAACATACAGTATATATTGGATCCCCATTTTCTCTCTTACATTTGCTACAGATTGGGCCCTGTCTTAGCCCCATAGCATGGAGTTTTACCAGGGTGTAATGAATTCTTAGGATAATATAGTGTTGGGAAATCAAATGAGATATATTTAAAGCGGTTGTTTAGTTATATATTAAAAAAATTAAAAGTTGGCAGCTACAAAAAACTGTAGCTGCTGACTTTTAATAAACAGACATTCACCTGTTCCAGGATCCAGCGTTGTCCTCACTTGGCTGCTTTCTTCTCTAGTCTTTGGTCCCCGACGCCAGCAAACTAATTGTGGGCATCCAGCTGTGACTGCTTGCGACTTCCAAGCCAGCTCCTCACTGCTCATGCTCGAGCTACGCTGTACTATCTGATAGGTCCCGCAGCTTTCTGGGATTTGTGACATGCCTCAGAAGGCAGTGGCCGAACTTCTGCTCGGATCGCCGTGGAGATCCGACCAGAAACGGGGGACCGGTGCCTGTAAAAACCAAGTACCTGTCAAAACCAGGTACCCGTTCTCCCCTAAAAAAGTTTTGTGCCAAATATAAAGGGGGGGAGAGGTGGCGGAGAAGTGGGCTTTCCCCTTTTGGTTGAAGTTCCTATTTAAGGAACAAAGTTGAATGCATTGGTCCACTTCAAATACACCTACATCCTTTTCCCAGACTTTGATGGCCTTGCACAGATAGCCCTCTAGATAACTAAAACATGGTATAACATTGCAATATGAAACCCTTATTGGGTGTGACAGATTGCATATAATTAAATATACAGATGTCATAATGCGGGAAGTCCCTGAGCTTTTACCACAAATTTTAGCTGATAATAATAAAATAACATAGTATCTGCAAGTCACAGGGGGATTGTAAAGTGTCAAAGGGAACAAGTTTTTCATTATAAAACTGTGGGGTAGATGGGATATACCATAGGCCTGCCACATAACGGCTTGTTTGGTTGTTTGGTTAGCTATGGGTAAGTGAGCTTATGATAGATGGAACTGCAGTAAAACCTTGGTTTGTGAGCATAACTCCTTTTAGAAACATGCTTGTAATCCAAAGCACTCTTATATCAAAGCATATTTTCCCATAAGAAATAATGGAAATGCAAATGATTCGTTCCACAACCATTTATTCATAAGTCCTTCAGTTTATAGTCCATATAAAAAGATTATAGCAATGTGACAAGGTTGTGTAACCATAAAATGTCCATCAACAAATGGAAGCCTCCAAGGGGATTAGAAGCACAATCCAGCAGGAGCTACAGAGTATAAAAGAGAAGAGAGGCGCCTCTAAGTGTAGCAATATGTTTACATTTAATGAAGGTACAACATTTAGCAACTCACATGGTTGGTGATTAAAAGAGGCACATCTAAGTATGTAGGTATCTGGGGTAAAGCTGTCCACATAGACCATCCCCCGCACCACCGGCTTTCACCGCTGTCAGCCTGCAATCGTGACCGGGAAGACTAACCTGCAGAAGAGCGATCTGAAAGCGAGGCTTGAACTGCTCATGGAGTACATCGTTGAAGAGATGATGTCGATGGCTGTGCAGAGGATGTGGACAGCTTTACCCCGGATGCCTGCATACTTAGACGTGCCTCTTTTAATCATAAACCATGTGAGTTGCTAAATGTTGTACCTTCATTAAATGTAACCATATTGCTACACTTAGAGGCTCCTCTCTTCTCTTTTATACTCAGTTGTCATATGACACTACTTGTATTTCAAGACATCGCTTGTATACCAAGTCAAAATTTATTAAAAAATGTTGCTTGTCTTGCAAGACGCTCTCAAATCAAGTTACTCTCAAACCAAGGTTTTACTGTATACTTCGTAAACCCCATTACTTTTTTGTACTTGCTTGGCCTTAGCCCAGACTTTTTTTTTAAGAATCTATATGTGGGGTATGTTTTGTTGGACTTAGTAATTGTGAGCCAGTCAAGACCTTCCGCTAGGGAGTAATCTTTGGTGTGATATAGGATAACCTGAATAGCGGACCCCCCAAGTTTGGTTTGGACACGGACATCACCACATGTTGCAATTGAGCCACCAAGCTGAACGACCATGGATTGGAAAGAGCTATCCCCTCACTGTCCTAAGGGTGTTAAACCTGCTCAAGTTTAATCCTTGGTGAACAGTCCCTCTCTAACAGAGATCTGGATATCATATTATTTTTGCAAAATATCACCAGGGGATTACTACCAGTGTGTTTTGCAGAAAACACAGTAATTGTGGCAAGAAAATCATTTTGATTAACTTGGTCCTGCCAATTATGCCGCGTACACACGGTCGGACTTTTCGACTGGACTGGTCCGACGGACGCTGACGGACCAAACCGGTGAACAATCCGATTGTGTGTGGGCTTCACCGGACCTTCAGCGGACCTTTCCAGTCTCAAATCTGAGGGACTTTAGATTTGGAACATGCTTCAAATCTTTACATCGTAACTCTGCCGGACCCAGAAATCCGCTCGTCTGTATGCTAGTCTGACGGACAAAAACCCATGCTAGGGCAGCTATTGGCTACTGGCTATCAACTTCCTCATTTTAGTGTGGTCGTCATCACGTACAAATCCGTCGGACTTTTGTGTGATCGTATGTAGTTAAGTCCGTTCGTTAGAAAGTCCACCGCAAGTCCACCAAAAGTCCATTGAAAGTCTGTCGGATGGCCTGTCGGACTTTTGTAGCCGAAAAGTCCGACCGTGTGTACGCGGTATTAGGGAGAGCCATAGTTTATTCCACAGTTTTACCTTCTCTCTGAATTGAATCTAACCTCGAAATTACTGAATTCCTTTTTTTTTTTGTTTTTTTTCAAAAAGTTTTTATTGACATATACAAAGCCAACAGTAATTTCAGAAAACAGCATTTGTAGGAATAAACAGCATTTGTATGAATAATAAACAGAAAGAATTTTGATAAATAAAACTATGTAGTCTAGCGGTCTTGATTAAACAATTCAGGGTGATGTAGCTGTAGAGAGCTAACATTTTACATCAGGGTAGTGTCCAATGACAATAAGAAAATAACTGGATGGATCTTGTTTTGTAATGAAAGAAATATTCCTAGAATCACACAAATGAAACAACAGAGTATAACCGGAGAGGGAGGGGAGGTAAAATTAGAGGGGGAGAGGGGGTGAGGTGAGCAAAGAGAGTTCTTGTTCCAAGGATAAAGGGAGGGGGGTGCCATGACTGTCGAAACGTAGTTGTGAGTGGTAGTAGTTTTCTTTATTCTGGTGGTAGAGTAGATAAGGTTGAAAGTGAAAAATATAGATGGGTGGAATTCTTGAGAAAATGTGCTTGGGAGATGGTCAGGCATGGTACAAACTAAGGTTCACTGGTGGTGGGTTGTCCATTAGGGAAGGCTGTCTCCCCTGAGCTTGAGAGGGGTGGCCCATAGTATGAGAACGAGAACTGGCCAATATTGGACAAGTCTTCTGGAGAGAGTGCTGAGAGCATGAAGGGTTGCCACTTGGAGTAAAAGTGGGCCTTGGCTCTTTCCTGTTTGAAGTCTGTGTTGAATCGGTCTTTAAATAGGAGGAGTAGGAGTGGTTTGGGTGGTATTGGGGCAGTGGGATGAAGTCCAGTTTTTCAAAATGGTTCTCTGAGCGATGAGTAGACATATCAAAGACCAGTCTTTGTGTGGAGGGCGGATCTGTGAGTTTCCAGTGGTGGTTGAGCTTGTGTTTCGGGACCATGGCAGCAGTTGGGGCCCCAATGTCCAAAGATGAGAAGTAGGGGGTCCTTTGGTAGCTTTGGTAGGGTTATTTCGAAAACGTAGTATAAGACCTGATCCAAAAAGGTGGATATGTAGGACCATGTCCAGAAACGGTGAGCCAGGGAAGGTCTAGGTTGTTGGCAGAGGGGGCATTTGTCACTGTTCTGCTCTGTTTTAGAGGAAAGGAAGGGTATATGGGCTCGATGAATGATCTTGAGTTGAGTTTCTCTCCATATTTCATTGGGGATTAAGCGTTGAGTTTTGTTGAAACCCTTTAGTATTTTGTCTACCAGGTCTGACGCTGGGAAGTCCTTTTCCCAGTTGGCTACAGATGAGGATGCCAGGGGGGGTAGTCTTCAGAAGAAGAGGTTTATAAATGTCCGAGATTTTATAGGATCCTTCAAGGAGTAGTTGATCTGTGAAGTTTGGTGTGAAACGTTTACTGTCCTCTTTGCATGCGTCCTTTAAGAAACTGATGCATTGCTGAAAGTAGAAAGCATGGGCTTGAGGAAGTGAGAAAGTTTCGGCTATGGATGAGAAGGATAAGGGTCTCCCATCTCGCATAAAGAACAAAATTTTGTGAGGCCTTTTTCTTGCCAGACTGTGAACAGTTTACGTATCAGTCCAGGGGGAAGCTAGGGTTCCCTTGGAACAGAAGATGACTTGACATGAATGGGGAGACTTTGAGGCTTTTCCTGGTTTCTCTCCATTAGGGATGAGCTTTGTGTTCGAATCAAACGCATGTTCGACTCGAACATTGCTTGTTCGGTCGTTCGTCGAATTCCGAAAGATATGGGCCATTCATGCCAAATTTGAGTGGCGCGTCATGGCCCATAATTCACTGCAACATCGCAGTGCATTGCTGGCTGATGATTGGCCAAGCACGCACTATGACACGCATGCTTGGCCAATCACAGCGCCGTCTGTACAGAGAGCCGTAATTGGCCAAAGCCAGGGTGACTTTGGCCAATTATGGCTCAGGGGGTTTAGTACACACCCCACACTATATAAGGCTGCCTGCATGACGGCCCTGTGTAGTGTGTTCCGGCATTGAGAGAATATATATATATATATACACTGTATTCAGTTTAGCTAGATCCATTTCTGTTATTCTCTTCCTACTACTGAAAGGCAGGTAGGTTTTTTTACAGTATTTACAGCTACTTGAAGAAAATTGCTGGTGTTCTTCTGATCCTATTAGTCCTATTAGCTACAGTATTTACAGTTAGTGTAGTGCATCCTCTGCACAGTTTGCACCTAAATCTACCTGAAGAAAATTAGTGTTCTTCTGATTCTATTAGTACAGTACCGCAGGCAGCTGCAGTATTTAAAAGTTAGTGTAGTGCGTCCTCTGCACAGTGTGCACCTACAGGTCCATGAAGAAAATTAGTGGTGTTCTTCTGATCCTATTAGTACAGTACCACAGGCAGCTGCAGTATTTACAAGTTAGTGTAGTGCGTCCTCTGCACAGTGTGCACCTAAAGCTACCTGAAGAAAATTAGTGGTGTTCTCCTGATCCTATTAGTACAGTACTGCAGGCAGCTGCAGTATTTACAACTTAGTATAGTGCGTCCCCTGCACAGTGTGCACCTAAAGCTACCTGAAGAAAATTAGTGGTGTTCTGCTGATCCTATTAATACCACAGGCAGGCAGCTACAGTATTTACAGTTAGTGTAGTGCATCCTCTGCACAGTGTGCACCTAAAGCTACCTGGAGACAATTGCTGTTGTTCTCCTATTAATACCACAGGCAGGCAGCTACAGTATTTACAGTTAGTGCACTGTGTCCTCTGCACAGTGTGCACCTAAAGCTACCTGGAGACAATTAGTGGTGTTCTTCTGATCCTATTAATACCACAGGCAGATAGCTACAGTATTTACAGTTAGTGTAGTGCGTCCTCTGCACAGTGTGCACCTAAAGCTACCTGGAGACAATTGCTGTTGTTCTGCTCCTATTAATACCACAGGCAGGCAGCTATAGTATGTACAGTTAGTGTACTGTATCCTCTGCACAGTGTGCACCTAAAGCTTCCTGAATAAAATTGGTGGTGTTCTTTTGATCCTATATTAATACCACAGACAGGCAGCTACAGTATTTACAGTTAGTGTACTGTGTCCCCTGCACAGTGTGCACCTAAAGCTACCTGAATAAAATTGGTGGTGTTCGTCTGATCCTAATAATACCACAGGCAGGCAGCTGCAGTATTTACAGTTAGTGTACTGCGTCCTCTGCACAGTGTGCACCTAAAGCTACCTGAAGACAATTGCTGTTGTTCTGCTCCTATTAATACCACAGGCAGGCAGCTACAGTATTTACAGTTAGTGTAGTGCGTCCCCTGCACAGTGTGCACCTAAAGCTACCTGAAGAAAATTAGTGGTGTTCTGCTGATCCTATTAATACCACAGGCAGGCAGCATCAGCATTTACAGTTAGTGTAGTGCGTCCTCTGCACAGTGTGCACCTAAAGCTACCTGGAGACAATTGCTGTTGTTCTGCTCCTATTAATATCACAGGCAGGCAGCTACAGTATTTACAGTTAGTGCACTGTGTCCTCTGCACAGTGTGCACCTAAAGCTACCTGGAGACAATTAGTGGTGTTCTTCTGATTCTATTAATACCACAGGCAGGCAGCTACAGCATTTACAGTTAGTGTAGTGCGTCCTCTGCACAGTGTGCACCTAAAGCTACCTGGAGACAATTGCTGTTGTTCTGCTCCTATTAATATCACAGGCAGGCAGCTACAGTATTTACAGTTAGTGCACTGTGTCCTCTGCACAGTGTGCACCTAAAGCTACCTGGAGACAATTAGTGGTGTTCTTCTGATTCTATTAATACCACAGGCAGGCAGCTACAGTATTTACAGTTAGTGTAGTGCGTCCTCTGCACAGTGTGCACCTAAAGCTACCTGGAGACTATTGCTGTTGTTCTGCTCCTATTAATACCACAGGCAGGCAGCTACAGTATTTACAGTTAGTGTACTGTGTCCTCTGCACAGTATGCACCTAAACCTACCTGAAGAAAATTAGTGGTGTTCTTCTGATCCTATTAATGCCACAAGCAGGCAGCTACAGCATTTACAGTTAGTGTAGTGCGTCCTCTGCACAGTGTGCACCTAAAGCTACCTGGAGACAATTGCTGTTGTTCTGCTCCTATTAATACCACAGGCAGGCAGCTATAGTATATACAGTTAGTGTACTGTGTCCTCTGCACAGTGTGCACCTAAAGCTTCCTGAATAAAATTGGTGGTGTTCTTCTGATCCTATATTAATACCACAGGCAGGCAGCTACAGTATTTACAGTTAGTGTACTGTGTCCCCTGCACAGTGTGCACCTAAAGCTACCTGAATAAAATTGGTGGTGTTCGTCTGATCCTAATAATACCACAGGCAGGCAGCTGCAGTATTTACAGTTAGTGTACTGCGTCCTCTGCACAGTGTGCACCTAAAGCTACCTGAAGACAATTGCTGTTGTTCTGCTCCTATTAATACCACAGGCAGGCAGCTACAGTATTTACAGTTAGTGTAGTGCGTCCCCTGCACAGTGTGCACCTAAAGCTACCTGAAGAAAATTAGTGGTGTTCTGCTGATCCTATTAATACCACAGGCAGGCAGCTACAGCATTTACAGTTAGTGTAGTGCGTCCTCTGCACAGTGTGCACCTAAAGCTACCTGGAGACAATTGCTGTTGTTCTGCTCCTATTAATATCACAGGCAGGCAGCTACAGTATTTACAGTTAGTGCACTGTGTCCTCTGCACAGTGTGCACCTAAAGCTACCTGGAGACAATTAGTGGTGTTCTTCTGATTCTATTAATACCACAGGCAGGCAGCTACAGTATTTACAGTTAGTGTAGTGCGTCCTCTGCACAGTGTGCACCTAAAGCTACCTGGAGACTATTGCTGTTGTTCTGCTCCTATTAATACCACAGGCAGGCAGCTACAGTATTTACAGTTAGTGTACTGTGTCCTCTGCACAGTATGCACCTAAACCTACCTGAAGAAAATTAGTGGTGTTCTTCTGATCCTATTAATGCCACAAGCAGGCAGCTACAGCATTTACAGTTAGTGTAGTGCGTCCTCTGCACAGTGTGCACCTAAAGCTACCTGGAGACAATTGCTGTTGTTCTGCTCCTATTAATACCACAGGCAGGCAGCTACAGTATTTACAGTTAGTGCACTGTGTCCTCTGCACAGTGTGCACCTAAAGCTATACCTGAAGAAAATTAGTGGTGTTCTTCTGATCCTATTAATACCACAGGCAGGCAGCTACAGTATTTACAGTTAGTGTAGTGCATCCTCTGCACAGTGTACACCTAAAGCTACCTGGAGACAGTTGCTGTTGTTCTGTTCCTATTAATACCACAGGCAGGCAGCTACAGTATTTACAGTTAGTGCACTGTGTCCTCTGCACAGTGTGCACCTAAAGCTACTTGAAGAAAATTAGTGGTGTTCTTCTGATCCTATTAATACCACAGGCAGGCAGCTACAGTATTTACAGTTAGTGTAGTGCGTCCTCTGCACAGTGTGCACCTAAAGCTACCTGGAGACAATTGCTGTTGTTCTGCTCCTATTAATACCACAGGCAGGCAGCTAAAGTATGTACAGTTAGTGTACTGTGTCCTCTGCACAGTGTGCACCTAAAGCTTCCTGAATAAAATTGGTGGTGTTCTTCTGATCCTATATTAATACCACAGGCAGGCAGCTACAGTATTTACAGTTAGTGTACTGTGTCCCCTGCACAGTGTGCACCTAAAGCTACCTGAATAAAATTGGTGGTGTTCGTCTGATCCTAATAATACCACAGGCACGCAGCTGCAGTATTTACAGTTAGTGTACTGCGTCCTCTGCACAGTGTGCACCTAAAGCTACCTGAAGACAATTGCTGTTGTTCTGCTCCTATTAATACCACAGGCAGGCAGCTACAGTATTTACAGTTAGTGTAGTGCATCCTCTGCACAGTGTGCACCTAAAGCTACCTGAAGACAATTGCTGGTGTTCTCATATTAATAATACTACAGGCAGGCAGTTGATTCTGCTAGCTGCAGTGTAAGTATATATATATATATATATATATATATATATATATATATACATCCCAGCTTTGTGCAGCTACATCTCACTGCAGGCCATTAGTATGTATGAGAGGCAGACAGTCACAAGCCAATAAAAGAGAGAGGGCAAGCAGGCTCTAGTGTCTAGAGGCAACAGTGCTGGTTGTGGAGACAGTGCATCCTTATCAGCACGTGGCCATGGGACACACTTGTCCTTTTTTTTGGCAGCTGGCCGTGTTGAGCCGCAACATGCAGAAGACTTGGTAGAGTGGATGACCAAGCCGTCCTCATCCTCCTCATCCTCTCTCACCCAGGCTCAGGGTACTTTGTTTGGCAAAGCAGCTGCCAACATAGCCTCTTCTCTTGGCTCAATGGCATCAGTCACTTCTTCCCTAGCCCCACCATGTCCTCCTGAGGAGTCCCCCGAACTGTTTGACCACAGTGTTGGGTACATGCTGCAGGAGGATGCCCAGCGTTTTGAACTCTGCGATGATGGTACCCAGCTAGAGGAAGGCAGTAACGTGAGCCCAGAGAGAGGGGGTGCCCAAGAAGGACAGCAATCTGGCAGTCATGTTCCCCCCAGCTGCAGCACACTGCCAGCTTTGCTCCAGTGATGAGGAGGGAGGGGATGATGAGGTCACTGACTCAACGTGGGTGCCTGATAGGAGAGAGGAGAAAGAGGGAGGCACATCACCAATGAGGCAGAATGCCCTCCCGGGGCCAGCTTAAGGGCAGCACACCGACTGCATCAGCAGAGCTCCGCATGTGCAGGGCTCTGCTGTCTCTGCACGTTATTCCAAAAGTTCTTTTGGTGTGGGCCTTTTTTGAGATGAGTGCATCATCCCACTTCCTCCTCTCCTCTTCCTTTTTCTGTTGGGGTCCCCCAAGGTTCTGTTCTTGGACCTCTCCTTTTCTCAATCTACACCACCTCCTTGGGTCAGTTGATTGCCTCCCACGGCTTTAAATATCATCTCTACGCTGATGACACCCAAATCTATCTCTCCACCCCCCAGCTCTCTCCATCTGTCTCCTCACGCATTACCAACTTACTAGCAGACATATCAGCCTGGATGTCACATCACTTTCTCAAACTCAACCTATCCAAAACCGAGCTCATGATATTTCCTCCCTCAGGTGCCACTTCCCCTGATCTCCCTGTCAAGATCAACGGCTCAACTATCAACCCATCTCCCCACGCCAAGGTCCTAGGTGTAATCCTGGACTCTGAACTAACCTTTCAACCCCACATTCTATCACTATCCAAAGCTTGCCGCCTCAGTCTTCGCAACAACTCCAAGATACGCCCCTTCCTAACCAATGACTCCACAAAGCTTCTAATCCACTCCCTGGTCATCTCCCGCCTTGACTACTGCAACTCCCTCCTCATTGGTTTACCTCTAAATAGGCTATCCCCACTTCAGTCCATCATGAACGCTGCTGCCAGGCTCATCCACCACACAAATGGCTCAGCGTCTGCTACACCCCTCTGCCAATCCCTCCATTGGCTGCCACTCAGTCACCGAATTAAATTCAAGATACTAACTATAACTTACAAAGCCATCCACAACCTGGCCTCCAGCTACATCTCTAACCTAGTCACAAAATACCAACCTAATCGTTCTCTTCGCTCCTCCCAAGACCTCCTGCTCTCAAACTCCCTTGTCACCTCATCCCATGCTCGCCTTCTGGACTTCTCCAGAGCCTCCCCCATCCTCTGGAATGCTCTACCCCAATCCGTCCGATTTTCTCCTACTTTATCCACTTTCAGACGATCCCTGAAAACTCATCGCTTCAGAGAAGCCTATCTGGCCCCCACCTAACAACTGTACATTTATCTTCTCAATCAGCACATCACCCACAGTTATTGCCTCTTGTATCTCTTGACCTTCCCTCTTAGATTGTAAGCTCTAAGGAGCAGGGCCCTCTGATTCCTACTGTAGAATTAGGTGTGTCACAGCCAAGTACTTGGGGGCAATTCAATCTGCTATCGGTACACCAACATCAGATTGTACCAGGCAAATTTCCCTGCCCCAGCTGCTGCACCGCTGAAAGAAGTTCGCTCCCAGCCATCTGCTCCCAGCGGTTGAATGCTAGCTTGGCTAAATTGCTAGCACTTTAACTGCTGCCTTTTCAGTTGGTAGACTCTGCCCCCTTCTGTGAGTTTGTGGAATGTGCGGCTCCTCAGTGGAAGGTTCCCAAACACCACTTTTTCTCACAGAAGGCGATTCCGGCTTTCTACCGGCATGTGGAAGGCAATGTCTTGGCCTCGCTGGACAGGGCGGTCAGCAGTAAGGTGCATATTACCGCTGACTCATGGTCCATCAGGCATGGACAGGGATGTTACCTATCTTTCACCGCGCACTGGGTGACTCTTCTGGCAGCTGGGAAGGATGCAGGACAAGGTGCAGTAGTGTTGGAGGTTGTTCTGCCACCACGCCTCCAAAATACTACAAGTGGTGATTCTGCCACACCTCTCTCCTCCACCCCCTCCTCTTCTTCTTCCTCCATGGCCTCTTCCTGTGTTGATTTGACTTCCGAACCAGCGGTGCTCCGTAGGCGTTCAAGGGGCTACGCAAGCACGCAGGCCAAAAGATGCCATGCGGTGCTTGAACTGGTCTGCTTGGGGGACAGGAGCCACACTGGGGCAGAGATTCTGTCAGCTATGCAGGGGCAGGTTCAGAGGTGGTTGATGCCATGCCAGCTTAAGGCAGGTATGGTGGTTTGCGACAATGGCACCAACCTCCTCTCCGCCCTCTGACAGGGACAACTGACCCATGTGCCCTGTTTGGCTCACATCCTTAACTTGGTGGTGCAGCGGTTCTTGGGCAGGTACCCGGGCTTACAGGATGTCCTGAGGCAGGCCAGGAAAGTCTGTGTGCATTTCTGCCGGTCATATATTGCCAGTGCTTGGCTGGCTGACCTCCAAAAGGAATTTAACCTGCCCAAGAACCGCTTAATCTGTGACATGCCCACCAGGTGGAACTCAACGTTGGCCATGCGGCTGCACATGTAGCAGAGGGCCATCAATGAGTACCTGTAAGACTATGGCACCAGGACAGGGTCAGGGGAGCTTGTTTTTTTTTCCCACTCCTGCATCATCCAGCATTCTTTCGGAATGCACATTCAGTGCTGCTGGAGGTTTTGTAACCGATCACAGGGTGCGCCTGTCCACCGACTCGATTGATCGACTGACCTTCATAAAAATGAATCAGTCTTGGATCACCACCAGCTACCAAGCACCTGATGCTGATGTAACCAAGTAATTTTTTTTGAAATGTCAGATCTCTTCAAGACTGCCTATGCTGATGCTGAGTGACTATCCTGTTATGCTGAGTGACTATCCTCTTCCTCCTCAATGATCATGCTGATAGCTTGTAAGAATATTTTTGTTTCTGGGCGCCGCCACCAGTGGCTAAGGCCCAATTTTTCAGCCCCTGTGGCGCGTGTAAGTACAATTTTTGATGCAATATTTTACAGGAGGGCTCATTCTTGCACTCCAACTAGAGTATCTGTGAGGGGTTGCAGTGTTGTGGCACCAGTGCCTAAGGCCCAATTTTTCTGCCCCTGTTCAACAGGGACATGTAATTACAATTCTTGATCTAATATTTCACAGCAGGGCCCATTTCTGCGCCCACCAAGAGTAACTGTGAGGACTTACAGTGTTGTGGCACCAGCAACACCACCACCAAAGGCCCAATTTTTCTGCCCCTGTTCAACAGGTGCATGTAATTACAATTCTTGATCTAATATTTCACAGCAGGGCCCATTTTTGCACTCACTAAGAGTAAGTGTGAGGACTTACAGTGTTGTGGCACCAGCACCACCACCACCAAAGGCCCAATTTTTCTGACCCTGTACAACAGGGGCATGTAATTACAATTCTTCACCTAATAATTCACAGCAGAGCACGTTCCTGCACCCACCAAGTGTAACTGTGAGGGCTTACAGTGTGGTGGCAACACCAACACCTAAGGCCGCAATTTCTGCAGAGTATATAGGGCAGGCCCCTACTTTCAAACATCCAACTTACAAACGACTCCTACTTGCAAACGGAAGGAGACAACAGGAAGTGAGATGAAATCTACCCCTAGGAAGGGAAATTCTCTCCTGTAAGAGTTAATATAGGAAAAACGTTTCTCCTTTTCACGTATGCTTTATCACCAATCCTTGTTTCACTAAAAACCCCAAATTGTCAAAAAACATTTGTTATTGGGACAGAAAGTGAGGTAAAATCCTCTGAAGAGGTGCACAGACAGCAAATCAAATGTCACAGGGGTGATAACCCTTCCCTATGTTTTCAAAAAAGCTTAAAAATAGATTTTTTGGCTGGAGCTACACTTTAAAAATGTACCAGTTCAAAATTACAAACAGATTCTACTTAACAACAAACCTACAGTCCCTGCCTCGTTTGCACCGCCTGTATACTGCTGTTCAGAGGGCCTGGGGCCCCACACCTTTCCTTTTTTTAATTTGGGTGCGGGGTTTCCCTTAATATCCATACAAGACCCAAAGGGCCTGGTAATGGATGGGGGGGGTTACCCATGCCATTTGTCTCACTGATTTTCATCCATATTACTGGGACCGGACATTACATTAAAGCCGTAAGCAGTTTTAAATGACTTTTATTACTTTAAAAATGTAATTTTGTACAGGGACTGTTCTAAGCCCGGAAAACACGCGCCACTTTACAGGCATACTATAGACACCGCCCAGGTATGATATTTAAAGGAATATTTCACACTTTTTTTCACTTTAAGCATCATCAAAATCACTGCTCCCGAAAAAACGACCGTTTTAAAACTTTGTTTTGCATTGATACATGTCTCCTGGGGCAGGACCCGGGTCCCCAAACCCTTTTTAGGACAATACCATGCAAATTAGCCTTTAAATTTAGCACTTTTGATTTTGAACGTTCGAGTCCCATTGACTTCAATGGGGTTCTAACGTTCGTGCAAATTTTCGGTCCGTTCGCAGGTTCTGGTGCGAGCCGAACCAGGGGGGTGTTCAGCTCATCCCTACTCTCCATGCAATAGCTGTGTCTCTCAGCAGGAGGTTGTGTTGATATAAAGGTGGGATTGATTTCCACTTGCAGTGCACTAGGGAGAACGGTGGGCCATTGCAGACTCCATGGAGTGATTGGAGTACCTTGAAGATTGTGATTTCCAGTCTAGGCTAGTTCTTAATAGGCATGACAGGTTATAAGTTCCAACATTTGGGAGACTAATACCCTCTTCGCGTCTGGGAAGATATAATTTCTTTAGGGCTATACGTGGTCGTTTATTTTGCCATAGAAATTTTGAAATGGCTGAATTAGGGAGTTTAACATCTTTATGTTGAAGGAGTAGGGATAGTTTGCAGCGGATATAATAATCTAGCAAAACTGACCATTTTCACCAGGTGGCATCTTCCCAGGAGCGAGAGGGACAGATCCATCCAGTTAACTAATTCCTGAGAAATTTTTGCAATCAGAGGAGTTAAGGTGGTAAAGAGAGGAGGGTTATTTCCCAATTTTGTTTCCGAGATAGGTGATGTGGGATCTGGCGACCGAAAAAATGGAGTGTTGGGTCCAGGGGGGGTTGGAAAGAGTCCCTATGGGGAGAATTTCACTTTTGCCGTAGTTAATACGGAGGCCTGAGCAGGACCTAAATTCTTCAAACACCTTTTTGATAGTGGACATGTTAGAGGAGGGGTTTGCTGAAAAAACAAGGACATCATCCGCAAAGAGGGAAGTGCGCAGGTCGTGTTTGCCGATTTTAATGCCATGTAGGGGGCTAATTGAGCTAGGTGTCTGGATAGGGGTTCTAATGCTATATTGAAAAGGAGTGGGGATAAGGGGCAGCCTTGACGAGTACCCTTATGGAGGCGGAATTCATCTAAGAGCAGGCCTGCTGCTACCAGTTTAGCTGCGGGGGCCGTGTACATGGTGTTGATGAGGTGGCAGAAAGGGCCTGTGAAACCTATTTTTGTCATAGCCATGGAGAGCCATTCAAAGCTGACATTATCGATGGCTTTCCTGCATCTAACTTAATGATGGTGAAGTCACCGTTTGGGTTGTTTTTGGCATGCTCCAGGGCCAGCAAGACCTTTCGAATGTTTTTTTTTTATTTCAATATATTTTATTTTCAAAATGAGAAAAATACAGCATAAGCATAGATACAATAGTGGTCTACACTCCTTTGGGAGACCAAAAGTCACATTAAAGATTAGATAGTTCTAACAGGATTAAACTAACGTTCCATTTACAAGTTGAGTATAATGTGCAGTAGGGGTTTGATCTGAAAACACAGTATATAAACATATCTCTGTATGTAGTTAAAGTTTACCTAGGATTAAGAGACTGGAGGAAGTTACGGAGGGGAGCGCTCCACCACCCCAATAGGGAACAAGCTGTGGCAGAGACTCCATCCTCCGCAACCCCCCACTTCAAGCACACAGAGGCTCTGCTTGTAGCTAATAAAAAGTCCAAAGAAATCCCGCCTAAAAAAACAAAAAAGACTGCACCTTTACAAGAGAACTCATGGTTCACTAGAAATACCATAGGTTTAGCTAGGTTAAGCAACTTCTAATACAAAAATAATTGTTTGAACAAACGAGTTTAGGAACAAAATGCTGGTCTACAAAGCCTTGTAGATTATGTATGAGGAACCAGCTTGAGGAGAGACCCAATCGCTGAGGGGTGTCGGGTCCCGGTTCTGGTGAAAGCCATTGGAGAGAGGAATAGTGATCGAGGAGCAATCAAGAGGAAAGAGGAAAAGAAAGAGAGAAAGAAAGAAAGAGATGAAATAAGGGGAGGAAAAGAGAGAAAGTGAGTGGAAGTCAACTGGGGGGAGCACAGCAACAGCACTATACACCAAGAGGATATCAAAGGAGAGTAACGCCCACAAAGGTTTCCCAAGGTTCCCATGTGAGTTTGAACTTGTCCAAGCAATCCAGGAGTACACTAGCCATCTTTTCCTGGTTCATGATCCAGGATATCTTTCTTTTGGCCAGGAGGGTGGAAACAGAAGGTTGCTTTCTAGCCTTGGCCCATGTGAGCTTTGCGCCCAGTAGAATGAAATAGATGAGGGGTTGGGAACTATTGGGTGCCCCCTGTACCAGGAAGTTTAGGAGCGCAATGAGAGGCGACATCAGATTAGATAATGTGGTAATTTTGTTGATCCAACTAAATATCTTGTGCCAAAACTGTCTTATTCTGGGGCAAGTCCACCAGATATGGAGCATATCCCCTCGTATATCGCAGCCTCGAAAGCAAAGAGTTGACGTTGAGGGGAAAATCGCTGCCAGTTTTGAGGGGACTAAATACCATCTGTTTATAACTTTTACACTAGCTTCCATAATGCTGGAATTAAGAATACCTTTAAAGGAGCGAGAAAAATTTAATAGGTTTAATAGGGAGATGGGTCTATATGAACCATCGGTCTTGGGGGGTCTTTGCCTTTATTTGAGAGTAGTTTAATAATGGCCTGGTTGCCTGTTGGTAAATATGGGCCATCGGACCATATGCCATTGTAAACCTTGTGAAGAGTGGGTTCTGCAATAGTTTATAAGGTTTTGTAGAATTCGCTAGTGAATCCGTCAGGGCCTTGGAGGGGGTTAAGTTGCGTAGGGTGGTAGAGATTTCAGACAAAGATATAGGAGCATTAAGAGCTTCTAGTTGCGAGGGTGTGACTTAAGGAATATCTATATTTTCTAGGAAAGAGCATGCTGTTTGCTTGTCTAGTATTCCGACCATGATTTTTCCATGTATTGTTGGAAGTCAGTGTTATTGTGGAGGTACAAGGGAAAGCGCCATATCTTGGGATGAGGAGGTAAATTAAGATTGTTGAGCTTCACTGAAATTGGGGCGTGGTCCGAGATTGCAATGTCAAGAATGTCTGCACTAGATAACATGGGAATTAGATTGTCAGAGCCAAAAAAGTAATCGATTCTGGTGAACACATTATGAGGGTTGGAGTATAAGGTAAATTCCCTGTCGGTAGGGTGTGCCAGTCGCTAAAGGTCTTGGAGATGGAGGGATTCCATGGTGGAGGAAAAGTGCGTGGGAGTGGTGGGATCAAGTCCTGGCCTGAGGCGTTTGGGGGAAGATCTGTCATCAGTCGGATGTAGGATGTCCTTGAAATCTCCTCCAACTAAGTGAGGGAGGTGGGTTTTTTGGAGTAGCCAGGTAGATAGTTGACTATAAAAGAGTTTACTGGGGTTATTAGGGGCATATATGTTTGATATCACTAGTTCTTTGGATTCTAGTTGGATACGTGCTGAGATGAACTGTCCCTGGTCATCAGATTGTACGGATAAGACCATACAGGGGATGTTCTTGTGTAGTAACATAAGAACTCCAGGTTTGCGCCCATTGGCTTCTGAGCCTATGACAGTGCCTACCCAAAGCTTTTTCATATGGTGAAAATCAGGGGTTGATAGGTGAGTTTCCTGAAGTAGGGCGATATCAGTTTTAATTTAGTTTTAACCGAGATAGTCATACACAAATCTGTTGCCGCTGTAGGTGGCTGTTTGGCATCACTGAAAGGTGATGATGTCAGCAAGGGCAATTTGGCCACACCCACTAGCATGCTCTGTGCTCTATATTACTACTCTTCTTGGGGCACCCAAATGTGTCTGTGCAACGCAAACCCGACAGACTCCCAGACTTTTACAGGAGGACAGCCACGCAGGAAAAGGCATCCAGCAAGATGCCACATCTGAACGGACAAGAACGTTGTCTCCTATGGCAACAGTCTCCAACAGTTTCCAATACAAGTGTAACAGTTGCTTCAGGTAATTAAGGTGAGTTCAAAGCAGAATCCTGTGCCACTCTTATCAATAATAAAGACATTTGGCATTATCTGTTAGCTGCATACTCCTCCAGCCAGTGTCTACTCATCACCCTCCTGTACATAGATACTGCGCCACAGGCCCTGCAGGACTCTTGCTGGGGCGCTGGCTCTGGGGAAGATGAGCAAAGACATCTTCCTTGGAACTTTTCCCCTGAGTGGGAGCGCCATCCTGGCTATGCTCCTCTGAAGAATGTCCACCTTGCCTTGGCCTGGCCTTTTTGAGAGCGTGGACGTGCGGGCTGAAGCAAATCAAAGCAATCAGCACGAAAGGGCACTCTTTTCCTGAAAACTTACCGATACAGTGGTCCCCACCCTAGTTGTTGAGGGTCTTTTTATGAGCAGTAACTAACTCTTGATCTGTGGAGAAATGGGACGGCCAGCTGAGGAGAGGATAGCTGAAAAGTGAGAGAAGGAGCAGGAGTGGATATAGGAGAAAGGATTCTACTTTCCTTTTTTTTTATTTATCTACATATAATTACATGTATATACACACATATCTACATATGTACACACACATATATCTACAAACATACACATATACACACATACCCATTTGTGTGTATATATATATATATATATATATATATATATATATATATATATATATATATATATATATATATATATATATACACACACACACACACACCTACACACATATATTGCAGAGAGTCAGTCTGGGGTGGGTTGAGGAAGGGTTAATTGAAGAGGGCAGGAACTTTCCCTTCAGACCTGCTTACTGCCAGCTGAGCTGAAGATGTCAGAGAGGAGTTGTGTGTTTGGAGAGAGAGAGAGAGACACAGCAGCTTGCTGTGTGAGAGGATCCATTGCTGGATTATGTACCTGCTGGGGTGAGCAAAACCCATACAAGAGACTGTAGCTTTGTTTGTTTTGCTGAATAAAGCCATTTTTAATCTACTGATGATGTGACTGCTGGCAAAAGCAGCAGGATGAATTCTGAAGTTGTTTCGGGCAATATTATCTGATCATATTCAGCAAAATGCTTCAGAACTTATTGGACAGCGCTTCACAGTGCAGATGGACAATGAACCGAAGCATACTGCGAAAGCAACCAAAGAGTTTTTTAAGGGAAAGAAGTGGAATGTTATGCAATGGCCAAGTCAATGACCTGACTTGAATCCGATTGAGCATGCATTTCACTTGCTGAAGAAAAAACTGAAGGGAAAATGCCCCAAGAACAAGCAGGAACAGAAGACAGTTGCAGTAGAGGCCTGGCAGAGCATCACCAGGGATGAAACCCAGCGTCTGATGATGTCTATGCGTTCCAGACTTCAGGCTGTAATTGACTGCAAAGGATTTGCAACCAAGTATAAAAAAGTGAAAGTTTGATGGATGATTGTTAATCTGTCCCATTACTTTTGGTCCCTTAAAAAGTGGGAGGCACATATACAAACAGTTGTAATTCCTACACCATTTACCTAATTTTGATGTAAATACCCTCAAATTAAAGCTGAAAGTCTGCAGTTAAAGCACATCTTGTTCGTTTCATTTCAAATCCATTGTGGTGGTTAGGGATGAGCTTCGTGTTCGAGTCGAACCCATGTTCGACTCGAACATCGGCTGTGCGGTCGTTCGCCGAATTGCGAACGATATGGGCCGTTCGCGCCAAATTCGTGTGGCGCGTCACGGCCCATAATTCACTGCGGCATCGCAGTGCATTGCTTGCTGATGATTGGCCAAGCCTGCACTATGACCCGCAGGCTTGGCCAATCACAGCGCCGCCTGAACAGAGAGCCGTAATTGGCCAAAGCCAAGGAGGCTTTGGCCAATTATGGCTCAGGGGATTTAGTACACGCCCCACACTATATAAGGCCGCCTGCACGGCGGCCCTGTGCAGTGTGTTCCGGTGTGCTTAGAGAGAGAGAGAGACAGTGTCATTTCATTTGAGTTAGCTAGATTAGACAGGACAGTCAGTCAGTTAGCTGCACTTAAAGTGTATTGTGTATATATATATGCATCCCAGGTGTTGCATATATATATATATATATATATACACTGTATTCAGTTTAGCTAGATCCGTTCCTGTTATCTTCTAGACTATTTACATTTAGTGCAGTGCGTCCTGCTCACAGTGTTCAGCTAGATCCGTTCCTGTTATCTTCCTACTGACAGGCAGGCTTGTCTTGTTACAGTATTTACAGCTACCTAAAGAAAATTACTGGTGTTCTTTTGATCCTATTAGTACCACGGTCAGGCAGCTAGACTATTTACATTTAGTACAGTGCGTCCTGCTCACAGTGTTCAGCTAGATCCGTTCCTGTTATCTTCCTACTGACAGGCAGGCTTGTCTTGTTATAGTATATAAAGCTACCTGAAGAAAATTACTGGTGTTCTTTTGATCCTATTAGTACCACTGTCAGGCAGCTAGACTATTTACATTTAGTGCAGTGCGTCCTGCTCACAGTGTTCAGCTAGATCCGTTCCTGTTATCTTCCTACTGACAGGCAGGCTTGTCTTGTTATAGTATATAAAGCTACCTGAAGAAAATTACTGGTGTTCTTTTGATCCTATTAGTACCACTGTCAGGCAGCTAGACTATTTACATTTAGTGCAGTGCGTCCTGCTCACAGTGTTCAGCTAGATCCGTTCCTGTTATCTTCCTACTGACAGGCAGGCTTGTCTTGTTACAGTATTTACAGCTACCTAAAGAAAATTACTGGTGTTCTTTTGATCCTATTAGTACCACGGTCAGGCAGCTATACTATTTACATTTAGTGCAGTGCGTCCTGCTCACAGTGTTCAGCTACATCCGTTCCTGTTATCTTCCTACTGACAGGCAGGCTTGTCTTGTTACAGTAAATAAAGCTACCTGAAGAAAATTACTGGTGTTCTTTTGATCCTATTAGTACCACAGTCAGGCAGCTAGACTATTTACATTTAGTGCAGTGCGTCCTGCTCACAGTGTTCAGCTAGATCCGTTCCTGTTATCTTCCTACTGACAGGCAGGCTTGTCTTGTTAAAGTATTTACAGCTACCTAAAGAAAATGACTGGTGTTCTTTTGATCCTATTAGTACCACGGTCAGGCAGCTAGACTATTTACATTTAGTGCAGTGCGTCCTGCTCACAGTGTTCAGCTAGATCCGTTCCTGTTATCTTCCTACTGACAGGCAGGCTTTTTTTTTACAGTATATAAAGCTACCTGAAGAAAATTACTGGTGCTCTTTTGATCCTTTTAGTACCACGGTCAGGCAGCTAGACTATTTACATTTAGTACAGTGCGTCCTGCTCACAGTGTTCAGCTAGATCCGTTCCTGTTATCTTCCTACTGACAGGCAGGCTTGTCTTGTTACAGTATATAAAGCTACCTGAAGAAAATTACTGGTGTTCTTTTGATCCTATTAGTACCACGGTCAGGCAGCTAGACTATTTACATTTAGTGCAGTGCGTCCTGCTCACAGTGTTCAGCTAGATCCGTTCCTGTTATCTTCCTACTGACAGGCAGGCTTGTCTTGTTAAAGTATTTACAGCTACCTAAAGAAAATTACTAGTGTTCTTTTGATCCTATTAGTACCACGGTCAGGCAGCTAGACTATTTACATTCAGTACAGTGCGTCCTGCTCACAGTGTTCAGCTAGATCCGTTTCTGTTATCTTCCTACTGACAGGCAGGCTTGTCTTGTTACAGTATATAAAGCTACCTGAAGAAAATTACTAGTGTTCTTTTGATCCTATTAGTACCACGGTCAGGCAGCTAGACTATTTACATTTAGTACAGTGCGTCCTGCTCACCGTGTTCAGCTACATCCGTTCCTGTTATCTTCCTACTGACAGGCAGGCTTGTCTTGTTACAGTATATAAAGCTACCTGAAGAAAATTACTGGTGTTCCTTTGATCCTATTAGTACCACGGTCAGGCAGCTAGACTATTTACAGTTAGTGCAGTGCGTCCTGCTCACAGTGTTCAGCTAAACCTACAAGTTAGTGGGGTGCGTCCACCTCACAGTGTTCAGCTAAAGCTACCTGTAGAAGGTTGGTGGTGTTCTCATACTACAGGCAGGCAGTTGATTTTGCTAGCTGCAGTATATATATATATATATATATATATATATATATATATATCCCAGCTTAGTGCAGCTACAGGCCATTAGTATGTCTGGAAGGCCAAGAAGGAGAGGCAGACAGTCACAAGCCAATAAGAGAGGGCAAGCAGGCTCTGTGTCTAGTGCTGGTCGTGGAGACAGTGCATCCTCATCAGCACGTGGCCATGGGACACGCTTGGCCTTTTTTTCGGCAGCTGGCCGTTTTGAGCCGCAACATGCGGAAGACTTGGTCGAGTGGATGACCAAGCCGTCCTCATCCTCCTCATCCTCTCTCACCCATGCCCAGGGTGCTTTGTCTGGCAAAGCAGCGGCCTCTTCCCTCGGCTCAATGTCATCAGTGACTCCTTCCCTAGCTCCACCATGTCCTCCTGAGGAGTCCCTCGAACTGTTTGACCACAATGTTGGGTACATGCTCCAGGAGGATGCCCAGCGTTTGGAAGGCTCTGATGATGATACTGAGCTCGATGAAGGCAGTAACATGAGCACGGACAGAGGGGGTGCCCAAGAAGGACAGCAATCTGGCAGTCATGCTCCCCCTGCTGCAGCATACTGCCAGGTTTGCTCCAGTGATGAGGAGGGAGGGGATGATGAGGTCACTGACTCAACGTGGGTGCCTGATAGGAGAGAGGAGGAGGAGGAGGAGGCGGCACATCACCAACGAGGCAGGATGCCCTCCAGGGGCCAGCCTAAGGGCAGCACATTGACTGCATCACATGTGCAGGGCGCTGCAGTCTCTGCGCATTATTCAAAAAGTTCTTTGGTGTTGGCCTTTTTTGAGACGAGTGCATCAGATCGCACCGCTGCTATTTGCAACATATGTCTCAAGCGTATCTCACGTGGCCAAAACCTTGCCCGCTTGGGTACCACATGCTTGACCAGACATATGTTGACCTGCCATGCAGTTCGTTGGCAAGCGCATCTAAAAGACCCACACCAAAGAACAAAGAGGACCTCTCCTTGCTCCTCATCAGCTGAGATTTCCAACCCCACTAGACCTTCAGTCCTCTCTGAGACCTGCACTGAGAGGAATGAAGGTGTAGAATTAGGTGTGTCACAGCCAAGTACTTGTGGGCAATCTGCTTTTGGTACACCGACGTCAGATTGTACCAGGCAAATTTCCCTGCCCCAGCTGTTGCACCGCCGAAAGAAGTTTGCTCCCAGCCATCCACATGCCCAGCGGTTGAATGCTAGCCTGGCAAAATTGATAGCACTTCAACTGCTGCCTTTTCAGTTGGTAGACTCTGCCCCCTTCCGTGAGTTTGTGGAATGTGCGGTTCCTCAGTGGCAGGTACTCAAACGCCACTTTTTCTCACGGAAGGCGATTCCGGCTCTCTACTGGCATGTGGAAGGCAATGTCCATGCCTCGCTGGACAGGGCGGTCAGCGGTAAGGTGCATATTACCGCTGACTCATGTTCCAGCAGGCATGGACAGGGACGTTACCTAAGTTTCACGGCGCATTGGGTGACTCTGCTGGCAGCTGGGAAGGATGCAGGACAAGGTACAGTAGTGTTGGAGGTTGTTCCGCCACCACGCCTCAAAAATGCTAATGATTGTGACACACCTCTCTCCTCCACCCCCTCCTCTTCTTCTTCCTCCATGGCCTCTTCCTCGGAACCAGCAGTGCTCCGTAGTCGTTCAAGGGGCTACGCAAGTACGCAGGCCAAAAGATGCCATGCGGTGCTTGAGCTGGTGTGCTTGGGGGACAGGAGCCATACTGGGGCAGAGGTTCTGTCAGCTCTGCAGGGGCAGGTTCAGAGGTGGTTGACGCCACGCCAACTTAAGGCAGGAATGGTGGTTTGCGACAATGGCACCAACCTCCTCTCTGCCCTCCGACAGGGACAAATGACCCATGTGCCCTGTTTGGCTCACGTCCTTAACTTGGTGGTGCAGCGGTTCTTGGGCAGGTACCCGGGCTTACAGGATGTCCTGAGGCAGGCCATGAAAGTCTGTGTGCATTTCCGCCAGTCATATAATGCCAGTGCTCGGCTGACGGACCTCCAAAAGGAGTTTAACCTGCACAAGAACCGCCTAATCTGTGATATGCCCACCAGGTGGAACTCAACGTTGGCCATGCTGCAGCGGCTGCACACGCAGCAGAGGGCCATCAATGAGTACCTGTGCGACTATGGCACCAGGACAGGGTCAGGGGAGCTTGTTTTTTTTTCCCCACGCCAGTGGGCCATGATCAGGGATGCATACACTGTCCTGTCACCATTTGAGGAGGCCACGAGGATGGTGAGCAGTGACAGTGCATGCATCAGTGACACTGTCCCCCTTGTCCACCTGTTGGAGCACACGCTGCGTGGAATAATGGACAGGGCACTTGAGGCAGAACAGAGGCAGGAAGAGGAGGACTTCCTTAGCTCTCAAGGCCCCCTTTATCCAGACAGTGTTCCTACGTGCCCGCCGATCACACAGGAAGAGGACGAGGAGGAGGAAGATTGTGTCAGTATGGAGGTGGAGCCTGGCACTCAGCATCAGCAGCAGTCTTTAAGGGATCAGTCCCAAGAAACACATGGAATTGTACCTGGCTGGGAGGAGGTGGCTGCAGACCATGTCGTCCTTAGTGACCCAGAGGACTCCGGACCGAATGCCTCAGCAAACCTACGCTGCATGGCCTCCCTGATCCTGCAAAGCCTGCGTAAGGATCCTCATATTCGTGGTATCAAGGAGAAGGACCAATACTGGCTGGCAACCCTCCTTGATCCACGTTACAAGGGTAAGGTTGCGGACCATATCTTGCCATCGCAGAGGGAGCAGAGGATGAAACATCTTCGGGAGGCCTTGCAGAAAGGTCTGTGCAATGCGTTCCCAGAGACTGGGAGGTTACAAACTCCTGTTTCTGGACAACGTGTTGCTGAGGCTTCGGTCAGTCAAAGAAGGAGCGGTGGAGAAGGTGGCCATCTGACCGATGCGTTCAGACAATTTTTTGGTCCGCAGCCCCAAGGTATGATCGGTTCCAGCAACCATCGCCAGCGTCTGTTTTACATGGTGCAGGAATACCTAGGGGCAAGATCAGACTTGGACACCTTTCCCACCGAAAATCCTCTGGGTTACTGGGTCTTGAGGATGGATCACTGGCCAGAGCTTGCACAGTATGCAATTGAGCTACTGGCCTGTCCTGCATCCAGCGTTCTTTCGGAACGCACATTCAGTGCTGCTGGAGGCGTGGTAACCGATCACAGGGTGTGTCTGTCCACCGACTCGGTCGATCGACTGACCTTCATAAAAATGAATCAGTCTTGGATCACCACCAGCTACCAAGCACCTGATGCTGATGTAACCAAATAATTTTTTTTGAAATCTCAGATCCCTTCAAAGACTGCCTATGCTGATGCTGAGTGACTATCCCTGAGTAATTATCCTCTTCCTCCTCAATCATCACGCTGATAGCTTGTAAGAACATTTTTGGTTCTGGGCGCCACTACTAGTGCCTAAGGCACAATTTTTCAGCCCCTGTTTAACAGGGGCGTGTAATTACAGTTTTTGATGTAATACTTTGCAGCAGGGCTCGTTCCTGCATTCCAACTAGAGTGTCTGTGAGGGGTTGCAGTGTTGTGGCACCAGCACCAGTGCCTAAGGCCCAATTTTTCTGCTCCTGTCTAACAGGGGCGTGTAATTACAATTTTTGATGCAATACTTTGCAGCAGGGCTCGTTCCTGCGTTCCAACTAGAGTGTTTGTGAGGGGTTGCAGTGTTGTGGCACCAGCACCAGTGCCTAAGGCCCAATTTTTCAGCCCTTGTTTAACAGGGGCGTGTAATTACAATTTTTGATGCAATACTTTGCAGCAGGGCTCGTTCCTGCGTTCCAACTAGAGTGTCTGTGAGGGGTTGCAGTGTTGTAGCACCAGCACCAGTGCCTAAGGCCCAATTTTTCTGCCCCTGTCTAACAGGGGCGTGTAATTACAATTTTTGATGCAATACTTTGCAGCAGGGCTCATTCCTGCGTTCCAACTAGAGTGTCTGTGAGGGGTTGCAGTGTTGTGGCACCAGCACCAGTGCCCAAGGCCCAATTTTTCAGCCCTTGTTTAACAGGGGCGTGTAATTACAATTTTTGATGCAATACTTTGCAGCAGGGCTCGTTCCTGCGTTCCAACTAGAGTGTCTGTGAGGGGTTGCAGTGTTGTGGCACCAGCACCAGTGCCTAAGGCCCAATTTTTCTGCCTCTGTCTAACAGGGGCGTGTAATTACAATTTTTGATGCAATACTTTGCAGCAGGGCTCGTTCCTGCGTTCCAACTAGAGTGTCTGTGAGGGGTTGCAGTGTTGTGGCACCAGCACCAGTGCCTAAGGCCTAATTTTTCAGCTCCTGTTCAACAGGGGCATGTAATTACAATTCTTGATCTAATATTTCACAGCAGGGCCCTGTGAGGGCTTACAGTGTTGTGGCCACAGCAACACCTAAGGCCCAAATTTCTGCTTAGTATATAGGGCAGGACCCTACTTTAAAACATCTAACTTACAAACGACTCCTACTTGCAAACGGAAGGAGACAACAGGAAGTGAGATGAAATCTACCCCTAGGAAGGGAAATTCTCTCCTGTAAGAGTTAATATGGGAAAAAAAAATCTCCTTTCCACTGATGCTTTCCAATCCTTGTTCCACAAAAAAACCCAAATTTTCAAAAAACATTTTTCATTGGGACAAAAAGTGAGGTGAAATCTTCTGAAGAGGAGGAAAGACAGCAAAACAAATGTCACAGGGGTGATAACCCTTCCCTATGTTTTCCAAAAAGCTTAAAAAAGATTTTTTTTGCTGGAGCTAAACACGTTAAAAATGTACCCGTTCAAAATTACAAACAGATTCTACTTAACAACAAACCTACAGTCCCTGTCTTGTTTGCACCGCCTGTATACTGCTGTTCAGAGTATATAGGGCCTGGTGGCCCCACACCTTTCCTTATTTTTATTTGGGTGCGGGGTTCCCCTTAATATTCATACAAGACCCAAAGGGCCTTGTAATGGACTGGGGGGTACCCATGCCATTTGTCTCACTGATTTTCATCCATATTGCCATGACACGACATTACATTAAACCCGCAAGCAGTTTTAAATGAGATTTTTTCCTTTAAAAATGACATTTGGTGCAGGGACTGTTCTAAACACGGGAAACACGCGTCACTTTACAGGCATACCATAGACACCCCCCAGGTACGATATTTAAAGGAATATTTCACTTTTTTTTTTTTACTTTAAGCATCATTAAAATCACTGCTCCCGAAAAAACTGCCATTTTTAAAAGTTTTTTTTGCATTGATACATGTCCCCTGGGGTAGGACCCGGGTCCCCAAACCCTTTTTAGGACAATACCATGCAAATTAGCCTTTAAAATGAGCACTTTTGATTTCGAACATTCGAGTCCCATAGACGTCAATGGGGTTCTAACGTTCGTGCGAACTTTCGGTCCGTTCGCAGGTTCTGGTGCGAACCGAACCGGGAGGTGTTCGGCTCATCCCTAGTGGTGGTGTATAGAGCCAAAAAGATTAGAATTGTGTCCATGTCCCAATATTTATGGACCTGACTGTACATACACATATGTATACCCACACATCCACATACATTTTTTATTTTTATTTTTTAACGTGTATATACGTATACACACACCCATATTACATATACATACATGCATATACACACCTACCTACGCACACATGCAACACCTGCAGAGCACAGCAAGGAATGGGAATGGTAATGAAAGACAAAAGAGGGAGACATAGATAGAAGGTACAGGCGACCCTGTATGGCACAAGGGGCCAAAAGAAAGATAAAGCATAGCTGGCCCCCCATATTCCACAAGCACTGCAGTTAACATTTTTAAAAGCAGATTTCGTTCCTAAAGAGGAAACACTTCAGGGGCCTCAATAAGACCCACAGAAGGGGCTCCCAGACTATAGCACATTTTAGCAGCCTGAGTGCCCCTTGAGGGGGAGCACTTAAGTCACTTGGATATCCCTTGCAAGCACCCAAGTCACCTATGATAATTTCTGCCATCTTTACCACATAACCTGATTCATAACCAGATGCGGACTATTGTTTTTTACAAATTTACACCATACAACTGTGTATATAAGGTGTTTTGGATTGTGGACACTTGTTTTAAACAAATCCTTTATTAATTTTGGTTTTGGTTTATTGGTCAATTCTGTTTTTATTATTTTTGTATGCAACACTTGTGGTCACATATATCTCTTAGTGTGCTTAGCACACTTTATGTACTTTATTTATTTTTTCTAATGTGTTGAGACTTCAGGTCTTTTACTCCTATTGGCGATATTTATGCATTATATGCACTTATGAATTCACCTTCCGTTCCAGGATGCCCCACAGATGCTCAATAGGGTTTAAGTCTGGAGACTTGCTTGGCCAGTCCATCACCTTTACCCTTAGCTTCCTTAGCAAGACAGTGGTCATCTTGGAGGTGTGTTTGGGGTCGTTATCATGTTGGAATACTGCCCTGCGGCTGAGTCTCTCAAGGGAGGGGATCATGCTCTGCTTCAGTATGTCACAGTACATGTTTGCATTCATGGTTCCCAATCAGGAACCATGAATCAGACTGAGACAGAAGTATAGTTAAATCACACTTGTTTATTAATAATAATAATAATAATAATAAGGTAAACAGAGTAAGCGTTGTCAAAACAAGCCAGAGTTCAGTAACTGCATCGGGTAGTCAGCCAAGCAAATGTCAGAGAGCCAGAGATAAATGTAGTAGTACAGCAAGCAGGAGCCAGAAGGAACGTCAGCCAAGCAAGTCTTCAACAGGAACACAGGAGAAAGTCTCTGTGATGTTGACAAAAAGCGAAGGCAGAGATGAAGTGAGCTTTAAGTAGGCAGGACTGACGAGCAGATCATCAACAGCTGAGTCACTGTGGAGAGAAAGGAGCTGGCAATTAGCCGACAGCTGAGCGGCCAGCTCTGAGAAGGAAGGGCTGAGCCCAGCCCTGACATTCTCTCAATGAACTGTAGCTCCCCAATGCCTGCAGCACTCATGCAGCCCCAGGCCAGGACACTCCCACCACCATGCTTAACTGTAGGCAAGACACACTTGTCTTCTTACTCCTCACCTGGTTGTCGCCACACATGCTTGACACCATCTGAACCAAATAAGTTTATCTTGGTCTCATCAGACCACAGGACATGGTTCCATGGTTCCAGTAATCCATGTCCTTAGTCTGCTTGTCTTCAGCAAACTGTTTGCTGGCTTTCTTGTGCATCATCTTTTTTTTTTTTTTTATCCAGAAAACTTATTGAAAATTAAATGCATACAGTCCAAAGATCTACATTCCAGGCAGTTATAACAACATATACCTTTACAAGTTCCCTGAGAACCATGCCTCATCTATACTGTTTGTCATTTATTTCGCATTGCTACACCATTCAAATAAGACCACCCTCACAAAATCTATTACTTCTATAATCAAATACCACTAAGCTCCCGGACTAATCCCCTATAGCAGTCCACCCCACCCAACTTAATTTAACAGAATATCGGAGTGTGCAATCCCTTCAGCCCACGTTAAGTCGCAAGAGTCTATCCATGACTAGGTCCTCCGCGGCCAGTCCCGGGGTTCCCAGCCATGGCTCCCACAGTTTTTCAAATTTAATGGCACAACCTCTATGTTGGTATATCATTTTCTCCATTCGTAACGTGTTACCTACTGCAGTAATCCATTCCTTAACCGATGGGGGTGATTCAGACTTCCAATGCAACATGATCAACTTATGAGCCACAAAAAGGGCCCTAGTAAGAGCTTCTCTGGTGTGTGGCTCCCACTCAAACTCATCCAGCAGATTCAGAATGCATTGTCTAGGGTCCAGGGGAATCTGCACCCCAAGCACTGCAGAAAGGACATCTATCACTGCCCTCCAGTATACATGCAGTTTGGGCCAACGCCAGAGCATGTGTATCAACTCACCATGGTCCCTTTTGCATCTAGTGCACAAAGGGGTGGGTATCAGTCCCATGGCCATGCAATCTATGAGGCGTGTAATAAACTCTCAGAAGTGTATATAATTGTGTCAACCTTTGTGTCACATTCAAGGAACAAATAGCCACTGATTGTAGGGCCTGCTCCCACTGATCCTCATCCAGGGGTCCTATGTCCACTTCCCATTTTCTTTTAACTGTAAGAGGGTGTTTTAAGAGGTACTTGCTTAGTAATGTGCAATAACACTGGGAGATGAATCCTTTAGATATCTCCGCAGTCTTAAGTTGAGAAAGAATGGGAGTATATACATATGCCACTCAGAGGTCTTAGACTGGGCTATAAAAGCATGTCTGAGTTGCATATAGTAGAATTGCATATGTCGTGGTAACCCATATTTCTCTCTCAAAGTTTCAAAAGACAATAATTTCCGTTACTAGTAACTTGAAAAATGCCACGTCTCTTCCACCTTTTCGCATGCTGCAATTTGGCCAACTCAGGGTAGGACTCATTTGCCCAGATAGGGCTGAATTCATTGAAGCCTGTTGCCCCTTGTAGATAACTAACTTTGTTCCATATTTTCTGTATTAGACTATATGTGGGGAAGCTTTTTTGGGGGTTTACCAAAGGCCAATGCCTCCAGAGCAGTTGGAACTGATTTCCCACCCAGTGTATGGAGCATGATACATTCGGAAGTGCTAGGGGATCTGTCTGCTGAGTCTCTGTCAATTAAAGTTCTTGAGCTGGCCAGCAAGACTGTTAGAGTAGAAGCACTGAGCTGTCAATCACAGCTCTGGAGCTGCCCTGCAGCTCCAGAGAAGCTTATAAAGAACTTAGATATAATGTAAACAAGCGTTATGAAATTAACCAAACATAAATAATATTAACAATATTTGTCATTGATGACAAAACGCGTAGGTTGGAGTCACAATGTGTGATGTCATCATGCTTCAGGACACAGTAGCCATTGTGTTGGTTTGAAACCTTATACTGAAATGATGATTTTTACATATAAGAATGTGAGTTCATTACATTACTTTTAACCAATTCTTGCCCAGTCTATAGCAAGATGATGGCTGAAGGGGGCTTTTCCCTGATGTGGGTGGATGTCATATGACATCCTCCTGGATCATGCCTCGTGCAATCGAATACAGCTGATGATTGTTCAGTGTACCATGTGACCCCTATGACCAATCACAGCAGTACACATGACAGGTGTAAACAGTGGATGGCTTCCTTTCATGACATCTATTGTATACAATTGTGTTGCTAGCTGTGATTGGTCACAGTGATTACATGGTACAGATACGGCCAATCACAGCCCAGCTGTACGATGTAATTAGCTGTAGCCAATCACAGCTAATCACAACAAAACACACTAAATGAATCCATTTTATTCAGTGATGGCTGCTTGTACCAGTGAAATTTGCTGGTACAAACAATCATAATGTGTAAAAAAAAGAAAACAATCCCCAGAGTAGTACAGTGTTATTATGGTAGCACTGTATTATTCTGGTCACAGTGTGTGTGTTTTCAGGCCTCAAGAAATGACACAGGCCTTCAGTACATCAGGATTGATGGATTTTCAGATATATACCATAGTTTGTGCACAGTAATTTGCGAAATGTTGTAACAGAAACAAAGAAATTTCAAAATTTATGTTTTTTTTTTTGTTTTTTTAGAAAAAAAATAAAAAAAACCCAGTGGATTAAATACCACCAAAAGAAAGTTATATTTGTGTTTAAAAAAAAAGCAAAAAATGTCATATGGATACAGTATTACATGACAGTGCAATTATCATTTAAGGTGCGACAGCGCTAAAAGCTGAAAATTAGCCTGGGCAGGAAGGGGTTAAAAGTGCCGGTATTGACGTGGTTAAGTAAATAGATATTTCCTATTTTACTACACTATGAGATGGTTCTGTTCTCCTTCTGATTATCATCTATTGGGAGTACTGTTGACCACTGGGTCAGATTTACTGTTGAGTCTGAGAAGTAAGATACAAGCAGGAGAAGTTGGGAGATTATTCATTCCTGGAGTTGAAGTATAACTGCATTTTTGACCATCCCTTTTCCAGATGGTCAGATCTTTATGGTAAGAGACTGCCTATGTGGATTGAAGGTGAAGGTTTCTTTGTTCGGTATCACATCTTTGTGAGCATCAACTACTACTAATGCCCCGTACACACGGTCGGACTTTGTTCGGACATTGCGACAATAAAATCCTAGGATTTTTTCCGACGGATGTTGGCTCAAACTTTTCTTGCATACACACGGTCACACAAAGTTGTCGGAAAATCCGATCATTCTGAACGCGGTGACATAAAACACGTACGTCTGGACTATAAACGGGGCAGTGGCCAATAGCTTTTGTCTCTTTATTTATTCTGAGCATGCATGGCACTTTTTCCGTCAGATTTGTTTACATACGATCGGAATTTCCGACAACGGATTTTGTTGTCGGAAAATTTTATAGCCTTCTCTCAAACTTTGTGTGTCGGAAAATCCGATGGAAAATGTGTGATGGAGCCTACACACGGTCAGAATTTCCGACAACAAGGTCCTATCACACATTTTCCATCGGAAAATCCGACCGTGTGTACGGGGCATAACAAGGACTCTATAGACTTAGCTTACCAACTCTAACTGCTTTGCGCTATTTTTCCGTTTATTCTTTATTGCAGTGTTTGCACCTCATCTGAATAGGTCTGTTTATGTATATTTAGAAATATTAGCGCTGCACTGTTTTTATAAATTATAGGGGCATTTTTTAAAATAAACCTATTGCTATTTAGATGGATTTCCTTTTCCACACTTATGCCGAGTACACACGAGCGGACTTTACGGCAGACTTTGCCCGGCGGATGGGATTTCGTCGGACAATTCGATCGTGTGTGGCCTCCAGCGGACTTTGTTTTCTCAAAAGTTGAACGGACTTAGATTTGAAACATGTTTCAAATCTATCCGACGGACTCAAGTCCGGTCGAAAAGTCCGCTCGTCTGTATGCTAGTTCAACAGACAAAAAGCCATGCTAGGGCAGCTATTGGCTACTGGCTATGAACTTCCTTGTTTTAGTCATCACGTCATCATGTACGAATTCGACGGACTTTGGTTGATTGTGTGTAGGCAAGTCCGTTCATTCAGAAAGTCCATCGTGAAGTCCATCGAAAAGTCCGCCGGGCAAAGTCTGCCATAAAGTCCGCTCGTGTGTACGCGGCATTAGTCAAGTGACACCTGCAGGATTGTCACATGGGGTGGTTGGCGGGAGGAGGTAGTTATGTAGCATGTGCAGACAAAATGGCAACACAGAACAATGTGAATTAGCCAGCATACTGCTGCCACTATGAAGGAGGAAATAATATGCGCTGGCAGGATCACCATTTATTCACCCTACTCTGATCCCTTTTTGAAATAAATGTTCACCGGGGGCGCATGCGCGGCGCGATGAGGGGAAGACGCGAGTAGCTTAAGTTCCGTCGGACCCGCTCACAGCAGGCTCAAAATACCAGGGCAAAACAGCACAAACGGCGGCGAAAACAACACCTATACCGGGGCAACATCCCCGCTCCTGCCTACAAGGAGATCCAGGCATTTAAAACGCTCAAAACATAACCTGACGAACTTTCTCCTTGACACTGCTTCCAGACAAAGCAGGAAGATGTCCCAAGATGGCGCCGGCGCCAGCTCTCGTGCCAGCACACAGGGGAAACATCCATCCATCCATCCAAACATCTCAACTAACGATGGGAACTGTGAGTATACCTCTCCCCTTTCCAAGGCTGATTTAGATGCCAGTCTGACTGTAATCTTTGATAAACTGGTAGACAAGATAGAAAAAGAAGTACACAAATCCACTGAGGCCTTGTCCCAGGAGATAGCAGGCATTGGCAGTCGCACAGACATCCTGGAAACAAAACATGACGAAGTCTCACTCGCCCATATTGATTTAAGGAAAGATTATGAATCGCTTGCTGACAGCTTTGCTTTAATGCAAGCTCAAGTCGAAGATCTCGACAATAGAAACAGACGACATAACAATAGATTACGTGGAGTCCCTGAATCGGTCACAGATCTCATGCCCACAGTCTCCAAGATTTTTCATAACCTCCTCCCAGACAAACCGCTATCCGCATTTACATGCGACAGAATACACAGAGCACTACGCCCTAAACCCACTTCTGATAAACCTCCCAGAGATATTATTATGTGCATGAAGGATTTCCTGGTTAAAGAGGACATCATGCGCGCTGCGAGAAACTCGCCCAATATTGCCCTGGATGGTTTAAAAATACAAATTTACCCAGATATCTCCCCTGCCACGTTGGACAGAAGACGCAGGATGAAAGAGGTCACTAATATTTGTTGTAATATGTTGTAATATGTTCACCGATTTATGTGGGACATTGTTGTGTGTATGTACACATGCAGTCAATGTTGACCGAATGGTTGATTTGTCCAACTGAATTTTAACAGCTGAAGACTCTTTGATGTGTTAATCTCATGCAAGTCTACCTAGGTGTGTGAGGTGAGGTATGGTCTGGAAACCTAATTGAACATTTCAAAGGGTACATTGTTTAAAGGACCATAGTAGAAGTATTAATTGATGGTAATTAGACCTGAGGGGGTAACAATGGGATCAGGAAGTGTTTTGGGTTGGCCTAGCGGAGGCTCCCTCCTGTGGGGCTAATTTATCAGGAGGGCTTGTGGATATGCAGGAATGTAGGTATTCCAAAAGGTATTCAAAAGGGTGTTCAGGTGATATACACATATCTAAAGGGGACTTGTTGATGTTGATATGCGGGAGTGCAAATTGGGGTGGTTCACGGCTGTTCACGGCTGGGGGTTGTTGTCTGTTTGAAAGACTCAAAGTCCTAAATTGAAAGGCCAATCAAATTGCTCAGCCATTCAACATTTAGTGTATATAACACAGCATTCAGTCTATAGGTTTTGGGAGAGTGAGGCTCGTCTGTGTATGAGTGTACAGTCTCCTCTGTCGGATTTCTTTGTCATCTGTGGACTTTGGACTTTGTTCTGTGTTGGAAGTCTATAAAGTGCATCTCTCTGGAAGAATTGGGTTGCTGCGGAAGAGTACTTATTAATTATCTAAACACCCAATACATACATATATTCGATCACAACATTTGGTGCCGTGACATGTGACCAGAAGAGCATTTTCGGACTTAGTAACAGAAGTCGGTGGTGACAACAATCCTGTGAGTTGGACAGAAGTCTGATGAAGAACCAAGAGCTGTGCTGTGACTCTATTGTCTGGTTGTGACATAAGAGAGTCTAGATTACAAAATTTAACAAGTTGGGAACCCCAGAATTATTCTCTGGAGACTGGAAACAACAAAAAAAGGACTGTCGTGTACCAGAAGACCTGAACTGGAATCTGAAGGAGTAACTAATGCGGTGAGTAAAATATTTCCTTTTTTTTAATTATTAGTAATATAGTCAAAATGCTTACTCAGTGTGAAGCCAGTATCAGTTCTGATAAAGTTAACAGATGGGTATTAAAATGTATTAAGCGCCATGGCGGTCCTTATGAAATTCCAGAAAAATGTAAGCAGACGTGGACGATGATGAAGGAATTTTTAGAGAAAAATGTTTTTGATAGCAAAATTTCAGAAAGTAAAAGAAAAGGTTGTATTATACAGGGCTTGTTATCTTGCTGTCTAACAATGGAAAGTTCTTTGAATAGTAAGGTTGAGGAAATTACCCAGTTACAGAAGGCAGTTGATAATAGCAACAATGTTTGTGAGAGGTTACAAAACCAATCAGACACCGAGACAGTAAATTTAAAATTGCATGCGGTTACGATTGGAGAAGCTTTACTTGAGAAATCTAAACGTTGTGATGAATTATCAGAGGAAAATGAGAGATTAAAATTAAGAATTATGGAATTAGAGAAGAGATCTCAGGAATGCAGATATGCATCAAATCTTGGATTCAGCAATCTGCAGCAAACAGAACCTCATATTGAATCTGATAATGCATTACCAGCTGCCCCCACTGTGACTACCACAGTTTATAACAATAATAATAATACAGGTGAAGTTCAGCTTGTAATGAAGCCATTGAAACCAAAATTATTAGACGCAATTCTTAAAGAAATAGGAATGGTTCCATACCATGATTTAAACAGATTTTTAAAATGGTTTTGTGACGTGCAGCAAGTCAGAGATATGTACAATCTCAACCCATCTGACTTAGAAAGAGTTTTGCAACATTCTGTAGGAAGTGGTCTTTGGATGAGAATTAAACAAATCTGTATTCAGCCTCTGAGGACAAGGGACATATTACTGGAATTATTATGTGTTTTGTATGGTGTACGTTCTGATGTTACTATTCATGGAAAGATCCAACAAATGCAAAATGAATCTCCCTATGAATTGTCACACAGGATAGCAACTATTATGGAATTATTGGTCGGTAATAATCTTACATTTGAGCGTGGGGGCTTGATACATATGAGTATGTTTCTAGATGCGTTGCATGAAGATATCAAACAAAATATTTTATTAGTTACCCCAAATCCTCATGATTTAAAAGACATATTGTTGAGAGCAGACCATTTATGGAGAAAGTCAAATGAGCAGGCTGTCAAAATTGATTTAGCCACATTGTTTAGGACAAATACTGAGCATAAAGATCAGAAGATAATATCCTATGATGACACCCAGAGAGGACACTCCGGGTCAAACATAGGTGATATTAATATGAAAAACAGAGCTGAACAAAATAATAATAAGAAAAGGTCCAAGACTTGGATACCGTTTTCTCAATTAAAACAGAAATATGACCAGCTGAAAATTGAGTATGATAAGATGAGAGGGGAACGTGATAAATTATTACAGCAGTTGAAGGGGGTACAGAGTGTCATGAATGTACAAGATGTACATTCTCCAGATCTGTTTTTGAATGCAGATGACACTTCTCTAGCAGTGGGGGTGAATTAGCTCCAAACTGTAAACGTGTAAATAGTGTTTTGTTTTAACTTCAAACAATGTTTAAGGACCTTGCTAATTAGTTTTGTTGGAGAGTTTTGTTTTTCAGGGATGTCTGAAGATGCTTGCATGTGAATAGCAGAAGTCTGAAATTGAATAGTGGTGGAGAATTATGGGAGAAATGCTGAATAGACAATATATCACTATACATGGAATTATAAAGCATTCATGGACTCTCTCGAAATTCATCAAGCAATGGACCTTTTTTTTCTTTTTTCTTCAACGCCCTAATTTTTTAATTTTTCTCCCTTTTCCTGATATCTTTTGCTTTTCATTTTTTATTTTCTTTATGTTTTATTTCTTGAACTTTATCTTAAAACCAAAGAGAAGCATTTTAACTTAAAATAATTTTCATAACATCTGTACATATTACACAATGCGTATTGATCAATATATTTGACATCTAAGGTGAGATGCTGCACAATGGCTTGGCATAGCATAAATTATAGTATGTTGGGTGGTTTTCCTAAATTTATAAGAGGGGTGAGTGAAATTCATCACTCTAGTCATGATTTGAAACTTTGTTGATTCAGTTGTTTATAATATGCTAAAGGCTATGACATATATGGATGAAAAAGAAGTTTCTACCTTTCATGGTGAAGATACTGGCAAGAATTTCCACTGCCGCTTTGTCTGGACAGAAGATCTGATAAACACTGATGTCAAGCTGATTCTATCTGAACCATCGTGTGGGGGTATATGTATATGTTGGTATACCATTCAAGTGTAATTATGGACTGAATGATCCAAGTAACTGCTTTATTGAAGACAATGAGGGGTCGGCCTACAGCAAACCACAAAAGCAAATTGTGGCTGGCAATCAACAAATTCTGATACTTGACAGGTACACATCCCAGTCATCATTGTTCAAATAGGAAATGGAAAGAAGCAGATGTGAATTGTAAAATGCTTGCAAGATGGACTCATGAATGTCAAGTGCAAGAAAATAGTTTGAAGCACAGTTTTTACTGCCATATCCAAACCTATTGACCTTGAAAGTGAGTGCTGGTACATTGATCGTTCTTCTTGCTATAAAGATGAAAGTAGAGTGTTTGCGTAAAAGCATCTTTAAAAATGGAAAGCTTGAGCCTGGAGATGGAAAAATCCTGGACTTATGTGGATTGGAGTTCCCAGAGCATACCAAGTTTACTTTCAGTGAGATGGTGAGAGATGTGATGAAGTCAGACCGAAGGATGGACTGTGACATCAGCTCGTCTTTGCGCAATATTCAAGATCTTGATGTGATATAAGGCCTAACAGCTATATGGGCCACTGATGTTTACCAAATTCTTTTCCAGTCATGGTCTAAAAGTTATATTATCTAATAACTGTTTCATGGGGATATTTTAGAGGCTGGCGAAGAGAGATGTAACCAGTTTCAACTTCATATTTTATATGAGCCATTGTAAAGCATCCAGTACCTTAAATCGTAATGATATTTTTTGTTGTTTGATTTATGGGTCAGTTCTAGTAGATAGAACCGACCCAAGTGGGGGTATATGTTGTAATATGTTGTAATATGTTCACCGATTTATGTGGGACATTGTTGTGTGTATGTACACATGCAGTCAATGTTGACCGAATGGTTGATTTGTCCAACTGAATTTTAACAGCTGAAGACTCTTTGATGTGTTAATCTCATGCAAGTCTACCTAGGTGTGTGAGGTGAGGTATGGTCTGGAAACCTAATTGAACATTTCAAAGGGTACATTGTTTAAAGGACCATAGTAGAAGTATTAATTGATGGTAATTAGACCTGAGGGGGTAACAATGGGATCAGGAAGTGTTTTGGGTTGGCCTAGCGGAGGCTCCCTCCTGTGGGGCTAATTTATCAGGAGGGCTTGTGGATATGCAGGAATGTAGGTATTCCAAAAGGTATTCAAAAGGGTGTTCAGGTGATATACACATATCTAAAGGGGACTTGTTGATGTTGATATGCGGGAGTGCAAATTGGGGTGGTTCACGGCTGTTCACGGCTGGGGGTTGTTGTCTGTTTGAAAGACTCAAAGTCCTAAATTGAAAGGCCAATCAAATTGCTCAGCCATTCAACATTTAGTGTATATAACACAGCATTCAGTCTATAGGTTTTGGGAGAGTGAGGCTCGTCTGTGTATGAGTGTACAGTCTCCTCTGTCGGATTTCTTTGTCATCTGTGGACTTTGGACTTTGTTCTGTGTTGGAAGTCAATAAAGTGCATCTCTCTGGAAGAATTGGGTTGCTGCGGAAGAGTACTTATTAATTATCTAAACACCCAATACATACATATATTCGATCACAACAATATTCTGCAAGCAGCAAGAATAAAATATAGATGGGGTTTCCCATTTAAACTCACTATTCCATACAACGGTTCTACATACACAGTGTACAACATTATTGAGGGCAAAGAACTGCTCGTAAAATTGGGCCTACTGGAACCAGAACCCCCTAACCGTTTCCCATCAACTCCAAGACCCTCTTCAATTTGGTCTATACCGTCCTCCAGACGCAATACAAACGACCGTAGAAGTTGGCGCCAACCATTTCAAGATCAAGCCCCCTGAATACATCCCACGCCTAACCACCTACTGGAAATTTTTGTTTATGGGCTAAATATATATTTTTTTCTCTCTAAGAAAAATGGAATGACTCTTTTTTGATTTTTCTGGTTTCTTTTTTCCTTTTATTTTCCAATCAACACTGTCTGTCGGGCTCCTCAGTTCGATTGTCTTCATAAACTGAATCACATACATCTCCGGTAACCCCTATCCTCTGAGGACGGAAGGAACCTTGATACCTATAACGCTTCTTCCACCCCCCCCTTTTTTTTTTTTTTTTTTCTACTACTTCCTTTCTCCCCCTACTCTTCCCTCCCCCCTTTTTCCCCCCTTCCCCTCCCCTCCCCTAACCTACTCACCCCCTGGTAACAATTTCTTACTGTTTTAAGCTAATTTAATCAAAAAGCCTATGTGGTCCGCCGCCGCTGGATTGTCCCCCCTCCTGCTTTTGCGGTAACTGCAGCACCCTTACTTGTAGGGGTGTTGCACCTGGCCATGATTGCAGGTCTAGGACAGATTTGTCCTTCAAAAATGATGTTCAGTGACAAGAAAATTCTTGTCCCAATGTTCTTTTATTTCTTTATGTTGTTACATATTATATTCGCCCTTAAGGCCAATGGAAAATTTTTCTCCAAAATTGGAAGTTATTGTATTTTTTTTCAGTTACAACAGATAAAACAATGTTATGTTTATCTTTGCTACTACGGGATAATTTCAGGGTATGATATGCAATTCAGGTTGTTTCACCAAAAATCATCACATATCTCCCCCCAACTCCTAAATATCCTCGACATAATATTTTCTGAATATACTCCAGAACTCTATATTTTTATACTACTCTATATATATAAGTTTGACTCTTTTCATAAACAACATCTTTTACCTATAACCAATGGTCCTTAAAGTATTATCACATAACCTACAAGGTTTTAACTCACCCCATAAATGGAAAAAAGCCTTCCAACACTATAAGAGACTAGGGTCTGACATCATTCATGTGCAAGAAACACACTTTTCTACTACTAATCACCCAAACTATTTTAACAAGACCTATAACCAGTATTATTATACTACATTCCATAACAAAACTAGAGGTGTGGCCATTTTTATTCGTAATACCATTGTCTTTGATATACAAAATATATATAAAGATCTAGATAGCCGCTATATCATTATTAAAGGACAAATAAATAACAAAGCAATAACTATAGCATCTATATATGCACCTAATGAATCTCAATCTACTTTTTTATAAACTTCTTCGAAAATCTAGACAACTATAGCTCTCTCCACATAATTTTGGGTGGGGACTTTAACCTAACCTCACACCCGACCCTTGATAGAAGCAGGACATCATCTTCCTCCAAAGCGTTTTCTAAATCATTGAACCGCTCCCTAAACAAATTCCAACTGGTTGACTCTTGGAGGGCCCATAATGTTGGAATCAAAGCGTATACACACTACTCTCATCCCCATGAAGTCTATGCCAGACTCGACTATATATTCTGCACTCCCATCTTGTTAGTCAACTCCTCCAAAGCTCTTATTCATCCCTGCCCATGGTCGGACCATGACATCACCTCATTTGACACATCACATATTGGACTTTTGCCCTCCCCCTACAATTGGCGACTAAATGATTCAATTTTAACTGACCCATCAATAACACAAGCTATCACATCACATATTGAAAACTATTTTATAGAAAACGCGGTAGATTACACTCCCCTTACAACACTCTGGGTAGCACATAAAGCCGTTATCCGAGGCCATCTAATCAGCCTAGCGGCAAACAAAAATAAAGAAAGAATCTCCAACATCAAAAGTCTCACTAAAGATCTAAACTCTTTATATAATAAATTGCAACACAACTCAAATCACGAAATCACAAAACAAATACAAGACAAACGCAAGGCTTTGGACCTTATTTTATCTGCAAATACAGAAAAATCCCTCAGATTTTCAAAAGCTAAGTTTCTACTTCATAGTAATTCCCCTTCAACTATGTTTGCCAAAAAACTAAATAATGAACACAAACCCCCACATATTTACAAACTAAGAGATCAGACAGGTAACATGATTACCCACCCTCATGAAGTTCTTAAAATATTCTCCACATTTTACAAAGATCTCCTTTCCAGTCCACAACCCCCTCTCAACCAATCCGCAAAATCATGGCTAGATGATATACAATTACCTACCCTCAACTCACAACGAATAGAATTCCTTAATGCTCCATGTACAGAGATGGAGATAACCAAAATAATTAAATCCCTCAAGACATCCACCGCCCCTGGTCCAGATGGTTTCTCTTCTTCATACTATAAAAAATTCACCTCCTCATTAACACCTTACCTGACCAAACTCTTTAACCATATTCTCAACGGCAATCACTTCCCAGACGAGATGCTCCTAGCTAACCTTTCCCTTATCCCCAAACCACTGAAAGACCACTCTCTTCCCCAAAACTATCGCCCTATCTCGGTCCTTAATAATGACCTTAAAATCTTTGGGAGACTGCTTTCTGACAGATTGGCTACGGTCATTACAAATCTAATACATATTGATCAAACTGGCTTCATCCCAGGATGACAGATTGTCGATAATGTTAGACTAGTTACTAATATTATACAAGATGCTAAGATACACTCCCGCCAAGTATGTCTCCTTAGTTTAGATATCCATAAAGCGTTTGACAGCGTTATCTGGTCTTACCTTAACTTTCTCCTACCCAAATATGGAATCTCAGATAAATTCCTGCAAGGATTTAACGCACTCTACCACTACCCTCAAACCAGAATCAAAATCCCTGGACATATCTCTGAATTCTTCCCCCTTAGTAGAGGTACTAGACAAGGTTGCCCCTTATCGCCACTATTATTTGCCCTCACAATTGAACCCCTAGCCCACAAAATTAGAAACAGCATTGATATTAAAGGATACACTAAAGGAAATAAGGTTTTCAAACTCAGTTTATACGCTGATGATGCACTTATTTTTCTCACAGAACCCCTTACTTCTATCCCATCTCTCCTCAAAGAACTCCAATCTTTCCACGCTATTTCAGCACTTAAAATTAATACCAACAAATGTTCTGCCCTACCAATTAATTATACCCACGAAACGCAATCCTCATTTTCAAAAAATTTCCCATTTGTATGGTGTCCTCAGTCATTTAAATATCTAGGTGTCACAATCCCCTCATCACATAAGCTCTTGTATAAATCCAATTATATCCCACTATTTTCGCAGACCACAACCCTTTTAAAATCTTGGTCATCTTTTCACATATCATTCCTGGGCAGAATATGCGCCATTAAAATGACGATCCTTCCTAAACTCCTATATTATTTCCGTGCCCTACCAATTAATGTTCCAAAATCCAAATTGATTTCCCCTCAAAGAGAAATTAATACATTTATATGGGCGGAAAGAAAACCCAGATTTAGTTATACCCTCATGCATAGACCTCAATCAGCAGGAGGCTTAGGCCTTCCTAATTTATGGCTTTATTACCTTGCCGCCAGATTAATACAAATTACCCAATGGTTCACACCTACCAATGAATTACCTTGGAAACAATTCAAAACCATCTCTATATCCCCGTTACACCTACAGGGAATATTGTGGTCTAATTACACCTCATACAACAAACTTGTTAAATATAATACTATCATTGCTCAATTCTATCAAATATGGAATAAGTGTAAAGATACATTCAAGCTCTCATCTGACACCCCACCATTAGCTTCCTTTCTAGGTGACCCTAGATTCCCATATGCTTATAACAATAGCCAATCTTTCTCCCTTTGGATCAACAAAAATATCACCACACTTAGATCCCTTCAACTAAAATGGAAATTTGTCCCATTCTCTACATTACAAGCTACACATGGCCTACCCATTACCGAACTCCATCATTACCATATAATTAAAAATTTCTATGCCAAATATTTTTCACTCACCACACACCCCACTCACACTACATTTGAACAAATATGTATCTCATCTCCCAGAGACAGAGGCCTCATCTCAAGACTTTATAATTATCTTAGAGATTTTGGATTGCCAGATAAATCCACACCGATGCTTCATTGGGAGACAGACATGGATGTCGTACTCAATATGGAAGATTGGACCTCCATGTCAGATAATCTCCGCAAAAGTAATAAAGCTATTTCTTTTAGAGAAACCCCAATAAAAATTTTTTCTAGATGGTACCTAACTCCTTCCAAACTTCACACATACTATCCATCCATCTCTCCAAACTGTTTCAGGGGATGCTCAGAATCGGGCACTCTTTTACATACATTTTGGGGTTGCAGACATCTTAATCAAATTTGGCTCAAAGCCATTGAGATAATAAAAAACTCCTCTAATCAAAAAATATACCCACCCCTCAGATATGCTTACTGTACGCCAACATACCAAACATTCCCTCTCCCTGTATGAGACTATTCCACTCCTTGTGCAGTTCTATACAATGGATGATAGCCCTTAACTGGAAATCTGATACGCTACCCTGGCAACAAGTAATTAATAGAATGGAATCACTTAAACTCTCTGAATGGATATACCATACTCTAAATGATACAAATCATATTCACAAAAGAAAATGGTCTTATTGGAACCCTATGTAAAAATTCACTGTGATACTATATTATTTCTCTAAAATTATATATTTTTCTATTGTATTATACCGCATATCATCCCTGTATAAGCAAATTGTTAATAATTTTACTACCATGTTGATAACTTAATGTTATATTCCTTTATTATGACAAAATTTATATAATTGTTAAACACACTATGCAAATATACTTAATGTTTGTTTACTTGAACTTTCAAATAAAACTTTTGTAAACAAAAACAAAAAAAGAAATAAATGTTCACCACATATATTAAGGAAAACGCTTTTGAATGAAAGGGGATTTTTTTTTTTTTTTTTTTGTGCAATGACACTTTATTATTATACAGGATTTATATACCGCCAACAGTTTACGCATCGCTTTACAACATTACAACACTTTAAGCATACCGCACACATTATTAGGACCGATAAGGACATAGTATGACCTGTGTTGTTTTAACACATTTGCAAACACGATCATACACTAATAGCATTTTAACAAACTTGATGTGTCAAAATTAAATCAACATTCATATTGTCATTAATTACTATTACCCATACAAATCATTTTGTAGACAACCTGTAAATGGCTAATAATATAGTATAGGCAAAATGATCATATGGATAAAAAAAGTCTATATAAATAAGTCCATAAATAAAAGATGATAGGTGGAGTCCATCCAAGGGTGAACTTTAAGGGGATGTAAAGGTTCAGGGTTTAAAAAAATAAATAACAAACATGTCATACTTACCTCCACCGTGTAGCTGGTTTTGCACAGAGTGGCCCCAATCCTCCTCTTCTGGGGTCACTCAGCAGCGCTCCTGGCTCCTCCTCTTCTCGAGTGCCCCATCTGAGAAGCGCTCTCCTCTGTGGACACCTGTGCGTGTGCGTTCCCGTGTCCTGCTTTTGCCTCTATTCACACAGAAAGCAGGACTCGGCCCCGCCGCCCAGCAGCCACTCCATTGGATTTGATTGACAGCAGCGGGAGTCTTTGCCTGTGCTGCTATCAATCCATCCAATTAGGACCCGAGACATCGGCTTTTGCTGGTGTGCTCATCCCCAGGACAAGATAGAGGGGGTACAGGTAATTAAAACGGGGGCTCGGGGGGCTGCAGCATTACAGGAGGTTTTTCACCTCAATGCATAGAATGCATTGAGGTGAAAAACCTTAAGGGTTTACAACCCCTTTAAAAGCTGCAGATATTTAAAGATGTAAACAACTTAGGGCTAGCCTCTTGTGGGAGTAGAAGAGATCTCCAAAAGGTACATGCAGAGAGAAGGAGAAACAGAAAAGGGCTCTCTGTGCTGCCAGGCCTATAACAATCAGACAGCTTGAAACAAAGTTAGAGCCTCAAAATAATTCATAAGTATTTTTTCAGAGTGCACACCTTGGAATTGCACTTTAGAAAAGACAGAAATATAGAGCTGTATTCATAAATTCATATTTAACACAGTATTTCTATTTATCAGAGCACGAAATGCAGAAACAAGCTGACTTAAAAAATTAATAAATCATCTGAATGTCTGATCAAGATTTCACATACTTACATATTTCTCTGGGATGTGTTCAGCAATTCATGTGTGCTTCTGTTTTAAGTCTTCATAAATATTTCAGCAATGGAAATAATTCTTGAGACACTAGAAATGGAGGAAGCGATGTTGCAGTACATGTGATAGTTGGTCTAAACGTTTAGTCTATAGACTATAGTATATAATATATATATATATATATATATATATATATATATATATATGGAGGAAGCGATGTTGCAGTACATGTGATAGTTGGTCTAAACGTTTAGTCTAAAGACTATAGTATATAATATATATATATATATATATATATATATATATATATATATAAAGAGTTGTTAAAAGCCTTTAAATATCATTGTGTGTCAAATTAGCAGTTCTCTGACTATAGGGACCATTCACACCTATTCAAACCATTGCAATGTGTTTAATGCATGCATGTTAAGACAGCTCATTCTTTTGAATGAGTTGCCAAAACACCTTGGTGGACTGAAAATCAAACTTTCACCATTTTTTTTAACTTATACATATACAATGAGTACTAGTGCTTCCTACTCTCCGAGCAAAACCTGAGCAAGAAGAGAACCCTCTGACCTTTGTCACCAGCCAAAATTCCAGCTAATTCATCAAAAAGATCTCTCCTAATTCATTATTATACTCATTATTACAAGTCCAACTTAGTTACTGTACAAGTCAGACACTCTCATTCTCAATGAGCATTGTTCATTCCAGATCTTATGTCTGAAAGAAGAGTATTAATCTAGCTTCTCACATAATTTGATTTGTGCTTTCCTTCTTGGTTAGTATAGTACATACCAGATCCATCAGATGGAATGTTATAATAAAGTCCTATGTTCACTCCCTGTGTCTCATGCACAACCAGCTAGTATGCACTCCAAGCCTCACTCTTCAACCTGCAGCAGTGATTGCACTCCTCCTGTATTTACTGGATTCAGCAGGTCTTCACTCACTAAAGGCTTACCACTATTCTTGCAGAATTAGAAATAAAGACCGCTTCTTCCTATGTAACAAAAACATCTAATCTTCATTGGGTAAACACTTACCGTAAATAGTTACAAGTATAAAATCATAAAGTACACTTAAGGGGGTCGAGAACCACTGGTAACCTCTATCTGAAGCTGATAAAACTCTCTTCCCTGAATAGAGTTTGGCTCCCACCATCTTCCCAATGCACTTCAAAGATAGAAATCCTTTTTCAACAGAGGAATGGGGAGCCAACTTCCAACCCTCATTATCAAAATTAGATCCATTGGTCCCTCCTATCATAGCTACACAGTATTAGCCCCTACTTGTTCTGATAGAAAAAGAATATAACCTCTCATATATTATTATGCATCCCTCCATAATCAAAATGATAAATAAACTCTATTTATATAAAACACATGTGTCAGACTAAATCTGCATACAATGTATACAGATACAAAAAATATGTCCTAAAAAATTGGCCTAATTATACATACAAGCAACCACAATCACAGTCTGATGTACTTAACCACTTTTTATGCTGACCAATACTTTTTTTTTTTTTTTTATAAAGTTTTTTATTTGCCAAAATAGTCATACATCTTATTCGCAATTGGTAATATGCAAGGATATACATGTTACATTCCAGATTGCATTCAGAAACAAATCCTGCATACAAATAATAATTATATATTACATTGCGTTTGTCATGGCTCGTTAAATCATTGGCTGTTTTCTTGAAACTCAGGACCACCTTATCTTAGCCCAAACAGTTGTATAGAACAAAGGCTGTAGGATATTCAGATAAAGTAACTAGTGGGAACTATCCCACATAAAAATAAAGTAAAATAAAATAACCGAAAAACAAAGAACTAGAGAGAAAGCAAAACTTTTTTTTTTTTTTTATATTATTTCCTCTTTCCCTCTTTTGTGCTGTGTGCTGCTGTGATTCATCTCCCCACTAGATCTATTAATTACTATCCAATGGTTCACCAGTATCCTACAGAATTACTAGGTGGATTGTAGCGTGTTTTCAGAGTTAATCCATCTCCCCCATACTTTATTAAATTTTTTTCTTGATCCTCTAGACTCATATGTCATTTTATACATGGTGATGTTGGCGTTAACCAAACCTTTCCAGGCATTCAAAGTAAGATGATCTCTCCTGATCCAATGAAGTACAATCAGTTTCCTTGCATAGTAAAACAATAGTCTTAGTAGTGTTCTCGTATTATTACTCATAACTTCAACTTCTATGATCCCTAAAAGACCCAGCAGAGGGCTGCATATGTTCGGTATATCTAAAGTATCAGCAATAAATTGAGTCACCTGAGACCATAGTGGCCTAACTCTGTCACATTCCCATACCATATGTATAAAAGAGCCCTCTTCTTTTAAGCATTTATGACAAATAGGGTCTTCTTTCTTTCCCATTTTATAGAGTCTCAAAGGGGTATATTACATCTGATGTAAGTACCTTAGCTGTATTAATTTGTCCCTAGCAGAGATAACTGTGGGCAAGTATGACGCTAGAACATTTTCCCATTGGCCTTCTGTAATTTCTGGTATGATCTCTACCCATTTTTCTTTAAGTTTACTTTCTCTAGGATTCTTTTTTTCCTGAAGTGTATGGTAGTATGTAGAAATTCGTTTAGTATGATCTGGAGTAGCCAGTAATCTTTCTATCATAGAGTTTTCCAATGTCACCGGTCCAGCCCCAAATTGAACGTACGCAGCGTGTCTCAGTCTAGTAAATTGGTATTCCCAGGTCTCTGGGATATTTAGTTCTCTTCGCAATAGCGAGAAGGTTTTTAGTTCCCCATTGATATACAGTTGGTGTAAGTATGTGAGCCCAAATTTAGACCATCTAAATCCGTCTTCTAAATTAAAGAATTCTTTCAGGTTGGGATTGAACCACAGTGGCGCATTGGGGGATAAATGTAGGGAGTTATCTGTTATATGTTTCATGCAAATATCCAATACCTTTTTTGCAGATTTTAGTATCTCCTTGCCCCCTACGGTGGGGACTTCTCCCCTGTAAAAGAAGTTCAGTAATGTTTCATATGATGTGACCGTTGCTGCTTCAATTGCAACCGCAGCGTTATTTAGTTGTGGGAACATTCTCCAATGGATGAATACTAATTGGGATGCTAAGTAATATAGTCTCAGGTCAGGTATCGCCAGACCACCTCTGTGAACAGGTAACTGCAACACCTCAAGAGAGACTCTTGCTGCTTTATTGCCCCATAAAAAGGATGTTAATAGGGAGTTTATGTGTTTGAAAATTCTTTTTGGGATATAAATTGGGGCGTTAGAGAGGATGTACAAGAATTTCAGAAGGAAGATCATCTTAAATAAGCTAGCCCTGCCATAGAGTGTAAGTGGAAGGTCCTTCCATTTCTGTATTCTGTCCCTAAATGCTCTGATGATAGGCCATAGGTTGTCCTCGATGAACGAATCTACTGGTAATTTGATCACTACTCCCAGGTATTTAAATTTCTCCACAATAGCCAGGGGACACTGGGCTGGGAGTATTAAGTCTGGTTGTGAGTCTATCGGGAAGAGGACTGATTTGGTCCAGTTGATCCTGAAGCCAGAGAAATTCCCGAATTCCCGGATCAACGAGACCGCCGTGGCCAATGACTGCTCCGGATCTCTCAGGTATAGGAGCATGTCATCAGCATATAATGACACACGCTCCTCCAGTTCTCCCACCTTGAGCCCCTGTATCTTGACATTAGATCTAAGTGTAGCCGCCAATGGCTCTATGGCCAGAGCAAACAGAAGAGGAGACAGGGGGCAACCCTGTCTCGTTCCCCTATAAATCTTGAAAGGTGCGGAAATAGAGCCATTCACTCTAATGCTCGCCCTGGGGTCTTTATACAAAAGTTTAATCCATGAGATGAATTTTGATCCGAACCCCAGCTTGCCTAAAAGCGAAAATAGGTAGTTCCACTCTACAGAGTCGAACGCCTTTTTGGTGTCTAAAGACGCCACAACTCTCTTTCCTTTATTATCATGAGGCGTCTGGAGGTTAACATATAGTCTACGTAGATTCATTTGGGTGGAACGTCCGGGTATAAATCCAGTTTGATCTGAATTAATTAGGTTGAGGATCACCGACTGCAACCTACCAGCCAAGATCTTGGCCAGTATCTTGACGTCGGTATTTATCAAAGAAATTGGCCTGTATGACTCACACTCCTGTAGATCTTTTCCTGGCTTAGGTAACACTATAATTAATGCTTCCCTCATAGACTCTGGTAATATGCCTTCTTTCTCTGCAGTTATAAAGACTTTTTGTAGTATTGGTACTATCTGTTCTTTATGCAACTGATACCACTCAGCTGGAAATCCATCCAAGCCAGGAGATTTACCCGGCCTGAAGGATGAGATTGCAGCACCAATCTCCTCCGTGGATATCTGCTGATCCAGGAGTTCTCTATCTTCCCGTGTTAGAGAGGGCAGTGTTAAATTGGCAATATACCTTTCCAGTTCTTGGTCAGTGTGCTGGGTTTGCGTCTGGTAAAGATTCTCGTAGAAGTCTAGAAAAGCGTTTAGAATCCCTTGGGCCTCCTCAACTACCTCACCATTTAGTTTCTTTATCTTACCTATCGAGACCGGTGCATAAAGTGGGCTTGCCAAAAAGGACAATAGGCGTCCACTCTTATCGCCGAACTCAAAAAAAGATCTTGCCTGCCGTATTCGTGTTTTTTCAGTATGTTCAGTTAATAGTAAGCAATATTGTCGTGTTTTTTCTTGCCAAAGTCGATATCTACCTGGAGATGAGTCAAGGATATATTCTTTTTCAGCCTCCAAGGCGCCAATTTCTGCATCTTTCATATCTGAGTTAAGTGCCTTGGTGAAACTTCTTGTTTCCGATGTAAATACCCCTCTCATAGTTGCCTTAAAGGCATCCCATTGAATAGCTAATGTGGTTTCCTTCCCATTCTCCTTCCAATAGTGCCCTATATTCTCTTTGCATTTTATGGTGACATAATCCTCTTGGAGCCATTTTGTATTCATCCGCCATTGTCTCCTTCCCCGTGGAGCTCTCAAATCTAGAGTGACCTCCAACGGGGAATGATCTGATATAGCTCTAGGGAGATATCTGATGGCAGTTATGTAAGGAAGGCCATCTATAGATGACAGTGCCAAATCTATTCTGGAGAGTGTCTTATGGGTCTCAGAGTGACATGAGAACTCCCTAACTCCAGGGTTCCGTTCTCTCCAAACGTCAGTGAGTGCGTAACTCTCTAACCAGGAGGATAAATTATGTCTGGACCCGGAAACATTCCCATGTCTGTCCAGAGCCCCATCCGACACTGCATTGAAATCTCCTAAGAGTAATAATGGGCCTTGAGCAATTAGTATAGCTTCTTTAATTATTTTGTCTAATATCGGCAAGGAGAATGGTGGCGGAACGTACACACATACCAATGTTAGAGATACATTATACATTCGGCATACCAGGATAGCATATCTACCGTTCGGATCTAGTTTGACTTGCAAAATTTGCGCAGCCGCATTTTTGGTAACTAAAATAGCTACTTCCCTAGAGTATGTTGAGTATTCAGCATGCAAAACTCTCATCACGTTCGTTTTTTTTAGTGCCATAACCTTAGATCCCTGCAGGTGTGTCTCCTGCAACATTATGATATGGGGTTTGTATCGTTTTATGAAATCAAAGATGAGAGATCTCTTAATCTTGGAATTCATACCACGCACATTCCAAGATAGCAACTTTATCTTACCCTCCATACGTATGTACAAGTGAACAATTGCAGGGTAACAACGAGTAATTGTTAGCCAGTCTCATTCCCATTGAGTAGATCCCCTGTGAGGAGAGAATAAAACACATCAGCAGCACACAGCACGAACTAAGATTAACCAGTAACATAGGCCCCTTCCCCCCTCCCTGCACACACACCCAACCTGTTGTGTGCCTGTCTCCCATAACAAAAAGGCAGAAGAATTAAAGTGACCGCAGGGGGTCACAGTTTTCTAAGAAGAACAGAGTCACCTTATCTTCGACCAACAGAAATAAAATATTTTTATCTTTCCCCTTCTCCTCTCCCTTACCTCCCCTTCTCCTCCTCTCCTAAGAGAGGAAAGCGAAAACAAAACAAAATTCTTTTTTTTTTTGGGGGGTGAAGGGAAATGAGAGAAAAACAACATCCAAAAAACAGGGGAAAAAAAAAAAAAAGAGAAGAAAAAGGGGGAAAAACCTGATGCAGTTCGACCAGGGGGGTATCTCCGTAGCTGATATCAGTGGAAGGTGATATAATTGAGTAGAGGAAAGGAGAGGGAAAAAAAAACTCTTCTATCAGAAAAAAAAGAAAACCTCTAACAATAAAAAGTATAGTTGCTCAAAGTAGGAGCCAAAACCTCTGTGTCCTCCACTTTCCTCTTCCTCTCCCTCCAATGTTCTTGTTCCTTCTCACTCTGACATCAAAAACAGCTTACTTAAGTGATGTTATAAATTGTATGCTGCATCTGCCGGGACTTTATGTCATTTTATTGTTGTAGTGTCAAAGATTATCTTGATCATGGATATTTCTTCACCCTAGCATAGGTAGTCCTAGAGTAGTCATCATGTGTATTCCACATCCTCTTCTTACTCAGTTACCGTTATTTATTTGGGCTGCGGCGTCCTCTGGAGTCCAGCCATCTTGAGGCCTCCGTGGGGTTAGTAAAGAACGAGGTCTTCCCCCCCATCTACTACTCTTAGTTTCGCCGGGTATAACATGCTGTAGGGAAGATGTAGGTCTCGGAGTCTCTTCTTTACATGAATGAAGCTATCTCTCTGTATTTGCGTGGCCGCAGAAAAGTCAGGATAAATGGATATACGGTTTCCATTGTATTGCAATTCACCTCCATTGCGTGCAGCTCTGAGTATGCTTTCTCTGTCTCTGAAGTGTAATATGCGTGCAATCATAGGGCGCGGATGTGCTCCAGGGGGAGGAGGTTTGGAAGGTATCCTGTGTGCCCTTTCTATAGCAAACAATCTGGAAAATGTAGTGTCAGCCATATTATCTTTAAGCCAAAGTTCCAGAAAGTCTTCTGGCTGTGTTCCCTCAGCTTTTTCAGGAAATCCTACAAAACGGACATTGTTCCTTCTCTGTCTGTCTTCCATGTCTCCCAGCTTATCAGTGTGCGCGTTTATTTCTTTATGTAGATATTGTACTTTCCCCTCCATAGGCCGCACCACATCCTCCATGTCACTGATTCTTTGCTCAGCTTCAGAGGTCCTCTCTCTAATGGTCTGCACATCCTGCTTTAGGAAGGACATTTCTGCTCTCATCCCATCAATATGCTCAGTTAAAGTAGTTTGGCATGTGTAAATGGCCTCCATAATTTGCTTTAAAGAGAGTTCTTCCGCATTAACTGTTGGTTCTGTGACTATATCATCGCAGGGGAGTCTATCTAGGGAGAAACCTCGTTTTCTGCCTGGAGATCTGCGTGGAAGCGGGCTTACCTTCCCAGGCTGTGATGGTGTCTTTTCAGCTCCGCTCCGTTTTGTGCTGCTGGGGCCTTGTTCCATCGCCTCGTGTGCGGCGCCATCTTGGCTTCCCCAGGCATAGCGTGACAGACGTTCCGCAGCCGGTTCCATGGAAGCCGGCCCGTACTTAACCATATCCAAGTGTTCCTTAGGGTCCAGTGAGCAAGAAGGTGCCGGTATCGTGCAGGATCCGTGTCTCTGACACTCAGGATTAAGGCAGAATGTTGCGTCCCGGCCGGAGCTCCTGTGAAGAGCTGTTCACATGTCCGCTGCTAGCTCCGCCCCCCGACCAATACTTTTTTAGATCCATACAAATCATGTAAAAAAATGATATTACAATGCAAATTAAGGCCTGTAGAGGCTGCAGCCCTGGGCAATACATAAATTTTCTCTTCTTCTGATCAAACATATGGTCACCTTCTCTCCACTTTGTTATATCTTTCTGTCTGGCTAAAAATTTCAATATGCATTTAAAATAATGCTGATGGCTGGAGTGGTGTTCCTCAGACACTCTTCCACATGTTTGATCAGGGTTCACTTTGTCTGGCCCACATTACAATCAATAAATAACATAGGCACTACTAAAAGTCAGGAATTCCTTTATCTTGTAATTCATCCCAGTACTATTCGATTTGGATACGCCTCCTATTTTCTTTAGCATGTCTACAGGCACAGTAATTATGACAGTGCCTGAAACTCCTTTCCCCTGTAAAAAGTCCTTATTTATTTATGTATTTATTTATTTATTTGTTCTTCTCTTACGTATAGCTTCTAACATATCTTTCAGACTGGGGGCCCATTTGGGGTAATATACTTCTTAAAAGGAGGTCTTTTCTAACTATGGGCCAATATTTTCTGATTGTACCAATGAATATTCCTTTATTTTTATAAAAATGGAATACACAGATTGGGGATTCTTCCCCTGTGTTCCTACCCTTGTCTCCCAAAAGGGTTTTCCTATCAACATCTAGGCCTCTTTAAAAGCCTTTTCTATGGTTTTAGGACTCTTTCTAGAAACTTCCATTTAAGCCCCTCAGACTGTTGTCTGTAATGAAGAAACTGTCCCTTTTGAATTCCCTCTATCTAGGTGTGGTGGTGACAATTATCAGTAGGAAAATATCAGCTTCTGAAAAACCTCCATGTGGACCCTCCCATCCAATATCTTTACTATATATAGTGGTGAATTCAAGGTTTTTTCATCCCGGATTATCTAACAGTTTAATGAATTCCTGTACAGATTTCTCCATACCCCCACCTGTCATGTACCAGAATAGACCAGAACTGTGTGGACTGCAATAGAGGAAACCCAGACGTGTATAAGTGAAAATATAAATGATTTATTAAAGATAAACAAATAAATATAACACAACCACCTCCAATATCACTCAGTGCACCACAACCAATACAAAATAGAACCCCACAAATAATAATAATAACAGAACAAATATATACAAGTAAGGGAAATACTGAGATCATAAACAGAGTCAGGCCAGAGTCTTCAAAGGGAGGCCAGCAGCTGGGGAAGGGAAACAAACAGGACAAGAGAGGATGGATGGATCACAGGAGGGATGGGTCAGATGCAAGGCTCAGGTTCCAGAGCAAGGAAATAGACAAGGAACAGGATCAACAGGCTCCAGGAATCAGGTCTCAGGTACAGGAATCAGGTTTCAGGAATCAGGTAAACAGGATGCAGGCTGCAGGTCAGGGCTCAAGAACAATACCAAGGCAAGATGTGTGTGCACCTGCCGGGTATTTAGCAGCTGCTAATTAAATTCAGGTGTTACCTGTCTGCAGAGAGGAATACCTGCTCCATACTGCCAGGATCCCTCCGCTGGTGGACGCCAGTACTGCGGCCCAAAGGTGACAAAATACCAGCAGGGAAAAGCTCTTCTGACAGCTCCAAACTGCCAGGAGACACCTGCTGGTGGACCTCAGTACTGCACGCCAAATGATCGATATTACCAGTGGAGGGGACCTTTCCTGACAGTACCTCCCCTCGAAGGAGCGACCTCCGGATGCTCCAACTAGCCATTGCTGGGGAAAGTCCATAGTGTCCAGCCAGGCAGAGGGCACCTCAAGCTGGGCAGGGGGCACTTCAAGCTGGGCAGCGGGCGGTGGCACATCAGGCTGGGTAGCAGACAGGAACACACCAGGCTGGGCCGGGGACAGGAACATGCCAGGCTGGGCAGCGGGCAGGAACACACCAGGCTAGGCAGCGGACAGGAACACACCAAGCTGGGCAGTGGACAGGAACACACCAGGCTGGATAGCGGACAGAAACACATCAGGCTAGGCAGCATACAGGAACACATCAGGCTGGGCAGCAGACAGGAACACATCTGTTAGGTACCTGGTAGTAGAGCCTTACTTGTAGGAGAAGACCTCTCATACAACGCTGGTTCAGGAGCCACTGGAGTGGGGACAGTGGTCTCCTGAGCACAGTGGGGTAGGAGTGCCTGTAGAGCAGAGTCTCTGATGCTGAAGTGATGCGAGATCCCACAGGGATGGATGGACTGCAGATCAGGTGGAGACTGGAGGCAGAAACCGGAACACTTGGAGATGCGGAGATCACTGGAGCTGAAGCTGAAGGTGCAACAGCAAGAACAACAGCAGGCACAAGCAGGGTCAGACGGTCTGGGTCAGCAAGGATATGAGACAGGCAATAACAGCAGGCAGAGGCAGAGTCGGTAGGCAGGCAGAGATCGGTAACGGTATCAGGCAGCAGTAGAAGAGTAGTCAGGCAGGCCGGGTCGGATGGGAGCGGGACGGATGGTCAGATAAGCCGGGTCAGATAGGTAACGATCAATCAGGTGCAGATTTACAGGAATCACAGAGCTGAGACGAAGCAGCAATGTGCCAGAGGCACAGGGGAACTTTTATGTGCACTTTGGCGGCAAACCGGCGCTATCGCGAACGCGCGCACGCCCGTACGCGTGCAGTTGCACACGCACACGCGCCCTAGCGCCACGTACCCGCGCGCGCCCTAGCGCCGCGTTGACGCCCGGGAACAACAGGAGCTTGCTGCAAGGTTCATAACGGAGCGCGCCAGTGCATAGGCGCATGCAAACGCCCAGGTCTGTCGCCAATGGTACCCTGACATTGCCCCCCCAAGGGGCAACCTCCGGGTGCCCAAAAGCCTTTCTTTTTCAGGGTGGGTAGAAAAATAGGCGCAAACTAAACGCCTAGCATGCACATTACTATCTGGTTCCCATGAATTACTTTCTGGGCCGTAGCCCTTCCATTTGATTAGAAACTGGATCTGCCCTTGTCTTTTCCTGCAATCAAGGATAGCCTCAACTTCAAATTCCTCGCTGCCATCAATCACAATAGGTTCAGAAGGCCTAGTTCCTCTACCAGGGAAGGGATCAGGTAGCAGGTTTAAGCAATGACACATGGAACACGGGGTGTATCTTAAGAGAGTCAGGCAAAGTCAATTCATACGAAACTTCATTGATTTTTCTTTTAACCGGAAAAGGTCCCATAAATCTAGGTACCAACTTCTTAGAAGGACATGCTAGTTTGATAATACTTGTAGAAAGCCATGCCTGATCGCCAAGCTGAAGCTTCAATTCCCCTCTTCTCTTCCGGTCAAAGATTCTCTTGCTGTCCGCCTGAGCCTTGGATACTACTTCCTGCAACATCTGGTTGTTATGACTGATGAAATCTACCGTACTCTGTACTGCCGGGACTGAAGACTCTGGAATGAAATCGGGTAAAAAGATTAGAGGGAAGCCATAATTAGCGAAAAAGGGGGATTGACCGGTGGCTGAATGTTTGGCATTGTTGTAGGCAAATTCTGCCAGGGGCAGCAGGGATACCCAATCATCCTGTGAGAAGGAAATAAAACATCTGATATACTGTTCAAGAGTCTGATTGGTCCTCTCCATCTGACCATTGGTCTGGGGGTGATAGGCCGAGGACAAGGCCAGTTTGATTTTTAAAGTCTCACACAGGGCTCTCCAGAAACGTGAGGTAAATTGTACCCCTCTGTCAGAGGTTATGTTTACAGGGATTCCGTGAAGTCTAATGATTTCCTTAATGAAGATATGAGCCGTTTCAATAGCCGACGGAGTTCCTCTTAATGGAAGAAAGTGGGCCATCTTGGTAAAACGGTCTACTACCACAAAGATAGCAGAACACCCCTTGGAACATGGAAGTTCTACAATAAAGTCCATGGAGATCATCTTCCAGGGCCTATCAGGTACCGGTAAGGGTTTTAACAGGCCCCAAGCTCGACTCCTGGATGTCTTATTCTGGGTACAGATAGGGCAGGAGCTGACATACTTCTCGCAAAAGTCCTTTAAATTGGGCCACCAGAAGGTACGCTGTACCAATTCCAGGGTCTTACAAACCCCAAAGTGACCTGCCAGCGGGTGATCGTGAAGGAGCGCCAAGACCTTGACCCGAACCTCCTCAGGAACAAAAATTTGTCTCCCTCTCCAGAACAGTCCGTCATTGTTACTTAAGGTAATCGATGTGGGTCTGGCTGATTCAGAGGATGCTTCCTTAATCTGAGAGAGAAGATCAGTTTGTATGAGCTGGAAATTGTTTGCAGGTAAAATGGTGTCCGGAGCAGATAAGTCCTTTGGGTTGTCATGCATTCATGATAATGCGTCTGGTTTGACATTTCTTGAACCTGGCTGATAAGTAATGTGGAAGGAAAAGAGTGAGAAAAACAGAGCTTAGCGGGCTTGTCGAGGTTTCAGTCTTTTAGCAGATCGCAAATACTCTAGATTTTTGTGGTCAGTATAAATTAGTACTGGATGCACAGCCTGCTCCAACAGGTACCTCCACTCCTCTAATGCAGTCTTGATGGCAAGAAGCTCCCGATCACCAACATCATAGTTCCTCTCTGCAGAGGAAAGTTTTCGGGAGAAGAACCCCGCAGGATGCATAGCGTCTTTACTGCCTTTTCGTTGCTAAAGTATCGCACCGACCGCTATCTCTGAAGCGTCTACTTCTAAAATGAATGGCAAAGATGGTTCAGGGTGACTGAGGATAGGTGCTGAGGTGAATAGTCTCTTGAGGTTCTCAAAAGCATCTTGGGCTAGGTGATTCCAGGAAAAACGGGTATTCTGTTTGGTCAACTGCGTGATTGGTGCGATTATTGCAGAAAAACCCCTGATAAACTTCCTGTAAAAGTTTGCGAACCCGATAAATCGTTGAACCCCCTTCTTGTCCAGGGGTACCGGCCAGTCCAGAACAGCAGAAACCTTCTGTGGGTCCATCCTGATGCCAGTTGAGGAAATTATCAAGCCCAGGAATTGAATGCTCTGTTATTCGAACTCGCATTTCTCCGCTTTTGCATAAAGTCTGTGTAAGCGGAGACGACCCAACACCTGGCAAACATGTTCTCGGTGAAGATCCAGGGATTCTGAAAAGATCAAGATATCGTCAAGATATGCGATCACAAACACATCTAGGAAGTCTCTAAGCACATCATTAATTAGGTGTTGGAAGGTCGCAGGGGCATTGCAGAGTCCAAAAGGCATGACTAAATATTCATAGTGCCCGAATCGGGTCCGAAAAGCTGTTTTCCACTCATGCCCAGCCCGAATGCGGATCAGATTATAGGCCCCTCTTAGATCAAGCTTAGTAAAAATGACGGCAGTCCTTAATTTCTGGAACAGTTCGGGTATCAAGGGTAGGGGATACAGATTTTTGACTGTGATTTTATTTCGTTCTCGGTAGTCTATACATGGGCGGAGAGTTTTGTCTTTTTTAGCAACAAAGAATATTCCCGCACCTGCTGGGGAGGTAGAATGGCGAATGAATCCCTTGGCCAGGTTTTCATCTATATATGTTTTTAAAACTTCTTGTTCCTTCTCAGATAGGGGAAAGATGCGTCCGAAGGGAATTTCGGATCCTGGCAGCAACTCGATGGGGCAATCGTAGAGACGATGAGGTGGAAGAGAATCTGCCCCCTTTTTACTAAAGACATCAATGTAGTCATGATATTGTTTAGGGATGACCTGACAATTTTTCTGGACGGAGTCCAGACAAAGCAGAGTGGCTGAGGAATCTGAATCTTTCGTCAAACAGTGTTCTTGGCAGTAGGATGACAGGAATTTTACTTCTCCTGAAGCCCAATGGATGTGCGGATTGTGGGCCTGCAGCCAGGGGATGCCCAGGATAATAGGAAACATAGGAGAGGTGATGGCATCAAGGATCAGCAGTTCCTTGTGTTGAGAATAAATTGTAGTGGATAAAGGCAGGGTCTCCTGTGTCACTTGTCCAGATCTGATACAGGAGCCATCGGCTAGGAAGACAGAGAGTCCATGGGCTTTAGTCCGTAAAGGAATGTTGTGTTGGTTGGCAAAGGTTAAGTCAATAAAGCAGCTGCATGCCCCGGAGTCAATAATGGCGTTGACTTGGAGTATCTTTTCTTGGAGCTGTAACGAGAGAGGAATAGCAAGGTGGGTAGAATTCGTAGATAAAGCAGAGAGACTGGTATGTATAGGAGACAAGCACTTACTTATTTTGACTGGGCAATTATGGACATAGTGCCCGGTTCCTCCACAGTAAAGACACAGATTCATTTGCAGACGTTGGGCACGTTCTTCGGAAGACAGGGCAGGTCGCATCAGACCTAACTGCATGGGTTCAGAGGTGTCAGGTGTGATATTGACAGGATTTGGACTGGGTGTGGGTGGGTAGCGTGCTGCAGGAACCGGAGCTCGTACTGTCATCCAGGTCGGGCGGTTCGGTTGAACTGATCGTTCAGATCGACGTTCTCGGAGGCGACGATCGATCTGAATGGTTAAGGAGATCAAGGCCTCAAGGGTACTTGGAATACCCACTCGAGCAAGTTCATCTTTTAAACTTTCGGACAGACCAATGCGGAACTGGTGACGCAGAGCCGCGTCATTCCACTGTGTGTCCGCGCTCCAACGCCTGAAGTCAGTAACATAGTCCTCCACGGGTCTGCGGCCTTGTTGGAGCGCGAACAGAGCTGATTCGGCTGTGGCAGTCTGTTGAGGATCCTCATATAATTGTGCCATGGCTTCAAAGAAAGCGGATAAGGATTGAGTTAGAGCAGAGTTACCTTCAAGTAAACGGTGTGCCCAGGTCTGTGGTTCCCCTTGTAGGAGGGAAATTATAAATCCCACCTTAGTGACTTCCACTGAAAAGGTTCTGGGCTGTAGGGCAAAGAAGAGCTGGCAAGCATTGCGGAAGGCCCAAAACTTAGCCCGGTCTCCGGAGAATCTTTCGGGAATGGGGACCCGTGGTTCAGGCGGAAGCATCACAACTGAAGGAGCTGGAACAGTCTGTGTTGGAGCTGCAGCTGAAGAGGAGGCTGAAGGGTTAGACCCTGCAAGATTCCGAACCTGTCCTTCCAGTCTGTTATAATTATCCTGAAGGGATTGCACTGCTTGGGTGAGGGCCGCCAGGTGTGTGCATATCTCCTTCATTGGAGAGGTATCTCCTGCAGGCTCAGTCATGGCTGCTTCGTACTGTTAGGTACCTGGTAGTAGAGCCTGACTTGTAGGAGAAGACCTCTCATACAACGCTGGTTCAGGAGCCACTGGAGTGGGGACAGTGGTCTCCTGAGCACAGTGGGGTAGGAGTGCCTGTAGATGAGGAGTCTGTGGCGCTGAAGTGATGCGAGATCCCACAGGGATGGATGGACTGGAGATCAGGTGGAGACTGGAGGCAGCAAGCCGGAACACTTGGAGATGCGGAGATCACTGGAGCTGAAGTTGAAGGTGCAACAGCAAGAACAACAGCAGGCACAAGCAGGGTCAGACGGTCCGGGTCTGCAAGGATATGAGACAGGCAATAACAGCAGGCAGAGGCAGAGTCGGTAGGCAGGCAGAGATCGGTAACGGTATCAGGCAGCAGTAGAAGAGTAGTCAGGCAGGCCGGGTCGGATGGGAGCGGGACGGATGGTCAGACAAGCCGGGTCAGATAGGTAACGATCAATCAGGTGCAGATTTACAGGAATCACAGAGCTGAGACAAAGCAGCAATGTGCCAGAAGCACAGGAGAACTTTTATGTGCACTTTGGCACCAAACCGGCGCTATCGCGAACACGCGCACGTGCACATGCGCGCGCCCAAGTGCCGCGTACCTGCGCGCGCCCTAGAGCCGCACTGACGCCCGGGAACAACAGGAGCTTGCTGCAAGGTTCATAACGGAGTGCACCGGCGCATAGGCGCATGCAAACGCCCAGGTCTGGCAACAATGGTACCCTGACAACATCAGGCTGGGCAGCAGACAGAAACACATCAGGCTGGGCAGCAGACAGGAACACATCAGGCAGGGCAGCAGGTTCCAGGTGGTCGAGCTGAGCAGCGGGCAATGAGACATTAGACTGGCACATTAGGCTGGAAAGTGGGCTCATCTGGCTGGAAAGCGGGCTCATCAAGCTGGAAAGCGGGCCCACCAGGCTGGAAAGCAGGCTCACCAGGCCGGGAAGCAGGCCCACCAGGCCAGAAAGCGAGCTCACCAGGCCGGAAAGTGGGCACATCAGGCTGGAGAGCAGGCACATCAGGCTGGAAGGCGGGCACATCAGGCTGGAAGGCAGGCATGTCAGACTGGAAAGCGGGCTCATCAGGCTAGAAAGCAGGCACATTAGGCTAGAAAGCAGGCACATTAGGCTGGAAGGCAGGCACATCAGGCTGGAAAGCGGGCACATCAGGCTGGGAAGCGGGCACATCAGGCTGGAAGGCGGGCACATCAGGTTGGAAAGCGGGCACATCAGGCTGGAAGGCAGGCACATCAGGCTGAAAGGCAGGCACATCAGGCTGGAAAGCGGGCTCATCAGGCTGGAAAGCGGGCACATCAGGCTGGAAGGTGGGCACATCAGGCTGGAAAGCAGGCACATCAGGCTGGAGAGCGGGCACATCAGGCTGGAAAGTAGGCACTGGCACCTCCGGCTGGAGCACTGGCCCCTCAGGCTGGAACACTTGCACCTCCAGCTGGAACACTGGCCCATCAGGCTGGAACACTGGCCCCTCAGGCTGGAACACCTCAGGCTGGAACACCTCCGGCTGGAAAACTGGCACCTCCGGCTAGAACACTGGCCCCTCAGGCTGGAACACCTCCAGCTGGAACACTGGCACCTCCGGCAGGAACACTGGCCCCTCAGGCTGGAACACCTCTGGCTGGAACACTGGCTCCTTGGGCTGGAACACCTCTGGCCGGAACACTGGCACCTCAGGCTGGAACACTAGCACCTCAGGCTGGAACACTGGTACCTCAGGCTGGAACTCTGGCACTTCAGGCTGGAACTCTGGCACTTCAGGCTGGAAGGCGGGTACCAAGACATCAGGCTGGAAAGCGGACATCAGGACATCAGACTGGATAACAGGCACTGGGATGTCAGACTGGATAGCAAGCACTGGGACGTCAGACTGGGTAGCAAGCACTTGGACGTCAAACTGGATTGGATTAGCTGGTGCGGAGGCAGGTTGGGTTACTGGCAGAATCGTCTTGGTTGGAAAAAACTTTCGTTTTTTCTTGGGTTTAGTCACAGAGGCTCTGTAGGTGGGGGTGCAGAAGACTGGAAAGGAGGATTGGGATATGGTGGTGAAGAAATAACAGTAGCTGGGGGAAGTTTTTGTGGATTAGTAGGCAGCTGAGAAGAGGCAGGTGGGTTGAATGCAGGATAGGTACAGGGAGCAGAGACTGGATATGAGTATCTGGTTGGGAGCAATGTATACTGAGTTGCAACTGAATTTGGCGTGGGTGATGGGGAGACAGACTTTTGAGCAGGTAGGTGTCTGATGGCAGAGGTGGTTTGTTGTGGGTTGGTTGGGGCTGGTTATAACATATTAGACCATGCTGAGAGTATGGGTTGGACAAAGGACGGATCACATGCTGCCTGTCTAATAAGGGTCTGTACTGAGTGAATACACTCCAAAAGCTTCTGCTGAGAACAGATGGAATAGTGCTCAAAAAAGCAGGCGGAATCATCCTCTAACAGCCACACCAGAGACTCCACCTGATCAGCACTGAAAGGGGGAGAAAAATCATCACTGGTCTTAGGAACACAGGACAGGGCTAGCTCAGCACATATTTGGATCAAAGGTTGCACATCCCCAAACAACATACAGCCCTGGTCAACCAGGGAGTGAGCCAAACTTGCAATATAATAATATTTGTATTTTTGGGGATACCCCCTTGCTGAGCTCATATTTTAACCTCTATGGTAATTTTGTACGTAAATACATTTTTATCAACTAAACACCCACTTTTGAACTCCTTATTACCTACCTACCTCGCTGCTAAAAAATCCCATTTGGGGGAACCTTCCCATGTCATATTATCCGGGGTGTGCAGCAACCTTACCTCTCTATATATGCATCTTTCCCATGCTCTATTATTTTGGGTGGCTAAACACCCCTTCCCCCTAGATACATGAGAGTCAGGATATGAGTTTAGCAATTTTTGTCCAGTGTTTAACATATATTTGATTATTTGTATAAAACTGTTGTGTTTATTTTGCACGTAACTGTACCAAAATGAGTAAATTTCAGGGCGAAGAATGGGCTAACCTGATGCAGGGATACGAAACAGACTTTGAACAGGGGGATCAAATTGAAACCCAAATTACCTCCTTGGTTCACAAATTGAACCGTGTTGGAAAAAAAGTCTGCTCTTTTCTGGCACACCAAAACATTCGACAGATACATAAAAGAAATAATGAATCCTCTTGGATTGAGAGTACAGATTTTTCCAAATTCAGATCAAACTAGTGATGGTTGCAAACAAGAGTGGGAGGAAAATCTCAAATCCTGCTCACAGGAAATGATGGTTATTCTTACTCGTGAATATTACAAACAGATTGCCATATTGGATGTAGAGATTGGCAACTTGGAGTCAGCTCTCATGCCTTATGCACAACATACTCTATGTGTGAGTCTACAGGCCAACCTTAGGGACGGCTTGTCGGCCTTCAATAAGGGTATCTTACACACGATCGGACTTCTCGTTGGAAAAAGATATGACGGCTTTTCCGACGGATTCTGCTCAAGTTTGCCTTGCATATGCTGAACTTACGACCGTCAAGAACGCATCAACACTACGACGAGCCAAGAAAATGAAGTTCAATGCTTCCAAGCATGCGTAGGAATTTTGCGCATCGGAATTGCCACAGACGATCGCATTTTCGGATAGGAACTTTTTCCGACCGAAAAATTAAGAACATGCTCTCAATCTTTTGCTGGCTGGAATTCGGCCAGCAAAAGTCCAATGGAGCATACACACGATCGCATTTTCCGACGAAAAACTCTCATCGGTCTTTTGCGGGCCGAAATTTCGATCGTGTGTACACGGCATTACAGAAAAAGGAGACCAAATTTTGCCGAGATATGATGCTTTTTCAGAGGGGAGAGTATATAAATGGAATGTAAATACCATACAAAATAAACAATTATATAAATCACGAGAACAACGTAACAAAACCACTAAAACCTCTAAACCTAGATTTCCCCCCTCTATAGGTCACGGTCAAACTTTTCTTCCTAAAGAACGGGGACAGACAGAAAAGGAGCCATCCAAATAGGGGCTCTGGGGAACATGAGAGTAAAAAAACGCACAGTGGATACTGACTCAGAACATGGTCACAATATCACAACTAATGAGCAGGTGATATCCTCTGAATGCAATGACCATTCACAAAATACAGGTATGAGTGAATCAGATTCCTCCCTATCTGACACCTCTAATACTGCTAACAACATTACTCATACACTGGGTCGCCTAAAACCCTCAACACAAAAGCCTTTAAACCCAGCACGGGGATCCTGATCCCTCCATACAAACAGGGGTGGCAGGGGACTAGACCCCTATATCACACGGACCCAATCCAACAATTAAGTGTTATCAACCTCTCCTCACATCCCCTGTCCCTAGATGAAGCCCAAGTGCTATCTCGTGGACTCACATTTTGTCCACAGGAAAACTTCAACCTATTTGAGGTTGTAACGGATTTACAATTGTTTGCACGTAGATTGCTGTTGAAGTGTATGTACTCCAAAAGCAATACAGACATCGACACTACAGACTGGGGCCACATACAGTATGCAAGAATTTAAGGCTTTACGTGATTTGACGCTCCTCTTTCAGGCGAATAATACCATTGATCTAATTGATCAGATGGACCTTGATGCTTTATTAGATAACGTCAACAAATCTACACAAAGTTCAATATCAATTTTCAAAAAAAAACATCAACTAAGTTTCCCCCTTTGAACACAAATCCTGGTGTGGCAGTTTTTATAAAACAAACCATAAGAGACATTTGCAGATTACCTCGCTTCAAAGGCAACCCTCAGAACCTAACTATAGAAGAAAATCAAGCTTTAAAATCCCTTTGTATGAATGCTTCTGTTGTAATAAAACCCTCTGACAAGGGTGGCAAACCAGGACTACGTACTTATGTGTCAACATATTCTAAACAACAAGGATTCGTACAAAAACATCCCTGCTAGTATTATAGACTCATATTACAAGCAGTTCTATTTTATGATAGATCAAGCATATGATGAAGGCTCCATTACAAAAGACATGCATGAGTTAATCAGAATCAAACATCCACGGGTAGCTACATTCTACAGTCTACCTAAAATTCATAAGAAGCTTGATAACCCCCCCGGCCAGCCAATCGCTTCCGGCAATGGTGGGATTTCCGAAAATCTTAGTAGAGTCATTGACTCTTTTTTGCAACCATTCGTCATAGCTTTGCCTTCTTTTTTAAAGGATACAATTCATTTCTTGCAATCGATTGAAGAACTCACACTATCTGAGGACTCAATTTTGGTTGCAATCGATATTGAGGCTCTGTATAGCTCGATTCCCCACACTAAGGGGATTGCAGCTATACAGAGAATCCTTCAACAAAGCTCTCGTTATGACCGAGCTCTGAACGGGTTCATCATCAATGGACTTGAGTTCATCCTTAGTCATAACTTTTTTTTGTTCAATGATTCCCACTACCTCCAGGTGCAATGCATTGTGATGGGGACATGTTGTGCCCCATCGTATGCCAACTTGTACCTGGGGGTGTGGGAGCAGGCCCTCCTGGGTGGCGAGGACCTCGTCGAGTAAACAAGCCACATATCCACGTGGCTCTGGTACATCAACGATGTCTTCGCCAACTGGGAGGGGCCCGAGGAAACTTTAATGGAATTTTTCCACCTCATTAATCATAATGATTACAATTTGAAATTTACCATTACCCATGACCCTAACACGCTTACTTTTATGGACGTTCGAGTTACACGTGACCCTGAGGGCAAATTAAATAGCACCCTCTTCTGTAAGAGCACAGCTGGAAAAACGGTGCTACACACAGACAATTTTCATCCCATGCCTCTCAAGAAATTGATTCCATATGGGCAGTACCTACGTTTAAGCAGGAATTGCTCCAGTGATGTCCTTTTCATTGAAGAAGCCCAGAACCTCCACCATCGCCTGTTGGCACGTGGGTATAGTCGGTCATAGCTGCACAAAGCATATAATAAACCATTGCTCAATCAAGAGCCAAACTTTTGTTCAAACACAAGGCACAAAATAACTCCATCTCCGATTCAACCAGGATAATCTGCGTTTTTCTATACAACATAATGCAATAAGAGATATAATATGTAAACATTGGAATATACTTACCGATGATCCTAAAATCAATACATTTGTATCTATCAATCCTGGTCTGCGAATGTGATGCCTATTACATAGGCAAGACCAAACAAGAGTTCTGGCAATGTATGTCTCAGCACATTTACAGCATGCGGATTGGGAACTGCCATGTCCCAGTTGGCAGACATGCTGTGCTTGTGCATGGATATAAGGTACCAAGAATTTAAACTGCTGCGCTCGATCGGTTACACATTCCCGATCGTGGTTGTGATTGGAACAAAATTCTACTCCAACTTGAACAAAGATGGATCTTTAGACTATATGCCACTTTGTATCCAGGCCTAAATGAGTCCATTTCTTTTGTCCCTTTTCTGAGAGGTTTCTCCTCAGGAAAAACTCAATAAAAATAATGAATTGCTCGTTGTCGAACCTTTATTAATTTGTGGTATACTAAGATATTGTCTGTTACTGAATGCTACCATTGGAGGAATTATGTGCAATTTCTGTTTTCCTTTTAATTTTTTGGAAGTGTTCTAAATGTACTGTATTAATAAATAGCTGTCCCTATCGATTTATGTACATAAATGTTGCTGGCATTAACTATATTGTATATTTATTTGTTTTATTTATTTATTTATTTATTTCAGGTACTTATATAGCGCTGCAAATATTAGGCTGCGCTACCAGTGAATAAACGTGGTCATAATTGATAAAACCAACTGAGTGACAATCAAGCATAGACAGAAAAAAATTATTAATTTAAAAAATTCAATATCAGCAAAATTTAGATCACATTGATGAAATGATGGTGAAAAAAAAGGGGTTCAATGATCGAAAGCAATTAGAGTGAGTCCATATAATCAAAAAATAAAGTCCTTATGGGTACAAAAACTTTATAGATAGAAGGAGAGAGACACCCTTTCTTCCAGTGATATAGGCATGCAAAAAACACTGTCTCCCTAAGGAGCGTGATGTTGCTGGGAGTTCCTCCACCTCAAGTAAATGGGCCCCCTACCAGATCCAAAGATCTCCTGTCACAGAGATCCTACACGCAAGTGGCTGTATCCCCCAGCCACTGGGTCTCTGTTGCGTTACATGTCACAGGCCACCGCTCCAGGGAATCAACCTAATGAAGATGTTTCCGCTCCCAATCCACAGGTAAGGAAGAAGAGAGAATACTCCATAGCGTAATACAGTATAAAACTCTTTAATTAAATAAAAGAATAACACTTACAGTGTGTGCAGTAAAAGATCGCTTAAAAATCGTTAAGTGCCGGCCGGCTTCAGCTGCTGCCCGTTCCTTCCGGGTTCAGCGTGGTATGGTGGTGACGTCAGCACGCCGCTCCTCCCTACGCCGTTTCGACAGAGCTGTCGTCTTCCTGGGGTACGGGCGGCGTGCTGACACACCACCTATATAGGAAACAAACACAAACAAGGGAACGCCCCCCTCTGAGATCAGGGCGTCCGAGGCCACCGCCACCATTTTTAGTTGGGGCAATCAGGACCCGTGTATTGCTGATTAAAATGTAATTGATTATGGGACAAGAGAAAAACATCAGCCAAGTGAGCTAATATTCTGTATTGTAAAAAAAGAGAGCTGGTGATTTAACCATTAAGAAAAAAATCTTCACATCGAGTAACCTATTAATTTAAAGTGTAGAGTAATGCAAACATGGGGTTCACACCATCCCTGCGAAAATCTTCACATCGAGTAACCTATTAATTTAAGGTGTAGGATAATGCAAACAGGGGGGTCACACCATCCCTGCGAATATTAGACAATGTGTAGCTGTCTGTTCCACATAAGGATTATGGAGTATAGTTAAAAAAATTCTTTACAAAAAAAAAAAGAGTACCCTTTAGAAAAAGAAAAAGCTCCACTTCTTCAATTATAAATGCCACACAAAGAAGTATTAGTTATCTCATGCTAGCCAAAGCATGTACTAATACATGACTAGGATGGTCAAAAATTTTATTCGCAGACAATGTCTCTTGACAAACGTATTGTTAACCCTTGTAAATGCTAAGTGGGCTGAGATTTTAGATGGAATACAGTCCATGCATCTTATTTCCTAGTGGACAAACACACCCTTAGGAATATTTGAGAATGGCCGATCAGTGTGTCAGTTGTCTAGCACACCAGAAAGACCCCAAACTGAAAAACTTAAAAAAGATTGAAGCTAGATGACCCTCCAGGGATGAAAATATGGGGAGGGGGGAAATATCGCCCTTATATTGTCCAACCACCTCCGGACACCATGATCTCAGATAAAGGCCATAGAATAAACTGTCTAACCATTATCAATGAAAGCGTTCACATCGGTATCAATATTCAAGCCATGGGGGGTGTAACACCGGACACGATGGATCCAGGTCATTTCCAATCTGGACAGTTCCCTGACCAGGGATCCACCCCTCCAGTGATCCAGCTATACCTGTTTATCCCCAAAAATAAAGTGTTAGCAGGATTCCTATTATGGTGTAAAGCATAGTGTTTTGATACCGAATGGTATTGATATCCGTTCTTGATGTTTGTGATATGTTCTCCTAACCGGACCTGCATGGGGCGTTTAGTTCGACCTATATATTGCAGCCCGCAAGGTCATTGCAATAAATATACCACCCCTTTAGTGCTACACGTAACAAAAGGTTCAATTTTATGGATCCTGGATGTACTGAAGGATGTAAAAGACTCAGTTTTCCTCTGTTTACTCCTATTAAGCGAGCATATCTGGCACCTTCGACACTGATGGTAGCCAGATAAATTCTGGAAGAAAGAAATCTTTTGAGTGGGCGGGTCCACTACATTAGGGGCAATTTTGTCCCGTAACGAGGGGACCCCCCTAAATACAATTTGTGGTTTATCGGGTAAAATTGTTTTAATAACCCTATCATTCTCTAAGAGGTGCCAGTGTTTTCGCAAGATCCTTGTGATCTGGTAATGTTGTGTGGAAAAGCTCGTAATAAACGGTAATGATGGTCCCCCCCCGAGTTACTTCTGGGGGCGTCATTTAATAAGGAAGCTCTATCTATGGATTCCACTTGTTGTTTAGTTTTAATTAGGAGTTCTTTATTGTATCCTTTTTCTTCAAATCTTTTGGATATGATATCCGCCTGTACCCTGTAGTCTCTAATGTCGGTGCAATTACGCCTCATTCTAGTGAACTGGCTTTTCGGAATAGATTTAAGCCATGGGTCATGGTGGCAACTCCCAATAGGAATGAAGGAATTCCGATCCGTTTTTTTAAAAAAAGAAATTGTTCTAAACATATCTCCTTCCTTAAATATAGTGAGATCAAGAAAATTGATCCTCTCATAGCTGCTTTCATGGACAAACCTTATCCCCCTGTTGTTATCATTAATTATGGAGAAGAAATCATCGAGCTGAGAGATGGTCCCATCCCATAGGAGGAGGACATCATCTATATACCTGGCCCAAAACTTGAGGTGAGGGTTCCGGTCTGTATAGATGACGTCCTCCTCCCATTTGGCCATAAATAGGTTGGCAAGACTAGGGGCGTATTTAGCCCCCATAGCTACGCCCCGTTGTTGTCTGTAAAACTGATGACTAAACCAAAAATAATGATGGCCAGCTGCGTATTCAAGTAATTCAATAATGTAAGCCTGTTGTTGTTCATGCAGGGTAGAGAATTTCTTCAGATAGTATTCCACCGCGGTCACTCCCAAGTGGTGAGGGATAATGGTGTACAGGGATGTGACATCCACAGTCACCAATAGAGTCTGATCATTAGGCCTCTGTTCAGATAGTAAATTGATTATATGTCGAGTATCTTTCACATACGAGGGCATTTTATGCACCAATGGTTGAAGAAAATGATCTATGTACTTGCCCACCCGGGACGTGATGGGATCAATCCCACTAACAATGGGACGTCCCGGGGGGCAAGTCAAACTTTTATGAATCTTGGGTAAGCAATACAAAATGGGAATTCGCGGGGCTTTTGGAATGAGAAAAAGTTTTTGCTTCTCATTTAAAATACCCATCCTAAAGCCTTTGTCAACTATAGGTATTAATGCCTTCTTGTAATCCCGAGTGGGGTTACCTGATAATCGGACATAAGTGTCCTGATCCCCAAGGATATTCTGCATTTCCAAGAGGTATGCGTCTCTGTCTAAAATGACAATGCCCCCACCCTTATCTGCTGGGCGGATCACTATGTTTTTTTTATTACATTGCGAATCCAGCCCATCCTCAAGAGTCTTGTCCATACGGGGGTTGGGGTTTTTTATAAGTTCCAAATCGCGTATGAGAACATCCCTAAATACCCTCAATGAAGGAGCTAGAGTTCCGGGGGGGTTGAATGTTGAAGCATTCGACAACCCTGAGTGTTGGGTTTGATACTGTTCGATTGTAGTATGAGTTGGTTGGTTGATCGCAAAATGACGTTTGATATTTACCCTGCGAACAAATCTGTGTATGTCCATATAAGTTTGAAATTTATTTAACTTCTTAGGGGGTGCGAATTTCAAACCCTTACTTAACAAAGAGGTCTCAGCAACAGTGAGGGTTTGAGAGCTTAGATTAAAGATCCCATCACTATTTACTTCTTTGATTTTTTTTTGACTGTGCTCTCCTCCCCCCTCTGGTTCCTCTTTGTTTTCCACCGGCCTTTTGACCCCTTGATTTGGCCTGGGAAAACCCCAATTATTCCGTGAGTGGTTTCCCCCTTTCGGATTGTTGGAATATTCGCTGGAGGGACCTGGTCTCACAGATTCATGATCCTGACTATAGTTAGCAGAGTTGCCAGATCTCTGTTCCATAGGGCCTTCTCTATCACTCAAGGGAAAAAACCGGTTCTGGGTATCTATTCTATAGTCATAGCCATAATCATTATCTCTTTCGGAATAAGTACGATCCCTATGATGATACTCATAATCATAATGCCTAATAGGACCGTGATCGTAGTATGGCATTCTGTCGGATTCCCTTCTAGGGTACTGATGTTCCCTTCCTTGATCCCGATAGGGGCCCCTATATTGTGGAGAGCCATATTCATAATGGCCATTCCTTCTTGGTGGTAGTAGAGCCTTGTCCCCTATGGGTTTCTTGGGATATCCTCCTCTGGGCATACCCATCCCCCTTTGTGGGGATTGATAGGAAACCCTACTCCCTTTTTTAACACCCCCGATGTTACTTGGTTGTTTCTTTGGTGTTTGCTGGGTATGATACGTTTTAGGCAAATGTTGTGTCTTTATGGGAGCTGTATCTGGGTGCTCCTCTCCCTGGGTAATAGCCTCCATACGGGGGTCAGATTGGGCCGTTTGTTCAGCCACCATTTTTTTCTGCCATTCGAAAACCAGGCTAGCTTGATAGTCATCATAGTCCCTATTATACTTCTGCGTTTTTTGATTTTCTGTTCCCTCTCCTCTTTGTCTAGGGTTTTGATCAGGGAACAAGTCCTTTCTTTATATTCCCCACCATCTTTATAGGGAAGGAGATTGTCTTTGAGAGTCTTGATTTCCAAATCCAATCTCGTGAGCTTATCTTTTTTACGAGTTATCAGAACCTGGAGGAAATCTATACCGGCACCATTGAAATACCGGAACCATTCCTCAAGTTCCGTCTCTCCTTTCTGCGGGCAGACCTCCCACCTCAAGCTCCTAGGGACCATCTTTAAATGAATATAAGTTTCCAAAAACACTATATCCCACTGTGTATGAATTTCCGAGACCATGAGATTTTTTAGTCTCATGAAGAGGCCTCCCAGATCCCTATCCCCATCCTTATAGGTTTCAAAGACCCCATCAGTATTAACTGTCTTCGATGCCCTATAGTCAAAAATGTCCATGTTTATATGTGATAATCTCCTCTACCAAAAATGAAAAATGTTAGAAAGAAAAAAGCAAATTGGTGTATAAAGAATTATTTGACCAATTAAATTGAAGAAAGAATTTTACGTAAACCTATATGTCAGGTTTAAATGTGGTACACAATATAAGTGATACTAAGTGACAATAGTAGTGCAATATTATGATATCAAAGTAATGAGAGAATGCCTTTGAATATTGTGTTCAGGGATTGCTGCTGTAAGTATGTGTCTCAATAAATAACTGTAAACCCGAAAAGAAAAATACTTCGCTATCCCTTAAGTTAAATTTACATACAGATGTTTTGTGAAAAAACAAAAAACAGAATGAACCTAAAAACTCAAAAAAAAAAACAGCTGCAACCTCAAATGTGAGACAACCCCCACCTTAATAACCATGCAAATATTAGGCTGCGCTACCAGTGAATAAACGTGGTCATAATTGATAAAACCAACTGAGTGACAATCAAGCATAGACAGAAAAAAAATATTAATTTAAAAAATTCAATATCAGCAAAATTTAGATCACATTGATGAAATGATGGTGAAAAAAAAGGGGTTCAATGATCGAAAGCAATTAGAGTGAGTCCATATAATCAGAAAATAAAGTCCTTATGGGTACAAAAACTTTATAGATAGAAGGAGAGAGACACCCTTTCTTCCAGTGATATAGGCATGCAAAAAACACTGTCTCCCTAAGAAGCAAATATATAATTATAATTATATAGCGCTGTCAATTTACGCAGCGCTTTACATATACATTGTACATTCACATGATTCCCTATCCTCAAGGAGCTTACAATCTAAGGTCCCTAACTCACATTCATATACTAGGGACAATTTAGACAGGATCCAATTAACCTACCAGCATGTCTTTGGAGTGTGGGAGGAAACCGGAGTACCCGGAGGAAACCCACGCAGGCACAGGGAGAACATGCAAACTCCAGGCAGGTAGTCTCGTGGTTGGGATTCGAACCAGCGACCCTTCTTACTGCTAGGTGAAAGTGCTATCCACTACACCACTGTGCCGCCCATATTTTGTGGGATAAACGCTTTGATTTTGCGCATATAGCTACTTAATATAATGTTATACATTTTTGCTTTATTTTCTGACCATTCCCCTGTTTCCCTTTCAGACTCCTGCGTGCTGGTATTGATCGGGCCCCCATGGTGGGCGGGCTCCGCTCTCTGTGCGCCTTCCCAGCAAGGGGGGGAGCTATGACCATCATGATCCCTTATTTACCCAGATGTGTGTCTCCTATGGTGACCCACAAGGGTATTTCCCTTGCCGGCGGCATTCCCAACTGCTTTCGGGCGTCTTGCACGGTGTGCATGCGTGGTACCCCCGCTGGCGCACACTGCGTTGTGACGTCACGACATCACGTAGTGGTGACAGTAGTCGGGGCACTTCCGCCTTTTTGAACGCTGAGGGAGCCACACGTGGCATGCCTTTGGCAGCCATTGGTCTCCCTTGGCCAGGTAAGTGGGAGGGCTTATTCACCTGCGGCGGATCCCTCAGGTGCACCCAATTAGGGACACTATATTAGTCTCAGGACGCAGGCTGGTCTGCAGCTGATCATCCCACATCCTGCTTGTGGACGGCCGGACACATACCCCCTTCTTTCCAAATCAGTGAGTGCTTCTATGGGCTTTCAAAATTGCTTGCCCTTTTCCCACTGCCAAGGCATGCTATTTGTAACATTGGTTATTCTTATTCACAGGCTCACCTGTTACCCACTTTCATTCCAAGTGTGTTCCACTTTTTAGATTTGTGGCACTTGCAATACTCCCTCAGCATTAAAGTCACTGTTTTTTTTGTCATTTTGTTTGTTCACATTCTCACATACATCTTTTCCACTGCACACTCCCACTCTCTCTCCTCTTTTATTCTAAGCCATTCTTACTCACTCATTGTAATATTCTTTATTGTTTTGACCCTTTATCTTTTACACTCTGTATTCTCACGCTGTCTTGCACCGTCTTCACTCACTTTCTTTCACCATTCCGTCAACATATTTTTTTTCCACTTTTTCACTTTATTGTTTTTCTTAATCACATCACTCTTTGTTTTGTACATCCACACTTTTTTCTTCTTTCCTTCCTTCTCCAGCCACACTATTCATCACTTTCACCTCGCATTACATTCTTTTTTTTTTTTATTCCCCCTTTCTTTGCACACCCTTCTTTTTCTTTTCCCAACATCTTTTTCCCTTCAAAGGAAAAGGGCTAAGCCAGAAAAAGGTGGGACTTTATATGAAGCACGTGGCTGCAACAGGGTACTGGGGTTTACATAATTGATCATCCTTTATTATTATTAATTATTCTTCCATATTAATCCCTGTATACATAATTATCTTTGATTTAATCCACTCCATTGGGTTGTTGTGAATTACAATGGTGTGTGGGTTTGGCTGCCGTGTCATCTATTTTCCCCATGTCCAGGAGCTGTGATGCGCTCTGCAGGCCTCCTCCCAACCCCCACCTTCCACACCTGGGGGGGTGGACATGCCATTACAGCACGTCTACATCACGCACCTCCCGCTGCACGTGCAATGCCCTTTTGGTGCCGTCGCTTGCATGTCGTGTTTCCAGATTTGTGGGCATGCTGGGGTGTTGGTGTACAGGTGGTTTAGGTACTCGGCTTGCCCAACCTACGGTGCTCCTCCCCCTTCTGTCCCATGGGGTTATGTCGGTTGGCCACCCCGCGCTGGGTATATATAGGTGTCCTCTACCCTCACAAGGTAACACTCACCATTATCACTCCCCCCTGCTTCTCCCACTTTCACTCACATATGCCTTAATCCAGATTTGCACTTTTTCACTGCATCTTCATCACCCTGCACACTGGGTTTCCTTTGTCTTCAGGCACTCCCCACCTATTCACTTTCACCTTACCCCCTCTCTTCATTTATGGGGGCCTCCCGCTGTTCACTCTCACAATTGTCACCTCTCACCATCTCCTTGGATTATTATTTTGTCATCTTTTATTTATTTTTGTTTTCCTTTTTCACTTCCCCCTCAGTTCTGCCTCATGTTGCCTTGCCTGCCCCTGTGGTCGCCTTTTGGGGCCTCGCCTCCACGCCATCGACACATACACCCTTAGTAAGTCGCTACTTATTTTGGGAGTTTCCTATTACACCCCATCCTCTACCAGCTGTACATACCTTACACTCTTATGCCCCGTACACACGGTAGGATTTTCCGTTGGAAAATGTCCGATCGGAGCATGTTGTCGGAAATTCCGACCGTGTGTGGGCTCCATCGGACATTTTCCATCGGATTTTCCGACACACAAAGTTTGAGAGCAGGATATAAAATTTTCTGACAACAAAATCCGTTGTCGGAAATTCCGATCGTGTGTACACAAATCCGAGGGACAAAGTGCCACGCATGCTCAGAATAAATAAAGTAATAAAAACTATTCGCCACTGCCCCATTTATAGTCCCGATGTATGTGTTTTACGTCACTGCGTTCAGAATGATCGGATTTTCCGACAACTTTGTGTGACCGTGTGTATGCAAGACAAGTTTGAGACAACATCCGTCGGAAAAAATCCTAGGATTTTGTTGTCGGAATGTTCGAACAAAGTCCGACTGTGTGTACGGGGCATTACTCATACCAGTTTCATTCCAAATATCTCACAGCTTGCTCCTGGTGAACGGCACTTAAGCCAAGAAATGGGTAGAGCTACCAGATGCTGTATATCTACCCATTTTGCCTATACCTTTCAAGTTCATGGAATATCTACCCCTCCAGGCTCATCAAGGCCATAGGCCCTGCAGGCAATACTTTGTATTGTGGCTTTATAAAAATTCCATTGTGGTGAACCAAGAAACTCATTGTGGTCATACAATCAGATATTACTGTCATGCTTATTGTCATTAGCTTGTTTATCTATTATCTTTGTTACCAGCATCATTTGCATGATCCAGCTGTACTATCCATCATGTATTATATGTATGCTACCATGTACTTTTGATACTACCTTCTTGCTTCCAATAAATTTCCTTATGTTCACCCCAGTACCCTTTTGCAGTCACGTGCTTCATATAAAGTCCCACCTTTTTCTGGCTTAGCCCTTTTCCTTTGATTCAGACTGGGATGAAAATACTTTACCTCACCAGGTCATGATTTCAATTAAAGTCCCTAGGGATGGAAATATGTGACCTCACCAGGTCATGGCTTCCTTAAAGTCCCTAACTACAACCCCTTTTCCTCAATGACTTAAATTAATTAGGGATGGAAGTACGTGTCTTTGCTTTACTGTTATTATTTATTCAGTCCCTCTGCAACCATTGACCTATGTTTTGCCTTCCCTGTTTTAATTGATCATCCTTTATTATTATTAATTATTCTTCCATATTAATCCCCGTATACATAATTATCTTTGATTTAATCCACTCCATTGGGTTGTTGTGATGGTGTGTGGGTGTGGCTGCCATGTCATCTGTTTGTTTTCCCCATGTCCAGGAGCTGTGACGTGCTCTGCAGGCCTCCTCCCACGCCTGGAGGGTGGATGAACCGTCACAGCGCGTCTACGTCACGCACCTCACGCTGCACGTGCAACGCCCTTTCGGCGCCGTCGCTTGCACGCTGTGTTTCCAGATTTGTGGGCATGCTAGGGTGTTGGTGTACCAGTGGTTTGGGTACTCAGCTTGCCCAACCTACAGTGCTCCTCCCCCTTCTGTCCCATGGCGTGACGTCAATGGGCCGACCCGCGCTGGCTATATATAGGTGTCCTCTTCCCGGGTGGTCTTGGCACTTAAAGTTTTACACACCGATTCACGGTCTTTTCTCCAGTAGGATTCTCTACCCTCACAAGGTAACACTCACCGTTATCACTCCCCCCTGCTTCTCCCACTTTCACTCACATAGGCCTTAATACAGATTGGCACTTTTTCACTGCATCTTCATCACCCTCCACACTGGGTTTCCTTTGTCTTCAGGCACTCCCCACCTATTCACTTTCACCTTACCTCCTCTCTTCATTTATGGGAGCCTCCCGCTCTTCACTCTCACAATTGTCACCTCTCACCATCTCCTTGGCTTATTATTTTGTCATCTTTTATTAATTTTTGTTTTCCTTTTTCACTTCCCCCTCAGTTGCCTTGCCTGCCTGTGTGGTTGCTCCCTCTTGTCCCCCCGGGACGGTCCACGACGGCTCCCGGTTGGGGATACCCTCGGATGGCTTTTGGGGTCTCGCCTCCACGCCATCAACACATACACCCTTAGTTAGTCGCTACAGATTTTGGGGGTTTCCTATTACACCCCACCCCCTACCAGCTGTACATACCTTACGCTCTTACTCGTACCAGTTTCATTCCAGATATCTCACAGCTTGCTCCTGATGAGTGGCACCTAAGCCACAAAACGTGTAGAGCTTTCGGATGCTGTATATCTACCCATTTTACCTATACCTTTCAAGTTAATGGAACATCTACCCCTCCAGGCTCATCAAGGCCATAGGCCCTGCAGGCAATACTTTGTATCATGGCTTTATAAAAATTCCTTTGTGGTGAACCAGGAAACATACTGTGGTCATACAATCAGATGTTACTGTCATGCTTATTGTCATTACCTTGTTTATATATTATCTTTGTTACCAGCATCATTTGCATGATCCAGCTGTACTATCCATCATGTATTATATGTATGCTACCATGTACTTTTGATACTACCTTCTTGCTTCCAATAAATTTCCTTATGTTCACACCAGTACCCTTTTGCAGTCACGTGCTTCATATAAAGTCCCACCTTTTTCTGGCTTAGCCCTTTTCCTTTGATTCAGACTGGGATGGAAATACTTGACCTCACCAGGTCATGATTTCAATTAAAGTTTCTATGGATGAAAATACGTGACCTCACCAGGTCATGGCTTCCTTAAAGTCCCTAACTACAACCTCTTTTCCTCAATGACTTAAATCTTTTTCCCTTCACTGTTTAATATGTTCGTCCTGCGCCATTTTTTCCTTTTTTTTCTTTTTATTGCTACTTCGCTTTCTCACCTTCCTTTCACTTCTCTTTCAATGTCTTTCTATGTTTTGTGTTGTTCCTTCACCAATCAATCCCCACCCAAGGTTTTCACTACTTATGATAACCTTTATATGTCCACTCCTGTTATTGATATGTGTTGATGAACTTTTTTGGAATGGCCTGTCGGTGTTACATTATTTATTAACTGTATATCCTGACATGCAATAATGTAATAGCATTACTACACATTAACTTTCATATATATGTATACTTTTTGTGGTTGCACTTTGGAATCCGTCGTGAGTGTCCTCCGCGCCTGGCGGGTTACAGGAGTACTTATGTGTGACTCCTTGTAAGTCACACTGGGTGGGGTCTCGTCTAGCTCTGGGGTGATTCCTGGTCTGCCATTATGCGGGATCATCTGACAGTCCTTCATGGGAATCTCGGTTTGGAGGTCCCCTCCGTACATACATAGGTAAATGTCTGAAATGTTTGAAACAGTTATTGGTTGCACTTATATGATTGTTTGTGCATTTCTTTGCAGAAAACCTATCCTCTGAAGAAGACCCGAAAGAAATGGGTCGAAACGCGTCAGTTTCTGTCTTATCAGACATGTTTGCTATGTAATGCTATGTATATTTCAATATTGCAATATAATAATATTTGTATTTTTTGGGGGGGCTACTGAGCTCATATTTTAACCTCTATGGTAATTTTGTACATAAATACATTTTTATCAACAAAACACCCTCTTTCGAATTCCTTATTACCTACCTACCTCGCTGCTAAAAAACCCCATTTGGGGGAACCTTCCCATATCATATTATCCGGGGTGTGCAGCAACCTTACCTCTTACCTCTCTATATATGTATCTTTCCCATGCACTAAAGACTTCCTTATTTAAAATATATATGTTGCATGCTACATTTTCACTGTGGAGGTGTTCTAAATGGCTCGTCCTTTGTTTCTGTCTATCTTGATTTTTTTTTCACCAGTTCCCCTCCTTGGTTTCTTTTCTATTTCTACTATTCCCACTATTTATCTCTACCTGTTCTCTAGTTGGTGTCTGTAATTGTTTATCCATTGTGGATTTTTATGCCACCCTCTCCATTGTAAAACTTTCCATTGGTTGTCTTTGGGATACTCCTCTTCTCTCTAATGTTGTAGGTGTCAGAATCCATTCCATCCTATAGATATCTCTCTTTCTACTATTGTTCAACTTATTTGAGGGGCCTCTTCTTCTATTTTAATCATAGCCAGAGTTGTCTCGTCCAAAAGCTCCCCTGCATTTACTGCTCCTATGTTACCATTTTTAGTAATGCATCACACTGCAACACACAGTAGTGCATTATCATGCATTGTGGTACCTTACCTTAGACTTAGAAGTTGAGGCGCCATTTAAAATGTAAATAACTACAGCACACTAATTCAAAGTATCCATAAACTTCAAATAGCTATTGTACATTCTGGCCATTTTGACAGGTTCGGTCAATACTTTAAAGTCTACAAGTACCTTGCAGATAAATCTCTAGCTTTGCATGGATTCTGTCTGTGACTCCGTCATGACTTTTACCAGGATATGGACAAATGTAGTCAGTATTTCACCCAGTAAATCTGCCATAGTGTCGATGTGTCAGGATAACTAATATCAAGTCAGTAAAGGGAGAGTTGTTTACATTTTACAAAGTGGCACCAAAGATAGATATTTAAATGTTTTGAAGTGAACATTTTGTGCTGCAATTTGAGTATCAAAAAATTATAGACAAAGTCCCTGTCTGGTTTTCTAATTAGTACTACATACAGTATGTGGGGGTCTTGCCACTAGATCAAACTCTTTTGGTCCTGTGTCTTTACAACCTGTAAAGCTGTGAGGGGTTCAGACATTGCTTTGTCTTTCAAAATAGCAAACAGGAGGAATTTTCCTCTAAATGGGACTTTAAGGGGCACTGCTCCTCTACAGATCAAGACCGTAAATATAAAAAATATTATTTTATTTGAAAAAGGTTAAAAGTAGGATATACAATACAGAGAGTGTACAGGATACAAATACAAAAATATGCAATGATACAATACAGTTGGAGACAACCACTGCTCTGTTGGATAAATAAAGCAACAGAGATGACCCAATGCATTTGAGTTAGCGATATTTGTTCTCTTCTTTAGGGGTAGATGGTTAGATACAGGACGTAAATACATCTATCATTGAAAAAAGACAGGTATAAGAATATACGCATTGTAAAACAAGCAAAACACAAAAAATTCAGTCAATTTGTGTGAATCCACTGACCATGAAACTTGCATAAAAAATCGTTGATCTTGCATCCACGTTAAAACATTTGGAAAAAATGCTGCTGCCTTAAGCCAATCAGTTCAGGTCCAGAGAAATGGGTACACCCAGGAAAAGCAACCCAAGACCCAGGATGGTCACTCACAGAGGGCGCTCCAACTCAGCCCCAATGGGAATACCCCACGTATGGCCCAAATCGACAAATATTGCTAGAGACAAATAAAGGAGGGGAAATAAATATAGTGTTAGGACCAAAAATGAGGGACCTTTGCATTGAAATTACTATATAGGTGTCTGTTCGGAGCATACATACCTAGCTTGTTTCTGGATAGTACAGGAACAGGAGAGGGCTAGAGGTTAGAAACCGCTAACTTACGATGTTTGTAGTCCATATGCCAATATAAATGTTAAAAGGGCCTATGGAGGGGGAACATAAAAAATGGAGAACATTGTTGTCTGGTATAAATTAATCGGTGACATTTTTCTCGTATGGAATGGGCCTATTGATCAATTACAAGCTTTTCTTTATCAGCTTAACCACAATAATTTCAATCTAACGTTTAATATGATGTGGGATTGTTGTTCCATCACTTTCCTTGATGTTAGCATCCACAAAGATGAGAATGGCTTACTTACCAGTAGTCTATATAGGAAACCTACAGCTGGTAACTCCATACTACACGTTAGCAGCTTCCATCCACAAGTGTTAATTTCCTCTATCCCCTACAGCCAGTATCTGAGGATAAGGAGGAACTGTTTGGATGATGAAGTGTTTAGAAGGGAGGTGATTTACTTAAAGAAAGGCTTCTGGCATGACGTTATTCAAACACATACCTGAAGAAAGCTTTCAAAAGGGCATGTGCCAGGACAGGCGATGATCTGCTTTATAACCCCTCCTCTATAAAAAATAAAAGAAATCCAATCTCCATCATCACAAAATTCTCAAATCAACACAAAACCATCAGGCGTATCATCGATAAATACTGGCACGTTCTGACCATAGACCCTCTCATAGGTCCTTTTGTGTCAGACACCCCCGGCTTCAATTTCAGACAGGCAAGATCCCTAAAGAGACCAGCTAGTCTCCAGTGTATTTAGGGGACGGGGATGAAGAGATCCCTGTAAACGTGCAGAAACGTTTGCCTGCGACGGATGCAATTACTGCCAGTTTCTAAACACATCAAAAATCATTATACTATCTAACGGGGAACACTACAGACCAAAACACTACGCTAATTGCCAAACCCCGGTGTGGTTTATCTCCTCCTCTGTGATTGTGCATGCTTTTACGTTGGGAAGACCATACAAGAATTTTGGCAAAGAGCTTATCGCCATATCACTTCAATGAGGACCTGCAATCCCATCTTCTCCTTGGAAGACATGTAACTGATATACATGATGGGGTTTTCCCTAGGGTCTCCTTCCTAATCCTCGACCGCATACATCCAGGTATGCAGGGAGGGGATTGGAATAAGACTTTATTACAGCATGAACAAAGGTGTATTTTCCGCCTCAATACGATGAAACCACATGGCCTCAATGGATCCATCTCCTTCAGACCCTTCCTGGAAGGTTTCACCTCAGGGGGGTCTGAATGGGAACCAAATAACTCCAATGAGAGATCTATAGGGAAATGACTAAACTAAGTTCTGCAGAAAAATGATTTATATATTTTATATTTTCTATATAATGAATGTACATATAAGCCATTCTATTGCAGTTTTTGGCATTTACCATCTGATTTTGCAACGCTCCATTTCTATTAAGTAATGTCAGAATTTTCACTTATATACTGCAAAGAACTAGTTTAGATATTTTCTGTGGATGATTGTACATCTATATAATTCTATGTTCACAATATTTTTCTATGTTTTTCTGTTTCCTTCCTCTTGACGTGTCTACCTTTTAGCCATTCCGGTCTGGGTATGAATGATTTGGTGCACCACAGCACCCGCCCAGTAGGTCCCTCACTCAGTGCATGGGGGCCGTTCACGCCATTTAATGACGTGTCCGGCATCCTTTGATTGGAGTTTTAGAGCTGGTTTTCCTGGTTGCTGTTACTCTGGACGTGCACCGCAAGCCGCCGACGCGGGACAGCGTCACCATTATGTCCCATCCAGCGTGCACTCGCCGGGTGTATGATGTCATCATGCCTCGTCCAGCGTCCATGTGACGCCAGACATCCTCTTTCCATCAGGAAGTCATGGCAGAGGCGCTTTCATGCGCCAGGGACTCGGGGGATGCTCTTTGATCGTGAGTTCCTCCCCACCACCACTGGGATTGGTCCATGTGATCTTCATCAACCCCATAAAACAATGTCCATTCCAACATCATTTTAGGCTGCACGCCCAGGTCAGATGGGACTATACCTGAACCAATCCCTAATCAAGGTAATTCTTTTAGAACTATCCAGTTACATTGGGGGGTACTAATACTACATACATATATATACTATAAAACAAGTACCATTGCACGGGTGCATATTTATGCATATCACTCCATGACCTGATGATGTCCTTTTTTTTATGCCCCCTCCATAGGCCCCTTTAACATTTATTTGGGCACACAGACTACAAACATCTGAAGTTAGCCATTTCTGACCTCTAGCCCTCTCCTATTCCTGTACTATCTAGAAACAAGCTAGGTATGTATGCTCCAAACAGACACCTATATAGTCATTTCAATGCAAAGGTCCCTCATTTTTGGTCCTAACACTATATTTATATCCCCTCTTTTTTTGTCTCTAGTGATATTTGTCGATTTGGGCCATACGTAGGGTATTCCCATTGGGGCCAAGTTGGAGCGGCCTTTGTGAGTGACCATCCTGGGCCTTGGGTTGCTTTTCCTGGGTGTACCCATTTCTCTGGACCCGAACTGATTGGCTTAAGGCAGCAGCATTTTTTCCAAATGTTTAAACATAGATGCAAGATCATTGATTTTTTATGCAAGTTTCATGATCAGTGGATTCACACAAATTGTTTGACTGAATTTTTGATTTTTTACAATGCGTATATTCTTATACCTGTCTTTTATCAATTATAGACATATTTACGTCCTGTGTCTAACCACCTACCCCTGAAGAAGAGAACAAATATCGCTAACTCGAAACTCTTGCGCCATCTCTGTTGCTTTATTTATCCAGCAGTGGTTGTCTCCAACTGTATTGTATCTTTGCATATCTTTGTATTTGTATCCTGTACACTCTCTGTATTGTATATCCTACTTTTAATCTTTTTCAAATAAAATAATATTTTTTATATTTACGGTCTTGACCTGTAGAGGAACAGTGCCCCTTAAAGTTCCATTTAGAGGAAAATTCCCCATTTGCAATTTATCTAGTTTAGGGATGTGGGCAATAACTCCCCCTTTTTGGACAATAAGCACCATTTAGTAATTCGTCTTTCAAAATAGCCCTACTCCCAGTGTACCTGAGCTCTATCTCTACAACTAAAAAGGTAGTTCTTTGCTTCTTTATGGTGGTAGTTGCCAGGCAGTTATCCCCTGATAGAGGAAGACTATTGACACTCCTAAGATGCAACAATGAGCTACTGAACTGTCCCTCCTGCAAAGCATTTAGAAGTTGATTGGCCCACCCTGTAATAGATACACATTCTACATGAATACATGGACCATCTGGATAATTTTTTGTGGCTCTTTATAACTCAAAGGTACCCTGACATTTTAATGATGACTTCACCACTGGGAGTCAGTTCTCCCCCCTCCAAGGCACTAGGGATGAGGTTCGAGTCGAACTCATGTTCGACTCGAACATTGGCTGTTCGCAAGTTCGCCGAACACCGAACAATTTGGGGTGTTCGCGGCAAATTCGAATGCCGCGGAACACCCTTTAAAAGTCTATGGGAGAAATCAAAAGTGCTAATTTTAAAGGCTTATATGCAAGTTATTGTCATAAAGAGTGTTTGGGGACCTGAGTCCTGCCCCAGGGGACATGTATCAATGCAAAAAAAAGTTTTAAAAACAGACGTTTTTTCAGGAGCAGTGATTTTAATAATGCTTAAAGTCAAACAAAAAAAGTGTAATATCCCTTTAAATTTCGTACCTGGGGGGTGTCTATAGTATGCCTGTAAAGGGGCGCATGTTTCTTGTGTTTAGAACAGTCTGACAGCAAAATGACATTTCGAAGGAAAAAACTCATTTAAAACTACCGCGGCTATTAATGAATTGCCGGTCCGACAATACACATAAAAGTTCATTGATAAAAACGGCATGGGAATTCCCCACAGGGAAACCCCGAACCAAAATTAAAAAAAAAAAAAATGACGTGGGGGGGTCCCCCTAAATTCCATACCAGGCCCTTCAGGTCTGGTATGGATTTTAAGGGGAAACCCGCGCCAAAAAAAAAAAAAAAAACAGCGTGGGGTTCCCCTAAAAATCCATACCAGACCCTTATCCGAGCACGCAACCTGGCAGGCCGCAGGAAAAGAGGGGGGACGAGAGTGCGGCCCCCCCCCTCCTGAACCGTACCAGGCCACATGCCCTCAACATTGGGAGGGTGCTTTGGGGTAGCCCCCCAAAACACCTTGTCCCCATGTTGATGAGGACAAGGGCCTCATCCCCACAACCGTGGCCGGTGGTTGTGGGGGTCTGCGGGCGGGGGGCTTATCGGAATCTGGAAGCCCCCTTTAACAAGGGGACCTCCAGATCCCAGCCCCCCCCTGTGTGAAATGGTAAGGGGGTACTTACCCCTACCATTTCACTAAAAAAGTGTCAAAATAGTTAAAAATGACAAGAGACAGTTTTTTGACAATTCCTTTATTTAAATGCTTCTTCTATCTTCCTTCATCTTCTTCTTCTTCTGGTTCTTCTGGCTCTTCTGGTTCTTCCTCCGGCGTTCTCGTCCAGCATCTCCTCCGTGGCGTCTTCTATCTTCTTCTCCTCGGGCCGCTCCGCACCCATGGCATGAGGGGAGGCTCCCGCTCTTCTCTTCATCTTCTTCTTCATCCTCTTCTCTTCTTCATCTTCTTCATCTTCATCTTCTCTTCTTAATTTTCTTCTGCGGGCCGCTCCGCATCCATGCATGGAGGGAGGCGCCCGCTGTGTGACGGCGTCTCCTCGTCTGATGGTTCTTAAATAACGGGCCCCGCCCCCCTCTGACGCACGGGACATGACGGGACTTCCCTGTGGCATTCCCCGTGATGTCACAGGGAAGTCCCGTCAAGTTACCGTGCGTCAGAGGGGGCGGGGTCACCGGGTGGCCCCGCCCCCCGTTATTTAAGAACCGTCAGACGAGGAGACGCCGTCACACAGCGGGAGCCTCCCTCCATGCATGGATGTGGAGCGGCCCGCAGAAGAAAATTAAGAAGAGAAGATGAAGATGAAGAAGATGAAGAAGAGAAGAGGATGAAGAAGAAGATGAAGAGTAGAGCGGGAGCCTCCCCTCATGCCATGGGTACGGAGCGGCCCGAGGAGAAGAAGAAAGAAGACGCCGCGGAGGAGATGCTGGACGAGAACGCCGGAGGAAGAACCAGAAGAGCCAGAAGAACCAGAAGAAGAAGAAGATGAAGGAAGATAGAAGAAGCATTTAAATAAAGGAATTGTCAAAAACTGTCTCTTGTCATTTTTAACTATTTTGACACTTTTTTAGTGAAATGGTAGGGGTAAGTACCCCCTTACCATTTCACACAGGGGGGGGGCCGGGATCTGGGGGTCCCCTTGTTAAAGGGGGCTTCCAGATTCCGATAAGCCCCCCGCCCGCAAACCCCCACAACCACCGGCCACGGTTGTGGGGATGAGGCCCTTGTCCTCATCAACATGGGGACAAGGTGTTTTGGGGGGCTACCCCAAAGCACCCTCCCAATGTTGAGGGCATGTGGCCTGGTACGGTTCAGGAGGGGGGGGGGGCGCACTCTCGTCCCCCCCTCTTTTCCTGCGGCCTGCCAGGTTGCGTGCTCGGATAAGGGTCTGGTATGGATTTTTGGGGGAACCCCACACCGTTTTTTTTTTTTTTTTTTGGCGCGGGGTTCCCCTTAAAATCCATACCAGACCTGAAGGGTCTGGTATGGAATTTAGGGGGAACCCCACGTCATTTTTTTTTTTTAATTTTGGCCGGGGTTCCCCTTAATATCCATACCAGACCTGAAGGGCCTGGTATGGAATTTAGGGGGACCCCCCCACGTCATTTTTTTTTTTTTTAATTTTGGTTCGGGGTTTCCCTGTGGGGAATTCCCATGCCGTTTTTATCAATGAACTTTTATGTGTATTGTCGGACCGGCAACTCATTAATAGCCGCGGTAGTTTTAAATGAGTTTTTTCCTTCGAAATGTCATTTTGCTGTCAGACTGTTCTAAACACGGGAAACATGCGCCCCTTTACAGGCATACTATAGACACCCCCCAGGTACGAAATTTAAAGGGATATTACACTTTTATTGTTTGACTTTAAGCATTATTAAAATCACTGCTCCTGAAAAAAAGGCCCGTTTTTAAAACTTTTTTTTGCATTGATCCATGTCCCCTGGGGCAGGACCCAGGTCCCCAAACACTTTTTATGACAATAACTTGCATATAAGCCTTTAAAATTAGCACTTTTGATTATTCATGTTCGTGTCCCATAGACTTTAACGGTGTTCGCGTGTTCGAGCGAACTTTTTTCCTGTTCGCATGTTCTGGTGCGAACCGAACAGGGGGGTGTTCGGCTCATCCCTACAAGGCACCTAGTTCTGTAGCTTCTCTTTTCCTTGTCCTAATCTCTTGCTTTACTTCTCATACTTTTTATCTTATCTTCAGCCTGCTGTCCTGGTGGGCCAACAGAGCCCCACATCCTATCTTTCTTTTGAAAATAATACTTGTTATGACACAAATCTCTGACATGAGAAAAACTTTACTGATTCCTCTGTTGGACTTTGTCTTTTGGTTTATTTCATGATACATCTTATTGTAACTTTTGCTATTCTCTTTTGTATTTAGCTGGGACTGTGTTCCTACTGGGCCCTCTGGCAATGTCTGTACTATACTTTTCTGAAACTTAATAAAACTATTTTTTTTAATGTATATCTTAGTTTTGAAAAATATATACCAAAGCACTACATTAGCATGATGGAGGTTTGAAACAAAGATTCTGTTTTGTAAACTCTTGGTAATCGTGTAATTTTCAAGACAACTTCTCATTTAAAAGTGGGGTAGACTGCTGTAATCGTCAAAACAGTTACTCCATAAATCTATGTGTAAAAAGAAGACAACAAAATACCAGACTCATATATCTGTTAAGCAGCTGTTTTTATCAGGCGTGCAAAATACAGTATGTATAGCTATAAATCAGTGGTATAATTTACATTTTTATGTTAATGCAACATGAAAATATTACAGTTAGCATTTGGAGTGAATAGATTGGTTAATGGGCACTTACAGAATTAACATTATTTTGTTTACCCAGAGGTATGCCATCCCCTGCTACACAAGCTGTCATATACAGACTGCCATCACAAACAATCCCCATCATAAGTATACTGCTGCCAACTTCATTTAGGTTCACAGATCTACTTGTCTACTGTGTTCATCTGTCTGTGGTAGGCTTAGTTATTGTCATAAGCTAGTACATCCCATGGCATATGTCTTGCTTGTGAGGTATAGCTGTATTTAAGCACTGCTGCTTTGCAATCTGCTAAGATTATATGATGAAGAATAAATGCTTTTGTGAAAAGAGTAAGTAAACTGATTTTTATGTTAATGCATTTTTCATGTATATTGACTATAAGAGTGAATTTAAAAGAAATGCTTTTCTAGTTTATATACCAGCATTAAAAGCATTTTTAGTACTTCTTCAAATGAATGTCAGAAATTTTCATATTAAGTGTATGAGGTTTAATACCAGGTGAATGGCCACTGCAGAGCTGTCAGATTCTAAATCATGTTTAACAACTACTTATTCACCTAAATGTACTTTATATGTTCTCATATATTCAGAAAAAAACGATTTTATTTGCCTATTATCTTAAATCAAATGTATGATGATTATGCAGTCCTAGGAATAGTAAATGGGCACCATAAGTTGAACATTTTCATTTAATTCAGATGCCAGGGATGCTATGGGACAGGAATGGGCTTACAGAGGAGAACACGCTACTGGCAAAAGATCAAAAGATCAAAAATGTAAGCTTTAGAACCACTGTAAGAATTAAAACTACTATAGGTCTTGCCCTTGCCCCCGGTCTGTAAATGTGATAGTGAAGCATAGCAGCAGACTAATGAGCTCATCCCTCTGTCACGTTACTCCCACTTCCCTCTGCTTGTTCCCTGTAACCACCTGAGTATTGCAGCACAACTGACTGGCTCCCTATGCTGTATTTTCTTCTCTCAGATTGAGCTTTTCTGTACAGGGCACTGCAAGGGGTTGTTACCAAGCCAAATTCAGGTACTTACACTAGTTACTCCAAACAAACAGAGGAATACACAGTTGAAATACATATACGGGGGGCTGTTTTACCAAATATTTGTATTTCTGACCACCCAATCTTGAAGTTTATACATCCTGCCAGGTAGTACAGTTCTGCCAGTTAGTACAGTCAGGGTTGTGACCTTACATTTCTCTTCTGCAGTTACAGCTAGTTCCTGCTGTTCATGTAAAGCCTGTATCTCTGTGAAGCTGCTCATTTCCCCTGTCAGAGGGCTTGCTTACACTTGCAGTTAGTAGAGCACCAAAAAATAGAAAGTTTGTCTGGGTTTTTACTACCCCACAACCTTTCCCCTTAAACTCCAAAAGCAGCTGGGTTATAAACATCCCATAGATCAGTGATGGTAAACCTTAGCACCCTAGATATTTTGGAACTGTATTTCCCACGAAGCTCTTGCACTCTGAAGTGTAGTTGAGCGTCATGGGAAATGTAATTCCAAAACATCTGGGGTGCCAAGGTTCGCCATCATTGCCATAGATAAACTGCTTTGCTTTGGAAATAAATAAATGCGGCATTTACAGGGTTAAAACAGGTGCCCGTCAAACACCTCTGAAAAGTTTGAAGAAGAAAGGATTTCCAGCGCTCAGATCTTGTGACGTCAGGAATGGAATTGTATAATGATGGTTCTGATAAAACATTAATGTTAGAACAAAAAAAGGGGGGGGGGAGAGAGAGGAGGCAGCCGTCCTCAGAGTGTGTCCATAGCCTCTGTGAGCATAGCACTGAAAAGGGCCTCCACACCCCCCTTCCCTTTTCAGTACCTCTGAAAAGTTATTTACCGCAGATCACTTTTCAAATGGCGTGGGAAATATGTAAAATGTGCCAGAATGTTGTGTGTCAGTACATGCATATTCAGCATGCCTGACTGGCTTCGGATTCTGCTCTTTCCTCTCCTCTTCTGAATGCTGACGGGGATTACATGCTAAATCAAGGTCCTTATACTAGTTACATATTGAAATACATTTAATCATGTTTTCACAAAAATAATAATACTGTAGAAATTACATTTCTTATATCCGCCTGGAGGGTAGCTTCAACACTTCTAACAAATCATCCTTCGTAAGGTAGTTTAGCATTTAATTGTATATTTTATTTTAAACTGAATTTTAGCTAAAAAAAATCCCTACAGCTTTAGTCACATCACTTACTAAAGTTTGCCCCACGAGGTGCAGGCAGCTGGATCCTGTAGAAATCTTGACTGCAGGAATTCCTGTCCTCTTCTTGTTAGGAATAAGGCCAATTTCACACTGAGTCCCCCCATTGGCTTGGGCATTGGCTTTTTAGCTGCGCTTTTCGGCCGCTAACAGGGCCCTTTTAACCCCTGCTAGTGGCCGATAAAGGGTTAAAAGTGCCCACAAAGCACCACTGAAGCAACGTTTTGCCGACGCTTCAGCGTCGCTGCCCATTGGTTTCAATGGGCATGGGCGTTTTAGGAGCAGTGCATACACTGCTCCTAAAGCGCCTCAAAGAAGCTGCTTGAAGGACTTTTTTGAGAATCCTGCAAGCATACCGCTCCTGAAGTGAGAGGAGAGGCGCTTTACAAGCGCTATTTTTAGCGATATGGTGCCTGTAAAGAGCCTCAGTGTGAAAGGGTAAATATCAGCTTTAAGGCCTATGGAAATGGTAAAGAAGTGTATCATTTTTACTACTTCCTGCTTTGCAGTGTTACACATTGCTTTTTTACTCCTTCACAAAAATTCCCATTAAAAATGATGGCGGACCCATTAAAAACAATGCACTCCCTAAATTTAATACAATCTCAAAAGAAATGGAAAAGCAAGCATGTATAGATTTGAAAGTTACATCAAAACACCATGATAATAACGTTTTCTTTAAAGTTTATCTCTATACAAAACCTAGTTTTGGATAGAGTGGGGAAAAGTTAGACCTTCTGTCTCCCACTCTATTTGTATTGGAGATAATTGTAACTGAGAAGGATAGTTAAGGGAAATTCAAAATTTGTTTGATTTGTCACTAGAACAAAAACAGAGGAGAAGTAGTCCTTCAGTGACACTTGTTCTAGGGACAGATGTCTACTGCCATGTACACACGATAGGATTTTCTGAAACAAAATCCATGTTTTTTTTTCAACGGATGTTGGCTCAAACTTGCCTTGCATACACACAGTCGCACAAAGTTGTTCGTAAATTCCGAACGTCAACTATGCAGTGACGTACAACACGTAAGATGAGCCGAGAAAAATTAAGTTCAATAGCCAGTGCTGCTGTTCTGCTTGATTCCGAGCATGTGTGGAACTTTGTGCATCAGAATTGTGTACACACGATCAGAATTTATGACAACGGATTTTATTGTCCAAAAATTTGAGAACCAGCTCTCCATTTTGTGTGATGGAAATTCCGATGGAAAATGTCTGATAGAGCCTACACACGGTCAGAATTTCTGACAACAAGCTCCTATCAAACATTTTCCGTCAGAAAATCCTATCGTGTGCAAGGGGCATTAGAGTGGAATTTCCCACACTTTAGGAGATTTCTTTTAACCTTCTGTTCAGTTGTTCTCTATTTCTGGGAACATTTCCCTCCCCATTGGTGAAAAAAAATTACCTGGCAGGAGTTTTAACCCTTCCACAATTAAAATAAAGATGCAGCATTCATATATTTAAAAACAGTGTAAACACAGATGAATGCAAAAAGAAATACTTCATTAAATTAGCCATTCAGTGGAGATTTTATCATGTATTTATTATACTTATTTTGATCACACTGACACTGGTTTCTAATTTATAGAGAACACTGAATGTTTCACATTATTTAGTTTCCCATAGAGGAACTCTCGGTCAAATTTATGTACACGTACATGTAGAGCTTGATTTACTGAAGGAGTTCAGTGTTTATTCCAAAGAGTGAATTTTATTCCAGAGTGAATATTGACTTCAATTATCCAGTCATATACATACAAAGGAATTTGCTTTACACATGATTGAATAATCAAAGAGAATAGTTAATCTTTCTTTTAGTGAACTCCTTTAGTAAAACAGCTGGTACTCTAGGGCCAGGTGTGACTCCATGCAAATAGTGTCTTGTGTGGCATTTGAACCTAAAAGAAGAAAACTATGTCCAGGGTAAGTTATCTGTCCTCAATCTCACCTTACATGTGAGCAACCAAGGTACCTGTCATTGAATTGTACAGGTTTTTTGGCACAGCTGATCACAAACACCTATGATGTCTTCCAAGGTTGTAAGCTGATTCTTGGCAGTGTGTGGCCTTGATCGGCCATGTGAATAATGTTTCAGAGGTATTACCACCCACACGACAAGGTTGTGAGCAGAGCCAGGAAGATGAGGAGAATAATGAAAAGGAAATGGGTTAAGTTTTGTGTCATAGAAAAGCCTTGGGGAAACAAAGGCCGTTGGCTGTAATGTGCAGATCTGCCATCAACCGCACATGTTTTTGCCTACTGCTCCACTGATGAAGTTGCAGAAATGTATTTAGAGTTGTTGTGCATATGTGCCCAAAAATATCTATGTGGGGGTGCTTACCACTGTGCTATATGTAATATATTACAAATTGCCCTATTCTGCACACTGTGCAATACATTGTGTTCATTTACTAAAAATGGAGAGTTAAAAATCTGGTGCAGCTGTGCATGGTAGCCAATCAGCTTCTAAATTTAGCTTGTTCAATTACATTTTGACAAAAAAAACTGGAAGCTGATTGGTTTTTATGCAGAGCTGCATCAGATTTTGCACTCTCCAGTCTTAGTAAATCAACCCCATTACATACTCTACACGGCTCCATTATGAGCACTGTTCTCTAATTTACATTCTCCATATTTGTAATCATAGCAGTAATGTCATATTAAAAATTAAAGATTATTCATACCAGTGGGAAGATTGAATTCTACCCTGTTCATGGAAAATGCACATATTTGATAGTTTTGTTTACAATAATATTATTGCCAATATCATGGGCATAATTTATGTGCTATACTTTACAGTAAAGCGGGGTTTTTCAACCAGGGTTCCTCCAGACGTTGCTCCTTGAACAATGAGCAATTTCTACCTCACAGATATGTTCTTACTGACACCACTGAACTTTTTATCTATCTATAGGGGAGTAATTCTTATAGTTACATAGTTACATAGTAGGTGAGGTTGAAAAAAGACACAAGTCCATCAAGTCCAACCTATGTGTGTGATTTTTTTTTTTTTTTTTTAATTGTATTTTTTATTAAAGGATTTCAAAGAAAAATACAACAAAGAGTTACCGTCAAACAATTGGCAGTACAAAATGAGTACAATCAAGTATATAAATCATAGGAGGGGGGTGTAGATAGAGGTCAAGGTGGGGATGGACCCAGGGAGGGGGCGAACTGGATATATTAGTAGTTCGCATCATAAGAGTTGTCGCTCACTGGGTCTGAGGTTAGCGGGGTCCCAGGAGCACCTATATCAGACAGAGGGGCTCCATGTGATTCCCACAAAGGAAAGAGGAGGGGGGAAGGTGGGGATGCACCATGGAATCTCCAAGGAAATTTATAGATGGGCCTGGAAGAACAGACATTTACCCTACATTGTTCAAGAAAGTATTATGCTATTAGAGATTGGAGGAATAGTACCGGGATTGAGTTCTGTGTGGTATTGTGTGATTTTATGTCAGTATTACATTGTATATCCCTGTATGTTGTGGTTATTCAGTTGCTTATCTAATAGTTTCTTGAAACTATCGATGCTCCCCGCTGATACCACCGCCTGTGGAATGGAAATTCCATATCCTTGCCGCTCTTACAGTAAAGAACCCTCTACACAGTTTAAGGTTAAACCTTTTTTCTTCTAGTTTTAATGAGTGGTCACGCATCTTATTAAACTCCCTTCCACAGAAAAGTTTTATCCCTATTGTGGGGTCAGCAGTACGGTATTTGTAAATGGAAATCATATCCCCTCTCAAGTGTCTCTTCTCCAAAGAGAGAATAAGTTCAGTGCTCATAACCTTTCTTCATATCTAATATCCTCCAGTCCCTTTATTAGTTTTGTTGCCCTTCTCTGTACTCACTCCATTTCCAGTACATCCTTCCTGAGGTCTATTACCCAGAACTGGACAGCATACTCCAGGTGCAGCCGGACCAGAGTCTTGTAGAGTGGGAGAATAACTGCTTTATCTCTTGAGTTAATCCCCTTTTTAATGCATGCCAATATTCTGTTTGCTTTGTTAGCAGCAGCTTGGCATTGCATCTACTAGGACCCCCAGGTCCTTTTCCATCCTTGATTCCCCCAGTGGTTCTCCGCCCAGTGAGCAGATTGCATTCATATTTTTGCCACCCAAATGCATTATTTTACATTTGTCCACAGTAAACCTCATTTTCCATGTAGTTGCCCACCCCATTAATTTGTTCAGATCTACTTGCAAGGTTTCCACATCCTGTGGAGAAGTTATTGCCCTGCTTAGCTTAGTATCATCTGCAAATACAGAGATTGAGCTGTTCACCCCATCCTCCAGGTCGTTTATGAATAAATTAAATAGGATTGGTCCCAGGACAGAACCATGGGGGACCCCACTTTCCGCTCCTGACCATTCTGAATACTTCCCATTTATCACTACCCTCTGAACTTGCCTTTGTAGCCAGTTTTCAATCCATGTACTCACCCTATGGTCCATGCCAACTGACCTTACTTTGTACAATAAACGTTTATGGGGAACTGTGTCAAATGCTTTTGCAAAATCCAGATGCACCATGTCTACGGGCTTTCCTTCATCTAGATGGCAGCTCACCTCCTCATGGAAGGTTAATAGATTGGTTTGGCAAGAACGATTCTTCATGAATCCATGCTGATTACTGCTAATGATACCGTTTTCATTACTAAAATCTTGTATATAGTCCCTTATCATCCCCTCCAAGAGCTTGCATACTATTGATGTTAGGCTAACTGGTCTGTAATTTCCAGGGATGTATTTGGGCCCTTTTTTAAATATTGGTGCTACATTGGCTTTTCTTCAATCAGCTGGTACCATTCCAGTCAGTAGACTGTCAGTAAAAATTAGGAACAATGGTCTGGCAATTACTTGACTGAGTTCCCTAAGGACCCTCGGGTGCAAGCCATCTGGTCCCGGTGACTTATTAATGTTACATTTTTCAAGTCTATTTGTAATTCTGTCCTCTGTTAGCCATGAGACATGGCTGGTGCCGGTGGGTAGAGGAGAGGGAGAAGAGTGGACACACGTCCGCTCTTCTCCCCTTCTTACTGTAACCCGGAAAGCAACGTGTATGATGTAATTTCTGAGGCAGCCTTTGAGTGTCCCCAGCTGGCATTGAGAGGAAGGGATGTATTGCAATGCAAACTGCATTGTAATACATTCGGTGGGGCCCAAAGGAGACATGCAGGGTCTTTTAGACCCTGCATGTCTCATTAAAGAGAACCTGTCACCTGAAAATCATCACATAGGCGACTTTTTATCCCATATGTGATGAAAAACAAACTTAACCACTTTCCCCTCTGAAGATTTACCCCCTTCATGACCAGACTATTTTTTTGATACGGCACTGTGCTACATTAATTGAAAATTGTGTGGTTGTGCGACACTGTACCTAAACAAAATATTTATGTATTATTTTTTTTTACTAGTAATGGGGGCAATCAGCAACTTATAGTAGGACTGCGATATTGCAGTGGACAGTCTGGACACTAACTGACATTTTTGACACTTTATGGGGACCAGTGATACTGATACAATGGATAGTAAATAAATAAATGTAGCACTATGTGTAAAATTATAAATATAAAGTGCAAATCTCTAAAATAAATAAATCTTACATATAAATGAATAGTCCATAAAATGAAAAAATGAAGAAATAAAACATGAAAAACTCTTCTTGTGATCAATGTATCCACACAATTCCACCACAGTGATTGTTCATCCTCAAAAGGAGTGCACACCACCACCAGGAAAAAATGCTAGCTCACCTCCCAGATGAGTCAAAACTCATATGCGGATCTCCCCACGAGCTCTTTGCTCTCACTTCCTCTTCCCAATCAATGGTGGGTAATCCAGATGGCTCCTTTCTTAATGATAACTCAGCTTATTAATATCCAAAGAAGCGGATCATCTCCCAGCTTGGCTCAAGATTCCATGAGTTCAGGACATGTAAATAATAAGTATAGAGACCATAGTGTCCTCCGTATACAAATTTATTCAAAGCCCCCAAACAGACAAGTTGCACTTACAAGATAAAAACTTTTAAAATCACATAAAAACCTCCAGAGTAGCACCACCGTTTCACATACACAGTGCCTGGCTGGAGGTGACTATCAGCTCCTCCCTTCTAGACGCGTATTGGCCAATCACAGGCCTTCCTCGGTAGTAGTTCTACTACTGTTCTGGTTCTCCGCCTAATGATCGGCGGGTTCTGGTGGACATTGAGCCCACAGTACCCGCAGATCAGCTCCCATTGTATCTAATCACAGCGGGAGTGGGTCACCAGCGGAGTGAATGGGTGACCCAGATGCGGAAGTGTTGGATTACGTACTAGGTACATGATCTGGCACAGAGCGGCCACCCTCCTGTGCGGTTCATAAACTGGTTATGGAAGAAAGAATGTTTTTTGCAAAAAAATAAAGTTACACCCAAACACATAAAACCCCCACACCAAAAAAGTTTGGAAGACCCCCCAACATATGCACACATACGAATGTAAACGCATGCGTTGAGGGCACCTACGAAAAGGTTGATTGTGATACACATGTTACACATCGCGTGCATGCTGGAGTGAAAGTAAAAATTCTAGCACAAGACTTCCTCCATAACACTAAACTGATGATCTATAGGGGGATTTTGAAGCATCGCCTAAAGAAAATATAGGGTACTGAATTTTGTCACCATTTCACAGACACACGCAAATTTAAAGTTTGACATATTGGGATATTTAATCGGTGTTTCGTTTTCTAGACCTTTGCGGTATTATTAACCACTTCAATACAGAGCACCTATACACCTTCCTGCCCAGACCAATTTCCAGCTTTCAGCGCTGTCGCAGTTTGAATAAAAATTGCGCGGTCATGCTACACTGTACCCAAACTAAATTTTTATCATTTTGTTCCCACAAATAGAGCTTTCTTTTGGTGGTATGTGATCACCTCTGTGGTATTTATTTTTTGCTAAACAAATAAAAGAAGACTGAAAATTTTGAAAAAAATAAGTCTTGCTTTTGTTTCTGTTATACAATTTTGTAAATAAGTAAGTTTTCTCTTTCACTGATGGGCACTGATAAGGCGGCACAGATGAGGTGGCACCAATGAGCGGGCACTGACAGGCACTGATGGGCACTGATGATGGGCACTGATATGCGGCACTGATGGGCACTGGTAGGCGGCACTGATGGGTGGCACTGATATGCAGCACTGATGGGCATTGATAGGTGCCACTGATTGGCACTCATGAGTGGCACAGGTAGGCACTGATGGGCACTGATAGGCGACACTAATGGGCACTGACAGGCTGCAAAGATGGGTTTTTATGGGTGGCACTAATAGGCGGCACTGCTGGACACTGATGGGCATTGATAGGTGGCACTGCTGGGCACTGATGGGCACTGATAGGCATTGATACGTGGCACTGATGGGCACTGATACGCAGCACTGATATGAGGCACTGATAGGCATCCCTGGTGGCACTGGCAGTGGTAGGCATTGTGAATGGGCACTGATTGGCAGCTGCCTGGGCATTGATTGGCAGCTGCCTGGGCACAAATTAGTATTTCCCTGAGGGTCTAGGGGGAATACCTGGTGGTCCAGTGTGGATGGCCATCCTGGTGGTCCCAGGCGGCATGATGGAGGTCCTGGGCGGGATCTGAGGGGGGGCTGTGCTGATAAACAATCAGCACAGACCCCCTCTGTCAGGAGAGCAGCCGATCGGCTCTCCTCTACTCGCGTCTGTCAGACGCGAGTGAAGAAAAGCCGATCACCGGCTCTTCCTATTTACATCGTGATCAGCCGTGATTGGACATGGCTGATCATGTGGTAAAGAGTCTCCGTCAGAGACTCTTTACCTAGATCGGAGTTGCGGTGTGTCAGACTGACACACCACAACAACGATCGCTCGCATCGGCTTAATATCCTGAGGACGTCATATGACGCCCAGTCAGGATATTGAAACCACTTTGCTGCCATCATTCTGCTATATGGCGGGCGGCAAGTGGTTAAGTGACATTAAAATTTTTAACTACCACCATTTTATTCTCTGGGGTGTCTGCTTTCAGAAAATATATAATGTTTTTTTGTAATCTTCAGGTCTAAATGATTTTTTAAACATTTGTGAAAAAAATGCAAAAATGGCTCTGGCAGCGAAAGGGTTAAAAGTATATCTTAAACTGTGTTTTAGAAATGCTCATATATGTTAATATTTTCTCTTTTATACCCTAATGGCAGTTTTTCTGCATATAAAAAAAGCCCCCAAAAAATCCAAATCAATAATGTCAGGAAAACATTACCTGTTGTAAGAAATGTTATCATGGTAAATTTGCATTAACGTAATACTTTTTATCTCTTGTATTATATCTATTCTCAGATTCCACAGCAAGCAGGTATTAAGGGCATAACTAATGAAATGTGCATCAACCCAAAATATCGCAATTTGCAACTTTATAGCCTAGCTGTTCAGTGATGAGAAAGAATAAAAAATGATATTACTTCTATAAAATTTGGTATTACTTCTGGCTGTGTAAGATTATCACAGAGCTTAAGATGTAAACGCATGGAGATGATTAAGCTTTACCTTAGATTATCTTTTACTCTGCCTAAAAGAGTTTTCTATGAACTATTTGTACCAAGTAATCTAACAACACCAAGCTGTGCAATGCTGAAAACTGATAGGTTGATACCGGTTACATTAAAATACAGGCTAAGAGGCTATGTTGACAGGTTTTTTTTCATGTCATATGGGTTTTGCACTCCCTTATGCCGCATACACATGATCGGAAATGCCGCCAGTAAAACTCCGATAAGAGATTTTTGTTGGAAAATGCGACCATGCGTATACGCCATCGGTCTTTTGCTGGCAGAATTCCAGCCAGCAAAAGATTGAGAGCATGTTCTCTATTTTTCGGTTGGGAAAAGTTCCTATCCAAAAATGCGATCGTCTGTATGCAATTCCGACGCGCAAAAAAATCATGCATGCTCAGAATCAAGTACGAGACGGAAACGCTTGGTATGGTAAAACTACCATTCGTAATGGAGATGGCACATTCGTCACGCTGAAACGTTTTAAATAGTTTAATGCGTTCTCTTCTTCTTTAGAATGCTAGAATAATGAAGTTGTTTTACTGCTCATATTCACACAGAGTTCCCACAAACTGATTTCTTTGTTATTTATCGTGATCTCCTGAATAATATTTTTTGTTTTAAAAGCCAGATCTCCATAATAATGTTTATAATATTTTTAATAGTAATTTTTATTTTATTTTTTTAATCAAGATCTCCTGTTGTTTTTTTTGTTTTTTTTTAATATTTTATAGTGATCTCCATGTTATTTTTTTATTTTGAATATCACGTTTCCACAACAACATTATTATCTTGTTTTTGTAAACCTCAAGGAGGTTGCTTTATGTGCCTTGTTAATTAGACATTGTATTTTTGAAATGTACCTGCCTACTCACAAAAAAACTTTCCTATTTGAAGAAAAACACAAATATTTTCATATAAAAAAATCTACATTTATTCTGGCTCATAATAACAAAATAAAGAGGAAGGCAACGCTGGAGAAACTGCTGGAATTTGTGAAGCCTTTGTACCCCAGGGCAGACATCAACTCTTTGTAAATTAAAATCGGTAGCCTGAGAAGTCCATATAATAGGGAGCACAATCTGGTCCAGGACTCCCAGAGATCACGAACAGCAACAGATGACATATATGTCCCCAGGCTGTGGTACTACAACAGCCTGCATCTTCTATCAGACCAGACTGAAGCCAGGACATCACTTTCTTGTCTTCCTTGCAGCCTTCCCTCCACGCTGCCCTGCAGCCTTCCCTGCAGCATTTCCTGCAGGCTGTGGCTCTGGAGGTGGGCTTGTGGCAGGAGGAGGAGGAGGATGGGCGAGCTCACATAAGTGGACATCATTGGTCATTTGCCCCCTCAACCCCATGTGAATGGCCTCAAATTTTTTTCACAGTTGAGGCATTGGCCTTCTTCCGTTTTGTGCAAATTTGAGGCTATATAGTAGCCATAGGCCTCTCCAGCATCAAGGGGGGTTTCAGGGTATCATTAGCCTCCCTAATGAGGACAAGTGCTGCCTCTTCCATGTTCCTCCCCTTCCTGGGCCTTTTGGGTGGAAGGTGGAGGGGAGGGACCTGGGATTGGGTGAGGCTGGGCCGGCCACCTCCAGGCTGACACTAACCCCCGCCTCCTCCTGTGTGCCACATTCCAGAGCCTCCTCTTGGCTGAGGTCTTCCTGTGTAAAAAGGGACATCGTTTTAGTTTTTGGTTCATCAATCACACACAATTTTAAACTCATGACTGTTGCAAATTGAATGTTAATAAATAGAAAAGAATATCATTCTGAGCCCAGCATTTTTCATTCTTGTCCCAATCATTTTTGGCCCCTACTGTCTATTGATATGTAAAACACTTTTTGTTAAATCATTCATTTCTTTGCAATAATAACATCTAGTTAACAACAATAATTTTCCCACAAAAAATATGTTTAAAATACTGTACCTGGCTCCAGTTGGGCTCCTCAATTTCTTCCAGGATGGAAGGCCCAGGTTGGTCCTCGGAAGCCTCAGCTGGAGTTGAGGGAAGGGTTAAGGGAAGGCTGGATGGAAGTGGGCCGGAAGAGTCGAAAGTGATTCCCTGGCTTCCATCTGGTCTTCCAGAAACCGCATCTTTTTGTAGTACCACAGACTGGGTACATACACATCCTCTGCTGCTGCTCCTGACCTCATGGACCTTCTGAAGCTCCTTCCTATACGTGCTTCTCAAGCTACCAATTTTCCTCTCCACAAAGTCGATGTCTGCATTGGGGACCTGCGTCTTCACAAATGTCAGCAGTTTCTCCAGCGATGACTTCCTAGCTGGTTTATTTCTATATAAGGGGTTTTTCGCCTTCCACAAATTGCGCATATCCCTGTATTTATCAATGAACTGGCCCATGAATTCCGGGTCTTTAAAGTTTCATTTTTACTGCAAGACCAAACAAAAGACAAAAACACTAATATCAGGCTAAACTCTCCTAATCTTATCCCAATATAGGCCTCAATCTAGAATCAGTATAGGCCAGTCATGTCCCAAGTTAAAATGTTACCTTCATTATTACGTTTGTTGCTTCCGTTCCTACTTCTTCCGCACACAGAACGTAGGTACGACACACGCGTGTTAGCTTTATATACACTGCGCATGCGTGAAACTCTGCATATTCCCCGCCCCTTCTCTTTCGGCGCGCAGTGGGAGACGACATGGCAGAGACACAGCAGGTGCGTGATAATAGCAGTAACGAGGAGGAAAACCCAGAGCAAGAAACGTCTCGATCCAGGAGGAGGAGATTTAAGGCCTCAAATATGGCCTTTGTAGAGATGGTGGAGATGGTCGACATATTGAAGAGGGCCGACTATGCTAGGAAGTATGGACCTACACCAACTCTAATCAGAGAAAGGCCAAGACCATAACTAAAGTTATGAAGAGTCTGCACAGGAATTTTGGGGTACGATGATCCAAGGAGCAACTGAGGAAACGCTGGTCAGACCTGAAACTGAGGAAGCAGGATCAGTATAAAAGGATCAAGAAAGTGCTTCTAAAAAGTAAGTAGTTGTCGTGTGTTACGATTAATATTATTACTTGCATGCTGCTCCATGTGCTTTTCTTTACTATTGGACAGTTTAAAATGGTGACTTTTATGTTCATGGGCATAGTAATCGGTCGTAGTAAACATTGTTTGTTTGCCAACTAAATACAATGTTTTTGCCAGATACAGGATTAACTACATTTGGTCATGATAATTTGTAATAAAAGAAGTTTAGTACATTGTTGTCTAGATGTGTTTGAAACTAGAAGGAATTGCAAACTTGATTCAGTGTAATGTAAGGAGAGGACACTCAGCAGCTGTTTACAAATCTGGACTCAGGAGCACTAGTGTGGGACACAAGAACAAACTTTTTAGGGTGTCCCACACAGGTGCTCCAGTGGATATGTCCAGTGGATATACATGGGGTGTCTCCATGTGTGAAACCTGTCCAAAAAAGGGAAGTATTCCATCTTGGTTAAGGGAACAAATCATGTCTTCAGCTTTGAACTCTGCCCAAACAGACAATTGTACCCCACTTCCAAGCAATGTTTCATATTACTATTTCTGGCCTCAAATATCCATGTGCTAAGTATACCTTTTGTTTCATTCTCATAGGGGAGAAAAGACTCAGGACGTCTGAGGACTCCAGGACCCCCCCCCATTCCTGAAGAAGGGGACCAGGAAACACCACAAGCCGAGGATGTGGAGGAAGGAGAGGTGGTGGGAATTGTCACCACAACAAGTGAGTGTCTGACACCACAGATTCAGGAAATAGATGTTTGCCAGCATATTTAAAATACATGTTGTGTATTTTTTCCTTTAGGTGATATACATGTTGTTGAAGAACAAGCTCCTCATTTCACCACTGACAGTGCCCAGAGGCTTATCCAGGACATCATGTATTGTAGTCAGGATTTAGACTTTATAAAGCAAAAAACACATGAGACTGACGTCAAACTGAAGAACACAATTGATGTACTAGGAAGAATATAAACACCCAAAAAATGCCACTTTTTTTGCTTTTAAAAATTTTTTATGCATTTTAAAGCCAAATTTTGAAGATGCACACAGTGTGTCAACATGTGCTATCTGCCATCAGGGGATATCAATTTTGTGGCTGCAACCCTTCCTGGCAACTCAAGTAGGTGTGAGGAAGTGGTTGCACCCCCAATTAGGGAATGATGAAAGAAATACAATACATTAGCAAACATTAAATACATAGAATGTGATGTTAGAGGAGAAAACTTACCCTAATATTGGCCTTCTGCAGGACCTGAATGATGGCAGAACAGGTCTCTGGAATAATGATCCCCAGAGCCTGGGGGAAGATGCCTGTCAAGTACTTGGGGTCCTGCAGACTTCTCCAAGTTGCCAAGTACCGCAATGTGGCGACTAGCCTTTGTTCGGGAGTGATGGCTTGCCGCAGGCAGGTGTCCTGCCTGATAATATAAGGGGACAGCAAAGCCAACAAACGGTGAAAAATGGGGTCCGTCATCCAGAGAAAATTCCTGAAATCATCAGGGTTATTCTTCTGGATCTCCCACAACAAAGGCCTGTGAGAGAATTGGTCACGCTGGAGCAACCAATTCTTGGTCCATGAACTCCTCCCCACCCTGTACATGGACTGGGCTTGGGTCCCCGAAAGGTCCCCTACACCTAGCCCCCGCACAACACGAACTCTACGACAAGAATGTACCCACAACATGGCTTCAAAACGGTCGGCTGGTCAGAACAAACTAATCAGAAAGCACTGAAAAACAGCAAGGCCCAAAAGAACGAGCTTAAAATCATAAACGAGTGGACAAGAATGCATTTGTAATCAAATACGGTACTATAAATAACTGACAAACAAATGCGAACTGACTACATACAAACCCACACAAGCACAAACTGAAGAGCAGCAACGATCAGAAAAGCACGAGTCTGAAAAGTGCGAATCGTCTCTCACCAAACTTCTACTAACAAGAGATAAACACGAGATTAGCAGAAGGGTGGCACACTTGGTATTAAACTTCCCTTTTCTAGTCCCATCGTATGTATTGTATATTCTTGGAGGTTGGGATTTGGTGTAACCGTGTGTATGCAAGACAAGCTTGAGTGGTATCCCGTCGGAAAAACCATCCAAGGCTTTTCCAATGAGGATTCCGATCGTGTGTGCGCGGCATTACAAGTCTATGAGAAGGTAAAACCTGTTGATGCAGGTCAAAGGAGGTCGACTGCAGGTCAAATACATCTGTCAATGAATTCTGAATGATCTCAGAAGCAACTCAGACTGACGACAAACTGACACCCTTAGTATAAGCCCAAACCCCATTTACACAGGCACATTTCAGTTCACATCTTAGAACTCTTCTCTGTGCAATGTCATATACATGCTGTGTCTCTTTGATAGCATTTGTTACTGCTTGTGCAACAAACAGTGCTGCTTCATGCAAGCAAATCCTATTATGTGAAGGTGAAGGTATTTAAAAACATAATGGGTGCATTTTGCACAATTGTATAAAGTGCTGTGCTAACTCCCTTTCTGTAAAAAAAAAATAAAATAAAATAAAACAATTAAAGTGCATTCATTAAAAAAAAAGGAACAAATACATGAATCTTGATGTATGTCATATTACGAGATTATGTCATTTTTACTTATTTTCAATTGCCATCAAAGATTGAAATTCGCTTATAGTTATTTTTTATAAAGATATACCGTATATACTCGAGTATAAGTCGATCCGAGTATAAGTCGAGGCCCTAATTTACCACAAAAAAAATGGGAAAAACGTATTCACTCGAGTATAAGACTAGGGTGGGAAATGCAGCAACTACCGGTAAATTTCCAACAGCGTGTCCCATAACATAAAATTTGCCCATGGACACATTTTATATTAAGGGACACTCTGATGGGCAAATTGTATGTTAAGGGGCACCCTAATGGGCACATTTTATATTAGGGGCACTCTAATTGGCACAACAAAACGTGCCCCCTAATGTAAAAACTGCCCATCAAAGTGCCCCTTAATACAAAATGTGCCCATCAGTGTTGCTCTTAAAATAAAATATGCCCATCAGAGTGCCCCTTAACATAAAATATGCCCATCAGCATGCCCCTTAACATAAAATAAGGGTCACGCTGATGGGCACCTTTTATGTTAAGGGGCACTCTGATGGGCACATTTTATTTTAAGGGGCACGCTGATGGGTATATTTTTAATGTGCATGCTGATGGGTACATTTTATGTTAAAGGGCACTCTGATGGGCACAGCAAAATGTGTCCATCAGTGTGTCCCTTAAGAAAATATGCCCATCAGTGTGCACATTAAAAATATACCCATCAGCGTTCCCCTTAAAATAAAATTTGTCCATCAGAGTGCCCCTTAATATAAAAAAGGTGGCCATCAGCGTGACCTTTAACAAAATAAAATATGCCCAGCCATTAGTAATTACTAGTTGGCCCACATACCTTGAATGCAGGAGGGGCGGATTGCGGAAGCTGCACGAGCCTAGGCCAGGACCCGGGAACCACGAGTAGCAGGGGGGCGGGGTGCGCACGGGACGTCACGCCCCTACTCGCGGTCAGTGAGTGTGAGCTGGGTGCAAGCTCAGATCTTCATCTGCGGTAAGGAGCAGGGGGCGGGCGCACGCACGCAGCATCACTGGTTGCTGGGGAAACCCGCGGTCCCAGCAAACTAGTGATGGCGTCGGTGAACCCAGCGACATGACCCCGCCTCCTTTTCTCCTCCATTACTTGTATTTTTAGTTAAATGATTCGAGTATAAGTCAAAGTGGCTTTTTTCAGCCCAAAAAATGGGCTGAAAAATTTGACTTATACTCGAGTATATACAGTATATTATTTTTTACCCTGTAGTGGTACTATTAGATGCTCTGTGGTGTAGTCTCACAGATAAGGCATTTATGTTCCAATACTAGAGGGCATACATGCTGTTTTTTCAAACAATTGCATATGAAGTTGCAGAAGATAATATTGAACGTAGGAAATAGTGTATTTCCTAATGTTGATCCAAAGCTAACTTTTTTTCCATGTTTTCAATTTAGTCAAACAACTCTTAGCAAGAAATTTAATAAGGTACCATTGGTAAACTTGTAAATGATACCGCTGCAGTGTAGGGAAATGTAGAAAACACTGTGAACGCACTCATTAAGTTTTTTATGCTCCTCACACTGTTAACCACTTCCCGCTCGTAGGACATCATATGAAGTCCTTAGGTTGAAGTGGTATAATCTGAATGATGCCTGCAGCTACAGGCATCATTCAGATATTTTTGTTTTCAGCCAGCTATTCCTTGTAATGTAAAAACCACCCTAGTGACTATTCAGCTGCTGTATTGGTTTTACAGGCAGTGGGAGGAGATGCCCCCCCTCCCGCCACCCTCTGGTGCCTTTCTTGGCTCTCCTGTGGGATCGGGAAGCTGGATTAACGATCCGGTGGTGGTTCCAGATTATCATAGAGCTGCCCGTGGACCAAATGATCTCCGGGCCATCTCAATGACCCTGGGAGGCCAGAAGCAATATCATGATGTCACTTCCGGCTCTGGCAGTAAACACTGCCATTTTTTTCTGGAAAGCAGAGATCAATGTTTTTTTTTTAATCTCATGCTTTCCAGGGTAGAGGAGATATCTGGGGTCTCATTAACCCCAGATGTCTCCATAATGAGGACCTGTCATGTCTTATTCCTATTACAAGGGATGTTTACATTTCTTGTAATAGAAATAAAAGGGATTAAAAAAATAAAGCAACAGTGTAAAAATAAAAAAGATAAAGTAAATAATAACAAAAACAAAAATTTTGAGTGCCCCGTCCCCTTGTGCTCACATGCAAATGCATACAAAGGTTGTGCCTGCATGTTAGGGTGGGAGCAATAATTCTAGAACAAGACCTCCTCTGTAACCCTAAATTGCTAACCTGTATTTATTTTTAAAGTGTAGCCTATGGAGATTTTTAAGTATATATATATTAGCAAAAAAAATCTGATTTTTACATGTAGGAGAGGAGTGCCAAAATTGGTTCGGTATGGAAGTGGTTAAAGCTGCTTGCCAGTCGCTGTGGTGGTGGGGAGGGGGAGCAGTGTAAATTTTTCATTTGCAGTAATTAGCAGCTTGTTAGCCACTTATCACATTTTTTCATAATTACAGGTAGTCCTGAGATTCATATGACTGTAAGTTTGTGGCCATTGAAGCAACCATAAACTTTCAGCCTCTGAAATTGCAGTGGATGTAAGGGTACTGAGTCCACTAACTGCAAGCAGCTCTGTTCCAACATAATCCTTGTGTCTAAGGAAGTCAAAGGGTTAAAGTTGCAGATAATTATAATCATAGTACATGATCTGGGGCTAACAGGGTGGTGCTTGTATAAAAATGTGCTGTTATTCAATTGCATTTAGTTTCACATTCAGCATTACAGAAGGCAATATCATATAACTGCATTTGACAAAGAACAAGTAAAATAAAATAGTGTAATAATACTGTCAGAAGCTCATATTGTTACAATTCAGCTAAATATGTTGTGTCACAAAAAATGTTGTATAGGGATTCACATATCAAACAAGTGAATGCAGCTTTTTAACATTTGAACTGCACTTGTGTGTCAGGGAATCAGTATTTCATTCTGGAATACTGTATTAAGGAACAGCAGTTTTAAACTTAGGCTTATTAGGACAGACAGCTCTAGCAATAGCATAAATGAAGCCTCTAGGAAGCAGGGTAAGATACAGAAAAATGTTTATATTATTTAATCTGAATGCTTATTATATTTGGATAATCTTGGACCTTCATAAATAATTCTCATGCGTTGTTTCCTTGTTCTTTATTGAGAAAATTTAATAAAAAACTATTGAAAAAAAAAGAAAATGTTTATATTTTATCATGAAGGTGTGCCTGAAGAAACTAGAATATAGAATGAAGGGAAATTGTGAATTAGAATCTTATTTGTATTTATTATCTATGTTCACAAATTTCTATTGGGTTTCTTGAGACGAAGAGTTCAGAACATAAACAAGAAAAATAAAAGGGAAAACAACAACTAAGTTGGGTGTCAGTATGGGATAGACATGAATTAATGTTTGCTCCATTAGGACAAGCTGTGTTTAACCAAAAAGTGTGCCCTATGCCGCGTACACACGAGCGGACTTTACGGCAGACTTTGCCCGGTGGACTGGATTTCGTCGGACAATTCGATCGTGTGTGGGCTCCAGCGGACTTTGTTTGCTCAAAAGTTGGACGGACTTGGATTTGAAACATGTTTTAAATTAATCCGTCGAAATCGAGTCCGGTCGAAAAGTCCGCCGTCTGTATGCTAGTTCGACGGACAAAAAGCCACGCTAGGGCAGCTATTGGCTACTGGCTATGAACTTCCTTGTTTTAGTCCGGTCGTACGTCATCACGTACGAATTCGACGGACTTTGGTGGATTGTGTGTAGGCAAGTCCGTTTATTCAGAAAGTCCGTCATAAAGTACGTTGAAAAGTCCGCCGGGCAAAGTCTGCCGTAAAGTCCGCTCGTGTGTACGCGGCATTAGGGTGTTGGAGCCAAGAATCCCCTTGGTATTTTAATTTTTCTGAGCATTCTGTTTATAAGCTATCAATCTTACATAAAGACATTGTGAATTAATTCTATGAATTACTGCAGAGAGGTTGAGGGCATTAACAGATCTCTAATGGCTAGTTATTGTTATTGTTAATTTTGCAGCAAATAAGAAGTGAAACACTATAATTTTATAATTAGGGGTATAGAGGTCTACACCTATATTTAACACAGCTAATTGTGGTGAAGGGGTTGTAAATATACCTGTTACTTCTGCTAAAACTCTAAAAACAAGAACATTTTAATATTTTAAAATTTTCACCAACAATGCAAAGAGTGGTCATATGAAAGTTTGGGTAATCAATGGGAGTCAAATACAATCATAGTTACTATCACTATTTCCTAGTGGTAAATGCATCTATAAGTTTGCTTTAACCCCTTCCTGCTGCTGACTCCCGTCCATTTAATGTGATCTAAATGCCCAGAGGCAGAGGCAATCATGTGACTGCTGTGATTGGCAGTCACAGTCGTCACATGATCGAAAGCTTCTAAATGCTAGTATGCATCGGAGCTTTCTGGTACCCACTCATTACTGTTCAGGGAGCATGCTCTTAGCACAGGACAGTGTTTACCTAGAGACGCATGTATGCGGCTGCTCTACGTTAAAGCCCCCCTGCCAAATGGTTGCATATACAGTATCTCACAAAAGTGTGTACACCCCTCACATTTTTGTAAATATTTTGTTTTATCTTTTCATGTGACAACACTGAAGAAATTACACTTTGCTACAATGTAAAGTAGTGAGTGGAATAGAAAAGACTACCGCGCTACATGTACATACAGATTATAGAATTTAAATTATTAAACCCCAACAAAAATTATTGAAAAAGCATGTGAAGGAATATAAAGTGACAAAATCAATAAATGAAATTAGAGCAGCCGCTAAAAGTGGGATACACACACTAAAATAATCAAAATCAAAAAAGGAGCAGCGCTGTGAGAGTTAATTACTTAAGGGTTAAACCTATGGGTGAACAAATTATGAAGTGAAAGTAACTTAAATATGTGTTGATATGAAATACAAAATATACATTTAGAAATTGATCACAAAAAACATTGATCACAAAAAAAACACAAAAGAAACAGTCCTAATCTGTGACCCAAACAGATGGATGAGATGATGTGGGGAGATATGGGTAAAAGTCCCGGTTGACAGGTAGAAGTACAATTGGATTAATTGAGACCTTCACCGCACCACTGTGAGAATAATAGGAATGCGCGCTTACCAAAAGGCAAGCTTATAGGAGCTTGCGACCTTAACCCGGTCAGGGCCTTTCGTGGATTGGAAACACCAACGCCTCACTTCAGCTTTAGGATAGGTACACTGTCCGTCAGATACCAGGAATTCATTCAATTAGGGAGATATTACCCTCCAGCTACAGATTGTTCTCACAGGGGGTATTCCAAAGAAAAGAAAAGGGCAACATAGCGTAATCCTGCTTGAGTGTTTGTTAAAAGTAGGTTTAAAATCACACTTACATTTAGGTAGATCAATAAGAGCAAAAATAGCCGGCCAGCTAGAAGCGAACACCCGTCCTACAGACGGTATTTGCAGCACGTCAGCACGTCCGACGCACGTTTCGTCACACTCTGACATCGTCTGGGGCACCTTAAGTAATTAACTCTCACAGCGCTGCTCCTTTTTTGATTTTAAAGTAGTGAGTGTACAGCTTGTATAACAGTGTAAATTTGCTGTCCCCTCAAAATAACTGAACACAAAACCATTATTGTCTAAACCACTGGCAACAAAGTGAGCACCCTTAGCCCCGGTTCACACAGGGGTGACTTGTCAGGCGACTTAGCCGCCTGGCAAGTCGCGTCCCATTCTGTACTACGGAACCGTTCTAATAGGAGTGACGCAAGTCGCTCCGACTTAGAAAAAGGTTCCTGTACTATTTTTGGGGCGACTTCAGGCAACTTGCATTGACTTCTATACAGAAGTCGTTTTGCAAGTCACCGCTGAAGTCATGTGCGGGTCGCCTCTGTGAGTCGGCCTGCAAGTCGCATTGCCCCTGTGTGAACCGGCAGTTAGGGGAGAAGGGGTTAATGTCATAGGAATTAATAAAGCTGTTCTGGCCCACAGTAATATGTTTTTCAGTAGCATATCAGTTTCTCTGAGACAGGGTGGAACAAATATTGGTTCATCAATTGTGATAATCTTGGACATCAGTATAACCCGGCCCTTGGCTAGTTCATGCCTAATCAGATTAGAATAAGGGGTTCTATTCACTTTTCCTTCCTAGACAAATTGTTAATTATGTGGCTCTAATGTGAAAAAAAATTTGGGCAGCAGTGGAAAATATGTGGAAATGGTACAGTTGTTTTGTTAAAATTCTAATTTAAAAGGCTCTTATTCTTCCTACCAGGGCTGTCTTTAATGCAGGGCAAATGGGGCACCTGCCCTGGGCCCAATCTTTCTTCGGGGGGGGCAAAGCAGCTGCTGCTTGAGCCCGCGCCACCCACGAATTGGAGCCCCGATGACAGCTTTGCAGAGCGCACAGAGACACAGGAGGCTGTATTCCCGAGCTAGCCAGCAGAGAGGGGGCGGGCCGGGAACTCCACTGATGCTCTGACCCCGCCCCATGCAGCCTGTATGCTCGGAACAGAGCAGCTGCAGTGAGAGCAGTGATCGGAGTCTGAGCATCAGTGGAGCTCCTGGCTCCACCCTGCCTATGCTGGCTGGAGAATACAGAGGGCCGAGAGCTCCACTGATGCTCCCACTCCGATCACTACTCTCACTACAGCTGCTCTCTCCTGAGCATACAGGCTCCATGGGGCGGGGTTAGAGCATCAGTGGAGCTCCCAGCCCTACCCCCTCTTTACTGGCTGGGGAATACAGAGGTTTGGGGGCAGAACCAGTAGCTCCACTGATGCTATAACCCCGCCCCATGCAGCCTGTATGCTCAGGGGGAAACAGTTGAAGTGAGAGCAGAGAGTGGAAGCCCTGCCCCTGGACCTCTGAATGTATGTAGTGAGCTTGGCTGGCCAGGTATGTCCTTACACCCATTAAATGCCTGACTGCTGAAACTCTGAGCTGTGTTATTCAACTGTAAAGATGTGCATTACTGAAAGTTCTCTGACCATCTCCTGTATAATATCTGCAGTCTCTGATTGTCTCCTGTAGTATGTCCACAGTCTCTGATTGTCTCTTGTAGCATGTCTGCAGTCTCTGATTATCTCCTGTAGTATGTCTGCAGTCTCTGGTGGTCTCCTGTAGCATGTCTGCCGTCTGATGGTCTCCTGTAGCATGTCCTCGGTGTCTGATTGTCTCCTGTGGCATGTCCGCAGTCTCTGGTCATCTCCTGCAATATATTTGCAGTCTCTGATGCTCTCCTGCAGTATATTTGCAGTTTCTAATGCTCTCCACTAATATATTTGCAGTCTCTGACCCTCTCCTGTAGTATGTCTGCACTCTCTGAGACTCTCCTGTAGTATGTGTATTAATGTGCCGCTTTACTTGCTCAATTATTTGGGATTGGTCCACTGCTCAGTGAGTGGTAATGATGTGCATTAACATGTAGCAATCAATCACAGTGAACAGTAGTGATCTGCTGTAATTTCTAGCAACCAATCAGTGATCGCTAATAATGTGCAGTTACTTCTAGCAACCAATCGGCAAGCAGAAATTATGTGTTGTAACTTCTAGCAACCAGCCAGTGACCAGTAAGGATAGGCTGTAACCTCTGGCAACCAATTGAAATTGCTGCATAATCTGCTGCAGTAAGTAGTAGTTTTTGAGGCTACCTGCTATTTTTTGTATGTCTCAGAATGGAAGGCAGGGGCCCAAGAAAATGTTTGCCCAGGGCCCAATCAATATTAAATACAGCCCTGCTTCCTACCCATTGCAGACCAAAGTTTCCAATTTACAAATGTTTAGCTTTAGCTGATGATAAATGTGGTTAACGGTTGTGCTTGGACAGATTACCAGATGAGAATGTAAGATTACATTTCAGAAAGGGAATGTTGTGCACCTCCCAAGAATAGAAAGGAGCACAATGTAGTTTCTTTTGATTAGTAGGACATATGGTTACCAAATAAAACATTGGATTTCCCCTCTTTAGTATGATGTTTCACCTAAGGCTTGAATCATTTATTGTGCTGCTAGCAAGGAAAGAACCTGGTCGTTCAAGGTAAGTAGTACATCTTTTGCACAAAGGCCAGTTTTGCAAGTATAATCAGCCACTGTTATCCACAGAATTCGTAGGCTACATCTAATGGCTTCAACCATTGGTCCCTTTTTTATGGAAAAGATGATTTGGTAGAACGGGAACCCTTGATTAGTCCCATTGGTAATACGGAACAGGGTAAACAGAATGATAGCTACAACAGTACATAAAGCTGTGCAGAGGTAGTAGCATAAGGGGAAATAGTAATGGAAAGAATGTTCCACTCAAGCCCACATTTTTGGATTGTCTAAGACAGTTAATCCCAGTGCACTCTATCAAATGCCTCTTTGTCCAAAGTGTGGAGCAGAGAAGATGATTTATGAATTTCAGCAAATCTGATCAAGTTCAACATTCTTTAGGTATCACCAGGGTCCTGTCTGGTCAGGGTGATACAGATTCAGGGTGACTGTCAAAAGCTGACTGGCTGTAGTGTTTGCATACTGTAGATCTTTAGATGCAAGTTTAAAGAAAAGACTGGTCTTAAACATTGGGGATGAATCAGATCCTTCCCTTGAAAAGATACATAATATTCATTGGAGAAGGCATCTGCTCTAGGTCACTTATTTTTGGGCATAGAGTGAATTACCTTTTTAAATTCTACATCTGCGAATAAAGAATTCAGTACTTCCATAATTGGTTGGAGGATGAGGGGTCTGTGCATCTGCCCATACATTTTACAGATTACTGTAGTAGATACTAAATGCATCTGCTAAATCCTTTGGATTTAATTGATTCTAATGTGTGTCCAAACTCTCTGATCCTGCTGCTCTTTAACCATTGATCCTGCTTCTGTACCGAGTTGCATTGTACCTATCACCCTGACCCAACTCTGTTAATTCTGTTATCTTGTCCCTACTGCTTGAACCTGTTAGCATTATTCCACTGCTTCTACCTGTTCCCCTTGTACTAGAACCCTGCTCTGGTCCTCTTCCTGAGCTGTCTCACTAGCTGTTTCTCCCCTTCCTTTGTATGTAGTTTAGCATGAGTTAGTTTGTTAGGAAGTTTTTCAGTAGGTTTTACTTTTGCTTGTATATTATTATGAAGTTGTGTGGTTTTGTCCCTTGCTATGTTCTTAATAAATCTTATTATAAATGCACTTATTCAATCCCAGTCTCTTCTGTGCAGCTATGCATATCTGGTCACACCTAATTTTTCAGGATACAAAAATTTGGTATTGTGAAATAATTCTTCCAACACAAGGACAACAGAGGCATGACTATACTATGTGATTTTGTTAATAGTTACTGTTTGACCTTTTGCAGCAGCCACCAGAGTGGTCACCAAAGCAACAAGTAAAGAAAAATCCACCAATTGGGACACCTGTTGCATAGTTGCCAACTGTCCCAATTTATCCGTGATACAGACTTGTCCTGGGCTGCATCCCAGAAATCAAAGCAGGTCATGGACAGTCACGTGGCACAAGTGCCCCCACCAACAATCCCAGACATTTTAACATGACATGGTTCACCGTGCCCACTCACACATGCAGTGCCCCCCTCCACCTTCTTGTCCCAAGCTGTCTCTTGTCTTTTTTCCATTTTGACACTTTTTTGTGAAATGGTAGGGGTACATTCCAGATTCCGATAAGCCCCCCGCCCGCAGACCCCCAAAACCACCGGGCAAGGGTTGTGGGGATGAGGCCCTTGTCCCCATCAACGTGGGGACAAGGTGCTTTGGGGGGCTACCCCAAATCACCCTCCCCATGGTGAGGGCATGTGGCCTAGTATGGTTCAGGAGGGGAGAGCTCTCTCTCATCCCCCCTCTTTTCCTGTGGCCTGCCAGGTTGCGTGCTCAGATAAGGGTCTGGTATAGATTTTGGGGGGACCCCTATGCCATTTTTTTAAAATTTGGCACAGGGTTCCCCTTAATTTCCATATCAGACCTAAGAAATAAAAGTGTAGCGCTAAAGTGAAATTATGAATAAATAATGTAAATAAGGGTAGGGGATGGAGAAGTAGTCAGTCCATATCTGGAAAGACTAGTGACCATATATGATCCTAGACCCAAAAATTATAAATAATAAGTGATTATAGTAATAAATTTAACCACATCCAAAAAGCACATGAAACACTCTTTCTTCTCAGAGAGAGTACAAAAAATTAAAATGTGTATGATAAATAGTGACAATAAATTCAATATAGAAATATCCAAATTTATAAAAATAACTTTGCATAAGTGGTAATAATAGTGTCCACAATATTGATGGGGAGATGTGACTCCCGAGTGAGCAACATAAATATGACCAATTAGTCCATATATTGTAATCAGTAATTGGCCCAACTTGAATCCCAGGTAGATATCATCACAATAGACATCCAGATCAAAGTAAGGGATGAAATACTCTTACCGACTTCGGTGGACTCACAGGCCGTGGGCGGTGAGTCAGATAGGCTTGTACTGTCTTACAAAGGATGACAGTGTGAGAGTGGCTTGTACATCAGATGGAGGGCTGGGGATCTGCCCAGACGGTATCCACAGTCAGCGTCCTTGTCGGCAAACATGGACCACGTGTAAAAAGAAAACAGGGAGCCTCCACATAGTGTAAATCCAAAGATTATTGAAAAATGATGTTTATTACATCACTCAAGATCATCAAACAGTCCATAGAGAATTTTTTTAAAAGAATCGATTCCAATAGTAAAAACAGGTATGAGAGCAATAAGCGTGGTATAGGTGGCTGGGTACAGCAAGAAACCCGACCGGTTTCGTCCACAAAGACTTCGGCTGGATTCAAGTTGGGCCAATTACTGATTACAATATATGGACTAATTGGTCATATTTATGTTGCTCACTCGGGAGTCACATCTCCCCATCAATATTGTGGACACTATTATTACCACTTATGCAAAGTTATTTTTATAAATTTGGATATTTCTATATTGAATTTATTGTCACTATTTATCATACACATTTTAATTTTTTGTACTCTCTCTGAGAAGAAAGAGTGTTTCATGTGCTTTTTGGATGTGGTTAAATTTATTACTATAATCACTTATTATTTATAATTTTTGGGTCTAGGATCATATATGGTCACTAGTCTTTCCAGATATGGACTGACTACTTCTCCATTCCCTACCCTTATTTACATTATTTATTCATAATTTCACTTTAGCGCTACACTTTTATTTCTTAGTTATTGTGCACAATTAGTCGTTTTGTAGTGTTGGCTGCTATTTTGACGCTTTGGATTGGCGCGGTTTTTCACATATCCACCGTCCATATCAGACCTGAAGGGCCTGGTATGGATTTTAGGGGGACCCCACGCAATTTTTTTTAAAATTTTGGTTCGGGGTTCCCCTTAATATTCATACCAGACCCTAAGGGCCTGGTAATGGACTGGGGGGATCCTATGCTCTTTTTTCAATGAGTTTTAACTATATAGCCCAGACCCTACAATTCATTACAGCCGCATTCAGTTTTGAATGACAATTTTTCCTTTAGAAATGTAATTTTGCTGTGGTACTGTTCTAAACACGGGAAAAATGCGCCACTTTACAGGCATACTATAGACACCCCCAGGCATGATATTTAAAGGAATGTTTCATTTTAATTGTTTCACTTTAAGCATTAAAATAATCACTGCTCCCAAAAAAACAGCTCTTTTTTAAAAAAAAAAATAGCATTGAGACATGACCCCTAGGGCAGGACCCAGGTCCCCAAACACTTTTTATGACAATAACTTATATAAGCATATAAGCCTTTAAAATGAGCACTTTTGATTATTCATGTTTGCGTCCCATGGACGTTAACGATGTTCGTGTGTTCTGCCAAATTTTTTGCCTGTTCACATGTTCTGCTGCAAACCGAACAGGAGGGTGTTTGGCACATCCCTAGTGGCCAGCCCCTTGGAGGTGATCATGCCTGGCCCACCTGGTGCACATGTGAGAACGTCACCTGCAGAAAGAAAGAGTGGACAGCAGTATACAAGTGGTGATAGTAGATCCCTGATAGAAGTGCATGCCCTCTCATTGCTAGAGGATATCTTGTGACTGGACATGATTACCCTTTTTAAATTGCTGGCTGATCCCAGTTGGAGGTGTGTGGTTAACCATTTAATTCCTAGTATATACTTGTAAAATACTAAGCACATCACATAATGAAGTATGTACCTTGAAATAATTTTTGTAATGTCAAAGTGCCCACTGAGACATAAACCAATCAGTATACTAAGAATATCTATACTACTGACCCATATAATTAACAAACAATAATATTGATTTTGTTAGATTTTAGTGGTTTTATTCCTAAAATGAACAGTAGCCAAACATTATTAAATCTTCATACAGGATTTTTTTATTCGTAGAACAATACAAGTTGTAATAGAATGAAGATATACTGTAAAGGTATTGCATATGCATAAAATGGGGGATGGTGGTAACAAACCCCGGGACTGTAATGGTGTTCAAAAATGAAAACAAGGCAAAGACACAATAAAAGTATCAATGAAATTTTATATTTTATTATAAAAGTAAAAAACATGAGGAAATTGAACCATCCGTGTCAAGGTTATAAGTTTCACTAAGAGGCACATATACAGATAATACCACTCAACATATTTTGCTCTTTGAGCTTCTTCAGGAATTTCTGATAAGATGTATATTATGCTAGGAATAACAAAAAGACAAAGATGAAATCTCATGTTGATTGTTTGACATGAACAAACAAATAAATGACTGTAGGTATATTGGTAAATTACTGATACATAAATAATCATTACATATGTAACAAAGTCATATAAATAAGGAATATATAAGTAAAAATAGGCGTGGGAGGAAGACGAATTTCACCTGGTTTGCCAAAGAACTGCGTCTAAACATGATTAAGAGATGGAAAAATTATGCGTCCTGTAGGGATATTTTAGCTTGCTGTCCTTTATTTTAGCTATAAAAAAATCTATAAGAATATGTATATAAATAATATGTATATGTGACGTCTATCAAAAGTTAGTTTCAAATTTTTGTAAATAACATGATTTCCACGAAATGACGTACAAAGTTTTTCCTTTGTTGATAGTTTCTGTATGAAGAAATCATGTCTCATTTTTAGGTGTTTTTTTAACATCTGATGTATATGTAATGTCTGTATATTAATGAAAGGGTTGAACTTTTTTTTGTGATGTCATTTTGATTATATAAGTGATTGTCTACGGAAGTAAAAAGCAGAACATTCCAGGCATTTGACTGCTGTGTCATTATTTTCTTACTGGAATGGTCTCCGGGCCTGATTTGGGTTTGAAAGAACACTCTAGGCAGATATTCTAAGAAGAGGTTCACTTGCTCCTAGAAGAAGATCGTTAGCCCCCCTAACAGAGTTTTGGTGGCAGCGGTGGGGCGGTCATTGTTCATGAGATGATCATCATCCAAGATCATCATCCAAGTTTCTAAAGTCCGGTGAGTCTGATTTAATTATTATTATTTCTTTCACCGTGACTTTAGTTTAAAAGACCGTTTCCCTATATGGGGTTAACAGAAGGTGTAGTTTTAAAAACATTTATGTAAATGTATGAACCTCGGTAGAAGTCCGTTCGGGTGACGGATAAAAGGGCTCTGAGTAGTCCAAGGGGCTCCGAGTAGTCCAAAGGGGCTCTGAGTAGTCCAAAGGGGCTCTGAGTAGTCCAAAGGGGTTCTGAGAAACCCAAAGTAATATAATACAGTACTGTAAGAAGTTTTATAAGGATATCTGATAGAGTGTCCCGGAAAAACCCAAACCTCTTTGCTTACCTTATCTATCGCTAATCGCTTAGATTTTATATATATATATATATATATATAAAATAAGATAAGATAATCTGTACGTGTATTGTGTGGATTTTGTCGGACGCTGCGAGGTGAGGTGGCGTTCTCCACTGTATTGGTATGGGTCAATCATCAGGGAAGAAGATTCCCCTTCCAGATGTCATGTAATGTAGACATGTAAATGTTATGTAGCCAGAATATGTGGAACTGATTATGTGTATATTAACCCTTGGGTAGATAATCTGGAGGGATGGACTGAAGGCATGAGGAGTAGCGACTAGTTTCCCCAACAGGGTCAGAATGACATTTTTCATATGGACATGGTCAAGGGACTTTGTTTAGGAGATAGGGAAGCTTTCCCATATTATACGGGAGACCCCCTATGGGATAAGGAATATATGAGGAAAGGTGGGGAAAATTGGTTATTGTATGCCCCCTACAGGTATGAGAGAGCGGATAAGAAAATAAGAAAGAGAAGTCCAAATCCAAGGGACAAGGAAGCTCTGTGGTTACATGCTTGTGAGAAGAGACTTAAATTAGGTTTCCCGTCCTTAGTTCCATGTGCATCAGCTCTCCCAGTAGCTCCTACAGTTGATCCCCAGTTGTTCCGTCACCTCCACCTTACATACCGCAGTCAAATAGGGGAGCACCAAAACAAATATACCCCTCCTTCTCAAAAGAGGACATTGAGTTTTTGGCTGCAATTGCAGCAGTTCGTCCATTTGAGGATAGAGTGTCACCTGCAGAGGCACCTGCTTCCTCTGTATCCGTTCCACAGCAAGGTGCAGTGGTGGGTCAGGCACTGCCTGTGGTCTTACCAGAGTCACAGGTTGCTGTCCTATCAGATCAGCCACTGCCTGTAGTTTAACAAATGCAACAGCCGATGGGTGCTGCCTCCTCCACAATGGATGAGGAGTTACCTGAAAAGACATCTGCGGGGGAACATAAAATAAAGATGCCCCATGGACCTTTTAGGGAGGATCCTGCTCAGACCAGGAGTACAACTCAGAAATTAAAACAAGCTGCTGAGGGTGAGATCGCACAGCACGCAGTTTTAAAACAAACAGCTGACAGGAAAAAAAAGGAAGTAGCTACGCAGCTAGCAATGCAAAGCTTTCCTTTCCTGACTGTGGGTGATGTAATGGTAATAAAATGTATCGATATTGAAGATATCAATCGTATTGTCAAACATTGCCCCAAACCTTCCACATCAGCTTTTGGGGCAATAGCTTATTTAAAGAAAGCTTGTAAGGGTAGAAATTATACACAGGAAGATATAAGGATTATTATAGATAGTTTGGTGGGAACTACCCCCCCTTGGGATTGGACTAAAGTGCCCACCATAGATGTCCTAGAGGCACCCACTACCAAGGCAGGGGCTTATTCACTAAACACTGTTGAAAGAAGGAACCTTATGTGGGAAGAGCTAGAGAAGGAAATGAAGAGAGTTTTCATAAACGAGTCATCACTCCCTACTGCAGTAGCTTGCAAACAGAAATCATCAGAGTCAGTGTTGGAATTTTGGAAAAGATTTCAGGAGGTCTGGACACAAGATGCCAAACTCAATACTCAGGATGGAATGCACAGTCTTTTAATATAGACTTATCTTAGCAACCTGGCCCCTAAATATGCCCTCGTTGTGAGACAGCAGATTTCAGATTGGGCGACAAGGAGTATGACTGACTTTCAAAAAAAATTGACTGAAAAAGACGCAGCGGGATGTTTTGACATTCCCAAGCAAACACCAGCACCGATACATTACCAGGAAATCAAAGGGGAAACTTTTATAAGAAAAGGGGACAGGATAGAGGGGATTATAGAGGTGGATATAGGGGAAGAGGACAGCCACAAAGAGGGGACTTCCAGCTGAGACAACCTAAGACAGGATGTTTTAATTGTGGGGACCCCGGACATTGGAAAGCTCAATGCCCCTGGTATGACCGAGAGTGTACAAATTCAGGGCCACTGGCTGCACCTACTCCCCCCCAGGCACCACCCCCAGTACAGCAGCAGCATGGTGTTAAGTACCCCATTTCTTGGAAACAACAGCAGTCACAATGAAGCTGCCCGGAAGGTAGTATCCCGGCATTTCCACTTGTCTCTCATTCTTATCATGAACAGCCTATAATTTCATTGCTTATAGACGGGCATGAGGTACCATTTGTGCCTGATTCAGGAGCGACATGCAGTACCATTAGCAAGGATTTTTATAGGGGAGAGATTGTGTATGCTGAGCCTTCAATGGGAATAAATGGGATACTCACCAAAACTTTTAAAACACCCCCGCTTTCACTAAGCACCCGTACTGGTGCTGATTGTAATCTGCAACATTGCTTTAGAATTATTCCTGGTTGTCCCCTTGGGAAGGGACTTGCTGGGAAAATTAGGCATTACAATGAAAATTACTGCAAAGGGAGGATTATATGTAAAATCTGACAGGGTTCACCTTTTTACATCGCTCTCACACCCAGAAGAGGAAGATGTTAAATTGAGTGAGGAGGGAGTATGGGCAGTGAATCCTCTTGATGTAGGGTTCATTTCCTGTACGCCCTATAAAGCCACTTTGAAACCAGGAGCTTTACCTGTGTATCATAAACAGTACCCCATATCCAGAGAAAAAGAAGAGGGTATAGAGCCCATTGTGGAAGATTTCTTGAAGAAAGGTATTTCGAGAGAAATCATTTCTCCTTATAACACTCCTATCAATCCTGTTAAAAAGCCGGATGGCAGTTACAGGTTTGTACAGGACCTTAGCGCCATAAACAACTTAGTGGTACCAATTGCCCCAATAGTGCCTGATGTGCCATCATTGCTCACCTCCATACCATCCGATGCTGAGTATTTTTCTGTAATTGACCTCTCAAACGCGTTTTTTTCAATTCCTGTGGATGAGGAAACACAGCCACTCTTTGCCTTCCGATTTAAAAATCGGACGCTGACCTGGTGCAGATTGCCCCAGGGCTATATAGACTCACCTGTTGTCTATTCTATTGTCCTCCAAACCACTCTTAGAGCTTGGACAGCTGAACATGGTTCAGTCTTGCTGCAGTATGCGGATGATCTGCTACTCTGCAGCTTGACAAGGGAGGCCGCCCTGGAGGATGGGAGAAATCTTTTGAAATGTCTTTTTGAAAGTGGTCATAAAGTGTCAAAGAAAAAGTTGCAATGGTGTCAGAAAACAGTTGAATATCTAGGGTTTGTTCTCACAAAAGGAGAAAGAAGAGTCAGTCATAAGAGAGTTACGGCTCTGATGGGTCTGCCCCGCCCACTCAATAGGAAGGACATGCTCACCTTCCTAGGTATGATTGGTTACTGCCGCCAATGGATACCTGACTGCTCTTACTATGACAATCTCCTGAGACAGGACACAGGTTCAGATATGCCAGACTGTGTTAAATGGACAGATGAAATGCGTAATGCTTTTGTGTATTTGAAAAATGCTATGGTAACAGCTCCAGGACTCGGCCTTCCTAAATATAATGTGATGTTTTATTTGTATGCCAGGGAAAATTGTACAACGATGGCAGGTGTCCTCGCTCAGGAGCATGGAGGCAAGCTTCGCCCTGTTGCTTTTTTTTCAAAGGTTGTACCAGTACCAGTTCAGGGCATGCCCGCATGTTTCAGAGCTTTAGCGTCTTGTGCTATGTTGGTTGAAATGGCTGCAACTTTCACTTTGGGCCATGATACTACTTTGTATACTACTCATAATGTGTCCACATGAGAAATATACATACGCAACATATGTCCGCCCAAAGGTTGAGCGGCTATGAGGTGATACTGTTGTCAAATCCAAAACTTCATATTAAATATGCTTCCCCTAATGCAGGCCCAGCTCCAATTTTAAATGCCCTGCTAGAATTAAAAGGAGAGCAGGATGAAGTGGTGCCACAACATGACTGCTCCAACCTCATCCACCAAGACACATCTCCCAGACCTGACTTGTCCCCTACTGCTTTGCCAAATGTGCAAAATGTGTATGTTGATGGATCTTGTTCTAGGCCAAATGATCACACATATCATGCAGGATATGCGGTTGTGCAACTTCCAGATGTTATACTTGAGGCCAAACCTATCCCATATCAATCAGCACAAGCTGCGGAATTGATTGCTCTCACCAGGGCATGCCAAATGTTTGAGGGTCAAGATGTAAACATTTACACTGACTCCAAATATGGGTATGGGGTGGTGTATGATTTTGGCGTCATATGGAGTAGGCGTGGCTTTATTGCAGCTGATGGAAAAAGCATCTTTCATTCCTCTCTGGTAGAGTCATTGTTAAAAGCTATTCAGTTGCCCAGAACTCTTGCCATAATACATTGCAGAGCACATACAGGCCAACAAACAGAAGTAGCTCGAGAAAATGCTCTAGCTGATTCAGCAGCCAGACGAGCAGCTATCTCTCAACCAGCTCAAATCCAAATGCCAATGTTACAGCCTGAACTACCTTGTATTGACCATGTACGGTCTGACCTACAAGATTATGCCTCAGAGGTCGACATAAGAGATTGGGAAAAAGTAGGTGCACAAATAGATCCAAAAACAGGACTTTTGTACAAAGAGGGGAAGGTATGTATTCCAATGGCAAGTGCATCACTTTTTATTGCCCAGTATCATGGAATAGGTCACAGAGGCTGGAAGGCAACTTGTGAGTTACTAGGCAAGGATTTTTACATTTCAGATCTCCCCTTGTTGACAAGGGATTACGTGTCCAGGTGCATTACTTGCATTAGGAATAACCCAAATAACCCAAACAAAGTGAAACACGAACATTTGATATATCCCAGTACACCTTTCACCCACCTACAAGTTGATTTCACACACATGCCCAAGTTAGGGAAAAGACAGGTGGTCATGGACATGTTTTCGAGACGGGTCGAAATTTTTGTAACTACAAAGGAAGACGCGTAAACAGTAGTGAAAATTCTCACACAGGAAATTATTCCTCGATGGGGATGTCCACTTCAGATAAACTCAGACAGAGGTCCTGCATTCACCTCAAAAGTATGTCAGGACTTGGTACATTCGCTCCAAATAGAATGGAAGTTTCACATTCCATATCATCCCCAAAGTTCAGGGATAGTGGAAAGGGTAAATAGGACCGTGAAAGATAAAATAAGAAAAGCCACAGGAGGAACCTTTGTCCATTGGAAGAGGGTTCTCCCAGCGGTTTTGGCTGAGATAAGAAGTACTCCCTCCAAAACTACAGGCTACTCTCCTTTTGAAGTGTTGATGGGTCGTCCCTTTCCCACTCCCTGGGCCAGAGCACCTCTTATGATAGAGCAGGGGGGTTTGGATCTAGTACAGTCAGAGTATGTGAGGAAACTAATTAAAACTTTGGATACAGTTGAGAGAAATCTTGCTCGCACCTCTCCTTTTTCTTCACAGGAACCTACCCACCCTTCTAAAGTAGGAGACACGGTGGTGGTCCAACAGTTGAACAGAAGCAAGAAACGGGAATATCCTTTGGACCTCCTACTACGGTGATTGCAGTGACCAGAACGGCTATCCTGGTGGAGAATTGCCAATCCTGGATCCATGCCAGCCGAGTGAAAAAGGTTGCCCAAAGCCCCAAGAGCAGGAAGGAGATCTTAAATACAGGAGGCCCTCAAGCAGAAGTCCAAGCAGATGAAGGAGAAATTCCTGGAAAAGCAGGTCCGGCCAGAGAAGATGACCTCGCTTATTCCACCACAGACTTCTGGCAAGGCATTTTGCCTCCTGTTCCTGATCACCCTGATGGTGTTCCCGTCTATTTGGATCATCACTAACTGTATCTACCACCCTGAAGATTTGGGTGCAATTAAAAGTATTTGTGGTAACACATATACACAGAAGAACGTTACAGTGATACAAGTTAGAAATAAGAGAGACATTGAAGATAATTTTGCTGATAAAATGCTTTTGTTAAAATTTAAATATGCTTATGCTCGGAAATCAGGATTTCAAAAATGTTGGATCTGTAGTAAACTGCACCCTAGCACTGTTAGGATACCCTTAATGGCTATACCTTTAAATATTACTCCCCTGTTGAGAGACGAGATTCTCCTTGACCTTCTGAATATCAGCAGAAGAACTAATGACACCATTTCCTTTCACATCATCAATAGAAGTCATAATCCTACCTGGTGTTTCAATTTAGGGAATTCTACTAGAAATGCTCATATCTGTAGTCAATCGGTTTTGAACATTTCTAATTGCTATGCCCCTAGTGGGAAGTCTTGTTCTTTATATCAAACACACCACAATGAGGTCAGAGTACAGGCTGATTTTGAAAAGATTCTTGCCTCTGAAGATGAAAGTAGTAAACCTGTACAGCATTTGTTTCAGGTTTTAGCAGCAGTTACAGCAGTAGATCAAGAGACTGCTGTGAATACGCCCTTCTCGTTTGGTAACCACACTTATGTTTCTTGTAGAAAGACTTGTTATCCCTGGATTCCACAAGAGGTCCAGGGGTGGTGTTACATGGCCTCACTCGTGCCCATAATGGGGGTGATAGGTGATAGTGATGGGAGTCATTTGCTTGAAGCTAGTATACACCCAAGGTATCCATTGAAACATTGTAACAAGAGAGAGTTATTCCTTGAGAAGGATATGGCCTGGGAATGGTTCCCTTCCTGGACAGGATGGGGAATAGATTTGATGAAAAGGTTAAATAATTATTCAGAAATTATTGATGAGATGATGGAAAAGAATTCTGATGACATTTCTAAACTTAATGTTGAAACTAGGGCTATTAGAAAACAACTAGAATTGCATGACTTAGCCATTGAGAGCACGAGTTCAGCCCTTACAGGATTATGTGAAATGACTGAGGATTATGAATGTTGTACTTGGGTACACAATACCAGTATAGAGGTAACAGACTATTATGATTTGATAGCTCAGCATAGAAAAGAGGTGGCCAAGCTGCAACAAGAGGCTCGCAACATAGCCCAGACCTGGAGTCCTATTGGAAATATTGATTTTGGATTTGGAGGGATATTCTCTTGGATAAGGGATATTGCCATAATTTTAATCATTGTCGTGTTCTTTTTCCTTTTCCTTTATCTTGTGTACAAGCTTATTATGTGCCTTATTAATAGAGCCACTCGCATTTCAGGACCCTCATTTCCCAATAAAACTTATCTCAGTATGTATCATCAGAAGCAAGCTGAGAATACCGCCATGATAAGGAAGTGAGATCATACATATATATATACATGTGTGATCAAAGAGGGGATTGTAGGGATATTTTAGCTTGCTGTCCTTTATTTTAGCTAAAAAACTTTTAAGAATATGTATCCATCCTAGAATAATATGTATATGTAAAGTCTATCAAATGTTAGTTTAAAATTCTTGTAAATAACATGATTTCCCTGAAATGAAGTACAAAGTTTTTCCTTTGTTGATAGTTTCTGTATGAAGAAATCATGTCTCATTTTTAGGTGTTTCTTTAACATCTGATGTATACGTAATGTCTGTATATTAATGAAAGGGTTGAACTTTTTTTTGTGATGTCGTTTTGATTATATAAGTGATTGTCTACGGAAGTAAAAAGCAAAAAATTCCAGGCATTTGACTGCTGTGTCATTATTTTCTTACTGGAATGGTCTCCGGGCCTGATTTGGGTTTGAAAGAACACTCTAGGCAGATATTCTAAGAAAAGGTTCACTTGCTCCTAGAAGAAGAACGTTAGCCCCCTAACACGTCCTATATAAGTTTAGAGTGCCCCACCTAAGTGTCCGATTCCAAGTGGTCATTGGAGGAAGTGAATTTATATATCCCTAATGAAGGGAACGTAAGGAAATATAATATTTTTTAGGCATGTGCATTCGTTTTCGTCCGAATGCATTTTCGTCCGAATTTCCAAAGGATAACGAAAGTGCAGAATATGAAAACCGAAAGATTTGACATAAACAAATGCTTTATTTTCATTTTCGTTGCGACAACAGTTCGATATAGATATGAGATTCGACATGACTCTTACAATAACAATCTGTGTCTATCGAACCTGTGGTCGAATGTGCCTAACCTTAACTCTATTAGTCCAAGATTATTCTACATAGAGTGAAAAGATTCAACATAGAGAGAAAAGATTTGACATAGAAAGAAAAGATTTGACATAGAGAGAATAGATCACTGCTGAAATTGGGTGGGGGAAGTAAAATAAAAATAATGATGATGATGAATGTTATTGGCCGATTGTAACCAAAGAGGAGAGGCAGTAAAATAGCTAGAACTAAGTACACACATACAGCCAACTTACTTTCACTTATGATTTGCTAGCAGAGAGAGACACACACACACTAAATCATTTCAGAAGACAGTCAATCTTAGCTGGTCCATTTGTCAGAGAACCTAAATTATTTAGAAATTAAGCATAAGCACAGCAGCAGAACAATAGTGAAGCAAGCTACAGTTCAACTTAACTTTTTCATAATAATCTGCTGCTATTTTGTTAGTGTTGTGAACTTGATAGTGATACTAGTGTTGCTAGTGTTGTGATAGCCTCAGAGGCTGCCCGTGTTGTGGTGGGGGGATTTATTATTATAGATTCTATATTATAATGCCATATCAATATCTGACACAACGTCGGATGCAGCGCCCACCATTGCACTTGGAGATTGAGAAACGAATGTGAAAGTTGGCTGACTGTTGGGGTAGAGTAGACCATTCAACATGAACGACGAAGATTCAACAAAGCAACAAAAAACATACAAATGTCGAATCTTTGGCTTATAGTGTCTGTCGAAAGTTCTAAGAAGATTCGATGGAGCAGCTAAATTGTACAACGCTGCAATCATACATTTCCAGTCAAATGTATCCGCCCATAGGTTGTAGAAAAATTCAAATGTTGGTTGACTAGTAAAATAATTAATAAATATAATTATTACTAGTCATACAACATTAGAATTCTACTACAGCTAGCTTGTAGGCGGAAAATTTGACCGGAAATGTACGATTGCTGCGTCGTACAGTTTAGCTGGACCGTTGAATCTTCTTTGAACATTCAACAGACACCATAAGCCTTCAATGACAGATTCCACCTTAATTAATTTGGATTTTCAGACTAATGCAATTTTTAATGAAAAACAAAATAAATAAAAATTAATTTCAGTAGTAACTGAAAACAAAATTCCAAAACAAAATATTTCAATGTGCACATGTCTAATATTTTTTGTATCTACCATGCTGTATAGTGATCTATTTAGGCAGTCTATAGCTGCCATTTCTTTTACTTGTATGGCTCCCACCTCTCTCTTCATCCAAAACACCCTTCCAACTCGGTAAGTTACCATTCTGTTTCTGCTTTAATTTAAGCAGCTTCAGCAATTGTTTCAATAGTGATTTAGCTTCTATACCTTTTTCCTTTTTTGTCTCCTTGATTTTAGATTTGTACTCTTGTGAGCACAACGAATCAGTGCCAACTACTAGTTATTCCAGCCTTGCATGTGTTGTGTTCACATTAACAGCTGGACATCTAATTTAAATGTTTAGACCTGCGCCAGATTGATTTTTGAATCAGCAGGATAACAATTGATTCTTTTTCCTTTTTCATCCATTTAGAGGTAATTCCTTCATCCTAATATAACCATCGTCAACCGATGGCATTTTTTGGCTTTGGAGGTTGACATGGACATTCACTGTACTGTTCATTTAAGCACAAGATAATCCATTTTGTTCTCACTGTTGAAATGTGTTCTGTAACCTTCACCTAACACACAGACACTTCTCCTACTAAACGCTCTCTACTCCCCCCCTCCCTTTCCAAGGTTTTACTTTTGCAATTGTTCTATTCGCTAGTTTTTAATAATATATTTCTATTTGTTAGCTTATAATAACATATTGCTATTTGTTAGTTTTTAATAACATCTCACACCACCCCTTTCTTATCTATGTATAAAATAACATGTAATAAACTTTTTCACCGAACGGACATTTTAAACACAGTGATTGAGTCCTGTGAATCTGTTCCTGCAGCTGCAGTATTAACTTTGTTTTAGAGTCCCAATCAGAAATCAGTCATATCAGTCTTGGCGAGTCATAACAGGAGTTTGGCAGAGTCTCCAGAAGGAACCGCGCTTCGATCGGGATCATCGGGAAACGCAGACCTCAAATGCCGGCTAGGTAAGCTGCCCTTAAGCTTGCTATATTTCTGCCTTTTCCTATGTATCCTATCTGTCGGTTCTCAAGGAAACCAGACCACTCTCGGACCTTTCTGGTTGGGTAACGTGTGTGTGTGTGAATGTGTTTGTGTCCCCCTTCACGGGTTGGACTGTGTGTGGATAGGGAAAATCCTCTGCAGTTCCCTGCGTTGACTCCTTGTGGGCGACCTGGGTCAGAGGCGCATGGTAGGGTCAGATAAAACTCACAGAGAAGAGAAGAGACGAGGAGGGTCTCTTAATGAGTGTTTTGTCTATTGTCATAAACCCCTTCTATCCACGTAGATAAGTGGAGACTATTCTTGTAAATCTGCAGATTTGCTGTACTATTTGTTTTAGAGGCAAGAGGGTATAGGCACAAGTAGAGAAGAGAGAAGACTGGCCAGTCATTATGGGCATTAAATTAATTAAGGGAATGAAGGGAGAGAGGCCTTCAGAAAATGCCCAGCGCAAGATGAGCGCTAGAGAATATATGAACCGAAGGTACGGTTCTGCCTATACTGAGCCCCTAGATAAATGGGTAGAATGGACAAAGGGAACAGCTAAACCTTTAAAATCTGAAGGGACTTTTGATTTAAAAGTATGGCAAACTTTTCTGCACGATTATGGCCCACTACTGTGCAGTGAAGGAACGTGGAGAATAGCTTGCACATGGGAGACAGAAGCTAAAGTAGCAAATCAAACTGGCTTGACGGAGATATTTAATAAAAGTACTGCCCGAATTTACTACGTTTGGCCAGAAGACTCTGTAGAGGAGGACCCCCCACCTTATGTGGCTGCCAGTTTGGCTTTAAGGGGTCCATCCACAAAAGCAAAAGAATTAGATTACATGGAACACACAAAAGATGAGCTATGCAATATAGTAGAGAGCAGAGGTTTAACAGCCCCATATCAACCTACAAAGAGGATTTTGGCTCATATCCTAGAAACAGATGATTGGCATAAATCAAAAGGCACATATGCAAACCTAGATCTCTCTGAACTTAAGGCTTTGGCCAGAGAAAGAGAGATAGAGTCTGAACTTCCAGAGCAAACCATAATTTCCAAATTGTGGCAGCAAGATGAAGAGAGAAGGAAGGGAGATGCCAGCCCTTCTGCCCCTGGCATAGAGAAATCTGTTGCAGTTTATCCTGTCAGAACCCAATTAGTTTTTGAAGGTGATGCTGTTGACAGTAAGTCTCAAATTAAATGGCATGTACCTTTTAGTCCCCAAGATATGAGAGCCATATTAGAGGGATTGGGAGATCCTAGAAAGAATCCAATTGGGTTTGCAAACAAACTTAGTGCTGCACAGGAAGCATATGAGGCTTCTGCTACTGACATTCATCAGCTTCTTATTAAAGCAGTGGGAAGCAACATGTCTGGCTATATACTTAAAGAATGTGGTGTAGACGTCAAAAATCTAGGTAAGATGGTTAGTGGACGGGAGGTTTGTGAGAAATTGAAGGAAAAATTGCCCCAAATATATGGACAAACCAGACATGCTGAATTTATGAATGCTAAGCAAGGGAAAGAGGAAGCAGCAGGGGCTTATTGGAGGCGGTTAAGTGATATGGCTGAGGAAGCAGGCATTAAAATAGAGGAAGAGAAGGCGGGAGAAACTGCAAGTCCATCTACACAACTGGTGAAACAAAGGTTTCTTGATGGTTTAATACCCCAGTTGAAAGAAAAGTTGTTCACAGCAAGGCCTGAGGCAGGCAATATGTCTATTCGAGACGTCCTGCCTATCCTGTTATCCATAGAAAACAGGATTAACCAAAAAGACAGCAAACCCAAGGTAATGTACATGGGGAAGCAGAGAGGAAAAGGAAGAGGAAGAGGCAAAGGCAATTTCAGAAATCATGGCAAGCGGGGACCAATTATATGCTACAATTGTGATGGGGAAGGACACATAGCCAAATTCTGCCATCTTCCTGACCGTAGACTAGAAAAGAGCTTAGGGGCCCCTCATGCTGATCCCAGTTCTCTGCCAAAAGCAGTGGATCAGGCATAGGAAAATGGCATGCCAGTATCAATCATGTTAAATAGGGGAGACAATGGTCCCGAGGCCAGAGTAAAAGTATTTTTACAAGAACTCCCTTATCCTGGAGGAGAAGCAGAATTAACCTGTTTAATTGATACTGGTGCAAGCCGAAGTGTTTTTAATATAGAGGACTTACCTCCAGGATTATTATCTACAAATGTTATCTCTGGTGTTGGCCTAACCGGGACCTCTACTGATTTGGTTGAGTCCAAGCCACTTAAACTCAGGCTAGGACAGCAAACAGAAATTGTCACTAAAGTGTTAGTTTCAGACACAGTTCCTACCAATCTTTTGGGAGCTGACATTTTGAACCAAATTATAGCAAACATAGACTACACTCCTACAGGAGTCCAAGTGGTCAGTAGTCTATCAGGAGAAGTTTTAAATTCTGCCTGTGGAGTATTTTTAATCCAAGACTCCACTCTGCCATTTCCACCAGAATTGAAAGTGATTCCCACTGAATTATGGGCCACCAGCAAATATGATGTAGGTCTGCTGGATTGCACCCCAGTCATGATAAAAATTAAACCAGGAGCCCATCTCCCACAGATTAAACAGTACCCACTGAGTATTGCTCAGACTGAGGGGATAAAGGATCAAATCACTCAACTGAAAGCAGCAGGGGTTGTTGTACCAATTAAGTCCCAGGTCAATACACCCCTGTTCCCAATTGCAAAGAAGCCAGACAAGAAGGGTGGGCAGGTGACATATCGCATGGTGCATGATTTGAGAGCCATTAACAATATAATAGAGGCAGATACCCCGATCGTGCCCAACCCCCGCACTTTACTAAGTGGAATACCTGCCTCCAGCACCTGCTTTACAGTGATTGATCTTGCAAATGCTTTCTTTTCGGTGCCCCTGCACCCAGATTGCTGGCACCTTTTTTTATTTACCCATGATGCCCAAAAGTTAGCATGGACAAGATTGCCCCAAGGCTGTGTGAGTAGCCCCTCTGAATATAATACTGCGTTAAAGCAAGTATTGGACCAATGGTCCCCCTTACACCCAAACACAGTTTTGCTTCAGTACATAGACGATTTGCTTATTTGTTCTGATACAAAGGATATTTGTAGCAGAGAAACAGTAAGCCTTCTCCTGTTTCTCTATAACAGTAACAACAAAGTTAGCAAAGATAAGCTACAATACTGCCAAGAGAAAGTGATCTTCCTGGGTCACTGTATTTCACATGGAATCCGTCACCTAACCCCAGATCGAGTTAAAACTCTACAAAACTTTGAAAAACCAAGAAATGTCCGGCAACTACGTGCCTTCCTGGGGTTAGTGGGATATTGTAGGGACTGGATTCCAAATGCATCAGAACTTATGGCTCCTCTATATGAGGCTACCACTAGAAACCCTTTCAAACTCACATGGGACAATGAATTGCAGATGAAGGAGCTTATTAAAATTTTGTCTGAAGCTCCCGCCATTGGACTTCCTGACTATACTAAGACTTTCTCGTTGTTCTGTCATGAAGTCAATGGATTTGCTGCAGGTGTACTCACCCAGCTACATGGAGACAAACAGAGGCCTGTGATGTATGTATCAGCCTCATTAGACCCTGTCATCAAAGGCTCCCCCAGTTGTATGCGAGCAATAGCAGCCTGCATTTTGCTGCTAGACAAAGTAACTGAGCTTGTACTAGATTCTGCTCTGATCCTGTATGTGCCACATGCAGTACAGGAAATCATGAATCAAGTAAATACTAGACATGTGTCTGCCAATAGATTTGACAAGTACCAGTCTGCTCTTTTTGCTCCATCAAATTTAACAATCAAACGATGTGTTACTTTAAATCCGGCTACTCTTCTTCCTATAATTGATGAGGAAGATGCAACAAATGGTACTGATGTAGAACCTGAGAGTTTTTCTCATGATTGTATGGCTCTTATGGAGGTAGAAAGGGCCTCTGTCACACCAGCAAAAGATGAGCCCTTATCAGATTGTGACACACACTTATTCGTAGATGGTTCCAGATTTTACACTGATGATGGTCAGCCACACACAGGGTTTGCTGTAACCACTACAGACATCATTTTACATCAGGAAGCATTGAAACCCCAGATGTCAGCACAGGAAGCGGAGTTGTATGCTGTAGTCAAAGCATGTCATCTCCTAGAGAATCAAAGGGGAAATGTTTACACTGACAGCAGATATGCATTTGGAATAGCACGGCACTTTCTGACTAGTGCAGGGAAGCCAGTGAGACATGCAAAACTCATAGAGCGGCTATTTGAGGCCTTTCAGAAACCAGCAGAAGTTGCCATCTTGAAGGTAAAAGGGCATGCAAGGGGAAGTGACATGACAGCCAGAGGAAATGCTTTAGCGGACCAAGCGGCAAAGGATGCTGCCCTTATGGCATTTGGAGTCACACCCACTGTAGGGGTCGCCCAGGTAGCGGGGACAGATTCCCCTCATCAAGAGCAGTGGGATGTAGAAACTCTAATTCAGTTGCAGAACCAGGCCCCTGATGAAGAGAAGGATAAGTGGATAAAATGTAATGCTACCCAAAATCAGCAGGGCCTGTGGAGCGCTGACAACAGGTGGTGTCTACCCAGGAGTTTGTACCCAGTTTTAGCACAGCTGGCACATGGCGTCAGTCATCTTGCTAAGGGCGCGATGGTGGCACTTACTGACTGCTATTGGATAGCACCTGGATTTAGTGCATTTGCAGCCAGGTTTTGTGCTTCATGTCTCACTTGTGCTCTGTACAATGCAGGGAGGCCTGTTCATGTTCCCCAAAGGCATTCTCCAAAGCCAGATTTCCCTTTCCAAAGAATTCAAATAGACTACATTCAGATGCCCAGAATAGGCACCTATGAGTTTGCTTTAGTGTGTGTTGACATGTTTTCAGGTTGGCCCGAGAGCTGGCCAGTAGCCAAAGCAAATGCAAAAACAACAGCAAAGAAAATTTTGAATGAAATAGTTTGTAGATATGGAGTTCCTGAAACTATTGAGAGTGACAGAGGAACCCATTTTACTGGGGAAGTAATGAAAGAGGTAATGGAAGCACTTCACATACAGCAAGCTTTCCATACACCTTATCATCCACAAAGTAGTGGTAAAGTTGAGAGACTTAATGGAATTTTGAAAAACAGATGTGCAAAAATTAAAGCAGATACAGGAAAAGGATGGGTGGAAGCTTTGCCATTAGCCCTATATTCTGTACGAACTACCCCTAAACAACCACATGGGCTGTCCCCCTATGAGATTTTATTTGGAGGGCCACCCAAAACAGGGCTATATTTTCCCCAACAGTTGCAGGCTTCTCACTCTAATCTGTTAGAATATGTTCAGATTTTGCAAAGAACATTGAATAAAATACATGAAGGTGTTTATAAATCTATCCCCGACCCAGATTCTGTTTCAGGTATTCACAGAATCCAACCAGGTGACTGGGTGGTGGTCAAGCGACACGTCAGAAAGCCACTAGAACCAAAATTTGACGGACCACATTTGGTGCTTTTGACAACCAGTTCTGCTGTTAAGTTGGAAGGAAAGCCCACCTGGATTCACGCCAGTCACTGCAAGAAAATCCTGAAGTGATGATATCCTTTGAAAAAAAGATGATAATGTTTCTTTTCTTTTTGTTGTTTGTGAGAACTGAGACATGGAAAAATAACCCTTTCATCCAAATGTTAAAATTGTATGCAACCCATAGCAACGCTAGTAACTGCTGGGTGTGTTCTCACTTACATCCCCATACAGGAACAATACCCATGATAGCAATGCCTCTCAATTTCACTGATTTAAACAGGACCAGAATAAATGGCTCATACATAGTCTCCACAGCTAATGAGCACAGATCAGTAACTTTGATGGTTTCGAAACAGATAAACACTCCACAGATTTGTTTAAACATTACATGCCCGTTTAACACTAAATGTAGACGGTTGGGCAATTCAGATTGCAGCGGAGCAAAAATTACAGTTTATGGAGGAAACTATGGTCAATATTATTATATCCCAGATCCAGAACTAAATAGAACCCTTTATAGTACAAATTGCTCACAGTTCCCAATATGTGAAAATATCGGTTTCCTGAGATTCCATGTTATTGCTTCCAGTTTTTTAGGAGCAGGCATACCGTCCATACGTAGAGGGTTATATTATATATGTGGAAATAAAGCTTACGCCTGGATTCCTACTAATGTTACAGGTACATGTTACATTGGAAAGTTAGTACCTGCTTTGGCTGTTCGCAAAGATACAGTGCGACCAGATCAAAGTCCAGAATACCCTTTAGTGTTCAAAAGAGAGCTGTTCACTGAAGGTGACATGGCATGGTCATGGTTCCCTTCCTGGACAGGATGGGGAATTGAAGCAATGAAAAGACTAAATAATTACACTAGAATTGTAGATGAGATTATTAACCTTACTACCACTGATATAGGTTTATTAAATGAAGAAATGGCTCACCTTAAAAAAGTAGTATTAGAGCACAGATTAACGCTAAATTATCTCACTGCAGCTCAAGGTGGGATGTGTAAGATATTTCGCACTGACTGTTGTATATACATTTCTGATAATGAGGACATTATTAAAGGGCATCTTGCTAAGATAAGAGAACTACAGAATAAGGCCAGAGATATTGCTAAAGATGGATGGAACCCCTTTCAGGGTTTAGGAGGTTTTGGTGATTTTTTATATGGCATAGCAACATGGTTACAGAAACTAGGCACTTACATTGTGATGTTCCTATTTCTCATGTTTGCTATTTACTTCCTCATCAGGCTATGCCTCTGTGTGACTACCCGCTGTACCAACAAATGTACCACCAGCCCTGATGAACCCATTATTGTGAGAAAGCTAGGAGAGAGCTGAACAGGACGCCGTCTCTCTGCGCCAATGTAACAGGAGTTACCAGCAATCGGCTGAACGTAACGCGGAGAAGAATGGTGTCAAATAAACAAAAGGGGGGAAATGACATGGACATTCACTGTACTGTTCATTTAAGCACAAGAGAATCCATTTTGTTCTCACTGTTGAAATGTGTTCTGTAACCTTCACCTAACACACAGACACTTCTCCTACTAAACGCTCTCTACTCCCCCCCTCCCTTTCCAAGGTTTTACTTTTGCAATTGTTCTATTCGCTAGTTTTTAATAATATATTTCTATTTGTTAGCTTATAATAACATATTGCTATTTGTTAGTTTTTAATAACATCTCACACCACCCCTTTCTTATCTATGTATAAAATAACATGTAATAAACTTTTTCACCGAACGGACATTTTAAACACAGTGATTGAGTCCTGTGAATCTGTTCCTGCAGCTGCAGTATTAACTTTGTTTTAGAGTCCCAATCAGAAATCAGTCATATCAAGGTCAACATCTGATTTTGACTTTGTTTTTAAATATTTTCCTTACTTTCCCTTCATTAGGGATATATAAATTGACTTCCTCCTACGACCACTTGTAATTGGACACTTAGGTGGGGCACGCTAAACTTATATGGGACGCATAATTTTTCCATCTCTTAATCAAGTTTATACACAGTTCTTCGCCAAACAGGTGAGATTTGTCTTCCTCCCACACCTATATTTACTTATATATTCCTTATTCATATGACTTTGTTAGATATGTAATGATTATTTATGTATCGTAATTACCAATATACCTACAGTCATTTATTTGTTTGTTCATGTCAAACAATCAACATGAGATTTCATCTTTGTCTCTTTGTTATTCCTAGCATAATATACATCTTACCAGAAACTCCCAAAGAAGCTCAAAGAGCGAAACATGTTGAGTTGTATTATTTGTATATGTGCCTCTTAGTGAAACTTATAACCTTGACACGAATGGTTCAATTTCCTCATGTTTTTTACTTTTATAATAAAATATTACATTTCATTGATGCTGTTATTGTGTCTTTACCTTGTTTTCATTTTTGAACACCGTTAAAGTCCTGGGGTTGCCCCCCCCCCATTTTTTGCTATAGATAATTATTGTGATGTGATGTTCTTTCTGATTTTTCTTCCTTAGTTGTTATTTTATTTCATATGCATGTTTTTTTCTGTACGTTTTCATGTCCGATCTTTAAAATTCAGGCAAGAAGTGCAATGTTTTTTGAACATAGATTTATGTACATTGTAGGAGTAAACAGGGTTTTATGTTTTTCTCCATCTTCTTAAAGAAGACAGAATTAGGAGAAAGCTGACATTGGTAATTTTGACATGTGAAATATTGTTGCCTGTCACTTTTCAAAAACCCACTCATCACATTTTACTTCTACTACTCATCACATTTTACTTCTTCTACTATTCACTCATTTTAGCAAATGTGATATTTGGTTTTAGCATTTTTGAATGCTTCAGACTGTCACAATAGTCCTCACTTTAATTAATCTTTTAAAATTAATGTTTTTGCCAGTAAAAATCATTAGGGTTGTCATGAACATAAATTCCAATGGTTAAATGTATTAAGTCCATTTCTAAAGCATCTTTAGTTCAATATACTTCTTCCTTACAATATAACTTGCTCTTCATCAAAGAGATCCTTAAAATTTGTAGAAAACAGTAACAGAACAAAAAAATTATATTGAAAAGAGCTAATCTAACTGAAACATGTTGCATTATGTTAAATAGCTATTAGTAGCATTCACAACATTTAATGTATCCATATCTGTGCAAATATTGGGGTGATTTACTGAAGGAGTGGAGATTGTCACATTGCAAAGTGTATTTTGCAAATTACTTGTAAGGTAAGTTTAAACACAAAATATTTGTAATAGTACTTGATTGGTTGATTGATGTAAACACAGTTTAATATTGTTTACTAAGCTCAGTAAACTTTTAGTTTGCACAGTAAAAATTTTTTTTCCCATTGAACAGCCTCTACTCCTGTAGTAACTCAATCCCATTGACACAGCTGAAGTTTATGTCTTCATCATCTTGCTTTGCAGTCTATGACTTTATGAAAGCTGTCTGTCATATCAGGAAAAAGAAGGCACCAGAATGCCAGCTAGTATTTGTAATTTCAAGATAGTAAGAAAGCTGTGTGCTAAAAAATGTCAATTAGTGCAACATTTGAAGCATTGTCATAATAATTACTTTATAAATATCATTAATTTAAACTTGACATTATTATTATTATTTACTAAGAAGAACAGACCTGGACAATGATTATAAAATAACAATAAACCAAGCAGCACTAAGTTAAAAGAATCTTGAAATGTATTGAGAGATTAAAATACTAAAAGCAAGTTCAGTATTGTCCTCAATCAATTTTGAAGTGCTTCATCTTGGATATTGAATATGGTTTTTGGCTCCAAAGAATTACAACTGAAAGAATGTGTGAGTTTTGGACATAGTACACATGCAGATAACCACATTTATAAAAGGATGAAAGCTCTCATTTTCATAAAGGTTGGTTTGTTTAGTTTGGAACAAACGATTTGGAGGTATTCTAATAATATGTTCTACCATAGATAGTAGTAATGACAAAATCAGTATTGGCAATACCTAGAAGTAGCTAGTTATATTCAACTGAACTTGCTTTGTACATTACACAGCAAGTCCAGTTTAATGTGACTAAATACTACTAGGCATACTATGACCTGGATAAGTGAGAACATTCAAAAGCATATCAGAAATAAGAAAAATATTGCATGATTTTCTTGCGATTATTGGTATCAAAAGTTATAAGAATATTTTTATTTTGCAATCTATTAATTATTGCAAATGCCCTTTGAAGGTCTAGATGTTTTTTGACATTGTTGTCTGGGTTCTTATTTGTTTCGCATTTCTAGCACACATTTATATAAAAGGTGTTCGTTTAAAGGTTTTCAAAGCATACAAGAAAAACTTAGCCCTAGGCACCACAACATGTCTAGTAGCACAACGCTTCACAGAGCCCAAAACAATACATGCAGCCATCTTACATGCAAGAATATATAGGACTCGTTCACTCCACTGCTGCCCTCCCCTTCTCCACAAGACAGAACTATGAATAGCAATAATAAAAAACTAATAAGTATTGGAAATTACCCAGAAACATAACTAGATAGTTGGGATATGGAAACTTATGATCCAGTAAGAAGCATATATATTGAGCCAAGGTTGACATATTTTGGAGAACTTATATTTAAATAAAGTAGAGTTCACAGGTCATAAATCTGCTACCTTATGCCGCGTACACACGGTCGGACTTTTCAGCTACAAAAGTCGGACAGCCTGTCCGACATACTTCCGGCGTACCTTCGGCGGACTTGCGGCAGACTTTCTTACGAACGGACTTGCCCACACACGATCACACAAAAGTACGACAGCTTAGTACGCGGTGACGTACACCAAGTCCGACGAGACTATAAAACGGAAGTTCAATAGCCCGTACGACACCCTTTGGGCTCCTTCTGCTAATCTCGTGTTTATCTCGTGTTAGTAGAAGTTTGGTGAGAGACGATTCGCGCTTGTGAGACTCGTATTTTTCAGTTCGTTTTAACTGTTGTTCAGTCTGTGCTTGTGAGGTTTGTATCTGCTTTTCAGTGCGTTTGGTCAGTTGGCATTGAGAAATCTTTGTTTTATTGGCCGCTCGTTCCTGATTTTCAGGTCGTTCTTCACAGGCCTTGCTGTTCTTCAGTGCGTTCTGTTTAGTGCGTTCTGACCAGCCGACCATTTTGAAACCATGTTACCTGTACGTACTCGTCGTCGAGCTCGTGCATTGTATGTGTTTGGTGCTGTAGTTTATTCTTCAGCCCAAGACCAGTCCATGAACAGGGCGAGGAGGAGTTCATGGACCAAGAATTGGTTGCTCCAGCGTGACCAGTTCTGTCACATGCCATTGCTCCGTGAGATCCGTGAGAATAATCCTGAGGATTTCAGGAACTTTCTATGGATGACGGACCCCGTTTTTGACCGTTTGGTGGCTTTGCTGACCCCCTATATCAGCAGGCAGGATACCTGCATGAGGCAAGCCATCACTCCGGAGCAGAGGCTGGTCGCTACCTTGCGGTATTTGGCCACAGGGAGAAGCCTGCAGGACCTTAAGTTCTCGACAGGCATCTCCCCCCAGGCTCTGGGGATCATTATCCCAGAGACCTGTTCTGCCATCATCCAGGTCCTGCAGAAGGACTATATTAAGGTAAGATATTTTTCTTTTATTAGCATCACATGTTCTTTTATGTAATCTTTGATAATGTAATGTATTTCTTGCTTCAAACACTACTTACCATCATTGCAATATAGTGTGAATGTCCCCTTTTTATCCTCACACATGCTGGATTTTTTTCCTGTTATTTTTTGTCATGCATGTATATTTTCCTTCAATAACCTCCCCAGCATGCAGTGATGGGAACATATCTACCTAGTCTACTCATTTTGAATGTATTTTGTTTGAGTGTATTTAGTGTGCTTATAATTAGCAAGTAGCTAATTCCCACCCCCCCCCACCTAAACTCACTCCAAATAGTGTGCTGCTAATTAGCAATTAGCTAGATTTCCCAACCCCCCCCCACCTAAACTCACTCCAAATAGTGTGCTGCTAATTAGCAATTAGCTAGATTTCCCAACCCCCCCCCACCTAAACTCACTCCAAATAGTGTGCTGCTAATTAGCAATTAGCTAGATTTCCCAACCCCCCCCCACCTAAACTCACTCCAAATAGTGTGCTGCTAATTAGCAATTAGCTAGATTTCCCAACCCCCCCCACCTAAACTCACTCCAAATAGTGTGCTGCTAATTAGCAATTAGCTAGATTTCCCAACCCCCCCCACCTAAACTCACTCCAAATAGTGTGCTGCTAATTAGCAATTAGCTAGATTTCCCAACCCCCCCCCCACCTAAACTCACTCCAAATAGTGTGCTGCTAATTAGCAATTAGCTAGATTTCCCAACCCCCCCCCACCTAAACTCACTCCAAATAGTGTGCTGCTAATTAGCAATTAGCTAGATTTCCCAACCCCCCCACCTAAACTCACTCCAAATAGTGTGCTGCTAATTAGCAATTAGCTAGATTTCCCAACCCCCCCCCACCTAAACTCACTCCAAATAGTGTGCTGCTAATTAGCAATTAGCTAGATTTCCCAACCCCCCCCCACCTAAACTCACTCCAAATAGTGTGCTGCTAATTAGCAATTAGCTAGATTTCCCTACCCCCCCCCCACCTAAACTCACTCCAAATAGTGTGCTGCTAATTAGCAATTAGCTAGATTTCCCAACCCCCCCCCCCACCTAAACTCACTCCAAATAGTGTGCTGCTAATTAGCAATTAGCTAGATTTCCCAACCCCCCCCACCTAAACTCACTCCAAATAGTGTGCTGCTAATTAGCAATTAGCTAGATTTCCCAACCCCCCCACCTAAACTCACTCCAAATAGTGTGCTGCTAATTAGCAATTAGCTAGATTTCCCAACCCCCCCCCCCACCTAAACTCACTCCAAATAGTGTGCTGCTAATTAGCAATTAGCTAGATTTCCCAACCCCCCCCCACCTAAACTCACTCCAAATAGTGTGCTGCTAATTAGCAATTAGCTAGATTTCCCTACCCCCCCCACCTAAACTCACTCCAAATAGTGTGCTGCTAATTAGCAATTAGCTAGATTTCCCAACCCCCCCCCCCACCTAAACTCACTCCAAATAGTGTGCTGCTAATTAGCAATTAGCTAGATTTCCCAACCCCCCCCACCTAAACTCACTCCAAATAGTGTGCTGCTAATTAGCAATTAGCTAGATTTCCCAACCCCCCCCCTCGTAAAAATTTGCTTGAATGTTCTGTGGTGTTGATTTGTCTAAAGAAAATATATGTTGCACTTTGCAAAATGCATGTGCACTCTACAAGTGCATTTGTTCCAGTGCTTTAGTAAATGAGCAGAAGCTCTGCTGATTTCCATCATCAAATCATATGCAAGCCTCAAAGTGTTTTCATTAATTGCCCTTGCATGTGATTGTGTACTCCTTGCAACATGAATGCCTTTTTACATTACCTCATTTACTGTAAGCTGGTTAGCAACTGCAACTGCAGAGTGCGACAACTGCAGTCTTGTAGCCTTTTTAGTCCCTAAATTCCTGCGTGTCCTAAAAGAAATCTATTTTACGGATTTCACAACCCCCTAAAATGTAATCAATGTTCCATCAGAGGGGGTGAGCAATCTGATAAGTGTGCCTTTCCATATTAGTTTTTCCAGAAGAATTAAATTATTTAATGTTATACTGATGCTGGGGAATAATGTTTTGAATTGTCTAATTTTATTGCAATGTTAGCTTCCAAATTAATTGATTTTGGTTTTCTTGTTTGATTCCCCAGTTTCCTTCAACGCCACAGGAATGGCAGACTGTGGCATCCCATTTTGCCAGCCGTTGGGACTTTCCCAATTGTGGAGGGGCTATAGATGGGAAACATGTCCACATTGTGCCACCACCCCATTCGGGGTCATACTATTTCAATTATAAAGGGTTCCACAGTATTGTTTTAATGGCGGTGGTGTCTGCACACTATGAATTTTTATATGTGGACGTGGGGAAGAATGGCCGGATGTCGGATGGAGGAGTATTTGCCCAGACGGAGTTCTGCCAGCGTCTCCAGAGTGGTGGCCTGGGATTGCCACCTGATGCGGATAATGTGGAAGGACTCCCCTTTGTCTTCATTGCCGATGAAGCCTTCGCTCTGAGCAAGCACCTCATGAGGCCATTCCCCCAAAGAACCCTCACCCCGGAGAGGAGGGTTTTTAATTTCCGGCTGGCCAGAGCTAGAAGAGTGGTTGAGAATGCGTTTGGAATTCTGGCCAGCCGGTTCCGCCTGTTTCAAAGAGCCATTAATTTGGCGGAATACAAACTTAATTTTATCATTTTATCGTGCTGCATTCTGCACAACTTTTTAAACAAACATTCTCAGAATTATATAGGCACAGTTGGGCCTGAGGCCGGACTTATAGATGATAACCTTACGGGCCTGGATAATGTCCGTACTGGCTTGGCCCCCCAAAGTGCCCGTCAAGTTAGACAGCAATATGTTAATTATTTTATGGGTAGGGGGGCCATTGCAATGGGCCATGATATTTAATTTTTTAAAATAAAAAAAATATGGATGAAATCTTGAATTATATTTCTTACTTGCCTTTCTTTTGGGCTTTCTCCTAGGTTATGGTCGAGCAGATGTAGTGCCAACTGTATTTTCATTTTAAATGTCTAAATAAAAGCTCCATTGCCACTGTAAACAACTTTTTGACAATTCTAACCAAACTGATACTGAGCATTGAAATAACAAACCACACATTTATTTAATTCCTATAAGGAGATGTTTTTATTAATGATTGTTATGCATTCAGTTCTGCATTTAGTATAAAATGTTCATAGACAAAAATATAATGATATCTTAATAATTTTTAAAAATATAATTATATTTAAATATTTAGACATAATCCACAAAAAAATATTTTTGGCTTTTTGATTTTCGCAAACAGGTTTTTTTTTTGTTTTTTTTTAAATCCAGTTTATTTTTTTATTTTGTTTTTGAGAAAATCAATATTTTTTTTTTTGGTTTGAAAATCAATTTTTGTTTTTTTTGGTTTTAAAATCTTTTTTTTTTTTTTGTGTTTTAAAATCTTTTTTTTTTTTTGTGTTTTTAAAATCAATTTTTTTTTTTTTTTTGTGTTTTTAAAATCAATTTTTTTATTTTTTTTGGTTTGAAAATCAATTTTTGTTTTTTTTTGGTTTTAAAATCTTTTTTTTTTTTTTGTGTTTTAAAATCTTTTTTTTTTTTGTGTTTTTAAAATCAATTTTTTCTTTTTTTTGTGTTTTTAAAATCAATTTTTTCTTTTTTTTTGTGTTTTTAAAATCAATTTTTTTAATTTTTTTTGGTTTGAAAATCAATTTTTTTTTTTTTTTGGGTTTTAAAATCAATTTTTTCTTTTTTTTTTATTTAAAATGTTTTTTGTTTTTGGGTTGTTGTTTTTTTGAAAATCAAGTTTTATTTTTTTGTGGATTTTGAATGTATTTTCGAGAATCAGCCCTCCTTTTTAAAATTAGGTTAAACAGCCATTTATGTTCAGCCAAAAAAATAAAGAGAAGGCCCAGAATGGGGTCAGCAAAACAGGAAATGAAGGACATGATCGATGTTTTGGGGTTTCAAAAAGGGCATTTATATTCGGCCCAAAACATCAATCATGTCCTTCATTTCCTGCTGCATACGATCCAGCCGATTCCGCATTTCATCCATGTCCTTATTCCAGGCCATTATTTGACCAATTAGCCGTTGGGCACTTTCAGAAGTGAAATAGTCACTTTGTGTACCTAAAGTGGAATGAAACCAAAAAATGTATTTAGAAATATGCACACATACATAGTTTACCTTACCATAATAAAGCTGTTGTCTCAGACACTGACCTGGTGGGGTGCCCATGTAGCCTAATTCCTCCACATCCTCGGGGGTGGCACTGTTGCTTGAATCAAGCACAACCAGATCCCCTAAAATAGAGTAGAAAAATTACATTAAACAAAAGGCAGCCATGCATAGATTACCGTAAGCTGGTGTGTCAGACACTCACCTGGTGGGGTGCCCATGTCGCCCACCTCTCCTTCCTCCACATCCTCAGTGGGGCTTGGGCTGATTTCCCAATCATGTTTGGCTTGGGGTGGACTGTCTTCTTGTTGGCTGAGTGATTTTTCCCCTATGTGAAACCAAAAATTATTAATCTACTTAGCACACAGATATTTTAGTACATAGTCATTTTCTAACATTTGTAGTGAAGTGGTTTGTGTAGAGTTCCTATTTTACCTCAATATTTAAAATTATAAAGACATATCGGATAGATAGATATCTAGATATCAATATCTCAAAATATAGTTAATAATCTTTTGATCTCTCTCTCTCTCTATATATATATCTGGAACAAAATCTATAAATATCTAACTAAATGTAAATAAAAAAAGATAACTTAAAATATTCCAAAAGAATGTTTTACATTTCTATATCTATCTATCTATATATCTATATCTTTTTTATATATATATATATATATATATATATATATATATATATATATATATATATATATATATATATAAAATATATATATCTAAAAATATATATATATATATATATATATATATAAAAAAAAAATATATATATATATATATATATATTTTTTTAGATATATATATATATATATATTTTTATATATATATATATATATATATATATATATATATATTTTTAGATATATATATATATATATATATATATTTAGATAGATATATATATATATATTTTTAGATATATATATATATATATATATTTTTAGATATATATATATTTTTACATAGATCTATCTATAGATATGTAACGAGGTTTTGTAAAAGATCGTTTGAAACGATGAACAAAAAAATCGTATAGGAAGGAAAAGCACATGGAGCAGTATACAAGGTAATAAACACAAGAGAAAAACACGACAAGTACTTACTTTTTTTAAGCACTTTCCGGATCCGTCTATATTGATCCGGCTCCCTGAGTTTCAGGTCAGACCATCTTTTGCGAAGTTGATCTCGGGAGCGCTGTACCCCAAAAGAAGCCTGCAAAGTGTCCACGACCTTCGCCATTATTTTGGCCTTGCGCAAATTTGGCCGTGCGTACGGCCCATACTTCCCATCATAGTCGTCTTTGTGAAGAATGGCCACCATCTCCACCATTTCTTTAAAACTCATATTGGAGGCCTTAAATCTAGGCCTCACAGATTTTGTGGACGTTCCAGCCTCCGGGCTTTTTCCACTACCTGAGGACATGTCAGGTGTCTCCGCCATTATTTACCCCACTACGCGCCGTAACTAAAAATGGGCGGAGAACATGAGTTAAAATCGAACGTCAGGGGCGGGCGACGCAGGCGGAGTTTCACACATGCGTAGTGTATAAAGAGGGGCCTTGCGCACGTGTCGTACGTACGTTCTGTGCGTCGAATTAGGGGGCGGAGAACATGAGTTAATTTCGAACGTCAGGGGCGGGCGACGCAGGCGGAGTTTCACACATGCGTAGTGTATAAAGAGGGGCCTTGCGCACGTGTCGTACGTACGTTCTGTGCGTAGGTGATAGTGGACCAGGACGTTACAAAACGAAGGTAATTTTATTGTTTTTTTTCTTTGTTTTTTTGGGGGGGGTTTTATGGTCATGACTTTGTAGCAAGCGGCCTATATGGCTTGATAGATTGATGAGGCCTACATAGGGAGAAGATGATGAGGGGTTAGCAGAAACCTATAATAAGTGTTTTTGGTCTTGTGACTTTCTCTTTTCCAGATATAATGAATCCCCTATTTAAGGATCCAGAGTTCCTTACAGCTTTTATTTCGAAATATCGAGAGATGAGGAATTTGTGGGAGGTGAAACACCCTCAGTATTATGCCAAGCATGTGAGGAAGTCAACGCTGGAGAGACTTCTGTCCTTTGTCCAGGCGACCATCCCGGGAGCAACAATGGAGACAGTGCTCAAGAAAATTGGGGTCTTGAGGAACATGTATAAAAGGGAGCATAGGAAGATCCAGGAATCAAGGAGATCAGGAGCATCAGCAGATGATGTTTATGTACCCAGGCTGTGGTACTACAATCAACTCCGTTTTCTTGATGACCAGAATGAAGCCAGGGCATCACTTTCAACCCTTCCCTCCACCCTTCCCTCCACCCTTCCCTCCACCCCAGCAGAGGCTGATGAGGAGCAAGCTGGGTCTTCCATCCTGGATGAACCGGATATGACCATCTGGAGTCAGGTAAATTATTTTAACAAATATTTACTGTACTAATATTAATGATGTTAACTGGATGTTATAATTGTCTAAAATAATTTTGCACTCAAAATTGTGTATACATATCAAATGACAGTAGTGGCTAAATATGTTTGGCACCTGCTTGAAATAATTAGGGTGTCTGATTAGACTCTTTTATTAAAGAGATGTATTCACATTGAATTTGCTAGTCATGAGAAGCAAACTGTGTGTCATTGATGAACCCAAAAAAAGAAACTAAAACTATTGTCCTTTTTTTATACACAGGATGAGTCCATCCAGGAGGAATGTGGGGAAAGTGGCAGGCAGGAGGAGACCGGGCCCATGGACAGCCTGGAGGAGGCCGGATTCACCATCATCCTGGAGGAGGCTGGGCCCAGTGTCAGGCAGGAGGTGGCTGCTCCCAGTGAGGTGGCTGGGCCAAGTGAGGTGGCTGGGCCAAGTGAGGTGGCTGGGCCCAGTAGGAGCCTGACCCAATCTCAAGTGCCTCCCCTCCACCTTCCCAAAAAAAGGGCCAGGAAGGGGATGGTCACACAGGACGCATCCCTGCGCCTCATGCAAGAGGCCACCTGTTTTTTAACGAGCCCCCCCGAAGCGGAAGAATCCTATGGCTGCTACTTAGCCAGCAGGCTTCTTCAGATGGATTGGGAGCAGCGCCTCATTTGTGAGCGACTATTTGGGGAAACAATCCATAAGGGGCTGCAGGGCACGCTAACACAAAACACCCAACTACATGAGGCAGCCCCCCCTCCTCCTCCTCCTCCTCCTCCTCCTCCTGCCACAACTGAAACACCAGAGCCACAGCCTCAAAAGAAGGCTACAGGGAAGGCTGCAGGGAAGGCTGCAGGGCAGCGTGGAGGAAAGGCTGCAGGGAAGAGAAGAAAGTGATGACCTGGGTTCAGTCTGGTCTGACAGAAGACGCAGGCTGTTGTAGGACCACAGTCTGGGGACATCTAGATCATCTGCTGGTGCTGTTGATCTCTGGGATTCTTGGACCAGATTGTGCTCCCTCTTATATGGACTCCGCAAGATCCCAATTTTCTTGGACAACGACTTTTTCCAGCGTTGACTTCCTCTTTATTTTATTTTGACCATGAATAAATGGATCTTTTTTGAGTTTAGCAAAAGACTTTATGTGTTTTCTTTTAAATCATTGATTTTACACACAATGTTAAATTAACAAGGGACAACAATCTCATTGAGTTTGAAAAAAACACACCAAAAATACATTACTAATGTTAATAATGTTCAAGTGGTAAGTCTTGAAACTAAAAAAATCTACATAACCAAAAACGGTGCTTTGGGTTCACTTTATATAAAAACTAAAAAATAATCACTAGAAAAAAAAATAGAATAATGGGTTCTTTGTGGTAACTTTACAAACCTAAAAAAACAAAATATAAAGGGAAAACGTATTATTAGTATGGAAACATTGTTTTTAAAAAGCATACTATATCATTCATGAGATCAAAGAGAAAAAGAATCCAGAAATCAGTTTGGGAGAACTCTGATTATGAACAGCAAAACACCTTCGTTCTTTAGAACATTCGTAAAGAAGAAATAAAATGCGCTGCATTCAACGATCACAGATTTTACAGCGTGATGAATGTGCTACCTACAATACGAACACTAGTTTTACTAGACCGAGTGCTTCCGTTTAGTTTTTGCTTATGAGCATGCGTCGTTTTTTTGTCCGTAGGACTAGCATACAGACGAGCGGACTTCGGGGTCCGTCGTAGTTACGACGTAAAGATTTGAAGCATGTTTCAAATCTAAAGTACGTCGGATTTGAGGCTAAAAAAGTACGTTGAAAGTCCGGAGAAGCCCACACACGATCGGATTACCAGCCAGCTTTAGTCCGTCAGCGTCCGTTGGACTTTTGTAGCTGAAAAGTCCGACCGTGTGTACGCGGCATTAGGGGAGTTAGCACTTTTCCAATTAAACAGAATAAACTTACAGTCATAAAAAGTTATCAGGTGAACCATAATATGACTTAGTGGTGCAAAAGCATTAAGTAACCCAAAAAACCCACCTCCGGGGTTTTAGAAACCGGAAGATTCAGAGTGGTGTCTAAGAAAGTAAACAGATCAATCAAAAAAGTATAGCGTCCACATGGTATATGTATCTGAAAATGTATCAATCCTGATGTACTGACACCCTATCTCATTTCTTGAGGCCCAAAAATGCCAGGACAGTACAAATACTCCCAAATGACTCCTTTTTGGAAAGTAGTCAGTCCAAGGTATTTAGTAAGAGGCATGGCGAGTTTTTTGAACTTGTAATTTTTGTCACAATTATTTGGAAAATAAACATTTAAGACATTTAAAAAAAAAAATCACTACTTTTTCTTTTGTTTTACATATTGTCACTAGGGCAGTACAGCATTATGATATAACTGGTGTGGCAGTGATCGGGGACTGTCAGGAAAGACTAGTCAGCACTCAAGATGGAGACCAAAGAAGACAACCTGTGACCTCAGCCCCTGTCAGAACACTCCCGGTGCATTCGTGTATATGCGCATATGTGCATATGTGCCTGCACGTGCGCATTGTCAAGAAGGGCATGCCAGCACTCAAGATGAGAATCCATGACAGTCAATTTCCTCAGTAAGAATGTCAGTGCGCCGGCACTCACCTTTGCGCACGCGCCCCCTTTGACAGCTTTTGGCGCCCAACAGGCTATTTAAACTCAGCCAGTGCCCAGACCCAGTTCTGTACGTTCTACAGCATTCCCATGTGTTCCTGTTTGCCTGTATCTGATACCTGTACTTGTTATCTGACCCGGCTTGCCTCTGACGCTCCTGTTTGCTGCCTGCATCTGACCACTGCATCTGCCTGCTCCCTTGACTACCTCGCTGCCAGCCCATCACCGACCCGGCCTGCATCCCGACTACACTTTTGCCTCCGCACCTGCTCCTGACATGCCCGCCAGTGTATGACATGGCCTGCCTGTACCTGCCTTCTCTACTATCTGGAGAATCCCACTGAACTACTGTTCCACCCGCAGCTGCTTCCAGTCCCACAATCTGCGACCCATCAGGCACTCATGCGACTCTGCACTCCTGCATCTCCTGTCTGCTCTATCGGGGGGCCTTGAGTCAGAGGTGTAAGAGAGGCCATCCTCTGCATATCAGGCTCACTGTCAGGTACGTGACAGTAATGGACAGCCATGTCTGAGCCTACACAGGGACCCTCTCCCATGGAGGAACTTTGCCAGCACCTGGCCGGCCTGACACAGGCCATCAAGGACTTACAATGGGGCTACACCCAGCTGGAGGGACGCTTACAGACTCTATCCGACTCTACAGCAGCCCAGGGACCACCACAAGCATCCTCCTCTCCACAAGGAACCCCTTCTGCTCCTGCAGTGGTCATGCTCCCACCTGAGTCCAGGGTACCAACCCCAGACAGATTCCTGGGTGAATGCAGCAAGTTCAGAGTGTTCCGGAATGTATGCAAACTCTACTTCGCCCTTCAACCTCGCACCTTTTCTTTGGAAACTACTAAAGTTGGCTTTGTGATTTCCTTGCTGCAAGGTGAGCCACAATCCTGGGCCCATCATCTTCTGAGGCAGAAGGTTGAATGTTTATCGGACTTAGCCACATTCTTCAATGCCATGGCCCAGCTGTATGAAGATCTCCAGCAAATAGCTTCTGCGGAGGCAGCTCTCCACTCACTACAACAAGGTTGTAGGGCGGTAGAAGTCTATGTTTTGGAATTCAGACGATGGGCCTTTGACACCAACTGGAACAATGCTGCTCTACGCTACCAATTCTGTATGGGTCTCTCCAAACTGCATCATATCCCATTACAATCCAAGACACAGAAGCTCTCTCTTCATCTGGCTGATGGATCCATTATTAAATCCGGAGCAGAAACTCATGAAACCATTCCTCTGCTTACCACCATTTTCAAAGACCATCAGGAACTGCTACGTCTGGACGCCATCGCTTCCCCTTTATTCCTGGTCATCCTTGGTATGTCCTGGCTGAGGGCCCATAACCCCCACATCGATTGGTCTAAGGAAGGAATTAAGTTTGTTTCCCCTTACTGCATCCAGTACTGCTTACAGACCCCCTGTGGTGTACCCGCTCTGCTATGCCTTGACGCTGACTCTGAGACCAGTCAGTTCATGCCCACAGACTACCATGACTTTCTAGATGTATTTAGCAAGAAAGGGGCAGAGAGCCTTCCCTCTCATCGGTCTTATGACTGTCCTATAGAGCTACTTCCCGGAGTCGATGTCCCTTTCAGGAGAATCTTCCCCCTGTCCGAAGGTGAGCTGGCAGCTCTAAAAGACTACATCGATGACAATCTTAAGAAAGGGTTCATCCGCCCTTCCACATCTCCAGCTGGGGCAGGAATTTTTTTTGTTGAGAAGAAAGACCATTCTTTACGACCCTGTGTGGACTACCGTGAGCTTAACAAAGTTACGGTTAAGAACCGTTATCCACTTCCATTAGTACCCAACCTTTTTCAGAGACTTGGCTCCGTCACCATATTTACAAAACTGGACCTTCATGGTGCCTATAATTTGGTGCGCATTTGAAAAGGAAATGAATGGAAGACTGCCTTCCGCACACAATTTGGGCATTTTGAGTATCTCGTAATGCCCTTTGGACTCTGCAACTCTCCCGCCACTTACCAGCACTTAATTAATGATGTTTTTCGAGACTTCCTGGACTTGTTTATTATTGTATACCTTGATGATATACTAATCTTTTCTTCCTCCATAGACAACCCACGCAGACATGTCAGAAGTGTACTAACTCGCCTTCGACAACATGGTTTATACGCCAAACCCGAGAAGTGCGAGTTTGAACGCCAGAGTAGCCAATTCCTGGGCCTGATCATATCCACCGAGGGTATCAAGATGGATCCCCAGAAGGTCACAGCTATCTTGGACTGGCCAGCTCCCAGTGAAAAGAAGGGCATTCAATGCTTTATAGGTTTTGCAAACTTTTACCAAAAATTCATTCGGGGGTTTTCAGTGATCATTGTCCCATCACACAACTCACCAAACAAGGTTCCAGATTCCGTTGGTCCCCAGAGGCTCAGGCTGCCTTCGAGGCACTAAAGAAGTTGTTCACTTCCCCACCTATTCTGAAGCACCCCGACTCGGCCCCACCCTATGTTTTAGAAGTGGACACCTCGGAAACAGCAGTTGGAACTATCCTGTCCCAAAGGCAGGGTGCCAAGGCTCTGTTGCACCCGGTTGCATTCTTTTCTCGTAAACTGTCAAACGTGGAGAAGAACTATGACGTTGGGGATCGCAAACTTCTAGCAATCAAAGCGGCACTAGAAGAATGGAGGTACCTTCTTGAGGGGGCTGCGCATCCAATCTTAATTTATACAGACCACAAGAATCTAGAATACCTAAGGACGGCAAAGAGGTTGAGACCCCGGCAGGCCAGGTGGGCGCTTTTCTTTTCTAGATTCACTTTTCATTTGACATACATACCCGGATCTAAGAACATAAAGCCAGACGCACGCATGTTCAGCAAATCTCAAGGAGTCTCCCCCCGGATACGTCTTCTGGGAATTTCCTTCATCTACAAGGGGACTTAATGACTCGGATCAAGTAAGCCTTAGTGGGGAGTTCCGCACCACCCGGGACCACCTTACGGGCAAGGGAGAGGCTACTCTGGTACGCGGATAAGATCTTTGTGCCAGAGGATCTGCGAACGGCCACTTTGGGTATGTGCCATGATCATGTGCTTGCAGGGCACTTTGGCATCAGCAAGACCTCCGAACATTTTGGTGGCCTGGGGTGGCAAAGGACTGTAGGAAATACGTAGAATCTTGTACTACTTGTATCCGCAACAAGAGCAGCAAGTCCAGGACTTGGGGTCTGTTGAAATCATTACCCATCCCGAATAGACCTTGGAGAATGATCTCAATTGACTTTATTGTGGAACTGCCCCCATCCGAGGGCTACAGTACTATTTTTGTGATTGTCGACCGATTATCCAAGATGGCCCACTTCATTCCCATCAAGGGTACTGCTTCTGCACAAGAGACTGCACGGATTTTCATCAGAGAAGTTATAAGAATCTATGGGGTTCCGGCAAATATCATCTCTGACAGAGAGGTCCAGTTCACCTCCAGATTCTGGAGATCCTTGTGCGAATCTCTTCGGATTGAACTTTCATTTTCTTCAGCCTATCACTAGCAAACAAATGGACAGACAGAAAGGACCAACCAAACACTTGAACAATATCTACGCTGCTTCACTTCCTTTTCACAAGATGATTGGGTGTCCCTACTTCCCTTGGCCAAGTTTTTCTACAATAATTCTACTCACTCAGCCATGAAACAATCTCCTTTCTTCGCAAGCTATGGTTTTCATCCCTCTGTTCTGTTCAACAATATTCCGGAATGCCCTGTACTTGAAATGTTGGATTTCTTTAACTCCAACAACAAACTGTTACAAGAGATGATGGCTAAAACTCAAGCTTACAACAAAGAGATCTTCGACAAGAAGAGAAGAGGGGAGTTGATCCTAAACCCGGGGGACCAAGTCTGTTTGGCTACAACGAACCTAAAGCTAGCCTGTCCTTCGAGGAAATTAGGTCCCAAATTTGTAGGACCGTTCCCTGTAAAGAGGCGGATTAACAATGTCGCTTTTGAACTTGAATTACTAGATACTTTCAGGATCCATCCTGTGTTTCATATAGCCTTGCTGAAGCCCGCTGTCCCAAACCCTTTTCCGGATCAAAATACAGGCCCACCCGAACCCGTGGTGGTAGACGGTGAAAGGAAATTTGAAGTGGAGGCGATCTTAGATTGCAGGAGAAGGAGGGATCAAGTTCAATACCTAATTAAGTGGAGGGGTTACGGCCAAGAGGACAACAGCAGCCAACATTCATGCCCATGAACTTATCCGAACCTTCAGGAACGCTTATCCTGACAAGGTGGCCAGATTGGGCATCCGGAGGCTGCCCGTTAGGGGGGACAATGTCAGGAAAAGCTAGGCAGTACACAAGATGGTGGCCGAAGAAGATGACCTGTGACCTCAGCCCCTGTCAGAACACCTCTGGTGCATTCGTGTGCGCCCGTGCGCGCATTGTCAAGAAGGGCATGCCAGGACTCAAGATGAGAATCCAAGACAGTCTGTTTCCTCAGTCAGAATGCCAGTGCGCTGGCGCGTGCCTTTGCGTGCACGAACCCTGTGACAGCTTGTAAACAATGGCATTCAACTCAGGCAGTGCCCAGACCCGGTGCTGTGCATTCTACAGCTTTCCTGTGAGTTCCTGTTTGCCTGTATCTGATACCTGTACCTGTTATCTGACCCGGCTTGTTTGACCACCGCATCTGCCTGCTCCCTCAACTACCTCGCTGCCAGCCCATCACTGACCCGGTCTGCATCCCGACCATGCTTTTGCCTCCGCACCTGCTTCTGACGAGCCCGCCAGTGTATGACCCAGCCTGCCTGTACCTGCCTTCTCTATTATCTGGAGAATCCCGCTGAACTACTGTTCCACCCGCAGCTGCTTCCAGTCCCACGGTCTGCGACCCATCAGGCACTCGTGCAACTCTGCACTCCTGCGCCTTCTGTCTGCTCTATCAGGGGGCCTCGAGTCAGAGGTGTAAGAGAGGTCATCCTGTGCATATCAGGCTCTACCATCAGGTACGTGACAGGGACACTGACTTGTGACAGTGTGTAAAAAAAATTATTACATTTTTATTTATTTTTTTACATTTTTTTCTGTAAAACTGTGACCAGAGCAATACAGTGTTACCATAGTAACACTGTACCACTCTGGTGAAGTGATCAGAATTTAAAAAAAAAAAAATTATGATACACATTTACACATTATGATTGCATATATCAATGAATTTCATTCGTACAAGCAACCATTTTTACTAAATGAAACTGGTTAATTTAAGCAATATTAAAGCCTTGTTTTTTAAAAAAAAAATACAAACATGTTATAATTACCTGCTCCGTGCATTGGTTTTAGACAGAGTAGCCTGGATCCTCCTCTTCTCGGGTCCCTTGCCGGCGCTCCTGGCTCCTCCCTCCTGCTGGGCACCCAAGCAGGCTTGCTCCTGAGCTGCGGCTCTGTGTGTCCAATTACGCACGGAGCTGCAGCTCGGCCCCACCCTATCCGTCTCATGATTGGCTCACTGGCTGTGATTGACAGCAGTGGGAGCCAATGGCCCCCACTGCTGCCAAAAGCCAATCAGGAGTAAAAGCCCTCAGAGAGGCAAGGCTCTCATGGACATCGCTGGGTCGAGAGGGGGTTCGGGGAAGTATTAGGAAAAGCTGGGGGGCTGTTGCTCACAGAAAGTTTTTTACCTTCATGCTTAGAATGCATGAAGCTAAAAAACCTTGTGCCTTTACAACCCCTTTCTGTCTTTTGTTGTGATTAGCTGTGATTGGTCAAAGCTAATCACATGGTACAGATGGGCTGTAATTGGCCCTCTCTGTACCATGTGATCACTGTGACCAATCCCAGCTAGAAACATAAATATATACAATAGATGGCATTAATGGAAGCCATACATTGTTTACAATTGTCATGTGATCTGTTGTGATTGGTCACAGCAATCACATGACACTGGCAGTGGGCCAGTGCAGTGATCAGTCATCGGCTGTGTCCCGGTGGACACAGCTGGTGACAGATCCTGCCACTGCGTGTTCTGGGAGGATGTCATATGGATACTCATTTTGTGTATCCCAAGTCATAAATCAGGTGCTCCAGGGGGGAATCTGAGAGCCCAAGTGTCAGAGACCTGAATTGTGTCCTAATGGGATGTGTAAGTAATAGGTATTTAAAGAAGAATCTATTAGCGATCTGATTCCGCTCTTTAAGTGCCACCAAACTAAACAGAATTTCCCCAAAGTTCTTGCAAGTTGTGGCTTTGCCATAATGGAGTCCAGGATGAAGTACACAAGGAGACTGACAACAGCATTTTTTCACCAACTGACCAGGCTAGGAAACATACTCAGGGGAGTACTTAAAGCAATGAGAGGGTACAGACCTGTAAATATCATCTTTGAAAACTAAAATAGATCCACAAAACAGCAACATCAGAGTGGTAGAGGGATTGAGAGAGGTAAAATGTAGCTAATCATATACATATGTGAGCTGGGAGGCAATAAAGTACTTGTGCAAACTGGGGAAGGCTAAGCCGCCTTCAGTAAGGGAGGCCTATGAGGAAGCAGAGACGGTTCTCTAATTAGGCAAATTTGGCGATCGCCCTTGGCCTCGCACTTACGGGGCCTCGTGGCTGCCTAATTTGGTTAACACATGTAGCGGGTGCCACGGATCCCCATCCCGCTTGCTCTCTCTGCCAGCAAATAACAGGAGCGGGTCAGAAGAGGAGAGACTGTGCCACCGCCGCTGTTAGCAATAGGAAGATGGCTCTCTGTGTATCCTGCTGACCGTCACCTGCTCATTCCCCCTCCCTCCTACTGTCAGAGGAGGAGAGCAGAACAGCAGGAGATCAGAGAACCTGTGTCTCTATGTGGAGAGAGAGAGCAGCTGCGCCTGCGGTCTCTTCTTGACCCCTCCTTCTCCTCCTCTCCTTCTCCTCCACTCCTTCTCCTCCTTGTGCCGCTGTTCTCAGGAGCAGTGCTGGCCAGCACAGCAGTCCACTATGTTTCTTCTCCTCCTTTGTACTAGCCAGGGAAGAAATAGAATAAAAAAAGCAGCAGAGAAGAGGATTGTGGGACATGTAGTCCCGAGGACTGGCATCCCCATTGTAATCCTAATGGCAGAAACCAGCCCACAGCATGCCCAGGCCATCTGAAGGGGTGGGAGAGAGAGAGCCAGGAGCCCAGGAAAGCTTTCAGGGAAGTGCACGCAGGACTCCAGAGGGAGAGGATGGTGCTGAGGGAACACCATCAGAGAGAGAGAACCCCGCTGCCCTGCACCACCAGAGAGAAAGATATAAATACTTGAAGAGAAATCACCTGAGTTGTTTCCTGGGAGACTCCTAACACATCCCATAATACAACAATTTTGGAAAAGAAATGCCCTTTGGGGATTGTACGGATAGGAGTGAAAGGTAAGGGATAGCTAAGAAAATACCAAAGTGTATAAAACATACACATTTTATTACAAGGTAACCAAAATTCCAAATTACAATATACAGTGAAACACTCCTAAAAACAGTGAATAGGACATATATTACATATACAGTTGCTAATTTTTGGAACATACAATAAAAATAGAGCATACAATAAAAAAATATATATATATATATATATGACATAGTGAATTAGTGTAAGCAAGGCAGAGCAAATCAGAACATTAGGAGAAGCAATACTCACAATTTCAATGTCCTTTTAATAATAATGCACAACCCTCATTTAAGAGAGGCGGGGCCACGGGTCTCAAAAACTGCTGTGTTGCACAATGCTGCTAATAGAAACCAAAGGAGTGGGGTTCAACCAGTTTTTGACCAGTCTTCAGGTTAGTAAGGGATGGATGAGAACCCTGTACTGGAACACTCACAGAATATGTGAGTGGGCTGTGGTGTATGATGTCTTCGTCATCAAGCAGCGCACCAAAGCTCACAAGGAACACACAAATGAACAGTGGAACAGCGATCTAACACAGAAAAAAGTTATATGGGTCAGTTTGTATTCAAAACAGCTCATAGGCATATATATATATATATGTCAGTTTGTCAAATAAAAACATTACCAAGGCCCTAAAATAGCTGAGCTAAAACAGAGGGGATAGGCTATAGAGAGAAAAAGGGAGTACAGTATAAAGATGAAGAGTAGGGATGAGCTTCGAGTTCGAGTCGAACTCATGTTCTACTCGAACATTGGCTGTTCGCAAGTTCGCCGAACAGCGAACAATTTGGGGTGTTCGCGGCAAATTCGAATGCCGCGGAACACCCTTTAAAAGTCTATGGGAGAAATCAAAAGTGCTAATTTTAAAGGCTTATATGCAAGTTATTGTCATAAAAAGTGTTTGGGGACCCGGGTCCTGCCCCAGGGGACATGGATCAATGCAAAAAAAAGTTTTAAAAACGGACGTTTTTTCAGGAGCAGTGATTTTATTAATGCTTAAAGTCAAACAATAAAAGTGTAATATCCCTTTAAATTTCGTACCTGGGGGGTGTCTATAGTATGCCTGTAAAGGGGCGCATGTTTCCCGTGTTTAGAACAGTCTGACAGCAAAATGACATTTGGAAGGAAAAAACTCATTTAAAACTAGCCGCGGCTATTGCATTGCCGACAATACACATATAAGTTCATTGATAAAAACGGCATGGGAATTCCCCACAGGGGAACCCCGAACCAAAATAAAAAAAAAAAAATGATGTGGGGGTCCCCCTAAATTCCATACAAGGCCCTTCAGGTCTGGTATGGATATTAAGGGGAACCCCAGCCAAAATTGAAAAAAAAAATTGACGTGGGGTTCCCCCTAAATTCCATACCAGACCCTTCAGGTCTGGTATGGATTTTAAGGGGAACCCCGCGCCAAAAAAAAAAAAAAAAAACGGCGTGGGGTCCCCCTAAAAATCCATACCAGACCCTTATCCGAGCACGCAACCTGGCAGGCCGCAGGAAAAGAGGGGGGGACGAGAGTGCGCCCCCCCTCCTGAACCGTACCAGGCCACATGCCCTCAACATTGGGAGGGTGCTTTGGGGTAGCCCCCCAAAACACCTTGTCCCCATGTTGATGAGGACAAGGGCCTCATCCTCACAACCCTGGCCGGTGGTTGTGAGGGTCTGCGGGCGGGGGGCTTATCGGAATCTGGAAGCCCCCTTTAACAAGGGGACCCCCAGATCCCGGCCCCCCCCTGTGTGAAATGGTAAGGGGGTACTTACCCCTACCATTTCACTAAAAAACTGTCAAAAATGTTAAAAATGACAAGAGACAGTTTTTGACAATTCCTTTATTTAAATGCTTCTTCTTTCTTCTTTCTTCCTTCATCTTCTTCTGGTTCTTCTGGCTCTTCTGGTTCTTCCTCCGGCGTTCTCGTCCAGCATCTTCTCCGCGGCGTCTTCTATCTTCTTCTCCTCGGGCCGCTCCGCACCCATGGCATGAGGGGGAGGCTCCCGCTCTTCTCTTCATCTTCTTCTCTTCTTCATCTTCTTCTTCATCTTCTTCTTCTTCTTCCTTCTTCTCTTCTTCTCTTCTTCCTGTCTTCTGCGGGCCGCTCCGCAGCCATGCTGTGGCATGGTGGGAGGCTCCCGCTGTGTGACGGCGTCTCTTCGTCTGACGGTTCTTAAATAACGGGGGGCGGGGCCACCCGGTGGCCCCGCCCCCCTCTGACGCACGGTGACATGACGGGACTTCCCTGTGGCATTCCCCGTGACGTCACAGGGAAGTCCCTCAAGTCACCGTGCGTCAGAGGGGGGCGGGGTCACCGGATGGCCCCGCCCCCCGTTATTTAAGAACCGTCAGACGAAGAGACGCCGTCACACAGCGGGAGCCTCCCACCATGCCAGCATGGCTGCGGAGCGGCCCGCAGAAGACAGGAAGAAGAGAAGAAGAGAAGAAGGAAGAAGAAGAAGAAGATGAAGAAGAAGATGAAGAAGAGAAGAAGATGAAGAGAAGAGCGGGAGCCTCCCCCTCATGCCATGGGTGCGGAGCGGCCCGAGGAGAAGAAGATAGAAGACGCCGCGGAGAAGATGCTGGACGAGAACGCCGGAGGAAGAACCAGAAGAGCCAGAAGAACCAGAAGAAGATGAAGGAAGAAAGAAGAAAGAAGAAGCATTTAAATAAAGGAATTGTCAAAAACTGTCTCTTGTCATTTTTAACATTTTTGACAGTTTTTTAGTGAAATGGTAGGGGTAAGTACCCCCTTACCATTTCACACAGGGGGGGGGCCGGGATCTGGGGGTCCCCTTGTTAAAGGGGGCTTCCAGATTCCGATAAGCCCCCCGCCCGCAGACCCTCACAACCACCGGCCAGGGTTGTGAGGATGAGGCCCTTGTCCTCATCAACATGGGGACAAGGTGTTTTGGGGGGCTACCCCAAAGCACCCTCCCAATGTTGAGGGCATGTGGCCTGGTATGGTTCAGGAGGGGGGGGGGGCCGCACTCTCGTCCCCCCCTCTTTTCCTGCGGCCTGCCAGGTTGCGTGCTCGGATAAGGGTCTGGTATGGATTTTTAGGGGGACCCCACGCCGTTTTTTTTTTTTTTTTTTGGCGCGGGGTTCCCCTTAAAATCCATACCAGACCTGAAGGGTCTGGTATGGAATTTAGGGGGAACCCCACGTCAATTTTTTTTTTCAATTTTGGCTGGGGTTCCCCTTAATATCCATACCAGACCTGAAGGGCCTTGTATGGAATTTAGGGGGACCCCCACATCATTTTTTTTTTTTTATTTTGGTTCGGGGTTCCCCTGTGGGGAATTCCCATGCCGTTTTTATCAATGAACTTATATGTGTATTGTCGGCAATGCAATAGCCGCGGCTAGTTTTAAATGAGTTTTTTCCTTCCAAATGTCATTTTGCTGTCAGACTGTTCTAAACACGGGAAACATGCGCCCCTTTACAGGCATACTATAGACACCCCCCAGGTACGAAATTTAAAGGGATATTACACTTTTATTGTTTGACTTTAAGCATTAATAAAATCACTGCTCCTGAAAAAACGTCCGTTTTTAAAACTTTTTTTTGCATTGATCCATGTCCCCTGGGGCAGGACCCGGGTCCCCAAACACTTTTTATGACAATAACTTGCATATAAGCCTTTAAAATTAGCACTTTTGATTATTCATGTTCGTGTCCCATAGACTTTAACGGCGTTCGCGTGTTCGAACGAATTTTTTTCCTGTTCGCATGTTCTGGTGCGAACCGAACAGGGGGGTGTTCGGCTCATCCCTAATGAAGAGTATTAGAAAATATATGTTAACTTAAATATAAGTAATATCCATAAAACAGTTCACATTTAAGTAAAAAAGCCAAAAGTAATAAGGCACTTCCCAGCTTAGAGCATTGTCTCACCTTGTGTAGCAAACCCTGTCTGTGACCCACAGTTGCTCCAGGGGTCTCAGCTCCGACAACGATGGATTCTGTTGGGGCCGGGGCTCCAGCAGCCACCATGGGGAACACATCTCTTTTTGTCACACCCAAAATTCCCACAATATTTTTCCCAAAAAATATGTTCCCCTGATTCCCCTGATTCAAACGCGACCTTGAATGCACAAATTCTTTCTTCCCAATTAAAAATTATTAACCTTTCTTCTCACCCTCTCACTACAGATGAAATTTAAAGGACTCTCGTTTTGCCCAACCAATAGGTTGGACAAATTTGAGGTAATCAAAGATCTTCACTTATACACTCGAAAACTTTTATTAAAAAGTATGTTTGAAAAAGAAAAACCTGAATTTGAAAGTTGTCGCATGTACAGTGAGTACAGATATCATTGAGGTCTTTAAAAAGAAGTTTTACTCGTTTGTTGATGATGCCTTTCAGAACAAGGTTATATCCAAACAGACATGGGACTTCATCCATATTCCCTATCCTAGACTGGCAACCTTCTACTCATTACTCAAATTCATAAGAATGCTGTAAATCTGCCCGTGAGACCAATACTTTCTGGGAACGGTTCCATTACTGAAAATTTGTCTAAACTGATAGATGAGCACATTAGACCATTTGTTCTTGTTTTATCATCTTATGTCTGCGACACTATCCACCTTCTACAAATCATTGAAGGGGTACAAGTGTCTGAAGATTGCATCCTTGCGACTATAGACGTAGAGGCCCTCTACAGTTCAATAAGACACTCTAGAGGCCTCTCTTGTATTCACAAGGTGTTGTCCCAAACTAGTCATCATGAGGAACCCTTCAATGACTTTATACTTCTCTCCTTGAGACATATATTAAAACACAATATTTTCTCCTTTGATGGTCAAATTTTCCTCCAGGTATAGGGCGTAACCATGGCACTTGTTGTGCCCGTGGCTACGCCAATCTGTACCTGGGGGAATGGGAAAGGACCATTTTCAGCGATGATGGTCTCTCTATGTACCTGTGCCATGTTGTTATGTGGCACAGGTACATAGATGACATCTTCATTATCTGGGATGGCTCTCAACAACTTCTGGATGACTGCCTGATAGCTTTGAATAATAACAAATTTAATTTAAAATTTACTATGTCTTCCGACATTTCGAAATTTACTTTTTTGGATGTCGAGATATTCAAAGACAATTCCAATATGCTTTCATGCAAACTGTTCAGGAAATCTACGACAGGGAACACGATCCTGCATTCATCCAGTTTCCACCCAAGACCCCTTGTTGAGTCAATACCATATGGCCAATACTTGCGTATTAAAGGCAAATGTTCTGATCATATGGATTTCAAAAGAGTGGCTAACATTCCTAAACGCAGTTTACTTGAAAGAGGTTACAGTCACAAAAGCCTGAAAAAGGAGTTTAATTGTGCCGATGCGAACAGTAGACATGATCTTTTGTTTTCTAAGAAGATCAAACCCTCCAATGAGTGTCAAAGAATTATTACCACTTATACATAGTTACATAGTTACATAGTTACATAGTAGGTGAGGTTGAAAAAAGACACAAGTCCATCAAGTCCAACCTATGTGTGTGATTATGTGTCAGTATTACATTACATATCCCTGTATATTGCGGTCATTCAGGTGATTATCTAATAGTTTCTTGAAGCTAACAATGCTCCCCGCTGAGACCACCGCCTGTGGAAGGGAATTCCACATCCTTGCCGCTCTTACAGTAAAGAACCCTCTACGTAGTTTAAGGTTAAACCTCTTTTCTTCTAATTGTAATGAGTGGCCACGAGTCTTATTAAACTCTCTTCTGCAAAAAAGTTTTATCCCTATTGTGGGGTCACCAGTACAGTATTTGTAAATTGAAATCATATCCCCTTCAAGTGTCTCTTCTCCAGAGAGAATAAGTTCAGTGCTCGCAACCTTTCCTCATAACTAAGATCCTCCAGACCCTTTATTAGCTTTGTTGCCCTTCTTTGTACTCGCTCCATTTCCAGTACGTCCCTCCTGAGGACTGGTGCCCAGAACTGGACAGCATACTCCAGGTGCGGGCGGACCAGAGTCTTATAGAGCGGGAGAATTATCGTTTTATCTCTGCAGTTGATCCCCCTTTTAATGCATGCCAATATTCTGTTTGCTTTATTAGCAGCAGCTTGGCATTGCATGCCATTGCTGAGCCTATCATCCACTAGGACCCCCAGGTCCTTTTCCATCCTAGATTCCCCCAGAGGTTCTCCCCCCAGTACCCACCCCTGACCATTCTGAGTACTCCCCATTTATCACCACCCTCTGAACACGCCCTTGTAGCCAGTTTTCAATCTATGTACTCACCCTATGGTCCATGCCAACACACCTAATTTTGTACAGTAAAGGTTTATGGGGAACTGTGTCAAATGCTTTTGCAAAATCCAGATACACCACGTCTACGGGCCTTCCTTTATCTAGATGGCAACTCACCTCCTCATAGAAGGTTAATAGATTGGTTTGGCAAGAACGATTCTTCATGAATCCATGCTGATTACTGCTAATGATATCATTCTTATTACTAAAATCTTGTATATAGTCCCTTATCATCCCCTCCAAGAGTTTACATACTATTGATGTTAGGCTAACTGGTCTGTAATTCCCAGGGATGTTTTTTGGGCCCTTTTTAAATATTGGTGCTACATTGGCTTTTCTCCAATCAGCTGGTACCATTCCAGTCAATAGACTGTCTGTAAAAATTAGGAACAACGGTCTGGCAATCACCTGACTGAGTTCCCTCGGATGCAAGCCATCTGGTCCCGGTGATTTATTAATGTTAAGTTTCTCAAGTCTAATTTTAATTCCGTCCTCTGTTAACCAAGTAGGTGCTTCCTGTGTTCTGTCATGAGGATAAACACTGCAGTTTTGGTTACTGAGGCCCCCGATTCACTCGTGAAGACTGAGGAGAAGAATAAATTCAATACCTTTGCCATCTCCCCATCCTTTGTAACCAGATGTCCTTCCTCATTCTTTATGGGGCCTACAGCTGATTCCAGGAGCAGTGCTTCCCCAACAAAAACAGTATCCACTCAGTGCACCCCAAGAGGCGGCCATAGAAATGCAGGTCCAATCCTTCTTAAAAAGTGGAGTTCTAAAAGAGATAAAATCACCGGCAAACACTCCCTTGTACCCGGTTAAAAAGAAATCAGTAGCCGGTAGTCCGGTTAAGTATAGAATGGTCCAAGACCTTAGAGCGGTCAACAAAATACTAGCCCCGATGACACCTTTAGTACCCAATCCACATACATTACTGTCACAAATACCATCAACCAGTATGTACTTTACGGTTATAGATTTAGCGAACGCTTTCTTTTCCGTCCCGCTTGCTGAAGAATGCCAACTTTGGTTTGCATTTTCCCTCAAAAATCGGCAACTAACCTGGACACGCCTACCTCAGGGTATGGCGCATTCACCTACCTTGTATTCGCAAGCATTGCAAACGGTGTTGGGAGAATGGGTACCACCAGATTCCTGTGTATTGTTACAATATGTGGATGATTTATTGTTATGCTTCCCTGACAAGGAAACTTGTTTGGCCACCACCCTTAATCTGTTGCGATTTTTGGCAGAAAAAGGTTGCAAGGTTAATAAGAAAAAGTTGCAAGTGTGTCAGGAAAAAGTTATCTTTTTGGGACATTGTATATCACAGGGTACGAGACATCTCACTGAGGAGAGGGTTCAAGTGATAAAGGGAATGTTACCCCCACGGAATTTCAAACAATTGCGTATGTTTTTAGGTATTGTGTCATATTGTAGACAGTGGATACCACACGCTAGCGCTTTGATGCAGCCATTATACGATTGTTTGAAAAGTGTACCGTATATGCTTACAGAAGTAGCTTATGAGTCTTTGTCACTTTGAAAAAGTTGTTGATTTCTGCCCCGGCTATTGGTATACCAGATTACACCAAGATATTTAACCTATACGTTGCTGAGATCACTGGACACGCCACAGGTGTTCTGACACAGGCACATGTAAAACAAAGACCAGTCGCTTACTTTTCTGCGGCGTTAGATCCAGTGTCCAGAGGTTCACCGTCTTGTGTATGGGCGGTAGCTGCAGTGTCAATTATCATAGATAAGTCATCAGAGATTGTTCTAGACAATCCAGTCATAGTGCATACCACACATGGCATACATGCAATCTTGTCTCAGGTACAGCCCAAACACATTTCAATGGCTAGGCAATTAAGGTTACAGTGTACTTTACTCTTACCTCCAAATATCACTTTTCAGCGCTGTACAACCTTAAATTTGGCCACCTTTTTGCCTCTTCAGTCACCAGATTTGGCAAGGGGGAATGATAGTACTAATAGTACTAGTGAGAAAAGAAATGAGGACACTGATACTCTTTTGTTTAAAGAGGTAGATGAACACGATTGTTTTCAGCTCATGGAACAGGAAACAATGGGATTCTCACATGTTACAGATACACCAATTTTAAACGCTGAGCACACTTTGTACATAGATGGCAGCAGGTCTGCTGATGACAAGGGTAAATATCACACAGGGTATGCTGTGGTGACTGATACACAGGTGATTGAAGCACAGCCCTTACCAGCCCACATGTCAGCACAGGAAGCAGAATTGAAAGCTTTAGAACAAGCCCTAGAATACTTAAAAGGACGAGAAGGGAATATTTACACTGACTCCGCTTACGCTTATGGTGTAGCGCACGATTATGGCCACATATGGAGGGCTAGAGGTTATCTGACAGCAGCAGGTACACCTGTAAAACATGGAGAAGGGATTAAGAGAGTCCTGAACAATCTTCAAAAGGTTAAACGAGTGGCCATCATGAAGATAGCGGCACACACGAGCGCAAAAACAATTGAGGCAAAAGGAAATGCATTTGCAGATTTGACTGCAAAACAGTCAGCTCTAGGGGAAGGAAGCACTGAGACCTTAGCAGCGGTAGAGGTGAGTATCCCAGAACCAACACGGCAGCAGCTGAGTGAATTACAGGAGCAAGCAGGGGAGAGCGAGAAAGATAAGTGGGTCAGGATGGGAGCAGCACCAGACCTTGACAATGTATGGAGGGAAGGAGGCAAAATATGCCTACCTGCCTCTCTGTACCCAGCAATGGCAGCGGCAGTTCACCTACCCACACACGTCAGTTCAAATTCCATGTATAGGATTGTGAACCAAGGATGGCTCGCCCCTGGATTCAGTAGCACTGCAAGAAACTACCGTGCAGCCTGCCAAATCTGTCTCCTGAATAACCCAGGACAGAAAGTGAAAACCCCACGAAAACACCAGGTCCGGGCCCAATACCCCTTCCAGAGACTGCAAAATGATTACATACAAATGCCTAAGAGTGGCCCCTTTGAATTTGTCCTCGTGTGTTTCGATTTATTCTCAGGTTGGCCCGAAAGTTATCCAGTAAAATCAGCTACAGCAAAAGCCACAGCCAAGAAACTGATCACTGAGTTAATACCTAGGTTTGGTCTTCCTGAAACCATAGAATCAGATAGGGGGACACACTTTACAGGAGAAATCATGCAGAATGTGATGACCATGTTAGGGGTTCAACAAAGTTTTCACACCCCTTACCACCCACAGAGTTCAGGATCAGTGGAGAGAGTAAATGGGACAATAAAGTAAAAATACAAAAAGCCATGCAAGAGTTAAACAAGCCTTGGCCAGAATGCCTGCCTCTGGCTTTATTCTCTATAAGGTACACTCCAACAGGAAAAACAGGATTATCCCCATACAAAATACTTTTTGGGAATGCACCTAGATTAGGTTTATACTTTCCACAGAGTATGCAATTGCAATGTGATAGTTTGACTGCATATGTAATACAATTACAACAACGTCTAACTAAGATCCACAAAAGTGTGTATTCTTCTCATTCCAATAACAGGTACACATACGCTGCTACCAGGGGATTATGTATATGTAAAGAAACACACCAGAAAGACATTGGAACCCAGGTTTGAAGGTCCTTACTAGGGATGAGCTTCGAGTTCGAGTCGAACTCATGTTCTACTCGAACATTGGCTGTTCGCAAGTTCGCCGAACAGCGAACAATTTGGGGTGTTCGCGGCAAATTCGAATGCCGCGGAACACCCTTTAAAAGTCTATGGGAGAAATCAAAAGTGCTAATTTTAAAGGCTTATATGCAAGTTATTGTCATAAAAAGTGTTTGGGGACCTGGGTCCTGCCCCAGGGGACATGGATCAATGCAAAAAAAAGTTTTAAAAACGGCCGTTTTTTCAGGAGCAGTGATTTTATTAATGCTTAAAGTCAAACAATAAAAGTGTAATATCCCTTTAAATTTCGTACCTGGGGGGTGTCTATAGTATGCCTGTAAAGGGGCGCATGTTTCCTGTGTTTAGAACAGTCTGACAGCAAAATGACATTTGGAAGGAAAAAACTCATTTAAAACTACCCGCGGCTATTGCATTGCCGACAATACACATAGAAGTTCATTGATAAAAACGGCATGGTAATTCCCCACAGGGGAACCCCGAACCAAAAAAAAAAAAAAAAAAATGATGTGGGGGTCCCCCTAAATTCCATACAAGGCCCTTCAGGTCTGGTATGGATATTAAGGGGAACCCCAGCCAAAATTTAAAAAAAAAATTGACGTGGGGTTCCCCCTAAATTCCATACCAGACCCTTCAGGTCTGGTATGGATTTTAAGGGGAACCCCGCGCCAAAAAAAAAAAAAAAAAAAGGCGTGGGGTCCCCCTAAAAATCCATACCAGACCCTTATCCGAGCACGCAACCTGGCAGGCCGCAGGAAAAGAGGGGGGGACGAGAGTGCGGCCCCCCCCCCCTCCTGAACCGTACCAGGCCACATGCCCTCAACATTGGGAGGGTGCTTTGGGGTAGCCCCCCAAAACACCTTGTCCCCATGTTGATGAGGACAAGGGCCTCATCCTCACAACCGTGGCCGGTGGTTGTGAGGGTCTGCGGGCGGGGGGCTTATCGGAATCTGGAAGCCCCCTTTAACAAGGGGACCCCCAGATCCCGGCCCCCCCCCTGTGTGAAATGGTAAGGGGGTACTTACCCCTACCATTTCACTAAAAAACTGTCAAAAATGTTAAAAATGACAAGAGACAGTTTTTGACAATTCCTTTATTTAAATGCTTCTTCTTTCTTCTTTCTTCCTTCATCTTCTTCTTCTTCTGGTTCTTCTGGCTCTTCTGGTTCTTCCTCCGGCGTTCTCGTCCAGCATCTTCTCCGCGGCGTCTTCTATCTTCTTCTCCTCGGGCCGCTCCGCACCCATGGCATGAGGGGAGGCTCCCGCTCTTCTCTTCATCTTCTTCTCTTCTTCATCTTCTTCTTCATCTTCTTCTTCTTCTTCTTCTTCCTTCTTCTCTTCTTCCTGTCTTCTCCGGGCCGCTCCGCAATCCATGCTGTGGCATGGAGGGAGGCTCCCGCTGTGTGACGGCGTCTCTTCGTCTGACGGTTCTTAAATAACGGGGGGCGGGGCCATCCGGTGACCCCGCCCCCCTCTGACGCACGGTGACTTGAGGGACTTCCCTGTGACGTCACGGGGAATGCCACAGGAAAGTCCCGTCATGTCACCGTGCGTCAGAGGGGGGCGGGGTCACCGGGTGGCCCCGCCCCCCGTTATTTAAGAACCGTCAGACGAAGAGACGCCGTCACACAGCGGGAGCCTCCCTCCATGCCACAGCATGGATTGCGGAGCGGCCCGGAGAAGACAGGAAGAAGAGAAGAAGAGAAGAAGGAAGAAGAAGAAAAAGAAGAAGAAGAAGATGAAGAAGAAGATGAAGAAGAGAAGAAGATGAAGAGAAGAGCGGGAGCCTCCCCCCAAATGCCATGGGTGCGGAGCGGCCCGAGGAGAAGAAGATAGAAGACGCCGCGGAGAAGATGCTGGACGAGAACGCCGGAGGAAGAACCAGAAGAGCCAGAAGAACCAGAAGAAGAAGAAGATGAAGGAAGAAAGAAGAAAGAAGAAGCATTTAAATAAAGGAATTGTCAAAAACTGTCTCTTGTCATTTTTAACATTTTTGACAGTTTTTTAGTGAAATGGTAGGGGTAAGTACCCCCTTACCATTTCACACAGGGGGGGGGCCGGGATCTGGGGGTCCCCTTGTTAAAGGGGGCTTCCAGATTCCGATAAGCCCCCCGCCCGCAGACCCTCACAACCACCGGCCACGGTTGTGAGGATGAGGCCCTTGTCCTCATCAACATGGGGACAAGGTGTTTTGGGGGGCTACCCCAAAGCACCCTCCCAATGTTGAGGGCATGTGGCCTGGTACGGTTCAGGAGGGGGGGGGGGCCGCACTCTCGTCCCCCCCTCTTTTCCTGCGGCCTGCCAGGTTGCGTGCTCGGATAAGGGTCTGGTATGGATTTTTAGGGGGACCCCACGCCTTTTTTTTTTTTTTTTTTTGGCGCGGGGTTCCCCTTAAAATCCATACCAGACCTGAAGGGTCTGGTATGGAATTTAGGGGGAACCCCACGTCAATTTTTTTTTTAAATTTTGGCTGGGGTTCCCCTTAATATCCATACCAGACCTGAAGGGCCTTGTATGGAATTTAGGGGGACCCCCACATCATTTTTTTTTTTTTTTTTTTTGGTTCGGGGTTCCCCTGTGGGGAATTCCCATGCCGTTTTTATCAATGAACTTCTATGTGTATTGTCGGCAATGCAATAGCCGCGGTAGTTTTAAATGTGTTTTTTCCTTCCAAATGTCACTTTGCTGTCAGACTGTTCTAAACACGGGAAACATGCGCCCCTTTACAGGCATACTATAGACACCCCCCAGGTATGAAATTTAAAGGGATATTACACTTTTATTGTTTGACTTTAAGCATTATTAAAATCACTGCTCCTGAAAAAACGGCCGTTTTTAAAACTTTTTTTTGCATTGATTCATGTCCCCTGGGGGAGGACCCGGGTCCCCAAACACTTTTTATGACAATAACTTGCATATTAGCCTTTAAAATTAGCACTTTTGATTATTCATGTTCGTGTCCCATAGACTTTAACGGCGTTCACGTGTTCGAACGAATTTTTTTCCTGTTCGCATGTTCTGGTGCGAACCGAACAGGGGGGTGTTCGGCTCATCCCTAGTCCTTACCAAGTACTCTTGACCACAGCCACCTCAGTAAAGCTGGAAGGAAAACCTAACTGGATACACACATCACATTGCAAGAAACAACCCGAGAAAACAACATGATGAAATATCTACTTACATATTTTTTGTTGAAGATTGTTGTTTTACAAATATATGCATGGACTCCTGGTATTAATGTACTTGAAGTAGAGGAAACAACAACTTTCGAATGGGCTATAGATGATCCTAAAGTAGCAAATGATTCAGGATATGAGATGAATAAGGATTATAATGTAGGTAATTACACTGTTAAGGGACACAGGCGACCATTTCATATAGATGTAGGTATTGCATGGATACAGGCGGACCCATTCTCAGAAGTAACTATAACCTTCCAGTGGAATGACAATATGAGCTTTCCTTTCAATAACAATAAAAATCATAGGTGCCATAAAATATCCCTTTCACAGATGTGGAAAACAAGCCCGGGAACGGGTGGAAGGACAAATGTACCAAATATTAACCACAATAGCAGGGGGAGAAAATATATCAGAAGGGATGTTTAATCTGACAGATGTTACCGTTAATCAATCCAGTACTTTCCTCTGTGCATCTTGGTGGAGGGAAGAGAGAGTTGATGGGTGGTACTGGTATGCACAGACCTATGGGTTTCACATACAAATGGAGGAAGAAGTAACGCCAACAATTGAATCTTCCATATTAACACCCGTACCAAACACTTGCATAAATGTATCAACATCACAACAGAAAACAAAAATAAAATTCAATATCACCTTTCCCCCGATACCGGAGTGTAGGTATAAACGAGAATGGTACGACACACTATTGGGACTGACAGGTACAGGGATGGGAATTTTAAACTCGGTCGAGATAGAAGAAATGAACAACAGATGGAAGCATGCAGGGGGACACATAGCTGACAGCTTGACTATCACAAGCAAATGGTTACCCACCACTTTTGAAACCCAACTGCAAGAAATACCCCTATTACAATTTTTGGGAGGGTTAATAAATCACACGATAGGAGCAGAGCTCCAGCTGTGGAATCAAAGTCAACAGTTTGTAAATTTCACACAGTGCTCTTTTAACCTCTTATCCTATCATATACAAATAAATAGGGCCAGGACTGAACTACAGTTGGGAAATTATCATACCTGGATGAAATATTTTAAGGGTTTAACTGACGATGGTGTATGGTTCCAAGTAAAAGGGGATAAGATAGAATGTGAGGAGAAATGGTGTGTAGGAAAGTTTGAAGCATACCGGGTAGCAGATGTAATGGAAATGTGTAAAATAGTGGTCATGCCACTAGTAATTAAAGACGAGTTTTGGTATCCAGAAATAAATGGGAAATATGTAGATAAAGGAAACAGAACCCATGATTTAAATCTATGAGAAGGAACTAATAAGGGAATGGTATGCGGCAGAAGTTCTCCAGTATATGAACCTTGCTTGTTAAAATACCAAACTAGCATATGCAAAATGCAAAGAACACTGATAAATGTGAACAATAGATTCATAGAAATAGGACCCCAGCATATTTGTATCATTACTAATGATAACCGCACCATGTCAGCATTAAATAAATTGGCGCCATTTGCGGGATGTATAAAAAAGATTAAAATATTACAATGGGGTAACGACACCTATCTTTTTGAACCAGACGCCGATAAGATATTATCTTCAGTCTATGAGGTACATAATCTCACTGACACTACACCCTTTATAATTTCTTTAGACCCACTAAAACAGGTTTTGGAACAATCAGAGTTGTTAAGACAACACATAGAAACACTAGAACATACCCTACAGAATAACCTTGTATCTGCAATTATTGACAAAGGTAGACTAGTGCATCTTTCCTCACAGATACAATAGGATACTGCACCACATTGGTGGGATATATTTAGTGGAATGTCTTCTACAGCAACCAATACCTTTCACTGGTTGTTAAGTCCAATGATAATTATTATTCTAATATTAATATCACTTACAATCAAAAATATATGTGTATACAGGAAAATAAATAGGAAAATTAGGAGAATAGACAGGGCATACCGATAAATGTGTATTGACATCACCCTACTCCTATAAAACTCCTCTTCTTGAATTTTAAGATGTTGGTAATACCTAGGGGGATGGGTTCTACCCCTCTGACAACTCGCGGTCAGGGAAAGTACTCTGGGGAAAAACTGACTAGAATTTATTCATGAGGACCCAGGGGAAGGGAGAGGATGATGTCAAAGGAGGAAATTGATAAGGTCAGGGATTTAATTTAGAGTTCTCACTTAATATAATGCCTACGTGTAAATCTGTTATGAATGTAACCTTTGGCTGCTGAGCTCGATTGAAGCTGCTTTTGTTGTATCTGTATTGCCATGGTGTTGGAGCTTGTGCTTGTAGCCCAGGTGACTCCTGTTGTTGTTGACCCTTGCTCTGTGTGGGGGTGGTGCTGATGCTATTGTTTGTATAATTGCCTATAAAAGGCCTTTGAAAGAAGTAAAGGGAGCAGTCCTTTATGCTCAGAACTGATACACGGATTTCTGACTCTGTGTCTTAATTCCTATAGAAGCAATAATTTGACAAAGCAATATAAACTTAAAGCAACTTGTTTAAGAGTTGCCCCTAACATGATCATTGGCCCATCCTGGCTTATATACTAACCAAATGCAGCATTCATTTACTGCACAGCCAGGATTCGGTCACAGACAGGGTTTGCTACACAAGGTGAGACAATGCTCTAAGCTGGGAAGTACCTTACTACTTTTGGCTTTTTTACTTCAATGCAAACTGTTTTATAGATATTACTTATATTGAAAGCTAGATATATTTTCCAATACTCTTCATCTTTATACTGTACTCCCTTTTTCTCCTTATAGCCTATCCCCTCTGTTTTAGCTCAGCTATTTTAGGGCCTTGGTAATTTTTTTATTTAACAAACTGACATGCTGTATATATATATATATATATATATATATGTATATATGTAGGAAGGCCAGTATGGTGGCCTGAATTTATGGGAGGAGCCCGGGGGGTATTTAAGCAGCCCGCTCACCTGTGGTGCTTGTCGGTTTCCTGTGCGCGATATACGTCACTAGGCCGACTATTCGAATACCAGCATCCGCAAGTTCTTGCCTCGCAAGTTCCCGTATTCGTTATTTCCGTGCTCAAGACTTTCGAAGTCCGTGTTTACCGTTTCGTAGTTCGTACCACGCGTCTGGCTTGGCTGTCGCAGGTAGGGTCCCGTCGGACTTTGTTTTACGTTTTCATATCATGTCACTAAACCGTGATTTCAAATTTACGTATCACTCGCATTTTACAAACGTAACCGCAATGTATATCACTCGTACTATCGTTATGTTACTATTTTCGCCTTACTCGAGAAACCACCGCGACGCAGACGTTGCTTCATTTCTAGCATGTCGGAAATTTTAAATATGCGTCTGTAGACAGCCATAGCGAGTCGCAATTCGCAAATCTATCGGATCAAGTCAGTTCGATGCCAATCATGTCTCATTTCTGAAACATTTCAAAACTCATTTCTAACATTTCAAATCATTTCAATCATTTCTCATTTCAGTCACCTACCGCGCTCCGATTCGAATCCAGTCGCACCTAAAAGATGCACCGATTCGCTCCGGTGTGCCCCAGTAGTTACGGCCTCATTTCAGTACATGCTCCAGAGTTACGTTATTATCAGTCATTCGTACCTCTGTCATGGTTATCATTTCATTACCACGTATCACGTTCCGACATGAATTCAGTCGCATGGAAATGCACCGATTCGTCTAGGCGTGCCCCAGGATTGGCCACATTTCAGTACATGCTCCGGAGTCCGATTCGTAGTCAGTCGCTACAACAGCACGACCGATTCGCGCCTCCATCATGGCAAACGATATGTTACACCCCCACTTACCGCGCTCCGCTTCGAATCCAGTCGCATCTTCCATGCACCGATTCGTTACGGCGTGCCCCAGGGCTCGGCCTCATTTCTGAAACATGCTCCAGAGTCCGGATCATAGCTAGTCGCAGATATCGGGCGACTGATCCGTGTCTCTGTCATGCAATTACTACCATTTCACTCCCACAGCGCATCACCGTTTCGAAACCAGTCGCATCTGAGATGCACCGATTCGTCACGGAATGCCTCACTTGTTTCGGCCGTATCCATACCTATACCAGAGCTCGGTTCGTTGCCAGTCGCAAAATACGGCACAACCAATTCGAGCCTCGGTCAAGGTAAACATTTCTCTCATTTCATTTCATACTGCGCTCCGATTCGAATCCAGATGCATCAAACAGGCACCGATTCGTCCCGGTGTGCACCAATGTTTTTCAGTTGCCTCATTTCACGGTCGGATCAGTCACGACACGACCAGGCCGGACCTCTGTCATGGAGTTCATTCATTTCATAATCAAGGCAAACATTTCGAATCATTTCATTGTCACAAGATCGCAAGCACCATACAAATCCTTGCTTCAAGTTAGTTAGCAATCCCTTCACGAATTATCACCTTTCATTTTCCTCTAGGTCAGTCAAAGTTCAGTAGGTCCACCCTGCACCAGGTTGGACGATATCCCCCCAGGTAAAAAAAAAAAAAATATAAAGGAATGGGAGGATAAGTCGGGTAAGTATGACTCAGGGGATCAAAGAAAAAACTTGAAATTCATGTCACCCCCAATAGGTTACAGTCAACCGGAAAATAAGAGCTCAAGACAGGAGATTCTCACCAGATCAACTATGTCTCAGGCCGGCAGCGAAGACTTCACGGCCCCTCTGTCACCTTCCCCGGTCTCAGAGAGCGGCAGTGTGCAGTCCCTCAGGGGATGGACTATCCCCAAACTGACGGCAGAGCTCAGACGCAGAGGTGTCCCCTTCCCCGCCACAGCGAGGAAAGGCGAGCTCTTCAAACTCCTCTTTCCCCCACCAGCAGCAGGACCCAGTACCCAACAGGCATCCCTCCAGTCAATATCATCAGCTATCTCACAATTACACACGATGGTGTCATCCTTGTCTACCTCAGTTACAGACGTCCAAACCAGGGTGGCACTCCTGGAGGCTCGACCGGCCACGGCTGTCCCCGACCCAACCGCAACTCAAACCTTGACACCCCTTCCTGCAGGTACCTCAGGCTGGAGCCCCATTGTCTACCCCTCCCATCTGGTCCCAACCAGTATCAGGAAGGACATTTTGGATGGTAGGGACATCAACCTGGCCTCTCTCCTTATTTCCGTACACGATCTGGCAGAAAATAAGGCCTACTCCTGGGGTGACATATCGGTGGTCCTTAAAGCCAAAGACCCCAGATTGAACCGCAAGTTATCGCTCCCAGAATTTACCCTGGCCTTTGGCATGCTCAGAGACGTCCTATGCTCAGCCACCCCCAGCAGACGGGAAGAGCTGGACTTGTATCTCCATACGGTAGTAGACTTGGGCTACAAGTATGGAGGATTTGCATTTTATGATTACCACCGTTCCTTTTCCGCTAAGGCCGCCGCCAGACTCACACAGTTCCAGACTACGACAAATTGGAGTCTCATGGACACAGAGCTCTTCTGCCGCCACTTTGCCAGCTTACGCTCACCTCTGTGTGCGATTTGTCAGTCCTCCACCCACACTGCCACCTGGTGCGCCAATGCGGCGATCAGACGGCCCTTCGAGTTTCCCTCTACCTCGGGTACAATTCAGGGTCAGTCGCCCCCTGAACCAACGCCTCAGGTGGACAAATTCGGACGCCCAGTCGGAACCGTGGGAGGGGCAGCCATCTGTAATAACTACAACTACGGGTCCTGCAACTTCAGCCAGTGCCGCCTACTCCACATCTGCACCTTATGCCAAAGAGCACACCCAAGAAATTTGTGTGAAGTCAAACAACACAAGAGGGCATGACTAAGCCGGATCAACCTCTTATGGTTAGGACTGTACCTCACCTCACATCCCACCCCTTCCCTGCCCACCTACCTTATCCAAGGCTTCACAGCAGGCTTTCACACCGGCCTCATTTCACTACCCCACAGTACTCACGAATGTGCCAATCTTCGTTCAGCAGCCATTGACGAACAAGCCATAGATCAGCTCTTACAAGCAGAGGTAGATCGAGAGTACGTTATAGGCCCTTTCACTTGCCCCCCTTTCAGCACATGGAGAGTCAGCCCTATTGGGCTTGTCAAGGGCAAGTTCACGAATAAATTGCGTTTGGTGTACGACCTGTCTGCTCCTCATTCTTCCCACATCTCCAGTCTCAATTCCCTGATCCCCTCCGAAGAGTTTTCCCTAAAATATTCCTCCGTCGACATGGCAATACAAGCAATCATCAAAGCAGGTAAAGGTGCCTGGCTCTCCAAAGCCGACATCTCGGATGCCTTCAAGCTCCTGCCCATCCACCCATCCCTTTGGTGCTGGCATGGCATCAAGTGGAAGGAGGCATATTATTTTGCCACAAAACTGACCTTCGGTTCGAAGAGTAGTCCGTGGCTCTTCGACACGTTCGCTCAGTCCCTTGTTTGGATACTGTTACACAAGGGTCAATGCCAAGAAGTCATCCATTACCTGGATGACTTCCTACTAATAGAACCTCCCAGCAAGCCCCCAGGAGACCTCGACAAACTCAGAGTGATATTTGGAAACCTCAATGTTCCCATCGCCGAGCACAAAGTCGACGGCCCAGCACACATCATCACCTTTCTCGGGGTCAGCTTGGATACCTGCGCTATGCAAGCCAGTCTCCCCCTCGACAAACTAACATGCATTAGGGCGGTCCTTCACGAATTCACACACACCAAGGGCTGTACCAAAAAGCAGTTGCAATCTCTCCTGGGAATGCTTAATTTCGCCATGCGAATTATTCCACAAGGCCGCACCTTTGTATCACGCCTGCTTAGATTCCTGTCAGAAACTCAAGACCCCAATCAGATCTTAAATCTAGACTCCGCAGCTATAGCGGACCTATCTATGTGGGAGGAATTCTTGTCCGCCTGGAATGGCATATCCCTATTTATACCCATGGTTTCGCCCCTGTCACCCCAGGTAGTGACAGACGCTGCAGCCTCCACAGGTTTCGCGGCAATTTTTGGCCACCATTGGTTTTCAGGACCCTGGCCTCAACAGATACTGTTGATACCCGGCTTTACTCAAACATCTGCCCTCTTTGAACTTTATCCCATAGTGGCAGCTGCACAGCTCTGGGGCCACCACTGGTCAGGACAAACCGTAGTCTTCACCACCGACAACCAGGCCACAGCAGACATCATCAACAGAGGCAGGTCCAAGTCCCTAGCAGTCATGTCCTTCCTGCGCAGATTGGTACAACTGTCTTTACAGCATCAGTTTAATATACACTGTGCATTTATTCCCGGCAGATACAACTTAGCTGCTGACGCACTGTCACGTTTTAATTACACCTCCTTTTTTGAACCTGTCTGGTCACAACTGACCCTGGACTAGTTCAACATTTACACAGAGCAACGCAACTCATCAATCATTCACTCTCTCACAACACACTCAAAGCCTACCAGACAGCTTGGAAGGCGTTCAATAAATTCCTCACATCCTGCCATAAAGGACCAACAGATGTCAAACAGGTACTGGCCTTCACTGCACACTGTCACACGCAGCTGGCCTTATCCTACAATACCATTTGGCTATACCTAGCGGGCATTCAACATTTCTTGATGCTTGAAGACCCCACGAAATCTTCACTGTTCTCATCACACGCTATACGAGCCATCCTAAGGGGCATTCAGAAACAACAACCAGTCATCAGCACCAAGAGCTTACCCATTACGGGGCCCATCTTTAGGGACATGTCAACTATTCTGGCTACTTCCCCATTCGGTCTGCTCCCCAGCACGGTCTTACAAGCAGCCGTATATTTAGCTTACTATGGGTTCTTGCGACCTGGCGAATTCACCTCTAACAAACCCACAGACCAAGTACTATGCAGACGGCACTTGCTTCGATACCAAGACCATTTCATCCTGCACCTCGAGGTCTCTAAAACCCAGCAAACGGGCTCAGGAGTTAACATTCACCTCTACAAAACCAACAACGGCTGGTGTCCAGTCGCTGTACTCAACCGACTCCTGTCACTCCTGCCTGAGCAACCAGACAGCAGTCCCCTTCTACCATTCCCAGTTAAACCCTTAAGCGCCTCTCAGTTTGTGAAACACATAAGGATACTTCTCCGCAATCTTCACCTTAACCCTAGTCAGTATTCCGGACACTCCTTTCGCATCGGAGCAGCCTCCGCAGCGTCCCGCCACGGGGTTCCAGACCACATCATCAGAAGACTAGGCAGGTGGAAATCAGCCTGCTTCGCCCGGTATATCCCCAATCCGCAAACAGAGATGGCACAGGCATTTTCCAAATTGGCTCAATAAATAACTGAAAACCAATAAAAATTATAACCCTACCTGAATGTTTTTGCCCCCTTATTTTGGCATACCGGCCATTAGACCAAGGCACACTTTCAGGTCCATTTTATATGGTAAGTCCACACTTTCAGGTCTATTTCCGATGGTAAGTCTTATCTTTACTATAAGTGTTATCTATGTCCATATCGGACATAGGGCTCCGACCATAAGTAGGAAGGCCAGTATGGTGGCCTGAATTTATGGGAGGAGCCCGGGGGGTATTTAAGCAGCCCGCTCACCTGTGGTGCTTGTCGGTTTCCTGTGCGCGATACCCACCCTCCCATCCCCATTTCACAGCATTTCTCAACTATTCATTTCATTAATTTCTCTTACAGAATAATCATTTCTTAAACCAGGGTATGCCCCCTTATTTTGGCATACCGGCCATTAGACCAAGGCACACTTTCAGGTCCATTTCATATGGTAAGTCCACACTTTCAGGTCTATTTCCGATGGTAAGTCTTATCTTTACTATAAGTGTTATCTATGTCCATATCGGACATAGGGCTCCGACCATAATATATATATATATATATATATATATATATATATATATATATATATATATATATATATATATATATATGCCTATGAGCAGTTTTGAATACAAACTGACCCATATAACTTTTTTCTGTGTTAGATCACTGTTCCCTTGTTCATATGGGTGTTCCTTGTGAGCTTTGGTGTGCTGCTTGATGGTGGAGACATCATATACCACATCCCACTCACATGGTATGTAAGTGTTCCGGTATAGTGTTCTCATCTATCCCTTACTAACCTGAAGACTGGTCAAAAACTGGTTGAACCCCACTCCTTTGGTTTCTATTAGCACCATTGTGCAACACAGCAGTTTTTGAGACCCGTGGCCCCACCTCTCTTAAATGAGGGTCGTGCATTATTATTGAAAAGACATTGAAATTGTTAGTATTGCTTCTCCTAATGTTCTGATTTGCTCTGCCTTGCTTACACTAATTCACTGTGTCATATACATATATATATTTTTTTTATTGTATGCTCTACTATACTTAAAAAATGTTTTTCTTTATTAGACATAGAACAGTTTGCTTCCGTTTAACCCCTGAGGAAGGAAATGAATACGTATGCCCCTATCCCCACGTTTTTCCGAAACATGTTGGGATTCTTTGTGATCACACCGTCTATGTGACCCCATGCTTGGTGTCTTTGTGTGTTCCAAAAATTATCAACTGTATATATAATATATGTCCCATTCACCATTTTTAGGAGCGTTTCAATGTATATTGTAATTTTGGTTACTTTCTAATGTCTATATTTTATATACTTTGGTATTTTCTTAGCTATCCCTTATCTTTCATCCCTACCCGTACAATCCCCAAAGGGCATTTCTATTCCACCAGAAGGAAAGCCGCACAGCCTAGCTCCATCCCTGGTGAAAAAAGGAATGGAGTCATTGCCAGCGCTACCCAGCGGAGTCGCCAAGGGCAACCCAGAGTGAGCCAACTCCTGATCAGAGAAACATTGCTGTATCGCTGGGTCAGGTGAGAGGGCCGGTCAGCCATTATCTACTGCCATACATAGGAACATCCATAGGAACTGCAGTCTCTGATTGTCTCCTGTAGTATGCCCACAGTATCTGACCAGCTCCTGTAGTATGCCCGCAGTCTCTGACTGTCTCCTGTAGTATATCTGCAGTCTTTGACCAGCTCCTGTAGTATGCCTGCAGTCTCTGACCATCTCCTGTAGCATGCCCGCAGTCTCTGACTGTCTTCTGTAGTATGCCTGCAGTCTCTAACCAGCTCCTGTAGTATGCCCGAAGTCTCTGACTGTCTCCTGTAGTATGCCCACAGTCTCTGACTGTCTCCTGTATCATGCCCCCAGTCTCTGACTGTCTCCTTTATCATGCCCGCAATCTCTAACCATCTCCTGTAGCATGCCCGCAGTCTCTGACCGTCTCCTGTAACATGCCCGAAGTCTCTGACTGTCTCCTGTAGTATGCCCGCAGTCTCTGACCAGCTCCTGTAGCATCCTCACGGTCTCTGACCATCTCCTGTAGTATGCCTACAGTCTCTGACCAGCTCCTGTAGCATGCCCGCAGTCTCTGACCAGCTCCTGTAGTATGCCCGCAGTCTTTGACCAGCTCCTGCAGCATGCCCACAGTCTCTGACCATCTCCTGTAGTATGCCCGCAGTCTGACCATCTCCTATAGTATACCCGCAGTCTCTGACTGTCTCCTGTAGTATGTCTACAGTCTCTGACCATCTTCTGTAGTATGTTAGTATAGTATATTAATGTGCCACTTTACTTGCTCAAATATTTGGGATTGCTCCACTTCTCAGTAAGTGGTAATTATGAGCAGTAACCTGTAGCAACCAATCAGTGAACAGTAGTGATCTGCTGTAATCTCTAGCAATGAATCAGTGAGTGGTAATGATGTGCTGTAACCCCTAGCAACCAATCAGTGATTGGTAATGATGTGCTGTAATCTATATTAACCAATCAGTGAGCAGTTTTATTGTATTGTAACCTCTAGCAACCAATCGGCAAGCAGAAATTATGTGCTGCAACCTCTAGCAACTAGTCAGTGAGTGGTAGTGATTGGCTGTACCCTCTGGCAAACAATTGCAATCGCTGCATAATCTGCATAATCAGTAGTAAACTGATTTTGAGTCTACATGCTATTTGTTTGTATGTCTCGGAATGGAGGGAGGGGGTCCAAGAAAATGTTTGCCCATGGTCCAATTAATATTAAAGACAGCCCTGACAGTGGGGGGGTGGGGGGAGGGGGTTGGCAAAATACACCTTCCCAAAGTAGAAAAAAATCCTTGCAGGGCCCAGTTTGTTGTTGCCATTTAATGGAGTACCCCACCTTCTCTCATTTCTTCAAGTGCACTGAAAAAACACTAGGAAACTGCTAATCCTTTGGAAAGGTTTATGACCTGTACACACGGTCGGATTTTCCAATGGAAAATGTTAGATGGGAGCTTTTTGTCAGAAATTACGACCGCGTGTAGGCTCCATCAGAAATTTTCCATCGGAATTTCTGTCGCACAAAATTTGAGATCTGGACAAAACAAAAAATCCATATAAAAACAAAAAACAAAATCCGTTGGCAGAAATTCCAATAGTGTGTACACAATTCCGACGCACAAATTTCCACACATGCTCGGAATCAAGCAGAAGAGCAGAACTGGCTATTGAACTTAATTTTTCTCGGCTTTGTACATGTTGTACGTCACCACATTCTTGACGTTCGCAATTTCCCACCAACTTTGTGTGACCGTGTGTATGCAAGACAAGTTTGAGACAACATCCATGGATTTTGTTGTCAGAATGTGCGATCGCGTGTACAGGGCATTAGAGTACAGTTGTGTTGCTAAATGTTGATTTACCTATTCTCGTATTGATTTTTCTGCTATTGATATAGAGCTGCTTATATAGATATATTTGTTCACCTTTATTACCTGAGGGCAGTTCTACTCTGTTTAGTGAATTGTACTTTAATTGTCATTTATGCAAGTTCTTAATGATAGTTAAAGAGGAAGTTAACCCTGATGGGTTTACTTCCTCTTTGTTTCCCTGCAAAGGTAAAGCATAATGGGCTACTATGCATCGCATAGTAGCCCATTATGTGTCACTTACCTGACACAGGAGCCTGCAATGTCACCGCTGTCCCCTCTGCTACAGAGCGTCCATCTTCTTTCCGGGTATCGTGGCACTGGCACTGTGATTGGCCAGAGCCGCAATGATGTCACTCCTGCGCATGCGCATGGGAGCTGCCACTAATGGCATATCGCTGTTAGCAGTGGCATGCTTAGTGCACCTGCATGCCGCTGTCTACAGTGCATGCGCCATATACAGTGGTACCTGTCTTTTTGTAAATATCTCCTAAACCGTGTAGGTTTAGGAGATATTTCTTGGACCTACAGGTAAGCCTTAATCTAGGCTTACCTGTAGGTCAAAGTGGTCTGTAAGGGTTTACAACTACTTTAAATAGTGTCTACCACTAAGCAGGTGTGTGTTCCTATATTGTCTACAGTAGATCCTACAGTAAGGTGAAAGGTAATATACGCTAGTGTTGCTACGTGCGTCTGTAGTGATTCAATCGAACAGGTGTGTCAGAGGGACTGAGGTTGTTCTTGGAGTTTAGTTTAGATACAGAACAGGGAACCCCAAATTACCAAACAGTTCCTTCAGGGGTAGTGCTACACACATTACCCCAGTTTTGAGGGACAGGGGACCTAAACACTGCTGTGCTCAAGCAGCGTTAAGAGCCCTGTCTCACTTAAGCAGGCCTCGTGGCGACTGAACAGCTTATTTGCAGTGTGACTTTATTTTAGAGGTGACAGGACACCTTAACACTACTGTGGGCAGGCAGCGTTAAGAACCCTGTCACACTCACCTCTTGTGTAACCTAAGACTTCTGGAACTCCACTCATCAGTCAATAAGGAGTGACATTGCATCTGCGCACATCACCCTTCACATCCACTGCACGAGGGCCTTAAGCTGGGAAGGTTGCGTAGCTGATGGGCGTGAGTGGGGCCTCATGTCTATGTTTTGCCTAAGGCCTCACAAAGCCTAGAGCCGCCTCTGTGAGGAAGATTTGGGAAAAAAACAGGTGAGCATTTTTTCAATTGCCATAAGAAAATGTGGGTAGAAATATAACTTTAACCGCTTGCGGACCAGTCACCACAGTTTTACTACAGCAGGTTGGCTCCGTTGTGTGAAATCATGTTATTGTACGTGATCTCTCGAGGCTTGGCTAGTGGGTGCTCACCCACCACAAGCTCCGTGAGTCCAACCGCAGGTCCTGCTGACTCGATGTCCATGGGGATACCCGCAATCACTTCACGGAGAGGAAGAATGGGGAAATGCTGATGTAAACAAGCATTACCTCATTCTGCATAGTGACACTGTCACTGATCACAGCTCCCTGTAATCGGGAGCGGTGATCAGTGTAGTATCACACACAACCCCCACACAGTTAGAATCACTCCCTAGGACACACTAAACCCCTGCAGCGCCACCTAGTGTTAACCCCTTCACTGCCAGTCACATTTACACAGTAATCAATGCATTTTTAATCACACTGATCGCTGCCAAAAGTATCCAATGTGTCCGCCATAATGTCGCAGTCACAATAAAAATCACTGATCGCCGCCATTACTAGTAAAAAGAAAAATTAATAAAAATGCCATAAAACTATCCCCTATTTTGTAGCTATAACTTTTGCGCAAACCAATCAATAAACGCTTATTGTGATTTTTTTTAACAAAAAATATGTAGAAGAATATGTATCGGCCTAAACTGAGGGAAAAAAATGTTTTTTAAAAATATTTTTTGGGGGTATTTATTATAGCAAAAACTAAAAAATAATGCGTTTTTTTCAAAATTGTCGCTTTTTTGTTTATAGCGCAAAAAATAAAAACCGCAGAGGTGATAAAATACCACCAAAAGAAAGCTCTATTTGTGGGGGAAAAAGGACATCAATTTTGTTTGGGAGCCACGTCGCACAACCACGCAATTACCAGTTAAGGCGATGCAGTGCCGAATCGCAAAAAGTGCTCTGGTCTTTGGCCAGACAAATGATCTGGGGCTGAAGTGGTTAAAGATATTTATGCAACCAATAAGGTTAGAGGTAAAGAAGACCATGTACTCAATCAAAGTACTAAATTACTGGTGTTTGTGAGAAGCTGAAACAGATGGACGATATAACCATTCAATTATAGCAACCAAAATGGTAAGCAAAAAAAAAAATCCTCATTGTGAAGGGCAACTAGCTATTGTTGTTATTATATCAATTTGACTTCATATCCAAAGTCTACAGTGGGTATTTAAAAAATAGTGAAAATGGTGAGAAATCAATTACTGTCATTTAAAAGGCATACACCTAGAATATTCACCTGCAGTGAGTGTTTGGAGAATGTCAGATTCCCTGCTTTATAAATATGTACACAAACAGTATATATTCCAGCATTTACTAACCATATATAACCAGATAAAGAGAATAAACATGAAGTGTATATATTGTTCCTTTAGCCAAATGCATTGTTTGTGTCAGGCAGTGGGAGGTCAAATGTCCAGACATAGAATAATCCAGCAATATCTGAAGCGTCTGCAGCATTTGGAAATATTTCACAGTTGTCCTTGATGTCAGATACTACACCTGTGCTTCTGTTAGAATAAAATACATTATCTAAATGAAATGACTGTGTTAAGACAGGTGAGATAGATGTGGCAAATATACAGTTGTGCTAATGTTTGTTTTCTCCTATAAGCAAATAAAGATAATTTAGATGACATGAAGGTAAAATAGATGTATATGCTAACATTGAAAAAAAACTAATGCTCTTCAGCTTTTCTGCATGTCTACTGATATTCTGTCTATCAATTAAATAACAATTTTTATGTTCATTCCTAGCTGTAGATTCACAGTGTACAATAGATGTAGAGTTCCTGTTCCTGTTCTGCCTCATGCAAAATGTAAAATTGCAACACGGGTGCTTTATGAGCCCATTAAGTACTCGGGTGGCAAAAAAGCCCTAGCAAAGTTTGTACAGTGGAAGGGAATTTTAATAGGGCAGATTTGAGATCAGTACTGCTTAGGTTTGAGCAGCATGTTGATGTACCTATGAGGGGGGGGGGGTATCTTGGACCGCGTTTACACATGATTGTGTTTCCTACTTCGAGGTGGGCTCCTTTTCAAAATTTGCAGGTGACACCATGGTAATGGGGAAAATAAGGGGGCAGTGATGAGTCTGCATATCGTGAGGACATTGAAAATCTAGCTGGTTGGTTCAGAAAGAACAACTTACAGTTAAAATGTAGCTAAGACAAAGGAAATTATTATTGATTTTAGGAAAATGTGGAAAGTTAGCTACGAGACGGTGGTGTTTGATGGGATGGAGGTTGAGAGCATTGAGGAGTTCTGCTTTCTGGGAACAATAATTAGGGACGATCTGTCATGGACAGGGGACGTATCTCGTCTGGTGGCCAAAGATCATTAGAGACTACTTTTTGAGGAAACTATGGAGGGCAGGCTTTTCAGAGTCCTCATTAGTTTTATATGAAACTGCAATTGAAAGCATGTTAGTGTATCACATTTCTCTGTGGCAAGGATCATGCAGGGTCCATGATAGAAATGCATTGCAAAAAGTAATGCATACAGTATATAATATTATTGTAGGATAGTTTACCACTTATTGAGGAACTGTGGGGAAGGGAAGTGGTTTTGTGCCATTTCTTCAGCAGCCGTGCCATGACCAGTGGCTCCCACATGCATGCATGGAGTGACGTCATCACGGCTCTGGCCAATCACAGCACCAGAGCCTGTGAACCCATAAATAACTCTGGGAGACATGTCACCAGTCCCAGTGGCAACAGCTTCGATCTAAGGTAAATATTTCATAATGAGCTAGTATGTGATGCATACTAGCTATAGCTCATTATGCCTTTCTCTTACATGTTTTTTTGGGGGGGTTTACAACCACTTTAAGTAATAGCCGAGTAATGTTACTTCATATTAGATTAGAAATAGGCACAAGTTAAAATAGAACTTGGCCAATTCAAACTGTAAGACTAAAATGTTTTGGGTAACTAGAAGAAAAGTAGTATTTTCTTGTAGTATGTCGATTGAGAAAAATATATATATAGATATAAGTAATATAAAGCATAGTGAGAAAATCGATGACAGCTGGACAGTATCTAACAAGCTGAATTAAGTGATAAAAAGAAGATTGAAGTGATGCTAAGCAGCTTTAAAAGTTAAACCACGGGTTCCTATTCTAGTGCAATAGAGCACCTATCAAGGCAGCTTATTTTCTCAAGCTGCTCTTAAAATTGTAACTAAGTAATAATGACTCTCAGTGGTCCCAGTATTTTATGTCTAATGCTTTAATTTTATGGAAACCATTGTTTATAGCAATAATTTACATTTTAATAGAATGTATTGTTACGCCTAAGGTAAAATCATGTTTGTGAAATAAAGATGGTAATCAAAAAATATATTTTTAAATATTTTCCAGAGGAACTGCAATTACTACAACTGTTAAGAATTATTTACTAAATGAATTATGGATTGTCTCAGAATCAGTCAGTATTTTAGATAGGGACCTGACTTATTTCCTAATGAAAAAATACGAATAAAAATTACAAATGATAGGCAGCAATTAAATAGATTGCATTGACTTTTTCTTTATAAAAACAGACCTGTGCTCAAAAATATTTTATGAAATGGTTTAGCCCAACAATCTGCAATTTAATGACACAAAATAATTTTTTTTAGCAATACTGTCAAGTTTTAACCCTTTTGCCTCTACAGTAGCCAGGACTGAAAATAAACATCAAAAGCCTTTTGCCAACTTTCAGATAGTAGCAATCCAGTGTTACATTGAATGTCACATTGAAATACCCCTGGAATGTGTAGCCCTTGTGTGTGACCCTCCCTGCCATGTTACCTAGATCCACTATCCCACCTGGAGGCCCAGGACCCACATGGCAGGTTAGACAGGTAGAGAGGATTGAGACCAGAGAACATCTGTCCTAGCTAGTAAGAACTCAGAGTGATGTCACCTTAAATATGACTTTCCCCAGCCAGGGAACAAGCACACAAAGCTTGATCTGTGCTCTATTAGCTTGGAGTTCAAGGGAGACATTAGGGGTCTAGTAGACCTCTGATGCTTCATTAAAGTGAGCTTGTCATTATAACAATGCAATAAAGGTAAGTAAAAAAATGGGCAAAAAAAATGAAAGGTACTCTCAAGCACATAAATTTAAAAAAATAATATAATTTTGAGCCTCCCTGCCTCCATGTGCATGCACACATAAATGCATTCATTGGCACCTACATAACAAAACATTGATTGTGCTATACATGTTACACATCCTTGTGCACACTACAGTGGGAGCAATCATTAGAGGGCTATTATTCATGGTTAACTCTAAACTGAACCCTTTCCCTGAAAGAGCTATTTTTTTTTGCACACATTTGAAAAAAAATCATTATAGGTCATCATATATTTTCTGAACACAGACACCTTGAAAAATAAAATGGTGTTAGTGGAAATGTTCTATGTCACATGTTATTAGCGCAATGATTTATCAAGTGTAACATTTCAGTAAAAGTTAATTTTAGGGCACACAAACAGAATATATGATGCAATTGTTGGTAAAATATAAGATATAGTGTTGTGCCAAGTAAAAACACTGAGTGGACAATTATTAGGCAAGTGAGTATTTTGACCAAATGATCATTTTTTGTCAAACTCCAAACTGTATAAACTTGAATACTTATTGGATTTAAGCATATCAGGTGATGTTATTTGTGTAATGAGGGAGGGTGTGGCCTAAGGAGATTAGACAGCTTCTTTTTCAAAGGCAAAATGGGCCAAAAAAGAGATTTAACTGACTCTAAAATTGTATAAATTGTAAAAAGTTTTTCAGAGGTATGCAGCACTCTTGAAATTGCTAAGATATATGTGGGTGTGATCACAGAACTAACAAATGTTTTGTTGCAAATAGTCAACAGGGTCGCAAGAAACGTGTTGAGGAAAAAAAGATGCAAATTAACTTTCAAAGATTTATGAAGAATCAAGCGTAAAGCTACAAGGAACCCATTATCCTCCAGTGCTGTCATATTCCAGAACTGCAACCTACCTGGAATGCCTAGAAGTACAAGGTGTTTAGTGCTCAGAGACATGCCCAAGGTAAGGAAGACTGAAACCCGACCACCACTGAACAAAACAGATAAGTTGAAACGTCAAAACTGGGCCAAGAAATGTCTGAAGGCAGATTTTTCAAATGTTTCATGGACTGATGAGATGAGAGTGACTCTTGATGGACCAGATGGATGGGCCTGTGGCTGAATCAGTAAAGGACACAGAGCCCCACTTCAACTCAGATGTCAGCAAGGTGGAGGTGGGGTACTGGTATGGGTTGGTATTATTAAAGATACTAAGTAACTAGCCAGAAAAGGCCTTAAAGAGGAAATAATAATGACATTGCCTCCTTCCTCACCTGACCTAAACTCTATTGAGAACTTGTGGGCCTTTCTTAAAGGGAGATTTACGGTGACAGAAAACAGTACACATCGTATGGGGGCTGTGGTTGCTGCTGCACAAAGAGTTGATTGTCAACAGATCAAGAAACTGACAGACTTCATGAATGGAAGGCTTATGACTGTTATTGAAATAAAGGGTGGATCTTGGCCTTTAAGCACACTCTGACCAGGTAGGATTCCTGCCTCATAGGTAAGTGGCGTACCAAGTGCGTCGGGCAATAGCCCTGATTTTAATATTACAATCTCCCTGGGATGGGGGAGGGGTCAGACATGGAATGTTTCTTCCTATCGATATAGGTAAGGCATTTGTCTCCCTCTCATGGCCTTTTCTTTTAAGGATGCTGGAAAGATGGAACTTTGGCCCTAAATTTATCGCCTCAATACATTCCCTTTATAGCAACCCTACGGCACAGCTATCATTAAGAGGCCATACCTTTTACTAATAAATATATGAAAAGAACAGCGCTCGCAACAAAAAATATATTATGCTGGATGCTATCGCTGCTGTAGCAAAGTGTATAAACTTAGATAAAATAATAAACGGTTACAGCGCTGATAATCATACAATGACGTGCTAAGTACTAAAAAATATGTTAGGTATTGGCTATATTTCAAATATAATTACTAGTTACCACAATGTGAGTGATAAACCAACCAGTATTACCTGATTAGACACAACCTAAAAAATGTATTAGTGACTGGTTAACAAATCAAATAAGAGTGAACTCTAATCACAATATAACAGTGCAAGAAATTGTAAAAAAGGAAATAGTCCCGAAACAACTAGCACCAGCTGGGCATGGAACTCAGACAGCCAACTTAATGGTATCCCAATGGCTCCTATGTGGACAAGTCAATCCATAACTCTAATCCAACACCAGATGCTTCTATATGGATAAGTGGATGTTTAGACTGATACTTCAACCAATGGAGCCATATATCTTGCAAACGATCACCCAAAAATAGAAGGAGAGAAAATATATATATGGTGAAGTACTGCGGGATGTAAGAGCCAATCGCGCTACAAACCGCTACTCACGCTTTCCCTGGTGACAGTCAGGCATGACAGGCATATCAGATGCTTCCGCGATCGCCACTTGGTAGCGTGCGTTCCACGAAGCCAGGAAGATAAAAAAGCGTCACTTGGTTGTATGAAGGCCGGATGTGACGTCTACGCGTTTCGCCCCTCCCCCAGGGCGTCATCAAAGGACTGCACATCCAACCACGGCCATCCAATATATAAGGTGAAAAAAGAGAGTGACAGCCAATCAAGGCTAGTGGGACGCCCTCATCACCACTCTTCCTGAATCATCATATCCTGTTGTGACCCAGACAACTTTATTAAGAAAGGGATGAACAACATACGATTGATTTAAAAAAGCTAATCAATAGCTTTGAATACAGAAATCTCATGTGCAATTATATTATTACATTTTGAACATGTATTGCTTAGATAGGAATAATTAATAAAAATACAAACAATAATAAGGAGTATGCACAAAATAAGAACAAATAAATATAAATAATAAATAAAAATGGAAAAAATGAAAAAAATGAAAAAAATAAAAAATGAAAAATTTTTTCCATTTTTTAAAACATGAAGAAATTCTTCCCATTCTGAATGGAAAAAAATTTTTTAAAAAAATTTTTTTCAAAAAAATTTTTTTAAAAAAATTTTTTCCATTCAGAATGGGAAGAATTTCTTCATGTTTTAAAAAATGGAAAAATTTTTTCATTTTTTATTTTTTTCATTTTTTTCATTTTTTCCATTTTTATTTATTATTTATATTTATTTGTTCTTATTTTGTGCATACTCCTTATTATTGTTTGTATTTTTATTAATTATTCCTATCTAAGCAATACATGTTCAAAATGTAATAATATAATTGCACATGAGATTTCTGTATTCAAAGCTATTGATTAGCTTTTTTAAATCAATCGTATGTTGTTCATCCCTTTCTTAATAAAGTTGTCTGGGTCACAACAGGATATGATGATTCAGGAAGAGTGGTGATGAGGGCGTCCCACTAGCCTTGATTGGCTGTCACTCTCTTTTTTCACCTTATATATTGGATGGCCGTGGTTGGATGTGCAGTCCTTTGATGACGCCCTGGGGGAGGGGCGAAACGCGTAGACGTCACATCCGGCCTTCATACAACCAAGTGACGCTTTTTTATCTTCCTGGCTTCGTGGAACGCACGCTACCAAGCGGCGATCGCGGAAGCATCTGATATGCCTGTCATGCCTGACTGTCACCAGGGAAAGCGTGAGTAGCGGTTTGTAGCGCGATTGGCTCTTACATCCCGCAGTACTTCACCATATATATATTTTCTCTCCTTCTATTTTTGGGTGATCGTTTGCAAGATATATGGCTCCATTGGTTGAAGTATCAGTCTAAACATCCACTTATCCATATAGAAGCATCTGGTGTTGGATTAGAGTTATGGATTGACTTGTCCACATAGGAGCCGTTGGGATACCATTAAGTTGGCTGTCTGAGTTCCATACCTTTTACTATCTCTTCCGGCACTTGCCAGGGATGCCCACTCACCCCCTTACTATTCATAATAGCAATGGAAACGTTGGCAATAGCAATTCGTCAGACTCTGATATTTTGGGGATCAGCAGTGGAGACTGCAACCACAAATGTGCACTTTTTGAGGATGATTTGTTATTCTTTATAACCTCCCCACATACCACCCTGCCGAAATTATTCTCTCTACTGGACTGTTTTGGCAGGATTTCAGGCCTATTGGTCAACTGTGCCAAATCAGAGGCAATGACTGTTAACATACCGAATGCAATGCAAAGAGGCTTTCAGTCCCAGTACCCCTTCCTGTGGTGGACAACACTGCTTTCTTATCTCGGGATTAAATTGACCCCCCAGATTACGTTGCTCTATAAAACAAACTACCCGGCGATGTTTCATAAATTTTTGGAGGACGTGCAGACAGTGGCGACCCGTGCATTGTGGGCACACCTCCGCCGTACATGATTAGAGCAGAGGCTCTAATCGGCTTCAAAACAGGGTGGGATCGGGCGCAGAGCACTGCATCCCGATCCCACCCTGTTGTGTGACATAACAAATACATTTTCACTATTTTCACACTAACCTTCCTCCCTGCCAATCAGAAGGCAGGTTAGTGAGACCTGTCTCCTGATTGGCCAAAGCATTAGGCAATCCTATTGGATGCCTAATGCTTTGGCAGAAGAGGAAGAGAAACGGCAGAGAAGGCCTGAGGAGCTGAGCAGACACCGGAGACGCCGCTTTCCACCACTGCAGAAGAGTAGGAGGAGAGCCCCGTCACTCTAGGAGAGGAGCAGAGCCCTGGGAGGTTGGTGAAGTGACAGCCTGGGGAAGCACCTGGCTGCATATGATGGGCACAGTGGCTGTATTTGCTGGGCACAGTGGCTGCATATAATGGGCACAGTGGCTGTAATTGATGGCACAGTGGCTGTATTTGATGAGCACAGTGGCTGCATATGATGGATGCGGTGGCTGTAATTGATGGCACAGTAGCTGTATTTGCTGGACACAGTGGCTGTAATTGATGTCACAGTGACTGTATTTGCTGGACACAATGGCTGCATATGATGGGCACAGTGGCTGTATTTGATGGGCACAGTGACTGTATTTGTTGGGCACAATGGTTGTATTTGCTAGACACAGTGGCTCCATATGATGGGCACAGTGGCTGTAATTGATGGCACAGTGGCTGTATTTGCTGGACACAGTGGCTGCATATGATGGGCACAGTGGCTGTATTTGCTGGGCACAGTGGCTGTATATAATAGGCACAGTGGCTGCATTTGATGGCACAGTGGTTGCAATTGATGGCATATTGATGGCAATTGATGGCATAGTGCTAGGCACAGTGGCTGCATATAATGGGCACAGTGGCTGTAATTGATGGCACAGTGGCTGTATTTGCTGGACACAGTGGCTGCATATGATGGGCACAGTTGCTGTATTTGATGGGCACAGTGGCTGTAATTGATGGCACAGTGACTGTATTTGCAGGGCACAGTGGCTGCATATGATGGGCACAGTGGCTGCATATGATGGGCACAGTGGCTGCATATGATGGCACAGTGGCTACATTTGATGGCACTATGGCTGCTTTTGATGAGCAAAGTGGCTGCATTTGATAGGCACAGTAAGGCTGCAATTGATTTTTTTTAAAGTTTTTTTCAGAACTTTTCAGTTTGTTTGCGCCCCCAAAAAATTTGGAGCACCAGCCACCACTGTGTGCAGACATTACCCTATCCTGGCAGGATCATACGTGAAGATGATGGTATTGCCTAAAATACTATATTACTTTAGACCCCTATCTATCCGGTAGAGGCATTACGGCAGTTTCAAACAAAGATATTCAATTTTATTTGGGGTGCTAAGGGCAGCAGACTGGCTCAGACCACAATGTTAGCGCCCAAGGACCTGGTTGGCCTGGGGGTTTCCAGCTTCCGGAAATACTACATTGCAGCCCACCTGACACAGCTATGTCAATTACACTACAATCAGTATAGACCGGACTGGGTGTCTGTAGAGGCCCAGGCCTGTTCCCCATTGCCAATAGACTTGGTACTCTGGATCCCTTCAAAACCTAGAAAGGCTATCCTATGCCCCACACTTTCCCATTCTGTCAGTTTATGGAACTCGACTTGCAGACAATGGCCCCTATGCTCCCGTCACTCCCTTGTGGTGCCCCTCTTTAACAATCCTCAATTCCTGCCAGGTATGATGTCTGCCCTCTTTCGTTGTTGGATGGACAAGGGACTCTACCACATAGGACACTATTGTGACCATAGAGGTATATGGCCCTCTTCGTATTTTGTGCAGGATTTGCAGATGCCTCCCTCTAATGCCCCGTACACACGGTCGGATTTTCCGATGGAAAATATCCGATCGGAGCGTGTTGTCGGAAATTCCGACCATGTGTGGGCTCCATCGGACATTTTTCATCGGATTTTCCGACACAGAAAGTTTGAGAGCAGGCTATAAAATTTTCCGACAACAAAATACGATCGCGTCAATTCCGACCGTGTGTGGCTTGTTCCGATGCACAAAGTGCCACGCATGCTCAGAAGAAATTCCGAGACAGGACAGCTCGGTCTGGTAAACTTAGCATTCGCAATGGATACAGCACTTTCGTCACGCTGCAATGTTAAAAATGGTTTAATACAGCGCACTCTCTTCTTCTTTATAATGTGAAAAGAATTAAGTAGTTTTGCTGCTCAGATTCACACAGACTTCTCACAAACTTATTTCTTTACTATTTATTGGGATTTCCTCAATATATATTTTTTTGGTTTGTATTTTTTTCAAGTCTGATCTTTGTTTTATTGTATTTTTAGTTTTACTCCAGAATATTTTTGTGTGTGTTTTGTGTGTCAAGTTACCACAACACCATTGATATGTTGTTATATTTAATCTGTAGGAGATTGTTTGGTGTCTCTTGGTAAATTCACATTGTACTTTAGAAATGTACCTGAATCGTCACCAACAAACTGTCCTTTTTGAATGAAAACACACATAGGAGAGTATAATAGAAAAAAAAATTAATTTATTCAGGGCTCACAACTAAACAAAGATGGAGGCAATGCTGGAGAAACAGCACAAATGGGTGAAGCCTTGGACCCCCAGGGCACACATCAACTATTTTCAAACAAAATTGGTGGCCTGAGGAGTCCTTATCTAAAAGGGAGTGCAGTCTGGTCCAGAAGTCCCAGAGATCCGGAAAGCAGCAGATGACATCTGTGTCCCCAGGCTGTGGTCATACAAGAGACTGCATCTTTTGCCAGACCAGACTGAACCCAGGGCCATCACTCTCTGGTCTTCCTTCCATGCTTCCTTCCACGCTGTGGCTCTGGTGGTGGAGTTGTGGCAGCAGGAGGAGGAGGAGGGGCCAACTCACTCAGGTGGGTATTGGGTGTTAGTTCCCCGCTCACCCCCTTACTTAGGACTTTATACAGAAGGTCCTCACATATTTTGCGTTGACCCTCCTGCATGCCCTGCAGTTTTGTGGCAGACATGCAAGCTAAGGCCTCTTCAGGAGTGGGTAAGGCTCTGAGGGACGCAGAAGCCTCCTGAATCAGCCTGAGCGATGAATCCTGCATGTGAGTCGCCTTCCTCGCTCTTTTGTATGGAAGGTGGATGGGAGGAACCTGCGATTCGGTCAGGCTTCGACTTGTCCCAGGCTTCTCCTGGCTGACACTTAGTCCTGCCTCCTCCTGGCTACAACTTAGCCCTGCCTCCTCCTGGCTGCCACACTCCAGAGCCTCCTCCTGAGGTCTTCCTGTGTATGAAAAAGGGACATTGTTTTAGTATTTGTTTCATCAATCACACACAATTTTCACCTCCTGACTGTTGCAAATTGAATGTTAACAAATATAACAGACTATCCTTCTGAGCCCAGCATTTTTCATTCTTGTCCCAATATTGGGTGCCTACTACTGTCTATTGATATGTAAAACACTTTTTGCAATCAGCAATTAGTGATCAATAATAACATCTAGTAAACATCATTTCTTTATTGACCAGAAATCTGTAGAGGAATGCTATACCTGACTCCAGCTGGGCTCCTCCACTTCTTCCTGGATGGAAGGCCCAGGTTGGACATCGGAAGCCTCAGCTGGGGTGGAAGGAAGAGTGGAAGGAAGAGTAGAGAGGGATTCCCTGACTTCAGTGTGGTCTGACAGAAATCGCAGTCTCTCATAGTACCACAGCCTGGGGACATAAATGTCATCTGCTCCAGCTCTGGACCTCTGGGAATCTGTGACCTTCTTGCGCTCCCTAAGATAAGTGCTCCTCAGGCCAACCATTTTGTTTTTTAAAAAAGGGATGGTTGCTGTGGGGACCACCGGCTTCACCAACTCCAGCAGTTTCTCCAGCGCTGCCTGCCTCTTTTGTTTATTATTGTAATGGGGGTGTCTCACCTGCCACAGACAGGGCAGCTCCCTGTACTTGTTTATGAACAGGGGGAGGAAATTGTGGTCATTGAAGCCATCCATTTTCTCTGCAAGACACAACACAAGACAAACCCTAAGGTCAGGCCAAACTCTCCTAATTTTGTTACAATATAGGCTTCAATTTCGAAGCAGTATAGGCCCAAGTTTAGATCTTACCTTCGTTATCACGATCGGCGCCTCCGATGCTCCTTCCTCCGCTCACAGATCGTACGTAATACGCACGAGTGGTCAAAAGTCTGCACCGGAATTTCGGGGTACGTCGATCGAAAAATCAGCTCAGGAAACGGTGGTCGGACCTCAAAATATGAGAACATGAGCAGTGCAGCGTTCCTAAGTAGTTGTGCTGTGTTCCTATTCTTTTTGTCTTTATTACGTTCGTGCTGCTCAATGTGCTTTTCTTAAAAGTGTACATTTTAAAATGGCAACTTTCATGTTCATGGGCACATTATTCGTTCGTATCAAACATTTTTCTTTCGGCCTATAAAACACCATTTTTTTGCGCATATGCATTTGGCCACATTTTTGATGCCCTACTTGTATGAAACTAATTTGGTTCTGTAGATGGCTTTGTTACTAGAATGAAATGCCAACTAGATTTTGTGTAAGGAGAGGACACTGAGCAGCTGTTTTCACATCTGGACACTGGAGCACTAGTGTGGGACACCAGAACACCATTTTTATTAGGGGGGCCACACAGGTGCTCCAGTGTATACTATAGGGGGGGTCTCCATCTGTGAAGCTTGTACCAAACAGGTAAAGTATTGAAGCTTGACAAACAACACTGAAACTTCGACATCTTGGAACTCTGCCAAAACAGACAATTGTACCCCACTTCCAAGCAATGTTTCCTATTTATAGTTCTGCCATCAAATATCTGTGTGCTAAGTATACCATTCTTTTCTTACATAGGGGATAAAAGACTCGGAGGACACCCCTCATCCGAGGAGACCAGAGCTCCCCCCCCCTCTGGAAGAAGGGGAAATCCCCCCAACACAAGAAGAGCAGGAGGAGGAAGAAGACGTGGTGGAACTAGTCACCACAACAGGTGAGTGTCTGCAACCACACACTCAGGTAAGAGATGGATGCCGGCATATTTTTTATACCTGTTTTTGTTTGGTTTCTCTCTTTTTAGGTGATCGTGATGTTGTGGATCCAGATCCTTTCACCTCGGAAAGTGTCCAGATCCTGATCGGGGAGATCATGGGGTGTAATTTAGCATTGGAAAACCTCAAGGAAAACATTAATGATGTTATTCAAAAAATAAGAACATCATTGATGTTTTGGGTAGAGTTTAAAACCCCTCCAAATCCCTTTCTTTTTTTGTGTGCTACAACGTTCTAAATGTTTTATGGATTTTTAGAAAAGCCAAATTTGGAGGATGTACACAGTGTGCCAACATGTGCTATCTGCCATCACGGGAGATCAATGTAGGCGTTTTGGGGGTGCAACCCCTTCCTCAATAATAAAGTAGCTGAGAGGAAGGGGTTCCTCCCCCAAAACACGTCCCTTGATCCCCCGTGATGGCAGGTCGCACATGTTGACATTCAGAAATTTGTGTGCATCTTCCAAATTTGGCTTTTCCTGGGGTGACTTCACCCCATCTGAACGCAATATCAAACACAGTTCCTAAATACTCATGTCTGATATTGCCTTCAAGTTCTACCAAATGTGAACTTTGTAACTTCAAAGATTTGTGTGTTTCTTGTTGGTTTTACACATGCCTGTTTTATCTTAAATTGTCAGAGAAATAACAGAAACTTTATTTGCTAATACCGGCATTTCGCTGTACGGCAGAATGGCGAATCGGCGCATGCACAATTCAGCGGACCGCGTCACGGCGCAATGGCACACATAGACGTGTGAGTCAGCGGGCCGCGACACAGCGAAACAGCGAAACGGCGAAACGGCGTAAGCACGTACGCATCTTAGCCGCACACGTGAGTTCCCCTGGTGGCCCTATAAAAGGCAGCCCAGCTCTCTGGCTTATTGCTGGTTTGTCATTTCAGCTACTGGGTTCCTGTGCCTTTGTTCCGCTATTGACTCCTGCCTATTGTGACCCGGATTGCCTTGACCACCCTTGAACTTCTCCTGCACCTTGACCTCGGCTTGCTTAACGGATTCCTCTTCAGTCTGCTCCAGTGTCTGACCCCCGGCTTCTCTTTAAAGACTTCGCTACTGCCTGCTCCAGTGTTTGACCCCGGCCTGTCTTGGACTCTCCCATTTGATTGATTCCTGTGTATGACCTTGGCTTATTAAAACAGACTTCCTTCCTATCGGCTTGCTGTGTTTGACCCTCTGGCTTCTCTACATACTTTGTTCCAGTTGTCTACTTCAGGACCAAGGTGTTGGAGCCCCAGTCTGCTTCCTCTGCCGATTGCCGTCCGGGTGTACCCTGCACAGACTTACTACCAGACGGAAGTTCAACACGTAAGCCCCTACTATTGCCTTGCGACCCATGCCTCTCTGTGCCCGATACCCTCTGTGCCACCTCCAGGGGTATAGCGCACTCAGCTGCAAGGGGAGCCGCTCTGAGCATCTCGGCTCTGGTGAGTACCCTGACATAAATGGACATTTTTATTTGTGATAATGCCACCCCAAAAATTGTTATACAACAAACATGTTGGTTTGTTTTAAAAACCTTTTCTAAATGCACATGTGTTTGTGCAGGTATTAAAAAGATTGTTAATTAAGAATGTGTTGATTATTGTCTGAACGCTACAACACTTTTGTGGTGATGTAATTGCTGTTTTCTGCGACAATGAGGGTTATTTTGTAAGGGCAAATCCTCTTTACACTACCAGCGCAGTTTCAGTGCAGTTTCAAGTGCACTTGTAGTGCAAAGCGTCTTTGCCTTTAGTAAATAACACCCAACAGTGCTTTGTAAGGTTACACAATCACGCCATTTTCTGGACTCAACCCATTTCGGTCAGGGTCAGCTAAAACAAACACAAGCAGTAAATGTCACCAAAGATTTGCAAATTTTTTTTTTATTGGATCAAGGTTTCACAAATTGTCTGGCATATTGATGGCCCCCTACCCGCAAAGAACTCAAGGTATCTTAACCGGACATCACGGGCACTCAGGGAGGGCAAGCCAGGACGGCCACTTTCAAGCGCCATCAGGGTTGTTTCATTTATAATTCCAGCCTCACGCCCAACTGAGCCAGCATAGTTGGCAGAATGTTGCCGTAAAAAGTTATGTAGAACACAGCACGCCAGGATTATATGATTCAGTTTATACTCCGCCATATGGATGGGTGTAAGAAATAGGCGGAACCAGCTAACCATGATTCCAAATGTGTTCTCCACCACTCTTCTGGCTCTAGCCAGCCGGTAATTAAAAACCCTCTGTTCTGGGGTGAGGGTCTTCATCGGGAATGGCCACATAAGATGGTCCCCCCGCGCAAATGCTTCATCCACAACGAAGACGAATGGGAGTCCTTCCACATTCTATTCTGGAGGTGGCAAGTCCAAGCTGCCATTCTGGAGATGCCTGTAAAACTCAGTCTGGGCGATGACTCCACCATCGGACATCTGGCCATTCTTCCCTACGTCCACATACAGGAACTCGTAATTAGCCGACACCACCGCCAACATCACAATACTATTGAACCCCTTGTAATTATAATAGTATGACCCCAAGTTGGGTGGTGGGACGATGTGGACGTGTTTCCCATCAATTGCCCCTCTGCAGTTAGGAAAGTCCCACCGCTGGGCAAAGTGGGAGGCCACATGCCATTCCTGTGGCGTAGAAGGAAACTGTTGATGAAAACCAAAAAAAATTTGTATTTTTGCACATAAACATGGAAAGCAGATTAGACACAAACATTCTTGGCCAACATCCAGATAACATTTATTAAGGGGAATTTTACAACACCAAAGTATAAGGTACACCTATCATATTCCCCCTCCCCCCCCTCTCATCAGTCATTTCTAACATTATAGGGGGGGGGGGATCATGGACAGGTAACCCTCTCCACTTCATTGAGAGATGAATGCCTAAATAATAGGTATTACTTGGAACAGCCCCTCCTTAGTTACACTATTGGCAGCCCACTGGACAGGTAAGAAGTGTCATAATACAAAGATATAAATACACATTGTACACATTTGAGGACATTTGGAAATTCTACTATTACCTATCAAAATAATAATAGGATACAAAAACTTTAAACAGTAACATTTGAAAGTATACAAGCATGCCCTTGCACTACATGCTTTGGGTAATTCTTCCATAAATCTGAGCACAAAGGAGATGGGTATAGTGTGTATGGGTTTGGCAAAGTCAGCAGATAGATGATTGAGGATAGATAGAGAATTGGGATCAGCTGATTTAGCAGTTTGGGGTAAAGCACTACTATGGAGCTGATAAAATACATTGTTAAGTGACTACATGAGGTGAATATAGGGACAGGAGAGCATGCTGAGGAGGTAAGTGAAGGCAAATATGTGTGAAGGACTAAAAAAAACCCCATAAAATTCCAGCATGCATGAGGACAATCATGATAATTAGGGAATGAGGAAAGAAATACAATATATTAGCAAACATTCAATACAATAAAATGTGATATTAAAGGATAAAAAAATTACCATCTTATACTCCTTCTGCAGGACCTGTATGATGGCAGAACAGGTCTCTGGGATAATGATCCCCAGAGCCTGGGGGGAGATGCCTGTTGAGAACTTGAAGTTCTGCAGGCTTCTCCCTGTCGCCAAGTACCGCAGGGTAGCGACAAGCCTCTGCTCCGGAGTGATGGCTTGCAGGTATCCTGCCTGCTGATATAGGGGGTCAGCGAAGCCAACAAACAGTGAAATACTGGGTCTGTCATCCTGAGAAAGTTCCTGAAATCATCAGGATTATTCTCACGGATCTCACGGAGCAAAGGCATATGACAGAACTGGTCACGCTGAAGCAACCAATTCTTGGTCCATGAACTCCTCCCCACCCTGTTCATGGACTGCACTTGTGTCAAGGTCAGGACCCCAACACCAAGCCCCTGCACAGCACGAACTCTACGAGGAGTACGTATACGAAACATGGCTAGAAAACGGTCGGCTGCTCAGAACGAAGTAACAGAACGCACTGAAGAACAGCAAGGCCTGTGAAGAGCGACCTGAAAAACAGTAACGAGCGGACAAGATCGCACAGAAAACTCCGATATGAACTGACTGCATGCACTGAAGAGCAGATACAAACCCACAAGCACAAACTGAACTGCAGAAAACTATCTGAAAGCCACGAGTCTGAAAAAGCGCGAATCGTCTCTCACCAAACTTTTACTAACACGAGATTAGCAAAAGGAGCCTAAAGGGTGCCGCGCTTGGTTCTGAACTGGCCTTTTCTAGTCTCGTCGTATGTGGTGTACGTGATCGCGTTGTTGGCGATCGGAAATTCCAACAACTTTGTGCAATCGTGTGTACGCAAAACAAGTTTGAGCCAACATCCGTTGGAAAAAATCCTAGGATTTTGTTGTTGGAATGTCCGATCAATGTCCTACCGTGTGTACAGGGCATAAGAATTAACACTTACAACAAATATGGCACTTCTTAGGTTCTTTACAAAAGAATGGTTCCGATCTCACAGTGCGAACACAGTTCGAAAGCTGAGGTGAGTGAGACCAGGGTGAATGTGTAAATAAGTAAGGTCTGAACACACCCAAAGAGGGTGTGCAAGTATGCAATAAATGCACTAAAAATTGTGTTGTATACAATAAAACCATAAATATGTCTGCCATTACCCATATGATAACAAATACTGCTCAGAGCGATCCCTTCCTTGTGAGACAAAGTGGAGGAGTGAACTGCCAATCGGTCCCAGCTGAAGTAAGCGGGTCCCTGCCAACTTAATGCATTGATGCCTAGGCAGCGAATGTGAGAACCTTCCACCTAAAGGTACACTGTACCCCAGGGGATGCCCGACCACCTCCGCTGCGGCGTATGATGGAAAAGACAAAACAAACTCCCACCTCTTGGTGTCTGAATGAAGCCGCTCATGGGGCTTGTTTGAACATGACGCCAATGCGCTGAGGTCAAACCCCACCCCATTGTGTGATTGGGATGGGTGGAGGGAAGAGAGCTGACCAACAGCCCATATGCTGGCTGGCTAAAAGATAGTCTAAGGGAATATCCCTAAGAGATCAAATAGATCTCTATGGGGAGAAAAAAGATATCTGAGAATGGTTAACAAACAAACTAGAACTAAGAAAAAATAATATTAAGATAGAGACAGTTTGTTTCAGACCACCATTGCTGGAATTGAGCATAACTTGTGGGTTTCACTCTGTAAGTATTTTTTAGTGAGTGCCTGTTTCTGATAATTTCCTTTCATTAGAAGAATCTATTTATCAAGTGTTGCCTTATTTTTTTAGTAAACATGTGCATCTTACCCCTGATGATTGGCGTGTAAGTAAGGGTGCCTTACTAAAGTTTCTTTTAATTATGAATTCCATCAATATTACTCTTTCTTGTCTGCATCTGTATCATGTTATGAATTTTTGATTTGTAAATTTATTGATTTATCTATTTTTTTGTAAGAATTGTATTAATCATGTCCATCGATTTGTTTGCATTAAATTCATTATTATTATTACAAACTATATACTAATCTTTATTGATTATATCTGTATTATATTTTATTTTATTAAGCTCTAAAAATCATGGACTGCCCTCAGGGGTTAATGACATCAAATCAAATAAAAATCGACTTTATTCATTCATACATATTATTACTATCCACAATGACATGTTTCATCTAAAGTCCTATTTCTATTTCATATTTTTTTAAATGAATTAGGGGTGGAAGCATGCCATTGTTATATCATGGTTGTGATAGGTCACTCTTTCTAAATTTTTCCAAAAATGTATTATGTTTCAGCTTACCAATTCTTAGATGTGATGGCTGCATTCATTTTCTTTTTTAGGTTTATTACTTCTATTTTCATCTGGTGATCCAGGCAGCAAATCTGTTTTTGAAAAGCATAGGCTCTCCAACAGAATGTATCAGTTTACATGGATGAGGCAAACCACTTAATACTGGCAAGGGTAAGTGAAATGATCAGTTTTTATTTATTCATGCAAAACCTTTATTACAGCTAAACCAATAAAGAAAAACACTAGCGGAGCCCTACTCTAACGTTTTTTATTTTGTGTTTTATTTTGAGTATAGTGAAGCCAGGTTTGATTCCTTACCAGGTCTTTACTGCTATGACCCAGGAGCAGAATATATTTTTCCAGGTTGATTATCTATGTAAAAATGAGTACATATCTGTACATTTTACAAATGTCAATGTCTTTCTAGTGGACCAGGCATATACTGTATACCCACACATATAAAACAGAAAACAGAGCTCACTTGCTAAGTGAAGGTTATGTCCTTGCCTTATGAAAAGTAACTAATGATCATTTTTGTCAGAAGGCTGTAACTACAGTCCTCATTCTGTTTCCATTAATTTACTCCTTGGTTTCCATTAACTTTTTAACTAAGTTTTCACAATATATAGACAAGAATAGAAAGTTTTGACTGTTAAAAATATTCCTTCAACTTCAAAAGAATTCACATGCTTCTTTTCAGTAATCAGTTCATACAGCAAAATCAGTTAACATTGACATTTCAGTCTTGGAAACATCTGAAAATATTCCATTACACTAAAGATTATTTGCCAATGTATAGTTGAATGTAGATACATTTTAAAAAGAAAGAATAGCCTTTTAGCAATTCCACAGAAAATGAATATGCATGAATTCCAAGTATTCCATTTGGCATTCTAATTAAATATGTTGTACGTTATAAACTTATGTTTGCAGACTAAATGTCATTCTTCCTTTATTCTGTATTTTTGCAAATATGCTGGATTGAAAATTTTTAGAGAAATAATAAGCCAGCCTAAACTTAAATTTCACTTGCTTGCTTGGCACTTATAGCCTCTTCCTGATCAGGCCCATCTTCAGCTTTTAGGGCTGTAGCACTTTGAATGACAATTGCGTGGTCATTGTACTATTAACGTTTTATCATTTTTTTAAAACAGATAGCGCTTTCTTTTGGTGGTATTTGATCACCACAGTTTTTGTTTATTTTTTGCTAAACAAATAAAAAGACCAATTTTGAAAAAAAAAAACAAAACATTTTTTTTAGTTTCTGTTATAAAATTTTGCAAATCAGTTTTTTTTTTATACTTCACTGATGTGTGCTCATGAGGCTGCACTGATTGGCACTGGTAGGCTGCACTGAAGAGCACTGATAGGCAGCACTGATGAGATGGCACTGTTGGGCACTGATGAGGTGGCACTGATGAGGAGGCACTGATGGGCAGCATTGATGGGCAGCACTGATTAGCACTGGTGGGGCTGCACTGATTATTTGTGTACATGTCCCCTGTCAGGATTGCCAGTTACTGGTTCTCCTCTCCTTACACGTTGACAGCCCGTGAGGAATATACTGCTGATAACCAGTAAGTCTATTTACACTGTGATCAGTTGTGATTGGACACAGCTGATCATGTGGTAAAGGACAGCTGTGATTGTCCCTTTACCACGATCTAAGATCATCCACTGAGCTCAGCTAAGTCTGCCTGAGCTGCTGAGTACCATTAAGAAGATCTTAAACTGTATTTAGCTGGCACAGCTCTGTATGATCCAGCAGCTCTACTTCTCTGGCTGCTTCCTAGATGAACTCAGAAAGGCTTACCAGACTGATATGCGTAACCCTCATCTAATGCAGTGAGTGCATAATTGTTTGAAGAGGCAGAAAGTGGTACAGCAAAGAATCACCTCACCCTTGGGGGGCATCATATTGGTTGAGTGTGGAGTCCCCTGCCGGAGTAATGAGGTCCCCAGCTAGCTGGACTTTCTCTTAGTCAGAAAAGATGTAGTAATTCCAGTGGAACCAGATGTTTTTGTAGGTCTTCCATGTGATTTATATCCTCTATTTTGCAAAACCAGAGGACTATGGAAGGGGGTCGGGGTCCTTCCAATTCAATGGGATGCAGACCTTTGCTGGAGGTGATGGAATATTATATGATAAATATATAGGATTTCTTATATGTCTTGAGAGGTATTAATGAGTGGTGCAGGAGGAAGAATGCCAGGCAATCAGGAACACTAAAGTCTGTAAATTTCTGAGTTATCAGTCTGACCTCCTTCCAAAATGGCTGTAATAATGGGCAAGACCAAAAAATGTGCAAAACCATACTTGCAGCCTTTTTACACATCCAGCACAAATCTTTGGAATTGGGAAATCATTTGTGTAATTTTGCAGGGGTTCTATACCACCTTGTAAGAATCTTAAAGTTGGCTTCTTGGATTCATGTACAAATGGAGGATTTCTGAACTAGATGTATAATCTGTTGTGGGGAGAGAGTGGAAAGGAGGTCAGTAGTCCTCTCCAGGTTGAGAGAAGGGAGTATATCATACACAAGGTAAAAGTGGTTGAAGCGGTTCTTGTGAGTCACATAGTAATTTGAATTGGCTTAGAGGCCTCCGAAAGGCCAATGGGGCAGGAAGCTTAAAGAGAAAGTGGTGGAGCTGTGAGGCACTCCAAAAGTCCAATTAGAAGGAGAATGAGTCTGGGCTTCCAAGGAAGTCCATTGGTTGTTGGACATAAAATGGGAGGCCGCAAAAAAATTCTGGACCTGTAGGTCCCTGAAGAGGTCTTTGTACCTGGGGAAAAACAATGAATCTAAAATTGGATACAGAGGGGGCAGGGCCAGAGTTTGTATTTCTCAAGTGCCCTGGCACAGCAAGAGATTGTGGGGCTGAGAAGAGGATTGAATTTCAAGGATGCTGGGATGTGAGCGAAACACCAAGGTAGGCGGCTCAAAAGGAAGCTAGTTGTGGATCGTTCCAGAGATACCCATTCCTACAGTTCTTCGTGTTGGTGCCAATCCACTAATCCTGTAAGGTGTGCTGCCGCTTGGTACTTGTAGATGTCAGGGAATGCCAGGCCGCCATACCTTTTAGGGAGGGCCAACGTACTTGATTTAAGTCTGGAATGTTTATGGGCCCACATGTATTTATAATAAAGGAATTCACTGATTTATGGAAGGAGGGAGGGATGTGGATCGGGGTGGTCATGAATGAGTATTGTTGCAACTAATGGGAGCAGCCTGTGTATTTGCATGAAGTAAAAAGATGCATGGGATCAACTGCCTGACTTACCTTAGCATATACTGGAGGTGTGAAGAGTGGATCCAGCTAGTCCCAGCAAGGGGATCTCTGGGAAGACGGATCGTAGCAGGCAGAATTACGCAGGACCTGGAGACCTTTTTGAGATTAAAGGTATTTTTTGACCTTATGGTCATGTTTTAAGGTGAGGGGCTATTTTACTCACTGGTGGCTGGTGGTGAATATTCATATTTTTTTGGCTATAAGAGAGGAAAAGAGTCTACCGAAGGAGGTCTTTTTTACATATTGTGGGATCATTCAAGAATTTTTTTGGACTTTGTTTTTCATTTTTCTTTTAAATATCGCACTAAATGTGGACACTATATATTTGTGCAATATAAATAATTTTTTGGGGGCTAAAATTTTATATTATATGTATGTTTGTAAATTTGCTGTAGGGATTAATTGTATCTGAAGATCGTGTATAAGATAGGAGCACTTATTATTTTATAATTTTACATATATTTTTTATAATTTTTGACACACAATTGATACACATTTAGTGTGGAACAAGCGCACCATTTATTTATATATTTAATATTGGGTCACACTGTTTGAATTCACTCATTAATGGTTGCGGCTGTTCACTGGGAGAATAAGGGCAACTAATTACATAGTAGCGCATAAGTACTTTTACACATAATTGTGCTGTCACCAACCTTCCTAGGATCTCCTGGGAGCAGGGACATAGGTATAGTAGACATTGCCACATTTTTGCGCATGGTGGCAGGAGAGCTCCAAATCACTATGGTTAATGCAGAGTGTGATAGACTCACCCGGGACAGAGGCTTTTGGAGGGGACTGAATGCTAGCCTCTTGCCTACCAACTATGGGCCCTGGCATTTGAGGGAGCTACAAGCATTTAGGAAGATATTCTGTTATGTAATGCAAAAGGACATTATTATGGAGGCCATGATGGTCTCTGCCAGCTTGGGACTCAGTGGACAGATGTATGTGAAAGGAATGCTGATTAATGAGATCTGGAATGCTCTGGTCTTTTACCCAATAGTTTATTGTCTCATTTTGTTATGTAATCTTTGCTGGGTTGTTTGGGGTGTGGCTGTATTCCAATGTTCTATTGTGTCTGTCTGCCTTGGATATTATGGGATGTGTATGTAGATTAGCTGTGAGATTGGAGGAGGCGAATTACTCCAACAGCTCTCACTGCTGATTGGACAGTCTACCTCGCCCAGAATGCAAAGGGGGGGTTGTCCAGAGTATTACCTGTGTACCTGTGTTTTCAATGAAGTGTCTATATTCAGCAACCGAATAAGTATTGTCTTGCTGTGTTTGTTGTTAGCGGTTGGAATATCTGATACCTATATTCAGACTGGGAGGAAGTGGTATATGACAAAAGCACTCAAGGGGAGTGTCTGACATTTTGTTACACAGAGATGACCAGAGGTTCTGATAGAAGAGTGACTCTAAGCCATGGAGGGCTGCGATACTAGTGATCTCCACAGTGTGGGCTCCGCTCTCCATAACCCGTGACTTAAAGCAGAGCTCTACCCAAAAGGGAAAGCTCCGCTTGTTTGCACCCTCTCCTCACTTCACTGCCACATTTCGCACTTTTTGAGGGGGGGAAGCGGTACTTGGTTTTGACAGCTACCCACTCCCACTTCCTGGTAAGATCACCGCAAGGCGATCTGTGTCATGTCCAGCCCCCCTCCTTCCCCTGCTACCTTCTGGGACCTGTGTGTGTCCCTGAAGACGACAGGACCATTCAGAAAGTGCAGCACGACTTGTGCATGTGCAGTAGAAAACCGACTGTGAAGCCTGAAGGCTTCACTGGCGATTCCCCTTACTTGCAATGCTGGCACCTGCCCCCAAAGCCAATGGACGAATCTGCTTGGGGTGCCGACATTGCGGGATCCTTGGACAGATAAGTGTCCCTATATTAAAGGTTAGCAGCTACAGTATTTGTAGCTGCAGACTTTTATTTTTATTTTTTTACAGGCTGGAACTCTGCTTTAAAGTACAACTATAGGCATTTTTTTTTTCATTTTGGATAGAGAAGGGGAGGGTTATAACCCCTATTAGATTTGTTTTCATCATCTGTGTCCCATTGCAGAGATTTCCCTTCAATTCCTGTCCCATAGCCAAACAGGAAGTGAGAGGAAATCCCTGCAAATTAAGGGAATTCCTTGGGGACCCCCAGGCCATCAGAACTAGTGTCCCCATTGGAAGATTTACCCTCTATTACTTTTCTGGGGACAACCCTTAATTTGGGATTTTCTTTTACTTTCTCTTTCAATGATTATGGCAAACAGAACAAATATTTTCACTTGATCTATATAGATAGTAAAGTTTTATTTGAAGATAGCACTGGTATACATTTAGGTTTTATATCTTATAATGATATATGTTTTACAGACACAATTCATCTCCATCTCCTGAGGAAGCAGTTCCCTCACAAAGTCCCATTTTTTGCTTTTTATGTTTTGATACATTGAGATTTCAGTGAAGTTGTCATTGTAATCATCAATCACATCAATCACCTTTAAGGGAATTTTCACTTAGCTTAATGAATGTGGTAAAATTACACGTTGCAAAGAATGCCCAACCACATGCAAGGAAAATAAGGAAAAAAATATTAGTTTTGCTTGCACATGATTTGATGATGGAAGGCAGAAGTGCTTCATCGCATTCACTAAGCAAGGGGAAAATTCCCTTGCAGCCTATTTGCCCTAAATAGATTAACTCCTGGTTAGTCTTGTGGGTAATCTGATTAATATAAATAATTATCTAATATTTATCCTTTTCGTTGTAACACAGGACAGGAAAAAGTAAAGTGCCCTTCAGTATATACATTAGTAGTAATAGTCATTTGAGTTTTACATTTTCACCTTTGACTGGTGCTGCCATTCTGTGCTGTCTGTAGAGAGAGATCTTTGAAAAAGGTAGCAAGGCACAAACTTTACATCCACAATTTTCATTTAATCGTAAGCTAAAAACAAACCCTTTTGCAATCTAGGTACCCAACCCTTGAAATCACACTAAAATAGATGAACAATTCTGCTCAAGTAAAATCTTTTCTTAACAACATTGGACATTTCACCTTAAAACTCTTGTATAGATTTGGCTGACTAACTAGCAGAGACCCCCCTTAAGATCCTTTAGTCCGGCTAGTAGTAATTATGGAGTAGTTATAATCAGCGTAAAAACTATTTCCTTTATCTAGATTGTTAGCTATTAAATATGAGCTTAGCCTTAATAGACCCTTTCTTAAAAATGCTGCAGGTATAAAGAGAAGGCACCCAGTAGTGTTTACTGCAGCAGATTATAATACCTTGTGAATCCCCAAATGTTCTGATAGGCCAGCATAAATGTACAGGTGGCAGAAGAGGCAAACTTTTTGTTGGCACTATCCCAGAAAGGGAAATAAATATATAGTTAAATCTGAACTCCAGGAATGATATATATATATATATATATATATATATATATATATATATATATATATATATATATATATATATATATTATATTATTCCAGCTTGGCACAATGTAGGTATCTCATACTTGATGGGCCACTGGGGAAGCTGGCAATCCCTGTAGTAGTTGGTGCTACTGAAGTGATAGCTGGTATGGTCTGGATCCTGCTGGTGTTCTGTGCTAGTGGTTTCTCTTCTGCACCCTGGCCACTGGGAGTCACTTCCTTAGCAATGCCACCATTCATGAAATGCCTTGTATTTTTTCAGTGATTACAAGGCATTATCTGACTGCACAAGGTGGAGAGGAGGAGCATTTTTGAAAAACATTCAAGATGTTTTATGAACAGCACTGGGAGGGTAAGCCAATTGCTCAGGACCTGGAAGATCGCAGTTATCACCATAGTAGTATCAACTCAGGGCCCATCAGCTGTGAGATAGGCATACTTATATTGTGCCAAGCTAGACCAATTTAGGTATGCAATCACAGATCCTTCTCAGAGTTTAACTTTAAGATTGTAAAAAAAAGAAATATAAAAAAAAATGTTATAGAAAAATTATAAACAAACTCCACATTTAATAATTTTAAATACATCACATACAGCCTGAACATTCTTTATTCTTCTTTGTGTCTTAAAGATTTCAGTGACGTTCCCCTCTCCAGTAGGGGCTGCTAATTTGTTTACCCACAAATTCAGTTTTTAGATAACTATCTAACTATAACTATCTAACTATATAACTAACTAACTATAACTATCTAATATAACTATTTGTGATCCCCAATTTCTTCAATAGTGCACTTTTTGTCCATCCAAAATATTTCAATGACACATTCAAGTGAATAAATCATATTTTTGTATAAAATGCATACTTACAGACAGGTTTTTCAGTTTAAGAGTAAAATAATCAGACTTCAGATGGAAAAACTACTCTACATTGTAATTGGCATAAAATGGGTTTCCATGGCAATGGGAATGCAGCCGACATCCTCTTCAATTTGTTGCATATGCCCTGTGGCCCTATAGGCTATAATTGGTTCCTGTTTAGCCTGTCTCTTACCTGGGGAATGTGAATGTTGGTAACTTGCTTACAGCTGTTTAGGTATATTGACACAGTTGGCCTCCAAGAGATGGAGAGAGGAAACGAAAAAGTTTAGGAGGGATGAAAAAAAAAATATAAATTAGGTATTTAATATAGCTGATCTATGCATAGCCATTAAAGCTGAGAAAATTGAGTTGTTTTAAGCAAACGATCTTAATAAAATAAAAAAAAAGGATTTAAATGGAGAGGAAAGGCATGAAGAAAACAGGACAGTTTGGAGGGGGCTGGTATTTATGCTGAAAAATAACAACAATGGGAATAACAGCAATTTATAATAAGAGACAGAGAAAAGGATGACAATGCATCTAAGTAGTCACATTATTATTATTATTACCTGTAAAAGTTAAACATGAGATATTAAAATCTGAATAGCTCTTTAAAAGAAATGGTAAGGAGGGTAGTAAACAGACAGAAAAGAGTTCAGGGATATCAATAAAACACGAAACAGGAAATAACAAAGTAGGTAAGAGTGAAGAAAACAAACAGTGGTAACATGGAAACTGGAAAATATATGGATGATAAAATTATACCTCAACTCTAGCATTGCTAAAGTTCAGAAGTTCCTGCAATAATGTGTAAGTGTGCATACTGTATCTGTACATTAGCAGGCCTAGCTCTTATCCCCACTTCATCAGCCGTCACCCTCTCCATGACTTGCCTTCATAACTTCTTCTACAGCATCTTCTCTTTTTGACTACTGGGCAGCCATTGATGATGTTTCTCTTATACATACGCACTTGAGTTATATCATCCCATCATATGATTTAACTCTCAGTGTCTGGGAATGGGCTTGGAGTTTACACAGCACTGCATTAGAACCACTGGCAGTGTGCACACAAGAAACATTACTAGGGAAAATGGGACATTTTTTTTTACCATAAGTGATTTTCGAAGTCCTTTCTGCCAACACGTTTCTAAACTTTCAGTTTAAATCAGCTACTGCAGCTATTCCAAAGGTTTTTAAAGTATAACAGTTTGTTTTCTTTAGAAATCAGCCATAGCCTGTATAGAAAAGCCTGCCCATAACCAGAATGCTGCAGAGAAAAACTCTTCCTCCTTGTGTGATTTCTCTGCAGAGGCATGACACACCCCTAGCTGAGTGAAATATATAGTTCTCCAATCAACAGGGAGCATGAGCTTTACTGATTGGTAACTCAGCTCTGACTCCATCATGGAAGAAAGCATGTTGTAATCTTTTTTCAGAGAAAACATTGTTTCAACAACAAACAGAAAAGGTCTTTCTCTGCAGCAGGGGGCAGGCTTTTTAATAGGCTGTAAATACTTTCTAAACAAAACAATCTGTAATGCCCTGTACACATGGTAGAATTTTCCGAGGGAGAAAGTGCGATCGGATTGTGTTGTCGGAAATTCCAATCGTGTGTGGGCTCCATCGGACTTTTTCCATCGGAATTTCCGACACACAAAGTTTGAGAGTAGGCTATAACATTTTCCAAAAACAAAATCCAATCCTTTAAATTCTGATCGTGTGTAGACAAATCCGACGCACAAAGTGCAGGGCATGCTCAGAATAAATTAAGAGACGAAAGCTATTGGCGATCGTGTGTATGCAAGACAAGTTTGAGCCAACATCCTTTGGAAAAAATCCGATGGATTTTGTTGTTGGAATGTCCGTTCAATGTCCGATCGTGTGTACAGGGCATAAGACTGTACATGTGTTTTGTTTTGATGCACCTAAAATGTATGTATGCTGATTTAAACTGAGTGTCCATTTAGAGGTTTTGTTCTGCTTTAAGAATAATGATTCTTTCCAAAAGAACTACTTACACAAGAGTAATACATTTAGCATGTCCAAATTGTTGATAGCCCTAATACATTTTGAATTTATATTTATACAATACATTTATTTGCAAATTGACAGTGACTAGATTTCATTTAAGAGATAGAGTCCAATAGGATAAAAAATCACCAGCAATCAGCTTACTAAACATAAAAATATATCTACTATTTTTTATATTTATTTTTTTTCTCATTTCCATTTACCTACTTTTCTCTTTTCCCTATGTTTGGTCTATATATTCACTGTTTGTTCTCTTCCTTTTTCTCTACAATGTATTATCACCTTGGTATTACACTGTATAATGTGTTCCCCTGCATGTGATTTGTAAAACAGGCTGGCTGCCATTTACCATCTGTCCACTAGGTATTGCAGTGTAGGTCTTATAGACCATCCTGCTTGTTCGCAAAGGCTCCACCCGCATTTGGCTGGGTGGCGACGGTATATCTGTTGTCCGCCTAAGCCGCATGCGTGGGGAGGAGCTCCTCTATGTCCCTATGTCCCCACTGTTGGCTTGCCAGACAGATGGGGACTTCCCACATACCAGTGACATGGCGACGTGTGACGTCATCACACCCTTAATGGACATAGATACATCACGTGCCTCCGGGTCTGGGAGACGCTCTGAGGCCCGCACTCAGCTGTTCCACATACAGCTGATCAGGGGGGCAAGTCCACAAATCTTAGAGTCAAACTGATTGGTTAAACCCATATCAGATCTGCTACTTAAGATGCAGACACTCAGTGGGCATTTGTCAGTCGATGGACAGCCGTCCAGAGCTCTGCATCTAAGATGTGTATAGCTAAAGGTAAATATATTATCTACACAGGTTAACCAGGGATACGTATTTCTCCACTTTTATGCTACAATTTCTTATATTCCTCTATGCTCTATGTAGGACCAATTTAATTTGTCCTCTCTTTATGATCTCTTAAACAGTATATCTTGAATGCTAGACTCCAATCAGGCATCTCTTGTGGATGCGCTGCAGTGATTGGTCTTGGATCCATGACTGCCCATCCTATATCTTTGTGGACCTCTCAGTCAGCTTGTTCTTCCCTGGTTACTGTTTTTATCTTGTTATGAATTGTCGCAAATCCCAAATATGTAAGTATCATAAGCCTTGATATAGAGCACCGTGTAAAGTGTAATCACTGGCACTTTCCTATATTATTACATAAATGATGTCACTACCTCTACTATTATATGACCAAATTTATATTACAGATAAGGATCAAATCACCCAATTGTAAATTCCCTGATGAAGGAATATTATATATCAATGTGAATTTCCGAAACATGTCGAGATGTATGCTGTAAATCTATCAGTCTGACCTCAACTTGATTTAGGCAGTGGATTGTGAGCCTTGGGTTGATATAATTACCTTATATGCGACTGATCTATTGATGTATTTTAAATTGAATTTTGTATTCATATATTTCTATTACTATTTGTAATACAATTAATAAAGTTGGCACATATGTGCATTTTTGTATATATTGCTTCTCTTTATATTTTTCTGCCTCAAAAGTCCTACAGGGCGACCCTTTATGCACTGGTTGCATACTTCCACCCATTCCATATATCTACTATTCTAGTCTAGCCGATGTTAATGGTGATTTATAAGGTATTTTAAACAAACTTTTAACGGATGACTTAAAAAAAGCAGAAGTGAACTGAATGAAACAGTACAATTTAAATAAAGAAGAAAAAATAGGCATAGAAAATCTTGAAAGTGTCAAAATCTATTGTAATAAAACAAACAACAAAGAAGGCAGATGCTTATAATATTAAGTATTGTTACCTGTTTTCTATATTTGAGATTTAATATCTCTCAGATAGATAGACTACTAGTTGTTTTCCCAAATGATTTGAAAATAAGAGAAGATTTGAGGATAAACAGTTGTTTCTGCCACTTATTTTTATAGTCAATTATAGAATCATACCTGGATCTGGATGAGGGATGGGCTGGCAGCCAGTTGGGTTAGATTGAGTAATATGAACAATGATAAAGTCCTCTCTCATCTACAATGTAAAATGCCTATCAAACCTGTACTGTTTGTGTCAATGTTCACTGTTACTTTTTGGATCAGGAAAAGGAGAAAGCCTACACAATTCTAATGCGGTGTTTGGAGTCTGGTATATATTGTAAAATTTTGAACTTATTTGTGGGGATGTTGTATGTGGCTTGACCTAACAAAGTACTACTGTTTAATTATTTATTTTATACTAAAACTGGTTCTAAACCCTTAAATACAGCCAGTGAAGTGACTGACCTCAGGTGATATACAGAGATTAAACATAAGTTGTACCTGTTTATCTGCTGTCTTCTCTTCTCTACATCCATTACAAGTGTTGAGTTTATAAAGCTTGTCTGAGAGTTCAAAAAAAGGGGGAAGAGAACTGAGAGCTCAGTGAAGAGAGCTCTGAGAACTGATTGGAGGGAAGGAACATACCCTCCTCCACACAGCTCCCAAGAACAGAGCTAAGGATGTCAATCTGCCGGGGGTCCCTTCCCTGTCACCGTTTTTCTCTTGGTGTCAGGAAACCTTGTAAGAAGGCACTCATGCTGATAGCAGAGGAACAGGGCGTCAAACAGAAATGACACGTAGGGGTTGATTTACTAAAGGAAAATAGACCGAGTACTTTGCAAAATGCAGTTGCACTCTGCATAGGCAGTTGCTCCAGAACTTAATAAATTAGCAGAAGCTCTGCTGGCTTACATCATCCAATTATGTGCAAGCAAAAATGCTGTTTTTTCCTTGCATGTGATTGGGTATTCTTTGAAAAGTGAATTTTTACCTCATTTGCTAAGCTCTGGAGCAACTGCACTTGCAAAATGCACAGTCTATTTGCTTTTAGTAAATCAACCCCTTAGTGCTCTCAGTTGAGACAAGGATATGTTTTCTTCATATCTAATTTCTTTGGTTTACAATGAGGTTTACTTGAATTGAGACACCATTACCTGGCATATTAGACAGATTTTGAGTTTATGTTTTAAGACATGTACAGTACTGTGCCAAAGTCTGGACAGGTGTGACATTGTTTTCTAAATTATGAATGCTTTCAGAAATAGATATGTTAGTTTATTTCTTTCAATTAACAAAATGGAAAGTAAATGGACAGAGGACAAACCCAAATCAAATCAATATTTGGTGTGGCCACCCTTTGCCTTCAAAACAGCATCAATTCTTCAATACTTCTAGATACACTTGCACACAGTTTTTAAAGGAACTCGGCAAGAAGGTTGTTCCAAACATCTTAGAGAACTAATCAGAGATCTTCTGTGGATGTAGGCTGCCTCAAATCCTTCTGTCTCTTTGTGTAATCCCAGACAGATTGGTGATGTTGAGATCAGGGTTCTGTGGGATTAAACCAACACTTCCATGACTCTCTGGTGTTCTTTACACTGAAAATAGATATTAATGACATTGGCTGCATGTTTGGGGTCCTTGTCTTGCTGCAGAATAAATTTGGGGCCAATCGCATGCCTCTGTGATAGTATGGAATGATGGATAAGTATAAGCCTGTATTTATCAGCATTGATGACATCATTGATCCTCTCCAACTCCATTTGCAGAAATGCAGCCCAAGAAACCTCCACTATGCTTCACTGTTGCCTGCAGACACTCATTATTGTACTGTTTTCTAGCTTTTCACAAACAAACTGCCTTTTGAAACAGCCAGATATTTGAAATTTTGACACATCACCCTAGAGCACCTACTGCCATTTTTCTGCACCTCGGTTATGTTTTCACTAGGGATGAGCCGAACACCCCCCTGTTCCATTCGCACCAGAACATGCGAACAGGCAAAAAATGTGTTCGAACACGCAAACACCGTTAAAGTCTATGGGACATGAACATGAATAATCAAAAGTGCTAATTTTAAAGGCTTATATGCAAGTTATTGTCATAAAAAGTGTTTGAGGACCTGGGTCCTGCCCCAGGGGACATAGATCAATGCAAAAAAAAAGTTTCAAAAATTGCCTTTTTTTCAGGAGCAGTGATTTTAACCACTGACCAATTTTCAGCTTTTGGTGCTCTCACATTTTGAATGACAATTACTCAGTCATGCAACACTGTATCTATATGAAATTTTTGTCCTTTTTTTCACACAAATGGGCTTTCTTTTGGTGGTATTTAATCACCGCTGGGTTCTATATTTTTTGCGCTATAAAAGAAAAAAGTGCACCCGGTGACCCCGCCCCCCTCTGACGCACGGGACATGATGGGACTTCCCTGTGGCATCACCCGTAATGTCACAGGGAAGTCCCGTCAGACGAGGAGACGCCGTCACACAGTGGGAGCCTCCCTCCATGCCAGCATGGGTGCGGAGCGGCCTGGAGAAGAAAATGAAGAAGAGAAGAGAAGAAAAGAAGAAGAGAAGAAGATGAAGAAGATGAAGAGAAGAGCGGGAGCCTCCCCCCATGCCATGGGTGCGGAGCGGCCCAAGGAGAAGAAGATAGAAGATGCAGCGGAGGAGATGCTTGATGAGAACGCTGGAGGAAGAACCAGAAGAGCCAGAAGAACCAGAAGAAGAAGATGAAGGAAGATAGAAGAAAGAAGAAGCATTTAAATAAAGGAATGGTCAAAAACTGTCTCTTGTCATTTTTAACATTTTTGACAGTTTTTTAGTGAAATGGTAGGGGTAAGTACCCCTTTACCATTTCACACAGGGGGGAGGGCCGGGATCTGGGGGTCCCCTTGTTAAAGGGGGCTTCCAGATTCCGATAATCCCCCCACCCGCAGACCCCCACAACCACCGGCCAGGGTTGTGGGGATGAGGCCCTTGTTCTCATCAACATGGGGACAAGGTGTTTTGGGGGGCTACCCCAAAGCACCCTCCCAATGTTGAGGGCATGTGGCCTGGTACGGTTCAGGAGGGGGGGCGCACTCTCATCCCCCCCTCTTTTCCTGCGGCCTGCCAGGTTGCGTGCTCGGGTCTGGTATGGATTTTTGGGGGGACCCCACGCCGTTTTTTTTTTTTTTGTCGTGGGGTTCCCCTTAAAATCCGTACCAGACCTGAAGGATCTGGTATGGAATTTAGGGGGACCCCATGTCATTTTTTTTTAAATTTTGGTTCAGGTTTCCCCTGTGGGGAATTCCCATGCCGTTTTTATTAATGAACTTCTATGTGTATTGTCGGACCAGCAATACAATAGCCGCGAGTAGTTTTAAATGGGTTTTTTCCTTTGAAATGTCATTTTGCTGTCAGATTGTTCTAAACACGGGAAACATGCGCCCCTTTAAAGGCATACTATAGACACCCCCCAGCTACGAAATTTAAAGGGATATTACACTTTTATTGTTTGACTTTAAGCATTATGAAAATCACTGCTCCTGAAAAAACGGCAGTTTTTAAAACTTTTTTTTGCATTGATCCATGTCCCCTGGGGCAGGACCCAGGTCCCCAAACACTTTTTATGACAATAACTTGCATATAAGCCTTTAAAATTAGCACTTTTGATTATTCATGTTCCTGTCCCATAGACTTTAACGGTGTTCGCGTGTTCGAACAAACTTTTTTCCTGTTCGCATGTTCTGGTGCGAACCGAACAGGGGGGTGTTCGGCTCATCCCTAATTCCAAGGTATTTAGAAAGATACATGGTGAGTTGTCATTTTTTCCCACAATCCTTTGCAAAATCAAGTTTTTTTTTTTTCGTTTTTTTTTCACAAAATTGTCATATTAGCAGGTTATTTCTCACACACCGCATATGCATACCACAAATTACACCCCAAAACACATTCTGTTATTACTTCCGAGTATGGCGATACCACATGTGTGAGACTTTTACACAGCATGGCCACATACAGAGGCCCAACATGCAGGGGAGCACCTTCAGGCATTCTGGAGCACCCAGGCCAATTCTGACATTTCTCTCCTACATGTAAAAATCATCATTTATTTGCTAGAAAATTACATAGAACCCCAAAACATTATATATGTTTTTTTAGCAATACCCTAGAGAATACAATAGCGGTCATTGCAACTTTTTATATCGCACGGTATTTGCGCAGCAATTTTTCGAACACGTTTTTTTGGAAAAAAAACAGTTTTGTGCTTTAAAAAACCCAAAACAGTAAGGTTAGCCCAATGTTTTTACATAATATGAAAGATGAAGTTACGCTGAGTAAATAAATACCTAACATGTCACCTTTCAAAATTGCACATGCTTGTGGAATGGCGCCAAATTTCGATACTTAAAAATCTCCATAGGCGACGCTTTAAAATTTTTTACTGGTTACAAATTTTGAGTTACAGAGGAGGTCTAGGGCCAAAATTATTTCTCTCGCTCTACCGATCGCAGCGATACCTCACATGTGTGGTTTGAACACCGTTTTCATATGTGGGCGGGATTTACGTATGCATTCGCTTCTGCATGCGAGCACACGGACAGGGTCGCTTTAATTTTTTTTTTTTATTTATTGTTCATTTTACTTTATTTATTTTAGTTTGACACTTTTTTCCCCCAAAATATTTTTTGATTACTTTTATTCCTATTACAAGGAATATAAACATCCCTTGTAATAGGAATATGGCATGACAGGTCCTCTTTACAGTGAGATATGGGATCAATAAGACCCCACATCTCACCTCTAGGCTGTGCCTGAAAAAAAAAAAAGATCCTGGCTTCTATCGTAGCGGTGAGTCGCTAGAAGCACCGGAGGGCGGCGGGAGGGGGGGTCCCCTTTACCTCCCGTAAGAACGATCAAGCAGTGTAACAGCCGCTATGATCCTTCTTATGGTGTAGGGAATCGCCGGCTGAAAAAGCTGATAAGCTGATAACTGAATTATGCCTGTAGCTGCACCCATCATTCAGATATCCCCGCACAAAGTCAAGGACGTCGTATGACGGCAGGCGGGAAGTGGTTAAAACGCTTTTTTTTTTTTAACACAAAGTTGTCCATTTATACAATATTTCACACACATGTACATACCAAAAATGACACCCCAAAATATATTCTTCTACTCCTCCTGAGTACGGAGATACCACATATGTGAGACTTCCACAGCCTGGCCACATACAGAGGCAGAGTATGGCTTAGCATGGCCGAGCATGGCTGAGCATGGCTGAGCATGGCGGAGTATGGCGAGTATGGCTGAGCATGGCCGAGTATGGCTGAGCATGGCCAAGTATGGCCGAGTATGGCTGAGCATGGCCGAGTATGGCCGAGTATAGCTGAGCATGGCCGAGCATGGCCGAGTATGGCCGAGTATGGCTGAGCATGGCCGAGTATGGCTGAGCATGGCTGGGTATTGCAAAGTATCGCAGAGTATGCCTGGGTATGGCAGAGTATGGCTGGATATCACCGAGTATTGCAGAGTATGGCTGGGTATTGCGGGGTATTGCAGAGTATGGCTGGGTATGGCAGAGTATTGCGGGTTATGGCAGAGTATTGCAGATTTTTGCGGGGTATTGCAGAGTATGGCTGAGTATGGCTGGGCATGGCTGGTTATGGCAGAGTATGGCAGAGTATGGCAGAGTATGGCTGGGTATCACCGAGTATTGCAGAGTATGACTGGGTATTGCAGAGTATTGCGGGGTATTTCGAGGTATTGCAGGGTATGGCAGAGTATTGCGGGGTATTTCTGGGTATTGCAGGGTATGGCAAAGTATTGCGGGGTATTGCAGAGTATTGTGGGGTATTTCAGGGTATTGCGGGGTATTTTGGGGTATTGCAGGCTATGGCAGAGTATTGCGGGGTATTGCAGAGTATTGTGGGGTATTGCATGGTATGGCAGAGTATTGCGGGGTATTTCTGGGTATTGCAGGGTATGGAAAAGTATTGCGGGGTATTGCAGAATATTGCGGGGTATTGCAGAGTATTGCAGGGTATTGCAGGGTATTGCGGGGTATTTCGGGGTATTACAGGGTATGGCAGAGTATTGCGGGGTATTGCAGAGTATTGCGGGGTATTGCGGGGTATTGCGGGGTATGACAGAGTATTGCACAGCATTGCAGGGTATTGCAGAGTATTGTGGCGGTATTGCAGAGTATTGTGGGGGTATTGCAGAGTATTGTGGGGTATTGCAGAGTATTGCACAGCATTGCAGGGCATTGCAGAGTAGTGAGGGATGGCTGAGCATGGATGGAAGGATGGCTGGATGTCACTGTGCAGCGCTGTGGGCACTACAGATGCAGCCCACAGCGCTGCTACCATCCATCCATCCCCCTCTCCGCTCACAGTGTACTGATCGGTACACAGGAGGGGAGGAGAGGAACCGGCGTCATGAGATGACGCCGGTTTGTTTACATGTGATCGCTCCGTCATTTGACAGAGCGATCGCATGGTAAATGTCCACGATTAGCGGCCATTTACCGAGATCTGTGATGCCCCGGGTCCTCTGGACCCGGCGGTCACGGATGCTCTCGAGTGGAGGCGCGCGAGACCAGAATTCTGGGAGGACGTCCCTGGACGCCCTCCCAGAGTTAAGCAACCGCCCTGTAGGCTTCATTTGGCTATGGGCCGGTTGTTAAGTGGTTAATAATGCTTAAAGTGAACAATAAAAGTGTAATATTCCTTTAAATTTCGTACCTGGGGGGTGTCTATAGTATGCCTGTAAAGGGGCGCATGTTTCCCGTGTTTAGAACAGCCTGACAGCAAAATGACATTTCAAAGGAAAAAAGTGCATTTAAAACTACTCGCGGCTTTTCTCTCCTACATGTAAAAATCATCATTTATTTGCTAGAAAATTACATAGAACCCCAAAACATTATATATGTTTTTTTAGCAATACCCTAGAGAATACAATAGCGGTCATTGCAACTTTTTATATCGCACGGTATTTGCGCAGCAATTTTTCGAACACGTTTTTTTGGAAAAAAAACAGTTTTGTGCTTTAAAAAACCCAAAACAGTAAGGTTAGCCCAATGTTTTTACATAATATGAAAGATGAAGTTACGCTGAGTAAATAAATACCTAACATGTCACCTTTCAAAATTGCACATGCTTGTGGAATGGCGCCAAATTTCGATACTTAAAAATCTCCATAGGCGACGCTTTAAAATTTTTTACTGGTTACAAATTTTGAGTTACAGAGGAGGTCTAGGGCCAAAATTATTTCTCTCGCTCTACCGATCGCAGCGATACCTCACATGTGTGGTTTGAACACCGTTTTCATATGTGGGCGGGATTTACGTATGCATTCGCTTCTGCATGCGAGCACACGGACAGGGTCGCTTTAATTTTTTTTTTTTATTTATTGTTCATTTTACTTTATTTATTTTAGTTTGACACTTTTTTCCCCCAAAATATTTTTTGATTACTTTTATTCCTATTACAAGGAATATAAACATCCCTTGTAATAGGAATATGGCATGACAGGTCCTCTTTACAGTGAGATATGGGATCAATAAGACCCCACATCTCACCTCTAGGCTGTGCCTGAAAAAAAAAAAAGATCCTGGCTTCTATCGTAGCGGTGAGTCGCTAGAAGCACCGGAGGGCGGCGGGAGGGGGGGTCCCCTTTACCTCCCGTAAGAACGATCAAGCAGTGTAACAGCCGCTATGATCCTTCTTATGGTGTAGGGAATCGCCGGCTGAAAAAGCTGATAAGCTGATAACTGAATTATGCCTGTAGCTGCACCCATCATTCAGATATCCCCGCACAAAGTCAAGGACGTCGTATGACGGCAGGCGGGAAGTGGTTAAAACGCTTTTTTTTTTTTAACACAAAGTTGTCCATTTATACAATATTTCACACACATGTACATACCAAAAATGACACCCCAAAATATATTCTTCTACTCCTCCTGAGTACGGAGATACCACATATGTGAGACTTCCACAGCCTGGCCACATACAGAGGCAGAGTATGGCTTAGCATGGCCGAGCATGGCTGAGCATGGCTGAGCATGGCGGAGTATGGCGAGTATGGCTGAGCATGGCCGAGTATGGCTGAGCATGGCCAAGTATGGCCGAGTATGGCTGAGCATGGCCGAGTATGGCCGAGTATAGCTGAGCATGGCCGAGCATGGCCGAGTATGGCCGAGTATGGCTGAGCATGGCCGAGTATGGCTGAGCATGGCTGGGTATTGCAAAGTATCGCAGAGTATGGCTGGGTATGGCAGAGTATGGCTGGATATCACCGAGTATTGCAGAGTATGGCTGGGTATTGCGGGGTATTGCAGAGTATGGCTGGGTATGGCAGAGTATTGCGGGTTATGGCAGAGTATTGCAGATTTTTGCGGGGTATTGCAGAGTATGGCTGAGTATGGCTGGGCATGGCTGGTTATGGCAGAGTATGGCAGAGTATGGCAGAGTATGGCTGGGTATCACCGAGTATTGCAGAGTATGACTGGGTATTGCAGAGTATTGCGGGGTATTTCGAGGTATTGCAGGGTATGGCAGAGTATTGCGGGGTATTTCTGGGTATTGCAGGGTATGGCAAAGTATTGCGGGGTATTGCAGAGTATTGTGGGGTATTTCAGGGTATTGCGGGGTATTTTGGGGTATTGCAGGCTATGGCAGAGTATTGCGGGGTATTGCAGAGTATTGTGGGGTATTGCATGGTATGGCAGAGTATTGCGGGGTATTTCTGGGTATTGCAGGGTATGGAAAAGTATTGCGGGGTATTGCAGAATATTGCGGGGTATTGCAGAGTATTGCAGGGTATTGCAGGGTATTGCGGGGTATTTCGGGGTATTACAGGGTATGGCAGAGTATTGCGGGGTATTGCAGAGTATTGCGGGGTATTGCGGGGTATTGCGGGGTATGACAGAGTATTGCACAGCATTGCAGGGTATTGCAGAGTATTGTGGCGGTATTGCAGAGTATTGTGGGGGTATTGCAGAGTATTGTGGGGTATTGCAGAGTATTGCACAGCATTGCAGGGCATTGCAGAGTAGTGAGGGATGGCTGAGCATGGATGGAAGGATGGCTGGATGTCACTGTGCAGCGCTGTGGGCACTACAGATGCAGCCCACAGCGCTGCTACCATCCATCCATCCCCCTCTCCGCTCACAGTGTACTGATCGGTACACAGGAGGGGAGGAGAGGAACCGGCGTCATGAGATGACGCCGGTTTGTTTACATGTGATCGCTCCGTCATTTGACAGAGCGATCGCATGGTAAATGTCCACGATTAGCGGCCATTTACCGAGATCTGTGATGCCCCGGGTCCTCTGGACCCGGCGGTCACGGATGCTCTCGAGTGGAGGCGCGCGAGACCAGAATTCTGGGAGGACGTCCCTGGACGCCCTCCCAGAGTTAAGCAACCGCCCTGTAGGCTTCATTTGGCTATGGGCCGGTTGTTAAGTGGTTAATAATGCTTAAAGTGAACAATAAAAGTGTAATATTCCTTTAAATTTCGTACCTGGGGGGTGTCTATAGTATGCCTGTAAAGGGGCGCATGTTTCCCGTGTTTAGAACAGCCTGACAGCAAAATGACATTTCAAAGGAAAAAAGTGCATTTAAAACTACTCGCGGCTTTTAATGAAGTGCCGGTCCGACAATACACATAAAAGTTCATTGATAAAAACGGCATGGGAATTCCCCACAAGGGAACTCCGAACCAAAATTTAAAAAAAAAATGATGTGGGGGTCCCCCTAAATTCCATACCAGGCCCTTCAGGTCTGCTATGGATTTTAAGGGGAACCCCGTGCCAAAATTTTAAAAAAATTGCGTGGGGTCGACCCAAAAATCCATACCAGACCCTTATGTGAGCACGCAACCTGGCAGGCCGCAGGAAAGGAGGGGGGACAAGAACGCGCCCCCCCCCCCTTCCTGAACCGTACCAGGCCACATGCCCTCAACACTCTGATTGCCGTGTCTGATCTGTAAATAACTGTAAAATATTTTATTTGGTATCCCGTACTCTTGTCTCAACTCTGCAAATGATTGTGTCGCCTTCGTACAGTTGGATCAGCCGGCTCACCCCATATCTTTCCCATAACCTATTTTTCTCTATAGTTAATAAACTCATGTAAATATTTATTATGCCAGATTGGCGAGTATTCTGAAACTCCTCTATACCCCATAATTCTCTTGACTGTCTGCCAGACTTTAGTGATGATCTTAAGTGTTGGACTCTCCCTTTGCAGCGATTCTGCCTCTAACGCTTCCGCCAGTGATTTATGTAAATACCCCTGTAGCATAATTTTAACACTGATATTTCCCCCTCCCGTGGTGGCACATCCCCCCAACTGTTGTAACTGAGCTGCCAAACAGTAACTAAATGGATGGGGGACTGCCATTCCCCCTTCTATGGCAGGCCGCTGCAACATTTGCAGGCTAATCCTAGCCTGCCCTTTTTTCCCATATTAACTCCCTGAAAAGGGTTTGTATTTTTTGGAACCATTTCTCTCCAATCCAGATTGGAGAATTATGGAGTAGATACAACAACTATGGCATCCATATAATTTTGACCAGGTTGGCCCGTCCTGTCACAGACAGAGGGAGTCTATTCCAGATATCACATTTTCTTTTGAATTTCAATAGAAGTGGGACTAGATTATCCTCAATAAACTGATTGGGGTCATTTGACAGCACTATACCAAGATACTTTATCCTCTCTGTAATTTTTAACTGAGGCATTCCCGTTGGGATGGAATTAGCCAATGGATCGATGGGCAAGAGTGATGATTTCTCCCAGTTAATAACTAAGCCCGTAAACTTACCAAATTCCTCCACTATATGCATTACTTTTTCCAGCGAGGATACCGTATCCCCCAAGAAAAATAAAACATCATCTGCATAGAGCGCTATCCTTTCTTCCCCCCATTTCCTTTGAAATCCCCGCAGCTCGGTTGATGATCTCACCACTCCAGCTAATGGCTTCATGGCCAGGGCTAATAACAGGGGGGATAGAGGGCACCCCTGTCTCGTCCCTCTCTCGAGCAAAAAACGTTCTGAGTATTCATTATTTATTTTTAGCCTAGCGCTTGGGTAGTTATATAATATTTTCAGCCATCCGATAAATACATAGCCGAATCCAAACCTCTCCAATACCCACCAAAGGTACTCCCACTCAAGGCTTTCAAAAGCCTTGGCTGTATCCAAGGATGAGATAGCCCTAGAACCCGTATTTTCTGTCGGTACCTGGAGGTTCATATATACCCTTCTGATATTTATGCAGGTGGACCGATTAGGAATAAACCCTGACTGATCCAAGTGCACGAGTTTTGAAATATGTTTATTTAGCCTAGTTGCCAACGCTCTTGCCACAATTTTGACATCAGAACACAATAATGATATCAGCCTATAAGAGGATACTTCAAGTTGGTCCTTCCCTTCTTTCTGTATCACTATGATATTAGCTTCCAACATTGAAGAGGGTAGTCCTCCCCCCTCAGCTGCCCACTCCAATGCTTTTAGAAGCTCTTGGAGCAACACCTCCCCATAAGGTTTAATGGGGACTCCATCTCATTTCTATCCTTATCCGAGAGAACAGGTAGTTCAACGCCCTCCAGGAACTTATCCATATCTCTCCGAACTGAACACTGACGTGATTTATACAGGTCCTTATAGAATTCGAAGAAAGTCTCCATAATCACAGCAGGTTCAGATGAGGTCTCTCCCGTTGGAGTTCTAATTGAAGGGATAGCTGAAGAGGGGGAATTGGACTAAGCTAAAAGTGCCAGCATCCGGCCCATTTTTTTCCCCTCCCCAAAATAATTTTGTTTCTGAAAAATCCTCTTATTTTCAGTTTTTCTAGTAATTGCCACTTTATGCTCTTGCTGTTTCTTAAACCATATCTCTTGTTTCTCTGGGGTTGGGTCTATCACTTACTGTCGTTCTTATTCTATCGCCTCTTTTCTAACCAGTTCCTCCCATTCCCTTGTTTTTTTCTTTATTTTTACCACCTGCTGAATTAGTAGTCCCCTAAGGAATGCTTTTAGGGTGTCCCACACTACCCCCACTAACGCTGTACTTGTGTTAAGTTCAACAAAATCTTTTAATCTAAGGGTTACTTCTTCTGGGTTACCCATTAACTCCAACCATAGTGGATTTATTGTCCACATTTTCTGGTTACATCTATCATTTAAATTTACAGTTAGAGTCAGAGGCGAATGGTCTGATATCCCTCTTGGCCAATACTCTCTTTTTTTTATTAGTCGCAATGCTTCACTATTGCCTATTGCCATGTCTATACGTGAAAGTGTTGAATATGACCCTGAATAACAAGAATATTGCCAGATAATTGGATTGTGGGATCTCCAAAAATCACTCCATCCAATCTCCTCAAGAAGTTGGCCTAGACGTCCCTCTGACACCTTTTCTGTCCGGGTCACTGGTGGAAACCTGTCCAAACTGTTATTAAGCACAGCATTAAAATCCCCCACCACTATGATCGGGGTGTCTGCCTTATCCCCCACAAACTCTATTAATCCAAGCAAAATCTCTGTTTTAAATGGAGGAGGGATATAAAAATTTGCTATCACAAATGGTTTGTTTTCTATTAGGCAACTCAAAAAAATATAGCACCCCAGTGTGTCTATTCTGACATCCATGCAGGAAAATAGCACCCCTCTCTTTACCAATATGCTCACCCCCCTAGAGTAGGAGGAGTAAACTGAGTGATACTGTTCTTGAAATTTCTTACTCCGAACTTGTAGTTTAGTGTCGTTAGTGAGGTGGGTTTCCTGCAGGCATATCAATTCGACACCACGAGTCTCCAATACCGAAAACACAGTCGCTTTTTTAACAGGATCGCCCATGCCCCTAATGTTCCACGAGCCTATATTTAGAGTTTTAGGCAGCATCTAAAAAAAGAAAAGAAAAAAAAAAAAGGTAAAAGAAAGAAAACAAACAATGGTCGAAATGGGGGGCTATTCATTTGTGTGATTGTGCCTCCCAAAATTGCAATCAGCACTATAATTGTGTCGAAAAAGAAAACAAAAAAATCTTTATAACCTGTTCCCAAACTACGCTCTCTCTCTATACTACTTCTTATTAAGTGTGAACAACATGTACATGTGTGCTCTATTGTTATCTGCCCCCTCCCCCTACGTATGTGTGCCATATATTCTTCCCCTAATCTTCCCCTACATCTCCCTATTGCCCCCCTTCCCCCTCTCTTTTATATTATTTACCACCCAACCCTGCTGATCCTTACGTGATGATATTATGGTTCCGTAAACTGCATTTAATATCGATGAATTCCGCCCTACGCTTCTGCAAGTCCAGAGAGTAATCAGGGTACAATGAGATTCTAGCTCTATTATGGAAATTGTCGCCCAACTCTCTGGCCTTTTGCATCAGTGTCACCTTATCCTTATAATTAAGCATTTTTTTAATTATTGGCCTAGGGTGACTCCCTGGTGGCATGACTCTAGAAGGCACTCTATGAGCTCTTTCGATCGCAAAAAGGTGCAAGAAGGTCTCCGTCCCAAATGTTCCCTTGAGCCATTTTCCATGAACTCTACGGGGTGGGAGCCCTCACACCGCTCCAGGAGGCCCACCACCCTCACATTGTTCCTGCGTGACCTTTTTTCTATTTCGTCCATTTTGGCTTTATATAAGCCCATCTGTACTTGCATTGCTTTAAACTCTTGCTTCATTGGATATAGGTCATCCTCCACCTGGCTTAACCTCTCCTCCAGGGTAATTGTTCTCTTAACAGTTCTTTGCAAATCTTGGCTCATTAAAAATAGCTCTTCCTTTAACCCTTTTAACTGATCGCATAGGTTGCTCAGTGAGCCCTTGACTGCACATAATAGTTGACTGCACATAATACAGCTTTCAGCGTAGGCTCAGCTTCCATAGACAAACTTAAATCAGAGACAGTTTCAGTCATTTTTCCCAGCGGTTCCCCCTCAGAACTTTTTTTACTCACAGTTTTTGTAGTAACAGGCAATACCGCTGACGTTTTGCCTAAACTCTTTCTGTCCCCAGGGCCTCTCACCTGAGATTTCTCTTGTGGTTGCTGGATACCTTTAGTTGGTGATGATGTAGAAGTGTGTGCATACTTTTCCAGCTTGGCTGCTGCTGCTGCTGCCGCCTGGTTCCCCTTCTCCTTAGATGAACGGGTAGCTTGAGAGCTTAGATTCTCCTGTTGTTGCTGTTCCTCCCTATTTTTCCTAGTCATGGCCAGTTGTATAGGAATATAGCATGTGTGAAGGGGTATATGGCTAACACAAATTGCCAGGTTACGATGCTTTTCCACTCCTTCGAGGTCACAATAGCTCCTGCTTATATGAGATATTGCTGGTGCTAGCTCTCAGTCTCCGCCTGTCAGTATCTCAGTGCTGCTAGATCTGCCAGGCTATGCAGGGACGCTCTATCAAGCCGCTCCACGCTGTGCTCACCAAGCAATTTCAGTTTCACTACCTCTCGCGGGAGCTCGGGCTATTGTCTAGGCGACCAGAACAACAATTCGGGCCGCTCGAGCTCCCCCACGCTGCACTGAAGGCGGTAGCCAGTGCTGTCCTCCGTCATCAGCCTCCGTCCACCTCACATAACCACAATACCGCTGAGCTCGCAACCCTCCCAGGGCGCCCCCACAACAGACAGGTACAGCCCTATTTTCCGTGCTGGGCTGAAAAGGATGGCCACGGAGATGGAGCAGGGAGAAAACCTCGCACACCTCCACTCACTCCAACATCCGGTCACGCCCCCACTGTGTATTTAGTTTCACCATATTATACATCTTTAAATTTAAAGTGTTACTAAACCCACAACAGTAAAATCAGTCTGTATATCCAGCAAAGTATGCTTGTTATACTCACTGTGGAACCTAAGGGGTTAATCCTCTCCATTGTGTATAAAAGCTGTTTGATCCTGTATGCACAGATCCTCCTCTTCTTCCACTGACTCCAAAACAGGTCCGGATAAGACAGAGTTACTGGAGTTAGGCTGCACATGCTCAGTTTGGTGTGTATTGCTAGAGAGATTTTTTTTCTTGTGAAAGTGCATGTGATCAGCACAGGGCCAATCAGCAATGTCCAGACAGAGGGTCAGGAGTCCTGCATCCTGATAGGACAGCTCCGGGCAGTATGAAAACCCCTCCTACAAGCTTTAACCAGGAACTGATAGAAGTCACAAGCCTGCTATATACTGCTGAAGACAAAAGGTATTTAGCAGTATATATTAAGAAAAAAACAAAAAAACAAAAACAAGGCTCATAGTCTGTTTTTTTTTCCCTTCTTTGAAATGACAGAGCTCTCATTTGATCAACCATGGGCGGTCCGTGAGCTCAGGACAGGTTCAGAGAAGGCCATTAGGCTCTCCCGGTGTCCCTCTAGGTGGGTCCGCGTACAGCAGGTTCCCAATCGGGGTGCGTGGCCGACCCTGGAGGAACACTGGTACCCGCAAACTATAGGTTCCCTGTCCTGATCTCTGGAAGCCTTACACTAGGAGATAGAATTCTGATTGTTGACCTTGAGTCCTCATATGTCTACACTCTTCTCTTGTAATTGAATCAAGAGGAGGTACATGTACATCTTGACTCTAAAGTAACTTACATTGCTATGTTACTCCTGGTGGTCTCTGCCAGTTTGATAATTTTGTACTGTTATTTATTTCTCAATAAACAGTATTTAAAACTTAAAAAACAAAAAAAAAAAAACAAAAAAACAAAACAAAATTACACTATAACTTACAATCAAGACAGTGTGACATTCCTGGATTTTTTGATTACAACAACCCCTAAAGGAAAACTATCCAGTACCCTTTATCGAAAAAGTACCGCTGGCAACACGGTACTTCATGCGGACAGTTTCCACCCTGTACCTCTCAAGAATTCCATCCCGTATGGACAGTACTTGTGACTTCGTCGCAATTGCTCTGATGATAGCCTTTTAATCGGGGTAGCTGCAAACCTCCAAGACCGGCTTTTGGCATGTGGATATAGTCGATCATGTCTGAGGAAAGCATATAAGAAGACTATAAGACAGTTCCGATCCGAATTGTTGTTCAAACCAAAATCTTCCAAAAACTTCGACCCCAACCTTACTCGCATTGTTATGCGATACTTACGTCAACATGTGGCTATTAAAAACATCTTAATACAACACTGGAACATCCTAACCGATGATCCCAAATTAAAGCACTTTGTTTCCAACCAACCAGCCATAACTTTCAAGTGAGCGACTTCAATCAAGGACAGACTTGTCCAAAGCGAATACAGAAGTGAACGCAAAAGATATCTAAGCATATGTACAGTATGCAAATAGGCAATCCATATCTCCCCTTGGGGAGACATGCTGTCATTGCACATGGTTATACAGTGCCCAAAGTAACCTTCACAGCCTTGTACAAGATGCATATACCAGATAGGGGAGGTGACTGGAACAAGGTCCTACTACAAAAAGAACAGAAATGGATCTTCCAGCAGTTACAGGCCACGTCGCCCCCTGGCCTTAACAAATCCATTTTGTTTGTCCCTTTTTTACAAGGATTCTCCTCAGGCAAAATGCATTAAAATGCATTAGAATTGGCATTTTATATATATATATATATATATATATATATATATATATATATATATATATATATATATATATATATATCTGGGTTTTTTACCCAGGTACTGATATGTCAGCAAATAATGATGTAATTTATCACGCTATTTCTCATTTTCCCCTGTTCATTCTTTTTTTATATATCATTTTATTTTATTTTATTCTATTTTTCATTCATTCACTTTATCTTGTTTGGGTTATGCCTCCCTGACATATGCTCTTGCCTATTTGATGATATAACACTCTCTGGTGGATGGGCACTTTGATAATACAATGTCCTAGACAGTTCAACCAATATCTGGTGTATCAAAGTGTAGCACTGTAGTGCCAAATTAAATAACCATAATAGATAGTGCGTTGTACATGTAACACGTGCAATGAAAAAAATTTGTATAACGAAATAGAAAATAAAGTCTCTAATAATATCCAAGTGTCAATCTTGTGCGGTGATTAGTCGCAGTCCAAATCGGAGTGGAACAGTCCTGAACACCATGTGAATAGCCAATATGGTAGATAAAAGGTGAAAAAACCCATGGGATGATGCCCCCACCAGAGTGAAATGCAGGCTTACCAGATGGTTTGGACCCAAAAGAACTTATGCTCTGTGGGTCAAACGAGCTTGTATTGCCAACCGGCAATGGAGAAGGGACCAAAGGAATCAATGGTGATTGGAATCTGGAATCCTCAAAACCTTCATAGAGGGGTCTTCTGCAAGTCAGTGGTTACACATCCAGGGAGATTGGCCCATAGGAAGTAAAGAAGGGCCACATAGCGTAATTCTTTGTGTAAAATCTTGGCGGCAGTGTAGTCCTTCCGATGCCTTTCGTCTCACTAGTATTGCATTTTCATGTTCTGTGTACTGTGGGGGACCAGATATAATGAATGAAGGGTCCTGGGTTTAGTAACAATTTAAGCGTTTGTAACCATTTAATTGACAACAAAGTATTTACCTTGCCTGTGTACACTGTTTACTCTGAATCTTTGCTCTACAGAGAAGAAAAAAAAAGAAAAGATTAAAGGAGCCAAATAGACCCTGTCATGTTATTATTGTATAAATATGTGTTTAGACTGTATCAATTCAATAATTTCAGCCTGAATGGGTTTGGCTGCATTTTCCAAATATTGCGTTAGAATTTCCTGTTGCTAACTTACATTGATTACATTTTTAAAGGCTTTCTTTGCAGAAATAATTACATGTGCTTGATTGTGTTGCAGCCAGTGCAAGCATCAGAGGTGAAAACATTACATTTTCTTAAAATGAGAGCTGAACAGAATACCAAGGTCTGGTTGTTGCCTATAGAAAATCAGCAATTATCATAATAATATTATTCTCTACTGCTCTTCTCCTTAGTAGATATTACTTAATGTAAACTTTCTATGTTTGCCAAAGTGTTTAAGCTAGCATTATAGACACTTGTCTTCAAATCTAATCCCTTCATGCCTGAGAAGGTCCCTAAACACATTCCCAGTGCCCATGCATTTCAATGAGATATTTGTTTTTTTAGTGTTTTGGAATGTCATAAGTGACACAGTAAGTGCTGCAGCCAATGACAGTTAAGTCACCAATGTTTTCAGAAGGTGATCAACAATGGCAGCTTCCATATTTGTCCTGCAAGGTTTACTCTAAGACTAAATAAATCTTTTCAAAATAATTTTATGTATAGTATGTTTTTTTTATTCTAATATAGAATATTTTGTTACTGTTTCTTTACCTTCACTCTTAATGTTATACACCTTATATACATTTACACATACATTAATTTTTCTGTATAAAGTGGTCCTTATTTGTTGGAAAAATACAGGCTTTGTGTTTTTGTTTTTTTTCAAAAAGTTTTTATTTGATTTTCAGAGAATACAATAACAATGCAGTATTGTGTACAGTCTGAATTTGTGGCATATACAGAAGCAACAAATAAAAGGGTTACTTAATTGCAAACTAAGTTTTAAAATAAGGGAGGATTTCCAGTGTATGTACCCATGTAGGGTGGCTGCTTGAAACATGAACATAGCATTTCAATAAATGATAACAATTAGTGGATACCTGGATAACTGGATGGATCTGTTTGAAAAACCCTGAGTACATAGTATTTTAGAACCTGAAAAATACAAAGAAAATAACGAAAACTGGGGGGGGTTGGGTTGGGTGGGTGAGTGGGGGGGGGAATGGGGGGGGGCCCTAAATAGATTAGGAGAATTGTTATGGTATGTTGTAGTGCCATACAAAATTATCCAATAATACCATTGACATTGGCATTGGCATTGGGTTGGCTGGTGCCAGAGATTAGAGTGTGGCTCCGGTTGTGGTCTTGAGATGGCATCGGGTGGGAGGGATCGTAGTAGGAGAAGGAGGACGAGCTGACGTTTGTTATTTCCTCTTGTGAGAGAGATGATTGCATAAAGGCGTGCCATTTGGAGTAGAAGTGTTCTGAGGAGTTTTTTTGCTTGAAGTCCGTGTTTAGGCGGTCTTTGAATAGAAGATGCATGAGGTCCCGTTTGACTTGAGTGATATTGGGGCTTATCGGTGTAATCCAGTTTTTCAAAATGGTTCTTCTTGCGATTAATAGGCAAGTCAAGGACCACCCTTTTTGTGATGTGGTATCTTTCGGGTTCTTTGGGGAGCTGTCCCTGGTGATGGCGGATTTGGACCATGGCAGTAGTGTTGGGTCCCAGTGGCCGAAGATAAGAAACAAAGGATCCTTGGGTAGTTTAATTAGGGTCACTTCAAATATGTAGGCAAGAACTTGGTCCCAGAAAGTGGATATGTAGGAGCAGTGCCAGAAACGATGAGCTAGGGATGGTTTCTGGTGGTTACAATGTGGGCAGAAGGCTTTGTTTTTGTCAGTTTTTGAAGATAAGAAAGGCATATATGCTCTGTGGGCTATTTTCAGTTGTGTTTCTCTCCATATTTCGTTCGGTGTTAGCTTTTGTACAGCGTTGAGCCCTTGTATGATTTTTTCTACTAGGTTTGGATCAGGGAAGTCTTTGTTCCAGTTTTTAATTGACGATGAAGAGAGAGGTGAAGAGGACTTGCTGAGGAGTGGTTTGTATATGTCCGAGATTTTGTATGCATTACTCATTATCATTTGGTCCGTGACGTTTGTTTGGAACCTTTTTTCGTCTTGATTGCACGCCTCCCTTAAAAAACTGGTACATTGCCCATAATGGAAGATATGTGTGGAGGGTAGAGAGAAGGATTCCGCGATGTTGGCAAAGGGTAATGGTTGACCCGTCTGGATGTTGCAGAGGAGGGAGAATTTCGTTAGACCTTTCTGTTCCCATGTTTTGAAAGATTTATGTTCTAAACTCGGCGGGAATGCTGGATTTCCTTTAATCGGGAGGTGTATCGACACAAAAGGGGATAACTTGAGAATTTTCCGTGCTTCTCTCCAAGCTACTGCTGTATCTCTTAATAGGAGATTATGTTGGTGGGGAGGGGGGACTGACTTCCATCTGCAGTGTAGGAGGGCTACTAGTGAGTAGGGATGGGCCATGTCAGATTCCAGAGAGAAGTTTGAGTAACGAGAGGACTGGGTTATCCAGTCTAGACTTGTTCTTAGCAAACATGCTAGGTTATACATTCTGATGTGAGGGAGACTGATGCCCCCTTCGCGTCTGGGAAGATAAAGTTTTTTAAGAGCAATGCGTGGTCGTTTGTTCTGCCATAAGAATTTAGATATAGCGTTGTTGATTTAGATCTCATCTTTATGGTGGAGAAGTAATGGGATAGTTTGCATTGGGTAAAGTAGTCTTGCAAAACTGACCATTTTCACTAAATGACATCTTCCCAAAAGCGAAAGGGGCAGATCCATCCAGGTATTTAGTTCCTGAGTTATTTTTGACAATAAAGGAGGGTAATTGAGGTGGTATAGTGAAGAAGGGAGTTTTCCTATTTTTATTCCCAAGTAGGTGATGTGGGATTTAGCAACAGGGAAAATTGATTGCTGGATCCATTTTGGTGTGGAGTGAGAGCCGATGGGAAGAATTTCGCTTTTGCTGTAATTAATACGGAGACCCGAGCACAAGCGAAATTCATTGAATACATTTTTTATGGTTAGCATATCAGAGGTAGGGTTGGCTGAAAATATAAGGACGTCATCTGCAAAAAGTGAGGTACGTAGGTCGTGTGGGCCTATCTTTAAGTCATGTAGGGGGCTACTGATGTTAGATATCTGGAAAGTGGTTCTAGTGCTATATTGAAGAGGAGTGGCGATAGGGGGCAGCCCTGGCGTGTGCCCTTATGGAGGTGAATTTCTTCTGATAGCAGACCTGCCGCCACTAACCTTGCTGTCGAAGCTGTGTATATGGCGGTAATTAGATGGTGGAAGGGACCAGTGAAACCTATTGCCATCATTGTTATGGATAACCAGTCGAAACTGACGTTATCGAAAGCTTTTTCCGCGTCTAGCGTGATGATGGCATGATCGGTGTTCGGGTAATGCATTGCATGTTCTAGGGCCAGCATAACTTTGCGGATGTTAAGGGTGGCCGTACGTCCTTTAATAAAGCCTGACTGGGCGGAGTGGATAAGGGAGGGCATAATATCTGCTAGTCTAGTGGCAACGATTTTTGAGAGGATTTTCACATCTAGGTTGAGAAGTGATATGGGCCTGTATGAACCCGGGTTCTTGGGGGTCTTTGCCCTTTTTTGCCAGTAGTTTTATAATGGCTTGGTTCCCCGAATGTAGGTATGCACCCCCTGACCATATATGTTGATATACTTGGAGAAGAGTAGGTTCTAGTAGGGGTTGTAGGGTTTTGAAGAATTCGCTGGTGAATCCATCTGGGCCTGGGGCTTTGGACAGGGTTAAGTTGCGGATGGTTGTCGATATTTCAGGGAGAGTGATAGGTGCGTTTAGGGTTTCTAATTGTGTTGGGGAGATTTTGGGTAAGGTTATTTTTTCTAGAAAAGCGCGCGCTGTTTGTGTATCTATGGGATCTGGGGCATAAAGAGTGGAGTAGAATTTTTGCATGACTTTGTTAATTGAAAGTGGAGTGGCGTGCAGGGCGCCTGTTTTATCACGTAGGGATGTGATGTGAGTGGGGCGGTATGGACCTTTGCATAATCTGGATAGGAGTTTTCCTGCTTTGTTTCCAAATTTATGGAATGTGGCATCTAAATGGGCCTTCTTGGTGTTTTCCAGGGTGTTTACCCAAATGTCAAATTCCCTTTTTGCTATCTGCCATTCAGAGCGTGTTGCTGGGGAGTCTTTAGTGTACATTTCTCGTTGTGCCTGGTGTAAGCGTGAGCTGGCCTCTTTGTATTTAGTTAGGGTGTTACGTTTAAAAGAGGTTGCATAAGATATGATACAGCCCCTTAGGAAAGCTTTACCAGCGTCCCAAAATAGGTTGGGGTTGTGTATGTGTGGGGCGTTGTTTGAGGAGTATTCAGCCCATGCATCTGAGATGTAATTTTGGAAGTCAGTGTTGTTGTGCAGATAAGATGGGAACCGCCATATATTGGGGTGTGGAGGTAGGTCTAGATTGTCCAGTGTCACCTCTATAGGGGCATGGTCAGAAATGGTTATGTCGTGGATACTGGAGTTCTGGAGGTAGGGGAGAAGATTGTCAGAGCCAAAGAGGTAGTCTATCCTGGTGAATGTTTTGTGTGGGTTAGAGTAGAAAGTGAATTCCCTGTCTGCCGGGTGGGAAAGGCGCCATAGATCTTGGAAATGTATGGATTCCATGGTGCTGGCCAGGAGGGAAGGGGCTGGTGGGTTAGTGCCCTGTTTTGGTCTTTTTTGTGAAGATCTGTCATCTATCTGATGGATGGTGTCATTGAAATCTCCTCCGATTAGATGAGGGAGATGTGTGTTGGCTAGTATCCAACTGGATAGTTCAGTGTAAAATTGTCTGCCTGGATTATTGGGGGCATAAACATTAGTTATAACTAGTTCTTTGGAGCCTATTTTGATGTGAACCGTGAGTAGACGGCCCTGAGCGTCGTTTTTCGCAGACAGGACTGTGCACGGGAGGTTCTTGTGTATGCATGCGATGAAAGTCTGAGGCTGGTAAGTGCGATTCCTGTAATAGTGCTATATCGGCTTTGAGCCGCTTGAGATGCCTTAGGATTTTCATTCTCTTTTGGGGCTATCTGAGACCCTTTACATTCCATGAAATTATTTTCATATTAGGGGGGTTGAAAGGGGGTGTGTACTGTTAAGTATGGTTTAATATTGTGTGGGAGGTATGATAGATTGCCAGTTGTGTCCGGAGGCATGAAGTTGTTGTATGGGAGGAAGAAAAAGAAGAAAGTGGACTTGATTTGGCTAGGGCCATGTGGAAGAGAGGGGGGAGGGGGAGAGGAGTTAACCTGTAGGAGAATCAACATAGGGAAGAGTATCACCAATAAAACAAACGAACATGGAAACTTCGCTTTTTTCCACATGGAGTCACTGTGTAGGTCAACTCCCATTTCGGGATGGTTATGGTATAGCCCCAGAGAGCCCTTGGCCGTGAGACAAGTGTTCATGTTGGCACCAAGGGGTCATATATATGGGGGGGGAGAGGGGTGCAGTTGTCCGCACACAGTGAGGCCAGGAGGATGTAGAGAAAACATTTAAAAATTGTAACTTGCAAGGATGAAACCTAAAAGAAAAAAAAAAACATTTAAAATGGAAAATCAAACATATGTATAAGATACATTATACATTACGTGTTGATCAGGAACAGATGATATGTGGAACCTGAGGGGGGACAGAAAAATTTACTGTCCAAAAATTTTGGAAACCAATAGAGGTAGGTTTCAGGTTTCTGTTCAGCGGTGAGTATAGCGATGCTGGTCCGGAACCGAGGATCTGAATCGCTTGGGGGAGTCTTTACGCGGGCTTCGTTGATCCAGGGAGCGGTTGATTGAAGTACCTTTCGAAGGGGTGTGTTGTTGAGCGTTTGGGAACAAAGACCGCATGTAGGCTTCTGCTTCTGAGGGTTTCTGGAAGGAGAGCTGGTCCCCGTTGGGTGTCTTGAGGCGTAGGGTGGCCGGGAAGGCTAGGGTGAATTTGATGTGTTGCTTAAAGAGTTCAGAGCATATCTGTTGAAAGGCCTTGCGTTTCTTTGAGACTTCGATGGAGTAGTCAGCAAAAATCAGGACCCTCACCCAGTCAATTTGAAGCGAGCGGGATTGTCGAAATTTTTGAAGAATTAGAGCCTTGTCAGAGTAGTTCAGATATTTGGCTATGATGGGCCGAGGGTTCTTGCGTTCTTCACTATATGACCCCATCCTGTGAGCGCGTTCCACTGTGCAGGGGCCTGTTAGGCCTAGCGCCTCGGGTATGCGTTGGGAGCAAAAGTCCATTAGGGCAGATGCTTGGAGAGATTCGGGAATCCCCACGAATCGCAGGTTGCTCCTTCTGGATCTATTTTCCAAATCGTCAAGTTTTTGGATTATGTATTGCTTTGTCTTGTCTTGTGCTTGTTCCGTGGCTTGAGCTTGGTACATCTCTTCCTCCATGCTTGATTGGCGATGTTCTAGCTCGTTTAGCCTAGTGTTGTGTTCTCCTAGCTGGGCCTTTATCTGTTTCATCCCCGCATTGACAGCCTTTTCTACCGAAGCAGATATCATGGGGGACAGAAGTGCTGCCACTGCCTGTGCAATGCGTTCAGTTTTGTGGTCCCCGGAGAGCTGTGGGGATGTAGCTGGCATGGAGAAGGCCTGGGGAAAGGGTGCTTGAGGAGAGGAGGCCTGAGAATGTGGCTGGGCAGGGGATGCCTGAAGGGATGTGTGTGGAGCTGTGCTTCCACTTACTTCCATCTCCGCCGTGTGCTGCTGCTGCTGCTGCGCGCCTGTGTGAACTTCCATGTAGGTCGAAGCCGGGGCCTCGAATTGCGGCTGGGCCGGCGCCGCCGTCAGGGCCGTGTTGGAGCGGGAGCCGAGGACCTCCACGAAACGGTCCATAGAGCGGGTGTAGGTGCCCGAGGTGGCCGAGGGAGGTTTCTGGCTTCTGGGCAGGATTTACAGGCGGATTTAGGCGTCCTCAGAACGGGAGCTGTGAGAGAGTGCAGCTACTCCATGCGGCGCCGGAACTGGAAGTTCGGCTTTGTGTTTTAATTCCTAATAATAGCATTACCAATAAGTGGTATTTTTTTGTCCAGACCACCAGTCAATTATTGACAACTCTAAAGCTGGCCATACAATAAATATCATTGAGTTCAGTTTTTTTTCTAGGATGATAGAAAAAAAGTGAATGAATTGCCACATCCACACATTCTAGGTGGATAGGGACCCCCCGACCCCCCCCCTGCACTATGGTAATCTAATAGTGGGACTCCTCAGCTGTAACAATACATTGATCGGTGCTGAAACCAATTGGCTGCAAGCAGTGATTGAATGAACATTTTCCAGCAGTCTAGTTAGAAAGTAGTCGATTAGTAGATTGATTCCTCTCGAACGGGAATGGCCATGGATGGATCGAGATTCAACCGGTCCCTGCTATTTATTATAAATAATCTTAACAGTTTGCTCATTACATATGCAGGATCTGCTTAATAATTCATACTGCAACATGGCATTGCCATTAATTTTTTTTTCCATTAAAATCTCAGTTAGGTCTGCCTCATTAAAAATAATGCACTCACTAAAAGTGCCATCTAGCTAAACGGCTGCTAATAAGGGGGGTTGAATGAATGCAGTAAAATGCAGATTTCCCTCTAGGATTAAATCTCCAATCTGTGATTGTCACAAAATAAGTAGCAGCAATTATGGAAGTAATATCAAAAATTAATATTAAACTTATAAAAATGCAATAGAAAACATTACAACTGTTACCTAAAACATGTGGTCACTGAAAATACACTACAGTTATTTTTTTAATAGTGCATTGCCTTAGTAGAGACACAAGAGGTGAGTAACAGAATTGCTTAAGGTAGAACTCCACTAAATACACTGTAAAAAATACTTTTACTGATTTATTTTCCAAAGTATTTACAATTTAAGCTTACCAGTAGGGATGAGTTCGTTGAATCGTGAACGTTATGGGCCGTTCGCACCAAATTCGAGTGGCGCGTCACGGCCCATAATTCACTGCGTCATCGCAGTGCATTGCTGGCTGATGATTGGCCAAGCATGCACTATGACTCGCATGCTTGGCCAATCACAGCGCCGTCTGTACAGAGAGCCGTGATTGGCCAAAGCCAGGGTGGCTTTGGCTAATTATGGCTCAGGGGGTTTAGTACACGCCCCACACTATATAAGGCCGCCTGATAGACAGAGATAGACAGAGAGATGGTGTCATTTGATTTAGGTTAGATAGAGTAGGCAGGTGAGTAAGTTAGCTGCACTTACAGTGTATTGTGTATATATATATATATATATATATATATATATATATATATATATATATATATATATATATATGCATCCTAGGTGTTGTGTATATATATATACTGTATTCAGTTTAGCTAGATCTGTTCCTGTTTTTCTCTTCCTACTAACAGGCAGGCAGGTGTTGCTGGTGTTCTTCTGATCCTATTAGTACCACAGGCAGGCAGCTACAGTATTTACAGTTAGTGTAGTGCGTCCTCTGCACAGTGTGCACCTAAAGCTACTTGAAGAAAATTGGTGGTGTTCTTCTGATCCTATTAGTACCTTAGGCAGCTGCAGTATTTACAGTTAGTGTAGTGTGTCCTCTGCACAGTGTGCACCTAAAGCTACCTGAAGACAATTGCTGTTGTTCTGATCCAATTAATACCATAGGCAGCTGCAGTATTTACAGTTAGTGTAGTGCATCCTCTGCACAGTGTGCACCTAAAGCTACCTGAAGAAAATTGGTGGTGTTCTTCTGATCCTATTTGTACCACAGGCAGGCAGCTGCAGTATTTACAGTTAGTGTACTGCATCCTCTGCACAGTGTGCACCTAAAGCTACTTGAAGACAATTGCTGTTGTTCTGATCCTATTAATACCACAGCCAGGCAGCTACAGTATTTACAGTTAGTGTACTGTGTCCTCTGCACAGTGTGCACCTAAAGCAACCTGAAGACAATTGCTGGTGTTCTCATAAAATAATACTACAGGCAGGCAGTTGATTCTGCTAGCTGCAGTATCAGTATATATATATATACATCCCAGCTTTGTGCAGCTACATCTCACTGCAGGCCATTAGTATGTCTGGAAGGCCAACAAGGAGAGGCAGACAGTCACAAGCCAATAAAAGAGGGCAAGAAGCAGGCTCTGTGTCTAGAGGCAACAGTGCTGGTCGTGAAGAGGGTGCATCCTCATCAGCACGTGGCCGTGGGACACGCTTGTCCTTTTTTTCGGCAGCTGGTCGCGTTGAGCCGCAACATGTGGAAAACTTGGTAAAGTGGACGATCAAGCCATCCTCATCCTCCTCATCCTCTCTCTCAGGCTCAGGGTACTTTGTCTGGCAAAGCAGCTGTCAACGCGGCCTCTTCTCTCTGCTCAATGGCATCAGTCACTCCATCCCTAGCCCCACAATGTCCTCCTGAGAAGTCCCTCGAACTGTTTGACCACAGTGTTGGGTACATGCTCCAGGAGGATGCGTAGCGTTTTGAAGGCTCCGATGATGGTACCCAGCTATAGGAAGGCAGTAACGTGAGTCCAGAGAGAGGGGGTGCCCAAGAAGGACAGAAATCTGGCAGTCATGTTCTCCCAGCTGCAGCATACTGCCAGCTTTGCTCCAGTGATGAGGAGGGAGGGGTTGATGAGGTCACTGACTTCACGTGGGTGCCTGATAGGAGAGAGGAAGAGGAGGAGGAGGAGGCACATCTCCAATGAGGCAGGATGCCCTCCAGGGGCCAGCTTAAGGGCAGCACACCGACTGCATCACACCGCAGAGCTCCGCATGTGCAGGGTGCTGCTGTCTCTGCTTGTTATCCCAAAAGTTATTTGATGTGGGCCTTTATTGAGACGAGTGCATCAGATCGCGCCGCTGCTATTTGCAACATATGTCTCAAGCATATCTCGCGTGGCCAAAACATCACCCGCTTGGGCACCACATGCTTGACCAGACATATGTTGACCTGCCATGCAGTTCGTTGGCAAGCGTACCTAAAAGACCCACAGCAAAGAACAAACAGGACCTCTCCTTGCTCCTCATCAGCTGGGATCTCCAACCCCACTATACCTTCAGTCCTCTCTGAAACCTGCACTGAGAGGAATGAAGGTGTAGAATTAGGTGTGTCACAGCCTAATTTTGGAAATTGAAACCAGAAGTAAGGAACTTATGCGTTGGTCATCTGTTTTAGTTTTAGGTGACATAATGTCTGTGATTATATCTGCCTAGGTGACATAATATATTGTGACATAATGAGCTTGTTTAGATACAGAGATGTAAAGAGTCAATAAATGACTATGATTGGTTGAATTAATGTTAAAAGGAAATATGTTATTTGAACATGTACCACTTATTGGTGGAAGATGGTTGGTGATGACCATCTTTCATTTATACTTAACACCCTGTCTGAGCCAGAATAAATCCGAACAGTGTATGACGCAAACTTGTGTTGTGTCAATTATTTATATACGCTGTTTCCTATGCATAGAAGATTTTGAGTGAAAGCAACAGAATCAGCCGACAATGAGGTAATTATAGTTACATAATAAGATAATAGTCAGGACTAGTGGTTATAGATAAAGTTGAGCCTTACAGTTTTGGTGTCAGAATATTAAATACTCAGGTAATTAATAGAGGAGAATTGTTTTTCTTGAGTATTTTTTGTTGGGGAGGGTGCAGGCCGCTTTGGTGATAGAATTGGTTAATTCCCCTGAGTTGCCCACCCTTATAGGACAAACACCTCAGGTCAAGTGCTTAGGAAGTACTTGAAGTGTGTGCATATAATTAGTAATACTTTACTGGTAGCATTGTAGAAACTTGTGATTACTGATTGGTAAATATTACTTGCATACTGTTTTTGTTGTAGCAGCCTTGGGATTCTATGATGTGCCCAGGTTGGCTTTAAGCATTCCTGGGAACACACTGGAAAAGTGTACAGGCCCATTGGTAGCTTTTAAATACTTTTGGTAGGTTTTTTTAGTCAGAAATAGAGACAAAGTAAATTAGAAATTTCCCTTGCTCAGCACCCAAATATGTGAGAGTGGTAAGTACTTTTGTATGTATGTTCATATAATCTGCTAGGTTTTCTTTAAAGAATGAAAGAAGGTAATTCAAATGTGTGTAGGGCATTACCTAAGGTGTTAAAAAGACTAAAGGAATTAAGAAAAATTTTGTTGCTGTGGTGCATATGGGAAAAAGGGGTTTGCGATGTAAACGTAAAGCTTTAACTACCATACAAAAAATAACCAAAGTTACACGTAGAATTCCAAGTGATATGTTAAGGGTTAAACAAGAGAAAGCTTCTTTGCTTAAGTTACCACAGCCATGGGTGCATTCTACCAGAGGGGTAGAAATGGACATTTATATTCTTACCGACTGCCAACAAATATCTCAAGAGAAAAAATACAGACATACAGTACATAAAGAGAATGAACTTTAAAGGACCAGTACATTAAAAGTACTGTAGTATATGAAGAAAGTCTCCCCTTTACTAATATTTGCTTATAAGAATTATAGAGTATATGGGCTTAAATTGCTTGAAAGAAGTGTAATTGTTTAAATATATGTTTTGATGACTCTTTGAAGGTAAAAGCATAACATGGTAAAGGTTGCAAATGAAGGTGTTAGGTGTGCTGGGGGGTTGTGTAAGGAAAGGGAGTGTTTTAAAGAAAACACCCTACATTGTGGTAAGGATAATGTAAGTGAGTTTAAAAGTGTTTTAATGAAAACACCATACATTGCAGAGGATAATGTAAGTTAGGATTTGAAGGAAAAGATATAGAGGAGTTATTTATTAATTAAAGTTAAATTAAGTTAAAAAAAGAGCAGCCAGAAAGCTCAGGGAGTATTTAGGTCTTAGGATTGCAGTGGAAACGTTAATGGATCTTAGCACTCCTAGGCCAGGTCGAGCTTGCATCTAGAAGCTTAGGAACACTGTGCCTGCAGCCAAATCCATTATCGGAGGTAAATGAGTATGCTTCCGATATGTCTGATGCAATCTACAAATCAACGGCATACAGCAAAGAGACAAGACACTCAGAAATTACATAGATTTAAAAACAGGAAGTGACACTACATTTGAGGTTTAATGGGGACATAGGAAACATTAATGACGGAGCATACCATTCCTGGCAAGTGTCCATGTTTTCTTTAGCTCCGTGGAGAATTCATCTTATCCATACATTGCTGCATTATGAAGTATACTTGAACCAAGGGATGGTCGGGAATTACATGAGACCGTCAAGGATTGTCCAGATCCTAGTATGTTAGCTAGAATTAGGAGAATGTTGTGGGTCTGCAACTTTCAGGACGTAGTTGCATGATATGATATGGGTGACAAAGATATATTTGCTTGAATGTTCGCATTTTAATTTCTGCTTGACGTATAGAAAAATAGGAAATGGAAAAATAGGAAATGTTTTAGCAATTAGAACTAGCCAGGGTTGAGAAAAATTAAATGTACTGATTTACAAAAGTCAAAAGACAAAATAATATTTTCAGTTTAATATGAGGAAGTTCATTTTTGCAGCCAGTCTCAAACAGTAGATATTAAGAAATTTTGAGATATGTGTAAGCCCAAGTATTAATACTGAAACTAAGAAAAGGGGAACTTTACATTTGAATATATTATTACTATTTTTGAATGAATAAACACAGTTTTAACAATATAATATTGCCATCTTTGTTCTATAAAATCAATAGAAGTTGATTATTTAAAGTACATGATATATTAAAATAGATTCTTATAAATTGTATTTTATGGGTGCACTTCATTGTCACGTGTATTACTTAAGAATGCATATTGCTATACTTACATTTCATATTCAGCGAGTCCTAGACTTGCTGGAATGGAGAGTGAATGTTGAGAAGGGTTTAGTTAAGAGAAGTTATCTATATAGATTTAAAGTATGATTTATTACATGTTTATTGTTGAAAGGTTGCACCTACTGTTTGTATATTCATGGAATGTGTTGGGCACATATTAAGCCCATGCCCAATGCACTGTTAATTGAAATCATATATGGAGAATGTAACATCACTACTAAATTACATGTATTTGCTGGTACCAAATGTCCTCTTTTGAGGAATCTGATCAGATAATTAAGATGAATAAAAGGGTTTAAGATAATTGCAAAATATCCATTTTAAGAGTAACATTTTAACTTGTAGCTGGGGTATTTTCATTATTACAGTTGTTGAAGGTTTGGAAGGTAATTTTCAATATCAACAAATGTACTATATTTCGGATTGATATAATTGCCCTGGGCTCCAAAGTGTTCAATAAATGGCATTATAGTTTTGTAGAAGAGGCTAGGGTGGTGTTATATATAGGAAAAAATATGTTGTTCAAGATTAATTATGAAAATTGTATGTTTGAAAGGTAATTGTGCTGATGGGCCCATTTGTTGATATTGAAATTAAAGAAATGGGAACATGGCATTGCACAAGGACATTTCCTATTACAAAACAAGGGAATAGAGTTTTGTGCAAATGGTTTTTAATCATGTTTAAGCTGTTTAACAATACTTGGGGATTTATAAATGTTTGATTTGAACATCTGGGTTAATAAAAAGGGGAAGTATGTGTTCAAAGGAATGGTGGTTAGGAAATATGTGTTTAAAGGAATGGTGGTTAAGAGAGAAAGGGGAAGTAACTTAAGTTTGTGTAGTTTTATGTATTAAGTAACAAAAGAAAAGAAAAAATATACCTTTGGATGATAAAAAATATGGGAAAAGGGGGGGTTCAAGAGGAAAATATGGAAACATTTCTAAATGGAGAATGAATGAAATGGCCAATGAATGTGAAATGAGAAAGTGGTATTGTATTGTGTTTAATGCACAAGGTATTATTTGATTAGTAAAGTATCCAAGTTTGTTTAAGATGTACACAAAGAGATGGTTATCTTATGGGATATTGTGTTCTCTTATATTGGGAGTAGAGGTTACTAGGCCCTTGTTGCTGATGATTACAAAAGATTTGCCTAAAAGTTTTGGGTTAAATTAAAATTTGATAATGGGATTTTGGTAAAAAAAGGGTGATAAATATTTGAAGAGTTAGTGAAATTAAGTAACCAGGACCATAATAAATTGCTGTATATATATTGAGTCTGTGAAATGCTAAATTTTGAGGTGAAAGTTTGTTTAAATAACAGTCAGGGTGACTATTCTGGATTTATTACTTTTTGAATTCCCAGAAAGTGCAACTGTAAAGTATTAATGATGTAATGTTGTTTATTCATCAAATTCTTTGTTTTTACTGATAGTCAGATATGTTTACAAATTTGGTAGGCTGACTTCTGAGTCAGCATATGTGTTTGGGTAAAATGTTCTGTTCTGAGACCCTCAGGTCCACTTGCTTCCCGGGGATAGAACTAAAGGTGTTTGTTTTGTTGAAATCCTTCTGTAATACTGGATTTGGGAAAAAATGTTTATTTAAATACAGTTAAATATATTGAATCTATATAATGAAAACTGTTGCTGAGAAACATTTTATTTCTGCATGCTTTATTGACTTATGTTTGAATTAATGAGGAATATTGTTTTTAATACCTGCAATGGTTAAGGCCTGAATTGATCAGGTAGATTCTGTGGTTATTCATGTTGGATGAGGAGTATCCACCCCAGCCCCACACCCCTAGCCCCATGCACATGAAGAAATTCCCACATTTATACCCTATACCCTATCCAGATGTCAAGTTACTTGAAGAAATGACTACATCTTTTACATGGAAATCTTCATTGTTCATCTTTGTTGTTCTAATTCCATGGGAGGTGCTGAGATGAGTAAAGGTTGACTGCTGCTGGAAAATGTTCCTGGGAATGACACCTTGAGGGTTAGCCAATGACTCACGCCCAAGGTCTACGAATTCCAGTGCGCACCACAAGGGAGAGATGCAGATGCCAGCCCAAAGACCCAAGTCTAGCCCAATGCATCAGTTCCAATCACTTCTCCCCTCCCCCTATTACTGCACTCATCACCTCTTTCTAACTCCAAGCCCACTTGCTAACAAATACCCCAGGATACTGAAGCATGTCCCCTCATACAAATCATATTCTCATATTACCTCCCTTACTCTTCTGCTTCTCCTAACCGCTGGAGATATTTCCCCAAACCCTGGGTCTCCCTTATTTAACTGTGCCCAACACACTCTGTCTGCAACAAACTCACTGCTGTTCATGACCTCTTTGTCACTAAATCCTTCAATCTACTTGCTCTCACCGAAACCTGGCTCCACGAATATGACACCCCTTCTCCTGCTTCCCTATCCCAGGGTGGCCTTCACTGGACTCACTCCCCTAGGCCTAATGGATGCAAGGGAGGTGGAGTGGGATTCCTCCTATCCCCCCAATGCACCTTCCAGGTTATTCACTCTCCTCCCTCTTTTTCTCTCTCATCATTTGAAGCCCACTGTATACGTCTATTCTCTCCTACTTCCCTAAGAATTGCTGTGATCTACCGGCCCCCTGGACCATTATCAACTTTCCTTGATGAGTTTGCCTGGGTACCCTACTTCCTCTCTTCAGAAATTCCCACAATCCTTCTTGGTGATTTCAACATCCCTGCTGTAAGGAAGCTGCCGTTGCGCTCCGGGCGCACTCGCGCATACATACAGAATTCTGCTGAGCGCAGATGTGCCAATGTGCGTGCGCGGAGCGGTGTGCATGCCCTCAGAAGCGCGTCCACGCTGCCCTTTGGCGCCAGACGGCCTATTTAAGGGGCGCACTGATTCCTGATGGTTGCTGACAGAACTTCAGTTGTTCCTGTACCCGTATCCTGTTATTATTACCTGCCTGATACTAGTTGCTGAACCTTGGCTATCCCTGTCCTTGCTGCTGGACTCTCCTGTTCTTCTGATTATCGGTTTCTGATCCCGGCCTCCTATTTGACCCTGCTCCTGCCTGATGACTTGGTACCTCACTGCCCGCCTGCTACTGAACCCGGCTATCCATGTGACTGATGTTTGGCTCTTCTCTGCAACTCGAGTATCTGCATCTTTGTTCCAGCGACTTGCTGCGACTTCCTGTCTTCCAAGAGTCGCATCTCCTGCTTCAGGTCTCCAGGGCTACATCTGCAGGCACTCGTGTTCCTCCAGCCCCTTGGTTCCTTCTGTCTCCACTCTCAGTGGGTCCAGGCCCGGAGATACAAGAGAGGCTGACCTCATCATTTCAGACTCCAACCAGGTACATGACAGTATCTGTCAGCCAACAATGGAGTCTGAAAGGGAGGCCTCTTCCTTTGAGGACATTTGCCAAACAATCTCGGCACTATCTCATACCTTGCAGAGTCTTAAAGCCAATCTGAACCAAATGGAAGATCAGCTCCTGAACCAGCTGGACGCCTCATCTGCCTCCATTCCTCTTGCTGTTGTTAGTTCCTCCATGCAAACAGACTTTTGCCCACTCTTTGAGACCATCATCCCTCCTGAACCCAGAGTGCCGCTGCCTGCGCGTTTTTCCTGAAATCGCAAACAGTTTTGTACTTTTCGAAACGCCTGTGAACTGTATTTTTCCTTATTACCCCGAACTTTCCCTTCTGAAGACGTTAAAGTGGGATTCATCATCAATTTGTTACTAAATGAACCCCTCTCCTGGACTCACCATCTCTGAGAACAACATGACCCGGCTTTATCTACCACCAACTCCTTCTTCTCTGCCATGTCCCAGCTGTATGCAGATCCCTTCCTTCAGCAGACTGCAGAATCCACACTCAACAGACTCCAGCAAGGCCTAAGGTCTGTCGAGGACTATGTGTCAAAATTTTGTGTTCTGAGTACAGACACCCAGTGGAACAGAGCTGCTCTTCTCCATCAATTTTGTATGGGACTATCTGATACATTGAAAGACAAACTTGCCCGTGTGGAGGTACCCTCATCTCTAGAAGATCTGATCAATCTGTTTATTCAGATTGACCGACGGCTCCGGGAAAGGCAATCTGAAAGGACTAATGCCAGGCTACCTGTATTTTCTAAGACTATTTCTTCCATTTCTGCAGCTTCTGCCCAAACTCCATAGGAGCCCATGGCAAGTAAGGGGTACCAGGAAACCCCCCATAGGAGATTTCCAAGGCCACCTCTGTCTTCTTCTGAACGCCTCTGGCGTCGACATAACAGACTTTGCTTTTACTGCGGAGAAACTGGTTATTTCATTTCAACTTGCCCTGTGAAACCTTTAAAACCCGCTTGTCTGCTGCCTCACATGATGCATCTCCCTTGAAAGGACCAGTCACATCTCCCTCTTCCGCTCCAGCTCCAGTTACCGGGAAAGACTATTTCTGTATCCGCAATTATCGACTCTGGAGCCTGCAGTTGCTTTGTGGACTTAGCATTTGTTACTCTTCATCAACTACCCCTGTGCTCCAAGAGACAAGGATTTGCTGTTCATCTAGCGGACGGCTCTGGGCTCAAGTCTGGACCGGTGACTCAAGAGACTGTACCTATTCTTTGCCGAACTTCCTCTGGGCACCAGAAACTTCTTCGCCTAGATGTGATAACCTCACTCATGTTTCCGATTATCCTGGGGCTACCTTGGCTAAAGGCCCACAATCCCCATATTAACTGGCTTACTGGGAATGTCTCCTTTTCATCCAATTTCTGTCTGGCACATTGCTTCCCAGAAAAGACTGTCAACCCTGCTCCTCTCCTCAGTATCCACCCTGATCCTGAAACCTCAAAGTTGGTGCCCATCGCTTACCATGAATTTTTGGATGTTTTCAACAAAAAGAGCGCAGATACTCTGCCTCTGCATAGGACTTACGTCTGTCCCATCAAACTTTTACCAGGGGCCGAGATTCCCTTTGGTCTAATTTACCCGCTCTCAGAACCAGAACTAGAGGCTCTACGCAAGTATATAGATGAAAGCCTAGAGAAAGGTTTTATTCGACCTTCTTCCTCACCTGCACCTTCTTGGTGGAGAAAAAAGATCACTCCCTGAGACTTTGTGTTGACTACCGGGATCTTAATAAGATAACATCAAGAACCGGTACCCACTTCCGCTGATTCCAGAATTGTTTCAGAGGTTGCGAGGAGCTCGAATATTTTCCAAACTTGATCTGAGGGGGGCTTACAACTTAGTCCGGATCAAAGAGGGGCACGAATGGAAGACAGCCTTTAGGACACGCTTCGGGCATTTTGAATATCTGGTCATGCCCTTCGGCCTCTGCAATGCCCCTGCCACCTTCCAACACCTGGTGAATGATGTTTTTCGGGACTTTCTTGGTTTGTTTATTATAGTCTACCTAGATGATATCCTTATATTCTCTGATACGGTTGAATTACATCGCACCCATGTGAAGAAGATCTTGAGTAGACTCCGTGAACACCACCTCTATGCCAAAGCGGAGAAGTGTGACTTCGAAAGACAGTCTATACAGTTTCTTGGACTTGTTATCTCCGCTGGTGGCATTTCTATGGATCCTCAGAAGGTTGCTGCAGTCCTGGAATGGCCAGCCCCTACAGACAGAAAGGCTGTACAAAGGTTTGTGCGATTTGCTCATTTTTATAGGAAATTCATTAAAGACTTTTCTGACATCATTTCTCCTATTACCCAACTAACCAAACAGCATGTTCCCTTCCAATGGGGCCCTGAAGCTCAAGCTTCTTTTAAAAAATTGAAGACCTTGTTTACCTCGGCTCCCATTCTGAAGCACCCCGACCCACCCTTGGCCTATGTTTTGGAGGTGGACGCTTCTGAGAACGCTGTGGGAGCTATTCTATCCCAGCGACAGGGCCCTAAATCTCTACTGTATCCCATGGCCTTCTTCTCCAAGAAACTGAATTCTTCTGAGAGGAACTATGATGTGGGAGACCGGGAATTGGCCACTAAGGCTGCACTTGAGGAGTGGCGTTACTTGTTGGAGGGAGCCTCTCACCCTATCCTCACCTTTACTGATCACAAAAACTTGGAATATTTATGAACTGCCAAGAGACTGAGACCCTGTCAGGCAAGATGGGCGTTGTTTTTCTCTTGTTTCATATTCCACATCACCTTCCATCCGGGTTCTAAGAATGGCGAACTGACACGTTGTCACGCATGTTCCATGATCCAGTCCGAACCTCAGAGCCAGACACGAACTTCCTCCTTCTTCAATCATACCTGATGTCCGAAATAAAGTCAGTTGTGAGGGAGCATCCCCCTTCCCAAGATTTACCTCTTCAGTTAAAAGACGGGCTCTATTTTCACAAGGAACAGATCTTTGTTCCAGAACAACTCAGAGTCTCTGTTCTTAAACGGTGTCATGACCACCCCTTGGCGGGCCATTTTGGCATCCATAAGAGTATCAACCTAATTCCCGTTCCTTCTGGTGGCCTGACCTGATACAAGATTGTAGCGAACATGTGAAATCCTGTGTGACATGCCTACGCTGCAAAACCAATGGAGCCAAAACTTGGGGTCTACTGGAATGTCTTCCTGTGCCAAAGAGACCATGGAGCATGATATCTATGGATTTTATCGTGGAGCTTCCCCCGTCTGAGAACTTTACCTCTATATTTGTTGTTGTTGATCGTCTGACCAAGATGGCATATTTTGTACCCCTGCAAGGCACCCCTTCTGCTGCTGAGACTGCCTCCACATTTATTAAGGAAATTGTAAGACTGCACGGTGTTCCCGACAATATCCTCTCGGACGGGGGGGGGTGCAATTCACTTCCAGATTTTGGAGGTCCCTGTGTGAAGCCTTGAACATTGATGTCATGGTTATGCAATAGAGTTTGTCGATCAGCATACCTGTCTCCATGTGTTCATCTCTAAAGACCAGCTGACCCTCACCTGACTGCTTTTGTAACCTCTTCTCTAAGCATGGCCCCACCCCAGGCCCTATCAGGGAACCCTATATTAACCTGTGCACTGCAAGCAAGCAGTGCTGATCAACCATTGTGTGTTAGCCTCTGTGTGTACTTGCTGTGTTTCCTATATCTGATTCCTGTTACCGACTTTGGCCTGTTCTTAACTATTCCTGTCTACTCGTGACCCTGACCTTTGGCGTGTTCCCGACCATTCCTGTTTGCCTGTGACCCGGAACCTTGGCGTGTACTCTGTTGTCCTTGTCTGCTAGTCGCCCCGACATTTGGCTACCTCCTTACTATTCCTTGCTGTCCTGGGCTGCTGTTTCCTCTCCATCCTCCTGTAGCCTAGCGTGAGCGTGAGTTGGGAGACCCTGGGGGCCGCGACCTGGAGCCAGTTGCAGCCCAGTCCATCCTCACCACTAGAGGCTCTGGTGAACACCAACTGGCTCTTAGACTCCGTGCCCTGGGGAATCTATGCTCTAACTCACTAAGGGATCCGTGTTGGTGCTCCAGAGGACCTGCCTTCCTGAACCACCCCGAGTTCCATCTGCAGCAGTCAGCCTTAGGGTCCACTATCATAGCGGTGCACTCCTGACCCCAACGGGGTGCATCTGTCACCTGGATACAGGTGACCTGACAGTTTGATCAGCCATGGACCCGGCTGATGTGCCGCTACCCGCAGATGATCCGTTGCAGGGCTTAGTTAGCAGACTTGAGACCCAGGAATCGCATCAGACCCAGGTGATGCGATTCCTTCAGGATTTGGCATCCCGTTTTGAACAGGTTCAGGCCTTATTAGGATCCCCGGTTCAACAACCTCAACCGCTATCTGCTGCTGCACCTATCGCACCAGTCGCAGCCACACATTTATTACATCTGCCAGCTCCGGCCCGTTTCTCTGGGGACTCCAAGGCCTGCAGGGGGTTCCTTAGTCAGTGCACAATTCATTTTGAGCTTCAGCCCAAAACTTCCTGTCCGATCGGGCAAAGGTAGCCTATATTATATCCCTCCTGTCTGGTGAGGCGTTAGCCTGGGCTGCGTCTCTGTGGGATCTAAATGATCCAGTGGTTTCTAGCCTGTCTGATTTCTTGAAACTTTTTCGGAATATCTTCGAGGAACCGGGTCGTGTCTCCTCAGCGGCCAGCGCCCTTTTACGTCTCCGTCAAGAGTCCGCTTCTGTGGGACAGTATGCTCTTCATTTTCGTACTTTGACTGCTGAGCTGAGTTGGAATAATGAGGTCCTAGTTGCAACCTTTTTACATGGCCTCTCTGATAGAGTGAAGGATGAATTGGCAGTAAGATCTTTCCCTGCTGATCTGGATGGTGTCATCACCTTGTGTAACCAGATCGATATTCGCTTTCAGGAGAGGGCCCTGGAAAAAAGACACCAGCACTCCCCATTCTTTAAGCAGCCTGAGCTCCATGTCCCTTCTCTTCATTCCGAGGAGCACCTCCTGCCTGCTGAGGAACCTATGCAGCTGGGCCGGGCCAAGTTATCTCCCGAAGAACGCACTAGGTGCAGAACTCTGGGCCTGTGCCTCTACTGTGGCGTCAAAGGTCATTTTCGTGATACTTGTTCTCTTCATCCAGAAAAATGATCGAGGCTAATACATCTGGAAGGTGGAGTATTAGACCCTGAAGTATCATCTTCACCTTCTCGTCTTCTTCTTTCTGTGTTCCTTCATGTCGGCGCTTCCTCTCGTTCGGTCTCGGCACATCTGGATTCCGGAGTTGCTGGAAATTTCATGGACTGGGAAACTGCATCTTCCATGAGACTTATCCTTTTGCCCCTTACAACGCCATTGGTGGTCTTGGCGATTGATGGCACTGTTCTCCCAGGGGGCCCTATCCGCTTCCAGACCCTCCCTGTTAAGATGTCAGTAGGGACACTCCACCAGGAGTGGATATCCTTCCTTGTTTTACCTAAGGCTTTGTCTCCTATCATATTAGGTCTTCCTTGGTTACGGCTCCATTCTCCACATGTTGACTGGACTGCTGGACAGATCTTGACTTGGGGTTCCTCCTGTTCCTCCTCCTGCCTATTCAAGGTTACCCCAAAAGAGAATCCTCCTGTTGCCACCATCCCAGTATCTTCTGCTCTTCCCAATGCGTATAGCGATTTCTGGAATGTCTCCTGCAATAGTCGGCCTGAGGCACTCTCTGGGTCGTGTGGCACTCTGGATGAGGAGCCTACCTGTGAACCTGAGCTGATCAGTCACTCCAGTTTGCAAGGCCATTTCCCTTTGCCTGTCCCTGGACCCCCTTGGACACACACCCAGGCTGACTCGTCCACCAGTTCCACAGTTGCTATACCCTGCGATGCAATTCTGGTGGTCGCTGCACCTGGCAATGCTGTTCAGTCAGCCTCTGCACCAGTCCAGCCTATGCCCAGTGAGCTTCCTGCTTCTTGTTCTGGACCTTCTGTAACCTGGCCTCACCCTACTGCTACAATGTCCGTTCAAACCTGTTTAAGAGGCTCAATCTATCCTTTGGATAGATTGCCTCATTCGGCCAGCTGGGGTTTTCAATCTTTTGTTCAGAGCTCTCTGCATTCTGTTTGTGTTCCAGCTATCCAGCTTAACTCTTGTGACACGTCACCTTTTAACCAACCTGACCTCAGGGATCCACTGACCTCTACCCAGTCTGATGGTCCTGTGTTGGATGTCCAGCACATCTTTAAGGGTCTGGGGGACCCTGCTCAGACTTCTGATGGTCTTCTCGTGCCCTTACCCATTTCTAAAAAGCCTTTAGTACTCAATAAGTCCTTTCGTCCTCTCCTTACCTCGGTTCCAACCTCTGAGGATAATCTAAAGTACAAGGTTAGTCAAGTTTTGGATTCCGGGCTCCGTAAAGGCATTCTTCAATACCTCGTACATTGGAAAGGGTTTGGTCCTGAGGAGAGGTCTTGGATCACTGCATCTGAGGTCTTTGCTCCTCGTCTATTGAGGAGGTTCCATCTGGAGTTTCCCCTTAAGCCTGGGCACAGGCGGGGGAGGGGAGGTCTTAAGAGGGGGGTACTGTCATGGTTATGCAACAGAGTTTGTCGATCAGCATACCTGTCTCCATGTGTTCATCTCTAAAGACCAGCTGACCCTCACCTGACTGCTTTTGTAACCTCTTCTCTAAGCATGGCCCCACCCCAGGTCCTATCAGGGAGCCCTATATTAACCTGTGCACTGCAAGCCAGCAGTGCTGATCAACCATTGTGTGTTAGCCTCTGTGTGTACTTGCTGTGTTTCCTATATCTGATTCCTGTTACCAACTTTGGCCTGTTCTTAACTATTCCTGTCTACTCGTGACCCTGACCTTTGGCGTGTTCCCGACCATCCCTGTTTGCCTGTGACCCGGAACCTTGGTGTGTACTCTGTTGTCCTTGTCTGCTAGTCGCCCCGACATTTGGCTACCTCCTTACTATTCCTTGCTGTCCTGGGCTGCTGTTTCCTCTCCATCTTCCTGTAGCCTAGCGTGAGCGTGAGTTGGGAGACCCTGGGGGCCGCGACCTGGAGCCAGTTGCAGCCCAGTCTATCCTCACCACAAGAGGCTCTGGTGAACACCAACTGGCTCTTAGACTCCGCGCCCTGGAGAATCTATGCTCTAACTCACTGAGGGATCCGTGTTGGTGCTCCAGAGGACCTGCCTTCCTGAACCACCCCGAGTTCCATCTGCAGCAGTCAGCCTTAGGGTCCACTATCATAGCGGTGCACTCCTGACCCCAACGGGGTGCATCTGTCACCTGGATACAGGTGACCTGACAATTGAGCTCCGTCTGTCCATTGCTTACCATCCTCAGACAAATGGACAGACGGAGAGAACTAACCAGACCTTGGAACAATATTTCTGTTGTTTCACCTCTTTCTCTGAAGATGACTGGTCACCTCTTCTCACACTGGCAGAATTTGCTTATAATAACTCCATCCACTCTGCCACCCAATAATCCCCTTTCTTTGCCAATTATGGATATCACCCTTCTTTCCTGCCGGAGTTGCCTACAGAGTCTTCCGTACCCGCTGTGCAAGACAGATTGAACTTTTTCAACGTTAACAACAAATTATTCCAGGATACCATCTCTAAAGCGCGGGCAAGCAACAAAAAATTCTTTAACAAAAAGAAGAGGGGCAACTTGAATCTGGAACTGGGAGACAAGGTCTGGTTATCTACTGCAAATCTGAAACTCAGATGTCCCTCCAAGAAACTTGGTCCGAAATATTTGGGGCCTTTTCCGGTTAAAAGAAAAATCAACCCTGTGGCCTTTGAATTAGTGCTACCGAAGAATCTGAAAATTCATCCGGTATGCCATATCTCCCTACTAAATTTAACAGTGCCTAACCCCTTTCCCAACCGGGATCTGGAAAGCCCTCCTCCACTGCTTGTTGAAGGAAACGAGGAGTATGAAGTTGAAGCTGTGCTGGATTGTAGAACCCAGAGGGGCCAAACACAATTCTTGAATAAATGGAAGGGGTATGGCCCGGAGGACAATTCTTGGGAACCAGCTGCTAATGTTCATGCCCCACAAAAAATACGGGCCTTTTACCAGCGTCACCCGGAGAAGAAGCCCCTGAGGGGCATGCGGAGGCTGCCCATAAGGAGGGGGCAATGTAAGGAAGCTGCCGTTGCGCTCCGGGCGCGCTCGCGCATGCATACAGAATTCTGTAGATCGCAGATGTGCCAATGCGCGTGCGCAGAGCGGTGTGCGCGCCTTTGGCACCAGACGTCCTATTTAAGGGGCGCACTGACTCCTGATGGTTGCTGACAGATCTTCAGTTGTTCCTGTACCCGTATCCTGTTATTACCTGCCTGATACTAGTTGCTGAACCTTGGCTATCCCTGACCTTGCTGCTGGACCCTCCTGTTCTTCTGATTATCAGTTCCTGATCCCGGCCTCCTATTTAACCCCGCTCCTGCCTGATGACCTGGTACCTCACTGCTCGCCTGCTACTGAACCCGGCCATCCATGTGACTACGTTCCTGTTTGGATCTTCTCTGCAACTCGAGTATCTGCATCTTTGTTCCAGCGACTTGCTGTGACTTCCTGTCTTCCAAGAGTCGCATCTCCTGCTTCAGGTCTCCAGGGCTACATCTGCAGGCACTCGTGTTCCTCCAGCCCCTTGGTTCCTTCTGTCTCCACTCTCAGCGGGTCCAGGGCCGGAGATACAAGAGAGACTGACCTCATCATTTCAGACTCCAACCAGGTACATGACACCTGCTAATACAAACACTCCTGCTACTTCTAAACTTCTTAGTCTAACCTCTTAATTTGACCTAAAACAATGGGTACAGGCTTCTACTCACTCTGATGGCAACACCCTTGACCTTGTATACTCCTACCTATGCACTCCATGCAACTTCTCAAACAATCCTTTTCCTCTCTCTGACCATCACCTTATTAGTTTCTCCCTCCCCCTGTCTTCCACCACCTTTCCCTCCAATCGCCTAACCATCACCCGTAGAAATTTTCGCAACTTCAACTCCTCTCTCCTCTATTTTGCTACTGACCACCTCTATGACAAAATCTCTCCCCTGTCCTGCCCCAACCAAGCCACGTCCATCTACAATAAATCCCTGTCCTCCACCCTGGACAAGCTCGCTCCCCTCACTACACGCAGAATTAGGCCTCGACCCCTACAACCCTGGCAAACAGATGACACTAAGATTCTCAAAAAATGTAGTCACGCTCTTGAGCGTCTGTGGCACAAGACTAAGTCTCTCAAAGACTTCAACCAATGCAAATCTGCCCTTCAAAAATACTATTCTTTCCTCCACACTGCCAAGCAAACCTATTTTACAGCTCTTATTAACACCTTCTCATCTAGTCCCCGTAAACTCTTCTCTACCTTCAACTCTCTACTTTGTCCTCCACAGCCTCCACCCACTGACTCACTCACTGCCCAGGAGATCGCTAATCAAAAACAAGATTGATACAATCCGCAATGAAATCTCCGCTCTACAGGTATCTCCCCCAGCTAAGACCCCATGTCAACAGGTACAATTGACACTCCCCCTATTCAAATCTGCTACTACAGACGAAGTTGCTAAACGCCTTTCTTTCGCCCACCTAACCACCTGTCCCCTGGACCCTATTCCCTCTCATATGCTACGGTCGCCCTCTGACTCCTTCCTACACTCTCTAACTCACATCTTCAATCTCTCCCTCACCTCTGGCATCTTCCCCAATGCTCTAAAACATGCACTGGTCACCCCCATACTTAAAAAGCCATCCTTGGACCCTACCAATCTTAACAACCTATGCCCTATCTCCTTGCTCCCCTTTACCTCTAAACTCCTTGAACGCCTAGTTTACAACCAACTGAGTGACCACCTCATTAAAAACAACCTTCTTGGTCCCCTTCAATCTGGATTTCGCCCTCAACACTCCACAGAAACTGCTCTTTTAAAACTCACAAATGACCTACTAACTGCAAAAATCAATGGACACTATTCTGTACTCCTACTTCTGGATCTTTCAGCTGCCTTTGACATGGTTGACCACCCCCTCTTCCTCAAAAAACTTTACTTCCTCGGTCTCCGTGACTGTGATCTTCAGTGGCTCTCATCCTACCTATTTCAACGCACCTTCAGTGTCACTTACAATTCTACTTCCTCCACTCCTCTGCCCTTCTCTGTCGGGGTCCCCCAAGGTTCTGTTCTTGGACCTCTTTTATTTTCAATCTACACCTCTTCCCTGGGTCAGCTGATAGCCTCTCACGTATTTCAATATCATTTCTACGCTGACGACACACAAATCTATCTCTCCACCCCTCAACTCACTCCATCAGTCTCCTCATGCATCACTAACTTACTAACCGACATATCTGTATGGATGTCACACCACTTCCTCAAACTCAACTTGTCCAAAACCGAGCTTATAATATTTCCTCCCTCATGCGCCTCTTCCCCTGACTTGTCTGTCAAGAGCAATGGCACAACCATCCACCCGTCCCCACATGTCAGGGTACTAGGTGTTATCCTGGATTCTGAACTCTCCTTTCGGCCCCACATCCAATCACTTTCCAAAGCTTGCCACCTTAACCTCCGCAACATCTCTAAACTACGTCCCTTTCTAACCAACGAAACCACAAAGCTCCTGATTCACTCCCTGGTTATCTCTCGCCTCGACTACTGCAACTCCCTCCTCATTGACTTACTTTTAAATAGACTATCCCCCCTTCAGTCCATCATGAATGCTGCTGCCAGACTCATCCACCTTACAAACCACTCAGTGTCTGCTACCCCCCTCTGCCAATCCCTCCATTGGCTGCCACTCGCCCAACGAATTAGATTCAAAATACTAACAATAAGTTACAAAGCCATCCACAACTCTGCCCCCAGATACATCACTAGCCTAGTCTCAAAATACCAACCTAATCGCCCTCTCCATTCCTCCCAGGACCTCCTGCTATCTAGTTCCCTCATCACCTCCTCCCATATCCGCCTCCAGTACTTCTCCCGAGCCTAGCCCATCCTCTGGAATTCCCTACCCCAATCTGTCAGACTGTCTCCAAATTTATCCACATCTAGGCAATCCCTGAAAACTTTCCTCTTTAGAGAAGCCTATCCTGCCTCCATCTAACAACTGCACTATTTTCTCCATTAGCTCATCCCCCACAGCTATTACCCTTTTTTATAACTTGACCCTCCCTCCTAGATTGTAAGCTCTAATGAGCAGGGCCCCCTGATTCCTCCTGTATTGAATTGTATTGTACTTGTACTGTCCTCCCTAATGTTGTAAAGCGCTGCATAAACTGTTGGCACTATATAAATCCTGTATAATAATAATAATAATCTGTCTGTGGATGTTGAGTTCTGTTCTTACAAGGAGGCAGGGTTTGGGGTGGAGAATTTTCTGCTTATCTGGACGAACAGAGAATCGAACTAAAGTTTGGAAAAATGAAAATAATAATTTGGACCTTTTCCTTTTTTTGAATTTTATAGCCACTCATAAGCTATGCAAGATACTTCTTTTTGTGTTTTTCTTTGGGACTATTTTTTATTTTGGCCTAAAGGCTGTCATGCCCCTCCCACTTACTTTTATGGACTGTCATGCCCCTTCCCTTTTAGATTATGATTAATTGCTATTCAGCTGAGATTTTGATATCTACTGATTCCGATGTGTTTATTTTACATGCTTAAGATAGTTGTACATTTATGGGAAAGTAGTCCAGGTGAATGTCAGGGGCATATTGGTTGCAATAGGGTTTGTGATTGTCACGTTCGTGACAATAGAGAGGATTGAAAGTCATGTAAAAAAGCCCCCCTTGTGTTTTGTAATCTAAGACTCAACTGCTCCTTTGAGTTTATCATTTTTGTTAATCAAGTAAATATATATTGTTGTTTAAAAAGTGAGCTTGTGTTGAAATCGAAACCAGAAATAAGGAACTTACGTGTTGGTCATGGGTTTTAGATTTAGGTGACATAATGTCTGGAGTTATAACTGTCTAGATGATATAATATAATGTGACATAATGAGTTTGTTTAGATACAGAGATGTAAAGAGTCAATAAATTACTATGATTGGTTGAATGCATGTTAAAAGGAAATATGTTATTTGAACATGTACCCCTTATTGGTTGAAAATGGTTGGTGACGCCCATCTTTCATTTATACTTAACACCCCGCCTGAGCCAGAATAAATCCAAACAGTGTATGAAGCAACTTGTGTTGTGTCAATTATTTATATATGTTATTTCCTATGCATAGAAGATTTTGAGTAAGTGTAACAGAATCGGCCGACAATGAGGTAAATATAATTAGATAATAGTCAGAACTAGTGGTTATAGGTAAAGGTGAGCCTTACAAGTGGTTATATGTGCTTTTTTAATACCAAATCCTCTACAACCTCTGCTGATGCCAACATATGGCCTTTATGGTTTACGCTTGTGCATGCATGGAATTGACCTTCAGTAAAAGTAATTACTAAGTTTAGGGTAGGAGAAACAATCAGCTCTTGTTTGGCAAAACGCAATCATTAGATTTTTGTGTTTCACTGCGCTTAGGAATCCGAGATTCACCTATAGTGTTAATATTTCAGTGCTGCTACTTAAATAATAAATCCAAAACATTTTGTAACATTAATATTGGTGTACCAACCAATAATAAATTCCACAGTAGCGCAACCACTGCTACTATGCAGCAGACAATCATATATCTGCAAGTGATATGATCAAACGTGAAAATACAAAATATTAAAAAATTTCAAAATCATACAAATAAGTCCATACAGCTGTCATAACAGTGTATAAATCTTCATAGTAATTCAATTCAGGAAAGTTTGTGATTAACAGCCAATTCTCTATGCGAGTAGAGCCAGGAATAATACACCTTATATCCACCACCAGTACGTTTAAATAGAGCCGTCTCCCCTATGGAGGTACACACTGTGGGTAGCTCTAAAACAACTAAGCACTCTCTCTCCAGAACCTCTCATCTTTATAGTGAATAAACAGGAAATGACCTCCGGAGGGTGTGATGGAAGTGATGCAATTGTTGTCTATAACAGGAATCACTTTGGTGCTGCCATCTTGATATGAGGATCAGACATGTGCTAGAGGCTTCACTATACTCACACGGGGGTGCCACAGGATACAGACCACCAACAAGAGTGGCAAGGACTGGCATGCTGTGAGTGTGAGGACCCCTGCGGTTGGTACAGGTAGGTTGCGGGTTTTGACAGTGTCCCCGGAGTGCAAAAGCACAAGACGGTCAGGATAACGTCTATGAAAAGAGCGTACAAGTGCAGAAGCATGCACATCAAAAGCAGGAATCCAGGAACTATGTTCAACACTGTAGCCTTTCCTCAACCTCATATTCTTCCTCTCCATTTACAATAATAGGATCAGTAGTAGATAGGGAGCTAGATGGACAAGGATCTGGGACAGCAGGCTTTAACAGAGAAGTATGAAAGACAGGATGAACTCTATAGGAATCTGGTAAACTCAATTTCATTGCAGCGGGGAAAATGTCACATTCAATAGCAAAGGGTCCCACATATCTCTGTCCTAATTTAGACATTTCAGTTTTAGGAACAAGGTGGAAAACTTGATCACCTGGTTGGTATTGTGGGGCAGGATCAGGGTGTCTGTCGTATACCTAGTCTCGGCATGAGGTATGGTCTTTAGTACTGAAAAGCTCTTCACAATTTCTTCCAAACGATTATTAGCAGCAGGTACAATTTCAGCAACTGGGGATCTAGGCAACATAGTGGGGTGGTAGCCATAATTAGCATAGAATGGGGAGGAGTTAATGGAACTGTGGATTTTTTTATTATATGTACATTCAGCTATAGATAGATATGAATCCCAATAATTTTGAAGATAGGTTGTATAACATCGCAGGTATTGTTCTAAGGTTTGGTTGGTAGGTTCTGTTTGGCCATTTGATTGAGGATGAAAAGCGGTTGACAATGAGCATTGGATATGAAGACCCCTACAGAAGGCAACCCAGAATTTCAATGTAAATTGAGATCCTCTGGCTTCTGATAAACCATGAAGACGAAACATTTCTTGTATGAATAAAGTGGCTGTCTGACTGGCAGTAGGTAGATTCTTAGTGGCTTTGAAATGAGACATTTTACTAAAATGATCCACTATTACCACTGTTCTATTGTAACTATGTGCCAAGGATAACTCAACAATAAAATCCAATGAAATGCCAGTCCAGGGCCTGGGACGAACAGGCAAAGGCAAAAGAAGACCTTAAGGGTGATTGTGGCTTTCTTTAGCACATAAACAAACAAAACAGGTAGAAACGTAAGATGTCACATCTTTTAATAAGGAAGGCCACCAGAAGTTTGTTTGAATCAGTTCATGTGTTTTATGTATCACTCCCTGACCCCCAATGGGAGTGTCATGGAAATATTGTAGTACTTCAGTGACAGCAGCAGGAGGGACAGAAAATCTTCCTTTGTAGAATAAAAGTCAATTTTGATAGTTCATTGGGGGGGTTTGTGGAAGGTTTATCATTCACATTAGTATGAGATCTGACAGTATCCCATAGTGATGGCATACAGTAGTAGCCAAAAAACAGTCTTTATTTAATATGGTAGAAGGTTCAGGAGCTAGAGAAGATGTGTCAGTTCCCATACGAGAAAGGACATCAGCCTTACCATATCGAGGAACCAGGACTGTAAGTTATCAGCAGAGGGAACGGACTGAGGAAAAGAGCCCATCGGGCTTGATGTGGCTTTAATCTTTTAGCTGTCTGTAAGTATTCAATATTGCGATGGTCTGTTTAAACCGTGATGGGTGTGCTAGTGTCCTCTAGAAGATGTCTCCATTCTTCCAATGCAAATTTAATTGCTAATAATTCTCTCTCCCACACATCATAATTTCTCTCAGCAGGAGTAAAGGAGCGTGAAAAAAATGCCACTGGATGTAGGAGTTCTTTTTAACCGGATCTCTGTGATAGTGCAGCACTTGCAGCTGTATCTGAAGCATCCCCTTCAACATAGTATGGTTTGATGGGCACAGGTAAAATTAGAACGTTGCAGAAGTAAATAGGTCTCTCAACCCATCAAAAGCTTGTTGGTCTTGTTCAGTCCATTGAAATTTCACCTTTTGTTTCATTATAACTGTAATTGTCTGCACAATCTTTGAGAAATTTCATATGAATCTTCTATAGAAGTCATAGAAGCCAATAATACATTGTACCCATTTTTTGTTTGTAGGTACTGGCCAAGATAATATGGCTTGAATCTTAGAGGTGTTCATATGTATCAATATATCATCCAGGTATACTACTACATAGGTGTCTAGAATATCCCGCAGAACATCAATGACAAACCGCTGGAATGTGGCGGGAGCATTGTATAATCCAAATGGCATTACCAAATATTCATAATGTCCATAACGAGAACGGAAAGCAGTTTTCATCTCCAGTTCTAATCCTCACTAAGTTATAAGCTCCTCGTAGATCAATCTTGCTGTAAATGGTAGCAGAACACAATCTTTCCATTCATTCAGGAATTAAAGGCAGTGGATATTTATTTTTAATGGTATTAGCATTTATTGCTTGATAATACACACATGGATGGAGGCCTCCATCTTTTTTCCCTACAAAAAAAATCCCAGCGCCAGCAGGGGAGGTAGATGGCCTTATGAAGCCCTTCTTTAAATTTTCATCAATGTATTCTTCTAAAACTTGTAATTCAGGCTCTGCAAGAGGATATGTCCTGCCATAATGTATTGGAGCTCCAGGTAACAATTCAATAGGACAATCATAGTCTCGCTGAGGAGGGAAAGTATCAGCTCCTTTATTTTCAAAAAATCAACAAAGGCCAAATAGTGTAGGAAACTTTGACATATTATTGTCTATAATAGTAGGCTCCAAGGTCAGATTCACAGCTTGAGGTATTAGACAACTAGATAGACAGTTCATAAAAGAAAACTTTACTACACCAGCTTGCCAATCTACTGCAGGGTTGTGTCTCAGTAAACCAATTTATTCCTAATACCAGCGAAAAAATGGGAGAACAGACAAGGTTATAAGAGAGTGTTTCCCTATGGCATGATCCCATGTTATCGGGATGATTACAGTAGAACGGTGCAGGAGACAGCTGAGGGACATAGTGCGTTGAAGAGAGATAACAAAACACTGCAGATATATGTGCCCAGCTCAAATTTGATGAATCGGGTTTACATCCACTTTAAGATAAAAAACCTTCTGACTTTACAACCCCTTTAAGAGCTAAATTATGTGGTGAGCAGGAGGAAAATAAATATGAATATGAAGTAAGGACAAGCAAGGTCATAAACTAAATTCAATATGAGAAGCAAAGAGAAAGTGACCAATGAACTAACATACTTTCTACTTGTTGGTTTCATTGACTGACCTTAAATAGGAAGTTGGACCAGTCAGGATGCATGTCCATACCCACACTCACATCTGGCCATGACCTCTGCAGGTGGAGAGAATGCCTGTACCTGTAGAAGAAATGCAACATCAGGAGAGGATAAGTCTGTTATGCAAAAGGACTTGATGATCAGTGGGACCTAAGAAATGCATCAGAGGAATTCTGAACAAAGGGAACAGAGTGGAAATTAGACAGAATTTTCGATTGGTGGATGTGTGTAATATGGGTGGATCCACCTGAGTACAATCAACCTGCCCATACATGGCTCGAAATTCTGCCGGCTAAATTTTGATCCATGTGTGACCAGCTTAACATTGCTAAGCCATTGCCCTACAGTTAAAGGCATAATTGTGATTCTGATAGGCAGCACAATGGCCAACTGAAGTAGCACACATGGCGGACAACTCTGCTGCTAATTGTGAGGAAAGAGGTTAACGTTGTCAGCCGGAAACAGGGAGTTCTATTGCTGGTTGGATCTCCAGGTAAAAAAGTTTGCAACAGATTCACCAAAATATTATTTGCTTGAGGAAACTCTATACAGAGATACATAGTGACATAACATACTGAATAATAAATTTTGCGTTTATATACAGTTTAACTTCCTTTGTTAAATCCAGATAATTTTAAATTAAAATAAATGGATGCAATAAAATTATTATTATATTACATATTTTCCTTTCCATTACTTCTGATCTCTGTGTTAAAAATATATTCTAAGGAGCCTTTTCCATGTGGTACTTAAAACATTCAGCAAACGTATTATTTTAATCATAATCTTATTATTTTTCCTGTGGCTTACAGCTTTAAATCTCTTTTCCTGCCTTGCTACAAGATTGTGCAGCTATACTTGAAGAAATAATGTTTAGTCTAATTCAAAATGATGCAGGACTGAACATTCTAGGTGGTTATTTTCTTGTGCATATGGAGCTTATTTATTTTTAAACTACTACTCTGCCAACTATCCAAAGGGAAGATTAGATACAAAGCCTTAGAGATAGATTGGCAGAAAAGGGAGATCAAGCATCGTGGAACATTATTCTAAAAGTCTCTGCATAAGTCACTTGTAAAAATATCTTGATGGAATCTGAAGTAACTAAGTAAGCCCGTGCTATCAATTTAAAATACATTTCATATGAGTCTTACAGAATACAATACACTTTCTTGACCTGAATACTGATACATTAAAAAATACCTAAATTTCTATATATTTCTCATTTTACTTTTAGCTGCTGAATGATATCAATAGCATATTGGAGGACTACAAAACTCAAGAAAAAATGTACTTGATTTATTAAATAGTTATTTTCCTTATAGTTAGAGCAGAAGTCATAATACATATAATATCTGTAAATACAAGAAAAGTAAATAGTGAAGAAGGATACCACTTCAAACTATAATTTTATTATATTAAAATATAAGAGAGGGGCATGCCTGAGCCACTGAGCCGTATGGCATCCTAAGCCAGGAGCTTCATTAATCCCTGCCTCTGTACAGCAACCCACAGTGATGGCAGTCGTGCTGACACCTGCCGCTAATGCGGGTACCAACGCCCAACATGGAAAGAAACTTGCCAAGGGGAAACCCGCACTCCATCAGCCAGAAAACTGACTGATTTCTATCCCAGAACGGCCTCAGGGGGAGACAAGATGGCGCCGACACACAGACGGCACCACTCCCAGCAGCACAGCTGTCCATTCTCCTCACAGTCACAGAGCTTCAGGCTGAGCTGGAATCACTGACCAGTCCTGCCCACAGAGGGATCCTAATAAAAGACCTGCTTCCTTTCCACTACAATGTCCACAAAATAAGGCGCCAGTAAATAAAAAGCTCTTTATTTCTCCTGCCCACAATTTACCTCAGATTGATGAAAATCCCACCCTGTTAGATGAGTATCCAGCCTGACAAACCTGCTTCAACACTTGAACTTAAAGCAATGCTGCGATCACTTTACAGAGACATACAATCTGATCTAGACAAAGCAGTCTCCCACACACAGACCCAAATCTCACAGATTGCTGAACGCACAGAAGGGCTAGAAACTAAGGTGGGAGAGATGGTACCAGCCCACAATGATTTAGTGGATGCATGCCAGGAGCTGATGGGGGTAAAGATGTTCTAGGAGCAAGTGAACCCTCGTCTGAAATATCCTGACTAGAGTGTTCTTTCAAACCCAATCAGGCCTGGAGATCATCCCGATAAGAAAATAATGACACAACAGTCAATGCATTCGGGATGTTCTGCTTTTACTTCCGTAAACGGTCACTTATATAACCAAAATGACATCACAAAAAAATTCAACCCTTTCATTAATATATGCTAAAATTACAGACATTACATACGTATAAAATGTTTGAAACTTAACCAAAAATAGAACATGATTTCTTCATATAGAAACTGTCAACAAGAAAAAAACTTCATGCGTCATTTCGGGGAAATCATATCATTTACAAGAATTTGAAGCTAACTTTTGATAGATGTCACATATACATATTATTCTAAAATGGATACACATTTTTATACATTTTTATAGCTAAAATAAAGGACAGCAAGCTAAAATATTCCTACAATCCCCTCTTTGATCATAAATGTATGATCTCACTTCCTTATCATGATGGTATTCTCAGCTTGCTTCTGATGATACATACTGAGATAAGTTTTATTGGGAGATGAGGGATCTGAAATGCGAGTGGCTCTATTAATAAGGCACATAATAAGCTTGTACACAAGATAAAGGAAAAGGGAAAAGAACACAATAATGATTACAATTATAGCAATATCCCTTATCCAAGAGAATATCCCTCCAAATCCAAAATCAACATTTCCAAAAGGACTCCAGGTCTGGGCTATGTTGCGAGCCTTTTGCAGCTTGGCCATCTCTTTTCTATGCTGAGCTATCACATCATAATAATCTGGCACCTCTATACTGGTATTGTGTACCCAAGTACAACATTCATAATCCTCAGTCATTTCACATAATCCTGTAAGGGCTGAACTTTCAATGGCTAAGTCATGCAATTCTAGTTGTTTTCTAATAGCCCTAGTTTCATCATTAAGTTTAGAAATGTCATCAGAATTCTTTTCCATCATCTCATCAATAATTCCTGAGTAATTATTTAACCTTTTCATGAAATCTATTCCCCATCCTGTCCAGGAAGGGAACCATGCCCAGGCAATATCCTTCTCAAGGAATAACTCTCTCTTGTTACAATGTTTTAATGGATACCTTGGGTTTATACTAGCTTCAAGTAATTGACTCCCATCACTATCACCTATCACCCCCATTATGGGCACCAGTGAGGCCAGATAACACCAGCCCTGGACCTCTTGTGGAATCCAGGGATAACAAGTCTTTCCACAACAAACATTAGTGTGGTTACCAAACGAGAAGGGCGTATTCACAGCAGTCTCTTGATCTACTGCTGTAACTGTTGCTATAACCTGAAACAAATACTGTACAGGTTTACTACTATCATCTTCAGAGGCAAGAATCTTTTTAAAATCAGCCTGTACTCTGACCTCTTCGTGGTGTGTTTGATATAAAGAACAAGACTTCCCACTAGGGACATAGCAATTAGAAATGCTCAAAACCGACTGACTACAGGTATGAGCATTTCTAGTAGAATTCCCTAAATTAAAACACCAGGTAGGATTATGACTTATATTGATGATGTGAAAGGAAATGGTGTCATTAGTTCTTCTGCTGACATTCAAAAGGTCAAAAAGAATCTCTTCTCTCAAAAGGGGAGTAATATTTAAAGGTATAGCCATTAAGGGTATCCTAACAGTGCTAGGGTGCAGTTTACTACAGATCCAACATTTTTGAAATCCTGATTTCTGAGCATAAGCATATTTAAATTTCAACAAAAGCATTTTATCAGCAAAATTATCTTCAATGTCTCTCTTATTTCTAACTTATATCACTGTAATGTACTCCTGTGTATGTGTGTTCCCACAAATACTTTTAATGGCACCCAAATCTTCAGGGTGGTAGATACAGTTAGTGATGATCCAAATGGGCGGGGACACCATCAGGGTGATCAGGAACAGGAGGCAGAATGCCTTGCCAGAAGTCTGTGGTGGAATAAGCGAGGTCATCTTCTCTGGCCGGACCTGCTTTTCCAGGAACTCCTCCTTCATCTGCTTGGACTTCTGCTTGAGGGCCTCCTGTGTTTAAAATCTCCTTCCTGCTCTTGGGGCTTTGGGAAACCTTTTTCATCCGGCTGGTATGGATCCAGGATTGGCAATTCTCCACCAGGATAGCCGTTCTGGTCACTGCAATCACCGTAGTAGGAGGTCCAAAAGGATATTCCCGTTTCTTGCTTCTGTTCAACTGCTGGACCACCACCATGTCTCCTACTTTAAAAGGGTGGGTAGGTTCCTGTGAAGAAAAAGGAGAGGTGCGAGCAACATTTCTCTCAACTGTATCCAAAGTTTTAATTAGTTTCCTCACATACTCTGACTGTACTAGATCCAAATCCCCCTGCTCTATCATAAGAAGTGCTCTGGCCCAGGGAGTGGGAAAGGGACGACCCATCAACACTTCAAAAGGAGAGTAGCCTGTAGTTTTGGAGGGAGTACTTCTTATCTCAGCCAAAACCGCTGGGAGAACCCTCTTTCAATGGACAAAAGTTCCTCCTGTGGCTTTCCTTATTTTATCTTTCACAGTCCTATTTACCCTTTCCACTATGCCTGAACTTTGGGGATGATATGGAATGTGAAACTTCCATTCTATTTGGAGTGAGTGTACCAAGTCCTGACATACTTTTGAGGTGAATGCAGGACCTCTGTCTGAGTTTATCTGAAGTGGGCATCCCCATCGAGGAATATATCCTGTGTGAGAATTTTCACTACTGTTTGTGCGTCTTCCTTTGTAGTTACAAAATTTTGACCCACATCGAAAACATGTCCACGACTACCAAAAGATATTCCTGTCTTTTCCCTAACTTGGGTATGTGTGTGAAATATCAAATGTTCGTGTTTTGCTTTGTTTGGGATGTTTGGGTTGTTCCTAATGCAAGTAATGCACCTGGACACGTAATCCCTTGTCAACCAGGGGAGATCTGAAATGTAAAAATCCTTGCCTAGTAATTCACAAGTTGCCTTCCAGCCTCTGTGACCTATTCCATGATACTGATGCACTTGCCATTGGAATACATACCTTCCCCTCTTTGCACAAAAGTCCTCTTTTTGGATGTATTTGTGCACCTACTTTTTCCCAATCTCTCATGTCGGCCTCTGAGGCATAACTTTGTAAGTCAGACAGTACATGGTCAAAACAAGGTAGTTTAGGCTCTAACATTGGCATTTGGATTTGAGCTGGTTGAGAGATAGCTGCTTGTCTGGCTGCTGAATCAGCTAGGGCATTTCCTCTAGCTACTACTGTTTGTTGGCCTGTATGTGCTCTGCAATGTATTATGGCAAGAGTTCTAGGCAACTTAATAGCTTTTAACAATGACACTACCAGGGAGGAATGGGAGATGCTTTTTCCATCAGCTGCAACAAAGCCACGCCTACTCCAGATGACGCCAAAATCATATTCCACCTCATACCCATATTTGGAGTCAGTGTAAATGTCTACATCTTGACCCTCAAACATTTGGCATGCCCTGGTGAGAGCAATCAATTCTGCAGTTTGTGCTGATTGATATGGGATAGGCTTGGCCTCAAGTATGACATCTGGAAGTTGCACAACCGCATATCCTGCATGAAATGTGTGATCATTTGGCCTAGAACAAGATCCATCCACATACACATTTTGCACATTTTGCAAAGCAGTAGGGGACAAGTCAGGTCTGGGAGATGTGTCTTGGTGGATGAGGTTGGTGCAGTCATGTTGTGGCACCACTTCATCCTGCTCTCCTTTTAATCCTAGCAGGGCATTTAAAATTGGAGCTGGGCCTGCATTAGGGGAAGCATATTTAATATGCAATTTTGGATTTGACAACAGTATCTTGCGTATGTTGCGTATATATATTTCTCAGTAATGTGGACACATTATGAGTAGTATACAAAGTAGTATCATGGCCCAAAGTGAAAGTTGTAGCCATTTCAACCAACATAGCACAAGATGCTAAAGCTCTGAAACATGCGGGCATTCCCTGAACTGCTACTGATACCACCTTTGAAAAAAAAGCAACAGGGCGAAGCTTGTCTCCATGCTCCTGAGCGAGGACACCTGCCATCGTTGTACAATTTTCCCTGGCATACAAAGAAACATCACATTATATTTAGGCCGAGTCCTGGAGCTGTTACCATAGCATTTTTCAAATACACAAAAGCATTACGCATTTCATCTGTCCATTTAACACAGTCTGGCATATCTGAACCTGTGGCCTGTCTCAGGAGATTGTCATAGTAAGAGCAGTCAGGTATCCATTGGCGGCAGTAACCAATCATACCTAGGAAGGTGAGCATGTCCTTCCTGTTGAGTGGGCGGGGCAGACCCATCAGAGCCATAACTCTTTTATGACTGACTCTTCTTTCTCCTTTTGTGAGAAAAAACCCTAGATATTCAACTGTTTTCTGACACCATTGCAACTTTTTCTTTGACACTTTATGACCACTTTCAAAAAGACATTTCAAAAGATTTCTCCCATCCTCCAGGGCGGCCTCCCTTGTCAAGCTGCAGAGTAGCAGATCATCCGCATACTGTAGCAAGACTGAACCATGTTCAGGTGTCCAAGCTCTAAGAGTGGTTTGGAGGACAATAGAATAGACAACAGGTGAGTCTATATAGTCCTGGGGCAATCTACACCAGGTCAGCGTCCGATTTTTAAATTGGAAGGCAAAGAGTGGCTGTGTTTCCTCGTGCACAGGAAAAAAAAATGCATTTGAGAGATCAATTACAGAAAAATTCTCAGCATCCGATGGTATGGAGGTGAGGAATGATGGCATATCAGGCACTATTGGGGCAATTGGTACCACTAAGTTGTTTATGGCTCTAAGGTCCTGTACAAACCTGTAACTGCCATCCGGCTTTTTAACAGAATTGATAGGAGTGTTGTAAGGAGAAATGATTTCTTTTAAAATACCTTTCTTCAAGAAATCCTCCACAATGGGCTCTATACCCTCTTCTTTTTCTCTGGATATGGGGTACTGTTTATGATACACAGGTAAAGCTCCTGGTTTCAAAGTGGCTTTATAGGGCATACAGGAAATGAACCCTACATAAAGAGGATTCACTGCCCATACTTCCTCCTCACTCAATTTGACATCTTCCTCTTCTGGATGTGAGAGCGATGTAAAAAGGTGAACCCTGTCAGATTTTACATATAACCCTCCTTTTGCAGTAATTTTCATTGTAATGCCCAATTTTCCCAGCAAGTCCCTTCCCAAGAGACTCACGGGACAATCAGGAATAATTCTGAAACAATGTTGCAGATTACAATCAGCACCAGTACGGGTGCTTATTGAAAGCGGGGATGTTTTAAAAGTTTTGGCGAGTATCCCATTTATTCCCATTGAAGGCTCAGCATCCACGACCTCTCTCCTATAAAAATCCTTGCTAATGGTACTGCATGTCGCTCCTGAATCGGGCATGAATGGTACCTCATGCCCGTCTACAAGCAATGAAATTATAGGCTGTTCATGATAAGAATGAGAGACAAGTGGAAATGTCGGGATACTACCTTCTGGGAAGCTTCATTGTGACTGCTGTTGTTTCCAAGAAATGGGGTACTTAACACCATGCTGCTGCTGTACTGAGGGCGGTGCCTGAGGGGGAGTAGATGCAGCGGGTGGCCCTGAATCTGAGTCCCCTCTTTGTGGCTGTCCTCTTCCCCTATATTCACCTCTATAACCTCCTCTGTGCTGTCCCTGTTTCTTATAAAAGTTTCCCCTTTGATTTCCTGGGAAATTATCCTGGTAATGTATCGGTGCTGGTGTTTGCTTGGGGATGTCAAAACAACCCGCAACCTCTTTTTCAGTCAATTTTTTTTGAAAATCAGTCATACTCTTTGTAGCCCAGTCTGAAATCTGCTGTCTCACAACGAGTGCATATTTAGGGTTCAGGTTGCTAAGATAAGTCTGTATTAAAAGACTGTGCATTCTATCCTGAGTATTAAGTCAGGCATCTTGTGTCCAGACCTCCTGAAATCTTTTCCAAAATTCCAACACTGACTCTGATGATTTCTGTTTGCAAGCTACTGCAGTAGGGAGTGATGACTTGTTAATGAAAACTCTTTTCGTTTCCTTCTCTAGCTCTTTAGTTAATAAGCCTCTGCATTGGTAGTGAGGCTGATGTGGAAGGTTTGGGGCAATGTTTGATAATACGATTGATGTCTTCAATATCGATACATTTTATCACTAGAACGTCACCCACAGTTAGAAAAGGAAAGCTTTGCATTGCTAGCTGCGTAGCTACTTCCTCTTTTTCTTCCGGTTTTCTGTCAGCTATTTGTTTTAAAACTGCGTGTTGTGTAATCTCACCCTCTGCAGCTTGCTTTAACTTCTGCGTGACACTCCTGGTTTGAGCAGGGTCCTCCCTATAGGGGCCATAGGGCATCTTTATTTTATGTTCCCCCTCAGGTGTCTTTTCAGGTAACTCCTCATCCATAGTGGAGGAGGCAGCACCAATCGGCTGTTGCATTTGTGAAACTATAGGCAGTGTCTGATCTGATAGGACAGCAACCTGTGACTCTGGTAAGACCACAGGCAGTGCCTGACCCACCACTGCACCCTGCTGTGGAACGGATACAGGGAGAGCAGGTGCTTCTGCAGGTGACACTCTATTCTCAAATGGACGAACTGCTGCAACTGCAGCCAAAAACTCCATGTCCTCTTTTGAGAACGAGGGGTATATTTGTTTTGGTGATCCCCTATTTGGCTGCGGTATATAAGGTGGAGGTGACGGAGCACAGGGAACTGGAGGAGCTTGTGCACATGGAACTAAGGACGGGGAACCTAATTTAAGTATCTTCTCACAAGCATGTAACCCCGGGGCTTCCTTGTCCCTTGGTTTTGGACTTTTCTTTCTTATTTTCTTATCCGCTCTTTCATACCAGTAGGGGGCATACAATAACCAATTTTCCCCACCTTTCCTCATATATTCCTTATCCCATTGGGGGTCTCCCGTATAATATGGGAAAGCTTCCCTATCTCCTAAGCAAAGTCCCTTGACCATGTCCATGTGAAAAATGTCATTCTGGCCCTGTCGGGGAAACGGGTCACTACTCCTCATGACTTCAGTCCATCCCTCCAGATTATCTACCCAAGGGTTAATATACACATAATCAGTTCCACATATTCTGGTTACATAACATTTACATGTCTCTCCTACATCTGGAGGGGGAATCTTCTTCCCTGAAAACTGACCCATAACAATACAGTGGTGAACGCCACCTCACCTCGCAGCGTCCGACAAAATCCACACAGTACACGTACAGATTATCTTATCTTATTTTTTATCTTCTAAGCGATAGATAAGGTAAGCAAAGAGGTTTGGGTTTTTCCGGGACACTCTATCAGATATCTTTATAAAACTTCTTACAGTACTGTATTATATTACTTTGGGCTTCTCAGAACCCCTTGGACTACTCAGAGCCCTTCTTTTTGGAACTATCTCAGAGCTCCTTACACTTCCGTCACCCGAACAGACTTCTACCGAGGTTCATACATTTACATAAATGTTTTTAACACTACACCTTCTGTTAAGCCCATATAGGCAAACGGTCTTTTAAACTAATAGTCACGGCAAGAGAAATAATATTAATTAGATCAACTTACAGGACTTAGAAACTTGGATGATGATCATCCCATGAATAATGAATAATGAATAATGACCATCCCACCGCTGCCACCAAGCTGATGGGGGGAAAAGATCTTCTAGGAGCAAGTGAACCCTCGTCTGAAATATCCTGACTAGAGTGTTCTTTCAAACCCAATCAGGCCTGGAGATCATCCCGATAAGAAAATAATGACACAACAGTCAATGCATTCGGGATGTTCTGCTTTTACTTCCGTAAACGGTCACTTATATAACCAAAATGACATCACAAAAAAATTCAACCCTTTCATTAATATATGCTAAAATTACAGACATTACATACGTATAAAATGTTTGAAACTTAACCAAATATAGAACATGATTTCTTCATACAGAAACAGTCAACAAGAAAAAAACTTCATGCGTCATTTCGGGGAAATCATATCATTTACAAGAATTTGAAGCTAACTTTTGATAGACGTCACATATACATATTATTCTAAAATGGATACACATTTTTATAGATTTTTATAGCTAAAATAAAGGACAGCAAGCTAAAATATCCCTACAGGAACAATCCTGGGAAATGCAGAAACTGAAAGACAAACTTATAGATCTAGAGGACAGATCGAGAAGGAACAATGTTAAAATCAGAGGAATTCCTGAATCTGTATCTCAATTGGAACTGGTTAGCTATTTGCAAACCCTCTTTAAAAAGATTCTACCCTCGGTATCTAAACAAGAGCTTCTCATCGACCGTGCACACCGGCTGGTAAAACCGGCATACCCCCCACCGTCAGTCCCACGCGACGTTATCACATGGGCGCATTTCTTTCATATTAAGGATATGTTGATGTCTACCACTAGGAAGCTCAAAATGCTACCAGAGCCATTTGCACGCTTTGCTATTTTAGCTGACATTTTGCCAGCCACTGCAGCTAGGTAAAAAGAGTATCGATCTGTCACTGAAATTCTGCGCAATCAACAGCTCAAATATAGCTGGGGATATCCTACAAAGTTATTAGTGACATATCAAAACAAACTTATCCCCATTATGACATCAAACAATAGAATTAAATATCTTACCCAGTAGGGATTCATGGTGACCCCTCCCACAAACACTAAGAAGAACTACCTCTCTCAGCATCTCACTCAGAATAGGAAGACAACACCTAACACTTGACTTTCTGTTCCTTTCTCTGAAGCTTTTGTCAGCTGCCTACAACTTCTTTTTATCACTTAAAGAGGCAGAGGATATATACTCCTGGTCGATGGTATTTTATCCACCCCTCCATCTGATGAGTCTGCTAGGCAAACTCATGGTTCAATTCTCAATTTCTAGGGACTATTGGTCATCCCACTTATATCAGCTACTAGTTCAATTGTATTCCTATATTACTACGTTGTTTTTCATGAACATATTTATATTGAAAAAATGATACCGAGTTAACCACTTAAGCTCACTTGTTATGCTAACTCCATGCAACATTCTCTGGGCAAATCCTTACGAAACTATGGTTAAAATTACCTCTATTAATGCCAAAGGGCTTAATACGCCCTATAAATGCTCTATCCTATGGAAAGAAGCTACACGGCTTCATAGTGATATATTATGCGTCCAAGAGACGCATTTTAAACAATTTAACCCTCCCACATGTAAACATAGCAGTTTTACTCATTACTTTTTGCTAACGCAGAGACTTAAGCCCCGTACACACAATCAAACTTTCCAATGGGGAATGTTGGATGTCATGCTGTTGGCAGAAAATCCGACCATGTGTATGCTCCATCACACAATTGTTGTCAGACTTTCCACCAACAAATGTTGACTAGCATGTCTTCAAATTTTCCACCAACAAATGTGTGTTGTCGGATTTTCACAATCCGACAACAAAAGTCCAAAGTACAAACACGCATACTCGGAAGCAAGGACAAGCCAGAAGTGGTCGGTCTTGTAAACTAGTGTTCGTAATGGAGAATTAACATTCGTGACATGGCAAATTACAGTATGAAATCTCCAAATGCAGCACACAATTCTGTTCTTCTTTAATGAGATAACTGCTTTGCTGGTGATACTGATGGAGTTATTGCAAACATATTTTCAAAGGCTTTTTTTTTCCTAGTGATTCAAGAATAATATTATTATGATTTTTTTTTAAAATTTGGCCAAGTTACCACAACACCATTATCCCGTAGTTTTTAAGATCAAAGATACAACTATTTTGGTGTCCCTTGTCAATTTTACATTGTATTTTTTAAAATGTAACTGCCTACTCTCAAACTGTCATTTGAAGTAAAACATATAGCCAAGTGTTATTCTACACAATTTTTTTTATTGTGCATTAAAAAAATAAAAAAAAATAGACATGCTATCTGCCAATAGAACTTAACCAAAAAGTGAATTATAGGCATCCAAAAATATAGAAAATATACCAAATCAAATAAATATTCAGCCAAAAAAATAATGTCAAAGCAATAACTCCAAGGTCAATAATAAATAATACGTTATATCTCCTCTGATTCCGCAACATGTCTGGTTGACGAGCGGCCGTTCAGAAACAAACTGAAAAGCACTAAATGAAAAACGCAAAAAGAAAAGCGCAAATCAACACTCACCAAACTTCTACTAACACAAAATTAGCAGAAGGAGCGCAAAGGGTGGCGCTAAAGAGCTGAAAAACCACATAGTACGTCTAGTACGTCACTACGTTCGTAATTGTTGGCCAACATTTGTGTGACCGTGTGTATGCAAGACAAGTTTAAGACAACACCCTTCGGACAAAATTCCACGGTTTTGTTGTTGAAAGGTCTGATCGTGTGTATGAGGCATAAGTCAAAGGGAGTACTAATAGCCATCAAACACAATCTCAATTTTCAGTTACAATCCTCTCTCTCAGACCCAGCGGGTCGATAAATCATTTTAAGGGCCATTATAAACAATGAATTGACAACCCCATTGAACATTTATGCCCCTAACACTCACCAACGATCCCTTTTCAGAGGATTAAGAGCTAAATCAAAACAATTCTCTCAAGGGAACACTATAATATGTGGGGACTTCAATGAGATCTTGAATGCTGATCTAGACACTTCCAACAAAGCCCGAAAACGATCCTCCACCTTGCCCTCCTTTCTAGAGAATACAAATTTCTTTTATGCTTGGAGATGTTTGCATGGCAATAAGAGGGACTATACCTTCTTCTATCAACCACAGCAGTCCTGTTCAGAACTTGATCTGTTCCTTGTAGACAAAATTACACTACAGCACATCTCTAAAGTTGAGATTGGACCCATTACATGGTCAGACCATGCTCCCCTCTCCTTGGAGATATTTAGCTCACCATTTAACAAAAATATATCGGTATGGCACCTAAAATCCTCTTTGCTCACTAATCCTAGATAGAAGGACCAGATCAAGTGAGAAATCACATCTTTCTTTCAAATAAACAATACTGAAGAGGTAGCTAGGTTTATTCTGTTGAACACACACAAAGCTGTCATGAGGGGTTTACTTATCAAGTTGGGTGCATACGAAAGGAGGAGGAGAAACAAGAGATATCTGACTTACTACACCAAATTCAAACTTTAGAGAAAAAACACAAATCTACACTAGATACTAACGACGCTAAAGCTCTCCATGACTTACGGCAGACCCTAGCTGGCTACCTTATTAACCAATATGAGCATACACTTAAAAGATCCAAACTAAACTTTTACACCCAAGCGAACAAAACTAGTGCCCTGCTAGCTAACCAAGTAAAACAGAAACTAAGAAAAAAAGTACCCTTTCTGAGGGATCCTCACAAGGGATTGATTACCAACCCGTTAGAGATCGCAAACGCCTTTAGAAAATTCTATGCCTCTCTATACAACCTCAAAGACACCCCGAACGTCCAACTTCCTACACAAGCTCAAATTGATTCCTTTTTAGGCTCAATGCACCTCCCCTCACTGTCAGTTTCACAACAGACCTCTCTATCTGCACCGTTTACGAGCAGCGAAATACACAAAGGTAACCGTGACCTCGCTCCTAATAAATCACCTGGTCCAGATGGTTATACCAACGAATACTATAAAAAATGTTTGGATATCCTATCTCTGAGCACTGTAGACAACCAAGCAGCCAAGGATCTTTTCCCAAGGAGTCCTTAGAGGCCCTTATAGTTGCAATTCCAAAACCTGGGAAAACACCTTCAGATCCCGCAAACTTTAGACCCATCTCCCTACTGAATAGTGACATAAAAATGTATGCTAAAGTACTGGCCACCAGACTACAACCCCTTATAGGATCACTAATACACCCAGACCAAGTAGGCTTTATTGGAGGCAGACAGGCACCCGATGGCACAAGAGGATTGATTGATCTGATTCAATGGACAAAACACCATCAAATGTCTTCTCTGCTGTTATTCCTTGATGCAAAGAAGGTACATTGGGGATACGTTAAACAAGTATTTAGCAAATTTGGACTTTCCGGACCCTTTGGAGAAACCATTATGGCCTTATACTCTGTCTCTAGTGCTAAAGTATGGATTTCTGGCATGCTGCCTGACCCATTTCAGATAACTAATGGCACTAGACAGGGCTGCCCATTGTCACCCCTAATTTTGGGCATACAGGTGGGTAGAGAGGAACATAAACTCGGTTTATATGCCAATGACATCTTGATCGCTTTAACAGAACCCCTCTCTTCACTGCTGGCGCACTTCAAAACATCCTAAAAACATTTAGCACCATATAACTTTATAAGATTAACAAAATCTAAATCATTCACACTCCACTAACTTCACTATCCTTGCTTATCCCAAACCTAAACATTTCATCCTGGAACTGTCAAGTACTCACTCTGATAGCCCTTATGTACACACAACAAACACTACGTTCATTTTGTTACTTACACAAGAATTGCAATATTCCACACAAACTTCTACAAATATTTACAACTTCGCCATTTTCTGGCATCTTACAGGGTTTATACTCATTTTATAAATCTGAAAGAGTGTCAAAAGGAGGAATATCACTGATCTATACCTCTCTATGCTCTAAGGCACTTCCGGAAAAACTTACAGCCATGATAGCATGGGAATGAGACTTAGAGATATCACCTACTACTAGGGATTAGCCGAACAACCCCCTGTTCGGTTCGCACCAGAACATGCGAAACGGCAAAAAATTTGTTTGAACATGCGAACACCGTTAAAGTCTATGGGACACGAACATGAATAATCAAAAGTGCTAATTTTAAAGGCTTATATGCAAGTTATTGTCATAATAAGTGTTTGGGGACCTGGGTCCTGCCCCAGGGGACATGGATCCATGCAAAAAAAAGTTTTAAAACAGCTGTTTTTTCGGGAGCAGTGATTTTAATAATGCTTAAAGTGAAACAATAAAAGTGTAATATTCCTTTAAATTTCGTACCTGGATGGTGTCTATAGTATGCCTGTAAAGGGGCGCATGTTTCCCGTGTTTAGAACAGTCTGACAGCAAAATGACATTTCAAAGGAAAAAAAGTTATTTAAAACTATATAGTTACATAGTTACATAGTAGGTGAGGTTGAAAAAAGTCCATCAAGTCCAACCTATGTGTGGTTATGTGTCAGTATTACATTAAATATCCCTGTATGTTGTGGTCATTCAGGTGCTTATCTAATAGTTTCATGAAGCTATGGATGCTCCCGCTGAGACCACCGCCTGTGGAAGGGAATTCCACATCCTTGCCGCTCTTACAGCAAAAAACCCTCTACGTAGTTTAAGGTTAAACCTCTTTTCTTCTAATTTTAATGAGTGGCCACGAGTCTTGTTAAACTCTCTTCTGCGAAAAAGTTTTATTTCTATTGTAGGGTCACCAGTACGGTATTTGTATATTGAAATCATATCCCCTCTCAACCGTCTCTTCTCCAGAGAGAATAAGTTCAGTGCTCGCAACCTTTCCTCATAACTAAGATCCTCCAGACCCTTTATTAGCTTTGTTGTCCTTCTTTGTACTCGCTCCATTTCCAGTACATCCTTCCTGAGGACTGGTGCCCAGAACTGGACAGCATACTCTAGGTACGGCCGGACCAGAGTCTTGTAGAGTGGGAGAATTATCGTTTTATCTCTGGAGTTGATCCCCTTTTTAATGTATGGCAATATTCTGTTTGCTTTGTTAGCAGCAGCTTGGCATTGCATGCCATTGCTGAGCCTATCATCCACTAGGACCCCCAGGTCCTTTTCCATCCTAGATTCCCCCAGAGGTTCTCCCCCCAATGTATAGATTACATTCCTATTTTTGTCACCCAAATTCATTATTTTACATTTTTCTACAATGAACCTCATTTGCCATGTAGTTGTCCACCCCATTTATTTGTTCAGATCTTTTTGCAAGGTTTCCACATCCTGCGGAGAAGTTATTGCCCTGCTTAGCTTAGTATCATCTGCAAATACAGAGATTGAACTGTTTATCCCATCCTCCAGGTCGTTTATGAACAGATTAAATAGGATTGGTCCCAGCACAGAACCCTGGGGGACCCCACTACCCACCCCTGACCATTCCGAGTACTCCCCATTTATCACCACCCTCTGAAATTGCCCTTGTAGCCAGTTTTCAATCCATGTACTCACCCTATGGTCCATGCCAACGGACCTTATTTTGTACAGTAAACTTTTATGGGGAACTGTGTCAAATGCTTTTGCAAAATCCAGATACACCACATCTACGGGCCTTCCTTTATCTAAATGGCAACTCACCTCCTCATAGAAGGTTAGTAGATTGGTTTGGCAAGAACGATTCTTCATGAATCCATGCTGATTACTGCTAATGATACTGTTCTCATTACTAAAATCTTGTATATAGTCCCTTATCATCCCCTCCAAGAGTTTACATACTATTGATGTTAGGCTAACTGGTCTGTAATTCCCAGGGATGTATTTTGGACCCTTTTTAAATATTGGTGCTACATTGGCTTTTTTCCAATTAGCTGGTACCATTCCAGTCAGGAGACTTTCTGTAAGGAACAACAGTCTGGCAATCACTTGACTGAGTTCCCTAAGTACCCTCGGATGCAAGCCATCTGGTCCCGGTGATTTATTAATGTTAAGTTTCTCAAGTCTAATTTTAATTCTGTCCTCTGTTAACCATGGAGGTGCTTCCTGTGTTGTGTCATGAGGATAAGCACTGCAGTTTTGGTTACTGAAGCCCCCCGATTCACTCGTGAAGACTGAGGAGAAGAATAAATTCAATACCTTCACTATTTCCCCATCCTTTGTAACCAGATGTCCTTCCTCATTCTTTATGGGGCCAATATGGTTTGTCCTCCCTTTTTTACTGTTTACATACCTAAAGAATTTCTTGGGATTTTTTTTTGCTCTCCTCTGCTATGTGTCTTTCATGTTCTATCTTAGCCGTTCTAATTGCACCCTTACATTTCTTGTTGCATTCTTTATAAAGTCTTGATCCCTCAACCTTGTGTAAACATGGCATAGTTTACACAACATTTGCATATAGGTCCATCTATGCATCTTCCTTTTCTTCCCCCCCTCCTTTCTTTCTATAATAGTCCTTTTTACACTTTATTATTTACTTTATTAATTATTTATTTTGTATAATATCTGTATAATACTATGTATGTCTAGCATCTGGCAAATAATTGTATCCCTCCTTTCTTTTTCCCCCCTTTAGAGGCTCCATTGTGAGCTAGGTGCTCCTCCTAATCCATTGCCTAGATGCTCTTGTCTGGCTTTGGCCTCTATCTTTTTCTTTGACAAAATGGAGGTTATTGTTTATTATTTTATGTCAATCCTGTGCGCCATTGGGCACACAGGAAATGACGTCATGACCGCACTTCCGCCCCGTGGACCGCAACCAGGAAGCGATGGTGCGGCGTGCGTTCCACTCCGCATTACGGAGCACCGGGACATGGAACCGGCCAGAAACTGCCAGCTATGGACGCCGGAGCAGCTACGGTTCCTACAGGGGCACCTTGTGAGAGTTTGAGAGCTGTCACTTGCCCTTTGCACTACATGGTACGTTGTTTGTTTCTTGATCTCTGTCCTTTGATGCCTGAACTCTAGGGGGGTTTCTAATCAATGTCAGATATGCCCAGGCTAACCTGCTATGAGACATCTGCAGGGTAATCTGGGCCAGCTTGTTGCTGGATGCTTACACTCCTAAATGCACATACGGTTGTAGAATAAAATCAAAGCAAATAGAAATTAAAATTGAAATTAAAATTAAAATAAAAATAAAACTAAAATTTAAATATAACAAATTATTGTCTCACAATGACATTGCCAAGGACCATCCTCTTTGTAGGACCGCCCACCAATTAAGGGAGGGGTTTCAGTACCAATCTGAAGAGTGCTTCTCAGATGGACACATGTATAAAGTCTAGCAAGAGACTAGCACCAATAAGGCTCTGATGAAGAAGGGACACCTTTGAAACGCGTTAGCCAGCAGCAGTTCGTACGTCCTCTTCCTAGGACCTGGAAAACTGCTACCAGCGGACCAATCGCTTCTGTGATCGTATATAGTGTGATTTTTTTCTCCTACCTTTGTGAGTAGATTTTAATCTTGGTTTTAACTAATAAATTTACATAGGATAATGCACTAGGCTGGTGCGCTCTCTTTTTTTCTTATCATTTACCACTAGGATAATCCCATCCTGGAGAGCAGCAAGGCCGAAACCCATAGTCCTTTCTGAACCCTTGGGATCATCTAGCCAATACACCTGTGCGCAAGAGTATTTTGCTTCTGTATACTGTTATTTTCCCCTTAGCTTCATCCCTTTGGAGCTCTACCCATAAGGATTCCACCTCCTCCCTAGCTCCCTCAGTGATGTCATCTCTCACATTCACTTGTACATTATTCTTGATATATAGGCATACCCCTCCCCCTTTTTTACCCTCTCTACCCTTGCGGTAAAGGGTATACCCTTGAATATAAACAAAAAATAGTGCTACTACCCATACATCACATAGAAAGCAGCGATCCAAGGTGCTCAATCCACAGTCACTGGCTTTGTAGGTAAATGAGGAAAAGATGATCCGCACTCCGGTGATTGCTCTCAAGAAGTATAATATTTATTGACAAGCCACAGTGACCAGACGCAAATAAGAACAGTTGGCGCGTTTCAGCCTATAAGGCTTTAGTCATAAACACATTACAGACATAAAACTTTGAAAATAAATAGTAGCTCCAAGGATCACTGGCTCCACCCATTAATTGTCTTAATTGACTACAGGCAATTATCCAAAAAAAGGGGAATCAGCTATACTGCATATTGAGTGATCCATATGTATGCCACTATTTGTCACACACTTTAGATAATAAGTGCATGTGTGCACACACTCATGCATGCACTCATGCACATATACATGATTAAAACACACCATGAAATACAAAAAACATTAGATACAAAAAATAAAAAATAAAATAAAAATAATAATTCAGGTATGTGAAAAAGACACCAGAGGAGAAAAAGAGAGAAAGAGAGAGGAGGCTCTGGGGAGAGGCATGTTTAATGTAAGTGCAAATCCAGATCCCACCTCAGGTTTAACCCCTGAGGCGATCTAGTTTTTATTCTAAAAATCCACCATGCTTCTCTCCCCAGTAGCCTTCTCTCCCTGTCACCTCCTCTGGGCGAGTGAGACAACCGTTCTATTCCTCTAAAGCGGAAAGAGGAGAGATCGCCCTGGTGACATTCCCTAAAGTGACGTGTTGCATTCGAAATATTTCTAGCATTTGGGTTAATTGTGTCACAGTAATGTTCCCCTATACGGGCTCTCAAAGGACGTGTAGTACAGCCTACATATTGGAGGCTGCATGAAATAGAGGTGATCAGGTAAATTACATAGTTTGTGCCACAGTTGATGTATTGCTGTATAGTAAACTCTTCACCTGTAGCTGCGGCAACAAATGATTTACCCAGATCACACAAGTTACAGTACCTACAGGTTTTTTTATTACAAGGGTAACTGCCAGGATAGGAGAGCCAGGTGGGTTGGCATTGTTTGGATGAAGATAGACTAGGTGATAGTGCAGTCCCCAGTGTGGGCGCACGTCAGCTAGAAAAAAGGCAACCTGCTTGCAGAATTTCATTTAAATCTTTATCTGTATGTAATATTGGCAGATTCTTTTTTATTATTCTGACTATTTGATTATATTCTTGGAAAAATGTGATTACAAATGTGATAGGTTTACCCGTTTTTCTATTCCTAGAGTTGTAAGATTGATGAGGTTTGTTATTATTTTTATTTTTATGCTCTCTCTCAGTTTTAGGCTTATCTGACAGTAATTCCTCTCTGTCTATCATGAAAACCCTTTCTAGTCCTTGGTGTATAACAGATTCGTTATAACCTCGGTCCAATAAGCGCTGATGGATGACCTTACATTCTAGTTCAAAGGTTGAGTTTGTTGAACAGTTACGTTTAGCTCGAATAAACTCCCCATAAGGGATGGCATTGATGGTGTGGGATGGATGACAACTGGTTGCAAAAAGCGTAGTGTTACCAGAGCAAGGTTTGTTGAAACATCACCTGTGGTTGGATCACCCTTTAGGGTAATGTCTAAAATGTTGACACTGGAAACATCATGCTCAATTGAAAAATGTAGATTTAACTGATTATCATTCAGAAATTTCAAAAATTCCTGCAATCCCATAATGTCACCATCCTACACCATCACAAGGTCATCAATGAAACGACCATACCAAAAAATCTGCTTAGCAAAAGGGTTGCTGGGAGAGAACAAAACTTGTTCCTCCCACCAACCCATATAGAGGTTCGCCATGGACGGTGAGAATCTAGCACCCATCGACGCCCCGCAGCGCTGGACATAATATGCGCCATCAAATAAAAAATAATTATGCTTTAATAAAAGCTCAACACTTAACAGAATAAACTCCTGCAGCTCCTGAGAGTAGGAGCTGTAGCGTTGAAGATGATATTGGATGGCCTGCAATCCAGCGCTGTGGGGGATCGACGAATAGAGTGCCCTTCATGTCTAGTGTGGCCCACACATAGGTGCATATCCATTTAACAGATGTGATATGGGATAGGACTGTGCCCGTATCTCTAATGTAGCCAGGCAATCTGTATACCAAAGGCTTTAGGTGCCGGTCTACCCATCCTCCCAAACGCTCAAATAAAGAGCCAATTCCAGCCACAATTGGTCATCCTTGAATGGGACGATCACGTTTATGAATCTTAGGGAGATGATGGAATACCAGCACCACAGGTTTATCCACATAGAGATACTCAGCAGTTTTGGATGACAGAACTCTCATACTAAAGCCCAACTGTAAGTGTTTCAAAAGAGTTGATTGAAAAACAGTAGTGGGGTTGTTAGACAGGGGTAGATATGTGTCACTGAGCTGTCTAATGGCTTCAGATCTATATTGTTCCCTAGTCATCACCACCACTGCTCCTCCCTTATCTGCTTCCTTTATCACTAACCCTTTATTGTCTTTTAATTGCTGTAGAGCCTCTTTCTCTTGCTTTGAGATATTAGTCTTTCTAGATGTTGAGCTATGTTGTTTCAGTTGTATCAATCCCCCCTCTATTACAGCCTGAAAAGATCTATAGTAGAGTTTCTTGCATTTACAGGGTAAAATAAATTATCCCCATATTGTGATGTACTGCATGAAGCTCCATAGGAGCCCATATGCGATGCTGAATACAGCTGTTCTAAAGTTAATGATGCAGATAAATCCTAAAAGATATATGCGGGCAAACATCTTGTTCTGCAATTGATTGGTTTTGGTCAGATTCACTCACCATCTCTGATGTCAGTGGGTCATCCACCTGTTCGTCAATTCCCTGTTGAAAATGTTTCCGCAGTAAGAGGTTCCTGACAAACCTGTTGACGTCCAAAATGGTATTCAAAATATCAAAGTGATAGGTGGGTGAAAAAGATAGACCCTGTGGCAACAGAGATAATTCAGAATCAGTCAAAACCTCATCCGTTAAATTAACTACTGAGGTAATGGTTGATAATTCACTATTTATTTCTTTTTTCTCTGTGGATAATGCCGATCTCCGTCTTTTCCCCCCTCGCCTTTGCCTTTTCTTGCAGTGTCCTGTTTTCTGGTTGTTTGTTTTTTCTTCGGCTGCTGGTAGTATGTTGCAGTCATGGCATTTTTTGACCCCTCGGGGTTAACACTTCCACCGGAAAAAACCTTGTCTGAAGAGATTTGGGGAGTAGATGTTCTCAGAGCTGCAGTAGTGTCAGACAGAGACAAACCATCCCCCTCAGCTGTATCTGAGACTTCAGATAAGGAATCCAATGCCTCCGGTGAGCTGAAGCACACTTTTTTAATTATACTAGCAGATCTATGTTTTCTCCTGAGAATAGATCGTGGTGTAGAGCTGAAGCTTCTACTCCTCCTCCCCCACTGTACAGGTATTTAGTCCTTTTGATCTGTGTAATCTGTGTTTCTAATTCCCCTATCGTCCGTTGCAGTTTATTCTCTAAATCCGTGAATGTGGGTAAATGTGCAAACTTATTTACTGCTTCTTTTTGGTCTTTGATGTTTGAGTTGATTTTGTCCAAACACTCCTGTTCATACCGGACAATTATTCTCATCAGTTCAAATGAGCAGTTAGACAAGATAGCATTCCATTCCTGTACAAAAGTCCCAGACTAGACTGTAGTGGGGATCTTCTTAATACGTAACCTCCGTTTGTTCACCCAGATACTGATTTAAACTGGTGAGATCCCACCACAGGGTAACCTCTGATTTAATATGACGGAGTAATTTGTTGAATTCCACTTCACAGGCTGTGCTGTCCAGAACCTGTGAGGGATGCCTTGTAAAAACGGTATTGACAGGATCTCTGCGTGTCTGTGGGACCACATTGTCCCTGGTTGTCTCTTTCGAATGAAGTTCCATATCATGCAGTTTGTCACTGTGGCAATAACAGGTATCAAGCTGTCAGCCTATGAATAGCAATCTTGATTTCACAGGGAGCACTAACAAACGAATAAAGTCCAGAATATAAACAAAAAAGTCAGTGCTACTACCCATACATCACATAGAAAGCAGAGATCCCAGGTGCTCGATCCACAGTCGCTGGCTGAGTAGGTAAATGAGGAAAAGATGATCCGCACTCCGGTGATTGCTCTTAAGAAGTATAATATTTATTGACAAGCCACAGTGACCAAACGCAAATAAGAACAGTTGACGCGTTTCAGCCTATAAGGCCTTAGTCATAACCACATTACAGACATGAAACTTTGAAAATAAATAGTAGCTCCAAGGATCACTGGCTCCACTCATTAATTGTTTTAATTGACTACAGGCAATTATCCAAAAAAGGGGAATCAGCTATACTGCATATTGAGTGATCCATATGTATGCCACTATTTGCCACACACCTTAGAGTGATAATAAGCGCATGTGTGCACACACTCATGCATGCACTCATGCACATATACATGAATAAAACACACCATGAAATACAAAAAACATTAGATACATATTAGATAGATATCTCTTTCTCTCTTTTCCTCCTCTGGTGTCTTTTTCACATACCTGAATTATTATTTTTATTTTATTTTTTATTTTTTATATCTAATGTTTATTGTATTTTATGGTGTGTTTTGATCATGTATATGTGCATGCACTTATTATCACTCTAAGGTGTGTGACAAAAATTGGCATACATATGGATCACTCAATATGCAGTATAGCTGATTCCCCTTTTTTGGATAATTGCCTGTAGTCAATTAAGACAATTGATGGGTGGAGCCAGTGATCCTTGGAGCTACTATTTATTTTCAAAGTTTTATGTCTGTAATGTGTTTATGACTAAAGCCTTATAGGCTGAAACGCGCCAACTGTTCTTATTTGCGTCTGGTCACTGTGGCTTGTCAATAAATATTATACTTCTTAAGAGCAATCACCGGAGTGCATATCATCTTTTCCTTATATGCCCTTGAATGTTTGCCAGCCAATCATGAGAGCTGTTGAACCAGGTCTCTAAAATTCCCAAAAAATCCAAATCCCCCCGTACAATAGTATCTCTAGTTCACCCATCTTGTCCGCCATGCTCCTGGCATTGGTGAACATGCCACATAGTTTAGACCGGTCGCATATTGTCCTCGTATTGGGTGTTCCGAGATTGCAACTAGGACTTGCTACTATACTTACTTTGTGTTTTTGTGCTTTGGTCCACCTACCACTAATGCCCCCAATACTACCCTCTGGAATATCTTCCGCGCTGACTATCTCTACCTCTGGACCCTCCCCCCCATTGCCTAGTTTAAAAACCCCTCTAACTTATTGGCCATCTTCATTCCCAGCAGATCTGCACCCTCCTCATTTAGGTGCAGTCCGTCCCTTCTATAGTACCGGTTATCGACTGAGAAGTCGGACCAGTCCTCCAGGAACCCAAACCCCTCCTTACTACACCAGCTCTTCAGTCACTTGTTTACTTCCCTAATCACCCTCTGCCTTTCTGGTGTGGCTCGATGTACCGGTAGTATTCCTGAGAATACTACCTTGGAGGTCCTTTTCCTCAATTTAGCTCCCAAGTCCCTAAAATCGTTCTGTAGGACACTCCATCTGCCTCTGACTTTGTCATTGGTGCACGTAGGCCTGCGAGTGCACATAGGTCTGCGAGTGGCCTGCGAATGCACGTAGGTCTGTGAGTGCACGTAGGCCTGGGAGTGGCATGCGAGTGAACGTAGGTCTGCGAGAGCACGTAGGTCTGCGAGTGGTCTGCGGTTATATAGGCCTCAAGCACCTGTGAGCAATTAACCACCCCCCTTAATTGGTAGTCTGAAGGAACCAGGAAAAAAATAAAAAACTGTTTAAAAAGTAACAGAAAAAGGTGATTGAAAAGCTGAAAGGAAAAGCCCCAAAAATGCAACCCAGCAATCAAAAAGCAAGACTTGTTCACTCTCCACTCAAGGTCCCCCTCTGGTTTTAACTCACCACTTAGACCAGTTCCGCTTACATAGAGTTCCAACAACCTCACAAATGAGCAGGCTCACTATGAGTCCTACACAAGGTTATATAGGCCTCAAGCACCTGTGAGCAATTAACCACCCCCCTTAATTGGTAGTCTGAAGGAACCAGGAAAAAAAAATAAAAAACTGTTTAAAAAGTGACAGAAAAAGGTGATTGAAAAGCTGAAAGGAAAACCCCCAAAAATGCAACCCAGCAATCAAAAAGCAAGACTTGTTTACTCTCCACTCAAGGTTTGCTTTTTGATTGCTGGGTTGCATTTTTGGGGCTTTTCCTTTCAGCTTTTCTATCACCTTTTTTTGTCACTTTTTCCTACCACACAGCAATGGCAGAGAGTGCTCTATTGGCCTAGAAAAATATCCTGCTGCATCTCACATTGGATAACTATACAAAAGGTGTTTCATAGGTACCTCACACCTCAAATATTATCCCAATGACGCCTTGCTTTCCATTCTCCATTATGCTGGAGAAACTTTGGACGTCTGGGATCTATCAGCCACAGGTACTGTCCAAAGATTACCCTGTTCTGAAAAGAGGTTTTTGCCTTCATATCTTCCGTAACCAGGATGCCTCAATTTCCAACTCCGGAGACTGCTCTCTTCAGCTTAAGACTAGAAAAATGGCCTTTTCAAATAAAAAAATTCACTGCACATGCTCTAATTGCTGCCAGATGCACCCTAACAAAAGCATGGAAAAACATCTCTTCTGACAGTGATAGACCTTCTCTACACTCATGCTTCCTTCGAGAGAATGTTTTCCCAACTGCAGGGCAGAACTTCCATATTTCAGAACAATTGGGCCTATTGGCTCAAAGACAGGAGAAATACAATTACTATCTAATCACTTCCATTAATACACCACACATGGTTGGCGTAGTTTCTTAGGTTACGTTACTCGGTACCAATATAGTATTATTTAAAAGTTTAATTTCATTCTATGTAAATTTCTGATTTTTCCTCTCCTTTGTCTTTCCCCGCTCTCCACCCCTTCACTCTACCCCACCCCTGGACCTTCCCACCCTACCTACTATACACATATGGTCTAAAATTTACAATGCCTTATTGGATCTACAGTGGGGATGGAAATTTTTCAGACACCCTTAAATTTTTCACTCTTTGTTATATTGCAGCCATTTGCTAAAATCATTTAAGTTAATTTTTTTCCTCATTAATGTACACACCCCATATTGACAGAAAAACACATAATTGTTGACCTTTTTTCAGATTTATTAAAAAGGAAAAACTGAAATATCACAAGGTCCTAAGTATTCAGACCCTTTGCTGTGACACTCATATACTTAACTCAGGTGCTGTCCATTTATTCTGATCATCCCTGAGATGGTTCTACAGCTTCAGTTGAGTCCAGCTGTGTTTGATTATACTGATTGGACTTGATTAGGAAAGCCACACACCTGTCTATATAAGACCTTACAGCTCACAGTGCATGTCAGAGCAAATGAGAATAATGAGGTCAAAGGAACTATCTGAAGAGCTCAGAGACAGAATTGTGGCAAGGCACAGATCTGGCCAAGGTTACAAAAAGTTTCTGCTGCACTTAAGGTTCCTAAGAGCACAGTGGCCTCCATAATCCTTAAATGGAAGATGTTTGGGATGACCAGAACCCTTCCTAGAGCTGGCCGTCCAGCCAAACTGAGCTATCGGGTGAGAAGAGCCTTGGTGAGAGAGGTAAAAAAAACCCCAAAGATCACTGTGGCTGAGATCCAGAGATGCAGTCGGGAGATGGGAGAAAGTTGTAGAAAGTCAACCATCACTGCAGCCCTCCACCAGTCAGGGCTTTATGGTGGAGTGGCCCAACGGAAGCCTCTCCTCAGTGCAAGACACATGAAAGCCCGCATGGAGTTTGCTAAAAAACACCTGAAGGACTCCAAGATGGTGAGAAATAAGATTCTTTGGTCTTATGAGACCAAGATAGAACTTTTTGGCATTAATTCTAAGCGGTATGTGTGGAGAAAAACAGGCAATGCTCATCACTTGTCTAATACAGTACCAACAGTGAAGCATGGTGGTGGCAGCATCATGCTGTGGGGGTGTTTTTCAGCTGCAGGGACAGGATGACTGGTTGCAATTGAGGGAAAGATGAAAAACCTTCTCCAGAGTGCTCAGGACCTCAGACTGGGCCGAAGGTTTACCTTCCAACAATACAATGACCCTAAGCACACAGCTAAAATAATGAAGGAGTGGCTTCACAACAACTCCGTGACTGTTCTTGAATGGCCCAGCCAGTGCCCTGACTTAAACCCAATTGAGCATCTCTGGAGAGACCTAAAAATGGCTGTCCACCAACGTTTACCATCCAACTTGAAGGAAGGGGAGAGGATCTGCAAGGAGGAATGGCAGAAGATCCCCAAATCCAGGTGTAAAAAACTTGTTGCATCTTTCCCAAAAAGACTCATGGCTGTATTAGATCAAAAGGGTGCTTCTACTAAATACTGAGCAAAGGGTCTGAATACTTAGGACCATGTGATATTTCAGTTTTTCTTTTTTTTTTATTTAAAGTTTTTATTGTATTGCATGAAAAAAAAGGAATACAGAAATATCGCCAATTGGGCATAGCCTGGCATTATTATGCGTATATAAACAGCAAAAATGGTGAGATAGTACTTATATGTAGCCTTTACCAGGCTAGATCAAGACTAAAGATTTTGCATTAGATAAACGGTTTGTATAACAAAGACATAGAAATGCTTACAATATCATTGTGATGGTCGGTTAGCTTAGTGAGAAGGTGAACTCCCATGGATAATGAAAGTAATGGGATAAACAATGGGAACTGCATTGATTATCATAACAAGGTGATTGTAGGAGTGTGTGATGGAAAGGGAGAAAGGTGTGGGATCCAATCCAAGAAAAGTTAGTACTGCTAGCACATTGGTGAACTTCTAGAGTCAGAGATCCAAGGTTCCTAGGTTTTATTAAATCGATTAGTGGACATATTGGCCTTGGCAAAGGAAAACTCCATCTGGAAATGCAAGTTAAGTAATCGAATGATATTTTTTAGTGATGGAGGGTACGCTGATTTCCATTTCTTCGCAATTGTCAGTCTTGCTGCTATGAGGATGTGTGTGACCAGCGTTTGCAAGTGTTTAGGCCGTGCGGGAATCGAGAGTCCCAGGAGCAGGTCGAGTGGGGACATGGACGGGGATAAACAACACAAAGATCCAATCAGATTCTGCACCTTCCTCCAGAAATTCCTGATGAGGTGGCACTCCCACCATATGTGTGAAAGGGATCCAGTTTTATCACAACCTCTCCAACATTTGGGCGAGGTATTAGGGTATATCCTCACTAGCCTTTCTGGGGTAAAGTACCATTTGTGAAAAAGCATCTGTAGTGATTCCCAATGGTTATTGCAGTGAGACAGGCATAGGGGCAATGTGAGGGCTTTCTGCCACTGTAGAACTGGAGGTAGATGGTCCAACAAAGAGGACCAATACTGTGTGGAGGAAGATAGCAGGTCGATAGCTGGCTTGGTGAGCAGTTTATACACTAAAGAGATTCCTTTGGTCTTGGATGCATCCAGGTTGTAGAACTTGATCAGGGGGAGCAAAACACAGTCCGAGGTTGACCAGTGCAGTTTTGACAGGCTGGATCTAATCCGCAAGTAGAGAAAGAACGTGTGTTTGGATAGACCAAACTGCTGTGTTAGATGTTCGAAGGTATGCAAACCTGATGGCGAGAAAAGCATATCAAACCTGGTGATGTCGGCTTTTGTCCACTCTAAAAGGGTTGAGTCTGGGGAGATAAGGTGCAGCACCTCAATGGGTAATGTTGTTAGTGTGTCCACTGACATTCTTCCAGTAAGTTGCAGTATTGAGGACCAGACTCTTATGGAGGACGTGATGGTATCGAGAGGGTACCGCTTAGGGTGAAGGTTTAGCCATAATAGGGCCAGGAAGAATTTAGGGTTCATGCGCAGTATGGTGGCTTCAATTTGTTTCCAGGTTGTGTGATGGTTATCTGACCACCAAGATTTCAGTTGGTCTAAGATAGTTGCTCAGTGATATGCTTGGATGTCTGGTGCACCCAAGCCTCCATCTTGAACTGGGGTTGCAAGCTTTTTTTACTCTAGGTCGTTTTTGTTGCCAGATGAAACCATTAATGATCCCCTGGAGTTTCTTGATCTGGTTTTGCGCTAGAGGTAGGGGTATTATACGAAAAAAATATAAGACATGGGGGAGTAAATAAATTTTTGCCTGAGCCACCCACCAGCCCAAGAGGCTGGAACCTTACTCAATTCTTTTATTAGCTGTGTGAGCTTGCCCACAAGGTCTACTAGGTTGGTTCTTAATAATATCTGGCTAGGGAATGTTATATGGATTCCCAAATATGGGAGAAAGGAGTTGGGGGCCCAAGTAAATGGGGAGCTAGAGGTAATGGTTTTCACAGTCTGAGGATCTAGGCCGAGATTAAGCATTAGGGATTACTGTGATTCAACTTATACATAGATATGGCGCTGAACAGTTCTAGGACTCGTTGGACTGCAGGTAGGGACAACAAAGGATTGGTTAGGGCAATAATCATGCCATCTGCGTATAGGCCAATTTTATGATCAACTTCTCCAATTTTTATCCCCGAGATCGATGGGTCAGATCTAATGAATTGTGCTAAGGGTTCCATTACCATGGCAAATATTAGAGGGAACAACGGGCACCCTTGTCTGGTGCCGTTAGTAATTTGGAAGGGGTTGGAGAAGACACCCGAAGTCCAAATGCGTGCAGATGGGTGAGTGTACAAACTTAATATGGCAGTAAGAAAGGTGCCCGACAGTTCAAATTTATGGAGCACTGCCTCCATGGCCAATAAACCCTATTGAACGCCTTTTCTGCATCCAAAGATAGGAAGAGAGAAGGCGCTCGAATATGCTCCGTCCATTAGATAAGGTCAATAAAACGTTTGGTTCCATCTGAGGCCTGTCTGCTGGGCACAAATCCCACTTGATCACTGTGAATAATCTGAGGGATGATAGTGGAGAGGCATTGTGCAAGGAGTTTGGCATAAAATTTTGTATCTGTATTAAGGACTGAGATCGGACGGTAATTGGCGGAGTTGTCTGGAGCCTTTCCCAGTTTGGGAATGGTGACCACTAAGGCATCGAGGGATTCCTTAGGGATTATGCCTGTGGCAACAAATTGGTTGTGCATGTCACATAGATGGGAACTAAGAGTTGTGGGAAGTGTTTATAGTACTCATTGGGCATTCCATCAGGTCCTGGTGCCTTATGAAGTGGTAAGTTTTTTATCAATTTTTGGATTTCATCATTTGAGAAAGGAGCTGCTAAGAGGTTAAGTTGTTCTGAAGAAATAGAGGGGAGGGAAATAGAGAATAGAAATTTTGCTATTTCAGTTTGGGAATGAGCTGATTGGGGGTCTGTTTCCATAAGATTGTAAAGTTTTGCGTAAAAATTGCCAAATTCATTGTCAATATCTAGCGGATTAGTCAAACGCTGTCCTTGAGAACCAGTGAGAAAGGCAATTCTTTTGTTGGAAAGTTGCTTTATAAATTGTCTGGCCATAAATGCCCCTGGTTTATTGACTGATGAGTAGGTTTGTAATCGTAGTCTCTTGATGTAATAGTCAAAATTATTGCGAAGGTGATCACTGAGCTGGAGTATAAGATTTTTAGGTTCTATGGAGATAGTACTAGAGGGGGATCTCTTGTTCGTGAGTTCAAGAGATCGAATTTGTTTTAGAATGGACTCAGTAATATGGGAGTGTTGTTTTTTAGCTTGGACCCCATGTATTATGAAAAGACCTCATAGACAAGCCTTATGAGCATTCCAAACAATAGCATGATCAGTTACAGAGTTTACATTTTGTTGGAAAAAATTGTCAACCTCGGACTGTATCAGAGACTCAAAGGTGGGATTATTAAGGAGGGAGGTGTTCAATCTCCAAACCGTATGTCTGGTGGTTTGTGAGGGGGATGCTAGCTTGATCGTGACTGGAGCATGATTAGACCACGATATGGTTCCTATATGGGAAGCGGTGATAGATTGTAGTAGATGCTTATCTGTTATAAACAGGTCAATTCGGGAGTAAGATTGGTGCAGTGGGGAGAAGTAGGTGTAGTCTCTCTCCATATCATGCATGCACCTCCAAGAGTCATATAAATCTTCTTGTTTAAGATTAGTGGATAACGCTGAGGGCCTACATCTTGTAGGATTGGAAGTATCTAGCGTAGGGTCAATTACTTCATTGAAGTCTCCACAAATTATCAAGGGTATAGATCTAAAAGGAGTCAATTTGGCAAAGAGATTGGCATAGAATTTTTTTTTGGGCTGTGTTGGGGGCATAAATGTTGACTAAAGTTAGAGGGCAGTTATCAAACGTGGCTGATAGGATTAAGAATCTGCCATCCTCGTCACTTTCACAATGGTGTAGTTTGAAATCTATTGCCGCATTAATAGCAATCATTACTCCTCTCTCTTTTTTTTTTAGAGGCATTCGCAAAGAAGCAGTGGGGATATTTTTTGTGAATACATTGGGGTTGTTTAAGTTTAGAAAAGTGTGTCTCTTGAAAAAAGATTATGTCTGCATGCTGTTGTAATGCTTCCTTTCATAAAAGGTTGCATTTAAATGATGAGTTTAGGCCTTTTACATTGAGGGAGGTGATCCAGAGCATCATGACAGCAGGGCAATTATGAGGGCCTGGGCAGAGGGAGAGAGACTTCACCTACCGCTGATAGTTGGGAGATACACAGACAGATAAATCAATGCCGTATGTGCTACAGGTAGATGACAAAAAACTAATCAGTTACTAAAATACAAACAAACTGAAGCTCTGAAAAAGAAATAAAACAGTTGCTGGATAATCTGTATTGAGATCAAAAGTCAAAGAAACGTGTGCTTAGCACAACTTTAAACCTGAGAGGTGGTGAGAAAAAAGGGTAAGGTGTTTCGCCCAGGCTGGAGATGAGTAAAGCTGGGGACCTGGGCTTAGACCAAGGTCATATTTTGTTGTACGCTTTAATTGACGCATTTTTGGAATCAGATGGCTTGTAGGAGGGAATAGCTTGTTCCGCTTCTTTAGGAGCGATGGGGAGGAGACCCCAGTTGGTGAGTTTCTTGTAGCCATTCTTTGGAGTGAGAATAGGGACGATCTTTTGTTGATGAGTAACCAGCAGCTTCGTAGGGAAGCCCCATCTATACACTATTTTTTTCTGTTGGTGAATAGAAGTAACAGGGGCGAAAGCTCTGCGCATTTCCATTGTGGCAGGAGACAGATCAGTGAACAGTTTAATATTAGCGTAAGGGGTCGGCAGGGGTTTTAAGGATCTGGCTGCGGAGAGAACTTGTTCCTTAACATGGAAGAAATGTATGTGCACCAAAACATCTCTAGGGATGTCATCTGAAAGTTGTGGTGGTTTAGCAATTCTGTGGGCCCGGTCAATTAATGTATCACGGGCGTTGAGGCGTGGGAGTAAGACGGAGATGAGTTGCCGTAAGTATGGTGTTATTTCGTTCGGTTTGACCAACTCAGGGATGCCTCTGAATTTGATATTGTTCCACCTAGAGCAGTTTTCTAAATCTGCTAATTTCATTTTGATGTGGTGGACTTCTTCCGTATGGTATTCATGTGCATCTAACAGTTCGTTGTGCGCTTTAGAGTAATCCTGCAAATTTTCTTCCAGAGCATCTGTACACTCTTCTATGCAGTCTATCCTGTCATGCATCTGGGATATTGATAATTGGAGCTCCCTATGTAAATCTTGCTGCAGTGTAAGAAGCATAGATTTCAGCGTTGCTTCAGAGACAGTTTTATCAGTGGCAGGGATAGCAGCCAGGGAGGGAGTATTTTGGGATTCATGTGTCCCTGCAACAATATGGGACCATAGTTGCTTTTTTGCATGTGGCTCCTTGTTTGGGGAGTGTGCAGGGGAGGTAGCCAGCCTCTTACCTCTGTCAGGGTGAAGTCCTCCTAGGGGTTCCTCTGGAGGAGGGTGCTTGTCTATACCGTCTCTTGTGGATGCTGTGGCTGGGTCTCCTTGACAAGGTAGCAATATAGGGGCAGCAGGCAGGCACTCAGAGTCATTATGGGAGACATTGCTGTTACTGGCCTCAGCGCCATCTTGGATCCCCTGCATGGTGGCAGCCATCGGATAATAATCAGTCAAGCGGCGGGGATTTTGGCGGCTTGTATCACCGCAGCGACATGCCCTGGAGTGTCCCCGGTCCTCCCACGTTTCGGTGGTGTGAGCTGCGGGGAGGAAGATAGCCGAGGGTTGCCGTTTTCCAGACCATGGAGCGGAGCTCGGACTTTAGGCAGCCATCCTAGTCCACAGCAGGCCACGCCCCCCAGTTTTTCTTTTTTAATAAATTTGCAAAAATGTCAACAATTCTGTGTTTTTTTGTCAATATGGGGTGCTGTGTGTACATCAATGAGGAAAAAAATGAACTTAAATGATTTTAGCAAATGGCTGCAATATAACAAAAAGTGAAAAATGTAAGGGGGTCTGAATACTTTCCATCCCCACTGTATCTATTGTACCTTTATTGATGAGTGAATGGCATTATGGGATAAAGTCTTTGCTACTCATATTGTATTGAACAAACTTTCAATAAAGAATAATTAATTCTTGAAAAAAATAAAAATAAATAAAATATAAGTATCAAAATGTGCTCTCCCAACCACCTAATTCCTGCCTGGCAGCTCAGGTAAAATATAAACAAAATGTAAAAAAAACCCCATAACTTTATAACTCTCTTATAAACAATGGGTCTTTCACAAAAAAGGAGTTGGATGTAACTAAACAGTGATGCTCTTATAAATTGAGGAAAGTATCCATAGATGTCATCTACATTTACATAGGTACTTCAAAACAGTTGTCCTACATACAGTCCTGTATATGCAGCTTAAGTATTTAAATAACAAAGGGTCCCTATGACTGTGCTTACCCAAACATGAGTGTACAATATCTTCCCTGCTTTATGGACAGGGAAAAGAAACTCAGGTATCAGCTTATGTGTATAAACAAATCTATAGCATTATTTGAGCAGTTGTAAAGTCAAGAGGTTAATGCTTACCTGCTCTGGGTAATGATATTGCACAGAGTGGCTCCTTACCATCTCTTCTGGGGTCCCCTGATGGTGCTCTCCAATGCTCCTCTTCTGCATGTGCCCTAATAGCAAACTGTGTGTTTTGTGGGCACACATAAGGGTGCTTTGTCAACCCGGGCTGTGTGCAAGCTTAGGCACACACAAGGTGGCACTGCTCTACCCCCCACTCCGTCCTCCCTGAATTTTACAGACAGCAGCAGGGGTCAATGGATCCTGCTGTTTTCAATGAAGCATGAATGAGCAGGGAGAGGGGAAAGAAGAGCTACAGGTGGGTACAGTGCTGAATCAATGTAGAAAGCAGGTAAGTGTTTAGGGAGGAGTGAGGGGTAACAGCTAGTGAAAGGGTTTTTTTTTTTTAACCTTAAAATAAAATACCCTTTGACTTTAGAACCTCTTTAACACAGCCTTGTATTCAGGCTAGGTATTGGCATTAGGGATGAGGTGAACATACAGTGCCTTGAAAAAGTATTCACACCCCTTCAAATTTTACAACCAAAAAAGTTAATGTATTTTTTGGGGATTTTATGTGATAGACCAACACAAAGTGGCACAATATTGTGAAGTAGAAGTAAAATGATAAATGGTTTTCAAAATGTATTACAAATAAAAATCTGAAAAGTGTAGTGTGCATTTGTATTCAGCCCCCCTGATTTAATGCATTGTAGAACCACATTTCATTGCAATTACAGCTGCAATTCTCTTTGGGGACATCTCTACCAGCCTTGCACATCTAGAAAGTGACATTCTTGCCCATTTTTCAAAATACCTCAAGCTCTGTCAGATTGGATGGAGAGCGTCTGATTTTCAAGTCTTGCCACAGATTCTCAATTGGGTTTAGGTATGGACTTTGACTGGGCCATTCTAACACATGAATATGCTTTGATCTAAACCATTCTAATGTAGCTGTGGCTTTATGTTTAGGGCTGTTGTCCTGCTGGAAGATGAACCTCCGCCCCAGTCTCAAGTCTTTTGCAGACTCTAACAGGTGTTCTTCTAAGATTGAATAATAAAAAAAATTAGAGCAAAGAAATGCCCAAGAAGAGCCCTTAGAGAATCAAACATGGTATATCCAAAAGATGATAATAAACTTTATTTCTGTATCAAAAATGGTGTATTAAAATTCCAAAAAATAATTGGGTAGTACAAATAAGAGGTGCATCCCCATCATACCTAACAATAAAAAACATACATACAAAACATGACAACGTTGTCACAATAAGACGCCGGACCAATAAGCCCCACTCATACACATCCCCACATATACCCAGCTAGAGGTAACTAAATGGTGCTGCTGTATAAGTAATATGAAAACATTTGTCCAGGAAAACAGACACTATTTCAAGGACTTGTTATTGATAAAAATATATATCTAAATGTCCATCACGGACTTGTTGCAATTCCTAGTGTCCATATTTTGAGGATGTTTCCAGATTAATATTTAATGAATAATTAGTGAAACATAGTCCGAGCCAGACAAATGCTGATGTTTAAGCTGAGATACCACAATTGTCAATAAAGACTTACCAGGGAGGTACGTGATTGAACAGCCTGGTATAAACACAGGAACAGTGTAAAAAGTTATTTGTTTCCTCCTGTTCATTATTGGTTTTGCTGCAACATGCACAATTCAAAGGGTCATATAATCACTACTCGTGTAAAAGAAAATGAACAAGGAAGAAAACGGGTAATTCAAATGGTAGCCCGAAGGCTCTCATCACTCCATAGTAACTGCCAAGGGCTCTGTAGCCTCTGTGATCTCCCAGTTTTGTTTAGTTCTTCCGGTAGTGGCGATGCTGCTGACGAGTGGATCAAGTCAGAATGACCTTGTGTACAGGCAGCTTGTTGCATCTTGGCTGGGTGTTGAACATCTTATCAGCTGTTTGAATTGCTTTGGCTACGGTGGCTCAAAAGGCTCAACGGTCTTTACAAAGCAGGCTTGTCCAGATAGCACAACAAGAGATGGAAGTGCGGAGATATCATGCACATTTTATCTGAAATGCACAGTGTATGATGGGGCTGGTCAGACGCTCCCTACATCAATGCATTTCGCACACATGGCCATGCGCTTTAGGACGTACGACCTAAGATTGCATCGTCTTCCTAAAGGGATCAGTATCCAATCAGTGTAGACCACGTCAAAGTACACTTTTGTGAGCCATCTTGTGGTGACGGGTCATATTGTAGATGATTTAAAACAAACAAATAACAGATTATTTGTATAGATTGTTACATAATAATATTTGAAAACATTTTTTTAAGAATTCTCAATTCTTAATTTTATATAGAAAAGTTTCTACAGAAGGTTTATACAAATAGCCACGATTCATGTACGGCTTTCATCAAAAAATAGAGCAACATTACATTGTATATATTTAAATGTTTAGGTTGGTAAATGCAAGAGGGGATGAGTTAGATGAATTCGACATATCACACAGATGGGCTCAGCCAATAGGCCAATCATGGCTCAAGGAAAACCTTGAGACTAAGCTCATTGTTTAACCTGCAGGGCTGTAGAGAATTGAGTCTGAAAATCCATAATTTTTCCTTTCTCAGCAAAACACGATCAAAGTCGCCTGTGCGTGCTGAGAGGTTCAAGGCAAAAAAAACCTTGAACCGTAGGCCTGAGAACTTTCCATCATGGCACATGAAAAAATGCTGTGCTACTGGAGTCTCTACATGTAATCTGATGATTTTGAGGTGTTCACTGATCCTTATTCGGAGTTGGCGTTAAGTCTTGCCAATGTATACTTTCTTACACGGGCACTCTAGAATATATAGTACCCATGTAATGGCACAATTAATGAATTGTTGAATCTTAAATTTTAAACTTTTTCCTTTCCGAATCAGTGAACACCTAAGAGCAATCAACATAGTGGGACATACCGCAGTGGCCACAGGGGTACATTCCCCTGAGTCGGGGCATGTCAGTGAGTCAATCCCTACTAGTTGCGTGAATATGTTCTGAGTGGACTAATGTATCATCAGGGTTCCTGGCTCGTTTGGCCACCATGTGTGGTCTGGAGCCCACTATCTCTTCCATACCACTGGGACGAGTCAGGATATGCCAATGGTTCAGTAAAATGGAGTCTATTTGACTCCATTGGAATCCATATTCCCTGATCAATCTGACTGGTCCCTCTGTGGCATCAGGGACTGGTTCACAGACACAGAGAAGATCATTCCTTGTTTCACATGCAGCAATTTTGCGTGCTCGAGAGAGTATCTTCTCTCTCTAAATCGATCATAGAGTAGATCAGATTCACGTCTGTAATCTCCTTCGGTGGAGCAATTCCTCCGAATTCTTAGGAACTGGCCAACCGGTATACCTCTAATAAGAGGTCTAGGATGATAACTCTCAGCCAATAGTAGTGTATTGGCTGCTGTAGTTATCCTAAAAGTCTTATGTCGCATACACACGATCGGAAATGCCACCAGAAAAAGACCGATGTGAGCTTTTGTTTGGAAAATGTGACTGTGTGTATGCTCCATTGGACTTTTGCTGGCGGAATTCCAGCCAGCAAAAGATTGAGAGCAGGTTCTCTATTTTTCGGTCGGAAAAAGTTCCTAAATGCGTTCGTCTGTATGCAATTCGGACGCGCAAAAAATCTCAGAATCAAGAATTTAGAATTTATGCTCAGAATCAAGTATGAGATGGAAGCGCTCGGTCTGGTAAAACTAGCGTTTGTAATGGGGATAGCACATTCGTCACGCAGCAAATTATTGGATTTTTTAATGCAGCGCATTCTTTTCTTCTTTATAATGCTAGAATAATGAATTTGTTTTGCTGCTCATATTCACACAGAGTTATGACAAACTTGTTTCTTTATTATTTCTCGTGATTTCCTAAATAATCTTTTTTGTTTTTAAAGCCAGATCTCCTTAATAATGTATAGAATTATTTTTTAGAGTCATCTTTTTTTATTCAAGATCTCTTGTTTTTTGGATTATTTTTAAATTATTTTCTAGTGACCGTCATATTTTTTTTTTGTGTGTCAAGTTTCCACAACATTATTATCTTGTATTTTTAAAGCTCAAGGAGGTTGGTTGGTGTCCCTTGTTAATTTGATATTGTATTTTTGAAATGTACCTGCCTACTCACAAACAAACTGTCCTTTTTGAAGAAAAACAAGTATTTTCATATTAAAAAATCTCCATTTATTCTGGCTCATAACAAAATAAAGAGGAAGGCAATGCTGGAGAAACTGCTTGAGTTTGTGAAGCCTTTGTACCCCAGGGCACACATCAACTCTTTGTAATAAAAAATTAGTAGACTAAGAAGTTCATATAATAGGGAGCACAATCTGGTCCAGGACTCCCAGAGATCATGAACAGAAGCAGATGGCATATATGGTACTACATAGCCTGTGTCTTCTGTCAGACCAGACTGAACCTAGGCCATCACTTTCATGTCTTCCTTGCAGCCTTCCCTCCACGCTTCCCTGCAGCCTTCCATGCAGCCTTCCTTGGAGGCTGTGGCTCTGGAGGTGGACTTGTGGCAGGAAGAGGAGGAGGAAGAGGATGGGCGAGCGCACATAAGTGCATGTTCTCACTAATTTGGCCCCTCAACCCTTCCTAAAGGGTCTGAAAAATAAGATTCTCACACATGAAGCGTTGGCCCTCCTCCATTTGCTGCAATTTTGCAGCTACGTAGCAGCCACAGGCCTCTTCAGCGCCGGGGGGGTGTTTTCAGGGCCACATTAGCATCCTTAATGAGGCCCAGTGCGGCCTCCTCCATGTTACTCCCCTTCCTGGCCCTTTTTTGTTGTAAGGCGGAGGGGAGGCACTGGGTGAGACTACTGGGCCTGGACACCTCCTGGCTGACACTTACCCCCGCCTCCTCCTGTCTGTCACATTCCAGAGTCTCGTCCTGGCTGAGGTCTTCTTGTGTATGAAAAAGGGACATAGTTTTAGTTTTTGGTTCATCAATAACACACAATTTTCAGCTCATGACTGTTGCAAATTGAATGTTAATAAATAGAAAAGACTATCATTCTGAGCCCAGCATTTTTCATTCTTGTCACAATCATTTTTGGCCCCTACTGTCTATTGATATGTAAAACACTTTTTGGTCAATCATTTATTTGTTATCAATAATAACATCTAGTTAACAACAATAATTATCAGAAAATAAATATGTTAAAATATACTATACCTGGCTCCAGCTGGGCTGCCCCATTTCTTCCAGGATGGAAGGCCCAGGTTGGTCCTCGGAAGCCTCAACTGGGGTTGAGGGAAGGGTTGAGGGAAGTGTAGAAAGTGATTCCCTGGCTTCAATCTGGTCTTCCAGAAACCACATCCTGTTGTAGTACAACAGACTGGGTACATATACATCCTTTGCTGTTGCTTCTGATTTCATGGAAGCCTGGACCTTATTAAGTTCCTTTCTATACGTGCTTCTCAAGCTACCAATTTTCTTCTCCAACAAACTCGATGTCTGCGTCGGGGACCTGCGTCTTCACAAATTGCAGCAGTTTCTCCAGTGATGCCTTCCTAGCTGATTTATTTCGATATAAGGGGTTTTTAACCTCCCATAAATTTCTCATATCCCTGTATCTGTCAACGAACTGGCCCATGAATTCAGGATCTTTGAATTGTTTATATTTGCTGAAAGACAAAAACAAGACCAAAACACTAAAATCAGGCTAAACTCTCCTAATCTTATCCCAATATAGGCCTCAATCTAGAATCAGTATAGGCCACTGATGTCCCAAGTTAAAATGTTACCTTCGTTATAACGTTCGGCGCTTCCAGTCCTCCTTCCTCCACACACAGATCATACATACCACACACATGTGTTAGCTTTATATACACTGCACATGCGTGAAGCTCCGCCCATGTCACCCACCCCTGACATTCTTTCTAGAATAATATTCCCTGACCCTTTTCTTTAAGGGGCAGTGGAAGAGCACATAGCGGAGAAACAGCAGGTGCGTGATAATAGAAGTAATGAGGGGGAAAGCCTGGAGCCAGAAATGTCCCAATCCCGGAGGAGAAGATATAAGGCCTCAAATATGTCAAATATGTCCTTTGTAGAGATGGTGGAGATGGTGGACATCTTGAAGAGGGCCGACTATGATGAGAAGTACAGACCTTACCTAAACCCAAAAGTGAGAAAGGCCAAGATTATGACTAAAGTTGTGAAGAGTCTGCTCAGGAATTTTGGGGTACGAGGATCCAAGGAGCAATTGAGGAAATGCTGCTCAGACCTGAAATGGAGGGAGCAGGATCAGTACAGAAGAATCAAGAGAGTGCTTCTAAAAAGTAAGTATTTATGTGTTCCTATTATTACTTGCATGTTGCTCCATGTGCTTTTCTTTACTGTTGTACAGTTAAAAATGGCTACTTTCATGTTTGTGGGTACAGTAATCGGTCGCAGTACACATTGTTTGTTTGCCAACTAAATACAATGTTTTTGGCAGATACAGGGTTAACTACATTTGGTCATGCTAATTTGTATTAAAAGAAGTTTAGGACATTGTTGTCTAGATGTGTTTGTAACTAAAATGAATTGCAAACTTGATTAAGTGTAATGTAAGGAGAGGACACTCAGCAGCCGTTTACACATCTGGACTCAGGAGCACTAGTGTGGGACACCAGAAGATACTTTTTAGGGTGTCCTACACAGGTGCTCCAGTGGATACTAGGGGTGTCTACATGTGTGAAAGTTGTCCAAAAAAGTTAAGTATTCCAGCTTTGTTAAGGGAATAAATCATGTCTTCAACTTGCCCAAACAGACAATTGTACCCCACTTCCAAGCAATGTTTCACATTCATATTTCTGGCCACAAATATCTGTGTGCTAAGTATACCTTTTGTTTCATTCTCATAGGGAAGAAAAGACTTGGGACATCTGAGGACACCAGGAAACCCTCACCTCAGCAAGAAGGGGAGCAGAACCTCAGGATGTAAAGGGAGGGGAGGTGAAATAAGTGGTTGAAATTGTCACCACAACAGGTCAGCGTCTGACACCACAGATTCAGGTAATAGATGTATGCCTGCATATTTATAATACATGGTGTGTTTTTTTCATTTTAGGTGATGTGCATGTTGTGGAAGAACTTATTTTACCAGTGACAGTGCACAAAGGCTAATCCAGGACATAATGAAAAAACCAAGGAGATTGAACAAAGAATGAAGAACATGATTGATGTATTAGGGAGAATCTAAATCCAAAAATATTACACTTTTTTTTAAAGAGAATTTAACTAAAGTTTTAATACAGTTTAAAAACCAAATGTGTAAGATGCACACAGTGTGTCAACATGTGCTATCTGCCATCAGGGGATACCAAGGTAGGCATTTTGTGGGTGTAACCCCTTCCTCACAAATCTAGTAGGTGAGAGGAAGGGGTTGCACCCCCAAAACAAGTCCATTGATCCCCAATGATGGGAGATAGCACATGTTGACATTAGGCATGGGATCAGAAAGGAAATCCCCATTTTGACTCACAATTTGTGTGCATCTTCTAAATTTGGCTTTTACAGGGGTGACATTACCCCATCTGATGAAGGCAATATCAACACAGTTTTGACACTATAATGTTTGATATTGCCTTTAATTTTTCAATGTTGAACTTTGTAAGTCCCAGAGTTGTGTATGTTATGTTTAGAAACATGCCTGTTAATGTACTTTTATTTACATTTTAAGGTAAAACTTTAAAAAATCAAGATGTGTTTTTTTTTACCTCAAAATGTTTTATAACACACATGTGCACGGAGTAAAAGGCTTTCTACTCAACAATGTGTGGCTTCTTCTTTCAATGCTCAATACCAGTTTTTGTATTAATTTGGTGTTTACAGTGACAATGGGTTTTTTAAATAATGGAAAAACCACTTGGCACTACAAGTGCACTAGGAGAACCTAGGAGACAGCTAAAAGAAACACAAGCAGTAAATCAAAATCAAGATTTTATCAGATAATTTTTTTTTTTAATGTAAAAAATATTTACAAATTTGCTGGCATAGCAATGGCCCCTATAAAATAATCCACGTATTTTTGACGCACTTCACGGGCGCTTTGGGGGGGCAAGCCAGGACGGCCAGCTTCCAGGGCCGTCATTGTCGTTTCATGAAGTCTAGCCTCAGGCCCAACTGAGGCAACATAATTTGGAGCATTTTGCTTTAAAAAGTTGTGCAGTATGCAGCATGATAAAATGATGTAGTTAAGTTTGTACTCCGCCATATTTATTGCCGTTAGAAATAGGTGGAACCGGCTGGCCATTATCCCAAAGGTATTCTCCATGACTCTTCTGGCTCTGGCCAGCCGGTAATTAAAAACCCTCTTCTCCGGGGTGAGGGTCCTCTGGGGGAATGGCCTTATCAGGTGATTACCCAGACCAAATGCTTCATCAGCGATAAAAACAAATGGGAGTCCTTCAACGTTCTCTTCCGCAGGTGGCATTCCCAAGCCACCACTCTGGAGATGTTGGTAGAACTCGGTCTGGGCGAAGACTCCATCATCCGACATCCGGCCATTCTTCCCCACATCCACATATAAAAACTCATATGTCGCCAACACCACCGCCATTAACACAATACTATGAAACTCCTTATAATAAAAATAGTATGACCCCAAGTTGGGTGGTGGGATGATGTGGACGTGCATCATGCTTGCATGCTTGTCCCTCCGCAGTTGGGAAAGTCCCACCGCTTGGCAAACTGGGATGCCACAGTCTGCCATTCCTGTGGCGTTGAAGGAAACTGTGGAGTCAAAACATAAAAAATTAGTACTTATGCACATAACATTGCAAGCATATTAGACACAAACATTCTTGGCCAACATCAGTATAACATTCATTTAAGGAGTATTTAAAGACAAAAGTATAAGGTCCACTTATCAGATTCCTCACCCCCTCTGATGGCCCATTGTAAACATTTTAGGGGGGGGGGTTTAAATGAGTATGGGAGCCAAAAAAAGCCTCTGGCACTCTGCATGAATTTAAGGACACAAATAACATTTGTCCACATTTTAGGGGGTGTTTAGGGTAAAGCACTACAATGGAGCTGCCAAAATACATTGGTAAGTGACTAGGCTAGGTGTGTATGGTCCCAGGATAGCATGCTGGGGAGGAGGGATGAGCCGAACACCCCTTGGTTGAGTCCGCACCAGAACCTGCGAACGAACCAAAAATTTGCACGAACGTTAGAACCCCATTGACGTCTATGGGACTCGAACGCTCAAAATCAAAAGTGCTCATTTTAAAAGCTAATTTGCATGGTATTGTCCTAAAAAGGGTTTGGGGACCCGGGTCCTGCCCCAGGGGACATATATCAATACAAAAAAAAGTTTCAAAAATGGCAGTGATTTTAATGATGCTTAAAGTAAAAAAAAAAGTGAAATATTCCTTTAACCACTTCAGCCCCGGAAGGATTTACCCCCTTCCTGACCAGAGCACTTTTTACAATTTGCGTGGCTTTAACTGCTAATTGCGCGGTCATGCAATGCTGTACCCAAACGAAATTTGTGTCCTTTTGTTCCCACAAATAGAGTTTTCTTTTGATGGTATTTGATCACCTCTGCAGTTTTTATTTTTTGCGCTATAAATGGAAAAAGACCGAAAATTTTGAAAAAAAATATTTTCTACTTTTTGTTATAAAAAAATCCAATAAACTAAATTTTAGTCATACATTTAGTCCAAAATGTATTCAGCCACATGTCTTTGGTAAAAAAATGTCAATAAGCGTATATTTATTGGTTGCGCAAAAGTTATAGCGTCTACAAACTAGGGTACATTTTCTGGAATTTACACAGCTTTTAGTTTATGACTGCCTATCTAATTTCTTGAGGTGCTAAAATGGCAGGGCAGTACAAAATTTTGGAAAGTAGACACCCCAAGGAAACTGAGAAGCATGTTGAGCCCATTGAATATTAATTTATTTGTCCCAAGTGATTGAATAATGAAAAAAAAAAAATTACAAAAAAGTGGTCACTAAATGATATATTGCTCATACAGGCCATGGGCATATGTGAAATTGCACCCCAAAATACATTTAGCTGCTTCTCCTAAATATGGGGATACTATATGTGTGGGACTTTTTGGGAGCCTAGCCGCATACAGGGCCCCAAAACCCAAGCGCCGCCTTCAGGATTTCTAAGGGCGTACATTTTTGATTTCACTCCTCAATACCTATCACAGTTTTGAAGGCCATAAAATGCCAGGACAGTTCAACCCCTCCCAAATGACCCCATTTTGGAAATTAGACACCCCAAGCTATTAGCTGAGAGGCATGTTGAGTCCATGGAATATTTTATATTTTGCCACAAGTTGCGGGAAAATGACAAACTTTTTTTTTTTTGCACAAAGTTGTCACTAAATGATATATTGCTCAAACATGCCATGGGCAAATGCAGAATTACACTCCAAAATACATTCTGCTGCTTCTCCTGAGTATGGGGATACCACATGTATGGGACTTTTTGGGAGCCTAGCTGCGTACCGGGCAGGGCCGATCCCAGACGGGGTGCACGGGGTGAAGCGCCAGAGTGCTCCTTTCCCTCCTCCTCCTCCTCTTGTTTGTGTCCTGCGGCGCCTCTCCGCTGGTGTTCTAAGAAGAAAGGCGCCACTGTATTCATTGCTCAAGCCCCTCCTCCTTCTGTCAGAGAAGGAGAACAGCCAGCTGAGGATGAGAATGGAGGCAGAGCGGCTGGTCTCTGTGTGGAGAGAGACCAGTCGTGCAGCGAGTGATGTCACGCGCGGGGGGAGCGGTGGGGGGGAGCGGTCCGTGCTGACACATTCTCCTCCTCTCTGTGTCTCTCACTCCTGCTGCCTGCTGTGTACTGTTCTGTTCTCCACCCAGGCGGCGCGGCTGCACACTCTCCTCTCCTCTCCAGCTGCCGCCCGGGTGTTTTTATGTACTGTACCCTAATGGAGGGGGGGGGGTCTGTACTAATGGAGGAGGGGGGTCTGCCCTGGGGGGTCATTACTAACAGAGGGGGGCTCTGTCCTGGGGGGTCTGTAGTAATGGAGGGGGGGCTCTGTCCTGGGGGGTCTGTACTAATGGAGGGGGGGTCCTGCCCTGGGGGGTCTGTACTATTGGAGGGGGGTTTGTAGTAATGGAGGGGGGCTCTGTCCTGGGGGGTCTGTACTAATGGAGGGGGGTCTGTCCTGGGGGGTCTGTACTATTGGAGGGGGGTCTGTCCTGGGGGGTCTGTAGTAATGGAGGGGGGTCTGTACTAATTGAGGGGGCTCTGTCCTATGGGGTCTGTAGTAATGGACGGGGGCTCTGTCCTGGGTATGGTCTGTACTATTGGAGGGGGGTCTGTCCTGGGGGGTCTGTAGTAATGGAGGGGGCTCTGTCCTGGGGGGTCTGTAGTAATGGAGGGGGGTCTGTCCTGGGGGTCTGTAGTAATGGAGGGGGGGCTCTGTCCTGGGGGGTCTGTACTATTGGAGGGGGGTCTGCCCTGGGGGGGTCTGTAGTAATGGAGGGGGGCTCTGTCCTGGGGGTCTGTACTAATGGAGGGGGGTCTGTCCTGGGGGGTCTGTACTAATGGGGGGGGTCTGTCCTGGGGGGTCTATACTAATGGAGGGGGTCCTGTCCTGGGGGGTCTGTACTAATTGAGGGGGTCTGTCCTGGGGGGTCTGTACTAATGAAGGAGGGGTCTGTCCTGGGGGGTCTGTACTAATGGAGGGGGGGGGCTGTCCTGGGGGGTCTGTACTAATGGAGGGGGGTCTGTCCTGGGGGTCGTTACTAATGGAGGGGGTCTGTCCTGGGGGGGTCTGTACTAATGGAGGGGGGGGTCTGTCCTGGGGGGGTCTGAACTAATGGAGGGGAGTTTTCCTGGGAGGGTCTGTACTGAGTAAGGTCTGTACTGAGGGAGGGGTTTATACTTAGTGCGGGTTCTGCACTGATGGAGGGGGTCTATACTTAGTGGAGGGGGGTCTGTACTGAGGGGCGACTATAGTTGGTGGAAGGGGGGGTGACCCCAACCCTAGTGATGCCAATGCAGCTGTGCGCATTTCTTTCCCCCCTTCCCTCTCCCCCCTCCCTCTCCCTCTTGCGCACGCTGCTGTACTAGTGAGCAGCGCTTGCCAGCACAGCTGCCCACTATGTATCTTCCCCTGCCTTCATATACCCAGGGAAGAAACAGAATAGAAAAAGGAGCAGAGAAGATGATTGTGGGACATGTAGTCCCGAGGACTGGCAGCCCCACTGTAACACGGAAACTGCAGCTCACACAGCATGCTCAGCTAAATAGGAGAGAGAGAGAGAGCCAGGAGCCCAGGAAAGCTTTCAGGGAAGTACACCCAGGACTCCAGAGGGAGAGGACAGTGCTGAGAGAACACCATCAGAGAGAGAACCCCGCTGACCTGCGCCACCAGAGGGAAAGCCACACAGCCTAGGGTGTTTTACTGTAAGTGTAGTGTTGTGCACTTACTCAGATGTCTTCTCTCCTCGGCGCCGAAATGGAATATACCGACTCGAGGAGAGATGACATCACTTCCTCTGCCGCTGTTTACATTACAGCAGCAGAGGAAGATTTTCATTCGTTGGGAGTGATCGCAAGGGGGTGGCCAGAAATGAGTGGTCTTCCCCTCAGCCTGGATCGCTCCCCTAACGAAGCCGACCGCCTCGGGCACCGAGGGGCGCAATGTGCCCCCCGTCCGCGGGAAGCAGATCACGTACCAGGTACGTGCCATTTTGCCGCAGTATATCTGCGTTAAGCGGTCGGCAAGTTGTTAAATATCGTACCTGGGGGGGGTGTTTATAGTATGCCTGTAAAGTGGCGCGTGTTTCCCATGCTTAGAACAGTCCCTGCACAAAATGACATTTTTAAAGGAATAAAAGTCATTTAAAACTGCTGAAGGCTTTAATGTAATGTCGGGTCCTGGCAATATGGATAAAAATCAGTGAGACAAACAGCATGGGTACCCCCCAGTCCATTACCAGGCCTTTTGGGTCTTGTATGGAAATTAAGGGGAACCCCGCACCCAAATTAAAAAAAGAAAAGGTGTGGGGCCACCAGGCCCTATATACTCTGAACAACAGTATACAGGCGGTGCAAACAAGACAGGGACTGTAGGTTTGTTGTTAAGTAGAATCTGTTTGTAATTTTGAATTGGTACATTTTTAACGTGTTTAGCTCCAGCAAAAAAAAAAATATTTTAAGCTTTTTGGAAAACATAGGGAAGGGTTATCACCCCTGTGACATTTGTTTTGCTGTCTGTGCTCCTCTTCAGAAGATTTCACCTCACTGTCCCAATGACAAATGTTTTTTGAAAATTTTGGGTTTTTAGTAAAACAAGGATTGGTGATAAAGCATCAGTGCAAAGGAGAAAGGTTTTTCCCATATTAACTCTTACAGGAGAGAATTTCCCTTCCTATGGGGTAGATTTCATCTCACTTCCTGTTGTCTCCTTCCATTTGCAAGTCGGAGTCGTTTGTAAGTTGGATGTTTGAAAGTAGGGGCCTGCCCTATATCCTCTGCAGAAATTTGGGCCTTAGGTGTTGGTGTTGCCACAACACTGTGAGCCCTCACAGGGCCCTGCTGTGAAATATTAGATCAAGAATTGTAATTACATGCCCCTGTTGAACAGGGGCAGAAAAATTGGGCCTTTGGTGGTAGTGGTGCTGGTGCCACAACACTGTAAGTCCTCACTCGCTCTTGGTGGGCGCAGAAACTGGCCCTGCTGTGAAATATTAGATCAAGAATTCTAATTACATGTTCCTGTTGAACAGGGGCAGAAAAATTGGGCCTTAGGCACTGGTGCTGGTGCCACAACACTGCAACCCCTCACAGATACTCTAGTTGGAGCGCAGGAACGAGCCCTGCTGCAAATAATTGCATCAAAAATTGTAATTACACGCCCCTGTTAAACAGGGGCTGACAAATTGGGCCTAGGCACTGGTGCCACAACACTGCAACCCCTCACAGATGCTCTAGTTGGAGCGCAGGAACTAGCCCTGCTGCAAAGAATTGCATCAAAAATTGTAATTACACACCACAGGGGCTGAAAAATTGGGTTTTAGGCACTGGTGGTGGTGCTCAGAACCAAAAATGTTCTTACAAGCTATCAGCATGATCATTGAGGAGGAAGAGGATAATTACTCAGCATAACAGGATAGTCACTCAGCATCAGCATAGGCAGTCTTTGAAGGGATCTGACATTTCCAAAAAAAATATTCGGTTACATCAGCATCAGGTGCTTGGTAGCTGGTCGTGATCCAAGACTGATTCATTTTTATGAAAGTCAGTCGATCAACCGAGTCGGTAGACAGACGCATCCTGTGATCGGTTACAAAGCCTCCAGCAGCACTGAATTTGCATTCCGAAAGAACGCTGGATGCAGGACAGGCCAGTAGCTCAATTGCATACTGTGCAAGCTCTGGCCAGTGATCCATCCTCAAGACCCAGTAACCCAGAGGATTTTCATTGGGAAAGGTGTCCAAGTCAGATCTTGCCCATAGGTATTCCTGCACCATGTAAAACAGACGCTGGCGATAGTTGCTGGAACCGATCATACCTTGGGGCTGCGGACTAAAAAATCGTTTAAACGCATCAGTCAGATGGCCACCTTCTCCACCGATCCTTCTTTGACTGACCGAAGCCCCAGCAACACTTTGTCCAGGAACAGGGGTTTGTAACCTCCCAGTCTCTGGGAACGCATTGCACAGACCTTTCTGCAAGGCCTCCCGAAGAAGTTTCATCCTCTGCTCCCTCTATGATGGCAAGATAAGGTCCACAACCTTACCCTTGTAAGGTGGATAAAGGAGGGTTGCCAGCCAGTATTGATCCCTCTCCTTGATACCACGAATACGAGGATCCTTCAGCAGGCTTTGCAGGATCAGGGAGGCCATGCAGTGTAGGTTTGCTGAGGCATTCGGTCCGGAGTCCTCTGGGTCACTAAGGACGGCATGATCTGCAGCCACCTCCTCCCAGCCACTTACAAGTCCATGGGTTTCTTGGGATTGTAAATGATCCCTTAAAGACTGCTGCTGATGCTGAGTGCCAGACTCCACCTCCATGCTGACACAATCCTCCTCTTCCTCCTCCTCCTTCTCATCCTCTTCCTGTGTGATCGGTGGGCATGCAGGAACACTGTCTGGATAAAGGGGGCCTTGAGAGCTAAGGAAGTCCTCCTCTTCCTGCCTCTGTTCTGCCTCAAGTGCCCTGTCCATTATTCCACGCAGTGTGTGCTCCAACAGGTGGACAAGGGGGACAGTGTCACTGATGCATGCACTGTCACTGCTCACCATCCTCGTGGCCTCCTCAAATGGTGACAGGACAGTGCATGCATTCCTGATCATGGCCCACCGGCGTAGGGAAAAAAAACAAGCTCCCCTGACCCTGGCCTGGTGCCATAGTCGCACAGGTACTATTTGATGGCCCTGTGCAGCCGCTGCAGCATGGCCAACGTTGAGTACCTGGTGGGAATGTCACAGATTAGGCGGTTCTTGGGCAGGTTAAATTCCTTTTGGAGGTCTGCCAGACATTATATGACAGGCGGAAATGCACACAGACTTTCCTGGCCTGCCTCAGGACATCCTGTAAGCCCGGGTACCTGCCCAAGAACTGCTGCACCACCAAGTTAAGGACGTGAGCCAAACAGGGAACATGGGTCATTTGTCCCTGTCGGAGGGCAGAGAGGAGGTTGGTGCCATTGTCACAAATCACCTTACCTGCCTTAAGCTGGCGTGGCATCAACCACCTCTGAACCTGCCCCTGCAGAGCTGACAGAATCTCTTCCCTAGTGTGGCTCCTGTCCCCCAAACACACCAGCTCAAGCACCACATGGCATCTTTTTGCCTGCATGCTTGGGTAGCCCCTTGAACGCCTACGGAGCACCACTGGTTCCGAGGACAAATCAGCACAGGAAGAGGCATGGAGGAAGAAGAAGAAGAGGGGGTGCAGGAGAGAGGTGTGGCAGAATCACCACTAGTAGAATTTTGGAGGCGTGGTGGTGGAACAACCTCCTACACTACTGCACCCTGTCCTGCTTCCTTACCAGCTGCCAAAAGAGTCACCCAGTGCACGGTGAAAGATAGGTAACGTCCCTGTCCATGCCTGCTGGACCATGAGTCAGTGGTAATATGCACCTTACCGCTGACTGTCCTGTCCAGCAAGGCCAAGATATTGCCTTCCACATGCCGGTAGAGAGCCGGAATCGCCTTCCGTGAGAAACCGTGGCGTTTGGGAGCCTGCCACTGAGGAACCACACATTCCACAAACTCACGGAAGGGGGCAGTCTACCAACTGAAAAGATAGCAGTTGAAGTGCTAGCAATTTTGCCAAGCTAGCCTTTCAACCGCTGGGCATGTGGATGGCTGGGAGCAAACTTCTTTCTGTGGTGCAGCAACTGGGCAGGAAAATTTGCCTGGTACAATCTGACATCGGTGTAACGATAGCAGATTGCCCGCAAGTACTTGGCTGTGACACGCCTAATTCTACACCTTCATTCCTCTCAGTGCAGGTCTCAGAGAGGACTGAAGGTATAGTGGGGTTGGAGATCCCAGCTGATGAGGAGCAAGGAGAGGTCCTCTTTGTTCTTTGGTGTGGGTCTTTTAGGTAAGCTTACCAATGAACTGCATGGCAGGTCAACATATGTCTGGTCAAGCATGTGGAGCCCAAGCAGGAGATGTTTTGGCCACGCGAGATACGCTTGAGACATATGTTGCAAATAGCAGTGGTGCGATCTGATGCACTCATCTCAAAAAAAGGCCAAAGAGACAGCAGCCCCCTGCACATGAGGAGCTCTGCGGTGTGATGCAGTCAGTGTGCTGTCCTTATGCTGGCCCCTGGAGGGCATCCTGCCTCGTTGGTGATGTGCCTTCTCCTCCTCTCTCCTATCAGGCACCTACGTGGAGTCAGTGAACTCATCATCCCCTCCCTCCTCATCACTGGAGCAAACCTGGCAGTATGCTGCAGCAGGGGGAACATGACTGCCAGATTGCTGTCCTTCTTGGGCACCCCCTCTGTCCGGGCTCACGTTACTGCCTTCATCTAGCTCAGTATCATCATCAGAGCCTTCAAAATGCTGGGCATCCACCTGGAGCATGTACCCAACACTGTGGTCAAACAGTTCGAGGGACTCCTCGGGAGGACATGGTGGGGCTAGGGAAGAAGTCACTGATACCATTTAGCCGAGGGAAGAGGCCACGTTGGCATCTGCTTTGCCAGACAAAGTACCCTGAGCCTGGGTGAGAGAGGATGAGGAGGATGAGGACGGCTTGGTCATCCACTTTACCAAGTCTTCCGCATGTTGCGGCTCAACGCGGCCAGCTGCCGAAAAAAAGGCCAAGCATGTCCCATGGTCATGTGCTGATGAGGACGCACCATGTCCACATGTCCATGACCAGCACTGTTGCCTCTAGACACAGAGTCTGCTTGCCCTCTTTTATTGGCTTGTGACTGCCTGCCTCTCCTTGTTGGCCTTCCAGACATACTATTGGCCTGCAGTGAGCTGCACAAGACTGGAATATATATATATATATATATATATATATATATATATATATATATATATATATATGTATATATATATATATATATGTATACATACACCGATTATACTGCAGCTAGCAGAATCAACTGCCTGCCTGTAGTATTATTAGTATGATAACACCTGCACTTGTCTTCAGGTAGCTATACTGTAGGTCCAACTGTGCAGGGTACACAGTACAGTAACTGGAAATACGTCAAGAGCCTACACAAGCACCTGGCTGCAGGTAGCTATACTGTAGGTGAGACTGTGCGGGGTACACAGTACAGTAACTGGAAATACTTCAATGAGCCTACACAAGCACCTGACTGCAGGTAGCTTTACTGTAGGTGAGACTGTGCAGGGTACACAGTACAGTAGCTGGAAATACTTCAATGAGCCTACACAAGCACCTGGCTGCAGGTAGCTTTACTGTAGGTTAGACTGTGCAGGGTACACAGTACAGTAGCTGGAAATACTTCAATGAGCCTACACAAGCACCTGGCTGCAGGTTGCTATACTGTAGGTGAGACTGTGCAGGGTAAACAGTACAGTAGCTGGACATACTTCAATGAGCCTACACAAGCACCTGGCTGCAGGTTGCTATACAGTAGGTGAGACTGTGCAGGGTACACAGTACAGTAGCTGTAAATACTTCAATGAGCCTACACAAGCACCTGGCTGCAGGTAGCTATACTGTAGGTGAGACTGTGCAGGGTACACAGTACAGTAACTGGAAATACTTCAATGAGCCTACACAGGCATCTGGCTGCAGGTTGTTGTACTGTAGGTGAGACTGTGTAGGGAACACAGTACAGTAACTGGAAATACTTCAATGAGCCTACACAAGCACCTGGCTGCAGGTTACTATACTGTAGGTGAGACTGTGCAGGGTACACAGTACAGTAGCTGGAAATACTTCAATGAGCCTACACAAGCACCTGGCTGCAGGTAGCTATACTGTAGGTGGGACTGTGCAGGGTACACAGTACAGTAACTGGAAATACTTCAATGAGCCTACACAAGCACCTGGCTGCAGGTAGCTATACTGTAGGTGAGATTGTGCAGGATAAACAGTACAGTAACTGGAAATACTTCAATGAGCCTAAACAAGCATCTGGCTGCAGGTAGCTTTACTGTAGGTGAGACTGTGCAGGGTACACAGTACAGTAGCTAGAAATACTTCAATGAGCCTACACAAGCACCTGGCTGCAGGTAGCTATACTGTAGGTGAGACTGTGCAGGGTACACAGTACAGTAGCTGGAAATACTTCAATGAACCTACACAAGCACCTGGCTGCAGGTAGCTATACTGTAGGTGAGACTGTGCAGGGTACACAGTACAGTAACTGGAAATACTTCAATCAGCCTACACAAGCACCTGGCTGCAGGTAGCTTTACTGTAGGTGAGACTGTGCAGGGTACACAATACAGTAGCTGGAAATACTTCAATGAGCCTACACAAACACCTGGCTGCGGGTTGCTGTACTGTAGGTGAGACTGTGCAGGGTACACAGTACAGTAGCTGGAAATACTTCAGTGAGCCTACACAAGCACCTGGCTGCAGGTTGCTATACTGTAGGTGAGACTGTGCAGGGTACACAGTACAGTAGCTGGAAATACTTCAATGAGCCTACACAAGCACCTGGCTGCAGGTAGCTATACTGTAGGTGAGACTGTTCAGGGTGCACAGTACAGTAGCTGGAAATACTTCAATGAGCCTACACAAGCCCCTGGCTGCAGGTTGCTATACTGTAGGTGAGACTGTGCAGGGTACACAGTACAGTAGCTGGAAATACTTCATGGAGCCTACACAAGCACCTGGCTGCAGGTTGCTATACGGTAGGTGAGACTGTGCAGGGTACACAGTACGGTAGCTGGAAATACTTCAATGAGCCTACACAAGCACCTGGCTGCAGGTTGCTATACTGTAGGTGAGACTGTGCAAGGTACACAGTACAGTAGCTGGAAATACTTCAATGAGCCTACACAAGCACCTGGCTGCAGGTTGCTATACTGTAGGCAAGACTGTCCAGGGTACACAGTACAGTAGCTGGAAATACTTCAACAAGCCTACACAAGCACCTGGCTGCAGGTTGTTATACTGTAGGTGAGACTGTGCAGGGTACACAGTACAATAGCTGGAAATACTTCAATGAGCCTACACAAGCACCTGGCTACAGGTTGCTATACTTTAAGTGAGACTGTGCAGGGTACACAGTATAGTAGCTGGAAATACTTCAATGATCCTACACAAGCACCTGGTTGCAGGTTGCTATATTGTAGGTGAGACTGTGTAGGGTACACAGTACAGTAGCTGGAAATACTGTAAAAACACCTGCCTGCCAGTATATTAGGAAGAGAAGAACAGGATCTAGCTAAACTGAATACAGTATATATATATATATATATATATATATATACACACATATATATATATATACACACACACACACAACACCTGGAATGCATATATATATATATATATATATATATATATATATATATATATATATATACACAATACACTGTGGGGGTTATTTACTAAAGGCAAATCTACTTTGCACTGCAAGGGCACTTGGAAGCGCAGTAGCTGTAGATCCGAGGGGGACGTGCAAGGAAAATAAAAAACAGCATTTTAGCTTGCACATGATTGGATGATAAAATCAGCAGAGCTTCCACTCATTTCAGATCTGCCCCTCAGATTTAGAGCGACTGCACTTCTAAGTGCACTTGCAGTGCAAAGTGGATTTACCTTTCGTAAATAACCCCCTGTAACTGCAGCTAACTGACTGCCTACTCTATCTAACTTAAATCAAATGACACTGTCTGTCTCTCTCTCTCTACCTCTCTGTCTGAACGCCGGAACACACTACACAGGGCCGCCATGCAGGCGGCCTTATCTAGTGTGGGACGTGTACTAAACCCCCGAGCCATAATTGACTAAAGCCTCCTTGGCTTTGGACAATTACGGCTCTCTGTTCAGACGGCGCTGTGATTGGCCAAGCATGCGGGTCATAGTGCATGCTTGGCCAATCATCAGCCAGCAATGCACTGCGATGCTGCAGTGAATTATGGGCCGTGACGCGCCACTCAAATTTGGCGCAAACAGCCCATAACGTTCGTAATTTGGTGAACGACCAAACACACGATGTTCCAATCAAACATGGGTTTGACTCGAACACGAAGCTCACCCCTACTGTGGAGGTTAGTGAAGGCAAATATGCATGAAGGACAAAAAAAGGAGCATTGAAAGCTTACAGCATGCACGAGAACAAAGGGGACATTCACAGCATATTACAATCATGGTAATTAGGGAATGATGAAATAAATACAATACATTAGCAAACATTAAATATATAGAATGTGATGTTAAAGGAGAAAACTTACCCTAATATAGTCCTTCTGCAGGACCTGAATGATGGCAAAACAGGTCTCTGGGATAATGATCCCCAGAGCCTGGGGGGAGATGTCTGTAGAGAACTTGATGTCCTGTAAATTTCTCCCCGTCGCCAAGTACCGCAATGTGGCAACTAGCCTCTGCTCCGGAGTGATGGCTTGCCACATGCAGGTGTCCTGCCTGCTAATATAAGTTGACAGCTAAGCCAACAAACGGTGAAAAACGGGGTCTGTCATCTGGAGAAAATTTCTGAAATCATCAGGAGTAACCAATTCTTGGTCCATGAACTCCTCCCGACCCTGTTCATGGTCTGGGCTTGGGTCAAAGCAAGAACCCCAACACCAAGCCCCCGCATAGCATGAACTCTACGATGAGTACGTACCTGCAACAAAACGGTCGGCTGGTCAGAATGAACTAACAGAACGCACAGAAGAACAGCAAGGCCTGTGACCAGCGAGCTGACGAAACGAAAACCAGCAGACAAGAACGCACTGAAAAACAGATAAGAACTGACTACACACACTGAAAAACAGATACAAACCCACAAGCACAAACTGAACAGCAGTAAAACGATCTGAAAAGCACAAGTCTGAAAAGCGCGAATCGTCTCTCACCAAACTTCTACTAACACAAGATAAACACGAGATTAGCAGAAGGAGCCAAAAGGGTGGCACAGTGGCTATTGAACTTCCTTTTTCTAGTGTCATTGTACGTGTTGTACGTCACCGTGTTCTTGACGGTCGGAATTTGGTGTGACCATGTGTATGCAAGACAAGCTTGAGCGGAATCCCGTCAGAAGAACCATCATAGCTTTTTCCGACCAAAATTCAGATCGTGTGTATGCCGCATTAGTCAACATTCTACCTTTCTCCAATCGAATAGAGAGATCTAAAAATGAGATCTCCCTTAGATCCGAGATAAATGTAAAATGTATGTTTCAGGAGTTATGGCCGAGCTCATCCATTAACATTGATTTTTTTTTTTGTTTACTCTTTATTTTTCAGTTTCTCAATATACAAGACATTTCCCCTACAAATAGGGATATACAAACTTTACTTCCAATACCATAATCCCCCTTAACCCTCCCTCCCCTCCCCACCCCAGTCCCACCTCTCCTCTTCTCCCATCTCTGCCCTCCTAGAACGCTTCATTCCCCCTTTCTCTAGGTACTTTTTACCTCACTGTAATCCTTCGTCAGTTTAAACTTTTTCCACTTTTCCTCATCTCTTTATAAATCCCTCTCTGCTTTCTTCTCGACTGTGTCTTAAACATTCCATGTTTATATGTCTCTTCTATTTTATCAAACCATTCTCTAATTTTTGGGCTTTCTACTTCTTTCCATTTTTTGGGTATCAGGCTTTTTGCAGCATTCATCATGTTTGCTATCATTGAATTTCTATACTCTTTTATCTGGATATCAACCCCATGGAATAAATATGTCCATGGTTCCTTGGACAGGTCTATGTTCATAATCTCCTTAATATATCTTAATATTTCCTTCCAATATGGCCTGATCTTAGGGCAACCCCACCATATATGAGCCATAGTTCCCGTTTGTTTGCATCCTCGCCAACACTCCGTTGTTTGTCCCATTTGATACTTCCCTACTATGTCCAGAGTGCTATACCACCTGGTTATACATTATAATTCATTTCCACAACTCTCAGAATTTTTCCCACTTCTTGGTTCTTTCCTCACTTCTCCAATTCCCTCTCCCTTTTTTTATATATATGTCGGGGCTTCCAGCCCCTCTACTTCCATGAGGATTTTTTAAATCCGAGATATATTCCTGCATGCTTTTTCGATGGTATATAATCGCTCAAATGCTGTAAGATCATCACCCTCTCTCATCGGGTGTGGCAGTGCAGCTACAGAGTGTTAGAGCTGGAAGTACCGCCATTCATTAATCTCCAACACATCTTTTTTAACTTTTAATTCTTGAAATAAACTAATTTTCCCCCCTTGTGTTATGTCTTGTAGTTGTGCGTTTTCTTTTTTAATCCAGTTCCCACCTATGAAACTTTTCCTTGGTGCATTATTTTCCTTTAGTGCCGTCAATGAAGAATTATATTCCCATTTATTTAGCTTGTGTAATAGATCCCAAAGCCTAAATATGATCCATGTCAGTGTATGTGTATTTCCTCCTAGTGCTCTGTATTGTGGTGGTATTCATATATTTCTACCTAATTGTGTATCCGCCATTGTGTGTTCGATCTTTACCCATGTTTTATCATTATTCAATTTAGCCCATTCCACCATCAGTGTTAATAGAACCACCGCATAGTACTTTTTAATGTCTGGTACATTTCATTCACCTTGACTTTTTTCATTCCTTAAAGTTACCAAAGCAATTCTGGGTTTCTTATTTTGCCATATTAGTTTTGTGATTAAAGTTTTTAAGACTCTAAAATATGCTGGGGGTATGTATATGGGGAGCATCTGAATTAAGTGAACATTGTGAACTCCATAAAGGTACAGTCCCATACCAGCAAGATATCGTTGATGTATCTGAGCCAGGTGCATGCATGGCCCAGGTACATCGATGAAAAATATACCACCTCCTCCTCCCACGATCCTAAATGGAGGCAAGCATATGCAGGTGCCCAAGGCGCTCCCATTGAGGTACCACATAATTGTTGATAGCTACTTCCAAGAAACTGGAAGTAGTTATTTTTCAGAGCCAGATCCAAAGGTTCGATGACAAATTCATGTTATGCACCAAAAGTAGGGTACTTTTTCTCCAAGAAATGGAACACCGCTGAGATGCCCCATTCATGTAGTATCGATGTATACAACGCTTCAACCACAATCCCCACCAGGAGGACCTCCCCTGTAAAGGACAGGTTCTCTATTTTATTCAGTACATCCCCGGTATCACGTACATATGAGGGTAGAGAGACAATCAAGTCCTTTATGAGAGAGTCTATGTATTTTCTGAATCGAAGAGACAATTGGCCAACTGGGGGGACCCTCCTGGTTTTTATAAATTTTGGAGATGATGTAGAACGTTGGGATGTTGAAATCATCCACTTTAAGGTAATTCAGCTCTTTTTTAGTAATTAATTGGGCCTCGAACGCCCAAACCAATTTTTCATTGACAAGGGCTACCAAAGGACCAAAAGGGTTTGAGTCCAATTTCCGATATGTCGAGATGTCGGAGAGCAAACCTCTTTCTCATATTTTTCAGAAGAGAGAAGTACCACATTGCCCCCTTCATCACTTGGCTTTATGACAACATTGTCAGCCTTCTGAAGCTCCTGAAGAGCTATTCTTTCCTCTTGTACTAAGTTATCCTTGCCCTTCCCTGTGATGGACATTTAGATATATATTTTTATCAAAAACAAGTCATTGAAATAGTGTCTGTTTTCCTGGACAAATGTTTTCATATTACTTATACAGCAGCACCATTTAGTTACTTCAAGCTGGGCAGATGTGGTGATGTGTATGAGTGGGGCTTATTGGTCCGGCGCCTTATTGTGACAACGTTGTCATATTTTGTATGTATGTTTTTTATTGCTAGGTATGATGGGGATGAACCTCTTATTTGTACTACCCAATTATTTTTTGGAATTTTAATACACCATTTTTGATACAGAAATAAAGTTTATCATCATCTTTTGGATATACCGTGGTTGATTCTCTTCTTGGGCATTTCTTTGCTCCAATTTTTTATTATTCAATAGTTTATTTTTGCTCTGTAAGCATCCCGTCTAAAATATAATGAATTGGTAATCTTTTTCAACCTAGTTGAGTTATCTCCACAGCAGCAAATTGCATTCAGGTTTATTTTTATTTTTTATGTTTTCTAAGATTACCCTGTACTGGCCTCCATCCATCTTCCCATCAACTCTGGCTAGCTTCCCTGTCCCTGCTGAAGAAAAGCATCCCCACAGCATGATGCTGCCGCCACCATATTTAACGGTGGGAATGGTGTGCTCAAGATGATGTGCAGTGTTCGTTTTCCATCACACATTTTCAGATGATGGATTAAACAGTGCTCCATGAGATATTCAAAGCTTGGGATTTTTTTATAACCTAACCCCGCTTTAAACTTCTTTATCCCTGACCTGTCTGGTGTGTTCTTTGGCCTTCATGATGCTGTTTGTTCACTAAGGTTCGCTAACAAACCTCTGAGGACTTCACAGAACATCTGTATTTATACTGAGATTAAATTACACACAGATGGACTCTATTTACTAATTAGGTGACTTCTGAAGGCAATTGGTTCCACTAGATTTTAGTTAGGGGTATCAGAGTAAAGTGGGCTGAATATAAATGCATGCCACACTTTTCACATATTTATTTCTAAATAAATTTAAAAAACAATTATTTTCCTTCCACATGACAATTATGAGCCACTTTATATGGTATATCACATTAAATCCCAATAAAATATATGTATGTTTTTGGTTGTAACATGACAAAATGTGGAAAATTTCAGGGGTATGAATACTTTTTCAAGGCACTGTACCACAGGTATGGTTGGAGGCAGGTTCAGCGAATATTGCAAGTTTGGGTGTTAAAGTTCCAAAGTAGCCATTTTCAAGACTAATGAGCAAGAGATTGTCAAAAAATGACATTGGGGGCTGGGCACATGCACAAAAGCAAAAAAATATATATTATTTTTAGTAGGGAGCAATGTTTTTAATAATGCTAAAAAAAAAAAAAACATTAAAAATGCAAAATGTTAATGGGGGACTAGGCCCTAGGTCTATGAATTTTAAGGTGGTACCACAAAAAATAAAATAAAATAAGCACCCCCCAATTCCAAATTCCATGGATCTGGTATAGATTTAAAGGGGGACACCCCATGTAAAAATCAAGAAAAATATAAGTGTGGACCCCAAAAAATCCACACCAGACCCTTATCTGAGCATGTAGCCTGGCAGGTCAGAAAAGGGGAGACACAAGCATGTGCCCTCCCTTCATGAACCGTACCAGACCACATGCCAACATACCCCCCTATCTTAGCACCTTGTCCCCATGTTGATGAGAACCAGGGCCTCTCTCCCACTACAATGGCCCGGTGGTTTGAAGGGTCTGCGGGCAGTGGGCTTATCGAAATCTAGGAGCCCCCTTTAACATTGGTGGCTCTTAAAGAAGGCTGGAACTGTAATAAGTAATTCATGATGAAGTGGTACAGTTAAGGGTTGTGGGGGAAAGGCCCTAGGCTCCAATAATATGTGAACTAGGTGCTTTGACAATGGGGTTTCCCCTGGCAAGGTACTGCTCATGTTGAGGACATATGACCTTGTATGGTTTAGGAGGGGCTGCACGCTCATCCCTACCTTTCTGGCCTGTTGGGCTACATGCTCAGATAAGGGTCTATGGTGGATTTTTGGGGGACCCCACGCTTTTTTCTTGGTTGTTACATGGAGCTTCCCATTAAAACCCAAGCTTATCCCTAATTGTCATAGTGCTAATTGTGATAGAGCTAATCACAATCAAGGGTAGTAGATGACATGGATCCCTTATGGTATAATCACTGCTTTATAGTATAGGGTACCGGGTAGGTAATTCACTCCCAGTAGGTATAATTTGCCTTTTTTTATCCTGCTTCTGAGACAGTTGCCTCTACACCCACTGAATGGGGGGGAAATGTCACGTGCCATTCAGTGTGCTGCCGGAGGTCCAGGATCCATCCACATGAATGACTAGGAGGCAGAGTGCATGTAAGTTCGACTCGAATATTGTGTGTTTGCCTGTTCGCCAGACAGCGAACATTATGGGGCGTTCGCAGGAAATTCGAGCACTGCGGAATACCCCATAATGCACTGCGAGATCGGAGTGCATTGCTGTATTTTTATTGGCCAAAGCATGCACCTGACCTGCATGCTTTGGCCAATCAAAGCGCGCTCTGCTGAGAGAGCCATAATTGGCCAAAGGCAGGGTGCCTTTGGCCAATCATGGCTCAGGGGGAATAAGTCCATGCCCCACACTATATAAGGCTGCTTACATAGCGGCCCCGTGTAGTGTTGTTGGCGTGGACGGATAGATAGCTCGAGTTAGATTAAGCAGGCAGGTAATTAGTTAGTGGCAGTGTATTTGATATATTTGATATATATATATATATATATATATATATATACACAGTCAGTCAAGTATATATACTCTGCATTTAGCAAAGACAGTGCAGGCATATATTAATATTTATATATACAGTCTAGTATATATATATATATATATACTCTGCATTCAGTGTAGCGTATATATACAGTGCATTTGGCTGTGTACAGTATATAATACACTTCAGGCAGTGTATCAATATACAGTTGTGCTCAGAAGTTTACATATCCTGGCAGAATTTATGTTTTCTTGGCCATATGAACGATAACACAAAAACTTTTCTTTCACTCATGGTTAGTGTTTGGCTGAAGCCTTTAATTATCAATCAAATGTGTTTACTCTTTTTAAATCATAATGGCAACAGAAACTACCCAAATGACCCTGATGAAAAGTTTACATACCCCAGTTCTTAATACTGCATATTGCCCCCTTTAACATCAACGACAGCTTGAAGTCTTTTGTGGTATTTGTGAATGAGGCTCTTTATCTTCTCAGATGGTAAAGCTGCCCTATCCTCTTGGCAAAAAGCCTCCAGTTCCTGTAAATTCTTGGGCTGTCCTGCATGAATTGCACATTTGAGATCTCCCCAAAGTGGCTAAATGATATTGAGGTCAGTAGACTGAGATGGCCACTCCAGAATCCTCACTTTATTCTGCTGTAGCCAATCACAGGTCAACTTGACCTTGTATTTTGGATCATTGTCATGTTGGAATGTCCAAGTATGTCCCATGCGCAGCTTCCTGGCTGATGAATGGCAATTGTTCCTCTAGTATTTTTTGATAACATACTGCATTCATCTTACCAACAATTTTGACCAAATTTGCTGTGCCTTTGTAGCTTGCACATCTCCAAAACATCTAGCTATCCACCTCTGTACCTTTCATCATAGGTCTTGTTGACTTCTCTCAAAATGTAGCATTTATGGTTGTGGCCAAAAAGCTAAATTTTGGTCTCATCACTCCAAATGACTTTGTGCCAGAAGTTTTGAGGCTTGTCTCTGTTCTGTTTGGTGTATTTTAAGCAGGATACTTTGGGGCATTTGCGTAGAAATGGCTTTCTTCCGGCGTCTCGACCATGCAACCCATCTTTCTTCAAGTGCCTCCTTATTGTGCACCTTGAAACAGCCACACCACATGTTTTCAGAGAGTCCTCTATTTCACCTGAAGTTATTTGTGTGTTTTTCTTTGCATTCTGAACAATTTTCCTGGCAGTTGTGGCTGAAATTTTAGTTGGTCTACCTGACCGTGGTTTGGTTTCAACAGAACCCCTCATTTTCCACTTCTTGATTAGAGTTTGAACACTGCTGATTGGCATTCTCAATTCCTTGGATATCTTTTTATATCCATTTTCTTCAGCCAAACACTAACTATGAGTGAAAGAAATACTTTTGTGTTATCATTCATATTCTCTGAAAAATGGCCAAGAAATCATACATTCTGTGAGGGTATGTAAATTTATGAGGACGACCTGTATATATACAGTCTAGTGTGTATATATATATATATATATATATATATATATATATATATATATATACTCTGCATTCAGTGTAGCATATATATATATACAGGGCATTCTGCAGTGTACAGTATAAAATACACTTCAGGCAGTGTATCAATATATATATATATATATATATATATATATATATATATATATATATACACACAGTATCTCACAAAAGTGAGTGCACTCCTCACATTTTTGTAAATATTTTATTATATCGTTTCATGTGACAACACTGAAGAAATGACACATTGCTACTATGTAAAGTAGTGAATGTACAGCTTGTATAATAGCTAGTGTAAATTAGCTGTCCCCTCAAAATAACTCAACACACAGCCATTAATGTCTAAACTGCTGGCAACAAAAGTGAGTACACCCCTAATTGAAAATGTCCAAATTGGGTCCAAAGTGTCAATATTTTGTGTGGCCACAAATATTTTCCGGCACTGCCTTAACCCTCTTGGGCATGGAGTTCACCAAAGTTCCACTAGTTGCCACTGGGGTCCACTCCTCCATTACAACATCACAGAGCTGGTAGATGTTAGAGACCTTGAGCTCCTCCACCTTCCGTTTGAGGATGCCCCACAGATGCACAATAGGGTTTAGGTCTGGAGACATGCTTGGCTGGTCCATCACCTTTAAACTCAGCTTCTTTAGTAAGGCAGTGGTCATTTTGGAAGTGTGTTTGGGGTCGTTATCATGTTGGAATACTGCCCTGTGGCCCAGTCACCGAAGGGAGGGGATCATGCTCTGCTTCAGTATGTCACAGTACATGTTGGCATTCATGGTTCCCTCAATGAACTGTAGCTCCCCAGTGCCAGAAGCACTCATGTAGCCCCAGACCATGACACTCCCACCACAATGCCTGACTGTAGGCAAGACACACTTGTCTTTGTACTCCTCACCTGGTTGCCGCCACACACCATCTGAACCAAATAACTTTATCTTGGTCTCATCAGACCACAGGACATGGTGCCAGTATTCCATGTCCTTAGTCTGCTTGTCTTCTGCAAACTGTTTGCGGGCTTTCTTGTGCATTGTTTCTCCTGGGATGACAGCCATGCAGACCAATTTGATGCAGTGTGCAGAGTATGGGCTGAGCATTGACAGGCCCCCCTTCAACCTCTGCAGCAATGCTGGCAGCACTCATACGCCTATTTCCCAAAGACAATCTCTGGATATGATGCTGTACCCACACTCAACTACACAGTATATAATACAGTGTAGTGCGGTGTTATAAAAAAAAAACATCATGTCGGAAATGCCACCAAGGAGAGACAGACGCTCACAGGCCACCAAAAGAGGGCAAACAGCCTCTGTGTCTACAGTCAACAGTGGTGGTCATGGGCATGGTGTATCCTCTGCAGGTGGCCATGGGGTGCGCTTGTCCTTTTTTCTGCTGCTGGCTGTGTTATTGAGCCACAACATGCAGAAGAGTTGGTGATCCACATAGTTACATAGTTACCTACTATGTAACTATGTAACTATGTGGATAACAAAGCCATCCTCATCCTCCGCTTCCTCTGTCACCCAGGTTTAGAGTAGTTTGCCTTCCAACTCAGATGCCAATTCCACTGGCTCTTTATCCACAGTCACTCCTTCCATAGCCCCACCATCATGCACAGAGAAGTCCCCAGAATTATTTGACCACAGTGTTGGTTACATGCTGCTGGAGGATGCGCAGCAATTTCAAGGCTCTGATGTTGGTTCCCAGGTTGAGGAAGGGAGTAACGTGAGTAACGTGGGGATGATTAGGTCACTGACTGTACTTGGATGCCTGAGGGAAGAGAGGAGGAAATTTAGGAGGCATAACTCCAATGAGGCAGGATGTCCTCCAGTGGGCATCTCAAGGGCAGTCAACCTATTGCATCACACCGCAGAGCTCTGCAGGTGCGGGGCCCTGCTGACTCCCTGCTGACTTTTAAAAGTTCCTTGGTGTGGGCCTTTTTTGACACATGTGCAGCAGATCGCACTGTTGCTGTTTCCAACCTATGTCTGAAGCAGATCAAGCATGGCCAGAACAGCAGCTACTTTGGCACCACATGCTTGACCAGACATGTGACGACCTGCCACGCAGTCCATTGGCAGCAGCACCTGAAAGACCCACATCATAGAAAAGGGTGGATTTCTCCTTGCTCCTCATCTGGGATCGCAAACCCTACTATACCTCAAGTCCTCTCAAAAACCTGCACTGAGAGGAATGAGGGTATAGTAATAGGTGTCACAACTACTTGCAGCCAATATGCTAGCAGTACACCACCAGTTGATTTCAGCAGGCAAATATCGCTACCCCAGTTGCTGAACCGTAAAAAGAAATCCTGCCCCAGCCATCCACATGCTCATCGTCTAAATGGTAGCTTGGCCAAATTGCTAGCACTGCAAATGCTGACTTTTCAGCTGGTAGACTATGCCACCTTTCGTAAATTTGTGAAATGTGCTCTACCACAGTGGCAGGTTCCAAAATGACATTTTTTTTCACGTAAGGCCATTCCGACTCGTTACCGTCATGTGGAAGGAAATGTTTTGGCCTCGTTGAACAGGGTGGTAAGCAGTAAGGTTCATATTACCGCTGACTCATGGTCCAGCAGGCATGGGCAGGGATGTTACCTTTCCTTCATGGTGCACTGGGTAACTCTGCTGGCAGCTGGGAAGGATGCAGGACAGGGTTCAGTGTTGTTGAAGCTTGTTCCACCACCATGCCTCCAAAAAGCTGGTGGTGATTCTGCCACAGCTCTCTCATCCACCCCTCTTCTTCTTCTTCCTCTATGGCCAGTTCTGCCGAATTGTCCTCTGAACCAGATGTGCTCTGTAAGCATACAAGGGGCTATGCAAGCAGTCAGGCTAAAAGATGCCAAGCGGTGCTTGAGTTGGTCTGCCTAGGGGGCAGGAGCCACACTGGGGCAGAGATTCTGTCAGCTCTGCAGGGGCAGGCTCAGAGGTGGTTGACGCCATGCTAGCTTTAGCCAGGAATGGTTGTATGCGACAATGGCACCAACCTTCTCTCCGCCCTCCGACAGGGACACTTGACCCATGTTCCATGTTTGGCACATATCCTGAATTTGGTGGTGCAGCATTTCTTGACCAAGTACCCAGGCTTACAAGATCTCTTGAGGAAAGCCAGAAAAGTCTGTGGTAATTTCTGCCAGTCATACAATGCCAGTGCTCGGCTGGCTGAGATTCAAAGGGAATGCAACCTGCCCTCCAACCGCCTCATTTGTGACATGCCTACCAGGTGGAACTCAAAGTTGGCTACCAGGTGGAACTCAAAGTTGGCAATGCTTCAGCAGCTGCATACACAGCAGAGGGCCATCAATGAGTAACTGTGTGAGTATGGCACCAGAACAGGTTCAGGGGAGCTTGGCTTATTTTTGCCATGCCAGTGGCTACGGATCAAGGATACATGCACTGTCCTGTCACCATTTAAGGAGGCCACAAGGATGGTGAGCAGCAACAATGCATGCATCAGTAGCACTGTCCCTCTAGTCTTCCTGCTGGAGCATACGGTTCATAGAATCATGGACAGGGCACTTGAGGCAGAAGGTAGAGGGATTATTACTGGCTGGCAACCCTTCTTGATCCACGTTACAAAGGTAAAGTTGCAGAACTCATCCTGCCTTCGTAGAGGGAGCAGAGGATGAAACATCTTCAGGAGGCCTTGAAGAGAAGTATGTTTAATGTCTTTCCAGACCCTGAGAGGTTAACATTTCCTGGTGCTGGAAAACGTGTTTCTGAGGCTTTGTTCGGTCAGAGGAAGAGCAGTGGAGAAGGTGGCCAGCTGACCGATGCCTTTAAACAATTTTTCAGTTCCCAGATCCAAGGTCTGATAAGTTCTAGCAACCATTGCCAGAGTCTGCATTATATGGTGCAGGTATATCTAAGGGCAAGAGCAGACTTGGAGACCTTTCCAACAGAGCATCCACTGGGTTACTGGGTCTTGAGGATGGACCACTGGCCAGAACTTAACTTAACAGAATATGCAATCAAACTACTGGCCTGTCCTGCATCCAGCGTGCTTTCATAACATTTTGTAATGGATCAAAGAGTATGCCTGTCCACAGACTCTGTTGATAGGCTCACATTTATAAAAATGAATCAGTCCTGGATCAGCAGCTATCAAGCACTTGATGCTGAAGTAACTGATTGAATTTGTTTTGGATCTGGCCTATGCAGCCTATCTTATTAATCCTGAATCTTGATGATGCTGACTTCCAACAATATTTTTGGTTTAGGGCACCACCAACACCCAAGGCCCAATCTGTCCGTATAGTATAAATACTGCAGTTCAGAGTATATAGAGCAGTCCTTAAATATTATATATGCTGCAGTGCAGAGTATATAGTGCAGTCAGTGTAGTATATATATTAGAGTGCAGGGTATATAGTGCAATGTACAATATATTATATAATATATAATATAGTGTATTGAAGTGGTTAAGGGGAACCCTATGACAGAATTAAGAAAAAAAACAGCATGCCCCCCCCATCCATACCAGTCTGGAATCTGGAAATCCCTTTAACAAGGGGGCACCCAGATCCACCCCCCCATGTAAATGGCAATGGGGTACATTGTACCCCTACCCATTCACCAAAAAAAGTGTTAAAAAGTAAACACCACAATACACATTTTTTGACAAGTCCTTTATTAAAAAAAAAAAGTGTCCCGCGATGTCCATCCATCTTCATGGCACCGACGGACTCAAAAAATAGAAAAAAAAACTCTGCCATGATGGGAGGCATCCCGCCGACTGCTGTCTTTTGGCTGTGACAGCTGTTATATAGGCAAGGGGGGAAACCCGGTGACATAACTGAGTGACCCCGTCCTTGCCTATATAAGAGCTGTGACAGCGAAAAGACAGCAGTCGGGGGTACCCTCCATGGAGGCGGAGTATTTTCGTTTTCTTTTTTCAGTCGGCACAGTGATTTGAGATGGATGGACATTGCAGGACACTTTTTTTCTAATAAAGGATATGTCAAAACCTGTCTCCTGTCGTTTTTACTTTTTTGACACTTTTTTGGTGAATGGGTAGGGGTACAATGTACCCGATACCCTATCACATGGGGTGGCAGGATCTGGGTACTTCCAGATTCAGATAAGTCCCCCACAGACCCCCACAACCACCGGGCAAGGGTTGTGGGGATGAAATGAAGCCCTTGTCCCCATCAACATCAACCCCAAAGCACCCTCCTCATGTTGAGGGCATGTGGCCTGGTACGGTTCAGGAGGGGAGGTTCTCTATCATCCCCCCGTTTTCCTGTGGCCTGCAAGGTTGCATGCTAGGATAAGGGTCTGGTATGTATTTTGGGGAACCCCATGCCATTTTTTTTTATTTTGTCGCTGGGTTCCCCTTAAAATACATACTAGACCTGAAGGGCCTGGTATGGATTTTGGGGGGACCCCCACACCATTTTTGTTTTTCATTTTGGCATGAAGTTCCCCATAATATCCATACCAGACCCGAAGGGCCTGGTATGGACTGGGGGGAACCCACACTATTTTTTTCAATGATTTTTTTTTTGTATATTGCTGGGATTACAGCCGCAAGCAATTTTAAATGACATTTTTTCCTTTAGAAATGTCATTTTGCTGCAGTACTGTTATAAACATGGGAAAGATGTGCTACTTTACAGGCAGACTATGGGGACCCCCCCCCCCCCCCGACACTATATTTAAAGGAATATTTCATTTTTATTGTTTCACTTTAAGCATTATTAAAATCACTGCTTCTGAAAAAACTGACATTTTAAAAACTTTTTTTTTGCATTGATACATGTCCCCTGGGGCAGTACACGGGTCCCCAAACACTTTTTATGGCAATAACTTGCATATAAGCCTTTAAAATAAACACTTTTGATTTTTCATGTTCATGTCCCATAGACTTTAATGGTGTTCGCATGTTCGCACAAATATTTGATCTGTTCGCATGTTCTGGTGCGAACCGAACTGGGGGGTGTTTGGCTCATCCCTACTAAGGAATAACAAGAAAGCTTTCTCCCTTCTTTGGTGATTTACTGGAGGTGTATCCTTATCAGGTAAAGGGAATAAAAATGTGCTTTTAATACGTTCAAAAACAACTGTCTCACTTTCAACGTTTTAAAAATATTTGTATTTTTAACTCCTCGTTTAGGCCATATGGTGCTTAGTCAACTAAATCTGGCAAATTAATTTTGTGGTTTTCAATTTTTTATTATAGTCATATCCACCTCCATTTCTTTCTTTTCATGGCGGTAATTCTATTATTCTTGACCATTGGCTTCATTCTAAATGGCTCCTTACTCTCACTCACATTTGTTTTCTTCTGCTTGTTTCATCTTTTCTGTTTCTGTCTATCATTTAAAAAAGATACTTGTTTTTCCTGTCTTTGTATATTTTTTCTGACTTCAAATAACTGTATACCTCTGCACCTACTTCTGCTTCTGGGTACTGTGAAATTAAATATCTCTCTAGTTTTCCAGGCTTGTACTCTTCAGAGGTTTAATACATTCTTTCTTAGAGACTTATTCAACGTTTCCAACTCTAATAGATCTTTGAATTCATTTAACCACATTTGATTCAATGTTTTCATCCAAATTCCGTATCTGTTTTTTTCCTCACCTACTATCAAAATGCACCAACAACATTAATATGAGCCCTCTTTCCTATTCATCCATTTGGATGGACTCATCACTGCTGGCAACATACATCTGACAAGTGAGATCTGGGGCACATATGTTTCTCAGATGTAGGATGAGAAAAGACAAATGATACTAACTTGCACCATTGAGAAGACCATATCACAGTTATTGCCATTAATAGATGGAATTAAAAGTGCATCTATTGGAGGTGAAGTTACTAGCTAAGATCTTATTGTATGTAGTGATTATAAAGAAAGGGATCCATGACATCTACCACAATTGTATAATGGTTAGCATTTAGTCAGGACTTGACTTGATATATGCACCCAGGGGCGTTGCTAGGTCTACAAAAGATCTGGGGCTAGAGCCCATAGCAGGGGTCACCAAGCTTCTTGCCACTGTCGCCTGTTACCAGATGCAGCGTGTTACTTGCCACCGTCACCTGCCACCAGATGTGGATTGTCACTTGCCACTTTCACCTGACAGCAGATGTGGATTGTCACTTGCCACGTCTCCTTCTACCATTTGCAGATTGTCACTTGCCACATCTCTTGCCACTATTTGCAGATTGTCACTTGCCACGTCACCTGCCACCATTTGCAGATTGTCACTTGCCATGTCTCCTCGCATTATTTGCAGATTGCCACATCTCCTGCCACCATTTGCAGATTGTCACTTGCCATGTCACCGGTCACCAGATGTGGGTTGTCACTTGCCAACTGATGTGGATTTTCACTTGCCATGCCAGCCAGTGCCACCAAATGTGCATTGACGCTGCATTGGTGGCAGGCTGAAAGCACCGGTCCATTTAGTGAGAGAAGGAGAGCGGTGATGTGGGGTGGGCAGTGAGAGATGATGTCATCTTGCTGCTCCCCGCCACACCTCCGACATTGAAGCAAGGGGGTCTGGCTGCAAAGTGGAGCTCATGATGACAGGAAGCACGTGACCTCCACTCCACAGTGGTGTGAGGGTGGAAGGGGGCTGATGTGTGGCGGGCAGTGAGAGATGATGTAATCTCTCTGTTGCTCACTGCACCTCGATCCCAAATTGAAGAGGCCCGGCTGTGAAGAGCGCTGATGTGGAGCGGGCGGAGAGAGATGTCATCTCTGCTCGTCCGCCAGCTTGCTTCTCTCCTCTCCTCCACCTCTCTCATGCAGCCAGCCCGCCCATCGCAGCCACTGGTTAGGCAGGGACCCTGCAGCAAGAGACACGGGGCTATGGGCCCCAGATTTGGGGCTATAGCCCCAATAGTCACCCCCTAGCAACGCCCCTGCCAACACCTACCCTGCATGCAGGACTGTATTAATAATGCTATATGCTACATGTCTGGATTTTCTTAAACACACACACGACCATACACAAGGAAAACTACACTTGTGTTTGAGCAAACACAGTAATGAACATTCATATGGGACCCTGTGCAATTTGAATACCTGTGGCGCATATGCATGACAACAATTTGGATGGACTTTTATATGAATGTAGATGACATTTAGAGCTCTTTTACACTTGCTTCAAAATGTGCCATTGGACACACTTTTTTAAAGTACAGTACTCTAAATGCCAATCAAAGCACACGTCACTGAATAAAATGGTTACCTTAGAGTCTTGTTCACACGTTGTGTTTGCTTATATTTCACTTATTTTATATTTCACAAAATATTTTACAGCACACACATACAAGAATGACATTAAGTGGGCAGTAAGTGGGCTTAGCACTATATGACATATAGTGTGACCAAACCCCCGTATTTTTTGAATATGTTCAGGTGTTTTTAACTAGCCCTGCAGGAAATGTCATTCTTGTATGTGTGCGCTGTAAAATATTTTGTACTGTTTGTAGGTCTTATAGCAGCACCATCTTGAATTTAAACGCATTGTATGGTGTGCCCCCCAAATATGTTCTTGTATATTGTAATAGGCCCTGACCAGGTCCTTTGGGCTGGAGCACCCCTCCCCCTCCTCATTACCTCCTATTTAGTGGCCACCAGTGTTTAGGATGTATCCCTTTCAGTTCTCCCACATAGAGGAGTTCAGCTCCCATGGTTGAGACAAAGGATCTTCCATTCTATTACTAGTGTAGGACCCACTAATTCGGGGTACTCTGTCGCAGTAAGTGGGCTTAGCACTATATGACCATATAGTGTGACCAAACCCCCGTATTTTTTGAATATGTTCAGGTGTTTTTAACTAGCCCTGCAGGAAATGTCATTCTTGTATGCGTGCGCTGTAAAATATTTTGTATGGTAAAAAACACAAGTCACAGAATACAATTTGTACTTTGCATCTACAGTAACATTGCTTGTTTTAAACCTACCTTTCCATCAAAACTATAAAAGTGTTTTTTTTGTTTTTTTTCTGTGCTTTATTTCTATTTGCATTTCAAACACAGAAAATATAAATAATTCCTGGCTGAAAATGAAAAAAAAACAAAACATTTTCTTCCACAGTAAAAAAACAGAAACAGGCTTCCAAAATGCTGCTTGCTAAAATGTGCAAGATGATATAGAACTTACTTTTTAACTAACTATACATTTCCCCTTCATGTGAACATTCCAATTTAGACTTTTATTATAGGTTATATATACATAGAATATTAGAATACATTGCAAACTAGCTGATGTATTTAAAAACAGACATGTTACAATGTTATTTTATTTCCATATGATATTTGGCTGCTCTGTTCATTTTGCTTCCTGCTCAGTTGAACAGTCATGTTGTAAAAATTTTATGATTGACACAAAACAAGTAAAAAGGCTGTTATTCCAATTACACTCTATAGCATGTACTGAGTGACAATATATTTCAAAGTACTGCTGGGACAGAACAGAAATTACACAGGTATTTTTTCGTATATTAGATATTTCCTGATACTTACATGTTCCTTGTTTAATTTTTGTGTTCATTGGCATAAGAACATGGATAGCAGAGGTTACAACAGCAACTTGCTTGATTTATGCTCCATACCTCCCATCAGTAATAGCTTTTTGCCTCATATAAATATGTTGATTTTTGGATCCTGAAAGACGCTGGCCCTAAAGCCTAGAAGTTGATCTTTGAACATTTCTACTGGAAATTTTTGCTTCAATCAGTGCTTGCAGCCAATCCACTGCAGTCCTGATCAGTGTATTTGGACGGTGGGGGAGTCCCACTGTCAGAGAACAGTGACACATTGGGGAGGATTACCCCATCCACCTCCAATGTATGGAATGGGAAACTGTCTCAGTTTATTGTGTCCATGCGTCTAGCTAAAACAAACAAAACAGGAGTTGGAAGCAGGGGCATTTAGAGTCAAGAAAAAAAAAACATCAAAATCACCTTCAGGAGAAGAAGTTCCGAGCATAAAAAATGCCTGATGTGCCTAAACATGGGTAAATATGTGCACATGCTCCTAAACGCTAGGTGCGTTTAGTGCTTGAGCATTTTTTCATTTCAATGGACAGAATAAATTATTATTCTTCCCAATAAAACAAATAAATGCCCAACTGCTTTACACTCCTAAACGTGCCTAAGCATGTCTGAAAAAATTAGGCCTAGGTGCGTTTGTGAAGCTGCTTTCTCTTTCCAGGTGGAAAGCGTTTTTGAAATCCCAATGTGCATGAAGCCTTAGGCTGTTGCTTTCACATGCCGTGTAGGGGCCTGAGCCTTCAGTGGTCTGACACTTCCCCCCTGAACACACTAGGGAATGTGAGTAATGTGCAGGGGGGGCATATTCAACTGTTGGAAACCTAGGCTACTGCTTTTGTTAGAGCAGCAGTCTGACTCTCCAGTGTGCTACCATTACAGGGAGTAAAAAAAGCTGTCCCTCACTACAGGAGCAAAGTCAAAAAAAAAAAAAATGTGAGCTCTATTAGGCAAGAAAGAGGTTTTAAAGGAAAGTGGGGTAATTCCTAGAGATCACCAGGAGTACTTTGAAGTATGCACATCAAAAAAATAAGAGTGAAGTCAGAACCAATTTCTCCGCTTGTTCCAAATTTGTTGTAGCTTCAGAAGAACTGATTATCCTCCATTATATTAATATATGTTAGAAGGCCAGTATGGTGGCCTGAATTTATGGGAGGATCCCGGGGGGTATTTAAGCAGACTACTCACTCTTGCTCCTTGTCGGTGAGACCAAGATAAACTTATTTGGTTCAGATGGTGTCAAATGTGTGTGGCGGCAACCAGGTGAGGAGTACAAAGATAAGTGTGTCTTTCCTACAGTCAAGCATGGTGGTGGGAGTGTCATGGTCTTGGGCTGCATGAGTGCTGCCAGCACTGGGGAGCTACAGTCCATCGAGAGAACCATGAATGTCAACATGTACTGTGACATACCTAAGCAGAGCATGATTCCCTCCCTTCGAGGACTGGGCGGCAGGGCAGTATTTCAACATGATAACGACCCCAAACACACCTCCAAGATGACCACTGCCTTGCTAAAGAAGCTGAGGCTAAACGTGATGGACTGGCCAATTGAGCATCTGTGGAGCATCCTCAAATGGAAAGTGGGGGAGCACAAGGTCTCTAACATCCACCAGCTCCGTTGTGTTGTCATGGAGGAGAGGAAAAGGACTCCAGTGGCAACCTGTGAAACTCTGGTGAACTCTATGCCCAAGAGGGTTAAGACGGTGCTGGAAAATAATGGTGGCTGATGTGTGGCGGGCAGTGAGAGATGATGTAATCTCTCTGTTGCTCACTGCACCTCGATCCCAAATTGAAGAGGCCTGGCTGTGAAGAGCGCTGATGTGGAGCGGGCGGAGAGAGATGTCATCTCTGCTCGTCCGCCAGCTTGCTTCTCTCCTCTCCTCCACCTCTCTCATGCAGCCAGCCCGCCCATCGCAGCCACTGGTTAGGCAGGGACCCTGCAGCAAGAGACACAGGGCTATGGGCCCCAGATTTGGGGCTATAGCCCCAATAGCCACCCCCTAGCAACGCCCCTGCCAACACCTACCCTGCATGCAGGACTGTATTAATAATGCTATATGCTACATGTCTGGATTTTCTTAAACACACACACGACCATACACAAGGAAAACTACACTTGTGTTTGAGCAAACACAGTAATGAACATTCATATGGGACCCTGTGCAATTTGAATACCTGTGGCGCATATGCATGACAACAATTTGGATGGACTTTTATATGAATGTAGATGACATTTAGAGCTCTTTTACACTTGCTTCAAAATGTGCCATTGGACACACTTTTTTAAAGTACAGTACTCTAAATGCCAATCAAAACACACGTCACTGAATAAAATGGTTACCTTACAGTCTTGTTCACACGTTGTGTTTGCTTATATTTCACTTATTTTATATTTCACAAAATATTTTACAGCACACACATACAAGAATGACATTAAGTGGGCAGTAGGTGGGCTTAGCACTATATGACCATATAGTGTGACCAAACCCCCGTATTTTTTGAATATGTTCAGGTGTTTTTAACTAGCCCTGCAGGAAATGTCATTCTTGTATGTTGCGCTGTAAAATATTTTGTACTGTTTGTAGGTCTTATAGCAGCACCATCTTGAATTTAAACGCATTGTATGGTGTGCCCCCCAAATATGTTCTTGTATATTGTAATAGGCCCTGACCAGGTCCTTTGGGCTGGAGCACCCCTCCCCCTCCTCATTACCTCCTATTTAGTGGCCACCAGTGTTTAGGATGTATCCCTTTCAGTTCTCCCACATAGAGGAGTTCAGCTCCCATGGTTGAGACAAAGGATCTTCCATTCTATTACTAGTGTAGGACCCACTAATTCGGGGTACTCTGTCGCAGTAAGTGGGCTTAGCACTATATGACCATATAGTGTGACCAAACCCCCGTATTTTTTGAATATGTTCAGGTGTTTTTAACTAGCCCTGCAGGAAATGTCATTCTTGTATGCGTGCGCTGTAAAATATTTTGTATGGTAAAAAACACAAGTCACAGAATACAATTTGTACTTTGCATCTACAGTAACATTGCTTGTTTTAAACCTACCTTTCCATCAAAACTATAAAAGTGTTTTTTTTGTTTTTTTTCTGTGCTTTATTTCTATTTGCATTTCAAACACAGAAAATATAAATAATTCCTGGCTGAAAATGAAAAAAAAAACAAAACATTTTCTTCCACAGTAAAAAAACAGAAACAGGCTTCCAAAATGCTGCTTGCTAAAATGTGCAAGATGATATAGAACTTACTTTTTAACTAACTATACATTTCCCCTTCATGTGAACATTCCAATTTAGACTTTTATTATAGGTTATATATACATAGAATATTAGAATACATTGCAAACTAGCTGATGTATTTAAAAACAGACATGTTACAATGTTATTTTATTTCCATATGATATTTGGCTGCTCTGTTCATTTTGCTTCCTGCTCAGTTGAACAGTCATGTTGTAAAAATTTTATGATTGACACAAAACAAGTAAAAAGGCTGTTATTCCAATTACACTCTATAGCATGTACTGAGTGACAATATATTTCAAAGTACTGCTGGGACAGAACAGAAATTACACAGGTATTTTTTCGTATATTAGATATTTCCTGATTCTTACATGTTCCTTGTTTAATTTTTGTGTTCATTGGCATAAGAACATGGATAGCAGAGGTTACAGCAGCAACTTGCTTGATTTATGCTCCATACCTCCCATCAGTAATAGCTTTTTGCCTCATATAAATATGTTGATTTTTGGATCCTGAAAGACGCTGGCCCTAAAGCCTAGAAGTTGATCTTTGAACATTTCTACTGGAAATTTTTGCTTCAATCAGTGCTTGCAGCCAATCCACTGCAGTCCTGATCAGTGTATTTGGACGGTGGGGGAGTCCCACTGTCAGAGAACAGTGACACATTGGGGAGGATTACCTCATCCACCTCCAATGTATGGAATGGGAAACTGTCTCAGTTTATTGTGTCCATGCGTCTAGCTAAAACAAACAAAACAGGAGTTGGAAGCAGGGGCATTTAGAGTCAAGAAAAAAAACCCATCAAAATCACCTTCAGGAGAAGAAGTTCCGAGCATAAAAAATGCCTGATGTGCCTAAACATGGGTAAATATGTGCACATGCTCCTAAACGCTAGGTGCGTTTAGTGCTTGAGCATTTTTTCATTTCAATGGACAGAATAAATTATTATTCTTCCCAATAAAACAAATAAATGCCCAACTGCTTTACACTCCTAAACGTGCCTAAGCATGTCTGAAAAAATTAGGCCTAGGTGCGTTTGTGAAGCTGCTTTCTCTTTCCAGGTGGAAAGCGTTTTTGAAATCCCAATGTGCATGAAGCCTTAGGCTGTTGCTTTCACATGCCGTGTAGGGGCCTGAGCCTTCAGTGGTCTGACACTTCCCCCCTGAACACACTAGGGAATGTGAGTAATGTGCAGGGGGGGCATATTCAACTGTTGGAAACCTAGGCTACTGCTTTTGTTAGAGCAGCAGTCTGACTCTCCAGTGTGCTACCATTACAGGGAGTAAAAAAAGCTGTTCCTCACTACAGGAGCAAATTAAAAAAAAAAAAAAAAATATGAGCTCTATTAGGCAAGAAAGAGGTTTTAATGGAAAGTGGGGTAATTCCTAGAGATCACCAGGAGTACTTTGAAGTATGCACATCAAAAAAATAAGAGTGAAGTCAGAACCAATTTCTCTGCTTGTTCCAAATTTGTTGTAGCTTCAGAAGAACTGATTATCCTCCATTATATTAATATATGTTAGAAGGCCAGTATGGTGGCCTGAATTTATGGGAGGATCCCGGGGGGTATTTAAGCAGACTACTCACTCTTGCTCCTTGTCGGTGAGACCAAGATAAACTTATTTGGTTCAGATGGTGTCAAATGTGTGTGGCGGCAACCAGGTGAGGAGTACAAAGATAAGTGTGTCTTTCCTACAGTCAAGCATGGTGGTGGGAGTGTCATGGTCTTGGGCTGCATGAGTGCTGCCAGCACTGGGGAGCTACAGTCCATCGAGAGAACCATGAATGTCAACATGTACTGTGACATACCTAAGCAGAGCATGATCCCCTCTCTTCGAGGACTGGGCGGCAGGGCAGTATTTCAACATGATAACGACCCCAAACACACCTCCAAGATGACCACTGCCTTGCTAAAGAAGCTGAGGCTAAACGTGATGGACTGGCCAATTGAGCATCTGTGGAGCATCCTCAAATGGAAAGTGGAGGAGCACAAGGTCTCTAACATCCACCAGCTCCGTTGTGTTGTCATGGAGGAGAGGAAAAGGACTCCAGTGGCAACCTGTGAAACTCTGGTGAACTCCATGCCCAAGAGGGTTAAGACGGTGCTGGAAAATAATGGTGGCTACACAAAATATTGACACTTTGGACATTTTCACTTAGGGGTGTACTCACTTTTGTTGCCAGCAGTTTAGACATTAATGACTGTGTGTTGAGTTATTTTGAGGGGACAGAAAATTTACACTGTTATACAAGCTGTACACTCACTACTTTACGTTGTAGCAAAGTGTGATTTCTTCAGTGTTGTCACATGAAAAGATATAATAAAAAAATTTACAAAAATGTGAGGGGTGTACTCACTTTTGTGAGATACTGTATATTGACAGAGCGTGACCCTGTCATTGTCAAAATGGAGGAGAATATAACACAGGATCCACATTAGGGATTAATGCAAGGTTATGGACTATTACTTCTGAGTGGAGAAAGCTGTGTTTCTGGTTTTCTCTGGATTCTGTAGTTCTGGATCAGAACTTTATCCTGTATCCGGATTTTACCAGATGCCTGCAGCTTGTCTGTGCTCTGAGTACACAGATGTGCAAGGTTGCTATATACTCAAGCTCAGAGCTCCCAGTTTAGAGACAGCTCCCAATATGGGAGACAGAATGTCTCACCCAGGGGTCAGAGGAGCCCAATCAGAAACCAAGAGACTGGAGGGTCAGCCAGGGGTCAGAGGAGCACCAACCAGGAGCCAAGAAGCAGTAGGAATCACCCAGGGGTCAGAGGAGCCCCAGCCAGCAGACAGGACGTCTCATTCAAGGAGTCAGATTGGTTCCTATCTGGCTGTCAGGAGAATCCCTATCCAGAAGCCAGGATTGGGCTATGCAGCAGGGAGCTGTAACTAAAGGCTAATAGAACCAAGAAACCAGCAGAGCTAGACAACACAGTCAAAGTGACCGATAAGCAGAGAGGCAGTGTGGCCAGCAAGGGAGCCAGGTGGCTCTTTATTTTCATGTGTTCATATTGATGTGGAAGAACCCCTGCCTGGGCAACTTATGTCTATGTGAACTTTCTATTTTATTTAATAAAAGTGGGCTGCCATGCACTTAAATGTAGTTTTCACTGGTACAACTAGTGGAAAAGCGCTTGCTACTTAAGTATAATCACCCAATACCAATATATATATATATATATATATATATATATATACACTATATTACCAAAAGTATTGCGACACCTGCCTTTACACACACATGAATTTTAACAGCATCCCAGTCTTAGTCCGTAAGTTCAATATTGAGTTGGCACTCCCTTTGCAGCTTCAACTCTTCTGGGAAGGCTGTCCACAAGGTTTAGGAGTGTGTCTATGGAAATGTTTGACCATTCTTTGACCATTCTTCCAGAAGCGCATTTGTGAGGCCAGGCACTGTTATGCCTGAAAAGACCTAGCTTGTAGTCTCCACTCTAATTTATCCCAAAGGTGTTTTATCGGGTTGAGGTCTGGACTCTATGTAAGCCAGTCAAGTTCCTCTACGCCAAACTTGTTTATCCATGTCTTTATGGACCTTGCTTTGTGCACTGGTCCAAATCATTTGATGGTGTTTGGTTGTTTTTCAGGGTTTTGGGGTTGGCCCCTTAGCTCCAGTGAAGGGAACTCTTAAGGCATTAGCATACCAAGACATTTTGGCAATTTCATGTTCCCAACTTTGTGGGAACAGTTTGGGGATGGCCCTTTCCCTTTCCAACATGACTGCACACCAGTGCACAAAGCAATGTCCATAAAGACATGGATGAGCGAGTTTGGGGTGGAAGAACTTGACCAGCCTGCACAGTCCTGACCTCAACCCGATAGAACATCTTTGGGATGAATTAGAGTGGAGACTGCGAGCCAGGCCTTCTCATCAAACATCAATGCCTGACCTCAAAAATGCGCTTCTGGAAGAATAGTCAAACATTCCCATAGACACACACCTTATGGAAAGTCTTCCCAGAAGAGTTAAAGCTGTTATCAGGGGCAGCCAGTCCATTAAGGGTGCTCAGGCACTGCCCCCCTATCCCCAATTGGCTGAAAGGACAGGCAATCTTCTTGGATGCCTAGGAGAAGGGGAGGAGCTGCACGCTGGAAGCTGCCAATGGAGAGGACATGGAGAAGCTGCCTGTTGCATGCTGCACCTGCTACCCGCTACCTGCCTAGGGTAAGTGCCGGACCAACCAGCAAACAGCGGGGGGAGAGGGGGGAGCTGCCGCCAGCCGCTCAGGGGGTGTAGTTGTTTGTATAGTTGCAAAGAGTGGGCCAACTCAATATTGAACCCTTTGGACTAAGACTGGGATGCCATTAAAGTTCATGTGTGTGTAAAGGCAGGCATCCCAATACTTTTGGTAATATAGTGTGTGTGTGTGTGTATATGTGTATATATATATATATATATATATATATGTATATGTGTGTGTGTGTGTGTGTGTGTGTGTGTGTGTATGTATGTATGTATATGTATGTATATATATATATATATATATATATATATATATATATATATATATATATATATATATATATATATATATATATACATATGTACACACACATTTCTTTTTAAGCTGGTTTACTGTATTGACACATAGTACAAAATGGCAAATGAAATAAAATACACTATGATAATCCTGTGAGTAAAATTGGAATAAAATATCACAATAATCAATGTATGTATAAATACAAAAACAGGGTGAAAAGTGCTTAGTGTCTGTGCATTGGGGATAAAGTTCATAAAGTGAACAGGTGAATGGTTATATCTTGGCCGTGAAACTTCATAAACTGACTAGAGTTGAATTAAATATATGGGTAGGTCAAAGTTCATGCAGGTCCTCATGGAAAATATCCAGATAGCATTAGGCTCTCAGAACTCTCACCTTAGTACAAGTTAAAGCAGGCATCATTAGATATCTCTTTCTGTCTGTTTTTGTATTTATATATACATTGATTATTGTGATATTTTATTCCAATTTTACTCACAGGATTATCACAATGTATTTTATTTAATTTGCCATTTTGTATTATGTGTGATTAGATTTTACGCGCAAATCATTTTACTTTCCATAGAAGTGTAGTGTGAACACTTTTAGATTTTGCTGCTGTCTTTTTAGACATCACCACACATTAATATTTACATTTTCACATTTTTATATGTCACCTTGCATACATCCTCACTATTACTCATTAACAGCACGAAGGACACTTCCACTTGTGGTTTACTCTATTGATTTTGGTGTTTCAGAAGCTTTTTGTAATTATGGAAACATTTTTGAATAGAGTGCGACCGAGTTAACATTTCTGTCAGACTTTTATTGCTGGAACCTCACTGGAGAAATTTTCCTTCAAAGCCTTCTCCTGTGGTGCCAATGCTAGAAATAAAGAGGGGGGGGGGGTCATTTTTCCTTGAGGGGGAATCCCACCAATTCCCATTTTGACTGGAAAGTATGGGAAATCTCCCCAATGTAGTCGCAAAAAAAAAAACCCGGCAGAAGCTCAAAACCTCCATTACACTACCATAAAATTGAACATTTTACCTGGAGTTGGAGCTGGACTGAATGACTGGTAAGTGGAAGAGGAAAATCTACAGTACCAAACTCATGAAGCTCTGAGGCACAGGGCACAAGACACTTAAGGGTTGATTTACTAAAGGCAAATCCACTTTGCATTACAAGGGCACTTAGAAGTGCAGTTTCTGTAAATCTGAGGGGAAGATCTGAAATGAGGGGAAGCATTGCTGATTTTATCATCCAATCATGTACAAGCAAAAATGCTGTTTTTTTTTCCTTGCATGTCCCCCTCAGATCTACAGCGACTGCACTTCTCTGTGCACTTGTAGTGCAAAGTAGATTTGCCTTTAGTAAATAGACCCCTTAGGGTTGATTCACTAAGGCAGTGGTTCTCAACTCCAGTCCTCGGGACCCACCAACAGGTCAGATTTTAAGTATTACCTTGGGGAGTTGCAGACTAGAATACTCCAATCACTGAGCAGCAAGTGATATCACCTGTGATGTATTTCAGCTATCTTGCAAACCTGGCCTGTTGGTGGGTCCTGAGGACTGGAGTTGAGAACCACTGCACTAAGGGCATATAGACACTTTGCAAAGTGCAGTTGTACCCTGCAAGTGCAGTTGCTCCACAGCTTAGTAAATGAGGTATTGTGTCACTTTGCTAAGAGTATCCAATCACGTGCAAGGATAAAAAAAACTGCATTTTTGCTTGCTCATGATTGGATGCTTATTTAGGCCACTTTCACAGTAAGGCGATGGCTGCGTTGACGGTAATGCACCACTAGTTTTAGCGGCACTTTACTGTCAGTTTAGCGGCACTTTTCATCCTCTAGCAGGGGGGCGATTTTAACGCGCGCTAGCGGGCGAAGTGCTTTCCAGGCGCTTTGGCAGCACTGGCCATTGATTTCAATGGCAGGGGCGGTTTAGGAGCGGTGTATAGTATGCTCCCTCACCGCTCCAAAGATGCGGCTTGCAGGATTTTTCTTCCTGTCCTGCAAGCGCACTGCTTCAGTGTGAAAGCACTCGAGCTTTCACTCTGGAGCTGCAGAAAAGGCAGTTTACGGGTACTTTTCAGATGCTATTTTTATCACAAAAACGCCTGTAAAATGCCTGAGTGTGAAAGTGGCCTTACTAAATGTAATGATGTGTATGCTTTATGTTATAAAAGTTCAATTGTTTTGCCTAGTTCTTTATGCATGTTAGGAAACAGTTAACAGTTTTGGTTATGTGATCTGGGGGCAGGGAGTTGTGGTTAGTTCTGTAAGATGGATGCTGCTGAATAAACACCAGGCTCATGTTCAAGCTCCTGCTGTCTGCCTATTCTTGGTGTTAAATCATCACATGGTACCAGAAGTTGGGTCAGAAGAGTCATGGCAGAAATCAGCAACACAAAGAACACTCCATCCCTGGATTTGGAATCAGGTTCATGTATCTAAAAACTGGTCACAATGGAGGGAGCTGATAGAGCTTGTGTTTGCAGGACCAGATGCAGCAGCTCACTTTCTGATATGTGTGGGACAAAAAGGACATGATGTGTGCCGCAAGCAAGTGGGAAGATCACTGCAGAGGACAAAAAGATAACAGAGGTACTGTTTGCAAAGTTTGAGGCATAATGCAACCCAAGGAGAAATTCCACAGTGCAAAGGAAACAGTTTTATGGGAGGAACCAGTGTGGAGGTGAGTTTGTGGATGAATGGGTAACACAGCTGTGCTTGCTTGCCAAAGACTGTGCTTTCTATGATGCTGGAGATATGATAAAAGACCGCATTCTGATGGGCAGTAAGTTTAAGGAAGTTCAAAAGCTGCTGCAGGAAGAAGACTTAAATCTTCAGAAAGCCATAAGGATTGCCAGAGCATATGGAATGTCAAGAAGGGACATGCATTTACTGGAAGGAACACAGCTCTAGAGTAATGCTAAAGAAAATCACAGCAGCAGATATGGGCAAGAAAGAACACACAAAGGAATAAAGAACACCTATGGCACTGGGACAAGTAACACACAAGAAGCGTGTGAATATTGTGGAAACATGCACCATAAAAATAGTGTCTGTCCAGCAAGGGGGCAGATATGCAATAAATGCAAGAAAAGAAGACATTTTGCCAGGGTGTGTAAAATGTCTTCACAAACCGGAAGATCAAAAACATGTTCTGTACACGCCATAGAGAACAATGATGACAATGCAGGGTCAGACTCAGACTGCACCCCTATATTTCTTGCAGCAATACAAAAACACATCAGTCTGCAGATGAAGCAACTTTAACATTACAGATAGGGGCTAACAAAACTCCAATCACATTCAAAATAGATACAGGAGCACAAGTAAATTGTTTGCCAAGCCACATATACCTGGGACACCTCAGTAATGAATCCCTCTTAGAGACTCAGGACCTACCGAAACTAATGGGTAATGGGATATGGTGGTTAAAGGCTGAAAGTAATGGGTCGCTGTCATGCAAAATGTTCATACAAGGGATCTGAAAAGGTTTTACAATTGTTTGTAATAGAAACACAAGCCCCAGCCATGCTAGGTCTCAGAACATGTAAAGAGATTGGACTTGTGAAGATCATAATGACTGTTGATGGTGGGCACAGAGGTCTGACAGAGGCTGACATTAAATGTGAGTACTGTGATCTATTCAAGGGCCTGGGGTGCCTCCCGGATGTAAGCCGCAAGGTGAATACCTTTTAACTCTTGTGGAGAAAGTCAGACAAGAACTCACTAGGATGAAGAAGCTGGGAGTAGTAAAAAAGGTTACAGAACCATCGGAATGGGTCAGTTCTATGGTTGTGGTGGAGAAGAAGAACACAGGTGCAATTCGTATATGCATTAACCCACAGGATTTGAATAAAGTCATAATAAGAGAACACTACAAACTCCCCACAATAGAGGATATAGTGCATAAGCTAGTAGAAGCAACAGTATTTAGTGTACTAGACGCCCATTCAGGTTACTGGCAATTGCATCTTGATGAAGCCAGCAGTTACTTGACCACTTTTATCTCCCCTTTGGGTCGATGGCGCTTCACAAGGGTACTTTTCAGCATAGCATCTGCACAGGAAATATTTCAAAAGAAATCACACGAATTGATCGCTGGTCTACAGGATGTTGAAGTAATAGTTGATGCTTTGCTGGTCTATGGAAAGGATCAAATGGAACATGACAAAAACCTTACTGCTTTGCTCAATCAGTGTCGTGAGAAGAGTCTTACACTCAATCCAAACAAAATGCAAATTGGGTTAGAAGAAGTTACATATTTTGGACACCTACTAACCAAAGAGGGCTTGAAGCCTGATCCAAAGAAGATTACAGCAGTTCTTAACATGAAGGCCCCAACCTCCAGAAAGGAGCTGGAGACATCACTAGGTATTTTCAACTATCTATCCAAATTCTCTCAGGGCCTTGCTCAACAGATAGCACCACTACGTACACTGCTACGGAAGGATGCTGTTTGGTGTTGGGATGCAAACATGGAAAAGACTTTCGACAAAATGAAAAAACTGATCACTAAACATCCAGGGCCAATACTGAAAAAAATAAAATAAAGCTGTGTCCTGAACTACAGGGATTCTGGCCTATGAAAGATGAGCTATACATTCATTCGGATAACATATGTATGGGTGACCGTATTCTCATTCCTAAGTCACAGCAGGCAGAAGTACTGAAACAAATCCACCAGGGGCATTTGGGCATCACTCTGTGTAAGCGCAGAGCGCAAGAGTTGGTCTACTGGCCTAATTTGGGCTTTGATATTGAGACACTTGTTAAGAAGTGTAAAACCTGCCAGACATTTCAAAAACACAATGCAAAGAAACCTCTTACATCGTGGAATGCTCCTTCATGGGCATGGCAGAGACTGGCTACAGATATTTTTCATTTTTAAAACAACCATTACCTGATAGTAGTAGATTATTACAGCAAATAAGTGAAAATGTCAAAATTGGGACCAATAAGCCATTTTCCCTCCCCGGTGTCATGTGACTTATTAGTGTTACAAGATCTCAGGTGTGAATTGGGAGCAGGTGTGTTCAATTTGGTGTTATCACTCTCACTCTCTCATATTGGTCACTGGAAGTTCAATATGACACCTCATGGCAAAGAACTCTCTAAGCATCTTAAAAAAAGAATTGTTGCTCTACATAAGGATGGCCTAGGCTATAAGAAGATTGCCAAGACCCTGAAACTGAGCTTCAGCACGGTGGCCAAGACTATACAGCGGTTTAACAGGACAGGTTCCACTCAGAACAGGCCTCGCCATGGTCGACCAAAAAAGTTAAGTGCACGTGCTCAGGGTCATATCCAGGGGTTGTCTTCTGGAAATAGAAGTATGAGTGCTGCCAGCATTGCTGCAGACGTTGAAGGGGTGGGGGTCAGCCTGTCAGTACTCAGACCATACGCTGCACACTGCATCACATTGGTCTGCGTGGCTGTCTTCTCAGAAGGAAGCTTCTTCTAAAGATGATGCCCAAAAAAGCCAGCAAACAGTTTTCTGAAGACAGGAAGACTAAGGACATGGATTACAGGAACCATGTCCTGTGGTCTGATGAGACCAAGATAAACTTATTTGGTTCAGAAGGTGTCAAGCGTGTGTGGTGGCAACCAGGTGAGGAGTACAAAGCATGGTGGTGGAGGTGTCATGGTCTGGGGCTGCATGAGTGCTGCCTGCACTTGGGAGCTACAGTTCATTGAGGGAACCATGAATGCCAACATGTACTGTGACATACTGAAGCAGAGCACGATCCCCTACCTTCAGAGACTGGGCCGCAGGGCAGTATTCTAACATGATAACGACCCCAAACACACCTCCAAGATGACCACTGGCTTGCTAAAGAACTTGAGGGTAAAAGGTGATGGACTGGCCAAGCATGTCTCCAGACTCAAACAGAAGGTGGAGGAGCGCAAGGTCTCTAACATCCAACAGCTCTGTGATGTCGTCATGGAGGAGTGGAAGAGGACTCCAGTGGCAACTGGTGAAGCTCTGGTGAACTCCATGCCCAAGAGGGTTAAGGCAGTGATGGAAAATAATGGTGGCCACACAAAATATTAACAATTTGGGCCCAATTTGGACATTTTCACTTAGGGGTGTACTCACTTTTGTTGCCAGCGGTTTAGACATTAATGGCTGTGTGTTGACTTATTTTAAGGGGACAGCAAATTTACACTGTTATACAAGCTGTACACTCACTACTTTACATTGTAGCAAAGTGTCATTTCTTCAGTTTTGTCAAATGACAAGATATAATAAAATATTTACAAAAAATGCTTGTCCTCTGTTCAACAAATCGATACCCTTGAAGTGTTTTGTATGCTTACCCTGACAGAGCTACAGAGCTTGGAGCTGATGCATCAGCATTCATTTCTGTATGTCTTTCACCTATATCTGAACTGTGCTTTACTGTCAGTAACATTAAAAACCTGGGATAGCATCAAGAAAGCACAGCTGTGTGGTTTTTCTGTTAGAAAAATGAATCCTGTCTTGTCTGACAACATTCGTTAGAACTCTCTTAAAATACCTCATAAAACTCAGAAGAGCCAATAATGACATTGAAGTCTAAATCTGGAAAGCCTCAGTCCTAATTGCTGTCACCCAGAGTTTTTTTGATTGGCTGAATCTTCAAGATATTTTATGCTATATTTACAAGTTAAATTTTTATAATTTACTACCCAGAGAGACCATGGTGGTGGTGGGGGGGGGGGGGTGGTGGACATTTTTAAAGAAAGGTACTGGCAGATCTAGCTCCTGTCCACTGCAGAGCTTCCCCTAATCTAGAAGTAGATTTGCAGACATTTTCTGTATTTTAGTCATCTGCACCTGCAATCCCAGGCAACTGACTTTAACAGCTTTGTAAATATTTGCTTCATGTTTGTACTGTAAACAGCTTTTTACTAAAAGGTAATTCTAGATTGGCCCAAAAACACAATCATCCCTTTCACCTAGCATGTGCAAAATATATTGCTATTTTTTTCTAGGGGAGATCTAACATCAATGATTTGGGCACTATGAAGTCAGCATGTGAGGAGCAGTATAACAGCCATGGGTGTTGGGGGAGGGGGGGGCAATAAACATATACCATTTTGCAGGGAGCAGTGAATTTAATAATGCTTCAAGTGCCAAATTAAAAATGCATTAAAACTATATCTGCCATATAAAGTTGTATAGCAAAAGTGATATTTACAAACAAAAAAGTGTTTTAAAATTCTGCTAATTTACATTGATTTGCAAGCTTCCTTTATTTTGTAAACAGTGCAGCCTCCTCACCAAGGAGGATCTGCTAAGTATTTTGGGGAGGGGGTCCCCATTGCATCATCTACAAAATAAAGGAAGCTTACAGGGAAAATGTAAATAATGCATTTTTCCATATGTAAATTCTGTACATATATATATATATATATATATATACAGAATCTCACAAAAGTGAGTACACCACTCACATTTTTTGTAAATAGTTTATTATATCTTTTTATGTGACAACACTGAAGAAATTACACCTTGCTACAATGAAAAGTAGTGAGTGCACAGCTTGTATAACAGTGTAAATTTGCTGTCCCCTCAAAATAACTCAACACACAGCCAATTAATGTCTAAACTGATGGCAACAAAAGTGAGTACACCCCTAAGTGAAAATGTCAAATTGGGCCCAAAGTTTTAATATCTTGTGTGGCCACTATTATTTTCCAGCACTGCCTTAACCCTCTTGGGCATGGAGTTCACCAGAGCTTCACAGATTGCCACTGGAGTCCTCTTCCATGATGACATCATGGAGCTGGTGGATGTTAGAGACCTTGTGCTCCTCCACCTTCCATTTGAGGATGCCCCACAGATGCTTAATAGGTTTAGGTCTGAAAACATGCTTGTCCAGTCCATCACCTTTACCCTCAGCTTCTTTAGCAAGGCAGTGGTCGTCTTGGAGGTGTGCTTGGGGTCGTTATCATGTTGGAATACTTCCCTGCGGCCCAGTCTCAGAAGGGAGGGGATCATGCTCTGCTTCAGTATGTCACAGTACATGTTGGCAATCACGGTTCCCTTAATGAACTGTAGCTCGCCAGTTCCAGCAGCACTTATGCAGCCCCAGACCATGACACTTCCACCACCATGCTTGACTGTAGGCAAGACACACTTGTCTTTGTACTCCTCACTTGGTTGCCACCATACACGCTTGACACCATCTGAACCAAATACGTTTATTTTGGTCTCATCAGACCACAGGACATGGTTCCAGTAATCCATGTCCTTAGTCTGCTTGTCTTCAGCAAACTGTTTGTGGGCTTTCTTGTGCATCATCTTTAGAAGAGGTTTCCTTCTGGGATGACAGCCATGCAGACCAATTTGATGCAGCGTGTGGCGTATGGTCTGAGCACTGACAGGCTGACCCCCCCACCCCTTCAACCTCTGCAGCAATGCTGGCAGCACTCATACGTCTATTTTACAAAGACAACTTCTGGATATGACGCTGAGCACGTGCACTCAACAGCTTTGGTTCTGAGTGGAACCTGTCCTGTTAAACCGCTGTATAGTCTTGGCCACCATGCTGCAGCTCAGTTTCAGGCTCTTGGCAATCTTCTTAAAGCCATCTTTATATAGAGCATCTTAGACCATCTTTATATAGAGCAACAATTCTTTTTTTCAGATCCTCAGAGAGTTCTTTGCCATGAGGTGCCATGTTGAACTTCCAGTGACCAGTATGAGAGAGAAAGCAATAACACCAAATTTAACACACCTGCTCCCCATTCACACCTGAGACCTTGTAACACTAACAAGTCACATGACACCAAAGAGGGACAATGGCTAATTGGGCCCAATTTGGACATTTTCACTTAGGGGTGTACTCACTTTTGTTGCCAGCAGTTTAGACATTAATGACTGTGTGTTGAGTTATTTTGAGGGGACAGCAAATTTGCACTGTTATACAAGCTGTACACTCACTACTTTACATTGTAGCAAAGTGTCATTTCTTCAGTGTTGTCACATGAAAAGATATAATAAAATATTTACAAAAATGTGAGGGGTGTACTCACTTTTGTGAGATACTGTAAATAAAACGCCACCACCCCCCACCTTCCAGAACCATACCAGGACACATAATCTCAAAATAGGGGGAGCCCATGTTGGTGATGAGGACAAGGGGGGACTTATTTGAATCTTAAAGCACTCTTTAAGATACCGTAAGTGGGCCCCCAAACACTTCCCCCATGTGACTATCTTCTGTAAGTAAATACACCAATTTTTGGCAAGTCTTTTGTCCTAGTGTTGTAAATGCAGTGTCAGTCACGATAAACCTTGCCTGTCAATCATTGAAAGAAAAAAAAAACATTGTTACACCTGCAAACCTGCTAGTGCTGCACTGCTGTGCTACTGACAGCTCTCAGGACATGTCATTAGGTTTATATGCAAGAGGGACAAGATGTGGTGACATCATTGATCAAATATGGATATGGTCATATATGATCTATGACCAGGGCCTTGTGTGGTCAATGATGTCACAATCACCCCAACCCTTTGCTTACATGGTCAGGAAGTCATTTATTTTTTCAAGAATGTTTTTACTTTTTTTTAACCTGGTGATTCTGCCAGTAACACACTCCCACCCTAGGGCCACAATATTCACTTACTGTACTGTATATGTGAAGGAGTAGCTATGTGCCTCTAGGCTTTGCTCCTAATTTGAACTATAAGAAGATAACTAGGAGGACAAATAACACCATTTGAGTTTCAGTTTCAGAGCAATAGAAATGAATGCAGCCATCACATCTAACGACTGTTAAGGTGTAATCAATTATAATTGTGTTCTTGGGTTTAGATATAATTTAAGAATCTTTAATATTTTTTTTTATTCAACTGCTTGAAAACTGTAACTTTTTTATTACTATTTACTGTGTGTAAATTAATTTCATGTCAAACCTCATTTATCAAGTTTGTGTGGAAAGGTAATGTTCTGTTAACCGATATGCAAATCCTTCAGATGAATTAATATTCATTCATACTAATATGGAGAAATCATAAATGTGTATAATAATGTGAAAATCTAACCAAAACCTATATTTATCTGGTTTTGGGTAGGGTTAACCTCTCAAGTTTTTATTGCTTTATGAGTCTAATGGGAAGATTGAGTCTCATTTTTTGCCTTGGAGGTTGTTGTTGCTAGGACAGAAAGTGAAGAGAAATCTAATATTATACAATTGTTATTTGAGTGATGGTAAATCTCCCAATGGTGATACCTGTTGTGATAACAGTTGTTAAAGGTTATTTGTCTACTCTTTTGTGGGGAGTTTTCCCATCCATTTCCTGTTGGATCTCTAAGAAAGCAAGTGCAGAAAAAACTCAACAGTGAGGTCACACAGGAAAAAAACAAAGTTGTAACTTTTCCCTACTCTTTTGAACACTATAAAAAATTGTCTGAAGAACCTCTTTAAGATGAGCTCAAAACAGAATGTATGGTTTTGCCCTGTATTATTATTATTATTATTATACAGGATTTATATAGCGCCAACAGTTTACGCAGCGTTTTACAATATAAAAGGGAGACAATACAGTTATTATACAATGGAATACAAGAAGGATTAAGAGGGCCCTGCTCAGAAGAGCTTACAATCTAATAATCTGTATAATAGTTGTGAGGAATACATAGCAAGCTTAGACAATTAATTGTTATGCTTTATAGAAATTGGCCAAGTTACAGTACATACAGGGATTGTGATTGGCACCTGATTACCAGGGTGTTTGCAGGCAACCACTGCCACCTAATTTTTTTTTTAATACTTGTGCTGTTGAGTATAATGGAACAGCAGTATACTGGCAAATACCTCCATTATTGAACAAGAAAAATATTTATTGGTAAATGAAGAATGTCACGCATCTACATATAATTGCAGTTACATACTAAACAACACAGTTTTCCTGAAAAATGTGCATCTCTGCAGTGAATAAAATTTTATCTATGTTTTGTCTCATTAAATATCCTGTAAATACAGAAAAATACCAATAGATACTACCAGCTTCCTGCTGTTTGCTAACAATTGTTTCTGCTGAGCCAAAATCCCAAACAGGGCTATCAGCCTTTCCTGCACTCTCCTCTGCTGCACTACATAACACCTCCCTTTACGGCATGGAGATAAAAATGGGGTAGTTGTTCTCTAGTAAGGTAGGGGCAGGGTTGACAACACTATCTGAGATTTCAGTGCAGCAGAGGCATAGCTGTCAGTTAACTATAGAAGTAAGGAGGTTAGTGGATTTCTGGCAGCATTCAGTGGTATCTTTTCATTTTTGCTTTTAAAGAAACAAAACATGAGGACTGTACTTGTGTTGCAAAGATGTACTGTATATTTTGTTTTATTTTGCACAAACAACTCAACAGAGGAGTTATCTCCATACCTAATTTCAGTATTTAAAGAGGAGTTCCGAACCCCCATGAAAAAAATTATATTCAGCAGCTACAAATACTGTAGCTGCTGACTTTTAATATTAGGACACTTACTTGTCCAGGGTTCCTGCAATGTCAGCACCTTTTTTTGGATCAGCTTTCAGATGCTGCCACCATTCATAGTAAGGGAATCTGACAGTGAAGCCTTTCAGCTTCACAGCCGGTTCCCTACTGTGCATGCGCAAAGCTTGATGCGCTTTCTGATTGGCCTGGAGGCAGAGGTGGGGGCCTGAACTGCCGAGTAACAGCGCCGCATCTCCATCTCAGTGAAGTGGGGACAGGTACCTGTCAAAAACGGGTACCTGTTCCCCCCTTTCCCCCTGAAAGTTTGGCACCAGAGGGTGGAGGAGTCAGTTAAGTGGAGGTTCCACTTTTGGGTGGAACTCTGCTTTAACAAGGAAGAGCACCAAGGAAGAGCATTTTCCAGTTGAAAACATATGTAAGTCTCCTGATTGGTTGTTAAGGGCAACAAGGACACATTTCATTTTTCTCAGTTTTCATAAGTTAGGATCCAACAGTGTTATTGCACAATAAACTGTTTTATGTGGGGCAGTGGACATTTTATACACTGCAGGTTTAAGATGTGGTTTAGAATAGCATGATAGTTTTACTTTATAATTGGATTTATTTATTTGATGATGTTTGGTGATATCATTTTCATTCATATATCCACTGAGATTGAATAAACAGATCCCAAGCCAAATGATAATGACTAATAATTAAACTGTCTGCTGTAGCTGTATAATCTTCTCAGTAAATGAGTAATGTTCCCTCCAACACCTGTAAAATTTTAAGAACAAAGGAACTAATAAAGCCCCTGTATTTGTAGTCTGGAATTGCAGACAAATACTTCAAGGTTAATAGCATTAGTTAAATTAGGGGGAGAGTGGCTGAAATTTTAACACATAAATGAAAATAAAACTGTGGGCAATAGCTGAATGTGTGTATACAGTTCTTGATGCAACGTGTATTCAGTAATTAGGTCTACTATATTGTTGACCAAATTTTATGTAAATAAATATGCCAAAAAAGGATTATGGTTGCCAGTATATTTAATACAATTATAATTGTCTTGTGTGCCAAAGATTTACAAGTTAGTACTGCGTAGTATGTTAAAAAAACAGACCAACTGGGCAAGGAATGGTGAAATGCATTCCCGGGCTAAAGTTGGCATTGACCTAACAGTACTTTATTAATATTTGTTATTTTAATTTAAGGTGTTTACAAGTGTTTTGCTTGTTAAAGCCGACCTTTAACTGATATAAAGATGTCAGTTAATGTGAGTATGAATTAATTTAAAAAAATCAAGAATAAAAACAGGTAGGTACCTACATTTGTCTTAATGTCAGATTGTCTGTACAGCAGAACTCAGATATTTTCCAGGAGGTCAGCTTTAAAGATGACCCGTCTTGTTTTAATAAACAGCTGGACCAAACAACTTGATGTGTGCTGTGAATTTAGGCAAATGCATCTTTTTTTACTGACTCATTTGCCCCGAAGGAAAAGTTTCCCTTTAAAGGGCTGGAACTAGACTGTAGCTGATTCTCACAATTATGGGCCATTTTTGATACCTCCTCAACTCCTTCAGTTTGCAAAATTGCAAATATGGAAAGTAAAATTACCTTTTGTACACATCCTTTCTACAACTCTTTATAACATGGACATAAATGTACCTGTATGAACATATGTATAATAGGGTCCTGTTAACATAATCATTCCCACTACTAAAACCAGTGCCAATCTACAACAATAAATAATGTTTCAGTATAATTATTCATTTTTTAGCTACTTATACAAATTGCTTAAATAATATATATAGCACATTTTTGTTAGCAAAATATATACCAAAATACTGAAGAAAAAAATGTTTTCACAGTCATTCATAATTGACACCCAAAGAACAGCAAAAGAAAAGATTTAATGTGTTGTCATACACAAATGCTTTTTGAAAATATAAATCTTTAAAGTTTGGGGTTGCTATTTCTGATAAACTCACTTTATTCAGAGCTATATATTTAATTCTTGATGTAACTAACTAAAGCTAACAAAAAAAACTCTTCAAGTAATATGTTCTTTAGAAATCTTCTGTACACGGATACTCCTACTTTTCCCTTTTGGAGATGAATACAAGGTGACCTAGATCTATGACCGCATTTCTCACAGTAATCAGATTTAACAGCTTCAATTCCTACCAAGATCATCAGACAGAGTAAGGTTAGCAATATATCTTGCTTAGATTGTCACTTTAATCATACATTAATATACTTCAGTAAAACATTTTAATTGATTTACACTACCGCAGTAGTAAAACTATTAATGATCAATGGACAGTATACATATATCCTAAAACTATCTCTAGTGGCAGTGATTTGATACGTTTATATATTTAAAGTGCAGGAAAGACATTTTCTTAAATGCAGTTTTATGACTGTGAATAATTGTGATAAAAATAGATTTTAATGGGAGACTTTAGGAAATATACAAGATGAGAAAATTGATCATTGGACTGTAGATGGATTTGGATGTTTTTCTTAAATGAAAAATAGCAAGTATAAGTAGTAAAAAAAAGTTCAATTAGTTTGATTTTAACAATAGCAGTACAAACCCTTTATTTTACTCGGGGGACCCTAAATCGGGAATTTATAAAACTAGCTTTCAACAGCAGCAGGTGCCTAGAATTGATTATAGTTACACAGTATTCCATATATATGAACATATAATTCCCCATTTTTTTCCTTTTAGTAACGTGTATGGTATAAATAAGGAGGCTCAAGAAGGTACTTTCTAAGGAATGCAACAGTGCAGTCACAAGTACTTCTGTTTCACAGTATACAAATGTGTATAATAATATATGCTCTATAATGCATTGTCAGAAATAATGCATATCTATGGCACATTCAACAGCATATGTTTTTATTTTTTTTTTTATTTCAAGGTCATGCTCAATTGCAGAACTGTGGTATCAGGAAACCATTAAGGATGCCAGAAGTTTGTTCCAAAGATATAAGGTTCAACTACAGCATTTGTCTATCTGCAAACCCAGCACCAATCCATATACAGTATTGCCAATAAATCCACAGTGCATTCAGTATTGTAGTAAGGGGATTCTTTTCTTTCAGATTGGCAGACTGACTGACATCAAAAATATAACATTGTCAACCTTTTTTAGGCCAATGTGCAACAAAAGAGATGCCCAGGTCCTATATATTAATGTGATGGTATTGACAGACCCTCTGTAGCACATAGACTGTCAACTGACCCTCTTTATTACAGTTTAATTGGGGCACTGCATAGAGCCTACTTCTTTATAATAAAGAATAATCATTGCTGTTTTTCAGCTAACATATTGTTTCTGAGAAAAAACAAGGAAAGTCAGAACAAAAAAAAGGATTACTTTAACCCCTTCCTGTCTGTGCTATAGCCGAATGACGGCTACAACGCGGACCTACATTGCTGTCCTCCCCTTTGCACGTTCCCCACACGCCCCCTGTGGGGCGCACTCACCGCGCGCTGTGATCACCGAGTCAATGAGATTCGGCCCGGCCCCTTACCACGTCATCAGCTGTCAGCCAATGACAGCCGATCACGTGATATAAACAGAAGATCAGTAATCGTTTTATGCATGAGGAGAAAAAAGCAGTTCACCGGCTTCTGTGAAAGGGACATCAGTCCCGAAGAGGAAGAGGTGCAGACACCTCAACTGTGCCCACCAGTGCTGCCTGCCAGTGCCACCTGCCAGTGTGCACTAGTGCATATCAGTGCCACCTGACAGTGCCCACCAGTGCATATCAGTACCACCAATCAGTGCCACCTATCAATGCCCACCAGTGCCACCTATCAATGCCCACCAGTGGTGCCAATCAGTGCCTCATCAGTGCCACCTAGCAGTGCTGCCTATCAGTGTAAACTACCAGTGCGCATCAGTGCCCATCACTGCCACCCATCAGTGCCAGCTATCAGTGCCACCTTTCAGTGCCCTTCAGTGCCACTTATCAATGCCCTTCAGTGCCACCTATCAATGCCCATCAGTGCCACCTCTCAGTGCCACCCATCAGTGCCACCTCTTAGTGCCACCCATCAGTGCCCACCAGTGCCATCTCATCAGTGCCGATCTGTGCCACCTATCAGTGCCCATCAGTGCCGCCTTATCAGTGCCCATCAGTGCAGCCTGTCAGTGCCCATCAGTGCCACCTATTAATGCCATTCAGTGCAGCCTATTAGTGCCCATCCATGCAGCCTCCACAGCATACATCAATGAAGGAGAAAAATTACCTGCAAAATTTTATAACAAAATATAAAACTGTTTTTTTTTTCAAAATTTTCGGTCTTTTTAAATTTTTTAACAAAAAATTTAAAAAAAACACCAAAAGAAAGCTCTATATGTGGGAAAAAATTATAAAAATTTTATATGGGTACAGTGTTGCATGATCGCGTAATTGTCATTCAAAGAGTGACAGCGCTAAAAGCTGAAAATTGTTCTAGGTAGGAAGGGGGTTTAAGTGCCCAGTAAGCAAGTGGTTAAAGCACATGTGCATCTGTGAATGGGGGATTGCAAGGTTGGATGATTCTAATCATAGCCTGTAATAATGAGTGAAACCATAATCTAGTTAGAAATTAGATACTGAAACCAGAAAAACAAGCTTTTATCATACTTTTCTTTTTGCCCAGTGACTTTCATGTTCTTATACATAATTCAAATAATTCATGTAATCATAGGTATAAAGGAAAGCCTTTTTTTTTGCTCTAGATACTATGGGGGTCATTTACTATAGCGCTGTGGCGCTAATTCATGCAAATTTGCGCAAATTAGCGCTAATTAGCGTTAAACCGGTATTCACTATAGTGCTGGTGAGAAAATACTTCCAAAATCAAATTTACTATAGCTCCCTGAAACTAAATAGCGCCCAAATCCTTACTCTGCTAAAAGCTGGAGAATTGCACATGGAAATAATGTTTAGAGCATGATATAATTGCCAAAATGGTACTGAAATATGCGGTATATTATTTAAAGGTAATCTGCTTTTAAACTGTGATTGAAAAAGTTATTTGTACACTGAAATATCTTTAAAAGTCTGAGAAGAGATAAATTCCCCGTTTTGGACAACTAGGTTCCAACACAACTGAGCATGCTCAGACCTGAAAATAACTCTCATTTTAACTCAAGTGTCTTTTTTACCTGGCGCTATAGTAAATACCAAAATTAGTACTTGGCTAAAATGCGTTTTTGAGAATGAAAATTTGCGCTATTATAGTCCAATGTAAGTTTCATCCATTGATTCTAATGGTACAATAAATACTTTTATTTGAAATTAAATGTATCTTTCTCTGAAATAAATGTCCCTTGCAACAATGTTGCTGCTTATATTTTGTTTTTTCTCATCTATTTTGTTTTTTAGAATACTAGAATGTGGAATGCTTCATGTAGAGTTGTCTCATCTCCCAGGTCCTAAAACTATGTCTAAATGTAGTATTTATGTGTAGGAGAGTTCCACCATCTTTGTAAATCTTGCCAGATAAACTATCTAGCCAAAAGTATTGGGACATCTGCCTTTACACACACGCCCTTTAATGGCAGCCCAGTCTTAGTCCGTAGGGTTAAAATTTGATTTGGCCCACCCTTTGCAGCTATAACAGCTTCTGGAAGGCTGGGAAGCCTGTCCACAAGGTTTAGTGTGTCTATGGTGGTGTTTGACCATTCTTCCAGAAGTGCATTTGTGAGGCCAGGCACTGATGTTGGATGAGAAGGCCTGGCTCGCCGTCTCTATTCTAATTCAGCCAAAAGGTGTTCTATCGGGTTAAGGTCAGGACTCTGTGCAGGCCAGTCAAGTTCCTCCACCCCAAACTCGCTGATCCATGTCTTTATGGACCTTGCTTTGTGCACTGGTGTGCAGTCATGTTGGAACAGGAAGGGGCTTTCCCCAAACTGTTCCCACAAAGTTGGGAGCATGAAATTGTCCAAAATGTCTTGGTATGATGATGCCTTAAGAGTTCCCTTCACTGGAACTAAGGGGCCAATCCCAACCCTTGAAAAACAACCCCACACCATAATCCCCCCTCCACCAAATGATTTGGACCAGTGCACAAAGCTAGGTCCATAAAGACATGGATGAGTGAGTTTGGGGTGGAGGAACTTGACTGGCCTGCACAGAGTCCTGACCTCAACACAACAGAACACCTTGGGGATGAATTAGAGTGGAGACTGTAAGCCTGGCCATCTCGTCCAACATCAGTGCCTAACCTCACAAATGCACTTGGAAGAATGGTTCAAACATTCCTATAGACACACTCCTGAACCTTGTGGACAGCCTTCCCAGAAGAGTTGAAGCTATTGTAGCTGCAAAGGTTGGGCCAACTTAATATTGAACCTTACGAACTAAGACTGGGATGCCATTACAGTTCATGTGCATTTAAAGGCAGGCGTCCCAATACTTAGGCCAATATATTGTATATTGCTTGTGACACTGAGCATGGCTATGGACTTAGGGCTGGTTCACACCACAGAGATGCAGAGAACATGTGCGAGGCTGCCTGCTGGCTGAGTGGGTAGCAGTTCTGTCTAGCAGCACTGGGGGTGCTGGTTCAATTCCCCAGCATGCTAATGCTTGTGTTGAAGTTTATATGTTCTCCCTGTGTGGGTTTCTCACTACAATCCAAAGACATGCTGGCATTTTATTTGGCTCCTGTCAAAATAGTCTTCAGTGTAAGAAAGAGACTGATGTTAATGGGGGTTATTTACGAAAGGCAAATCAACTTTGAACTTTAATTCTGTGCATTAGAGGGGGGCGGGGTCACTGGGTGGCCCCACCCCCCGTTATTTAAGAACCGTCAGAAGAGGAGACGCATCACACAGCTAGAGCCTCCCTCCATGCCAGCATGGGTGCGGAGCTGCCCGGAGAAGATGATGAAGAGAAGAGCGGGAGCCTCCCCCCATGCCATGGGTGCGGAGCGGCTAGGGGAGAAGAAGATAGAAGACGCCGCGGAGGAGATGCTGGATGAAAACACCGGAGGAAGAACCAGAAGAGCCAGAAGAACCAGAAGATGAAGGAAGATAGAAGAAAGAAGAAGCATTTAAATAAAGGAATTGTCAAAAACTGTCTCTTGTCATTTTTAACATTTTTGACAGTTTTTTAGTGAAATGGTAGGGGTACTTTTGTACACCCTTACAATTTCACACAGGGGGGCGGGATCTGGGGGTCCCCTTGTTAAAGGGTGCTTCCAGATTCCAATAAGCCCCCCGCCTGCAGACTCCCACAACCACCAGCCAGGGTTGTGGGGATAAGGCCCTTGTCCTCATCAACATGGGGACAAGGTGTTTTGGGGGGCTACCCCTAAGCACCCTCCCAATGTTGAGGGCATGTGGCCTGGTACAGTTCAGGAGCGGGGGGGGGGCGCTCTCTCATCCCCCTCTTTTCCTGCGGCCTGCCAGGTTGCGTGCTCGGATAAGGGTCTGGTATGGATTTTTGGGGGGACCCCACGCTGTTTTTTTTTTTTATTTGGCACGGAGTTCCCCTTAAAATCCAAACCAGACCTGACGGGCCTGGTATGGAATTTAGGGGGACCCCCACGTCTTTTTTTTTTTTAATTTTGGCCGGGGTTCCCCTTAATATCCAAACCAGATCTGAAGGGCCTGGTATGGAATTTAGGGGGACCCCCGCGTCATTTTTTTTTTTTTTCTAATTTTGGTTCGGGGTTCCCCTGTGGGGAATTCCCATGCCGTTTTCATCAATGAACTTTTATGTGTATTGTCGGACCGGCAATGCAATAACCGCAAGTAGTTTTAAATGACTTTTTTCTATTTAAAATGTGATTTTGCTGTCAGACTGTTCTAAACACGGGAAGCATGCGCCCCTTTACAGGCATACTATAGACACCCCCCAGCTACGAAATTTAAAGGGATATTACACTTTTATTGTTTGACTTTAAGCATTATTAAAATCACTGCTCCTGAAAAAACGGCCGTTTTTAAAACTTTTTTTTTGCATTGATCCATGTCCCCTGGGGCAGGACCCAGGTCCCCAAACACTTTTTATGACAATAACTTGCATATAAATACGTCCTGTTGTTTCCAAGAGCCAAAATGCGATCCTTGTGAAACAATATAAGTGGCGCTAAATACCAGTGATAGACCATTCAAAACTCAAAGGTGATCTAGTACATCTATCTACAAAAAGAAATTGGAATAGATAACGTGAGTCAATCTATATCAAAGAAGACCTATTCAATATAAAATTAACAGTGAAAGTGTGCTATACACAAGGCAATTACAATGACACATAAAAGCAAAAGTGAGATCAAGTGGTATAGTCCATAAAAGTCCATAGACAGACCACCGTGCAGAAAATGTGATGAATCTGGAAACGGTCCACCAATTCACTTAGTGTCAGTGACTCCACTCCCCTTGAATTCAGCACTCACCGACTCAAAATGCCTCACACTCTCGTGTTTTGGCAGCAAAGCATAGGTGTAAAGCTGGTCAGCTGAGGGTCAGTTGAGGGGCCCCTCAACCTGCCTGGTTGAGAATCCTGCATCCAAACACTGGTGACACTGGGATAAACAAGGAATTCGGAGCTTACACCCTCAGCTGACCAGCTTTACACCTATGCTTTGCTGCCAAAACACGAGAGTGTGAGGCATTTTGAGTTGGTGAGTGCTGAATTCAAGGGGAGTGGAGTCACTGACACTAAGTGAATTGGTGGACCGTTTCCAGATTCATCACATTTTCTGCACGGTGGTCTGTCTATGGACTTTTATGGACTATACCACTTGATCTCACTTTTGCTTTTATGTGTCATTGTAATTGCCTTGTGTATAGCACACTTTCACTGTTAATTTTATATTGAATAGGTCTTCTTTGATATAGATTGACTCACGTTATCTATTCCAATTTCTTTTTGTAGATAGATGTACTAGATCACCTTTGAGTTTTGAATGGTCTATCACTGGTATTTAGCGCCACTTATATTGTTTCACAAGGATCGCATTTGGGCTCTTGGAAACAATAGGACGTATTGCACTGTTTATATAATAAGTGGCAGCTTTGGATTCACTCCATTAATTTCTTACACATTTAAGTTTTTTACACATTTGTTTCACACACTTTGTGTTTATAATTTTTTCACATCTTTCATAGGGGGTGAACACCCCCCTATTTGGCATTGAGCGCAGTGGTGAGAACTCAGGAAGGGCGCATTGGTTTGAGTTTATATTTTTTTATTAACTTGCATATAAGCCTTTAAAATTAGTACTTTTGATTATTCATGTTAGTGTCCCATAGACTTTAACGGTGTTCGCGTGTTCGAACAAACTTTTTTCCTGTTGGCATGTTCTGGTGCGAACTGAACAGGGGGGTGTTCGGCTCATCCCTATCTCTAAAGTTGCCCCCACAGTCGGGACTGACATGCAGGAATTAAATTGTGAGTTCAGCTGGATGCTTTCCTCCCGCTGTCAGCCTGACCCAGGGCTCATACTGGGCCTTTTGTCTTTGTAATTCACCTGCTGCTAACCCAGGGACACCATTTCTTATCAAACCCCCTTAAGTTTACCTTCAAATATATGTAGAAATACAGATTTGCATATCTGAAAATAAAAAATACTCATCATGGTTGAGATCAAATATTCGCAGCTGCAATCAAAAGCGTGGTTTCACCTTCTGACCCGGAAATTAGTCATTGTATGCACCCAGAAGTTCCTGTGCTGGTCAGGATCTCCATCTAGTTGGAAATGGTGAGGTCTCTTTAGCAAAGACGAGGTGCTGCTCATTGGCCGGGTAAGTGTAGGATATGTACTTGTGCTTAATCAATGTGGGGTTGGATTTGGTGTGGGTGGGGTTCATTGATTTGTTTGGCATCACCAAACATTTGCTTCTGGCCCATGTGCACACATCACTTCCTGCATTTGTTCTGCTGATGTAAATCAATAAGGACTATGCAAGTATAAATGAGAGCTCCTTTTATTAAAATATTTATGACTTGTTTCACAGTTGGGTGAATTTTCCAGCAAATTTGGACCTCTGAGTTGCATGACAAGTTGTACCCATGATTCTCAATGATAACCATTCATATCTGTGCTACTTTAAGTTGCCCCAACTTCAAAGTAGTCCCTGTACTACTTTGTGTGACTTTCATGTGACTTGAGGTATATCGGGTACAATATTACACAGGCATTCCCAGAAGTTGGGGCCAAGTTGCAGTGGCAAAGTGGCAGCAAAATAGTGTGACTTTCAGGTCACAGCAGTGTGAATGAGATTCAAGGATAACACCTTTGAATTTGGCCCTATTGTCACTTGTGCATCCTGAAAGTGTCGCAAATTAGTCCCTGCACTACCTTGGTTTGACTTTGATGCGATTTGAGGTCCATACACCACAAGATTACACAGACATTGCTTCAAGTCATGGCAAACTGTGCAATTTTAAGGTCGCACAAGTGCAAATGGGGCCTTAATCAAAGGTGTTATCAATTAATCTCATTAGGTTACTTTCACACTTGGGTGACTTTTCATGCAGCTTTGGACCTCAAAGTCACATGAAAAGTTGTCCCCCATGATTTCCATTCATATTTATTAGAGCTGCACGATTAATCGTCATCGTGATTTTTTTCCCCTTTGCGATCTTGAAAAAAGCGTTTCACGATTCTTGCTATGCAAAGAATTCTCTCTGCTCTTCTGAAGTTACAGCCCTCAAAAGAAAGGAATTGAAAAACCAGGAAGTCTGCCAGGAATTAGAACAATCTTTATCAGTGAACTTAACTAGAAACATTGTAACAATTTGTCAATGAAATAGACTTCTGTGTAAGTGAGGAAAGTTTAACCACTTAAACACTAAACCTTTTTCTGACATTTGTTGGTTTCAGGTTAAAATCTTTTTTTTTTTTGCTAGAAAATTACTTAGAACCCCCCAACATTATATATACAACATTATATATATTTTTTTAGTAGGGACCCTAGAGAATAAAATGGTGGTTGTTACAATATTTTATGTCACACTGTATTTACACAGCTGTCTTTCAAATGCAATTTAAAAAAAAAAATTACTTTAATGAATAAAAAAAATAAAAAAAAGTTGGCCCAATTTTTTTTGGTATAATGTGAACAATTTTACGTTGCGAGAATCGTGCTCTTTTTATTCTAAGCAAAAAAATTGTGATTCTCATTTTGGCCAGAACCGTGCAGCTCTAATATCTATGCAACTTCACCCATGTTCACATAGCTCTAAATTGACATGTCAAATTGCAGGCCAAATCGGTGCTTATTGATGGCAATGGAACTGTCCGAATTGGTGCAACGCCACAATTCCTAAAAGTAGTTCCTGCACTACTTTGGGCGACTTCAGGGGGCGATTTCTTACCTCCCAACTTTTTGCGATGGGTATAAGGGACACCTATTAGCAAAAGTAGGTAGGCATAGGACACCTTCTTAAAGGAGAACAGTTGGGACCTATGTGATTTCACTAGACATCTGTGTAGGAAAGTGCACTGATGTCTCTGAAATCGCTAACAAAGTCGGGCTGAGTCACACTTGTGCGACTTCGGACATCGGAGTCGCATGACAAGTCATACCCCATGATTTTCAATGTGTACCATTCATATCTGTGTGGCTTCAAGTAACACTTACTTCAACATAGTCCCTGTACTTTGGTCTGACTTTGATGCGAGTTGAGGTCCATAGACCTCAAGTTTACACAGGCATTCCCTGGAATTGCGGCAAAATTGCTGATGCTAAATTTCAGGAAAGTTGCGTGCCTTTCCCTGCGACTCCTGCGTCCATAGACCTCAAGATTACACAGGCATCAAAATCTCGCAACTTTCAGGTCGCACACGTGTGAAAGGGGCCTAAGTCACTGTGCTGAGTACTATTATACCTAGAATATAAAGTAGTCTCACCATCAAACACTAGTAAACATATGTTTTCAATATAATTGTGCTTGAATGGCTAAAAATCACACTGAAAGCTTGCATTAGACTCAGCAGCATATGCTAAAAAGAGGCGAATGCCTATTAGCTAATGCCACATCAGCATGAGCATGGTTGTTAGTATAATATTAATGCCTGAAATGCAAAACATTATTGTATAGAATCAAACATTAGTAAATGTATTTTCTCTATAGGTATGTGCTCAGCTCTGTAGCATAGCGGTATACCCTGCTGCCCCCAAAGGTTCAAGCCATGTGTTCAAATCCCACTGACAGCATCACTTCCTGGAAGTGTGCATTGTACTCAGAAGCATAATTAGCCAATGCATATCAACTTGGTTTATTCCATATTTTAGCTCTTCATATGCATGCAATGGTATGTACTTATTCAATAATATTATGGTATGGAATTCCAAAATTCAAGGAAAAAAATTGTAGTAGGGTCCCCCCAGTACATAGCAGGCTCCTCGGTATGGACTTTAAGGGGAACCCCACACCAAATTGTAAAATAAATTTGCTGTGGGGCCCCCCAAAATCCATACCAGATCCTTATCCGAGCATGCAGCCTGGAGGTCAGGATAGGGGGGGACGAGTGAGTACCCTCCCCTTCTGAACCTTACCAGGCCACATGCCCCAAAGCACCTTTTCCCCATGTTGATGGGGACAAGGGCCTCTTCCCAACAACCCTAGCCGGGTGGTTGTCAGTCTGCCGGCAGGGGGTTTATCAGAATCTGGAAGCCCCCTTTAACAAGGGGGCTCCCAGATCCTGCCCCCTATGTGAATAGGTATTGGGTACATTTTACCCCTACCCATTCACAAAAAAAAGCAGTGAAATGTAAAAAAAATCAATAGCCGGTTTTTGACAAGGCCTTTATTGTAAAATAGCTCTGAGCTGTCTTCTTCCCTGAGCCATCTTCTCCAGACGCTGTCTCTCCCTCCTCCATCTTCTACCCGAGCTGTATTCTCCCAGAGCCGTCTCTTCTGCTGTGTTCTTCCGCACCGCTGGTTACCCGCTAATAAAAAAAAATCTCCCCTTCTTCCGTGGCGGTCTTCCTCCACTGTGTTGTCACCCGCTGTGTGCGCGGAAGAACACATCAGCGGGAGAAGATGGCAGCAGCAGGAGAGACAGCTCGGGGAGAAGAAACATCAAACACTAGTGAATGTATTTTCTATGTATGACTGTGCTATGCCCAATAGGCTAGTGGTCAGCACTTCTACCTTGAAGAACTCATGGGTTCAAATCCCACAGAAAAATACTAAAAGATTGAATTGGTGAAAAAAGGCAAATGACTATTAGCCAATTAACCAATTAGCCAAAGCAACATATGCTGAAAATAGGTGAATGCCAATTAGCCAATGCACTTTAAATTTGACTGATTCTATTATATTAACTCTTCAAATGCATGCAATGATATGTAAGTATTCAATACTATTATGGTGTGAAATTCCATACACCACAAACTCACGGGCAGATTACATTTTTTTGTTTGTTTATTTTAATTCGCTTGTGCACTGAAAAAATAAACACAGCTAGTGGATGGTAGGTTGGCTGGTATTTGAACTTGTACCGTGAGTGCTGTGGAGACATCTGAGCAGACCACTAAGCCATTGTGCTTAGTCACCTAAATTAAAAAATAAAAAACAACATACAACAAATAGGTAACCTAAATGTTTAATACATGTAACTTTACAGAATAGCAGACATTACTCTGTAATAATCATTCATAACTGCATTCGTTAGCAAAAGAAGGAAAAAAACTAGGAATACTAATTGCAACATATATCAAAAGATGCACACGAGGTAGAGCACATCTCACATAAAAATGTTTCTTTCACATACATGGATCATGGTTACAGTGCAGTACTATATAACAACTTGGTAGGAATTGGCATTTGCATATACGCGGAAGCGATAATTAGCGCCAACTTAGAATTTACTAATGTGTGTTTCTCACAAATAACGCTAATTTTCATTCGCACATTCTCCTATTGAAATTTTATTTGGCTAAAATGGGAGCTATTATTTGCCATAGTGCCCACTACTTCCTGGCTCTATAGTAAATGACCCCCTATATGAATATAGATAAACATACAGTCATGTTTAAAAAAAATTGCAGTGTACAGCATTATCATGGCTGTTTGCTACACACAAAAATGATTGTAGGTAATATGGTGGTCAAGGAGTCAGCTAATGTTCCAAAAGGCATTTTAAAAATACCTACCATAATATGGTAGGTATAATAAGGGTATTATTGCATCTCAACAAACCATGGTCAATGTGTTTTTAGTTTAGCTCATAATCTTGGTACTACTGGCTCTATCCAGCGTGCCATGTGGTACTTTTATCTTAATATAACAAGCATATAGATCCACAGGAACTGGCCAACATTTCATCTGTTAATGGGTAGGCTGAATGTACCAAGTTGATTGATTAATCAACTTGGGTACAACCAGCCTGCCGGATTCTCTTGCAATTATTGCTAGTGGCTGCTATAGCCGCTAACAATAATCACTGTCTTTGGTTTCCCCCACCCCCCACCGGGAGAGGACAATTGATGATTCCCCTGTCAACACTGTCTGTGTTGATGGGGGATCGTGTGAATTTCTTTCCTGCAACCATGTATGGCCAGCCTAACATGCAGGAAAAGATTGGAAAAGGCAATCTTTTGTGTCACCTTCATAAAGCTAACTAGATACAGTAGTTATATACAACAGGCGTGCCATATATCCGCATCCATATTGTGGCCCATGATGTTTTTTATTTCATAAATGCCAGTTTGTGTTTTAGAAAGGTTTGCTCATGGTAGAGCAAGACTTACTAATGTGCTTAAAAATGTACGCTATAAAAACATCTTCCTCTCCCACAGTTCCCTGGCTGTAATTGTTGGCAAACTCTACCTGCTATTTTGACAGCTGTGACATGTTCTGTATCATCAAGAGAAGCTACAGATTCTACTCTATGAACTGTCACTCACAGAACAGAGTCTACAGTGTTAATAAGAATTATAATATAGGGGTGTGGTCAGGCCGCAAATGAATATGGCTGCTTAATCACGGAGCTCTTCTCCACCACAGAGCTACACAAAGCGACACAAAGCTACCCAGCTGCCCACCTGAGCTCCTCTCCCCAAGAACAGGGGATACTGACACCGCACACCCCCGGATTATTACCCGATCGACAGGCACATGCAGGCTCCTGGACTACTATATGCAGCCCCCTAAGCTACCGGCCCAAAATGGCGCGATTGAGACAAAGACACCCCGTCGCCAAGCTCATTGCCTGTGTCTGCCCTGAATGAAGATTAGGTCTCAAACATGGAGGAGACACAGCAGCAACAACCTCATCTGGACTCTTCTCCCTCTGATAGAGGTAAGAGGTCTGCCATGTCACCAGCACACTCTCCCACAAAGCCTCTCCCTGTGAAGAGACAACATGGTGCTGAGCCTTGTAATCCCATAGCTGAAGCTTCTTCTACCCAGGCTCTGGCAACATTTATAACCACAGACAACCCTGCATCTGAGAATTCTTTAAAAGCAATGTTACTCTCTCTACAGGCTGATATGCAGAAAGAATTCAGAGCCTCTATTAACAACTTACATGACAGGGTTGATTATCTAGAGGAGCATACTGATAACAGTGAGCACCATTTATCAGAAGACACCACAGCTCATTATACTATTGTGGGATGTCAGGATGAACACTCTGAAGTCATACAACAACTGTGCCGAAAAGTAGCTGACCTGGAGGACCGCTCCAGGTGGAACAACATCAAAATTAGGGGGGTTCCAGAGACAATAAATTCTTCTGAGATTGTACCTTATCTTCACCAGCTATTCCACAAAATTGTACCAACACTTACGGCACAAGACCTACTGATAGACCGGGCCCACAGGATTCATAAACAACCACACCTGTCTGAATCCATGCCCAGAGATATCCTGGCTAAAATCCATTTTTCCACACTAAAGAGAATATCATGTGAACTGCATGACCTGCTGTATGCATGCTCTTCCGGAACTGTTCTCCAAAATCTCACTCTATAATGATATTTCTGCAGCCACATCATAGGCCCGCAAAGCATTTGCACCAGTTACCTTGATCCTTATGGAACATAGGATCACATACAAGTGGGGGTTTCCTACTAAATTATTAGTCACCTACCAGCATCAGCAAATCTCTACCCTAACTCCTAAAGATGGAATCAAACAGCTGCATAACTGGGGCATTTTGTAGTGTGTTCTGGCTTGAGAGAGAGATAGACAGAGAGAGAGAGAGACAGTGTCATTTGATTTAAGTTAGATAGAGTAGGCAGTTTGAGTCAGTTAGTTGCTTTTACAGTGTATTGTGTATATATATGCATCCCAGGTGTTGTGTATATATATATATATATATATACACTGTATTCAGTTTAGCTAGATCCTGTTCTTCTCTTCCTAATAATCTGACAGGCAGGCAGGTGTTTTTACAGTATTTCCAGTTACTGTACTGTGTACCCTGCACAGTTGCACCTGCAGTATAGCTACCTGCAGCCAGGTGCTTGTGTAGGCTCTTTGAAGTATTTCCAGTTACTGTACTGTGTACCCCGCATAGTTGCACCTACAGTATAGCTACCTGCAGCCAGGTGCTTGTGTAGGCTCTTTGAAGCATTTCCAGTTACTGTACTGTGTACCCCGCACAGTTGCACCTACAGTAGAGCTACCTGCAGCCAGGTGCTTGTGTAGGCTCTTTGAAGTATTTCCAGTTACTGTACTGTGTACCCCGCACAGTTGCACCTACAGTATAGCTACCTGCAGCCAGGTGCGTGTGTAGGCTCTTTGAAGTATTTCCAGTTACTGTACTGTGTACCCCGCACAGTTGCACCTACAGTATAGCTACCTGCAGCCAGGTGCTTGTGTAGGCTCTTGAAGTATTTCCAGTTACTGTACTGTGTACCCCGCACAGTTGCACCTACAGTATAGCTACCTGAAGACAAGTACAGGTGTTATCATACTAATAATACTACAGACAGGCAGTTGATTCTGCTAGCTGCAGTCTTGTGAAGCTCACTGCAGGCGAATAGTATGTCTGGAAGGCCAAAAAGGAGAGGCAGACCGTCACAAGCCAATAAAAGAGGGCAAGCAGGCTCTGTGTCTAGAGGCAACAGTGCTGGTCGTGGACACGGTGTGTCCTCATCATCACGTGGCCACGGGACACGCTTGGCCTTTTTTTCGGCAGCTGGCCATGTTGAGCCGCAACGTGCGGAAGACTTGGTCGAGTGTATGACCAAGCCGCCCTCATCGTCCTCATCCTCTCTCACCCAGACTCAGGGTACTTTGTCTGGTAAAGCAGCTGTCAACATAGCCTCTTCCCTCGGCTCAATGGCATCAGTGACTCTTTCCCTAGCCCCACCATGTCCTCCTGAGAAGTCCCTCAAACTGTTTGACCACAGTGTTGGGTACATGCTCCAGGAGGATGCCCAGCATTTTAAAGGCTCCGATGATGGCACTCAGCTAGAGGAAGGCAGTAATGTGAGCCCAGACAAAGGGGGTGCCCAAGAAAGACAGCAATCTGGCAGTCATGTTCCCCCTGCTGCAGCATACTGCCAGGTTTGCTCCAATGATGAGGAGGGAGGGGATGATGAGGTCACTGACTTCACATGGGTGCCTGATAGGAGAGAGGAGGAGGCACATCACCAACGAGGCAGGATGCCCTCCAGGGGCCAGCCTAAGGGCAGCACACTGACTGCATCACACCACAGAGCTCCGCATGTGCAGGGCGCTGCTGTCTCTGCACGTTATTCCAAAAGTTCTTTGGTGTGGGCCTTTTTTGAGATGAGTGCATCAGATCCCACTGCTGCTATTTGCAACATATGTCTCAAGCGTATCTAGTGTGGCCAAAACATCTCCCGCTTGGGCACCACATGCTTGACCAGACATATGTTGACCTGCCATGCAGTTCGTTGGCAAGTGTACCTAAAAGACCCACACCAAAGAACAAAGAGGACCTCTCCTTGCTCCTCATCAGCTGGAATCTCCAACCCCACTATACCTTCAGTCCTCTCTGAGACCTGCACTGAGAGGAATGAAGGTGTAGAATTAGGTGTGTCACAGCCAAGTACTTGCGGGCAATCTACTATCGGTACACCAACGTCAGATTGTACCAGGCAAATTTTCCTGCCCCAGCTGCTGCACCGCAGAAAAAAGTTCACTCCCAGCCATCCACATGCTACCTTTTCAGTTGATAGACGCCCCCTTCCGTGAGTTTGTGGAATGTGTGGCTCCTCAGTGGCAGGTTCCCAAACACCACTTTTTCTCATGGAAGGCGATTCTGGCTCTCTACCGGCATGTGGTAGGCAATGTCTTGGCCTCGCTGGACAGGGCGGTCAGCGGTAAGGTGCATGTTACCGCTGACTCATGGTCAAACAGGCATGGACAGGGACGTTACCTAAGTTTCACGGCACATTGGGTCACTCTGCTGACAGCTGGGAAGGATGCAGGACAAGGTGCAGTAGTGTTGGAGGTTGTTCCACCACCACGCCTCCAAAATGCCAGTACTGGTGATTCTGACACACCTCTCTCCTCCACCCCCTCCTCTTCTTCTTCCTCCATGTGCTCTTCCTGTGCTTTGTCCTCGGAACCAGCTGTGCTCCGTAGGCATTCAAGGGTACGCAAGTACGCAGGCCAAAAGATGCCATGCGGTGCTTGAGCTGTTGTGCTTGGGGGACAGGAGCCACACTGGGGCAGAGATTCTGTCAGCTCTGCAGGGGCAGGTTCAGAGGTGGTTGATGCCACGCCAACTTAAGGCAGGAATGGTGATTTGCGACAATGGCACCAACCTCCTCTCCGCCCCCCGACAGGGACAACTGACCCATGTGCCCTGTCCCAGCGGTTCTTGGGCAGGTACCCAGGCTTACAGGATGTCCTCAGGCAGGCCAGGAAAGTCTGTGTGCATTTCCGCTGGTCATATAATGCCAGTGCTCAGCTGTCATACCTCCAAAAGGAATTTAACCTGCCCAAGAACAGCCTAATTCATGAAATGCCCTCCAGGTGGAACTCAACATTGGCCATGCTGCTGCGGCTGCACATGCAGCAGAGGGCCATCAATGAGTACCTGTGTGACTATGGCACCAGGGCAGGGTTAGGGGAGCTTGTTTTTTTTCCCCATGCCAGTGGGCTTTGGTCAGGGATGCATGCACTGTCCTGTCACCATTTGAGGAGGCCACGAGGATGGTGAGCAGTGACAGTGCATGCATCAGTGACACTGTCCCCCTTGTCCACCTGTTGAAGCACACGCTGCATGGAAAAATGGACAGGGCACTTAAGGCAGAACAGAGGGAGGAAGAGGAGGACTTCCTTAGCTCTCAAGGCCCCCTTTATCCAGACAGTGTTCCTGCGTGCCCACCGATCACACAGGAAGAGGACAAGGAGGAGGAGAAGGATTGTGTCAGCATGGAGGTTGAGCCTGGCACTCAGCATCAGCAGCAGTCTTTAAGGGATCATTTACAGTCCCAAGAAACACATTGACTTGTACATGGCTGGGAGGAGGTGGCTGCGGATCATGTCGTTCTTAGTGTCCCAGAGGACTCCGGACCGAATGCCTCAGCAAACTTATGCTGCATGGCCTCCCTGATCCTGCAAAGCCTGCGGAAGGATCCTTGTATTCGTGGTATCAAGGAGAGGGATCAATACTCGCTGGCAACCCTCCTTGATCCACGTTACAAGGGTAAGGTTGCGGACCTTATCTTGCCGTCGCAGAGGGAGCAGAGGATGAAACATCTTCGGGAGGCCTTGCAGAAAGGTCTGTGCAATGCGTTCCCAGAGACTGGGAGGTTACAAACTCCTGTTCCTGGACAATGTGTTGCTGAGGCTTCGGTCAGTCAAAGAAGGAGCGGTGGAGAAGGTGGCCATCTGACCGATGCGTTCAGACAATTTTTTTATCTGCAGCCCCAAGGTATGATTGGTTCCAGCAACAATCGCCAGCGTCTGTTTTACATGGTGCAGGAATACATAGTGGCAAGATCTGACTTGGACACCTTTTCCACCGAAAATCCTCTGGGTTACTGGGTCTTGAGGATGGATCACTGGCCAGAGCTTGCACAGTATACAATTGAGCTACTGGCCTGTTCTGCATCCAGCGTTCTTTCGGAATGCACATTCAGTGCTGCTGGAGGCTTTGTAACCGATCACAGGGTGCATCTGTCCACCGTCTCGGTCGATCGGCTGACCTTCATAAAAATTAACCAGTCTTGGTTCACCACCAGCTACCAAGCACATGATGCTGCTGTAACTGAATCATTTTTTTGAAATGTCAGATCCCTTCAAGACTGCCTATGCTGATGCTGAGTGATTATCCTGTTATGCTGAGTGATTATCCTCTTCATCCTCAATGATCATGCTGATAGCTTGTAGGAACATTTTTGGTTCTGGGGGCTGCCACCAGTGGCTAAGGCCCAATTTTTTACCCCCTGTTTAACAGGGTCGTGTAATTACAATTTTTGATGCAATACTTTGCAGCAGGGCTCGTTCCTGTGCCCCAACTAGAGTATCTGTGAGGGGTTGCAGTCTTGTGGCACCAGCACCAGTGCCTGAGGCACAATTTTTCTGCCGCTGTTCAACAGGTGCATGTAATTACAATTCTTGATCTAATATTTCGCAGCAGGGCCCGTTCCAGCGCCCACCAAGAGTAACTGTGATGACTTACAGTGTTGTGGCACCAGCACCACCACCATTACCAAAGTCCCAATTTTTCTGCCCCTGTTCAACAGGGGCATGTAATTACAATTATTGATCTAATATTTTACAGCAGGGCCCTGTGAGGGCTTATAGTGTTGTGGCAACACCAACACCTAAGGCCCCAATTTCTGCAGAGTATATAGGGCAGGCCCCTACTTTCAAACATCCAACTTACAATTGACTCCTACTTGCAAACAGAAGGAGACAACAGGAAGTGAGATGAAATCTATCCCTAGGAAGGGAAATTCTCTCCTGTAAGAGTTAATATGGGGAAAAACATTTCTCCTTTCCACCGATGCTTTATCATCAATCCTTGTTTCACTAAAACCCCCAAATTTTCTAAAAACATTTGTCATTGGGACAGAAGGTGAGGTGAAATCTTCTGAAGAGGAGCACAGACAGCAAAACAAATGTCACAGGGGTGATAACCCTTCCCTATGTTTTCCAAAAAGCTTGAAATAGATTTTTTGGCTGGAGCTAAACACGTTAAAAATGTACTAGTTCAAAATTACAAACAGATTCTACTTAACAAAAAACCTACAGCCCCTGTCTTGTTTGCACCACCTGTATACTGCTGTTCAGAGTATATAGGGCCTGGTGGCGCCACGCCTTTCCTTTTTTTAATTTGGGTGCGGGGTTCCCCTTAATATCCATACAAGACCCAAAGGGCCTAGTAATGGACTGGGGGGGGTACCCATGCCATTTGTCTTACGGATTTTCATCCATATTGCCAGGACCTGACAATACATTAAAGCCGCAAGCAGTTTTAAATTATTTTTTTTCCTTTAAAAATGTAATTTTGTGCAGGGACTGTTCTAAGCATGGGAAACATGCGTCACTTTGCATACTATAGACACCCCCCAGGTATGATATTTAAAGGAATATTTCCCTTTTTTTTTTTTACTTTAAGCATCATTAAAATCACTGCTCCCGGAAAAACGGCCGTTTTTAAAACTTTTTTTTGCAATGATACATGTCCCCTGGGGCAGGACCCGGGTCCCCAAACCCTTTTTAAAACAAAACCATGCAAATTAGCTTTTAAAATTAGCACTTTTATTTCGAACGTTCGAGTCCCATAGACGTTCGAGTCCCATAGATGGGGTTCTAACGTTCGTGCAAATTTTTGGTCCGTTCGCAGGTTCTGGTGAGAACCGAACTGGGGGGTGTTCGACTCAACTCAAGTCCTAATTATACTCTTATATAATCAGCCCCAGTTAGGTCCTAATAAACACCCTTCCTTTCTTCCCTATTATTTTGCTGCTAATTTTATTTAGGTATTTGTTTATTTAATGTATTTATTTTGTATTTCATGTTTTACCACGAACACTTATTTATTTTCATTTGTTTTGTTCTTTTAATGATGAATTTAAACAGAAAATTTTCAATATTGCCTTTATTTAATTTGTAAATAACTTGCCATATTTTGTAATTACAATTTTAGTGTCCTTTTAAATGTAATTTTTGTTTTATTACAAAGAGGAAAACTTATAGAATAATATGTATACTTTTATCTACTGTAATACTCGTTTATTTAAAACACTGGTCAAACTAGAAAGAAGTGATTTTTTTCCCACTTTGTTACAATATTTACCAATAGATTGCAAAGAAAATAAAATCATTTTTGAAAGTTAATAGAAAGAAGAAGTCTTTTTTTCTTTAAAGATTTATTTATTGCTTTGTTATATTAAACACTTGACCTCATAAGGTTTTACCCCCTTCAGGATCAGGCCATTTTTTGCTATTCAGCACTGTAATACTATAACTGATTGTGCGGTTAGGCACCACAGTACACAAATTACATTTATATAATTTTTTTCACACAGATAGAACTTTCTTTTGGTGGTATTTGATCACCACTGGGTTTTTCTTTCTTTTTTTTTTTGCTATATAAACTAAAAGACAGAAAGTTAGAAAAGAACATCTACTTTCTGATATAAAACATCCAACAAAACCAAATTTCTTTATAAATTCAGGGCAAAATGTATTCTGCTATATGTCTTTAGTAAGAAAAAAAAACACAATAAGGGTATATTAACTGTTTTTTTTTTATGTTATAGCGTCTATAAACTATGGTATGTACATTTGAAAATTGATCAATCCTGATCTACTAACAACTGATGATCTTATTTCTTGAGGTCCCTAAAATTCCAAGACAATACAAATACCCTCAAAATGACCAATCATAGCGATCACATAATACCTACTACCCATTTACCAGTAATTGTAATCTGCTGTGTCCTGACCTACATGTATGTGATCCAGCCTGCTCTTTCCGCCCACAAATGTAAATGTTCTATGGGCAGCCTGGAAGTAGTTACTCAATAGGACCACAGCAGAAATCTAAAAAAGTTGCTCTGGTCCATAGTGGCTATAGCGGTATGGTAGCTGAACAGGTTAAACCTGCTTAAATTATACATTAGAAAAATACTGTGCATAGGGTAGCAAAGCAATGACACATTTGTAACAACTTAAAGGGGTTGTAAATCCTTGTGTTTTTTCACCTTAATGCATCCTATGCATTAGGGTGAAAAAACTTCTCACACTGACCGGCCCCCCAGCCCCCCCATTTTACTCACCTGAGCTCTTAGTTCCCTCGGTGGAGACAAGCTCTTCCTCTCTGTCCAGAGTTCTGGGCTCTTGATTGGATAGATTGATAGCAGTGCAGCCATTGGCTCCCCCTGCTGTCAATCAAATCCAATAATGCGGGTGTCGGGGGCGGAGCCGAATCTGGCATTCTGTGTCTATAAATGCAAATGCTGGACTCGGGAGCGCGCTCACAAGATAACCCCCCAGGAGAGCACTTCTCCCAGGGGGGTTACCGATGCGAGGAGGAGCTCAGAAAATGATGATCGGGGCCACACTGTGCAAAATGAACTGCACAGTGGAGATAAGTATGATATGTATGTTTTTTTTTTTTTGTTTTTTTTTTTTAAACAAGGGTTTACAAACCCTTTAAGAGTTCAGAATTTAATATTTTTTTACAGTACTAGACATGTAAACACTAAAGTTGTAATGTTCAATGAAGGTTTTGATCGTGAGAGCACACTACAATCACAAATCTCCAGAAATTTTCACATCCTTTAATAGATTCCATGTTATTCATCAGCACTCATAACTTTTCTGTATTTTAGCATCTGTACTGAGGTGTAAAGGGCAGACATTGTGGGAACCATAAGGTGACAGATTATAGCTACATTATCACCCTATTGACAGCATTGTTACAGCCTTCAAACCTTCTTACATAACCACTAACCACTGTATGAAGTATTTTACTGCTTGGATAAAGGTATGATCTGGTATCTTATGATTTCTAGTATAAAAAAAATATGTAATCTTTAAAGTATGGGATTTGCTTTTTTTTATAATCAAACTTACCTAGCTGAATCTGTACCCCACCGGCTCTAACACTGAAAACCGATTGATCAAACACCGCTGATCTTTTGGTTCTCACAGCTCCGTGAGCAGAGAGCTGCTGACTGTCAGTCATCGGCTCTCTGCTCTGCCCTCCCACGCTCACTGGAGCGCTGGTCTGTGGAGGTGGCAGGAGTGACTGGCTCAGGCTCTCAGTAGCTCACTGAGAGGCTGAGCTGGGTGCCAGTCCCAGTCATGTAGGTGGTTCCGGACCATATGGTCACAATCCTTCCCGAGCCTGGACCGGCTTTATGACATCAACTGACAGTGGGTTCAGCCTGCTGTCTGCTGAAAACGGGTCACAGGAGTGCAAAATTAACTGCACTCCTGGGATCCACAGGAGAAGTACAGCCAAACAAGCTTTGGCTGTACTTCTCTTTTAATGTTTAAGAGTACAGCATTTCTTTAATATTCTCTTTGTCTTACACAGAGCATAAAAATTGGACAAAACCAACTATTCAGCCTAATGAATTTATGTGATATACTGTATTTGTTCTCAGTAGCACAAAGCTCCCACTGTCAAAAACAAATGTGAATACTGTTACTGTCCAAAATTTTAGTGACCATTAAATTATTAAATGTGCTAAAGCACGCCTGTACATGGACAATTAATGCGAAACCAAGCCATTAATTCAACATTAATCAGGTAACCCTTAATATTTGCCTTAATTTTTTACTTCCTGTAAATAAAACATTTAACTTTACCCTAAAGTAACCTTGTAACACCTAATTAATAAACTCAGCCTAGAGGGCTCATGTACACAGGGCATCAGAAAACCTTTCTGAATGCTGGAAACTGTAAGTTGGAAACCCTCGGTGAAAAATGTCAGTTTTACAGCTTTTACATACTGAGCTTATGTGAGTTTAGCATCAGTTATAAACAATTGAGGTTAGAAGCGTTTTTAAAAATACCTCAGGAAACCCTCCCAAATGCTCACAATGCATGAAAAACAAGTAAATTATTAACTATTTCAGCTATTCTGTGAACAAAGAGAGAACAGCAGAAGAGTGAACAGTGTGCTTGTAGATAGTGGTCTTATTTTTTTCCAATCATGAGCATGTGTGAAGTAATGCTACTGATGTTGCTGAGGCTCCGGAGACATAGAAGAAGACCAGAGTTTAATCGCTACTAGACTCATCCATTGATGCAGGCAAAAGCATGTGGTGAAATTTGTGGTTTTTCAACAGTTTTATATGTTCAAAAATGATCAGAAATGTTTTGCCCTTTAAAGTGATTGTAAAGTCTTGTTTTTTTTTCTCTAAAAATAAAAAAACATATTATACTTACCTGCTCTGTGCAGTGGTTTTGTACAGAGCAGCCCAGATCCTCCTCATCTCAGGTCCCACTTCGGCGCTCCTGGCCTCTCCCTCCTGTTGAGTGCCCCCACAGCAAGCAGCTTGCTATGGGGGCACCCAAGCTGAGTCACAGCTCCCTTTGCCCATTCAGACATGGAGCCCCCTCTCAGCCCTGCCCCCTCTCTCTCTTCTGATTGGCTAACTGACTTTTATTGATAACAGCAATATCACTGCTGCGCCTCAGCCAATCATGGGGCTCAGTAAAGTATTAGGAGGTGCTGGGGTGGCTGCCGCACACAGAAGGATTTTTATCTTAATGCATAAAATGCCCCTTCAAAAGATCACTTCTGCCACAATTATTGTTTTTCCAGGGCACAATCTATAATAAATAGATACCTATGGCAAGGGAAGAAAGCTAGGTGTGCATTTTGCAAACTGATTAAATCCAGGATCTACTGCTGACCAGTGCTCTCCAGTCTTGGATACCAGGAAAGTTATCTCCTACTATGGTGGCTACGATCCGAGCCTGGTGTGCACTCCTAAGTACCCCTACAAAGGATTCCAATTCTAAATCTATCCCACTGTCTATCTCTAGTCACTGTCTATCTCTAGTGGTGGAGCCTCCAAGGGCATCTCCACCATAGATGACATTAAATTAAAACTTTTAGAGCTGCCCAAATTGAATATGGTCTTGAATATGGTCTTGAATTAAAAGATCATTATGCATACCTCCAAGTATCACACTTCTTAACATCCATACCTAACCCCTATATCACCCTTCCTTGGAGAATCTTTTTGTATCTCACAAACCCTGATACACCTACATATAGTTACATAGTTACATAGTAGGTGAGGTTGAAAAAAGACACACGTCCATCAAGTCCAACCTATGTGTGTTAATGTGTCAGTATTACATTACATATCCCTGTATGTTGCGGTCATTCAGGTGATTATCGCAACTCTAATAGTTTCTTGAAGCTATCAATGCTCCCCACTGAGACCACCGCCTGTGGAAGGGAATTCCACATCCTTGCCGCTCTTACAGTAAAGAACCCTCTACGTAGTTTAAGGTTAAACCTCTTTTCTTCTAATTGTAATGAGTGGCCCCGAGTCTTATTAAACTCTCTTCTGTGAAAAAGTTTTATCCCTATTGTGGGGTCACCAGTACAGTATTTGTAAATTTAAATCATATCCCCTCTCAAGCGTCTCTTCTCCAGAGAGAATAAGTTCAGCGCTCGCAACCTTTCCTCATAACTAAGATCCTCCAGACCCTTTATTAGCTTTGTTGCCCTTCTTTGTACTCGCTCCATTTCCAGTAGATCCTTCCTGAGGACTGGTGCCCAGAACTGGACAGCATACTCCAGGTGCGGCCGGACCAGAGTCTTGTAGAGCGGGAGAATTATTGTTTTATCTCTGGAGTTGATCCCCCTTTTAATGCATGCCAATATTCTGTTTGCTTTATTAGCAGCAGCTTGGCATTGCATGCCATTGCTGAGCCTATCATCTACTAGGACCCCCAGGTCCTTTTCCATCCTAGATGCCCCAGAGGTTCTCCCCCCAGTGTATAGATTGCATTCATCTTTTTGCCACCCAAATGTATTATTTTACATTTTTCTACATTGAACCTCATTTGCCATGTAGTCGCCCACCCCATTAATTTGTTCAGGTCTTTTTGCAAGGTAACACCATCTATGAAAACATGGGAAATTGATTTAATGTCCTCTTTTACCTCTGAACAATGGAAAGCTGCACTCACAAACACATATAAAGCCACTAAAAGTGTCAACTTACGGGAACTCACTCAAAAAATTCTACTGAGGTGGTATTTAATGCCCACGAGAATAGCAGGATTTAATCCACAAATGTCTCCACTTTGCTGGAGACAATGCAGATGCAGGGGCTCTATCTTTCATATACTTTGGTCATGTCCAAGATTGAAATCCTTCTGGACAAACGTCTTTATAATCATAGGGGAACTCACTGGGTCGCAACCCCCCAAAAACCCAGGACTAGCCATATTATCATTGGGCATTGAGTACTTCCCACCATCAATAAGAAAGATTATTTCCCATATTATGCTTAGCACCAGGCTAGAATAGGTCAAACGATGGAAAAGTTCGGAAATCCCACATATGGCTGGGATTATTAGATCTACCAATCTACATATTACATATTATTATACAGGATTTATATACATATGAAGCAATGTTCGCTTCCTCCCAGGGAAATAATAATTTAAAGTATCCCCACTGGCGCCCCTGGTTTGACTGGTACATGCTTACCCACAACTAAGGGCGGCACAGTGGTGTAGAGGGTAGCACTCAAAAGGGTCGCTGGTTCGAATCCCAACCACGACACTACCTGCCTGGAGTTTGCATGTTCCCCCTGTGCCTGCATGGGTTTCCTCCGGGTACTCCAGTTTCCTCCCACACTCCAAAGACATGCTGGTAGGTTAATTGGCTTCTGTCCAAAAGTTGGCCCTAGTATATGAATGTGAGTTGGGGACCTTGGATTGTGGGCTCCTTAAGGGTAGGGACTGATGTGAGGGTGTACTCACTCAGGTTGAACTAGATGGAATAGTGTTCTTATTCAACCGTAGTAACTATGTAACTAACGCTCACTTATAACTCATATAGCTATATAGCCGCATGCAACATCCCTATATACTTTTTCTCTCCAAGTTACCTAAATACCCTAAGAATCTTAAGATTGTGATGAATCAACAGTGCATTTTACTTCCAATTAATGAGTGTTTTTGAGTACTGTGATTGGTACTGACAAAGCAAGCAGCTTGGCCTTGTGGACTCCAAGTGGGAATGCAGTGTGATCCCTATGGAGCGTCCGCTAACTGGAGTATCGCAATGCTGGTGTTTATAAAAGTTTATAGCTGATTATGCTACACCTATCTTAATCAATAACCAGTCTATCTACACAACATTATTGCTTACAGGATCTGAGATTAATGAAGTAGATATATGGCCTCTTATGAGGTCCTTCGGTAAATCAAAATTATGCATGTATGATAATTATTGTACTACAATGTATTGTATAAATGATCATCACGACCAATATGTTCCTATTCCTCTGTTATGCTTGAAAACTTTGAATTAAAATCATTGCACTTAAAAGTTTGCTTCTGTGGAAGCTCTCTCCTGCAAAAGTGATATCATATGTACACAGGACTCCCACTTTGCAATCTTCAAAGCTCCTAAATGCTCCCAGATCAAATTTCCTCACTCTTTTTTTGCTCATTATAGATCCAAACGCGAAGGATTAATGATTGCCATCAGCGACACTGTCACTTTTCAGCTACACACTCAAATTGCAGATACCAATGGTCGTTACCTCATTATTGTAGAGACTATAGACAACCACCCTCTAACTTTAGTCAATGTATACGCTCCTAATTCCCATAGAAAATAATTATTTCTTCCAACAAAACCCCAAACCCCGCAAACTCCTATCCTCATTGTTATCCTTCTTAACACAAGAGGATTTTTTTGGAGATGCATCCATGGAAATTAGAGCGATTACACTGTTTACTCATATGCCCATCAAGTGTATACACCCTACAATGCTTTACCTCTGCACGTATTGGCATAATAACCTGGTCGAACCATGCTCCCATTATATTACAACTAAATCTCTATTCACACATGTAATCTCCACCACCTTGGAGACTTAATGCCTCCCTCATATTCTGTATCCCCAACCAGGAACAGATTAACCCCGAGATTGCAAATTTTTTCCAAACCAACACTGGTTCAGTATCTGACCCTACCCACGTATGGAACACCCATAAGGCCTTCATTAGAGGACTTCCAAGTAAAATGGCTGCCGACAATGCACAAAACTTATTTCCTCTCTCCTCTCCCATGTCTGAAATGTAGAGAACCGCAACAGACAAAAAATTAACCCCTATGTCTTAACAGAACTCAAGAACTTACGTACTCAACTTAGTGACACTCTCAGACACGCATTCAATTATTACATTAAAAGGTTATGCCTTTCGTTTTACTCCCCTAGTAACAGACCAGGGGCCTTCCAAGTGAAACAGTACAAACGAAAAATAAACAACGCTAAAATTCATTTCCTTAAAGATAGTCTCAATAGTAAACTCTACAACCCCTCCGATATAAAGGAGCAGTTCTGTCAATTTCGTTCATCCTAATGCAACTTACAACAATTGTCCTCTTCCCCGCCCCCTGACTCGGAAGCAATCTATCAACCTTCCCTCCCTTTCCCCAGAGCAACTAAAAGACCTATCAGCCCCAATGTCAATAGCTGAAGTCTCTAAAACAATAAAAAGTCTCCCCTTATATAAATGCCCAGGACCTGGTGGCTACATCAACGAATATTACAGGCAATTTGCAGACTTCCTTACCCGGAAAACTCTCAGACATCCCTGCCAACTTTCACCCCATTTCACTCCTCAATTCTGATAGGAAAATTTAAGATAAAAATCCTCACCAACCGAATTGCCTGACTTACCCCTCTTCTAATACATCCTGACCAAGTAGGATTTGTTACAGGTCGCCAAACCTCTGACAGCACCAGGTGGTTCATCAACCTTATCCAATGGGAAGAACACCATCGCACACCCTCCATATTAATCTCTCTCGATGCAGAAAAAGCATTTGATAGGGTGCGTTGGACTTATATGACCAAGGTGCTTCATAAGTTTGGCTTCAATGGGGAAATTCTCTGCTCAATAACCACTCTATACTCTTGCCACAGTGCTAAAATATGGACCTCCGGTTTCCTCTCATCATCATTTGAAATCCTGAACGGCACCAGACAGGGATTTCCACTATCCCCAATCATATTTTCCTTAGTAATAGAACCCCTAGCGAACACATCCGATATAACCCCTTAATTACAGGAATATCTGTTGGAAATACACAAAACAAGATTGGATTATATGCAGACAATGTGATCCTCTCCCTATCTAACCCCCTGCAATCCTTATCCCACCTATACCACTTATTAGAACATATTGGCTCCCTCTCACTAAATAAATGAAAACATTCTAAATGTCAAATGCTCTCCATTGGTCTTGATTCATTTGTTAAATCACAAATAACAGGCATTGTTCCCTTCTCATGGGCCCCATTTTCATCCCTGCAATACCTTGGCATTCAGTTACCAGTTCCTAGTAACAAAATACCACAAAACTATTTTGCATCTCGTATCACCAAACTTTCACAGTCAATAACCAGTATGCAAGCACTCACACCTTCATGGGCTCTCACCAAAATGTCTTTACTTCTGCAAATCCTTTATATGTTCAAAACTCTACCAGTACCTTTTCTATCAGCTTATCTAAAGCCCTTATCAACTCCCTATTCTGGCGTGGAAAAAGAACCTCGCATAAAATATAGTACCCTCCTGCAACCTACAAAATACTCTGGTCTGGGAGCTCCCAATATTGCTCTCTATTATAAGGCATCTATTCTATCACAATCAAAAACCTACTGGACTTCTTCATCAGACTGCCTTTGGATGCAAATAGAACAAGTAGCAAACAATTTGGAAATTAAATATCGTAGGAGCAACTATTCTTCATCCTCATCCCAAGTGATATTTCCTAGACACAACTACAGTAACTCTTAAGGTTTGGGCTTCCATGATGGACTCCTCCTCACATATTCTCTTCTCTGCAATTTTACAAGGAATACCGCTAAGCTCCCTGGAATACCTTATACCAGATTTAAACCTCCTTTCATGGAATGCTGCAGGGATCAACTCAATCTCTCAACTATACACCAGTACAACCCTTCGCTCTATCCAAGACCTATGCTTGTCCTATTCCATTCCAGGATCTACTTTCTTCAAATATCTACAAGTATGACATGCCTTACAACACATTCAAATTGGAAACTCCCCATGTCTGGACCACCTCCTGGAACTTATTATTTTTCCAAAAGCTACATGCAAAGGACTTTCACCATTCTACTCCCTCCTATCTACTCCTCCTCCTAACGAAAAACTCTCCACATTATGCACTTGAGAACGTGCTCTCTTCTTTACATCTTCCTCAGCTTCCTGGCATTCCTCATCCTCCTAGAATTTAAAATACCAACGCTGCATTTTACATTGAGAATCTTCTCAGAAATTCTGCATGACTGGTACTTCACTCCCTCCAAGCTAGTGAAAATGTATCTAGAACATTCTTCTCTATGTTGGAGACAATGCAGCGAGACAGGTACCCTAAGTCATATTTTGACTAACATTCAGGCCTTTTGGTACAGAATATTTTCGCTAATTACTGTTATTACAGGGACACCATGTTCACCTAACCCTAAACCTGCTTTACTGGATTTAGACATGAACTTCTGGCCAATCAGTTTCCATTTCATAATCACTCACAACTTCATAGCAACCTGATAACCTTTTGCCCGTAACTGGGCACCCCCTGACTGTCATGTATCTGACAGGTGAGCCTGATGCACAGTAGGAAGGCCTTGCCTACAACCCCAGTTCAAGGGCCACAGATGTTGCAACAGTGGCCACAAGAGCCTGCCAGTGTATGGGGGCCTGGATAGTCTTCCGTGCAGCGGAAGGTCATTCTGTAAAATTATAGAAAACAAAAAATTGGGAAAGGGTAACACCTATGATAATGTGTCCCAGGGTGGGTAATACATATAAGTGCGTGTTGCACCCTTAATCAAATACCCATTACCGGAGACAAAGCCAAATACCTGCTTGCAGTAATAATGTGTGAAAATGGGCACGTATGTTCCTCTAGATCATAGCATACATGAAAGAAAAGGACCAGAGGGTCAAGAGACAGGATCAATCAAGGAGGAACACACTGGCTGTAAATAAAGCAGGAACAATTTATTACATTTATGAATAATAAAACAAATTCCACCCACACTGTAAATGATCGAGCTAACCTCCACCAATAAAAAAGTGACATAGTGCAAAGAAACAGGTTCACCACCTGGTACCCTCTATGTACATGCCAAGTATCCCCGTACATAAATGATATGCAACCACCTGCTGAACCCACTGCTGGGAACAGTGTGGGAACATACATGGGACAACTAGTTGTCAAATGGGATTTACAGTCTACAAGAACGATGCTGGATGAAGGAAGGAATAGTATGTAGAGGAAGATCTGTGTAGGTCCTGCCAATCCAGGCAGATTGGATGGAAAATCACCGGGAACTAAAAAAATCAAAAGTCATATGGTCAAATCCTTAAAAAGGTACGTTTTGTAACAATCCTGTATCCTGCCGCACATTCATAAAAATTTAATTGTCAAGTGGAACAGTCTAGAAAGCGGCATATTCAAAACATATGAAGTGCAGCCAGACACATACCTTCCGTCCTCTACCCCCTCTGCGATACTGTGTGTGGGAGGGGGGAGGAAGAGCAGCTGGTCTCAGGATACGAGCTGGAGCGGTCAGGGTGAAGATATGAGAACACCCCCCTCGCTTTGTGAGTAACAAACCCCAAAACAGTTTGAGGAGTTGGGGGGGGTGGGATGGTGTATGGCGTCCAGATGATTCCCTTATGTGTAAAGGCCATCATGTCCAGATCCAAGGGTCCTCGGCAGTCCGGCACTTGGAAGAAAATGTAACAGTGGACTCCCACTGGCTGTTCTCAGAATGTTTCCTCGTAGACGCTAGGCACTACAGCCGTACAGCGTTAGGAGCAGGACTAGTCCCTGATGGCTCACAGCTGGGATGGGACGCTCCGCAATCCAGCTCAACTGGATGTGCTGGTGAGGAGACGGATCAATGTCTAATGTAGACATGTGCAGGATGAAAAAATTTGTTTAGTTTCGTTTCGTTTCGATTCGTTATTTAACTAAATTCGTTTAGTTAAATTTGTTGCATTCGTTACATTCAATTTCGGAATTCGTTTAGTTTTGTATTTGAATTCGAAAAAATTTGACCGCATTCGAAAAAATTCGACCATATTCGAAAAAAACTGTCAAATTCGAAAAAATTCTACCACATTCAAAAAAAACTGTCAAATTCGAAAAAATTCTACCACATTTGAAAAAAACTGTCAAATTCGAAAAAATTCTACCACATTCGAAAAAAACTATCAAATTCGAAAAAATTCTACCACATTCGAAAAAAACTGTCAAATTCGAAAAAATTCTACCACATTCGAAAAAAACTGTCAAATTCGAAAAAATTCTACCACATTCGAAAAAAACTATAAAATTCGAAAAAATTCTACCGCATTTGAAAAAAACATTAACTGATTTTGAAAAACTATAAACTATATATAACCATTTTGCGAAATTTGAAATTCGTATAGATTGAAATCAAATTCCAATAGAAAAGATTAGGATAGAATAGAAAATATAAAAGAATAGCATAGAAAAACAATAGAACAGAATAGAAAAAAATATAATATATTGTATTCTAATCTTTTCTATTCGAATTCAAATTCATTCTGTACCAAATTCCAGTTTCGGAAGATGATTATATATATATATTATTTTTCTATTCTGTTCCATTGTTTTTCTATGCTATTCTTTTCTATTCTATTCTAAACTTTTCTATTCGAATTTGAATTAATTCTATGCGAAATTCTAATTTCGGAAGATGGCTTCTAAAATTAGAATTTCATATAGAATGAATTCGAATTTGAATAGAAAAGATTAGAATAGAAAATAATAGAAATAGAATAGACTAGAAAAACAATAGAACAAAAGAGAATAAAATATAATATATATATATTATATTTTTTTCTATTCTGTTTTATTGTTTTTCTATGCTATTCTTTTTTATTCTATTCTAAACTTTTCTATTTGAATTTGAATTCATTCTATACGAAATTCGAATTTCGGAAGATGGCTTCTGAAATTCGAATTTTGTATAGAATGAATTTGAATTTGAATAGAAATTAATAGAAAAGAATAGACTAGAAAAACAATAGAACAGAACAGAATAAAATATAATATACATATTATATCTTATTCTATTCTGTTCTATTGTTTTTCTAGTCTATTCTTTCTACTCTATTCTAATCTTTTCTATTTGAATTCAAATTCATTCTATACAAAATTTGAATTTCGGAAAATGGTTATTTAGAATGAAGTCAAATTCTAATAGAAAAGAATAGAATAGAAAAACAATAGAACAGTAGAACAGAATAGAAAGAAATAGAAAGAATAGAAAAGATTAGAATAGAATATTATATATTTTTTTCTATTCTGTTCTATTGTTTTTCTATGCTATTCTTTTATATTATTTTTTGTTCTATTCTAATCTTTTCTATTTGAATTCATTCTGTACCAAATTCCAATTTCAGAAGATGGTTATATATATATATATATATATATATATATATATATATATATATATATATATATATATATATATATAATTTTTTTTCTATTCTGTTCTACTGTTTTTCTGTTCTAGTCTTTTCTATTAGAATTCAATTTCATTCTATTTCATACTGTTTCTGTATAACCATTTTCAGAAATTCAAATTTCCTATAGAATGAATTTGCATTCAAATAGAAAAGATTAGAATAAAACAGAAAATAATAGAAAAGAATAGAAAAACAATAGACCAGCATAGAAAAAAAATATATATATATTATTTTTAATATATAATATATATATTAATATATATATTAATAATATATATAATATATATATATATAAAACCATCTTCTGAAATTTGAATTTCTTATAAAATGAATTCGAATTTGAATAGAAAAGATTAGAATAGAGTAGAAGAGAAAAGACTAGAAAAACAATAGGACAGAATAGAATAAAATATATATATTATATTTTATTCTGTTCTGTTCTATTGTTTGTCTAGTCTATTATTTTCTATTCTAATCTTTTCTATTCAAATTCGAATTCATTCTATACGAAATTCCACTTTCAGAAGCCATCTTCCGAAATTCGAATTTCGTATAGAATGAATTCAAATTCGAATAGAAAAGTTTAGAATAGAATAGAAAAGAATAGACTAGAAAAACAATAGAACAGAATAGAAGAAAATATTATATATATATTTTCTAGTGAGGTAGAAAGAAATCCTGGATAGCCGCACTCTGGGATAAGGACATCTTTATTTCAATAAAATCCAACAATACAGTCAATTGCAGAGATGTACAGGGTGGTAGACTGCTAACACGTTTCACATCATTTGGATGCTTATTCGTAGCTAGAGAGGGATAGTAGTAGTGTGGTATAAATAGAAAAGTGAAAAAAGTAAAAGAGGGGGGGCGGGGTATGCATGCCGGTAAAACAACCAATCACTGCGCTGCATAGCAAACCCACCCTCTCAGTGTGATTAAAACAATACTGATCCCATTAAAAAACTACACCTGCTAAAAGAGGAGAGAAAACATCCATTGTTAACCTAACCAAAATTCATAATGAAAAATATAAGTAGACAAAACTATCATGCCAATAAAAATCAGCACAAACTCATAAAAATAACTGAAAAAAAGAGAAAAGAAAAGATAGGTATTGGATGCTAAAACCCTCCATAGCAGGTGAAGCCGCAACAATGGAACAAACTTGGGTAGTTAGGAGTGCTAAAAAAGTACTCTCACAACCCTAAAACAGCGAATGTGCATAAGCAGTTTAAATGAAATATACACACATTTTCATGAGATCAAAGTACAAGCATATTAGACATGAGATCAGCGTGTATGTACATTAAACATTAAATTAGAGATTTATGCACATTACTCATTACTTGCACATTAGTTAGTTTGAGTCGAGGAGAGGTATCCTTTAGAGGAAGCAAACATACATTCATAAGATTCATGGGTGTGCACCAGGGAGATCACCTCGCTTCTCTCAGGGGCATCTGGAGATTTCCATTTGCGAACTATTGTCAGCTTAGCTGCAATAGGACTATGGCAGGCAATACAGTGGATACAAAGGTGAAAGCTGTCAAGGCCTATACCTAGCAACGCAAGTGCAGGAGAGGGTTTTGTGTCTACTTTTGGTCTTAACTAGATAAGATACTGAGTTTGTTAGAGAGACCCCCAGGTAGGAGATAGAGTCTTTGGCCCATGGATAGGGGAATTTACCTTGAAGTGTGCATTGCATGTCATGTGGTAACCCTAGAGGTAGGATGAGATGACTTGGTTTAGTTTACTTTATAATACGATATTTCTCCAAATGCAAACAGTGCTGAGGCCAGGGAGGGACCAGGGTTAGATAACATAAGTATAACATCATCAGCAAACAAACTGATTTTATGCTCACTTGGGCCAATGGTGAATCCAGTTATGTCAATTTGACATCTGATTTTTTCGGCAAGGGGTTCCATCATGAGGTTGAAGATTAAGGGGGGAGTAGACAATGGTTATTGAGAACGACTTGGATGGCATAGAAGAGCAGTATACAAGCGCCATAGTTGGGTGTATAATGCTAAGATCACCGTGAGGATGTGGCCTTGAAAGCCAAATTTCTGTAATGTAAGATTTAAATATTGCCAATTGACTCTATTGAATGCCTTCTCTGCATCTAAAGAAAGTAGCAGAGAAGGCATTCCTCAGCTTTCGGCGTGATGAATGATGTTAATCACTCTGTGGGTGGCATTGGACGTCTGCGGTCCTTTGGTGAATCCCGCCTGGTCAGGATGGATAAGGGATGGGAGTAGATCAATTAGTCTGTTTCCTATGACTTTAGCGTATAATTTAGTGTCATGTTTCAGAAGCGAGATGGGGTGGAAGTTTTGAAGAATGGTTGGATCCTTACCTGGCTTCAGCAGTGTAACAATCGTCAATGATAGCATTTCTTTAGGGAGTGAGGTAGAGGAAGCAGCATCATTGAACAGGGGGATAAGATGGTCAAAAAGAATGGTTGTGAACTTTTTGTAGTACTTCCCCACAAATCCATCAGGACCTGGGAGCATTAAGGACTACCCATTGCTCAGGGGTCAGGCTGGGGAGGTGGACAGAGTCTAAGAAGGATGAAATGGAGGAAGTAGCAGACTTGGCTATTGCAGGGACAGTATTCAAGTTGTATAAAGATTCGTAGTAGGTGATAAAGGCATCCGCTATGTCCTGTGGGTTAAGTAGTTTCTCTTCAGTAACTGGGTGTATTAGATATGGGATGTGGGTTTTAGTGCGGTGCCCTTTGATTTGAGAGGCCAGAGGTTTCCCAGCCTTGTTGCAAGATATGTAAAAATGCAACTTTGTGCATTTATGGAGCTTGTCATAACTTTCAATGAGAAGGGACCTTAATTCTAGACAGAGTTTGAGTAGTTTAGATTTGAGATCGGGGTTTGGATGCTGCTTATTGAAAGTATCAGTGGTTTAAATGTTTGATATGAGATTGTCAATAAGCTGCTTCCTCTGCTTTTTTCCCTAGCCCTTAGTTGTATAAAAAGCCTTATGTGCAGCCCAAAGAGTACCCGGGTTAGACACTGAGTCTTTGTAAAGAGTGAAAAAGGTTAGTAGGCCTGGAGGGTAGCTACGTGTGAGTCAGGTTGTAGAATCTTTGTGTTTATTCGCCATAGATGTGCTGGGGGTGGGTTTGGACAATCTTCTATTGTGATGCATATAGGGGAATGGTCTGACCAAGTGATGGGCAAGATGGAGGAATTCAATACTTTCTGAAGAGTCAATTGGTCTACTAGGAAAAGGTTCATTCTTGAGTAAGAGTTGTGACAAGGTGAAAAGAACGTGTAGTAACATTCTCCCACGTGTTGACATCGCCAGGCATCATGGAGTTTGAAGATTAGTAAGAGAGGGCCGGTTTGCATCTTTTAGGTTGCGATGAGGAATCCAGTGTAAGGTCTGGAGAGATGTTAAAATCGCCACACCAGATAATTTTGCCCGGTTGGATGTTACTGACTTGTTTATGAAGTCTGCACTGTTGGTGCACATCCGGGGCATATATGGTAACCATAGTATACGTGGAATTATTGATGGAGCATCAAAGGATTTGAAAGTGCCCTCCTTCCTCTTTGATGCAGTCTTGTAGTTGAAAGGAGAGAGAGTTTCTGATGGCAACAAGGATGCCCTTTTTTTGCTGGAGCATTAGCAGTGAAGATGTCATCATAGTTCTTGTGAGAGCAGTTTGGTGGGTTGGAGGAATGAAACTGGGTCTCCTGTGCACAGAGTATGTTGCATTTTGATTGTTCTGCTAGTTTCCATAGTGACCCTTTGCTGAGTGATTAAGCCCCTTGGCATTAAGGGATAGAAGTTTGATGGTCATAGTTGTGGGGATGTGACTAGGGATGTCGTAAGTGGTAAGGCTCGAAGTTACAGATGAAAGATTAGCTGGAGGAAATCGCTGTACAGAGTAGTGCAGAACTGCAATAGCTGTGGTACTTGACATGTCAGAAACGTCAGAAATTGTAAGGCAAGCAACCAGTTTCTACGGAAAAGATTGACGAGGAGCAAGATGTTGATCCATAGAGAAAAGTAGCTAACAGATGCGAAACAGAAAGAAAAAATAATAACACGAACAAAAAAATAAGGAAATAGGGCACAATGCCCTGCACACTTCTTGTTCTATGGCACACTAGTGCCAAGGAAGAGGCAGTGGGGGTAAAGAGTTACAAAAGGCCGAGCACGGCAACTCATCAAATGGGGTAATAATGTTGCAAGCCAAAGTGGCTGCTAGTGGGTTTTTCCCCTACCAGGGTGTTGCGGAAGTGGGTGCTCCTGATGCTTATCTTCTGAACCTTGTTACATTGGCGTGGCCGTGGAGTTGTCAGGAATGATACCCCAACTTTGCAAGAGTCGTATGCTGTCCTTGAGAGATGTCACAATGTTTTTGGTACCTTTGTGTGTGATTATGATTTTCGCTGGAGCCACCCATTGGTACAGGATGTGGTGGTTGCGCAGAGCTTTTGGTACTGTGTTGAGTTGTCTGCGACATTGAAGGGTGTGTTGTGACAGATCCGCAAATAGTTGTAGTTGTGAGTATGGATCAGACAAGGTGCCCATTGCTCTTGCTTTCTGCATTATCTGTTCTTTAACATGATAGAAATGGATGCGGAGTATTACATTCCTGGGAACTGATTCAGATAGAAAGGGAGGTTTATGGAGTCTATGGATGTGATCGATTATCAGCTCGATATTTTTAAAATCTGGTACTAGAGCTTTAAACAATTTTTTGAAGTATGCAGACAGGTCTTGAGCACTGATTCCGGAACGCCGCAAATTTTTAAGTTGTTACGGCGGGACCTATCCTCTATATCTGGCCATTTATCCTTTATCCATCAATGTTCTTCGGTATGATCATCATGTGTGTCAACAAGATCGTTAACTGTAGAGGCAATCGCTCCCATGTTCATTTCAACATGAGACATCCTGTTGTCAAGGGCAGTGACAGTGTGATCCAAGTTTTGGAATAAAGTGAGCTTGTCCCCTTAAAGGGAGCTCCTCAAGGACATGAGCATTTCTTTTAGTGTGTTGTCCATGACAGCTTGTCCTATAGTAGGATATGAGGCTATGGGGTCTGATTGAAAGCCCTGGAATCCCTGGGTGACAGGCTGCTGGCTCCTGTCATGGAGCTCTGGTCCTGGAGAATCCAGCCTGATTCTGGCTTCAGCTGGGCTGTCAGCTACGGGGGGAACCTGGTGAAGATGACAGTGGGCTGGAGAAGTCCTGGACCTGTGGATCGGCATGTAATGGGCATATGTGTGATGTCTGAGAGAAGACAGCAGAGCTGCATGTCAGTGTGTTGACCACAGCAACATCTTGGTGGCACCGCTTGGCCAGTTGATACATTAATTCCACCAGTTTTCTCGGGTGTGTGTCCCCCTTCCTCTTCGGGGACATGCCACTTGGCAAGGGGCAGAGAGCAGGCAGGGATCGGGTGGCTTACTGAGCCTCGGATGTGCCGTCAGACGCTGATAACCCTGCTGGATGAGAGGAGCCTGTGTGTTAGGCGTCCATACTGTCTATGCGCTGGCCACGCCCCTTGTGATCTTTTTTTTTCAACAAAGAATATCCCCGCTCCTGCTGGGGAAGTAGAGGGTTGGTTGAACCCCTTTTTCAAGTTCTCTTGGATGTACTCTTTTAGTGCCTCTTGTTCTCGTTCAGTGAGGGGGGAGATCCTACTGAAAGGGATCTTATCCCCTGGAGCAGTTCAACCGGGCAATCGCATGGCCAATGTGGGAGAACAATGTCAGCCCCTCACTTACTAAAGACATCCAGGAACTCATGGTTGTGTTCAGGTACGGCTTGTCGCACCTCAGACACAGAGTCCATACAAACTAGTGATGCGGAAGGCACTGGGGACCCCGGTAGGCAGTGTACCTGGCTATAGACTGAGTGGAAGTTAATTCTCCCTGTGGCCCAGTGAACTCATAGATTATGCACCTGTAGCCAGGGTAGGCCCAGAATAACAGGCAATAGCGGTAAAGAGATGGCATTGAGGCTTAGGATCTCCTTTTGTTGGGAGGAGGTCAACACAAGTAAGGGAAATGTCTCTTGGGTTACAGGTCCAGACTTCATACATGACCAGTTAGCCAGGTAAATGGAAAGTCCCTGTGCTTTAGATCTCAAGGAAATGTGTTGTTGTGTAGCAAACGTTAGATCAATAAAACAACTGCAGGTCCCAGAATCAATGATTGTGGTGACAGGCACTTCCCCTCCCGGCAGCTGGAAAGAAATGGGAAGGTTAGATGGGTGGCATTGATTGGTGAAGAAACATGAATAACTGAGGAGATCGTCTGCCACTAATGTGTCTTGGCTGGGCAGGTGCGTACATAGTGGCCTGCTCCCCCACAGTATAGGCAGAAGGTATTCTGTCGTCGGTACAGGCATTCCTCAGGAGACAGAGAAGGGCGTATTAGGCTGATTTGCATAGACTCCGTTGCTTCAGTTGCAGTAGAAACTGGAGCAGGCTGAACTGGGGTGAAGCTGGCAGGAGCAGGGTGAATAGGAGCAGTGATCTGGGGCATCATCCAGACCAGACGCGGCTGCTGGGCTTATCATTCTGGCCGCCGCTCACGGAGCCAACGGTTAATTTGAATGGCCAGTGTGATAAGGGCCTCCAGAGTATTTGGGACTCCCGCATGTTCCAGTTCGTCCTTCAGACTTTCTGATAGCCCCAAGTGGAACTGGTGTCGCAGGGCTGCGCCATTCCACTGCACTTCTTCACTCCAATGTCTAAAGTCTGTAACATAGTCTTCAGCTGTTTTGCAGTCTTGCTGGAGTACATGAAGGGCAGCCTCTGCTGTGGGGGTTTGTTGCGGGTCGTCGTACAATTGGGCCATTGTGCTGAAGAAGGCGGACATGGATTGCAGCAATACATTGTTATTTTCCAACATCCGATGGGCCCAGGACTGGGGCTCCCCCTGGAGCAGTGAGATGATAAATCCTACTTTGGTGGATTTGAGGGAGAACGTTTTGAGGTTGCAGGGTGAAGTACAGCTCACATGCTTTGCGGAAGGATCAAAACTTCCCCCAGTCACCCGACAATCTCTCTGGTGCTGAAACTCTAGGTTCAGGAGGCAGAACCACTACTGAGAGTACTGTAGTGGCAGTCCCTGTGGCAGAGGGTGCAGCAGTGGTTGTTCACGTGCTTGCTGGTGTAGCTAGAGTTTGTACACGTTATTCTAATTGCATATAACCCTCCTGTAGAGATTTGACAGCATGGGTAAAGGCTGTAGGGTGCTTTTATACATATGACCTCGGTGGTATGGACGTGTCATTGCCATCATCCCATACAAATTTGTAGAAACATTATATATAACCTCTAACGGGATTTTTAAGGCAATGAAGATTTTTTGATTTACTTAAAACCAATTTTATTATAATAGATCAAGAAAAATGATGACTGTTTACACGAAAGATATAATCAAATAAGTAAAGAAAATTTATATACAAAAAATGCGTATTGCTAATAATAAATAGCTATAAAAACAGTTTTGGAAAAAAGTGATACAGCACACCACCCAAAACAATCATCACAGATGAAGACCATGGCGTCGAGTGGTGGATTTCCAACGCGTTTCAACCTGTATATTTTTATGAAAAGTCTTCTTCAGCGAAATGCATCACATTCTAGAAAACCAAAAAAATCATCACATTACAATTTATAAGTTTTTGTCAATTTCTATCAATGTATTATAGTTCCTGCAGTGTGTGGTTGTTATATTACTCACATCCTCCCAGGACATCTCATGGACAAACATAGGCTCCCACACCGGGGTGGATGGTACCAAGTCTCCAAAGATTAAACATCCTATAGCTCCTACAAGGCGGCTGGAAATGTGCATTAAATCCAAGTATTTGGCGTTTTTCAGCATCAAGTAATGATAGCTGTTTGAAAAAAGGGGCATAATTAGAAAGAGGCCACAATAATAGAGGGGGAAGGGAGGGAGGGGAGAAGATGGAAAAAGGGGGGGGGGCGGCGGGGCCCGGGAGGAGGGGGAGGGGAGGAGGGGTGAGGGGACACCTCGACAAGACCCCCCACTCACACACCCCACATCCCATGTGCATCCGCAAGGGCACCCCATCCCTATCTGGATCCCCAAACCTCCTCCAGGTAGCAGAAAAAAAGTTGCCCATTTCCCATTAGTAAAGGTCCATTAGGTTGAAGAAAGACCACTTACTTTTCCAGATGTAGGAAGAAAAAATGCACCAGGGATGGTAAAGAAGATCGGGCCAAATGTCTGCCCTGACATCCCTCGGTGGTTCCCGAGGGGGGAATGATGCCATTTTGCCGTCTCAGGCGTCCTTTATGTGGTGTGGGCGGGGGCTGGTTGCCGCGCCAGCCAATGGCGTGGCTCCAATAGCCCTGGCCGCCCTTCAATGTGCGTGAACGTGGTGACGCCGAACGTCACCATGGATACCAATAACGCCGCTAGGCCGCGCATGCGCACCACTGCCACGTGCGTCAGAAAACCCGGCCGCCCCGTGGTGATGCTGAGCGTCACCATGGAGACGGATGACGCCGTAGGGTGGTGCATGCGTGCCGTGGGAGCGTGCATTAGATCATACACACGCCCCGCAGCGTCAGGCTGCAGGATATGTGTGGACCAGCGCGCTGCCCTATCGAGGAAGGGCTATGCTCATACTTAAAGCCGGTCCTCCCAAGCAAAGGGATTGTCCCCATAGATGAGTGGACCTAATGAAAGGATCACTTTCAAAGGCCCCCTACATGTACCTACTATAAAGAATGCAAATAAAGCATAATAATAAAATATCCCCGCCCAGATACCAAGATCCGGATGATAGATCCGCTGAGTGCGGAAGGGGGAGGGGGGGAAGAAGAAAGGGGGGAGGGGAAGAAAAAAGAAAAATTGATAAAAAATGAGCTTAATATGTAAGAAAAATTATAAAAGAAAAAAACCACATAGGTCCCCATGCGCACTAATGCCCCGTACACACGGTCAGATTTTCCGATGGACAATGTCCGATCGGAGCGTGTTGTCGGAAATTCCGACCGTGTGTGGGCGCCATCAGACATTTTCCATCGGATTTTCCGACACACAAAGTTGGACAGCAGGAGATAAAATTTTCTGACAACAAAATCCGATCGCGTCAATTCCGACCGTGTGTGGCCTGTTCCAACGCACAAAGTGCCACGCATGCTCAGAAGAAATTCCGACACGGGACAGCTCGTTCTGGTAAACTTAGCGTTCGCAATGGATACAGCACTTTCGTCACGCTGCAATGTTCAAAATGGTTTAATACAGCGCACTCTCTTCTTCTTTATAATGTGACAAGAATTAAGTCGTTTTGCTGCTCATATTCACACACACTTCTCACAAAGTTTTATTTGTGTTTTTTTAGTGGGATTCCCTCAATATATTGCTATTAGTTGTCACATCTGACAGTTTTATATATATATTTTTTTTTTTTTTGGATTTTCAGCCTTTTTTTTGCTTTAATGTTTGGATTTTTTCCAAGGCTGATCTTTGTTCAATGTTATTTTTATTTTTACTCCAGAATATTTTTGGTTGTGTTTTGTGTGTCAAGTTATCCCAACACCATTGATATCTTTTATTATTTAATCTCCAGGAGATTGTTTGTTGTTGGTGACCCTTGTTCATTTCACATTGTATATTTGAAATGTACCTGAATCCTCACAAACAAGCTGTAATTTTTGAAGTAAAACACATAGGAGAGTATAATTCAAAACAAAAATAATTTATTAAGGGATCAGAACCAAACAAAGAGGAAGGCAACACTGGATCAACAGGAGAAATTAGCGAAGCCTGGGACCCCCACGGCAGACATCAATTCTTCAACATCAAAATTGGTGGCCTGAGGAGTCCATATCTAAGGGAGGGCAGTCTGGTCCGGGATTCGCAGAGACTCGGATAGCAGCAGATGACATAAGTGTCCCCAGGCTGTGGTACCACAAGAGGCTGCATTTTTTGGCAGACCAGACTGGACCCAGGGCAATCACTGTCTAGTCTTCCTTCCACGCTTCCTTCCGGGCTGTGGCTGTGCAGTTGGAGATGTGGCAGGAGGAGGAGTAGGACCTGGAGGAGGAGGAGGACTGGGAGGACCTGGAGGAGGACTGGGAGGACCTGGAGGAGAGGGAGGAGGAGGAGGAGAACCATCCCAAAGCTGTGTGTGAGGTGTAATTTGGCCCCTCATACCTTTCTCCAGAGCCTCTGATATGAGGGCCTGACACATGGCTTTTTGGCCCTCCTCCATCCTCTGCATTTTATATGCTATGAATGCAGCAATGTTCTCCTGCATGGTGTGTGGTGCTCTCAGGACCTCTGTAGCCCTCCAAAAGAATCTGATAGCCGCCTCCTCTAGGGCACTCGTCCTACTGCCACTTTCTGTTTTCAGGGGGGGTGGAGGGACCTTGATATCAGCCAGCCGGCTCGGCCCGGCCACCTCCTGGCTGAGACTTCCCTGTGTATGAAAAAGGGACATAGTTGTAATGTTTTGCATCATCAATCACAATCCTAAATTAGTACTCCCAACTAACATCTAGTTAACATCATTGATTGGACAAGCAGAAATATTTAGAGGAATGCTATACCTGGCTCAATCTGGGCTCCTCCACATGCGGCCTGGAAGGCCCAGGTTGGGCGTCAGAAGCCTCAGCCGGGGGGGAAGGAAGCGTGGAAGGAAGACTGGAGAGGGATGGCCTGGGTTCAGTCTGGCATGCCAGAAAGTGCAGCCTGTCGTAGTACAACATCCTGGGGACATAGATGTCATCTGCTGCTCCGGATCTCTGTGAATCCAGGACTTTCTTGCGCTCCCTCAGATATGTGCTCCTCAGGCAACCAATTAATATCTTTAAATAAGTGATGTCTGCCGTGGGGATCACCTGCTTCACAATTTCACACAATTGCTCCAGTGCTGCCTTCCTCTTTGCTTGGTTCTTGAAATGGGAGTGTTTAATCTCCCACAGACAGGGCAGCTCACTTAGCATATCAATGAATAGTGACATGAAGTCAGTATCTCTCATTAAGATATCCATGTTCACTGCAAGACACAACACAAGACAAAGCCTAATGTCAGACAAAACTCTCCTAATCTTGTTACAATATAGGCCTCAATCTAGAAGCAGTATAGGCCCAAGTTTGTCTCTTACCTTCGTTCTTACGATCGGCGCGTCCAATGCTCCTTCCTCCGCTCACAGATCGTACGTAATACGCACGCGTGTTACGCTTTATACACACTGCGCATGTGTGTAACTCCGCCAGCCCCTCACGTTCTTTCTAGTGTATTCCCCGCCCCTTTTCGTTCGGCGCAGTGGGGGAAGAGCATGATGGCGGAGTTACCACAGGTGCGTGATAATAATTCTAACAACGAGGAGGAGGAGGAGGAAAGCCCGGATCCAGGCACGTCCCGATCCAGAAGGAGACGTTTTAAGGCCACAAATATGTCGTTTGGGGAGATGTTGGAGATGGTCGACATCATGAAGAAGTCCGACTATGACGGAAAATATGGGCCTTACCCCCACCCCAACATCAGAAAGGCCAAGATCATGGCGAAAGTGGTCAGAAGTCTGGAGAGGAATTTTGGGGTATGAAGATCAAAAGATCAGCTCAGGAAGCGGTGGTCGGACCTGAAGTTGAGAGAGCCAGAGCAGTACCGAAAGATCCGGTGAGTGCTGCAAAAAAGTAAGTAGTTGTGCTGTGTTCCTATTCTTTCTGTCTTTATTCCGTTCGTTCTGCTCCATATGCTTTTAGTAATTGTAACGTTTTAAAAGGTAAATTTTAATGTTCATGGGCCCATTATTCGTTCGTATCAAACATTTTTCTTTCGGCCTCTAGAACACCATTGTTTAGGCCATATGCATTTTCACACATTTTTGGGGGCCTACTTGGATGCCAAATATTTGTTTGTGTAGATGGGTTTGTTACTAGAATGAAATGCCAACTAGATTGTGTGTAAGGAGAGGACACTGAGCAGCTGTTTTCACATCTGGACACTGTAGCACTAGTGTGGGACACAAGAACACCATTTTTATTAGGGGGCCACACAGGTGCTACAGTGTATACTATAGGGGGGGCTACATCTGTGAAGCTTGTACTAAACAGGTAAAGTATTGCAGCTTGACAAAGGGCAATAAAAAATATACATCTTGGAACTCGGCTAAAATAGACAATTCTACCCCACTTCCAAGCAATGTTTCCTATTTCTAGTTCTGCCATCAAAAATCTATGTGCTAAGTATACCATTTTTGTTTTACATAGGGGAGAAAAGACTCGGAGGACACCCCTCATCCAAGGAGACCAGAGACCCCCCCCTCTGGAAGAAGGGGAAATACCAACACAAGAAGCTGAGCAGGAGGAAGAAGAAGATGTGGTGGAGATTGGCACCACAACAGGTGAGTGTCTGCAACCACAGGCTCAGGTAAAAGAGATGGATGGTGGCAGATTTTTGAGACCTTTTTTTTTGTTCTTTATCTCTTTTTAGGTGATCGTGATCCAGAACGCTTTACATCTGAAAGTGCCCAGATACTGATCGGGGGGATCATGGGGTGTAATCTCCAATTGCAAAACATCCAGCAACAAATCAGTGATGTTATTAAAAAAAATAATAACATCATTGATGTTTTGGGGCGAATTTAAACCCCACAAAATCACCTGTTTTATCTTACTAAAATTTTTACAATGTTTAGAAAAGCCAAATTTCAATTATTTGCTCCCCCAAAACACGTCCCTTGATCCCCCCTGATGGCAGATAGCACATGTTGACATTCGTAAATTGGTGTGCATCTTCCAAATTTGGCTTTTCCAGGGGTGATTTTCCCCCCATCTGAACGCTATATCAAACACAGTTCCTAAATACTCATGTCTGATATAGCCTTCAGGTTTTACCTAATGTGAACTTTGTAAGTTCAAGTTTTTTGGCTTTCTTGTTGGTTTTACACAGGCCTGTTTTATCTGAAATGGACATTTTGATTTTTGATAATGCCCCCCCAAAAATTGTTATACAACAAACATGTTGGTTTGTTTTAAAAACCTTTGGTAAATGCACATGTGATTGTGCAGGTATAAAAAAGTGCCTTACTCAAGAATGTGTGGATTATTGTCTCAACACTACAACACTTTTGGGGTGATGTAATAGCTGTTTTATGCAAAAATGGGGGTTATTTCCTAAGGGAAAATACACTTTGCACTACAAGTGCAGGTTCAGTGCAGTTGCAAGTGCACTTGTAGTGAAATGTGTTTTTGCATTTAGGAAGTACCAGCCAACACTATTTTTTATAAGGTTACCCAATCACGACATTTTCTGCACTCAACACATTTCTGTCAGGGTCAGCTAAAACAAACACAAGCAGTAAATGTCCACCAAGAATTTCTTTTGGTTGTTTTTTATTTGAAAAAGGTATCACAGATTGTCTGGCATATTGATAGCCCCCCTACCCGCAAAGAACTCCAGGTAGCGTAACCGGACATCACGGGCATTCAGGGAGGGCAAGCCAGGACGGCCACTTTCAAGCGCCGTCATTGTTGATGTATTTGGGATTCCGGCCTCAGGCCCAACTGAGCCAGCATAGTTGGCTGAATGTTTTCTTAAAAAATTATGGAGAACACAGCACGCCAGTATTATATGGTTCAGTTTATACTCCGCCATATGGATGGGTGTCAGAAATAATCGGAACCGGCTGGCCAGGATTCCAAATGTGTTCTCCACCACTCTTCGGGCTCTGGCCAGCCGGTAATTAAAAACCCTCTGTTCCGGGGTGAGGGTCCTCATCGGGAATGGCCACATCAGGTGGTCCCCCAGCGCAAATGCTTCATCAGCAACGAACACAAATGGGAGACCTTCAACATTGTCCTCTGGAGGTGGCAAGTTCAAGCTGCCATTCTGGAGACGCCTGTAGAACTCCGTCTGGGCGATCACTCCACCATCGGACATCCGGCCATTATTCCCCACGTCCACATACAAGAACTCGTAGTTAGCTGACACCACCACCAACATCACTATACTTTTAAACCCCTTGTAATTATAATAGTACGACCCCAAGTTGGGTGGTGGGACGATGTGGACGTGTTTCCCATCATTTGCCCCTCCGCAGTTAGGAAAGTCCCACCGCTGGGCAAAGTGGGAGGCCACAGTCTGCCATTCCTGTGGCGTTGAAGGAAACTGTTGAGGAAAAAAAATAAACATTACTATTTTTTCACAGAAACCTGGCAAGCAGATTAGACACAAACATTCTGGGGCAACCTCCAGATAGCATTTATTAAGGGGAATTTAACAACAACAAAGTATAAGGTACACCTATCATATTCCCCCTCCCCCCCTCATGGGCCATTTCTAACATTATAGGGGGGGACTCTTGGACAGGTAACCCTCTTCACTTCATTGAGAGATGAATGCCTAAATACAGGGTATTACTTGGAACAGCCCCTCCTTAGTTACACTATTGGCAGACCACTGGACAGGTAAGAAGTGTCTGAATACAAAGATATAAATACACATTGTACACATTTGAGGACATTTGGACATTCTGCTATTACCTATCAAGATAATAATAGGATACAAAAACTTAAAACAGTTCCATTGGAAAGTATACAGGCAGGCCCTTGCACTACATGCTTTGGGGAATTCATTCATAAATCTGACCAGTAAAGAGGTGGGTATAGTGTGTATGGGTTTGGCAAAGTCAGCAGATAGATGATTGAGGATAGATAGAGAATTGGGATCAGCTGACTTAGCAGTTGGGGGGAGGGAGGGTTACCAAAAATTTGGGGACACCACAAAAAAAGCCTCTGGCACTCTGCCTGAATTAAAATAAAAAATAACATTTCCAAACATTTTAGGGGGTGTTTGGGGTAAAGCACTACTATAGAGCTGATAAAATACATTGTTAAGTGACTACATGAGGTGAATATAGGGCAGGAGACACCATGCTGGATAGGTTAGTGAAGGGCAAATATGTATGAAGGGCATAAAATAATAATTACATAAAAATCCAGCATGCATGAGAACAAAGGGGACATTCACAGCATATTACAATCATGGTAATTAGGGAATGAGGAAAGAAATACAATATATTAGCAAACATTCAATACAATAAAATGTGATATAAATGGATAAAAATCTTACCTTCATATACTCCTTCTGCAGGACCTGGATGATGGCAGAACAGGTTTCTGGGATAATGATCCCCAGAGCCTGGGGGGAGATGCCTGTCAAGAACTTGAGGTCCTGCAGGCTTCTCCCTGTGGCCAAATACCGCAAGGTAGCGACCAACCTCTGCTCCGGAGTGATGGCTTGCCTCATGCAGGTATCCTGCCTGCTGATATAGGGGGTCAGCGAAGCCAACAAACGGTGAAACACGGGGTCCGTCATCCTGAGAAAGTTCCTGAAATCATCAGGATTATTCTCACGGATCTCACGGAGCAAAGGCATATGAGAGAACTGGTCACGCTGAAGCAAACAATTCTTGGTCCATGAACTCCTCCCCACCCTGTTTATGGACTGGACTTTTGTCAAGGTCAGGACCCCAACACCAAGCCCCCGCACAGCACGAACTCTACGAGGAGTATGCATACGAAACATGGCTAGAAAACGGTCGGCTGCTCAGAACGAAGTAACAGAACGCACTGAAGAACAGCAAGGCCTGTGAAGAGCGACCTGAAAACCAGTAACGAACTAACAAGAATACAATGACTCCTTAAAGTTACGCGGAACTTGCTTGCACGCACTGAAGAGCAGATACAAACCCACAAGCACAAACTGAACGGCAGAAAACGATCTGAAAGCCACGAGTCTGAAAAAGCGCGAATCGTCTCTCACCAAACTTTTACTAACACGAGATTAGCAAAAGGAGCCCGAAGGGTGCCGCGCTTGGTTCTGAACCGGCCTTTTCTAGTTTCTAGTTTTTCGATCGGAAATTCCGACAACTTTGTGCGACCGTGTGTAGGCAAAACAAGTTTGAGCCAACATCCGTCGGAAAAAGTCCTAGGATTTTGTTGTCGGAATGTCTGATCAATGTCCGACCGTGTGTACGGGGCATAAAAATGTAAAAAGGACGACTGGGAGACTAGGACTAATAACCACCGACATGAGAGACTCCCTATCTGAGGAAAACCCCAGACAGGGAGAAGTTGGAAGGCCCCCGTGTATATCTAGCACGGGGCCCCCCTGTGCCGGGTAGGGTATAGGATGTAGGGGGTAAAAAAAAAAAACATTTCTATGAGAAATCCTAGGAGACTGACCTCCCTTACCAAGTTTGACCCCAGAGGTGCCCGAAGGGGAGGGATGAAGCACAAAGGAACCTCTGGAAATTCATAATACATTGACCCAAAGAAAGTATTGTCACATTAATATCGTCCGGAGGGGCTGAAATGCCCCAACCGGCTGATAACAAACATCTTACAAGAAGAAAAGAAGAAAATTACCAAGAATAATAGAAAGATATTCAGTTTATTGTCTAAATACATTCCATCCAATGATTAAATTTCCAAAAAACTCCCCTAGGAAGGAATTTCTATCTAGTGCCTATACATAGATCAGGGTGACTCATGAAGAGTACCCCATATAAGGAAGGGTCTGGAGGGATGAGAGTGTGGCCCATCTAGAGAAATGAGAGACCACTAGAGCGGAGAGTAGAGGGACATCTTAATCGGTTTTACCCAATCCAAAGCCCTCCAAAAAGGGCCTGAAACTCTCCGTTTCATTCAAGCCGGGGGGGTGGTGGCCCTAAGACGCCTGATCCAGCGCATCTCGCGCTGGAGCAGGATCTTGTTCCAATCACCCCCCCTGGCTGGTATATGGAGTCTATCCAGAACTGTAAAATTAACCTTGGGCATCCTATAGTTGTGTTGTTTGGCTACATGCCTGCCTAAAGGTAGATAAAGATTGCCTATGCCCATACTGTGTATGTGTTTTTCCACTCTTTTGGCAAATTCCTGTCGGGTCTTCCCGACATAGAAGGCCCCACAGTGGCATTGCATTAAGTAGACTACCCCCCGTGTTCTACAATTGGCGAAATGTCGCAACTGGAAAATCTCTCCACTAGGTAGGGTAATCTTGGTTCTTTTTCCTATGACTCCACATTGTGCGCATGATCCACATGGGTATGTACCCCAAGTTTTACAGGGATCTCTTCTCGCACTTCCTTTGTTTTCACTCTGTGTGAGTGTATTATCTATGGAGCCTGATTTTTTATAGGTGATTAGAGGTCTAGATGTTACTAGGTTGCCCAAAGTTGGATCCTCCATAAGAATTGACCAATGTTTGGAGATTATTTTTCTCATTTGTTTGTGTTCATTCGAACATTTCAAAATAATTCTAGTCGTGGTGTCTATATTTTTAGAATCTTTTTTCTTTTTGAAGATTATGTCACGTCTCTCTGTATTTTTCACACGATTGAACGCTTTCTTGAGAGCTGTCTTAGTATATCCTCTCTCCATCAGTCTGAAGGTTAGTTCATTAGATTCCAGTTGGAAGTCCTCCTGTGTACTACAATTCCTTTTTAGTCTTAAGAATTAACTGAATGGGATGGATTTTTTCAGTGGCTCTGGATGGAAGCTATCTGCGTGTAACAGTGTGTTACCAGCTGTCTCTTTTCTATACAGCTTACTCGAGAGTCCTCCAATTTGATCTTTAAAGATAGTAATGTCCAAAAAATTGCCTTCTTTGGAGTCATAGGACATGGTAAAAAAAAGGTTGAAGCTGTTTAAATTCATGTTCAGGCAGTCTCTAAGTGCATCCTCTGAGCCATCCCAGATGATGAAGATGTCGTCTATGTATCTCTGCCACATACAGATGTGGTCAGAGTACATAGACGACCCCTCTCCCAGCAGGAAATCTTTCTCCCACTCCCCCAGGTACAGGTTGGCATATGAGGGTGCACAGCACGTCCCCATAGCCACTCCCTGCACCTGGAGGTAGTGGGAGCCCCTGAACGAAAAGGTGTTGTGTTTTAAGATAAATTCATGCGTCTGAAGTATAAAGGCATTGAACTTCCAATCAGTGGTCGCTCGTTGCCTCAAAACGCGTTCAATGGCTGCTACTCCGGCATCATGTGGGATACTATTGTATAGCGATTCCACATCGATGGTAACTAGGAGGGCCGAGTCCGGGATGATCAAGTTGTCCAAGATTTGCAATAAATGGATAGTGTCTTTGGTATAGGAGGGTAAGTCCATGACGTGTGGTCTGAGATAGTGATCTATAATCTGGCTAATGCCTTCTGTGATGGAGCCATTGCCCGAGATAATGGGCCTACCAGGTGGGTCATTCAATTTTTTATGCACCTTGGGTAAGGCATAAAATGTAGGCATACGGGGGTGCCTTATTCGTATGAATTCCCACATTTCTCAGTTGATGATCCCCTCATTGAGGGCCTAATCAACCAGGTATAGGAATTCCTGGTTGAATCTTTCCACCGTTGCCAGGGAGACTTTTTTGTAACATTTGGGGTTGTTGAGTATGTTAAGGCACATCCTTTCATAATTTTCATTGTCCATCAGGACAATGTTTCCCCCTTTGTCCGATGCCTTAATTGTGATGTTCATATCGTTCTTGAGAGTATTAAGTGCGTGTTGAAGTTCTGGACTGAGGTTGTTTTTGGTTGTATGTCTCTCCAGTTTCTCAATTTCTCTGGTTGTCTGCTTGACAAATAGTGCTATCGCTGGGTTGAGGTTGAGAGGTGGAAATTTATGTGATTTCTTTTTAAATTTTTTATCTGTATTTCTGTACAGCCTCACATCCTCATCTTCTGACTGCTCATCCTCACTCCCCCCACTTCCTAGTTCTTCCTCCCATCCGTCTTCCAAAGCGTTGTTCTCTTGTAGTAATAAGTTTAAATCTCTTAGGGCTTTGAAGTCAGCCATTTTCAGATTTGGTGCTATTTCTGGTTTTGTAGTTTTTGTTGTTTAGTATATAAGCTTTTTAGCAACAACTTCCTAGCAAAGAGGTGAATATCTTTGGTAACCTCAAAGTTATCCATACTTCGATTGGGGCAGAAGGAAAGGCCCAGGGATAATACTCTTTGCTCGGCTGTGGTTAATACGTGGGAGGAGAGATTAATAACATTTAATTCCCCTTTTGGGTTTGGGGAGTTGTGGGGATCATAGTTAATTGTGTGGGGGGCACCGGGTTGAGTAGCGGTGCAATGGTCTTGTCTAAAAAACTGTCAAGTTGTGTTTGTTGGGTCTTGGGAATAGCTCCCTGATCTTTCCTGTTTCCTTTCCCTACCGTGGGGAGGGAGCCTCGTGTGTTTCCCTGGGTTCTACCCTTGTTCATATTGGATCCATTTCCTTGTTGTGGTTCCATTGTTTCATAATCCGTAGTACGTTTTTTATTGGTTTGTGTAATTTCCCCCTCTGTTTCCTGTTGTCTTTCCCGTAGTCCCTTTCTTTTGCCCCGGAATTGACCCGTGTGTGAGGATGCTGATGAAGAAGAATTGGAAGGTGTGTCTGATGAGTAGTCATTAGCTCTGTTGGTGTTCTCCTAGTGTGGAATTTTTTAATTCCTTTTTTTATTTCTTTTATTATTCTCTGTATCCACTTGTAGGCCCTACCCTCTCTAAAGGCATTTTTGTCTCTCCAATATTTCTTCTCCTTCTTGATGAGAATACTTTTGCCAAAGGTCTCCAAGTGATCCTTCAATTTCTTTTCATAGATTACATATTCCTCATGCTTTTTTAGTGGGGAGAGTCGATCATAGAGTGTTTTGATTTCTACATTCATACTCTCAAGTTGTTGTTCGTATTCACTCTGTAGTAACAGCATGAGGTTCATAGAGCAATCATTTAATTTGCTCTCCCAGTTCTTTCTGAGTTCCTTGGAGATATTTTCTAGGATTGGGAATATTTGGATCCTTAGGCCTATCGGGTTGATGCCTTCCCTAATGTATTTCCCCAGGGACTCAATATGCCAATGTAAGGCTGATTTTTTTTCCAAGATTTTAGTTAGACTAAAAAAAAAGTGAGGATAGGTCAGATGAAACCTGCTCCTTCCCTTCATAGCTCTTTTGGATGTTGGCCATGAACTCTTCCCACTCACCTCCCTGTAAGTCCAAATGCAAAATCGAAGAGCAAGAAAAGCTCTCCTAGTTGAAAGTACACAATTCAAACCTACTAGTTGTGATATGCCTATAGGGAGTCCACATCCAGCCACCTGGGTCTGAATTGAGGTGTGGGTGTATTATCCACCCTAATTATAATTTTATACATATGACCTCGGTGGTATGGACGTGTCATTGCCATCATCCCATACAAATTTGTAGAAACATTATATATAACCTCTAACGGGATTTTTAAGGCAATGAAGATTTTTTGATTTACTTAAAACCAATTTTATTATAATAGATCAAGAAAAATTATGACTGTTTACACGAAAGATATAATCAAATAAGTAAAGATGCCACAGTGGCATTGCATTAAGTAGACTACCCCCCGTGTTCTACAATTGGCGAAATGTCACAACTGGAAAATCTCTCCACTAGGTAGGGTAATCTATAATACATTGATAGAAATTGACAAAAACTGATAAATTGTAATGTGATGATTTTTTTGGTTTTCTAGAATGTGATGCATTGTCCTGAAGAAGACTTTTCATAAAAATATACAGGTTGAAACGCGTTGGAAATCCACCACTCGACGCCACGGTCTTCATCTGTGATGATTGTTTTGGGTGGTGTGCTGTATCACTTTTTTCCAAAACTGTTTTTATAGCTATGTATTATTAGCAATACGCATTTTTTGTATATAAATTTTCTTTACTTATTTGATTATATCTTTCGTGTAAACAGTCATAATTTTTCTTGATCTATTATAATAAAATTGGTTTTAAGTAAATCAAAAAATCTTCATTGCCTTAAAAATCCCGTTAGAGGTTATATATAATGTTTCTACAAAGGCTGTAAGATGCTGACAGATCTCATCCATGGCCGACTTTCCACTTGCAGGCTCAGGCATGGCTGACTGATACTGTCACTTACCTGACGGGTGAGCCTGATATGCAGTAGGAAGGCCTTGTGTACAACCCAGGTTCAAGGGCGAACAATGTGACAACAGTGGCCTCAAAAGCCTGCCGGCCTATGGGGGCCTTGATTGTCTTCAATGCAGTGGATGTGTCACCAGGGTAGACCAGTAGGTAAACGGCAGGTGTAGTCAGTTCAGCTGATGCAGATAGGAAACAGGAACAGGAAGCAGGTATGTGCAGAGCTGAGGAGACACTGAATGCGTAGTCAACAAGCCGGTTTGGTAACAGATGATCATGCAGATATAAACGACAGGCAGAGAATGGTCAGGATGCAGGCAAGTTTCAGCAACAGGATATCAAGCAGTGGAGAGGTAAGCGAAGTCAACAAGGCAAGCTGGGGTCAGGATAACAGAGAGTGAACGTAGTCAGACCAAGCTGGGTCAAATGCAGGAATCAGTTTAGAATCTCAGGAACAGGTTTTCACAAGTACAAGCTGAAGATCAGACAGCAAAGTCTCTGTGCCGCTGAGGGGTTTAAATAGGGTGGATTGGCGCCAGTCTCACTGGAGTGAGCAGCCATGCATGAGCACGTGCACATGCCCATCCCACGCGCATGTACTCGTTTATGCGCTGGGTCAATCCCTGACACTGACTATGCTTCCTTTATCCTAACTCTTAATGAATATGTCTTCTATGAATACTCCTTTGCTAGGGCTCACCTTCTACTATCCACATGTATCCCCCACTGAACTCCATGGCTTTGACACCCTAACTGCTCCCTCCAACCCTAATTAGCAAAATTTCACTATGATAATCACACCAGAATTACACCTGTAGCTCATGTCTAAGTCTAGAGGTTCTAGAGGAGAACTGACACCTACATATAATTTTCATTTTCATTATGTTTCCTACCTGCTAATACGATTTGGTATAATATAATACTTACCCTATCTGCAACATACCAGTTCTGCAATGTAATTTTGTACTCCACTTAAAATAAACCTTGCCAACCTCTCATCTTCTACTCCCCTTCTTATTTCCATCAACCCCCTTCCTTACCTCCCCCCTATTTCTGTTTCCTCTCCTTTCTTCTCCATCTCAGGCCTTCTATAGGCCACTTCTGGTCAATCTGTATTCCTTTATACCCAATTATATGTTATGGCCTTACACCTATTTGTTAATGGTATTTATATGTCTAACAATGTACCACCCTTTCCTCTTTTATTTTTATCTCAATAAAGAAATATTGAAACTAAATCCATTCTAACATTATCCACTGATACAATATTAAAACACTAACTTCTTTTTATTTTTTATTACTTCATTTCTTTATTGTGTATGTAACATTTATGGCTAACTTTCTGATTTTGTATACTTCTAGTACAAGATCATACATTGTTTGAAGGAGGTGAGCTAGAGGAGATTGTAAAAATGATATACTGTGACCACATTGATTTGTTGTTATTAGTGAAGTAGATTCTGAAGATATTATTGAAATGAGAACAATTATATCCATGGTCAATTAGTCTAATTAGTCTGCTGTTAGTTAACATTTCAAATCTGAAACCTGACTCATCTGTCAGCATTGATTAAAAAGGAGACTATGTTCTGTGTGCATAAGAAGAAAAGCAATCATGTCTGCTGTATCTACAGAGATTGTTTTTGATGTTATTGGAAAACCAACAAACATTTATTTAGTGTGCTGTAATTACATTTACGACTCTGGTTTGGCTATGCTTGGGTTACAAAGCAATCTAAGAATTTATTCAAAAAGGTTTGTGTTCTGAAAGGTACATAAGAAAGTGAAATAAGATGCCAGCAATCATCTACTGAAATCTGGTAGAGTACGCTATTTGAAGGGAGAAAAATGCTGACTATGACCCTAAGAGCACCATCCCAACAGTCAAGCATGAAGGTGGAAACATGATGCTTTGGGGCTGTTTCTCTGCTAAAGGTACAGGCTGTCTTTGCCACATTGAGGGGCCAATGGGTGGGGACATGTATTGCAAAATCTTGGATGAGAACCTTTTTCCCTCAGCCAAAACACTGAAAATGGGTTATGGATGGGTCTTCCAGCATGACAATGACCCAAACGATACTGCCAAGGAAACAAAGGAGTGGCTCAAGAAGAAGCACATTAAGGTCATAGAGTGGCCTAGTCAGTCTCCAGACATTAATTCTATAGAAAATTTATGGAGGGAGCTGAAACTTTGAGTTTCCAAGAGACCACCAAGAAACCTTAAGGATTTAGAGAAGATCTGTAAAGAAGAGTGGACCAAAGTCCCCCCTGAGATAAGTACAAACCTAGACACCAACTACAAGAAACATCTTACCTCTGTGCTTGCCAACAAGGGTTTCTTCACCAAGTACTAAGTCATATCATAGGTTGGACTTGATGGACTCGTGTTTTTTTTCAACCTCACCTACTATGTTTTGCTTGGGGATCAAACACTTATTTTACTCACTGCAACTGCAAATTAATTTATAGCATTTGTTTTATGTGTTTTTTCTCTGGATTTTTGGTTAATATTCTGTCTCTATCATTTAAAATACACCCACAATAAAAACTATAGACCCTTCATTTTTTTGTAAGTGGGCAAACTAACAAGTGGGCAAACTAACAGATAGTTATTTTCCCTGCTGTAAGCCCATTGACTTACACATTGATTTGAACAGACCCGACAGTCCTTTTAGGAATACTTTCTTTAGTTTTTTGTGTGTCATTGACAATGTTTTGTTGTTGTCCTTCCTCCTCTCTTTTTTTTTTTCTTTGAGACGGGAAGGATGTATTCATAATTTTTTATTTAGTTTTATTTTAAAGCTTACACAAATAAAAATGAAAGCATTAGATAAAAAGGGGTGATTTTTTATTTTAACTTTGTAATTTTTGGTCCTTTTCCCTTTCTTTTATTTGCTTTTAATTGTGGTATGTCCTTTTTATGGGGTCAACAGCAGTAGCCTAAGGTTGTTAATGACATCACAAAACCTTCCCTTTGTTTGCTGTGGAGCACTGCATATTATGGTGATGCAGTGTAGCCCTTTAAAAACCACAGTGTTTTTTGCACCAAAGTAATACAGTATATTCCCCATACATCTCCTGCCATGGAATAACTCATACATTTACATCATGTCTGGGATGCCTAAAAAGAGAGGCAGAGGTTCTTCCTGTGAAGCTATAAGAGGGCAAACAGAATTTTTATCTGCAGGCCAAAGGTGCATCAAGAGACAGGATACACGTGTCTTTCTTTTTGTGCAGTGTGTGCTATACATCCAGAGCATACAAAGGAGGTGGTGAATCCTCCTCCTCCCCTGTCTCCCAAGCCCAGAATAGTGTGCAGTCTGTTCTTCCTCTTAATTCACAGTTATCACTGTCATTGTCCCAAAACCAAACACAGAGGAGTTAGCTGAATTATTTGGCACAGCATCAGCCATTTGCTGCAAAAGGATGCACAGTAATTAACTGGACACAGTGGTTGACAGATAATTTTAACGGGACAGCTCCGTTACTATGTGATTGCTGTGACCAATCACAGCAGTAACATGACAGTTGTATACAATAAATAGCTTTCATTCATAGCCATTTATTGTGTACTATTGTGTTGATCTCTGTGATTAGTCACAGTGATCGCATGGTACAGACAGGGCCAATCACAGTGCATCTGTATGATATGATGGCTGTGGCCAATCACAACATTCACGATAGTACACAATGAATAAATGAATACTGTACATAAAATGATTGCTTGTACCAGTGATCATCACTGTTATACGCAATCATAGTGTAAAAAAAAATCCGGATCACTCCCCCTGTGTAGTACAGTGCCACTATTGTAACACTCTACTGGTCTGCATGGTCTGGTATGCAAAAAAGAAATTGTAAAGAAAGAAAATTAAAGAAAGAAATGATTAATATATTGTTTCCAGTCAGTGACTCTGATCATCGCAACATCAGTCATATAATTATGTTGTACTGTTCTGGTGACAGCAAAATGAGAAAAAAATTGTGACAAAAAATTACAACTTCAAAAAACTCACCATGCCTCAGACCTCAGACCAAATATCTCAGATTTTCTAATTTCCAAAAAAGGGGTAATTTGGGGTATTTGTACTGTCCTGGCATTTTAGGGCCTCAAGAAATGATTCTGTCAGTAAACATGGGCTGAACGATTCGGTTTGCGCCAGAACTTTCGAACATCACAAATGTTTGGAACCAAATAACAAACCCCACTGAAGTCTATGGGACCCAAACTGGAAAAATCAAAAGTGCCCATTTTGAAGGATTATATGCAAGTCATTGGGTATACAAAGGGTATGGGGGTCCTGGTACTGCCCTGGGGGACATGTATCAGTGAACATGTTTGAACAAGTTTGTAATAAACATAATTTTTAAATGAGCAATAATTTACTGATGCTTAAAGCGAAATCATAAAAATGAGAAATAACAATAAAATTAAAAAATTCCTTTAACTGCTTGCCGCCCGCCCCTGTCAAATGACGACAGGGCAGTACGGCTCTCCTTCTGGGATGGCGTCATAGGATGCCATCCCAGAACGGCTGGTCTCACGCGCCTGCAGCTCGGCGTTTTCGGGCGTGCCGTGTTGCCAGGACACGGCGCGACCCCGATCTCTGTAAAGGGCCGCATGCATCTAGGAATGTAATCAGGGCATTGATCATCATATCATCATAGTGTGATAGCATTTGACATCTGAAAATTGGCCTGGGCAGGAAGGGGAGGAAGTGTTCCGTATGGAAGTGGTTAAAAAAAACTAAAAAATTTTGCTTCATGTTAGAACCTACTTAGTCTCTACTTCTACTATTGTGGCCTGTAAAAATGCTTATATAGTATGCAGCATATCCTTGAAATGTTTTTGGCTCTTGACTGTGACATAATAAACTGAAATAAATTCAAAATAAAATATGTCCCATCTCCTCCTTTAACATTTTAGTTAAAGTTGAGTGCTGAAGGTGCCGGAACTGCGTTCCTCCGTGTTCCCGCTGAAAAAAAGCCCTATATATATATATATATATATATATTTTTTTTTTTACAGTTTGCGGTTCTGACATAATAAACAAAATATATTCAAAGCCACTATATACTTTCTAAAAGGCCATTTTAAGTTAATTTCTGCATGTGATTCTACATCTATAAATGTTCCTTACACAGGTATTATGTAGGTAAGTTTACACACGGAAAGGTATTCAGATTTTCCTGTGTAACATGTCTTTATTTCGTTATTTGATTGTCATTATTGTGCTTGAAGGGTTTAGATTAGAGCTGGTGGACATATCCCATGTTAGTGTAACAAAGCATTCTCACTGCAAAATATATAAAGAATGTTTTAGATATATAAATGGAGCACTGTTTAATTTCTTTCTCTTGAATTTAAACGGTTTTTTTATATGTGTTCTAATACACTTACAGGGTTACTGAAAATTGTTTTATTGATCTGTGGTTCTTTATTCAGAGTTGAAAAAAAAAAAATCAATTGTGTCAGCGAAACTCAACTTTCTGTATTGCTTCCTCCTCATCTGGTTGCCATTAATGGACACTTTATCAATGCATATTTTCTTAAGTTCATATTTTGCATTTTCAATTGTGTAATCAGCTCTAACAAAATGTGGAAGCTTAGGCAGATTTATTGACTAGATGATTCTTATTGGACAGCTATAGTCAGTATCATTAATGGCTTGAACAAGCGACAATCCATGCATGTTTTGACAGCTTTATGAGATTCACTTCTGAGCCTTAAAAAAAAAAAAAAAAAAAACTAACCCACACAAAATAAGCCTGACGTTAGCATACAGAAACACTTTATCAAATTTCAACTAATTTATGCCCTTGAATGACCAATGAAATGCAAACAAATACTAACAGTTTATTTCACATTTATTTGACTAGACTGGATCAGATGACAGATTTTATAACTGCTTCTGCTCATGTAATTTACAAACAATTTAGTTCTGATAATGGTAATTTTCTGTGTATTCTAACTTAGAGATATCGTCAGCTATATTTCAAATCACTTGCATTTCTCATTACAGCAAGGTCAACTTTTCAACACAATCATACTGCCAGTAAGGTACATTGAGTTTACAATGGCAGCAACTAGAAAATGGCATAGGGCTGCAATGTAAGAGGATACTACCTATAGAATGAAGGAATGCTTAACATTTTATTTTTCCATAAACCAGTTTAAAAAAAATTTTAAAATCTAATTCCGCGTACACACGAGCGGAATGTCTGACAGAAAAAGTCTGATGGAAGCTTTTCATCGTATATTCCGAACGTGTGTGTGCCTCATCGGACTTTTTTTTAGAAAATTCTGATGGACCTAGAAATAGACCATGTTCTAAATATTTCCAATGGAACCAATTCCTATTGGGAAAACCGCTCGTCTGTACGCTGTTCCGACGGACCAAAAATGACACATGCTCTGAAGCAAGTAAGAGACGGAAGCTATTGGCTACTGGCCATTGAACTTCCTTTTTCTAGTCCCATCGTACGTGTTGTACGTCACCGCGTTCTTCAAGGTCGGACTTTGGTCAGACTTTGGTTTGACCGTGTGTAGGCAAGACCACTTAAATGGAATTCTGTTGGAGCTTCGTCGGAGAAACCTTCGGAGTTTATTCCGACGGCAAAACCAGTCGTGTGTACAGGGCATAACTCAAAAATTGTGTTTTGTTTGTCGACAGAGTAGAAAAGGCAAAGAATTATTTTCAGATGTTATTGCAGTCTGTGTATCCAGTGATCCTTGTTTGCAATTTTCCCCTTAGCTTAGTGAATGAGGTGAAGTTCTGCTGACGTGCATCATCGAATCATGTGTAATCAATAATACTTTTCTTTTTTATTGTCCTTGCACACGATTGCATATTCTTTGCAAATTTTTTATCACATTCACATACTATGGGGAATTTATTTGCAAAGTGAACAGCCTAATTGCCTTTAGTAAATTAACCCCTTTATCTCTACTACATTTTAGATGATTCTCCCTCATTCAAAATGTTCTTCTGCTGACCAATTTTATGCTGCTCTATAAATGTTATTTTTTCTATGGTGTAGAGCAGTAATGGCGAATCTTGGCACCCCAGATGTTTTGGAACTACATTTCCCATGATGCTCATGCACACTGCAGTGTAGGTGGGCATCATGGGAAAAGTAGTTCCAAAACATCTGGAGTGCCAGGGTTTGCCATCACTGGTGTAGAGGGTGTGGTAATTGTGAATGATGTAATACAAGGTGGTGCAATGATGTGCGGTGAACAAAAGGCAATGCCAAGAAAAGATGGTCAGTAATAAGGGTGAGCTCAAGGTTCAGTCCTAACACAAGTTCAATCCAAACTTTGGCTGTCTAGGCGGTCGTATGGGAGTTGAATATCATGCATAATAACAGTATTACTTCCACTATTAGCCATGACAGCTTTCCACTGTCATGGGTTGTTAACCACTTGACGACCGCCTCACGCCGATGTACGTCGGCAAAGTGGCACGGACAGGCAAAATCACGTACATGTACGTGATTTGCCTTCCGCGGGTGGGGGGTCCGATCGGACCCCCCCCCGGTGCCCGAGGCGGTCGTCGTTTGTCCAGCGGCGATCGGTGATGAGGGGGAGACCATCCGTTCGTGGCCCCCCCCTCGCGATCGCCGCCGGCCAATGAAAACACTCCTTTGCTGCTGTATGCTAAACAGCAGCAAAGGAAGTGATGTCATCTCCCCTCGGGTCGGTATTTTCCGTTCCGGCCCGAGGAGAGAAGACATCAATGTGAGTGCACAAACACACACACACACAGTAGAACATGCCAGGCACACAAATCACCCCGATCCCCCCCCCGATCGCCCCCCGATCCCCCCCCAATCACCCCCCCCCCCCTGTCACAAACTGACACCAGCAGTTTTTTTTTTTTTTTTTTTCTGATTACTGCATAGTGTCAGTTTGTGACAGTGACAGTGTTGGGACAGTGTATATTACCCCCCTTTAGGTCTAGGGTACCCCCCTAACCCCCCCTAATAAAGTTTTAACCCCTTGATCACCCCCTGTCACCAGTGTCGCTAAGCGATCATTTTTCTGATCGCTGTATTAGTGTCGCTGGTGACGCTAGTTAGTGAGGTAAATATTTAGGTTCGCCGTCAGCGTTTTATAGCGTCAGGGACCCCCATATACTATCTAATAAATGTTTTAACCCCTTGATTGCCCCCTAGTTAACCCTTTCACCACTGATCACCGTATAACCGATACGGGTGACGCTGGTTAGTTTGTTTATTTTTTATAGTGTCAGGGCACCCGCCGTTTATTACCGAATAAAGGTTTAGCCCCCCGATCGCCCGGCGGCGATATGCGTCGCCCCAGGCAGCGTCAAATTAGCGCCAGTACCGCTAACACCCACGCACGCACCGTACACCTCCCTTAGTGGTATAGTATCTGAACGGATCAATATCTGATCCGATCAGATCTATACTAGCGTCCCCAGCAGTTTAGGGTTCCCAAAAACGCAGTGTTAGCGGGATCAGCCCAGATACCTGCTAGCACCTGCGTTTTGTGCCTCCGCCCAGCCCACCCAAGTGCAGTATCGATCGATCACTGTCACTTACAAGGCACTAAACGCATAACTGCAGCGTTCGCAGAGTCAGGCCTGATCCCTGCGATCGCTAACAGTTTTTTTGGTAGCGTTTTGGTGAACTGGCAAGCACCAGCCCCAGACAGCGTCAGGTTAGCGCCAGTACCGCTAACACCCACGCACACACCGTACACCTCCCTTAGTGGTATAGTATCTGAACGGATCAATATCTGATCCGATCAGATCTATACTAGCGTCCCCAGCAGTTTAGGGTTCCCAAAAACGCAGTGTTAGCGGGATCAGCCCAGATACCTGCTAGCACCTGCGTTTTGCCACTCCGCCCGGCCCAGCCCACCCAAGTGCAGTATCGATCGATCACTGTCACTTACAAAACACTAAACGCATAACTGCAGCGTTCGCAGAGTCAGGCCTGATCCCTGCGATCGCTAACAGTTTTTTTTGTAGCGTTTTGGTGAACTGGCAAGCACCAGCCCCAGGCAGCGTCAGATTAGCGCCAGTACCGCTAACACCCACGCACGCACTGTACACCTCCCTTAGTGGTATAGTATCTGATCGCATCAATATCTGATCCGATTAGATCTATACTAGCGTCACCAGCAGTTTAGGGTTCCCAAAAACGCAGTGTTAGCGGGATCAGCCCAGATACCTGCTAGCACCTGCGTTTTGCCCCTCCGCCCGGCCCAGCCCAGCCCACCCAAGTGCGGTATCGATCGATCACTGTCACTTACAAAACACTAAACGCATAACTGCAGCGTTCGCAGAGTCAGGCCTGATCCCTGCGATCGCTAACAGTTTTTTGGTAGTGTTTTGGTGAACTGGCAAGCGCCAGCGGCGTAGTACACCCCGGTCGTAGTCAAACCAGCACTGCAGTAACACTTGGTGACGTGGCGAGTCCCATAAGTGCAGTTCAAGCTGGTGAGGTGGCAAGCACAAGTAGTGTCCCGCTGCCACCAAAAAGACAAACACAGGCCCGTCGTGCCCATAGTGCCCTTCCTGCTGCATTCGCCAATCCTAATTGGGAACCCACCGCTTCTGCAGCGCCCGTACTTCCCCCATTCACATCCCCAACCAAATGCAGTCGGCTGCATGAGAGGCATTTTTATGTCCTCCCGAGTACCCCTACCCAGCGAACCCCCCAAAAAAGATGTCGTGTCTGCAGCAAGCGCGGATATAGGCGTGACACCCGCTATTATTGTCCCTCCTGTCCTGACAATCCTGGTCTTTGCATTGGTGAATGTTTTGAACGCTACCATTCACTAGTTGAGTATTAGCGTAGGGTACAGCATTGCACAGACTAGGCACACTTTCACAGGGTCTCCCAAGATGCCATCGCATTTTGAGAGACCCGAACCTGGAACCGGTTACCGTTATAAAAGTTAGTTACAAAAAAAAGTGTAAAAAAAAAAAAAAAATATGAAATAAAAAAAAATAGTTGTTGTTTTATTGTTCTCTCTCTCTCTATTCTCTCTCTCTATTGTTCTGCTCTTTTTTACTGTATTCTATTCTGCAATGTTTTATTGTTATTGTTATTGTTATTGATTGTTATTGTTATTGTTATTGTTATTGTTATTGTTATTGATTGTTATTGTTATTGTTATTGTTATTATGTTTTATCATGTTTGTTTTTCAGGTGTGTAATTATTTACACTTTACTGTGCTTTATTGTTAACCATTGTTAACCATTTTTTTGTCTTCAGGTACGCCATTCACGACTTTGAGTGGTTATACCAGAATGATGCCTGCAGGTTTAGGTATCATCTTGGTATCATTCTTTTCAGCCAGCGGTCGGCTTTCATGTAAAAGCAATCCTAGCGGCTAATTAGCCTCTAGACTGCTTTTACAAGCCGTGGGAGGGAATGCCCCCCCCCCCCCCCCCCACCGTCTTCCGTGTTTTTCTCTGGCTCTCCTGTCTCAACAGGGAACCTGAGAATGCAGCCGGTGATTCAGCCAGCTGACCATAGAGCTGATCAGAGACCAGAGTGGCTCCAAACATCTCTATGGCCTAAGAAACCGGAAGCTACGAGTATTTCATGACTTAGATTTCGCCGGATGTAAATAGCGCCATTGGGAAATTGGGGAAGCATTTTATCACACCGATCTTGGTGTGGTCATTTGCTTTGAGGGCAGAGGAGAGATCTAGGGTCTAATAGACCACAATTTTTTCAAAAAAGAGTACCTGTCACTACCTATTGCTATCATAGGGGATATTTACATTCCCCGAGATAACAATAAAAATGATTAAAAAAAAAAATATGAAAGGAACAGTTTAAAAGTAAGATTAAAAAAGCAAAAAAATAATAAAGAAAAAAAAAAAAAAAAAAAAAAACACCCCTGTCGCCCCCTGCTCTCGCGCTAAGGCGAACGCAAGCGGCGGTCTGTCGTCAAACGTAAACAGCAATTGCACCATGCATGTGAGGTATCACCGCGAAGGCCAGATCGAGTGCAGTAATTTTTCCAGTAGACCTCCTCTGTAAATCTAAAGTGGTAACCTGTAAAGGCTTTTGAAGGCTTTTAAACATGTATTTATTTTGTTGCCACTGCACGTTTGTGCGCAATTTTAAAGCATGTCATGTTTGGTATCCATGTACTCGGCCTGAGATCATCTTTTTTATTTCATCAAACATTTGGGCAATATAGCGTGTTTTAGTGCATTAAAATTAAAAAAAGTGTGTTTTTTCCCCAAAAAATGCGTTTGAAAAATCGCTGCGCAATTACTGTGTGAAAAAAAAAAATGAAACACCCACCATTTTAATCTGTAGGGCATTTGCTTTAAAAAAATATATAATGTTTGGGGGTTCAAAGTAATTTTTTTGCAAAAAAAAAAAACTTTTTCATGTAAACAATAAGTGTCAGAAAGGGCTTTGTCTTCAAGTGGTTAGAAGAGTGGGTGATGTGTGACATAAGCTTCTAAATGTTGTGCATAAAATGCCAGGACAGTTCAAAACCCCCCCAAATGACCCCATTTTGGAAAGTAGACACCCCAAGCTATTTGCTGAGAGGCATGTCGAGTCCATGGAATATTTTATATTGCGACACAAGTTGCGGGAAAGAGACAAATTTTTTTTTTTTTTTTTTTTTTGCACAAAGTTGTCACTAAATGATATATTGCTCAAACATGCCATGGAAATATATGAAATTACACCCCAAAATACATTCTGCTGCTTCTCCTGAGTACGGGGATACCACATGTGTGAGACTTTTTGGGAGCCTAGCCGCGTACGGGACCCCGAAAACCAAGCACCGCCTTCAGGCTTTCTAAGGGCGTGAATTTTTGATTTCACTCTTCACTGCCTATCACAGTTTCGGAGGCCATGGAATGCCCAGGTGGCACAAAACCCCCCCAAATGACCCCATTTTGGAAAGTAGACACCCCAAGCTATTTGCTGAGAGGTATAGTGAGTATTTTGCAGACCTCACTTTTTGTCACAAAGTTTTGAAAATTGAAAAAAGAAAAAAAAAAATGTTTTTTCTTGTCTTTCTTCATTTTCAAAAACAAATGAGAGCTGCAAAATACTCACCATGCCTCTCAGCAAATAGCTTGGGGTGTCTACTTTCCAAAATGGGGTCATTTGGGGGGGTTTTGTGCCACCTGGGCATTCCATGGCCTCCGAAACTGTGATAGGCAGTAAAGAGTGAAATCAAAAATTTTCACCCTTAGAAATCCTGAAGGCAGTGATTGGTTTTTGGGGTCCAGTACGCGGCTAGGCTCCCAAAAAGTCCCACACATGTGGTATCCCCATACTCAGGAGAAGCAGCTAAATGTATTTTGGGGTGCAATTCCACATATGCCCATGGCCTGTGTGAGCAATATATCATTTAGTGACAACTTTATGAAAAAAAAAAAAAAAAAAAAAAAAAGTGTCACTTTCCCGCAACTTGTGTCAAAATATAAAATATTCCATGGACTCAATATGCCTCTCAGCAAATAGCTTGGGGTGTCTACTTTCCAAAATGGGGTCATTTTGGGGGGTTTTGTGCCACCTGGGCATTCCATGGCCTCCGAAACTGTGATAGGCAGTGAAGAGTGAAAGCAAAAATTTACACCCTTAGAAATCCTGAAGGCGGTGATTGGTTTTCGGGGCCCCGTACGCGGCTAGGCTCCCAAAAAGTCCCACACATGTGGTATCCCCATACTCAGGAGAAGCAGCTAAATGTATTTTGGGGTGCAATTCCACATAGGCCCATGGCCTGTGTGAGCAATATATCATTTAGTGACGACTTTTTGTAAATATTTTTTTTTTTTTTTTTTTTTGTCATTTTTCAATCACTTGGGACAAAAAAAATAAATATTCAATGGGTTCAACATGCCTCCCAGCAATTTCCTTGGGGTGTCTACTTTCCAAAATGGGGTCATTTGGGGGGGTTTTGTACTGCCCTGCCATTTTAGCACCTCAAGAAATGACATAGGCAGTCATAAACTAAAAGCTGTGTAAATTCCAGAAAATGTACCCTAGTTTGTAGACGCTATAACTTTTGCGCAAACCAATAAATATACGCTTATTGACATTTTTTTTACCAAAGACATGTGGCCGAATACATTTTGGCCTAAATGTATGACTAAAATTTAGTTTATTGGATTTTTTTTATAACAAAAAGTAGAAAATATCATTTTTTTTCAAAATTTTCGGTCTTTTTCCGTTTATAGCGCAAAAAATAAAAACCGCAGAGGTGATCAAATACCATCAAAAGAAAGCTCTATTTGTGGGAAGAAAAGGACGCAAATTTCGTTTGGGTACAGCATTGCATGACCGCGCAATTAGCAGTTAAAGCGACGCAGTGCCAAATTGGAAAAAGACCTCTGGTCCTTAGGCAGCATAATGGTCCGGGGCTCAAGTGGTTAAGGATGCCTCGGCAGGTGCAGGCACTGCCGAGCCTTTAACAACCAGTATTATCAAAGGCACAAGTCACTTACATGGCTGGGCTGTGTTACATGGGGTTCCCTCCTAACTCATACCAGGACCTTCAGGTGTGCTATACATTTTAAAGAGGGGGAGTCTAGTGGTGCTTGGAGAGACACAGATGGTAGGGAGTGAGGCTATAAGTTGAGTTGGTCATATAGGGCTCCTGATGATATAGTCCAGTGGCTGGGGGGGTGGCTTAGACCCTGGAAAAGTTCAGTTCAAGCATGAATGAGTTAAGAACAAGTTTAATTGGGTTAAAATAGTCTAGATAGATATGGTGCTTTAGAATTCCAGCCAGCTGTGGAAGAGGAAGCAGCTCTGTAGATATAGAATAGGGAGACATGGCTGTGCTCACCTGAGTGCAGTATGTTAGGACAAGAACATAATACATTTATTTAAGTTTAAAATGCAACTCACAGAATGAGGGGTTAAAAGCAAGCTAATCACAATAGTGGCTTCGCCGTGTGATTCTAATCCAGATAGCTGGCGGTGTGGGGCACTGCTGTTGAGTCGATCTGGCAGTCATCTCCCCGTCAGATGTGATGTCAGTGGACGTGGGACACAGAGCCGCCAGGCGCGCATTCGGAGCATGCATGCTCCTTCTTCAGGCTATGATAGCGCTGTGATTGAATAGGGCAGTATTTATGTGCTGATATGGATGGGGGAAGAACTACATTTCCCATTGTCCTATGCGAACTGCTGCAGTCAGATAGTAACATTTAGTAGGATTTTACGGAATATTGGGAAAGGAGAAGTTTGGTATAAAGGGAACTGGAACTACTTTAAGTGGTGAGTATGAGGTGGGCCCTCTAACGGTGGATATTGGTAATGCATAGGCCAATAGGGGATGAGTGCAGCACAAATCAATTAGGATAGTACAAATTCAGAGGATGACCATAAGGGTCCTATTGAGGATAAAAGAGTTCTATATAAAGAATTTCAGATGCATACATATGGGTACATATATACATGTATACATATGCATATACATAAAAACACTTTTTGGAGAGATCAATATCATGTTCAGATGAATTATATATATAAATGTAAAAATAAATGTAAAAAGACACCTCATTTGGATGCATTATGAATTATAAAATAGTGACTTACCTAAGGATATGTAGATTTGGAGTAGTGTGAATATGTGTAAAGATAATCATTGGGGGTTATAAAAGTATGAAGAAGGTCATTAGGCCAGTGGATTACATTTTAGGTGACTTTATGCAGAGGGATGGATTATAAGATTGAGTGGACCTCCAGATCCTTGTTGAGCCCCTTCTGGCCCCATACTTCCCAGGGTGTATATCCAAAAAAAATTTCTGGCCCAAAAGCACCGGAACCGTTTAGATTTCGGGAGGCTTTTGGATATTATTACTAAGTCCCAAACGCAAAGGCCTGTGGATTGTTGATGGTGCAATTCTAGAAAGTGTCTGACAACACTACGTTTGTCGGTGCCCTCTTCCACTGACCGTCTGTGTTAGCCAAACCTCTTTCTGACAGTTCTAATAGTTCTGCCTACATAAAGTAGGTTACGGGGCAGGATAGACAATAGATGGTAAATTCGGTAGAGCAATTATAGAAATCATCAAAAGTATAGGTCTTGCCCTTGATGGTAAATTCTTTTTGACCATGCTGGATGTGTTTGCAGGTAAAACAGTTGAATTTGCGGCACTGATACATGCCCTTCATGGTCAGGAAGGTAAGGGTAGGTCGTATAGGTGGTTTTGCATTTTTGAGTTTGCTTGAAGCAATTTTACTCTTAATTTTGCGAACTTTTTTATAGGAGATCTTGGGCTTATCTGAAATGGATGATTGTAAATGAGGGTCTTCTTGGAGTATGCTCCAATGTTGTTTGAAGACGTGTTCCATTCTCCTATATTGAGTGTGGTATTGTGTTGCAAACCTAATTGGCTGGGATGCGATCTCGGTTCTGGATCTGGTTTCAATGGAATTTCACCATCAACAATCCACAGGCTTTCGAGTTTGGGCCTTATGCCCCGTACACACGGTTGGATTTTCCGATGGAAAATGTGTGATAGGACCTTGTTGTCGGAAATTCCGATCATGTGTAGGCTCCATCACACATTTTCCATCGGATTTTCTGACACACAAAGTTTGAGAGCAGGATATAAAATTTTCCGACAACAAAATCCGTTTTCGGAAATTCCGATCGTGTGTACACAAATCCGACGGACAAAGTGCCACGCATGCTCAGAATAATTAAAGAGATGAAAGCTATTGGCCACTGACCCGTTTATAGTCCCGACGTACGTGTTTTACGTCACCGCGTTTAGAATGATCGGATTTTCCGACAACTTTGTGTGACCGTGTGTATGCAAGACAAGTTTTAGCCAACATCCGTCGGAAAAAATCCTAGGATTTTGTTGTCGGAATGTCCGAACAAAGTCCGACCGTGTGTACGGGGCATTAGAAACCATCTCCAAAAGCCTACAGAAATCTGAACGGTTTTGGCGCCTTTGCTCCAGGAAAACTTTTTGGATATACACACTGGAAAGTATGGCGCCAGGGGGCCTCAACGAGGATCTGAAGGTCCACTCCATCTTATAATTCATCCCTCTACATGAAGTCATCTAGAATCTAATCCACTGGCATATCTAATGACCTTCTTCATACTTTTAAAACCCCAATAATTATCTTTGCAAATATTCACGCTACTCCAAATCTACATGTTCTTAGGTACCTCACTAATTCATAATTCATCCAAATTAGGTGTCTTTTTACATTTATTTTTACATTTATATATACAGTATAATTCATCTTAATGTGATATTGATCTCTCTCTCAAAAAAAAAATTGTGTATATGCATATGTATACATGTATCTATGTACCTATATGTATAGATCTGAAATTCTTCATCTTTTATTTGCAATGGGACCCTTACAGTCATTCTCTGAATTTGTACTATTCTAAGCGATTTGTGCTGCACTCCACCCCTATTGGCCTATGCATTACCAATATCCACCATTAGAGAGCCAGCCTCATATCCGCCACTTAAAGTAGTTCCAGTTCCCTTTATACCAAACATCTCCTTTCCCACTATTTTATATAATCCTGTTTACATTTTTTATACTTTTAATTTTTAAAATATTTTTTATTTTTTACTCTAAGTACTTATGTATACTACACACCCCCAGTGCCCCTTCTCTGCGCAAAATGTTGCCATCTGACTGCAGGACACTGGGAAGTTCTTTCCCCCTCCATGTCATCATATAAATACTGCCCTATTCCATCACGGCACTATCACAGCCTGAAGAAGGAGCATGCATGCTCCGAACGCGCGCCTGATGGCCCTGTGTCCCACATCCAGTGATGTCACAGCTGACGGGGAGACGAATGCCAGATCGACTCAGAGTCTTGGGAATCCCTGGAGCTAGCGAGACAACAGCAGTGCCCCACACCAGCTATCTAGATTAGGATCACGCGGTGAGGCCACTATTTTGATTAACCTGCTTTTAAACCCTCATTCTGTGAGTTGCATTTTCAACTTAAATACATTTATTACGTTCTTGTTCTAACATACTGCACTCAGGTGAGCGCTGCTGTGTCTCCCTGTTCTATAAATTTTAACGGCAGCTCCACAAATGATAACAGAAAATAAGTTCCTTACAAATTCTATACCGGAACCTTGGGATCTGGTATAGATTTTGAAAAATCGTGTGAGGTCCCCCTAAAAAATCCAGTGGTGATTAAATACCACCAAAAGAAAGCTCTATTTGTGTGAACAAATCAAAAAAAATTTAGTTTGGGTACAGTGTTGCATGACCACGCAATTGTCATTCAAAATGCGACAGCACTGAAAGCTGAAAATTGGCCTGGGCAGGAAGGGGGTAAAAGTGCCTGGTATTGACATAGGTAATACAAGACCTATTTTTTTTATTAACAGATCTTGTATGGATTTTCTAGGGGACCTCACACTTTTTTTTTGTTTTCTCTGAGGTACCCCCTTAAAATCCATACCAGACTCAATGTTTTCCATTTTTGCTGTAGAATGTGCTAAAAATTATACAGTTTAAACTGCCAGCAAATGACGTGACTGTCAGCTTCTAAAAAAAAAAAAAAAAAAAAAAAAAAAAAACACGGACCCCTCAAAAGGTCCCCAAAAATTCATAGCAGGCCCTTCTGTTTCCCCACATTGGCGATGCAACAACTGCAGAAGAGAAATTTCATGCTTGGATTTACAAGCTTCAAACATATCACATAGCACATTGGGAATGAAAATGAATGTTAAGTGGGGTTTAAATTGTGGTATTAAAGTGGTTCTAAAGGCTCAAGGTTTTTCACTTTAATGCATTCTATGCATTAAAGCGTTTGTTACCCCAACACTTCTTATTCCTTATATATGCCTGCTGTACTTGTATTAGAAAGTATCCTGTTCTCTTTCTATTGCTTCCTTTATGTGAAATCCCTGGTGTTCCTGCTAGCCCCCTTGCTTTCCTATTAAAAACTGACCACACCAAGTAGGAGAACACATCATGGTCAGTTCTCTAGCTATGCTGGGAACTCAGTTTACTCTCCTCCAATGATTAGACTTGTTCTGACATGCCCCCGCTGCATAGCCATTCACTAGCAATCTCAGTGTGCTGCTGCTTCTCTTCTCCTATGCAGCTGAGAAATTTGGCGCGGTGTTCCCGCCTCAGGATTCATACTAGACAGCTGTCAGCGCTGCCTGTCACTCATCGCGGAAGGAAAACAAAGGTTTCCTTTCCCGATGAGTGAGCCATCTCGGCGCTGGCTCCTGCGACGGGGCTCGTAGGTGTCAAATCTCGCCGAGAAGTGCGGCGAGATTGACACAATATCGCGGTCACCTACTGTAATGTGATCACTTTTTAAAAAAGGGAAACATATATAAGTTTTTTTATTGCTATACAAAAATGTTTCGCCTTTCATTTCTATTTTAAACTGAATGGTGTTGGTTGTTACAAGGTGATCATTTACAGTCACTTTAAGATAAAAAAAACCTTCTGGGTGCAGCTCCCCCCCATACTTACCTGAACCCTGTTCTTCTTCCAGAGATGTGAATGAGAGCAGGGGCACTCTGGGGTCGCTCTCTCTTCACTGACTCACACTGCAGCAGGAGCCATTGGCTCGGGAGTGAGCTTGCTTAAATGCCCCCATAGCAAATGGTTTGCTATTGGGGCACTTGGCAGGGGGGAGTAGCCAAAAGGAAAAAGATTTGGGATGCTCTGTTCTAAATAGAAATACTTTAATTAGAGATGAATTACTGTATCTTTTTTTTTGCTTTTATTTTATAAATTTTAATATGTTTATGTAATTTTACTAGCATAGGTGGTTTTCCTGTATATTCAGTATGTGGATTTGTGATTCAGCATACCATTATACAGTTTTATGATTTTTTTTAGCATATCTGGGCCATGTCCTTTATTGTTATGACACAGTGCTTTCTGATGTTTGGCTACGAGACTTTTTTTTATCTAAAATTAATTAAGCCAAATTATATACACATTTTGTTTTTTGGCATGATATTTAATATTGCTATCTTGGCATAAACCTTTTGGAAGTATTTGATCTATATTTTCAAGTGGGGGGAGCACTGATTGAGTTGACGACTTTCACTATTTATTGATGTGATGAGGATGTTGTTGGCCAGATCCTATCCCCTGACTATGCCCTGACTGTGATCAAACACGTTGGGCAGGGACTTCCAGAGTCATACATGCTCAATCTTTCTTTTTACATTGTGAGTACATTTTTTTTATACAATAAAGCATATTATAGCAGTGATTTTACACAATGTGGACTGCCTTTGTTCCTCTCATGTTCTCTGAAGCTACCAATTACTTCTTTTATGAGTGGTGAGCGAACCAGGAGAGCTTCTGTATTGACATTCATTGTAGTTGTACTGACACCCGTTGTATTATACACTACAGATCTCCAATAACCTAGAGACCTCTGACATCTGGAAAGACGCTGAGACACTTGGTGGTGCGAGACATGAAGAGAAGCACTGTATTGGACATTTCTTTAGTTGCACATTTTTTGGCTGCAATATTCATTAAGGATTTTGATGAACTTTTAATGTAGTCACTATTGATTACACATTGTGGGTTAAACACCAACTTTCACTTTATTTATGTAATTCAGTTTATTGAGTGTGCATGTTATTTATTTATGGACTTATTAATGCTTTGGCACTATTGAATGATTTTGCTTCAATGAAATACAAACTGTTATGTTTGGTGTTATAATAATAATAATAAAAATACATTTTAGCTTTAAGTTTATCTGCTCTGATTTATATACTGTAACTTTTGTTTTTCATTGTGGTTAAAAGAAGACTTTGGATGTCCTATCCAAAGCTCAACAGGCTAGATAGATTTTCATCTTTTCTTTAGAAAGTACAAAATAAGCTAGTATTAAATAGATTTTCTAGCTCTTAGGCCTTTACAGCATCAATTTTGGGTATTAAAGTAAATTACATGTTTCCACCAGTACTGTACTGTATGTATTCAGCACAATGTTGTGAAGCTATAATAGGAAGTTAGTACCACTCTCAACATTATGTTTTTGTAGTCTAGCATGCCATGGGCCTGCTTTTTACAGATTGGAACAAAGAAAAGTGTTGATTTTCAGCTAATCATAATAAAAGATAATGCATGTGATTTTTTTGTATTTTTTATTTCAGGCATGAAAATGAAAGCTGACACCTTAAAGCTAAACAGCTAAAACATATCTATCTAATCTTCCTCAAATGTAGACAGTTTTCTAATCTAATCACCATTGTCACACACTATAACCAGGTCTTACCAATTTACTATTTTTACTGCAGTCAAAGAAACACATTTTGGTCAAAGCTATTATTTTTATAGTGTTGGAACAGTAGCTCACTAAATAGATTGTCTTTGTGCTCTTTCCTTCGATCAAGATTCACAAGCAGTTAGGTTCAATGCAGTAAAGCCTGGTTCACTTATGATTGCTTTTCTTTCCTTTCTTCTTAGGTAGTACAGTACAGAAAAGTTAGAACCTATTAGTAAAATTGTTTTTGACAAAGGCAATCTACTGCAGAATGATTTTGGTGCCAAAAAGAAATGTAAATTTAAATATAACCCTTGACCAGATATCATCTATCCCTTTTTTTAATGTTTGTTCGATTTTCAAAAATACAAAGTAGGAAACAAGGTGTGAAGGCCTCTGGTAAAAGGCATAGTAGCCATCTCAAGAACAGCGTACAAATAATAGACAGTTACAGTCAAAAAGTAATACTAAAAAAAGGGGCACATTTAACCATAAGGCATTAATCAATACCTACATGACTCTGTGAAAATACCCTTAAGAGTGGAAGCATCTCAGAGTATTGACAACTAAGTTTTATATGGTAGTCAAAAATATAGTTTAAGACATAGATTAACATTAGGATATTAACAGCAGTGGGTTTCCATCTAACCAGGAGGTCCTGGGGGACCAGGAGGTGTAGGAGAGGAAGGGTCAATGGGCTGGTTTGGATCCCAGACTTTTTGTCTGGCTGCAGGCCTCACCCCGGTACCTTTTTTAGAGCTAGCAGTCAGCTCTCTCATGATAACAACTGATTAGGGATGGGCTGACTGTTCGAGTTGAACATGAGTTCGACGTGAACATCGGCTGTTCGATCGTTCGACGAAGATCGTACATTATGGGCCATTCTCGCCAAATTAAAGCGGCACGTCACCGCCCTGCAGACCGTTCCTGCTCTATTGTTTCTAATCTACTTCAGGCAGGCAGTTGATTCAGTTAGCTGCAGTGTATTTAATATATCTATATACAGTCAAACTGCTATATCTATATATCCACCGTATCCAGTTTAGCTAGATCTCACTGCAGACCGTTCCTGCTTTACTGTTTCTAATATACTTCAGGCAGTCAGTTGATTCAGTTAGCTGCAGTGTATTTCATATATATATATATGTATATATATATATATATATATATATATATAGTCAGTCTAGGATATATATATATATACATATATATATATATATATATATATATATATACTGTATACAGTTTAGCTAGATCTCACTGCAGACCATTCCTCTTGCACTGTTGCTAATATACTTCAGGCAGGCAGGCGATACAGTTAGCTGCAATGTATTTAGTATATATATATATATATATATATATATATATATATATATATATATATATATATACATCCCAGTTCTGTATATATATATATATATATATATATACACTGTATACAGTTTAGCTTCATCACACTACAGACTGTTCCTGGTGTACTGTTTCTAATATACTTCAGGCAGGTAGTTGATTCAGCTAGCTGAAGTGCATTTAATATATATATATATACAAGCCTATAACTGACTGTAGGCCATTCCTGGAGTGCGTGTTCAAAGACACTTTCAGGCAGGCAGGCAGGTTAATCAGTGAGCTGCAGTTCATAAAATATATATCCACTGCATTGTAGTCCAGCCAAGCCTATACCTGACTATAGGCCATTCCTGGTGTACGTGTTCAAAGACACTTTCAGGCAGGCAGGCAGGTGACTCAGTGAGCTGCAGTTCATAAAATATATATCCACTACATTGTAGTCCAGCCAAGCCTATACCCGACTATAGGCCATTCCTGGAGTACGTGTTCAAAGACACTTTCAGGCAGGTGACTCAGTGAGCTGCAGTTGTATATATATAGTCTAGCCAAACCTATACCTGACTGTAGGCCATTCCTGGTGTACTGTTTTTAGTAAACTTCAGGCGTTGTTTTGCTAATCTAATTGTACAATATGTCTGGAAGGCCACCAAGGAGATGCAGTCGCTCACAGGCCACTAAAAGAGGGCAAGCAGGCTCTGTGTCTACAGCCAACAGTGCTGGTCATGGTCTGGTGCATCCTCAGCATGTGGCCGTGGGGCACGCTTGTCCTTTTTTTTCGGCAGCTGGCCGTGTTGAGCCACAACATGCAGAAGAGTTGGTAGAGTGGATGACCAAGTCGTCCTCATCCTCCTCATCCTCTGTCACCCAGGCTCAGGGTATTTTGTCTGCCAATGTAGCTGCCAAAGTGGCCTCTTCCATCGGCTCAATGTCATCAGTCACTCCTTCCCTAGCCCCACCATCATGCACTGAGGAGTCCCCCGAACTGTTCGACCACAGTGTAGGTTACATGCTGCAGGAGGATGCACAGCATTTTGAAGGCTCTGATGATGGTACCCAGGTTGAGGATGAAGGCAGTAATGTGAGCCCAGAGAGAGGGGGTGCCCAAGAAGGACAAGAAACTGGCAGTCATGTTACCCCAGCTGCCGCATACTGCCAGGTTTGTTCCAGTGGCGAGGAGGGAGGGGATGATGAGATCACTGACTCTACGTGGGTGCCAGACAGAAGAGAGGAGGAGGAGAAGGAGGAGGCACATCTCCAATGAGGCAGAATGCCCTCCAGGGGCCAGCTTAAGGGCAGGTAACTGACTGCATCACACCTCAGAGCTCCGCATGTGCAGGGCACTGCTGACTCCATGCATTTTTCCAAAAGTTCTTTGGTGTGGGCCTTTATTGAGATGTGTGCAGCAGATTGCACCATTGCTGTTTGCAACATATGTCTGAAGCGTATCAAGCGTGGCCAAAACAGCAGCCGCTTGGGCACCACATGCTTGACCAGACATATGTCGAGCTCCCATGCAGTCCGCTGGCAACATTACTTAAAAAACCCACATCAGAGAACAAGGCGGACCTCTCCTTGCTCCTCATCAGAGACGTGCACTGAGAGGAATGAAGGTGTGGAATTAGGTGTCTCAAGCACTTCTGGGCAATCTGCTAGTGGTACACCAACATCCAATTGTAGCAGGCAAATTTCCCTACCCCAGTTGCTAAACCGGCGAAAGAAATTCGGTCCCAGCCATCCACATGCTCAGCGGCTGAATGCTAGTTTGGCTAAATTGCTAGCACTCCAACTGCTGCCGTTTCAGCTGGTAGACTCTGCCCCCTTTTGAGAATTTGTGGAATGTGCGGTACCTCAGTGGCAGGTTCCCAAACGCCAATTTTTTTCTCGGAAGGCCATTCCGGCTCTCTACCAACATGTGGAAGGCAATGTCTTGGCCTCGTTGGACAGGGGGGTCAGCGGTAAGGTGCATATTACCGCTGACTCATGGTCCAGCAGGCATGGACAGGGACATTACCTTTCTTTCACTGCGCACTGGGTAACCCTGCTGGCAGCTGGGAAGGATGCAGGACAGGGTGCAGTATTGTTGGAGCTTGTTCCGCCACCACGCCTCCAAAATGCTGGTAGTGGTGAGTCATACCTCTCTCCTCCACCCCCTCCTCTTCTTCTTCCTCTATGGCCTCTTCCTGTGCAGATTTGTCCTCGGAACCAGCGGTGCTCCATAGGCGTTCTAGGGGCTACGCAAGTGCTCAGGCAAAAAGATGCCATACAGTGCTTGAGTTGGTCTGCTTAGGGGACAGGAACCACACTGGGGTAGAGATTCTCTCAGCTCCGCAGGGGCAGGCCCAGAGGTGGTTGATGCCACGCCAGCTTCAGCCAGGAATGGTGGTTTGCAACAATGGCACCAACCTCCTCTCCACCCTCCGACAGGGACACTTCTCCCATGTTCCTTGTTTGGCTCACATCCTTAATTTGGTGGTGCAGTGGTTCTTGTGCAGCTACCTGGGCTTACAGGATCTCCTAAGGCAGGCCAGGAAAGTGTTGGGGCATTTGTGACATGCCCACCAGGTGGAACTCAACGTTGGCCATGCTGCAGTGGCTGCACACACAGAAGAGGGCCATTAATGAGTACCTGTGCGACTATGGCACCAGGACAGGGTCAGGGGAGCCTGTTTTTTTTCCCCACGCCAGTGGGCCATGATCAGGGATGCATGCACTGTCCTGTCACCATTTGAGGAGGCCACAAGGATAGTGAGCAGTGACAGTGCATGCATCAGTGACACTGTCCACCTTGTCCACCTGTTGGAGCACACGCTGTGTGGAATAATGGACAGGGCACTTGAGGCAGAACAGAGGAAGGAAGAGGAGGACTTCCGTACCTCTAAAGGCTCCCTTTATGCAGACAGTATTCCTGCAGGCCCGCCTATCACACAGGAAGAGGAGGAGGAGGAGGTTCCTGCAACCATCGCCAGCGTCTGTTGTACATGGTGCAGGAATACCTAGGGGCAAGATCTGACTTGGACACCTTGCCAATCGAAAATTCACTGGATTACTGGGTCTTGAGGATGGATCACTGGCCAGAGCTTGCACAGTATGCAATTGAGTTACTGGCCTGTCCTGCATCCAGCGTTCTTTCTGAACGCACATTCAGCGCTGCTGGAGGCTTTGTAACCAATCACAGAGTGCGCCTGTCCACCGACTCGGTTGATCAGCTCACCTTCATAAAAATGAATCAGTCTTGGATCACCAGCTACCAAGCACCTGATGCTGATGTAACCGATTCATTTTTTTATGAATGTGAGATCCCTTCAAGACTGCCTATGCTGATGCGAAGTGACTATCCTGTTATGCTGAGTGACAATCCTATTCCTCCTCAATGTTCATGTTGATAGCTTCTAAGAACATTTTTGGTTCTGGGCACTACCACCAGTGGCTAAGGCCCAAATTTCTGCCCCTGTTTAACAGGAGCATGTAATTACAATTTTTGCTGCAATATTTTGCAGCTGGGCTCGTTCCTGTACTCAACTAGAGTATCTGTGAGGGGTTGCAGTGTTGTGGCACCACCACTACTGCCTAAGGCCCAATTTTTCTGCCCCTGTTTAACAGGGGAGTGTAATTACAACTTTTGATCAAGTATTTAAAAGCAGGGCTTGTTCTTGCGCTCAGCAAGAGTATCTGTGAGGGGTTGCAGTGTTGTGGCACCACTACCACTGCCTAAGGCCCAATTTTTCTGCCCCTGTTTAACCGGGGGCATGTAATTACAATTTTTGATCAAATATTTAACAGCAGGGCTCGTTCCTGCGCTCAACAAGAGTATCTGTGAGGGGTTGCAGTGTTGTGGCACCACCACCACTGCCTAAGGCCCAATTTTTCTGCTGTTTAACAGTGGCATGTAATTACAATTCTTGATATAATATTTCACAGTAAGGCCCATTCCAGCGCCCACCAAGAGTAACTGTGGGGGCTTACAGTGTTCTGGTACCACCAACACCTAAGGCCCAATTTTCCGCAGAGTGTATAGGGTAGGCCGTATAGTATATACAGGCATCCCCTTTTTTTAAAAATCAGACTTACAAATGACTCCTATTTACAAATGGAGGGAGACAACAGGAAGTGAGAGGAAATCTACCCCTAGGAAGGGAAATTATCTCCTATGAGAGTTAATATGGGAAAAAGGTGTCTCCTCCACTGATTTATCACCAATCCTTGTTTCCCTTAAAAACCCCAAATTTTCAAAATCCAATTGTCATTGGGACAGAAAGTGAGGTGAAATCTTCTGAACAGGGGCACAGACAGCAAAACAAGTGTTACAGGGGTGATAACCCTTCCCTATGTTTTCCAAAAAGCTTTAAAATAGATTTTTTGGCTGGAGATACACTTACAAAATGTACCTGTTCCAAATTACAAACAGATTCTACATAAGAACAAACCTACAGTCCCTGTCTTGTTTGCACCGCCTGTACACTGCTGTTCAGAGTATATAGGGCCTGGGGACCCAACGCCTTTTCTTTTTTTAATTTGAGCGCGGGGTTCGCCTTAATATCCATACAAGACCCAAAGGGCCTGGTAATGGGTGCGGGGTACCCATGCCGTTTGTCTCACTGATTTTCATCCATATTGCCTGGACCCGACATTACATTAAAGCCTCAAGCAGTTTTACATTTCTTTTATTCCTTTAGAAATGTCATTTTGTGCAGGGACTGTTCTAAGCATGGTATATCCATACAAGATAATATCCATACAAGACCCAAAGGGCCTGGTAATGGGCTGGGGGCATGCCATTTGTCTCACTGATTTTCATCCATATTGCCGGGACCCGAAATTACATTAAAGCCTCAAGCAGTTTTAAATTATATTCTTTTATTCCTTTAGAAATTTCATTTTGTGCAGGGACTGTTCTAAGCACGGGAAACACGCGCCACTTTACAGGCATACTATTGACACCCCCCAGGTACGATATCTAAAGGAATATTTCACTTTTATTTTTTCACTTTAAGCATCATTAAAATCAATGCTCCTGTTATGTTTTTAAAACTTTTTTTTCCATTGATACCAGCCCCCTGGGGCAGCACCCGGGTCTCCAAACCCTTTTTAGGACAATAACTTGCATATTAGCCTTTAAAATTCACACTTTTGATTTCTCACATTCGAGTCCCATAGACTTTAACGGTGTTCGAATGTTCGCACAAACTTTCAGTCCGTTCGCATATTCTGGATGCGAACCGAACCGGGGTCTGTTTGGTCCATCCCTACAACTGATGTGGCTAATGAGCTGCTCAGCCATTATCATAAGGAGCAGGAGGGGACATTCCCCCCTCTGCCACCTTTCGGCCGCTCTGTCCGGGTCTCCCTTCCCACTGAGAGACCGGAGCGACCATCCACCACGTCTGTGTGGAGTCCTAAACGAAGCCAGAAATTACTTTGATCCGGTCTCCAATGAAATTTTAAAGCATAACATGTTAGGTATCTATATACTTGGCGTAACATCATCTTTCATAATATGCAAAGAAATTGGGCTAACGTTACTGTTTTCTTATTTTTTTTTATTCAACAAAGTGTATTTTTTCCCCAAAAATTGCATTTGAAAGTCCTCTGCGCAGATACTGTGTCACATAAAATATTGCAATGACTGCCATATTATTCTCTAGGGTCTTTGCTAAAAAAAATATATAATGTTTGGGGGTTCTAAGTAATTTTCTAGCAAAAATACTGATTTTAACGTGTAAGCAATAGGGATGAGCTTCGAGTTCAAGTCGAACTCATGTTCGACTCGAACATTGGCTGTTCGCAAGTTCGCCGAACAGCTTGGGGTGTTCGCGGCAAATTCGAATGCCGCAGAACACCCTTTAAAAGTCTATGGGAGAAATCAAAAGTGCTAATTTTAAAGGCTTATATGCAAGTTATTGTCATAAAAAGTGTTTGGGGACCTGGGTCCTGCCCCAGGGGACATGGATCAATGCAAAAAAAAGTTTTAAAAATGGCCGTTTTTTCAGGAGCAGTGATTTTAATAATGCTTAAAATCAAACAATAAAAGTGTAATATCCCTTTAAATTTCGTACCTGGGGGGTGTCTATAGTATGCCTGTAAAGGGGCACATGTTTCCCGCGTTTAGAATAGTCTGACAGCAAAATGACATTTGGAAGGAAAAAACAAAAAAAACTCGGTGACCCCGCCCCCCTCTGACGCACGGGACATGACGGGACTTCCCTGTGGCATTCCCCGTGACGTCACAGGGAAGTCCCGTCAAGTCACCGTGCGTCAGAGGGGGGTGGGGTCACCGGGTGGCCCCGCCCCCGTTATTTAAGAACCGTCAGACGAGAAGACTCCGTCACACAGCGGGAGCCTCCCTCCATGCCAGCATGGGTGCAGAGCGGCCCGGAGAAGAAAATGAAGAAGAGAAGAAGAGAAGAAGGAAGAAAAAAAGAGGATGAAGAAGAAGATGAAGAGAAGAGCGGGAGCCTCCCCCCATGCCATGGGTGCGGAGCAGCCCGAGGAGAAGAAGATAGAAGACGCCGCGGAGGAGATGCTGGACGAGAACGCCGGAGGAAGAACCAGAAGAACCAGAAGAAGAAGATGAAGGAAGATAGAAAAAGAAGAAGCATTTAAATAAAGGAATTGTCAAAAACTGTCTCTTGTCATTTTTAACAGTTTTTTAGTGAAATGGTAGGGGTAAGTACCCCCTTACCATTTCACACAGGGGGGGCCGGGATCTGGGGGTCTGATAAGCCCCCTGCCCGCAGACCCCCACAACCACCGGCCAGGGTTTTGGGGATGAGGCCCTTGTCCTCATCAACATGGGGACAAGGTGTTTTGGGGGGCTACCCTAAAGCACCCTCCCAATGTTGAGGGCATGTGGCCTGGTACGGTTCAGGAGGGGAGCCGCACTCTCGTCCCCCCTCTTTTCCTGCGGCCTGCCAGGTTGCGTGCTCAGATAAGGGTCTGGTATGGATTTTTGGGGGGACCCCACGCCGTTTTTTTTTTTGGCGCGGGGTTCCCCTTAAAATCCATACCAGACCTGAAGGGCCTGGTATGGAATTTAGGTGGACTCCCACGTCATTTTTTTTTTAAAATTTTGGTTCGGGGTTTTCCTGTGGGGAATTCCCATGCCGTTTTTATCAATGAACTTCTATGTGTATTGTCGGCAATGCAATAGCCGCGGGTAGTTTTAAATGTGTTTTTTCCTTCCAAATGTCATTTTGCTGTCAGACTGTTCTAAACACGGGAAACATGCGCCCCTTTACAGGCATACTATAGACACCCCCCAGGTACGAAATTTAAAGGGATATTACACTTTTTTGTTTGACTTTAAGCATTATTAAAATCACTGCTCCTGAAAAAACGGCCGTTTTTAAAACTTTTTTTTGCATTGATCCATGTCCCCTGGGGCAGGACCTGGGTCCCCAAACACTTTTTATGACAATAACTTGCATATAAGCCTTTAAAATTAGCACTTTTGATTATTCATGTTCGTGTCCCATAGACTTTAACGGTGTTCGCGTGTTCGAGCGAACTGTTTTCCTGTTCGCATGTTCTGGTGCGAACCAAACAGGGGGGTGTTTGGCTCATCCCTAGTAAGCAACAAGTGTCAAAAATAGGCTTGGTCTTAAAGTGATTATATAAAGGGCATCCAATCACCCATTTCCTATTATCCAATAAATTTGTGTAATGAGCCCCCCGCATCATGACTGGGAGGCCAACAAGGAGAGGCAGATGTTCCCATGCCACTATGAGGGGGCCAGCAGCAGCTGTGTCCACAGGCAAAGAAGGACATGGTCAATTTCCATGCAGGACATGTTTGTCTCTTTTTACTGATGTTGGCCATGCTATCCAGCTGCAGCATGCAGAGGAGGTGATGGACTGGCTTACTAAACCCTCCCCATCCTCCTCATCCTCTATCACCCAAGCTGACACTAGTTCACAGTCCACCGCAGCTGCCAGAGTGGCCTTTTCTGCCTCATTGTCCACAGCTACTCCTGCCATAACCCCACCATCATGTACAGGGGAGTCAGCTGAATTATTTGAACACAGCATCAGCCACTTGTATCTTGAGGATGCACATCCATTACTTGATATTGATGTTGGTTCTGAGGTTGAGGAAGGGAGTAATATAAGCCTACAGGGAGCGGATAACACTAATAAACGACAAATTGGCAGTCATGTTCCCTCAGCCACAGCGTATAGCCAAGCTGACTCCAGTGATGCAGATGGAGGGGAGAATGATGATGAGGTCACTGACTCTACTTGGGTGAATGATAGAGCAGAAGAGAAAAGTGAGGGGGAGGCAGAACCACAACGAGGCAGGATGTCCTCCAGAGGAAGCCATCATGGAACAGTAGGGAGCAGCAATCCTATGCCCATAGATTGTAGAGCTTTTATCTCTCGGCCCACTTCCCAGAGCTCAGCTGTGTGGCATAATTTTTAAGAACAGAGTTCAATCACCTACGCACAAATCATGTTGTGCATGCAGGAAGCTACAATGTATATTCTAACACTTCCAGAAGATGTGTGGGCATCACCAACCAAAAAAGGGATAACATTATTTTACAACTCCCTGAAAGATAAGCTTATATTTTCAAAATATAAGCAACAGATCCAATGGGAGTCCAAACTTAATAAATTCTTTACAGATAAACAATGGTTGAAAGCTTTTACCTACAACACTTGCATACTAAATGCTTTAATTTTAGAGAGCTAGCTCAAAAAACCACCTCATGTGGTACATAACCCCATATACAATAGCACAATTCTCCGCAGGAGCTTCCAATACATGCCGGAGAAACTGAGGCCAGGTGGGCACCCTAGCACAAATGTTTTGGTATTGCCTACACATTCGTAGTTTTTGGAATGCAATAGACAAATTAATAGCTAACATTACAGGCATCCTAAATAAACTCACAGCAGAACAAGCTCTACTTAGTATGAACTTGGAGTGCTACCTGACAACATCCCGTACTCTGGTCATCCACATACTCTTCACAGCGCCCATGATAATAGGGTAGAAATGGAAATCAACCTTACCCCCCAGCATAAGCGAGGTGTCCCAGTTGGTTGAGAACATATATGGCCATGAACAACTGATGGCATTTAAAGATGGCAGACTGGTTTAATTCCACACAAATTGGTCTACCTGGGAAACATATGTTTCTAGAAAGCCAAATATAAATATCACCCAATGTCATAAATTTACTTAAACCCATGGAGGTGCAGATTTCCCTTTTCCTCTTCAACTTTATTTATTTGCCTCTATATAATAAGGAGAGTGGGCTACCAATCTCTGAAAACACAGTTACATATCTTATTCCTTCCTCTTCAATGTAGTTATGATTATTGGTTTTAAATGCTCAATGTGAAATAGTGTACATTTTGGTATTAGATGTTAACTCTACTCAACGACCTTAGAGTTCTCCCACTCTGTATACTCTTTGGAAATTATTTCATGAGTATTGCTCTTTCTTGACTATTACAAATTGTCACTACTTACCGATACACGTTAAGTGGAAATTGTTCTTGTATCTAAAAAGAAATTGGAAGTTCCCCATGGGGTTTTTTAGCAGCAATTATAAATAAAATAAAGGAGTTTGTAAAAAAATAATATTTTATTAACAAAGTGCTCTGGACATAAATTATGCACTACAAAAGTTTAAAACATGAGCTCCTGTTTACATGATACAAGACACAATAGGTTGGATCACAAATCAGACAATGAATTGTATCATAAAGGATTATAGGGGGTATGCATATAACAATGCTACCTACAATGTTAGTAATGGTTATACTGTCCAATGTTAGAGAAAACCCCAATGCATTTCAACCTTATAGGGTCATGGTCTTCCTCAGGGGGCCCTTAAAACTCTACAAGGGCATCAAAAGAAATCAGAGTTTTAATATTGTTTAATATATCTCCTATGTAAATTGGTTTAAGATAATCACTTTATTTTTACCCTCTATACCATATGGGCTCGTTTATCCAGAGACTTCTTTAAAAACATGAAAGAAAAGGTTCCTCCACTTATGATCCTGGGTTCTGCTGGAACATCATCCCTACCTGCATCCCAAAGGGGAGGCAAAACTGACCCATGAGGCTTATGAATGGTCACAGATAGAGTGGCCCTCCCACACACAATCGGAGGAAGGCAAGGGAAAACCAGAGCACCTAAAAAGGACCATAATAGTAAAAATTAGTATATTATCTATATTTTAAGATATGTAAAATATATATCAGTATTCTAACCCAAATATGCAAGGTGCTTATATAATATATGTAAAGGGCAGAGAGCAATCATTGGAATTTTTTAAACACCAAAAAGTGTATATATCAATGTGATGCGGATTGCTAAAAATATAAATGTCAATATGCATCATAGATTTATTTAAAGAATGGGTGTCCATCATGTTATAACTTAATTTGGACTTAAAACAAAAGTGTGGTGCTGACAAAGGTGAAAAGAGCAATAAAAACGAAATACTGCTAAAAGTGCAAAGTGACGATTAGTGAAAAAAAGAACATACAAAGTGCAACCTTACCCCTAAAAAGAAAGGGGAGGGTTTTACCAGAGTGCAAGTAGTGAAAAGAACAAAACGTGCAATATGAATTCTCTTATTAGAGAGGATTACTAGAAAACAGTGGTGGAAAAACATGCATTTTACTGTCAAACAGTGGAGAGTGGACATATTGGAGAGTAGACATAAGAAACACCAAGGGGTGCATTAAGCTTGATGAATGAAATAAAACACAGGGAGTGGGAGTGAAGGTAAAAATGGCAGTGAATAAAAGATGCCACTATGAATTATTGTGCTAGTGCTGGAAAGGAAGGTGCTAGTATAAAATATATGGTTGTCTCAGCAAGTGTGTACACAGCTGCCAGGGATATTAAAGACTAAGGAAGTGAATGAACATAAGAATAAAGGTGCCCCTATGAATAAAAGTGCTGATACTGTGAAAAAGATATGATCCCTCGGCAATTATAAGAAAGAATTAGAAACCACAGAAATCAATACCTGGTTTCTGTATTGAAAAATGTTGAACCACTGTAGCGTCCAACAGGGAATGCACAGTGTCTAATAACCAGAATCAAAGCACCTGTGCATAAAAGCCCTAAGTGAGAAAAGAATTGTCATATAAATGACATAGATTTTACTGATAGATTGGCAATAGTGCAGCTTGGCCCTCTATTTTTGTATATCCTTACCCGATGGCTTTGTGAGTTGTCATGCTCATGTCAGGAATCAACTGAAAGATCCCAGCAGGGAACATCTCTAAATATGCTCCTTGGGTAAATGAATAATTGCTAACAGGTGCTCAGGGTAATACCTGAATCCATCCCTCCAGAGGGAGGGGCCGTTGGGAAGTGAGGTGCGTCCCCACTGTGGCCATCCCTGTGTTCCGGTGAGCAAGTTGCTCCGGACACCTCCGTCACCTCCGCCGTAAACAACGTAACTGGAGACGAGCCGTGCACATGCGTGGTGAGAGCACTCCTGGCCTAGGCCGGGAGGCCACCCCGTGCACGCGTGTGACATGAACTCCTCGTCCGAAGGTGGACACGGAACGCCACTGGCAGGTTAAAGAGCTTCACCTAGTGGTAGATGTTGAAACCACAGGTGTTGCTTAGAAGGGTAGATGCTGAAAATTCTCTCCATCCTGCCGGGAAGCCGCTAGATCAGAGATATCAGAGATTACACATCCCGAGGTGTAGGGGGAGGACAGTAACAGCAGTCTGATATCTAGGGGGAAATAAAAAAAGAAAAGAAAGAAAAAAAGAAAGAATCATACACATAATTAACTATTTGAATTTTGCATCAATTGATATATTACAATGTCCAAGAGTCAAGCAAACTAATACAATTACAAATGCATTGTTTGTTATTTATATTTTGTAATGAGCAAAAGGAGGAAAAAAGGGTACACTGTAAAGACTGTATCCTGAAAAAAGATATCAATCCAGAAAAATGCATAAAAAACATCCCTAAGGCTTTTTTCAAAGAGAAGGGCTGCCAGGAGGGGGCAATGAAGGGTATTGAAATATTGCGATAGTATATCATCATGTTATAAACATATATGTATGTACATCTATGTATTATTATACCCAGAAAGGGCTGAATTAATATACAGATTACACAGCAATGCTATAGAGACCGTCCTCAATTGCACAAATCAATCACCCATTCAAAATCCAACTCTCCTCCGCTCAGGTATAATCAGGACAGAAACATCAACAATAGAGGGCAAAGACGTCAAAAGTGGAGTAGAACCAACAGAGGTTCTCTAGACTATAAAAAACGCTCGGTAGACACTGATTCGGATTACACCCAACAAGGCAGTCTTAATGAGTGCTCTCCTATACCACCAAGAGGAGGGGAATCCTCCTATACAGCTCCTGGTGAATCCGACTCGTCATTATCGGATGTTTCCGCTGCAACTAATAGACCTTCAAATTTGCTTGAACTCCACAAGGGGAATGAGCTCCCCACAATCCAACCAAATTGGGAGAGGGATGGACCCGCATAATCCGGTTACAACACAACCCCTAAATGTGATTATTCTATCTCACACTCCATTACAGATACAGAAACTCTCCTCCTATCGAAGGGTTTGAGTTTTTGCCCCCAACAAAATTTTGATATGTTTGAATTAGTCACGGACCTGCATCTGTTTGCTCGAAAATTATTGTTAAAGTGTCAATATGAGTCAACACCGATTGAAACAGATACAACTGACTGGTCAAATTATACCATAAGAGAGTTTAAAGCCCTACGGGATCTGACTCTATTATTCCAAGCGAGTAACTCGGACGACTTGATAGATCAATTGGATCTTGATAAATTATTCGAAGAGGTGAATAAATCCACCCTGAATCCAGTAACTCTCTTTAAAAAACCATCTACTAAATTTCCGCCACTACAAACGAATCCGAGTGTAGCTACATTCATTAGACAGAAACTTAAGGATGTTGCTAAAATATCCTGCAGTACTAATATTTCACAAAATTTACCTGCTGAAGAAAATGAAGCACTAGAATCCCTACGTATGAATCATTCAATTGTTGTTAAGCCATCTGATAAAAGAGGCAATGTTGTCCTGATGGACAACAAAATGTATAGAACAATGTGCCGTAATATTTTGAATAACAGAGAATGGTAAAAAACCATTCACACTAGACACATTGTAAAATCCAATCAAGCCTTCTATAATCTAATTGATCATGCATACCACAATGGTACAATCAATAAAGATCTATATGATTGTATTAGGATTAAACATCCTCGAACACCCACATTTTATAATTGATATTTGATATTTATAAATTTATAATTCACAAAAGTTCCACCCAAATCACAGGGTGACCAATTGTTTCAGGCAATGGTGGGATTTCGGAAAATCTAAGTAGGGTAATTGACTCGTATCTTCAGCCCTTTGTGGTGGCATTACCTTCCTTCACGATGGACACTATTCATTTCCTACAGATGATAAATGAATTAAAACTCTCTGAAAACTCAATTCTAGTTACAGTAGACATTGAAGCTCTATACTGTTTAATCCCACATGGAAAAGGACTTCAGGCTATTCACAATGTATTACAACAAGGGTCACGGTACGATAAGGCTTTGAATGACTTTATTCTGAGTGGACTAGATAACATTCTCAATAACAACTATTTCTGTTTTGACGGCTCCCACTACCTCCAGGTGCAGGGCGTAGCGATGGGGACATGTTGTGCCCCATCCTACGCCAATCTGTACCTGGGGGGAGTGGAAGCGGTCACTTTTCAGTGATGAGGATCTCGTCATGTACCTGGGCCACGTCACCACGTGGCTCAGGTACATTAATGACATCTTCGTCATTTGGGAAGGCCCTGAGGAAACATTGATCCAATTCTTTAACCATATAAACATGAATAGCCTTAATCTGAAATTTACAATGAATTTTGGGGAACTCTGCAGACGCTGGGGTAAACGGGAACTCTGATGTAAGTGGGATCTCTGTTGACCCTGTGGTAACAAGAGACCACCACACATCAGAGTCCCCCTTACATTAGATTCCGCAGAGATCTCCTTTGTGTCAGAATCCCCCCTTACATTGTATATAAAGGGGGATTTTGATGTCAGGGGTCTCTGATCACCTGAGTCCCTCCTTACATCATAGTTCCCAGCATTCCTTCTTACATCAGAACCCCCTTACAGTGTATATAAAATTGGGGCTCTGATGTAAGGGACCCTGTGGTAACCAAAGAATCCCTCACATCAGTGGATTCCCTTACATTAGAGTCTGCAGAGATCCCCTTTGTGTCAGAGTTACCCCTTACATTGTACATTACATTACAAGGGGGATTCTTTTGTAAGGGGTCTCTGATTACCTGAGTCTCCCCTTACATCAGAGTTCCCAGAGTCCCCCCGCCCACTTACAGTGTATATAAAGGGGGAATTTGATGTAAATGGGGACTCTGGTGATCAAAGTTCCCCTTTTCACCAGAGTCCACAGCATTCTTTATATCAGCTTTCCCAGTGTAAAGGGAGACTCTGGGGGACTCTGATGTAAGGGAGGCTCTCTGGAAACCCTGATTTAAGGGGGGGAACTGTGATATAAGATGTAACGCTATTGACTCTGGTGTAAGGGGGAATGCTGTGGATTCTGATGTAAAGGAGGACTCAGATGTGAGGGGGGCACTGTGGACACTGGAATTTGTAGGGGCTCATTCACAAATGCTTTAATTGATCTGTTTGCGGATCGCTCTTCAGAGAGCATTTGAGAGGAGGTGAAGAGGCATTGTATCTCCTCCACACCACCTGCTTTAACCCCTTGAACTCCACACTGCACACAGTTGGTGGGCTCTTGCAGAGTGCTGCCAGTCACTTGAATGGGTCACGGTCAGTGGGTGCTACACCTGCTGAAAGCAACAGGGGTATAATTGCAGCTGCAGCATGTAAACATGCCCAACTGCTGCCGCTACAGCTAAAAGGTGGTAGTGTTTGAGGGGTGGCAAAAGAACAGCACAACCGCAGAGTTTTACTGCCTCTCAACCACTAGTGTGAACAATTAAATGTTAAAAAAATAAAGTGTTTTATTTTATTTTTATTTTTTGACACTGATAAGTGTCAGTAGGGGTGGCATGAGGACTGGATTATGGCATGTATTTTATAGTCATACTTTCTATTTAGATTATTAGATAGTCTATGGGGTTTTCTGCTGTGAGAGCTGCCACAGTGCGTGGAGTTAAGGTTCTTGATTAATCCTGCTACCTAGGAGCCAGTAAAGCAGGTTATATATACACACGCATGTGTGTTTGAGCTCTGGGGTGCACACCCCAATGCAATAGGCTGTGCACACCTATGGTAGACAGTATAGAATAGCCAGTGGCTTTCAACCTGCTTTACTGGCTCCTAGGTAGCAGGATTAATCAAGAACCTTAACTCTATACTAGAAAATGGAATAACCCTAAAAGACTCACAGCAAAGGGTGACCCAGGACCCTCACTTCAATGGTTCTGCAGGTGCATACAGCTCCCCACACTGTGGCAGCTCTCACAGCAGAAGACCCCATAGACTATCTAATAATCTAAATAGAAAGTATGACTATAAAATACATGCCATAATCCAGTCCTCATGCCACCCCTACTGAACAAGGGGTAGCCAAACAGACCCTGCTGTATGATTGTAAACCTCTGAAATGAAAAATGAACAAAGCATATCCTTCTGTAGTTTGTACTTGCCTTTGGCCAAAGCACCTAATATGATTTCTGTCTCCTTTCTCATTCTTCTGCTATCTACAAAAGTCACTTTTGAGAGTCTATGTTGCCACCAGACAATCCCAGTGGACAGCCTTCCCTCCAATACACAGTAGGTGATTGACAGCCTCAGCTGTGCATGCTTCCCTATGTAGAGCGGAGTGTCCTTTCCCTCCACTCAGGTTCCTGCTCCATGTTGTGCACTGTGACATCAGATCCCTTACCCCTGCTTCTGGAGATGTGAAATGCTGTCTAAATTAAAAACTGGGGTGTAGAGGAGAAAGAGCTGCAGATAAACAGGTAAACTTATATAAGAGGATTGGTTTCATCTCTGTGTATCAGCTGAGGCTGGTCACTTCAATGGATATATGTAAGGTTTACTACTACTTTAACTACTTTAACCTCCTAAGGACCACCCATCACATATATACTGCAGCAAGGTGGCTCTATTGCACGAAAAATAGGATTTTTATAACAGCTTACCTGTAAAATCATTTTCTTGGAGTACATCATGGGACACATAGCCACAGTAATTACTGTATGGGTTATATAGGCACCTTTAGGTGATGGACACTGGCACACCCTAGACAGGAAGTTTAGCTTCCTATATAACCCCTCCCCTTACTGGGAGTATCTCAGTTTTTTCACCAGTGTCTTAGGTATTGGTCACGAGTTAAAATGTGCAAGGCTGAGCTCCACTGGAATATTCCTTTGCTGGGGCCAGCTATGCAACTGTATCCATTCAAAGTGTCTTTTCAGGCCGATTTGAATGGTACCTGGGCCTCATGTCGGAAGAAATTAGGTTTTGCCTGTAACACTTCTCTTTTTAGGGAGCTGGACCCTGGGATCCTGTTTTTTTTTTTTCAGCCATATTTCCTGGCGGGGTGCTTTACGGGTCCAGGAGTGTGGCTCACCCTATAAAAAGGGGCCCCAGTTCCTGAAGGTTTTTTAAACGGAGCCCACAATGAGTGGTGAGGAGTGAGTCTGTCTGGTTTACCACAAAACCCTGCAGCTGGATAAGGTAAGTGGAGATTCCTAAGGAATTTTTCTAATTCTAATTGGTTTTCTCCTTTGAGTAAAATGTTGTCATGCCTAAATTCACCACCTGGGGCTGTCAAGAGCACGTACATGATTCCATGCTTGTCAGTAGGGATGAGCTTCGAGTTCGAGTCGAACTCATGTTCTACTCGAACATTGGCTGTTCGCAAGTTCGCCGAACAGCGAACAATTTGGGGTGTTCGCGGCAAATTCGAATGCCGCGGAACACCCTTTAAAAGTCTATGGGAGAAATCAAAAGTGCTAATTTTAAAGGCTTATATGCAAGTTATTGTCATAAAAAGTGTTTGGGGACCCGGGTCCTGCCCCAGGGGACATGGATCAATGCAAAAAAAAGTTTTAAAAACGGACGTTTTTTCAGGAGCAGTGATTTTATTAATGCTTAAAGTCAAACAATAAAAGTGTAATATCCCTTTAAATTTCGTACCTGGGGGGTGTTTATAGTATGCCTGTAAAGGGGCGCATGTTTAGCAGGGCTCAAAATTTCAAGTCCTGAGCTACTAGCCAGTCATTAAGAGTTACTCACCACCAGTTGCCCTACCCAACCCCTATCCTACCCTGCCCCACCTTAATTCCACCCCTAAATATGCACTCATAAATTATCTCATGAAATGACACTTAAATGTTTTATGCAGAATGAAGTTACAAAAATAAATATTAACAACTTTATCAGTGCCCATCAGTGCAGCCTCACCAGTGCCCATCAATGCAGCCTCACCAGTGCTCATCAGCACAGCCTCATCAGTGCCCATCAATACAGGCTCACCTGTGCCCATCAATGCAGGCTCATCCATGCCCATCAATGCAGGTTCACCTGTGCCCCTCAATGCAGTGTGACCAGTGCCCATCAATGCAGCCACTCCTGTGCCCATCAATGCAACATGACCAGTGCCTAATAATGCAGCGTGACCAGTGCCCATTAACTCAGTGTGACCAGTGCCCATCAATGCAGCATGACCAGTGCCCACCAGTGCAGCATGACCTGTGCCCATCAATGCAGCATGATCTGTGCCCAGCAATGCAGCCTCACCAGTGCCCTATTAATGCAACCTCACCTGTGCCCATCAATGCAGCCTCATCAGTGCCCATCAATGCAGCGTGACCAGTACTCACCAATTCAGCATGACCAGTGTCCACCAATGCAACTCACCTGTGCCCACCAATGCAGCATGACCTGTGCCCACCAATGCAGCATGACCTGTGCCCACCAATGCAACTCACCTGTGCCCACCAATGCAGCATGACCTGTGCCCACTAATGCAGCATGACCTATGCCCACCAATGCAACCCTCCTGTGCCCACCAATGCAGCATGACCTGTGCCCACCAATACAATCCACCTCTACCCACCAATGCAGCATGACGTGTGTCCACCAATGCAACTCACCTGTGCCCACCAATGCAGCATGACCTGTGCCCACCAATGCAACTCACCTGTGCCAATCAATGCAGCATGACCTGTGCAGAGGAAGAGAAAGGGGAGGAAGAGGGGAGCTGGCCAGATCATCAGAGTGAAGATTGCCCGCTGTACCAGCTTTCATTTTAATTACAGTCAGCTCGCTGTCACACACAGTCCCGCCTCCTGGCCCGCCTTCTTTGATAGACATCACACATCCTGGCATTGGACCAGTGATCTGTCTATTAAAGTACCTGGGCCAGGAGGCGGGACTGTGTGTGACGGCGAGTGGACTGCAATTCAAATTAAAGTTGTTACAGTGGACAATTACTGCTCTGATGATCTGGCCGGCTCTCCTCTTCCTCCCTTCTTTCTTCCTCTGGGAGAACGGATCCCATTCAACCCAGCCTTCTGGCGGTGCTCGCCCCCCCTCTGAGGCAGCCCATGCTTGCCCTTAATCATTTTCCTCTCGCCAAATGCAAGCAGGCGAGTGGAAATTTTGTGGGCTGTGTATAGGGTCATTGTCCTAAGTAAGGTGTACCTCTGCCCTAGTCTCAAGTCTTTTGTAGACTCTAACAGGTCTTCTTGTAAGATTGCCCTGTATTTAGCTCCATCCATCTTCCCATCAACTCTAACCAGCTTCCCTGCTGAAGAAAAGCATCCCCACAACATAATGCTGCCACCACCATGTTTCAAAGTGGGGATGGTATGTTCAGGGTGATGTGCAGTGTTAGTTTTCTGGCACACAAAGTGTTTTGCTTTTAGGCCAAAAAGTTCAATTTTGGTCTCATCTGACCAGAGCACCTTCTTTCACATGTTTGCTGTCCCCCCCACATGGCTTCTCACAAACTGCAAACAGGACTTTTTATGGATTTCTTTCAACAATGGCTTTCTTCTTGCCACTCTTCCATAAAGGCCAGATTTGTGGCGTGCACAACTAATAGTTGTCCTGTGAATAGATTCTCCCACCTGAGCTGTGGATCTCTGTAACTCCTCCAGAGTTACCATAGGCCTCTTGGCTGCTTCTCTGATTAATACCCTCCTTGCCTGGCCTATCAGTTTAGGTGGATGGCTATTTCTTGGTAGGTTTGCAGTTGTGCAATACTTTTTTCATTTTCAGATGATGGATTGAACAGTGCTCTGTGAGATGTTCAAAGCTTGGGATTTTTTTATAACCTAACCCTGCTTTAAACTTCTCCACAACATAATACCTGCCCTGTCTGGTCTGTTCCGTGGCCTTCATGATGCTGTTCATCACTAAGGTTCTCTAACAAACATCTGAGGGCTTCACAGAACAGCTGTATTTATACTGAGATTAAATTACACACAGGTGGACTCTATTTCCTAATTAGGTGACTTCTGAAGGCAACTGGTTCCATTAGATTTAAGTTAGGGGTATCAGAGTAAAGGAGGCTGAATACAAATGCATGCCACACTTTTCAGATATTTATTTCTAAAACATTTTGAAAACCATTTATAATTTTCCTTCCACTTCATAATTATGCGCCACTTTGTATGGCAAAATGTGGAAAATTTCAAAGGGGTATGAATACTTTTTCAAGGCACTGTATGTACTCTTTTAAGGTTCTGTTTACACATGTGGTCTTTGTTTTTCCTGAAATGGTGCCAAGACTTATTTGGTCCCCTTTGGGCAGCTTAAAAGTGATTTTAAAGGTAGAAGGTATTTTACCTTAATGCATTCTTTGCATTAAGTTAAAAAACCGTGTGTGTCCACACACACACACTAATGCCGTATACACACGATCGGACATTCCGACAACAAAATCCATGGATTTTTTGCGATGGACGTTGGCTCAAACTTGTCTTGCATACACACGGTCACACAAATCTTGTCGGAAATTCTGAACGTCAAGAACGCGGTGACATACAAAGAGCCGAGAAAAATGAAGTTTAATAGCCAGTGCAGCTCTTCTGACTGATTCCGAGAATGCGTGGAACTTTGTGCATCGGAACTGTTTACACCCAATCCGGAAAATGTCCGATGGAGCCTACACACGGTCGGAATTTCCGACAACAAGCTCCCATCGAACATTTTCCGTCAGAAAATCCGACCGTGTGTACGGGGCATTATACTTACCTGAGTCCAATCTTGATGTAGTGCAGTGCCCAAGAGCAGAGGCTTTCTCCACTGTCTCTCTTCTCACTAGACATGGAGGCAGCAGTGGGATTCCATGACTAACCAGGATCAAGCCCGCATGAATGTCCCCCATATCAAGTGGGTCACTATGGGAGCACTTGCCCAAGGTTGAGGAGCCAGAAGCACCAGCAGGGAACCCCAGAAGAGGAGAATTGGGGCTGCTATGTCCAAAATCATTGCCCAGAGCAGGTAAGTATACCATATTTGGAGTTTAAAAAATATGTTTACATTAATTTTAAACTCAATTAGAAGATGATTCCGCAGAACCATTTATTATTTTTTGTTTCATTCTGGTGGGCTATAATATTGCCGTATAGATTTGTAAGGTTTTATACCAGGTATTTATAGGTCTGACCCAGTTCACTTGTCTGAAAAAGGGTTAGACATATTTAACATGGGCTTACAGAACCTTATCGAACAAGCCACAGTGTTGGGGTCAGTTCCCTTCAGTTGGTGTGGTTAGTTATCCAGTCTAATCTGAAGGGACATAGTGATTTTATTTTCTGGAATTGGTTATTTGGTGTCATACTGTGCCTTTATGGTTATGCCTAGGATTTAAATTGATTAATTTTTTTTATTGTTAAATTTAGGTTTACCCCTTAAATAAACACAATGGTCAAAAGAATTGACCATGAAATGTACATTCTGTGTGCGTCACTTTATTCCATGTTTTTTGTTATTGCTCCTTTATGCTTTCCCATTACTGGGTCCCAAGCACTAAGTGTTCTCCCTCCTTTCCCCCCTTTGTTAGCAGGTTGTTGATATTTTTTTTACAGTAGGAATCTTCCCCAAGTAGCATGTTTGCATTAGAGACTTTTGGCAAATTTAATAATCCGAGCGTGGCTCCTGCTTTAAAGCTGTTCTTTCTTTTGCTCAGCTAGCCCATCTCTAGCCACTTCAGCCCTGGAAGGTTTTACCCACTTCTTGACCAGGTCATTTTTTGAGATACAGCACTGCATCGCTTTAACTGACAATTGCGTGGTCATGTGACGTTGTACCCAAACAAAATTGATGTCCTTTTTTCCCACAAATAGAGCTTTCTTTTGGTGGTATTTGATGATACGGTTTGGTGGTATTTGATCTACGTTTTTTGTGTTTTGCTCTATAAACAAGGAAATAGTGACAATTTTGAAAAAGAAACAATATTTTTTACTTTTTGTTATAATACATATAACAAAATCGCAATAAGCGTATATTGATTGGTTTGCGCAAAAGTTATAGCGTCTACAAAATAGGTGTTAGATTTACGGACTTTTATTTTTTATGTTTTCACAAGTAATGGCAGCAATGTACAATTTTTAATTGGACTGCGACATTGCGGCGGACAAATCTGACCCTAAGTGACACTTTTTGGGGACCAGTGACATTATTACATGGATCAGTGCTATAAAAATGCACTGATCAATGTATGGCAGGGAAGGGGTTAACACTAGCGGGCGATCAAGGGGTTAACTGTGTTCCCTAGGTGTGCTATAACTGTAGGGGGGATGGGCTGCCAGGGACATGATAGAGACCGTTGTTGCCAATCACTGGGAACAGCAGATCTCTGAGAATCTGAGATGTCCCCTGTCAGAACAGGGATCCGCCTTATTTGCAAAGGCAGTTTCCCGTTCTGCCTCTGTGTACCACAATCGCGAGTCACCAGCGGACATCGACCCACATGCGTATTCCTGCGACATGCAGCGGCACACAGGCACCCCCCCACAGTTTCACATGCAGTTTCAATTTCTGCTGCACTTAAGGTTCCTAAGAGCACAGTGGCCTCCATAATCCTTAAACGTAAGACGTTTGGGATGACCAGAACCCTTCCTAGAGCTGGCCGTCCGGCCAAATTGAGCTATCGGCAGAGAAGAGCCTTGGTGAGAGAGGTAAAGAAGAACCCAAAGATCACTGTGGCTGAGCACCAGAGATGCAGTGGGAAGATGGGAGAAAGTTGTAGAGGGTCAACTATCACTGCAGCCCTCCACTATTCCGGGTTGTATTGCAGTGTGGCCCGACGGAAGCCTCTCCTCAGTGCAAGACACATGAAAGCCCGCATGGAGTTTGCTAAGAAACACCTGAAGGATTCCAAGATGGTGAGAAATAAGATTCTCTGGTCTGATGAGACCAAGATAGAACTTTTTGGCTTTAATTCTAAGTGGTATGTGTGGAGAAAACCAGGCACTGCTCATCACCTGTCCAATACAGTCCCAATAGTGAGACATGATGGTGGCAGCATCATGGTGTGGAGGTGTTTTTCAGCTGCAGGGACAGGATAACTGGTTGCAATTGAGGGAAAGATGAATGCAGCCAAGTACAGAGATATCCTGGACAAAAACCTTCTCCAGAGTGCTCAGGACCTCAGACTGGGCCGAAGGTTTACCTTCCAACAAGACAATGACCCTAAGCACACAGCTAAAATAACAAAGGAGTGGCTTCACAACAACTTTGTGACTGTTCTTGAATGGCCCAGCCAGAGCCCTGCCTTAAACCCAATTAAGCATCTCTGGAGAGACCTAAAAATGGCTGTCCACCAACATTTACCATCCAACCTGACAGAACTGGAGAGGATCTGCAAGGAGGAATGGCAGAGGATCCCCAAATCCAGGTGTGAAATACTTGTTGTGTCTTTCCCAAAAAGACTCATGGCTGTATTAGATCAAAAGGGTGCTTCTACTAAATACTGAGTAAAAGGTCTGAATACTTAGGACCATGTGATATTTCAGTTTTTCTTTTTTAATAAATCTGCAAAAATGTCAACAATTCTGTGTTTTTCTGTCAATATGGGGCGCTGTGTGTACATTAATGAGGAAAAAATGAACTTAAATGATTTTAGCAAATGGCTGCAATATAACAAAGAGTGAAAAATTTAAGGGGGTCTGAATACTTTCCGTCCCCACTGTACATCAGGTAAGACGCTTCATGACCAGCTGCTTTGTACTTTGCACTAGTGCTCATTATCTATAGCAAACAAATTCCTCCTCCTACTAGTCTTGTTAAATTAACCTTGTAGTAGTGGCTTTGCTTCATGCCCCATATGTGCTTTACTGACAATGTTCTTTCATACGCCATCACGCACCCCTTTAAATGACTTCAGGTCAGATTTAGTTTCACAATTTTTACTTTAACTGTTCTCTGCAGAACATATAACTGATGCAACATAGTCCAGGCCCTAAACTAACTAGTGGAGGTGGCTGCCCAGGCATACCTTTGCAGGTGTTATTCCATGACTGGCAATCTCTAATAGCTTGTAGTGTCCATCAGAATCCTGTCATCTGTTGGCTCTTGAATTCCTGAATTTCATGAACTTGGAGCATTTTCTTGCTCTAAGACTCCCTCGAACTGGACCTCCCCCCTATTTATGTATCACACAGGGTGGAAGGTCAGCCCAAGACCAAAAAACATAGGAAGCGGGGTACTGAAAGTTAACCCTTTCTCAGCCTTGGCAAGCCAACTACTTTGCTACTGCAGTACACTGTAGGCAACCTGCCTACAAGCAGTTTAGTGGAAACAATGAGTATATGTTCCTGAAAAAAAGGAGAAGGTTTACTGAGACCATTAGTTTGACCAGCATGGGAAAAGTGAAGGGTCCTTTTAAGAACTAGAGTTTTTAATTGCATCCATTAAACCAGTGTTTCTCAACTCCAGTCCTCAAGGCGCCCCAACAGGTCATGTTTTCAGGCTGTCCATTATTTTGCACAGGTGATTTGATCAGTTTCACTGCCTTAGTAATTACCACAGCTGTTTCATCCATGGGAAATCCTGAAAACATGACCTGTTGGTGTGCCCTGAGGACTGGAGTTGAGAAACACTGCATTAAACAATAAGTAGCTAGAACTGAAATGATTGCTAAAGAAGATAAATCTGGCTTATTTATTCATTTAACAAAATATTGGCGTGGATATTTCTCTAACAGGTGAAAAAATCTGAAAATGGTTCATTACTTAGTGGCAAGTAGTTTTATTCAAATTGTATACATTTAGCAACTTTCTTCTGTTTGTGAAAAGAAGAAATAAATATAATAAGCCTCCTACCTTTTGTTTAATGTCAATATGAGCTAGAAAGAATAGCAGCTCTGAAAAATGCTATTTTCTTTAGTATGATTTAGTTTCTGTATTAATTAGTAAATTGTCTTGTCTGGTAAATCTATAACCTATATAATTATTTGCAGCATTAGATAAGTGTTGTTCCACTGCCAATACCACTGTCACTTGAAATGATTGTGAAATTTGGTTTCACATTGCCATTTGCTTTACTTTGTGTGGAAAATCTGAAGAAACCTTAGAACTCAGCATGTCAACAAATGACAGAAGGGGGTTGGTTGCCATGAATATACATTAAAGATCTTTTTTTACCTATGTTATATTTTTATGGGTGGATGGAGGACCTCTTTGATCCTGAATCACTGTATGGCCTAAGATATTTCTTTTTATTTTTGATTGAGATTTTAAATGTATAATAAATGTGAAGAGCAGGTGTTTAGTAAGCCTGAGATAAGGTCAGTCCTCCCACTGTGAACTATTTCAGCTCTGCTTACTTTGCGGCATATATGAACCTAAACGTCTTTCTTTTATGCATTAAAATGACTATGCAGTATATGAATGAGAAACACATAACTTACATTTACTATCAGGATTTATAAATAACATTGTAATGTTTTGCTGAAATTATGAGTCATCTTTATTTGTTGCAAACTGCTCCAGAGATAGCTTTAGAGATATTTGTATATATAATATCCATGTTGTTGCACAATTTTTGTCTCCTTCAGAATGAGACTTTACAAGGTTTCAAAATGTAATTCAAAATGCATAATTTGCAATATGGGGGCAACTCCTCATGTTCTGTTAGATTTGCCAAATAACTGAATCCTGTTATGATTTTAGGGGATGCAAATAACATGTCATATGCTTTTCTGTTAGAAGGAAAGACATTACAATTTGATTATATTTGTTAATTTCAATGGCACCTTATTTGAAAATGAAATAACCCTTCATCAGAGCAGAATTCTGTTTGTGTATGAGCAAAGCAACTGCAGCATTTACTAAATTAGTCAACAGTTGTTCATATAATTTACATTTTTCTCCACAACATTTTTTTATGAATATGTTTTTTTCTTTTATCACTTGCATAATTTAAATGCACTCAGAGATTTAGAGATATAGATAGCAGAAGCTGTTGGTGCCCTCACATATTCTATTTGGTTGTAGTTTAGGGACAGTCATTTCTTAAAAGTGATGTAATGGTGATGAAGTGATATACTGCATAGACAAAACATATTCGCCATTTAATAGGCAGTTATTTTCTCAGCCATAATTAATGAATTACATACAGCTAGTGTGGGTTAACATCAGATCCATTGCTTATAGGGTAAGTTAACCTTGACAGAAAAATCTGTACGGTGAACTTACCCCTACCCAACCCCCCCCCCCCAGTCTCGCTGATATGGACCACGACATTCTCCTGTTCTAGGAGTCTGGGGGTTAGAAATCTGGGGGCTAGAAATCTCCTGAGCTGAATGTCCAAAACGTACCTCGTCAGGAGGGATGTTTCGGAGCATTCTTACTGGTCAGTGCTGTCACATGGGCGGCGCCGACCAATCAGCAGCCGCATAGCCTGTCCTGTCAGCTATGGAGAAGACACATGGATGCCGAGAGAATTTCTAAGCCCGGACTCCTGACGCGGAGAGGCGATCAATTACCACCAAAAGGAAGCTCTATTTGTGGGAAAAAAGGATGCAAATTTAGTTTGTGTACAGCATTGCATAACTGCGCAATTGTCAGTTAAAACAACGCAGTGCCAAATTGTAAAAAATGCTTTGGTCAGGAAGGGGGTAAAATCTTCCAGGGCTGAAGTGGTTAATGAATGCCAGATATGCCCATAGGACTGGCATCCTTTCTCAGTGCCTAAAAAAAAATTGCTGACCAAAAAGCAAAAAGACTTGACTTATGTTTACACATTATGATCTATTTAAACAATTCACAACTGTCCAGCCTAAATGTGTACTGTAACAAACAAACCTGATATGTTTGTGTCTGCACATTTTTACTATTCTACCTTAAACTACCACCTTGGTGCTAGACATTTTTTTCTGAAATATCTCTGGAACAGTATACTTTTAATTTCAGTGTAACAAATGGCCACCTGTCTAAGAACTCTTTAATCCACTTTCAAAAAATGCTTTTCTTGTGTTATTTTTTCTGGGAAGTGTCTCTAAGTTGATATACTTACATTTTTGTGCAGCAAAATACCTGCCTTGTTTGTCTTTCCACAATTTTGCTTATTCTACCTGGTCACATTTACCTACTGTCCTGTTATCAAACCTTATCCTAAGGGCTGTGACTGTGATATTTTTGAAAAACTGGGTATAGGGCAGTGGTGGCTGGTGCTAACATTTTTTTTTGGGGGGGGGGAACAAATCCCCCCAGGTCCATACTCACCCCTCCACTGCTGCGGCTTCCCCGGCTTCCCCTCTTTCCGGTCAACTTGGTCTTCTTCAGATCCGCTTCCTGTCCTGATTGGATGGGAGGAGAAGCCAGAAACCAATAGCGAATATTGATTCGCTAGTGTCCCAAGTGGGTGGGTTCACTGTGCCCAACCTATTTCAAGCCAATTAGAACCTCAGGCATAATCATGTGCTTGCAAAAAAAACCCTCATAGCAAGCTATGAGTTAGGTGCCCTGCATACAAACCACATGCAAACTAGGGGGTTTATGGACCAGCCGCTCCTGGTATAGGGGGATATGGAAGAAGATTGGGGGGAATGTGAGGTGCTTTGAAAAAAGGTTCTTGTTTGTGCACATGTTATGTAGTGACAATGCTCTGCCTCGTCTCCAAAAAAAATCTCCTGTCTGTATATCACCCTGTAACAGGCTCTCTCAAAGGAAATTCTAAGCCACTATGCTAATGCACATTGCCAAGGCATACAGTATACCACTGTTGTTAACATTAAAAAAGGCCTGCATCCAGCAATAAATAGATAATATGCCCTGTGAAAAAACACATGGGGGTTGATTACTAAGAACTGGAGAGTGCAAAATCTGGTGCAGCTCTGCATAGAAACCAATCAGCTTCCATGTATTGTCAAAGCTTAATTGACCAAGCTGCAGTTAGAAGCTGATTGGCTACCATGCAGTTTTAGTAAATCAACCCAATTATAAAACTGAGATAGTACGTCCATACTTGCAGTTTTCATCCTAGAGAGTCTCCAATTTGTCCTCTTTGTCATTAAATTATACTTTAGATCATATGTATACTGCATTTACTTCATTTTTGTTGTCCTCCTTTGCCTACTGATCATTAGGGATGAGCTTCAAGTTCGAGTCGAACTAATGTTCGACTTGAACATCGGCTGTTCGCCAGTATGCCGAACAGCGAACATTTTGAGGTGTTTGCGTCAAATTCAAAAGCCGCGGAACACCCTTTAAAAGTCTATTGGAGAAATTAAAAGTGCTAATTTTAAAGGCTTATATGCATGGTATTGTCATAAAAAGTGTTTGGGGACCTGGGTCCTGCCCCAAGGGACAAGGATCAATGCAAAAATAAGTTTTAAAAACTGCAGTTTTTTCGGGAGCAGTGATTTTAATAATGCTTAAAGTGAAACAATAAAAGTGTAATATCCCTTTAAATTTCGTACCTGGGGGGTGTCTATAGTATGCCTGTAAAGAGGCGCATGTTTCCCGTGTTTAGAACAATCTAAAAGCAAAATAACATTTCAAAGTAAAAAAAGTAATTAAAAACTTCTCACGGCTATAATAAATTGCCGGTCCGACAATACACATAAAAGTTCATTGACAAAAATGGCATGGGAATTCCCCACAGGGGAACCCCGAACCAAAATTTAAAAATAAAATGACCTGGGGGTCCCCCTAAATTCCATACCAGGCCCCTCAGGTCTGGTATGGATATTAAGGGGAACCCCCGGCCAAAATTAAAAAAAAAAAATTCCGTGGGGTCCCTGTAACGGAATCCACCCTCCCTCTACAGGGACACACATCCCAAATGACCACAGCAAAGAGTCCACAACAGAATGAGACAACATACAATATATACATATATACACGATTTAGTGTGATTAGTACAGATCAGACTGGGTTTCTAATTCACCTTGCAGAGTATTGTTCCCTTAAAATCCAGGGCCCATATTCTGTTGGTAAGAGGCTCACATTCAGTCCCCTCCAATAGCCTCTGTCCTGGGTGAGTCTGTCACAGTCCCCTTAAAATCCATACCAGACCCTTCAGGTCTGGTATGGATTTTAAGGGGAACCCCGCACCAAAATAAAAAAAATGGTGTGGGGTCCCCCCAAAAATCAATACCAGACCCTTATCCAAGCACGCAACCTGGCAGGCCGCAGGAAAAGAGGGGGGCGGGGTCACCCATTACGTAATGCCGCCCCCTTCTGCTGTCATGAGGAATGCCACAGGGAAGTCCCCGTCAAGTCCCCGTGCATCAGAGGGGGCGGGGTCACTGGGTGGCCCCGCCCCCTGTTATTTAAGAACTGTCAGAAGAGGAGAAGCGTCACACAGCGGGAGCCTCCCTACATGCCAGCATGGATGCAGAGCGGCCTGGAGAAGAAGATGTAGAAGAGAAGAAGATGAAGAAGAGAAGAAGATGAAGAGAAGAGAAGAAGATGAAGAGAAGAGCGGGAGCCTCCCTCAATGCCATGGATGTGGAGCGGCCCGAGGAGAAGAAGGGAAGAAGACACCGCGGAGGAGATGCTGGATGAGAACACCGGAGGAAGAACCAGAAGTGCCAGAAGAACCAGAAGAAGAAGAAGATGGAGGAAGAAACCGAAGGAAGGTAGAAGATAGAAGAAAGAAGAAAGAAAGAAAGAAGAAGAAATAAAGGAATTGTCAAAACTGTCTCTTGTCATTTTTAACATTTTTGACACTTTTTTAGTGAAATGGTAGGGGTACTTTTGTACCCCCTTACCATTTCACACAGGGGGAGGACAGGGATCTAGGGGTCCCCTTGTTAAGGGGGCTTCCAGATTCCGATAAGCCCCCCGCCCGCAGACCCCCACAACCACCAGCCAGGGTTGTGGGGATGAGGCCCTTGTCCTCATCAACCCTCCCAATGTTGAGGGCATGTGGCCTGGTACAGTTCAGGAGGGGGGGTGCTCTCTCGTCCCCCCTCTTTTCCTGCGGCCTGCCAGGTTGCGTGCTCGGATAAGGGTCTGGTATGGATTTTTGGGGGGACCCCACATCATTTTTTTCTATTTTGGTTCGGGGTTCCCCTGTGGGGAATTCCCATGCTATTTTTATCAAGGAACTTCTATGTGTATTGTCGGACAGGCAATGCATTAGTAGCTGCGAGTAGTTTTAAATGACTTTTTTTCCTTTGAAATGTCATTTTGCTGTCAGACTGTTCTAAACATGAGAAACATGCGCTTTACAGGCATACTATAGACACCCCCCAGGTACGAAATTTAAAGGGATATTACACTTTTATTGTTTCACTTTAAGCATTAATAAAATCACTGCTCCCGAAAAAACAGCCGTTTTTAAAACTTTTTTTTGCATTGATCCATGTCCCCTGGGGCAGGACCCAGGTCCCCAAACATTTTTATGACAATAACTTGCATATAAGCCTTTAAAATTATCACTTTTGATTATTCATGTTCGTGTCCCGTAGACTTTAACGATGTTCGCGTGTTCGAACAAACTTTTTTCCTGTTCGCATGTTCTGGTGCGAACCGAACAGGGGGGTGTTCAGCTCATCCCTAATTTAGAAGAGACTAGGGTTCATATTTTTTATAGATAGCCTCCTCCTCCCACCAGGCCATAAACAAGTTAGCGAGGCTGGGAGCGAACTTGGCGCTCATGGCTAAACCCATGCATTGCAGGTAATACTCTCCTCCATAGTAAAAGTAATTATTTTTCTTAGCAAACTGTAACAGCTAAAAATTGAAATGAAATGAAAATGTGTATCAGGTATCCCTTTTGCTAAAACGTGTTGGGCAGCCTCAAACCCCTTCTGATGGGAAATCACTGTATATAAAGATGAGACATCAGCAGTAACTAATAATATTTCTATAAATATAAAAGTTTGTCTTGCGAGCAACTAGAATACAATCTGAGTAATATATGCAAGCAGCAAATAACACACTCCCAGTATAAATCTTTAAATAAACTCAAAACAAACAATCCTGCATTAGTGATAATAAATGTATCCAACCACTTAGTGTATCAATTCTCCTGTGCAAATATGAGTGCCAACATAATATATGAATATACAAATATATAATACATTCATGTGTATTTCATCTTGTGATAATATAAATCCTGTGCTTGAGTGCAATCAAATGTTTAATTAATGAACATGTCAAAAAAAAGTTGTAACTTGTAATCCCCCTGATGAGTCATGAGACCCTGTGATGTAACGCATAGGATAGGGGCAGGTTTGTTTGGCAAGACACTTTTGTATCTTTCATGGAGAGGCACAAAGTAGCTGCAGCATCGTGGTTTTATATGATATAATGTACGTTGTATAAAGTTGGTGCATTGGAGCACCTTTTAAATGTGAGTTTTATGCACTTTTTCTAACAAATTGAATGTTGTTTATAAGCATTATTTGGAGCTCTTTCTCTTTCCTATATATATTGAGTCATAATGGAGGTACATCAATGGAGTAACTAGGAGCAAAGCATGATCTATTACCCTGTTTCCCCGAAAATAAGACCTAGCGTGATTGTCGGTGATGGCTGCAATTTAAGCCCTACCCCCCAAATAAGCCCTTGTTAAAGTCCTTGTAGGTCTTATTTTCAGGGTAGGGATTATTTTCGGGGAAACAGGGCAGGGCTTATTTGGGGGGTAGGGCTTATATTGCAGCCATCACTGACAATCACGCTAGGTCTTATTTTCGGGGAAACAGGGTAGTCCAGGGTGACTAAAAAGCTTTATTTGACCAAACTTAAGTGTGAGGCCACACTCCGTGAGGGGAGCACATTTCTTATGGGGGAGTACTGAGGTGAATAGACACAAAGCACAGATTTTTGTGGATTTGTGAAGACTCAACAAGTTACAACTTTTTTTTTCTAACATTTTCATTAACCGTTTGCTGACCAGCCACCGTCATTATACTGCGGCAGGTTGGCACGATCCCACGAGCCATCGTAGCTGAACGTCGGCTCCTTTAAGTGGGATAGCAGGCATGCGTGTGTGGCTACTTTGCAGGGGTGCCGATGCTCGTGGCTAGCGGTTGCAATGGCCGGCGGTCACAATGACTGCCGGCCACGCATGATCGGGGGCATGAGAGACAGAACGGGGACATATGTGTGTAAACACACAAATCCCTGTTCTGTGAGGAGAGGCAGATCGTGAGTTTCTAATAGCTAGGAACCATAATCTGTCATCTCCTATAGTCAGTTCTATCCCCCCACAGTTAGAACACACACTAGGGAACACAGTTAACCTCTTGATCACCCCCTAGTGTTAACCCCTTCCCTGCCAGTGACATTTATACAGTAATCAATGCATTTTTATAGGACTGATCGCTGTATAATTGTCAATTGTCCCAAAAATGTGTCAAATGTGTCTGATGTGTCCGCCATAATGTCGCAGTCCCAATAAAAATCGCAGATCACTGCCATTACTAGTAAAAAAAAAATAATAATAAAAATGCCATAAATCTAACCCCTATTTTGTAGACGCTATAACTTTTGCTCAAACCAATCAATATACGCTTATTGCAATTTTTATTACCAAAAATATGTAGAAGAATATATATCGACCTAAACTAAAGAAAAAATTAGCTTTTTAAAAAAAAAAATTGGGGATATTTATTATGCCGCGTACACATGAGCGGACTTTACGGCAGACTTTGCCAGGCGGACAGGATTTCGTTGGACAATTCGATCGTGTGAGGGCTCCAGCGGACTTTGTTTTCTCAAAAGTTGGACGGACTTAGATTTGAAACATGTTTCAAATCTATCCGACGGACTGGAGTCCGGTCTAAAAGTCCACTCGTCTGTATGCTAGTTCGACGGACAAAAAGCCACGCTAGGGCAGCTATTGGCTACTGGCTACGAACTTCCTTATTTTAGTACGGTCGTACGTCATCACGTACGAATTGGACGGACTTTGGTTGATTGTGTGTAGGCAAGTCCGTTCATTCAGAAAGTCCGTCGTAAAGTCCATCTAAAAGTCCGCCGGGCACAGTCTGCCGTACTTATAGCAAAAAGTACAAAATATTGAGTTTTTTCCAAAATTGGCTCTCTTAATTGTTTCTAGAGCAAAAAATAAAAACTGCAGAGATGATCAAATACCAACAAAAGAAAGCTACATTTGTGGGGGAAAAAAAGGACATCAATTTTGTTTGGGTACAACGTCGCACGACCGCACGATTGTCAGTTAAAGCGATTAAAAAAATGGCCTGATCATTGAGCAGCCAAATCTTTCAGGGCTGAAGTGGTTAATTAAACATCTGATTGCACTCAAGCACAGGATTTATATTATCACAAGAAGAAATACACATGAATGTATTATATATTTGTATATTTACATGTTAATATGTTGGCACTCATATTTGTACAGGAGAATTGATACACTACCGTATATACTCGAGTATAAGTCGTTCCGAGTATAAGTCGAGGCCCTAATTTACTGCAAAAAAAATGGGAAAAACTTATTGACCCGAGTATAAGACGAGGGTGAGAAATGCACAGCTACTGTAAGTGGAAAAGAGGGTCAACAATGCCCATTTGCAGCATCACTGTGCCCATTTGCATGCCTCACTGTGCCCATTTGCAGCCATAGGTCCCCTGAACTTCAAACTAGGTAGTTAAGGGTTCCTAGATGCCCCCTAGCTGCAGCCAAAATTTGGGGTCTCTGAACCCAAAGGGTCCTGAAATAACATTGCTGCAGATGGACACAGTTGACCAAATTTGGGGCCCTGTATCTCGCGGCCACTTAGTGCTAAGAACCTTAAATTTGGTGTGCAAACCCAGTGGAACTAGCACCATAAAATTTCAAAAGCTGGGGTTTCTAGCACCAAGTGGCCCCGAGATACAGGGCCCCAAAAATCAGTTCAGAAAATGTCAAGCACTTTTCTGCAGCAGAAAATGACATTTTCCGAACCGATTTTGGGGCCCCGTATCTCGGGGCCACTTAGTGCTAGGAACTTCATCTTTGGATATGTTGTGGTACCAGTTCCACTGGGTTTGCATACCAAATTTGGGGTTCCTAGCACCAAGTGGCCCTGAGATACGGGGCCCCAAAATCGGTTCAGAAAATGAAATTTTTTGCTGCAGAAAAGTGCTTGACTCCAGTATAAGTCGAGGGGGGCACTTTCAGCACAAAAAAATGTGCTGAAAAATTCGACTTATACTCGAGTATATACGGTAAGTGGTTGGATACATTTATTAGCACTATATCAGCATTATTTGTTTTGAACTAATAATATCACACCTTCCACATCAAACTATGAAATCTCAATAATGACCTGCATTATGACCTTGAGAAATGCAGGGGTATTAGTAACAAGAGGTTGCAGAAAAAAGTCCACATATTTCCCTAGTTGCAATGTGACAGAATCTATGCCACTCTCTTCCGGGTGGTTTTTCCAAACTTTTGTGGCCCTTAGGCAGACAGTATATGGTCAGGATCCTGGACGCTAAGAGTACCAAAAATTCCTTCTTCTTTTTATTTAACAATCCCCATCTGTAACCCCCCTGCACTATTTTCTCAAGTCTCATCTTATATCCTTGGGTTAAGTCACCTCTTAGTATCCCATATGTATTTTGGTCAAACAAGAGGTGGTTCATTTCTTCAAGGTAGTCCTGTTTTTTCAGCAGCACTATCCCCACACTCTTGTCTGCCTGTCTGATCACCAACTCTCTTGCATAAGGATGCATTACACAACCCTGTATGCACAATATTATTAGGACCACAAGAAACCATATTTCTTTCCACCGGGTCAGAGAGGAAATATCTTATGATACTCAATTTTCTAATTTACTTTTGAACGTCAATGAAGGTTTCAAATCTACCTAGAGGTTGATCAGGTGCACATTTTAAACCTGTGCATTTTTCTAGGTCAGTAAGTTCTTCACCACTTACCGTAGATTAAAGATTCTCTTGCATTTTAATGTTTTGCTTTTTTTTGGATGTGTTCCTTCAGCCTCCCCTACACTTATTTTTGTCCTTTTCCTGTGCTGAAACCCTTTTCTCAAAACCCTCCCTGCTTACCTTTAAGCCTACCAGGGGAATCGTGATGTGCTACTATTGCCCGTAGACACATGTTGGCTCTAATCTCCATCAAGGAGCCTTGATAGCCTCCCATATAATCCAAATGGTTCTTGCGTATAGGTGAACAATAGGGATTCTTTTTCCCTCCATACAAATGTGATTGGCAAGGTCCAGGGGACACATCATAATACCTCACATGATTAAATTGTATATAATATAATGAATCCAATAGGGGGAATACACAGTTATCGTGCCAGCATTCTCTCCTCTAAGCGAGTTTTCATGCCAGTAAAGACAAAGAACAAAAAATTAATGAAGCTATGCACTCACATGAAGATAGTGTAACACAGGAATTACTCACTGTGTCCTGTAGGTGGAGTTCTTCTGATAGTCCACAATGGAGATGTATTGAGGGTGGATAGGGAGCTGTCCATAGTGGATGGTGTCATCAGTGGATGTAAAAATATGGTGACAAAAAAACAAAAAGTAAAGGGAGAGTGGGCTGTGTAGTATTATTTATTCAATAAAATGATAAATGATAAAAATGCACTCACATTAATGAGTAAAGAAACATGCAATATACCAAAATCGTTCACCTTGTGGCATTATATCATGGGTCCCAATGGATAGTCAGTCCTGGATGGTCATAGGTGGATATGTATACCAAGAAGTACTATAGTCTCTCATATGATGAGAACCAGGAAGAACACTCATTAGTATGTATGTTTGGAGTTCACTGTGGCTAGCAGGAAGCAAGAGCATTGACCAGGGGGGCCGGCCATGATGACATCACACATTGGGTATGAATAGGCACAGCTACATATTTTGGAGCAGAGTCCCCTTTGCCAGGGCTTGACAAAGTTTTTTTATTATTTCTCCTATTACTACTACACTTAGACAGTGGCATTCTCTCCCCCCTCCTTGTTTTCACTTTTGGTGCAACTGCTTAAGCACACGTATCTTGCTCCAACCCCGTTCATTGTCACTTTTGATGGACAGTTTTTTTTTCAATAAATAACAACATTGGAAAAAGTAGAATAAATTAACTCAATACTTTAATTAACAGTATTAACTGCATATGGTTTCCATAATGTAATATTTTTTTGTGACAGTGGTTTTAAATTGGGTTTACCAGTTGTTAAAGGTTAGATTTAGGAGTGATGTTTGGCTTAAGGGGTGAGGTTATAATCCCCTAAGACTAATGCGGGAACTAATCTGAGGTTTATGGTTAGGTTAAGGCTAAGCTTTACTTAGTTTAAGGCTCAATGTTTTGAGGTTATAGAAATTAAGTTTTCTTGTGTAAATTAGTTAGAGCTAAACCTACATTCAAAACAATCTTGCCCTTTTGTTATAATAAAAACTATTATACCACAGAGCATGACTATATGCATCAGAATGTCTCCTAGAACTGAAATATCAAGACTTATGGCTCATTTATAACAAATATTGACTTCTTCTCTGCAAATATACTACACAGGGTTACACACACTACAGCTGCATTTTACCGCCCATTCATAAAGCACAGGCAATAGTGTACAGGCATTGGTATTTCACACTCATTGGAGTTCATACTACTCATGCTAGCAGAAAGAGCTATGTAATTGATGGAGCATCGCTATGCTTATAAATGTAGCACCAAACCCGAAGGAGCCGCTTGGTAAATTTAGGTTCTCTAATCTCCACCTCAACCCCAAGAATGACCTCAGCCCCTCTGGCACAGCTGGTTAAATTAAATTACTGCAAACACATTTAAAGATACACGTGGAAAATACTGTTATCCTGGCTGTGGATTATCACCAAAAGCAGATACACACCTGGTAATGATAAACAAATTGAATATATTATCCCTGTTTAAAGCAAATGGAAGCTTACAACACTGTTAAACCATTCTGTAAAGAATTAATACATTAGAAAAGACAACCTTCAATACTTAGCAACTGTAAATTTAGAAAATGGCAGTAATCTATATGTTCATAACACGGATGCTGAGAGGGAGGTGAGAAGATCTATCAACTTCTCAGCTCCTTCTGGGCCACAAACACCATTGAAAGTAACAATACAAAAAGAAGAAATGGGTTAACAGGTATAGTAAGCACAGTTCTGTAACATTACAGGTCCTGATTTGAAGGGTACTAGTGTCTTCTGCTGGCAAATGTTGGGGCCCTTTGTAAAGAGAGTAGGTTTAATCTATCAAAAGTGAAACAGTAATCCTCTAGGAAATACCGTTAGGTAGTGGTTTGTAAGAACAGAATTGCTAAATGTGGCAGCTCCAAACAAGCATCCTCTGACAGTAGAAAGGGGAATAGGTGTCTGCATGCAGTGTCTGTAATGTGCTAAGAAAGATGTTGGGTTTACACCCACTCACCAATCCTCTGGGTGATGACACAATGGAAGTCCCAAATAGTGGTTCAAGCTCCTGGCAATGTTGTAAGGCACAGGATCACCCCCTGTCAACCGATCAGGATGGCTGATAGCTGAACTGGCAGGGAGATGGGACAACAGCCAACAGGAAACCTGGATGGGTCTTGTGATCCCGAAGCAGGGTGTGGGTTGTCTCCGCTGGGCTAGATGGCACTGAATTGCTGAGCAGGGTCCCAGGGCTGAACGGTGGAGGACCATGTGGGTGACACTGTTACTGGCTCCTTTATCCTCAGTCTCTTGGCAGCAGTCTCTGGAAAAGCATGTCTCTCTCTCTTTCTCAGATGCTGGTAGACAGTGTGGCCCTCTCTCTCTTAGGTGGAGTTCCACCACACAGCCCTGTCTCCTCACCAATCCTGTCCTCTATCTCCTCTCCTCACTGTAACTGTCAAAAGATACAGTATCTCACAAAAGTGAGTACACCCCTCACATTTTTGTAAATATTTTATTCTATCTTTTCCTGTGACAACACTGAAGAAATTACACTTTGCTACAATGTAAAGTAGTGAGTGTACAGCTTGTATAAGAGTGTAAATTTGGTCCCCCTCCTGTGACTTCACCATTAATATCAACAACACAACCATTGGTCCCTCCACACATGCCAGAGTCCTGGGTGTAATCCTTGACTCTGACCTCTCCTTCAGCCCCCATATCCAATCACTGGCTAAATCCTGCCGCCTTAACCTCCGCAACATCTCCAAAATTCGACCCTTTCTGACTAATGACACTACAAAACAACTTATTCACTCTTTGATTATTTCCCGCCTCGACTATTGCAACTCTCTCCTTAATGGCCTACCCTTAAGCAGGCTATTCCCCCTTCAGTCTATTATGAATGCTGCTGCTAGACTAATACACCTCACTAATCGATCCGTGACTGCTGCTCCTCTCTGCCAATCCCTTCACTGGCTTCCCCTACCCCACCGTGTAAAATTCAAAATGCTAACCATAACATACAAGGCCATTCACAACATCGCCCCCATCTACATCACCAACCTCATCTGCAGATATCGCCCAAATCGCCCCCTCCGCTCCTCCCAGGACCTCCTGCTCTCTAGCTCCCTTGTTACCTCCTCCCATGCTCGCCTTCAGGACTTCTCCAGAGCCTCTCCCATCCTCTGGAATTCCCTGCCCCAGTATGTCCGATCAGCCCCTACCCTGTCCACCTTTAGGAGATCCTTGAAAACTCATTTATTCAGGGAAGCCTATCCCACACCCACATAACTGTCCCTGAGCCACCCCCATCAAATCATTCTTTGCAGCTATTACCTTTTGTACCACCACCCCCTCCCTTTTAGAATGTAAGCTCTACGAGCAGGGCCCTCCTGTACCTTTTGTATTGTACTGTAATTGTGTTGTCCCCCTTATACATTGTAAAGCGCTGAGTAAACTGTTGGCGCTATATAAATCTCGTATAATAATAATAATAATAATAATAAATTTGCTGTCCCCTCAAAATAACTCAACACACAGCTATTAATGTCTAAACTGCTGGCAACAAAAGTGAGAACACCCCTAAGTGAAAATGTCCAAATTGGGCCCAAAGTGTCAATAGTTTGAGTGGTGTGATGGAAATATTGGATATCATATTTATATCAATGAGATTCAAGTGGACCATTGCAAGGACTCCAATTTAAACTGCCTTGCCCCATAGGATGTGTATGTGTATGTATGTATGTATATATATATATATATATATATATATATATATCTACGTGTATATGTGGGTATCTATGTGTGGGTATATATATATTTTATATATGGGAATATGTTTCTTAATATCATGATAGAACAAAGCTCACCTTAGGAATGTAGTTACCTTGATGTGAACCCGAGAAGTCCTAGAGGTGTTGATTAGATCAAAGGGTATTGGCAGACCTTAAGGCAATTATTCTTCAGGGGGCCATTAACATGCTTCCAATACACTGATGGGAATCAGGAAAGGTCCCCTAGGTGGTAATCAACTCACCAGGGGCCATTAACATACTACTGTCGGGACTGTTTGGGCTGGGAGATCAAAGGAGATTGTTCATTAATTCATAGACTAGTAGGCACCGAGGGGGTCGCACTGTAACAGCAATGTCTGAGCATGAATTTTGAGACATCTCTTTCATTTGTGGCATCTTCTGATTGGTGGAGAATGCATATAAAAGGAAGTGGGCTAAATGGTTACAGGCAGTCCAGCCCGAGAACATCTGAGGGATATGCTGTCGGTGTAAAGTATATTGAAATCTATGTCTATCTTTCTTTCTAACCTTTTTGAATCCTATGATTTATCTTATGACTTTGTATATCTTGTATATGTCCATTGAAAACATTTATGAGTTTATGCCTGAATTAACTTTGCAGCCTAGTGCCAACACTATAGAGATATATGATAAATTCTAATCATTCTAACCTTCTTTTTCTGTGTAAATAAATGTAATTTTTATCTTTTTTCCCTGTTATCACTCGTTTTTATTTTTATATAGACAAAGGTTTAATCAACTATATTTGTATCGTTAATCGTTTAAGTGAGGTATAAATATTTCCGAAACAAATGGTGCCCCAACGTGTGAGGAAGCTTCACGTTTGAGTGATTTTGCGGGTGGAGGACAAGTCTAACTCCAGGAACGGTAAGCATTTTTATGTCTTTGTTTGTATGTCTGTCTCCCCTGTATGAACACCCAAACTAGCAAGCTTCTTTGAACATTGTTTATATATATAACCTTTTGTCTGTACTAATACTTTGATGAGACTGATATGTACAGTATAAGTGAAATAAAATTGTACTGAGAGTGTATGAGAAGGCATCCTGCTCGGTTGGGCCAACACTGCAGGAGGGTGTCTGCGTGAATGATAAGGGGTTCTGATTGGACGTTTGAAGGCAGTGGAAAGAAGTAGGATCTGGGCCTTTCTGCCAACAAGCGCTTCTGGTTGACCCTTGCATGAGTCTAGGTCAAGACGCTTCCCGGTCTTTAAGATCGAATTGCACCTGTGGGCCTAGTACACACTGAATGATCTTCGATGTATGTATCTATCTTTCTGTGTAAACTACTAACTGGGAATCGTAAGCTTTGTGATTAGATCTGTAATGTTGTAACTCCTACAAATCGTATTGCAATTAGGTGTGCATCAGTTAACTACCTCCTGTACTACAAGCATGCATTAGTAATAACCTTTCGTTAAGCATTTCTTTTAGAGTACTTCAGAAAAGTCCACGGGGGGATTAAACTATTATTTAGTTTGGGAAATCTCCAGGCTGATTTTTTGAAGGACTATAGCCAGGACAGGGAATTGGCCTGGCAAGTAGCGAAAAAAAATCGGCAAGGGTGACAGGGGCAGTACCTGTCAACCCAATTCTTGGTCAGAGAGTAGCTACCTCTGAAGTAAAGGCAACCTGTAAAAAGGTTGGGGGAATCAGTTCAAGGTCCGGAGTCCGTAAAGGATGGGTAATCGAATCGCTTCAAAGAGGGCGTCTAACCGTGGGGAACCCTACCACTTGACCCCGAGGGAAGAGATGATAGATAAATATGGACCTTGGGTTGTGAAATATTTGCAAGATTGGGATAGTTGGACTGGGAAAAAGTATTCTAAAAGAGGTACTTTTAAGCCCTTGGGAAGCCCTGTGGTACAATCACCGCGGGAAGATGACACGAACAAATGAAAGAGATGCGTGGAGCGCGTGGATGGTAGAATCCATGCATAGAACTGATGATGTGAATATTTTTACGGTGGGAGTTAAGGAGAAAAAACACCAGATGATGCTGCGGAGTAGGGACAAGCAGGGACAGCCACTAGAGCCACATCCCCAGAGTAGTGACAGTGATGAACAGGGGGATGATGAGGAATGGCCAGGATTGGGGCCTTATACAGCCGCCCGGTCCTTGTTGGCCAGATACTCAGAAAGTGATAGGAATTGTCATCTATCAGCAGATGAAAAAAAGGGGAAGCTACAACTTGCTGCCAAGTTTAACACCCCAGTTAAAACCCCCAATGAATCACAGAAAAACTCTTCCTGTGAAGCATTGAAACCACAGGAAAGAGATAGCACAGCAAACCAGGGGGAGGAAGTGCTGGAATCAGGGGAGAAAAATCTCCCTAGTTCCAGAGAGCAGATACCATCAAAAGGGAAACTTTCTTCCCCTCTGACGGAAGACCCTCCCGAATATAGTAATCCCCCATTTACGGGCTGCGAGCCAGCATTCTCCCCTAAACGGCAGTTAACTAGCAACCCTGCTCCTGTAAGCAATACTGGCAGTTCTGCTACAGAGTACACAGCCTATGTACCTTTATACCCCCAAGTAACTAGCACCCCACAGCAAGGACCTGTGTGGTGTCACTCTAATGGGGAAAGGATATCACCCAATGTGGGCACACCGGTGTACCATGGGACTGTTAATGCCACCCTTCAGGGCACTTTGCAGTTGGATAAAGTGCCCCCACCTGGCAGCAACCATCGTCCACAGTCTTATTGGGATTCTGTGACAGAACCCCAAAAGACCAATCCACAACTGATATCTTTTTCAGATGACGTATCTGTCTATCCTGTAAGAGAACAGGTGGTCTATGACAACAGTGGGAGATCCACGGGAAAGATGACACATCACGTGCCATGGACTCCCTCTGAGATGAAGGGATTTCTGAGTGTTATCCCCCATCCAAGGACAGATCCTATTAAATTTGCCAAAGAGCTGCTGGACATCCAGGCAAGCTACAATGCAAACTGGAGTGATATGCTTCAAATAATGAAGAGGGTTTGTGGAGATGGGGACTTGGATGAAATCCTTAGTAAAACCAATATTCCATGAACCCTGTATGTGGACTCCAGCCATCAAGGAGATATACTCACTAAACAATTAGCACAGTTGATTAAAACAGTCTACCCTCCCCAGTCTTGGACCAAGGTGTCAGGAGTGATCCAAGGTCCAAAGGAAGATTGTATGACATACTACAATCACTTTAAACAAGCCGTGGAATCAGCTGGTGGGGACATTAATAACAGTGCCCTATCCCTCGTATTGATCCATAGCTTCATTACCGGGTTGAGAGGAAACATCAGGGAAAAATTGATGACTGCAAATCCAGACTGGAGAGATAAGCCCCTCTCCTCTTTGTTGTCACTTGCAACGGCAATTGAAAGGAATATAGCAGATTGGGAGTCACAAAAACCTCAAAAGATCTGCATTGTCACTGATCAGTTGAACAGTGCAGATCTTGGACAGAAACCAAGGGGGAAACCGGTTTGTTTCAAATGCCACAGACCCGGACACTTCAAGAAGGATTGTAGAGCAGCAAGACCAAATAGGCCACCACGACAGGAGAAGGAATCTGGAAGAGACCTCCAGTGATGGGGAGAGCTCCCGGTGTTGCCTGTAATCTCGACAAATGAACAAGGGAGTGCTTATGTACAAATGCATTTAAATAATCAGACCCTAAATCTATTAACAGACACCGGGGCAGTTCGTACCATTTTAAAATCTAGTGAGGTGAATCTTCCCATTCAAAATACCGTGAGAGGAGTTGGGCTAGGGGGTATATCATATCCCCTATTTGAAACCACTCCCACAAAAATTAGAGTCGGACCCTTTCAAACTGAAGCCTCCCTGCTCTTGAGCGATTCAGTTCCTTGCAATTTGCTGGGAAAAGATTTGCTCTCACAAATGAGAGCACAAATAAAATTCACTGAGGATGGAGTGGAAGTAAAGATCCCTTCTGATCCTGGCCAACACCAAATGGTAGAAACCTGGGATAGCATCATTGCTTTGTCTAAATTAGAACAGGATGCAAGCTTTGCAGAAAGCTTGCCCAGTGATTTAGTCAAAAACACCAATCCAGATGTTTGGGCTAAAGAGGGGAACACGGGACTTATGATCCGCTGTCCCCCTGTTAGGATCAAACTAAAACCAGATGCTATCATTCCTAGATTACCTCAGTATCCCTTGAAATTGGCTCAATTGGAGGGAATTAGGGACCAAATCAAACACCTCCTTAAGGAGGGTATACTGGTGAAAGTGAGCTCACCAGCTAATACCCCATTGTACCCTGTGAAAAAACCAGGCCGGAACGTTTATCGGATGGTACAAGACCTGAGGGCAATTAACAAAATCATCCAAGAGGATGCTCCAGTGGTACCAAATCCTCACACTATTCTGAGTAACATCATCCCTTCTAATCAATATTTCACAGTTATGGATTTGAAGGATGCTTTTTTCACGGTACCACTCCACCCTGACTGTCAATACCTCTTTGCCTTCAGCTTTGAACTGCAGCAATATACCTGGTGTAGATTGCCCATGGGGATGGTATCAAGCCCAAACGAGTACAGCAAAGCAATGAAAGAGTGCTTGGACAGGTGGCACTGCCCGGAGGGTATCACTCTCCTTCAGTATGTGGATGACTTGCTGATTGGAGGCGACACGAGAGAAGCATGTAGAGAGGCCACTATCTCCTTGTTGAATCACCTTGGAGAGGAGGGATGCAGGGTATCCCCCGCCAAGTTACAATACAACATGGACCGAGTTGTGTTTTTGGGTCATTGCATTTCCAAAGGAAAAAAACACTTAACACAAGACCGAAAGAAGGCTATTCTGAATAGCAAAATGCCACAAAATGCAAAACAATTGAGGGGAATCCTAGGGTTGGTTGGATATTGCCGACAATGGATACCAGAAATGTCCAATGTTTGTAAGCCACTCTATGATTCTGTAAACATACAGGGGAAACTGGAACTCAGTGAAGAGCAAATACATGCTATTCAGACATTGAAGGCTGCAATCAGTGAAGCCCCTGTTTTGGGCCTGCCAGATTATACCAAGGGATTCCGGCTTTACTGTCATGAGTCTAGAGGCCACGCTGCTGGAGTTCTGACACAGGACCATGGAGGACATAACAAGCCCATTGGCTATTACAGTTGTCAGATTGACACAGTTGTCAATGCAATGGCACCCTGTCTGAGGGCAGTAGCAGCAGCTGCTGAGATGCTGACTAAAACTGCAGACATTGTGCTAGGGAACCCGTTAGAAGTTTATGTACCCCATGAGGTACACGTGGTCATGCAGAACCTGACCACAAAGCACATTTCGTCAGCAGGATTGACCAAATATGAACTGGCACTTTTAACGCCCACAAATATTACCCTCAAAAGGTGTGCAAAATTGAATCCAGCTACATTGCTACCAGAGACATCGCAAGATGAAATAGAAAGCCATGACTGCAATGCAGAAATGGAAGATCACTATCGTGAAGCACAGAGAGTAAGAGACACCCCTATCCACAATGCTGACCTCACTGTTTTTGTAGATGGGTCCCGCTTCTATACTGAAGAAGGGCACCCTGTTACTGGGTATTCAGTAGTCACCAAGGATGAAATCCTGTTCCAAGGAAGACTACCTGGGAATCATTCTGCCCAGGTGGCAGAGCTTATGGCTCTCATGCAAGCTTGCATAGTAGGGAAAGGAAAAAAGCTCAATGTCTACACTGACTCGAGATATGCTTTTGGAATATGCCACGATTTCGGCCAACTATGGAAACTGAGAGGATTCCTGACCACCTGTGGAAAACCCATCAAACATGGTGAGCTCATTAAGAAAGTCCTTGAGGCACTTTGGTTCCCAGAGGAAATAGCAGTCCTAAAATGTGCCGCACACACCAAAGGCACGGATGAGGTTTCACTTGGGAATGCTAAAGCAGATACTGCTGCAAAGGCAGCGGCTGTAACTGGTACTGAGTCTGTGGGAATCTTCATGGCCACACCTTGCTCCGACAGTCCTGATCAGGTAGATTTGACTGTTCTGAAGAGATTGCAAGTGCAAACTGACGAAAAGACAAAACAGAAGTGGCGAGACCAGGGATGTAAAGAAACAGCTGGACTTTGGGCCCATGAGGATGGAAGGTACTGTGCCCCTCCAGCACTGTATTCATATTTGGCTAGGGCATCGCACGGCCCCTCTCATCTGTCCAAAGGAGCTATGGTCTCCACAATCACATCTCACTGGGTGGCCCCCGGATTCACCACGGTTGCGGAGAGATTCTGTCATGGGTGTGAAACATGTCAGATACATAATCCAGGGAGGCTTGTCAAAACTCCAACTAAACATTTGTCCAAAGCCCAGTACCCCTTCCAGAGACTGCAGATTGATTATATTCAATTGCCAAAATGCCAACAATTCCAATTTGTTCTCGTATGTGTGGACATGTTTTCAGGTTAGGTAGAAGCTTGGCCTGTAGCCAATGCTACTGCGTCGGTCACCGCAAAGAAACTATTGTAGGAAATTGTGTGCAGGTATGCCCTAATGGAGACCATAGAATCAGATCAAGGGAGCCATTTCACAGGTCAAGTGAAGGCTGAGGTTATGGGAGGACTCCAAATTGAACAAAAGTTCCATACTCCCTATCACCCACAGGCATCAGGAAAGGTTGAGAGGTATAATGGAATGATCAAGAATAGACTAGCCAAAATTTGTGAAAATACGCGCCTTACTTGGGTGCAAGCTCTCCCTCTGGTATTGAAATCCATGCGACATACTCCTAGAGGTCCAGAAAAACTATCTCCATTCGAGATATTGTTCGGGAGACCCCCAATGACAGGATTGTTTTTTCCACAAGAGATGACATTAATGCATTGTTCCTTAAAGATGTATGTGCAGGAATTACATAAGCAGCTCACCAAATTGCATGCCCAAGTGTTCTCTTCTATTCCAGACCCAAATTCTGACGGTAAATCTCACTCCCTACAGCCTGGAGATTGGGTGGTAATCAAGAAATTTCAACGAAGAGAACTGGAACCCAGGTTTGAGGGTCCCTACCAGGTATTGCTGACCACCCCCACCTCAGTGAAGATAGAGGGAAAAATCTCTTGGGTGCATGCTTCGCATTGCAAACAAGTTCAGAAGGAGATTTAGGAAGGTGGGTTTACTCAGCTGGTATGTTCTCGTTTCTGCTCAAGAAACACCAGCTCCTAAGCAGGAAATCCAAACAAAGCCTGTACCCTGGATCCCACCGAAGGAGTATAGTAAATGGGTAATAAATTCTGAGGGGTGGAGTCACACACAGATCCATAAGGCCGAGTGCAAACAAGGGCAACTTCTCCCCAGATACCCAATGTACTTTCATGGGTATATACTCATTCATGCCATAGCAGGGATGGGTTTTGATGGGACCTTCCTAGAACATACCACCGGCCTCGATCCCCACCCTTACAGATTTCATACAGCCTTTGGGGACATTGATGTAGGGTATCTACTAGATAGGCTTTGCAGTCTTGCGTACTGGAAGACCAGTCCTGATGAGTGGGAACGAATACAGCAGGTGGTAAGAGAGAGCCCTGATACCACAATGTATGTAACATATCACCTAGATGACTACGTTGCCTTGTGTGAAGGAGATTGGGACCCCAAGGATGTGGAATGTCTAATCCCAGGAATTTTTCCTAAAGGATCAAATGACAGTCAATCTACCCAGAGGATGTTTGTAGATCTTGATACCGAGACCTATGAAATGTCCATAACAAACTTAACCAAGGGGTCAGAGTTATGGAGGATAAAATGCAAAAATAGCAAGTTATATCCCGTAGATCCCACAGGGGAGAACTATGAAGGGTGGTATATTGTTTACATTATCTTCAATCAGGGGGAAGAGAAAGAACATAAGAGGTACTATTATGACTTTCCAGAACTTGTTCAAGGGTCACTAGCGGATAAGTGTTTCCACCCCACGGAGGGAACCCTTGAGATCCTGATCACTAAAAGTCCCACCTATGATAGGAAGACACATCCACTAAACTATCTGTCAAAGAAAAAGGTTGTCTTGCAGTTGAATTGTAGTAGCGCCCATCAGGCTATGTGGTATGAACGAGCAAATGTGACTCTTTCTACCAAATATACAAACACTGTAATCCTAAAAATTAGGACCAATGCTAAAAACAAACAGTATGAGGTCCTGGATTTACAACCAAGACTGTCCATACATGCCTTTGTGTTGCAAGTAATGAGGGAAACTTGTGACCCCGATACAGAGGGTCACTATTTTATTGACACCGCTTATTGGCCCCCAAATCAGTCCTTGGCTTTTAACAGTCCAAACCCATGGAAGTGGGATGTTTTATGCAATGGTGTGGATCTGCCTAGTGTGAATGAGTGGATGAATGGATGGCCAATGAATGAAGAAATGAGAGGCGTGCATATGACTGTAGACTGGCAGGATCCCCAAGGATATGATTTGGATTTAGACTTACATCTAGATGGCCCATTTGTGTGGCCATTCTGCAACGCATTTGACGAAGGCTGTTGGACCTTTATGCAAATGACAAAGCTTAGGAATGATGACATGTTTCCCGAAATCAGTACCCCAGTTATTGATCCTAAATGTTGGTATCCCTGGAAGGGGCGAGGAAAAATCTGTGTGACAGTTGTACGGGTACCCAATGAATTAGATGTTCTTGTGCCAGCAAAAATTAGTTCAGACTCCTGTAAGGCTCCTATAGTGAAGGCAGCAGATCTAGTCATCCCTTTACTCTCTTCTCACTGGACGGTATTAACAGACACGCTTTTTTTGTTATATACTTGGAGGATAACCTTATCTGATTTCCGGGTTGATAAGTGGGATAAACGGTGTGCCGCCTTCACAAAGAATCAGGTATACATGTTGAAGGGGTGGCTGCAGTCGGAATATTCAGAATATTCCCACACTAGAGTAAAGAGAGGTCTAACAGAGACTGCCTTAGGAGCAGGGGGTGTTGCCCTGGGTAGCCTAAACACTATGGATTTGGAAATACTCAGAAACAAGTTAGGAGGGTTGGCACAACATGTTGGAGAAGGGGTCAAGGTGCAGCTAGACGTGAATCATATCCTCGAAAATCTACAACATGCGCATATCGATGCTACTGCCTCAATATCTGAGGTAATGAAACAGAAATTCACAGGATTGATAGCGGGTTTATCCAAAGTACAGGAAAGCATCCAACTTGCTTTATCTTGCACCCAGGTACAATCAGAATTGTCCCAAGACCTCAGAGTAATGATTGCTTCTTTTTCAGCAGGACAATTTCCACTAAATTTGAGAAAACAAGCAGGTAGGGTAGTATCCAAGTTTGCTATGAGTCATATGGATTGGTGGATGACTCAATTCCATGGCTGTAAAAACCTGACTTGCACAGTCTCATCCCTGATTCCGGTTGCAGGGACTGAGCATCGTGCTTATACCACAGTCAATTTGGGTACTATCCTATCGGGCTCTACCGTGTTACACCCCCGAGTCCATCATGATCTGATGGTTTATGAGTCCGGACAACCTCAAATGATTGATACTGATGGGTGCTGGAGAAAGGAAGGGGTTGTGTTATGCCAAGGGAAACAGGATAGGATCATGAGACAACAATGCTGGCACAGGGAAGGGTCATGTCTCATGGATGCCGAGGAAATGTCCCAACCTTATATAAAATACTTGGGCCAAGGGTATTGGTGCTGGTATCAAACGTCCAGTGATGCCCTATATTCTGCCTATGGGTTGAACTGTACTCAGCGTGGTACGTTACCTCAGGGAGTCTACTGCACATCTTCCCCTGTCCTTGGAATAGATATAGCAGGGACACAAGGGCGGACCCCTATTACCCCAGAGAAAAGGCTTGATATCAAACCTGATACCCCCATACATTTACAGAAACTTCCTCTGGGATTTGGGGCTGAGTTAAAAGCTTGGCTGATGGATTTCGGACAACAGGATGAAATATTAAATGTACTAAGAGATGCTGAGAAATAAGCCACCATACGACTCACCCATGATCAAAATAGACTGATCCAAGTATCCCACGCTTTAGACGCAGACGCTAAGATTTCCTGGTGGGAAAGTTTATTTGGGTATAGTCCGAACGCTACAGCTTTCCTAAACATTTTGCTCCACCCTGTTGTTGTCCTAACCTGTGCAGCCTTATTGCTTTTCCTGATGCAGGTAATACTGTGCGTTACTATCAGGAGAATGAATGCCAAAGATATGAGAATGTGTACCTCAACAAGGTATCTTCTCTCAAGGAACAGAAAGGCCACTAACTCAGAAACAAATCTCTGAGGAAGCCAGATCCAATCCAGACCAGTACTAAGAAGTTGCACATGTAAGAGAGGACCCTAGAACTATATTTTTCTTGTTCCAGGGATAATCCTCTTCGATTTTTAGTAATAAAGTGCAGTCAGGTTTACCTAAATTCCAAAAGTTTTAATCATTATCTAGAAAACCCGCAAGCAAGAAGCCAGTGGGTAAGGAGGAGGAGGTGGGACTTTATATGAAGCCAATGGTTTGCAAGCCGACACAAACGGTGGATCAATAAAATTCTTTATTTGCATGTTCATACAAACAATGGTATCAAACAATATCAATATAACACTTGGTAAAATGTTAGCAATGATAACCAGAGATCAACATAAGGACCAGTAGTATAGTTATCAAGGATATAAAAGATATACAGGTAACATGAATAATAACATGAGTATAAGCAATATTATTGAAGATAGACCAGGGATCACCAGGTGTCAGAATGCGTACATGGTTAAAAACAAAATAATGCCTGCCTGATAGCTGGCCTAAAGTTCCTGTTGAGGGGTAAAACTTGGTATAACATGGGTTGGGACAGTAGATGACAACCGGTAGCTCGACGCGTTTCGTGGTTCAAGACCACTCATCAGGAGCAGACATGTCATGTTTCTGGAGATAAAAATGATAATAATATCAAGGGCCAAAGTAACAATGGGTATAGAGGGCTAAATAAACCTCCAAAAATTGAAAAGTACTCACGGCAATTGTGGGTAAATGGTGAATGGCCAGGTACGGCAACCATCCGGAATTGATGCCGGGTCGGGAGCTGAGGCGGGCCCCCCCGCCACGGCGACCAAAACAGGCAATCCCCCCCAGGGCGATGCAGAGCCACGGGGCACCCTAGAGTTGAAGGTGGAAAATGAGTGATAATGCAGGGAGTGTGTGTGCAGCGGGGGGAAGGGGGAGGGGAAAAGGGGGAGGGAAAAAAGGGGGGGGAAAAGGTAAGGGTTGGGGGGGGGGGAGGGGAAAAGGAGGGGGGAGGGGGGGGAGGGGAGGGAAGAAAAAGGGGGAGAAGGGGGAAAGGGGGGTAAAAGAGGGGGGGGGAGGGGGGAGGGGGGGAGGGGAGAAGAGTGGAGAGTGGGCATGATCTAAAGGTGAGTGAGTGAGTGAGTGGAGTGAGTAGTGGAGTGAGAGAAGGGGGGTGGGAAAGCAGGAGGATAGCATGTGCACGAACAGGGGTAAGGAGTGAGCTTACCTGTGTGACAGGGTGGTGTAGAGCAACCACCACCATGGTGAAGTGTAGCGGTAGTGTGCCTCGAGCGCCGCACCGCCCCAGGTGGACAGGACGCCCATATATAGACGCCGCCGCGGGGAGGCCCGCCAACGTCACGTCCGCATGGCCGAGGGTGGGAGGAGCCAGAGCGGGAGGCCGACCAATGGTCGGCGGCCGCTGAGACCAACCCACCAAGCCTGCGAGCATGACAACCAGCGTGAGGGGCGCGGCGGCGCCAGGAGGCGCGGCGTACGTCCACCGCTGGTGACGTGACGTCGATGGGCAGTGGCGGCAAGCCCCGCCCCCACACACACGCCCACCGCGAGAGGCGGGCGAGGAAAGGGGAGGGGGGGGGCGCCGAAGCCGGCAGTGCCCATCGCAGCTCCCGGGCAGGCAAAGGCCGGACGGCCCACCGGCCAGCCACAACCACCCACCCACAATTGGGTTGGACCACCATTAGGAAAGGGTTGACCATGAAATTGATAAACCTAGTAACAGGATGAGAAACATGGCATGTACAATTGGAGCTGGAAAAAATGACAAAAGGGTAAACACAGGTGAGGCTCCCAAGAAATCAAAGGAGCAGGATGATAACAATCTGGTAATGTCAAGATAGAGCAATAGAGCAAACCATGGGCTTCCATCCCTATTCATATAAACAACAGCAAGGGGGAGGGGAAGTGGGACTTTATATGAAACTGCGCCGGGTAAAGGTCGCACGTTTCCATCCTATCACACAATATCTAGAAAACCCGCAAGCAAGAAGCCAGTGGGTAAGGAGGAGGAGGTGGGACTTTATATGAAGCCAATGGTTTGCAAGCCGACACAAACGGTGGATCAATAAAATTCTTTATTTGCATGTTCATACAAACAATGGTATCAAACAATATCAATATAACACTTGGTAAAATGTTAGCAATGATAACCAGAGATCAACATAAGGACCAGTAGTATAGTTATCAAGGATATAAAAGATATACAGGTAACATGAATAATAACATGAGTATAAGCAATATTATTGAAGATAGACCAGGGATCACCAGGTGTCAGAATGCGTACATGGTTAAAAACAAAATAATGCCTGCCTGATAGCTGGCCTAAAGTTCCTGTTGAGGGGTAAAACTTGGTATAACATGGGTTGGGACAGTAGATGACAACCGGTAGCTCGACGCGTTCGTGGTTCAAGACCACTCATCAGGAGCAGACATGTCATGTTTCTGGAGATAAAAATGATAATAATATCAAGGGCCAAAGTAACAATGGGTATAGAGGGCTAAATAAACCTCCAAAAATTGAAAAGTACTCACGGCAATTGTGGGTAAATGGTGAATGGCCAGGTACGGCAACCATCCGGAATTGATGCCGGGTCGGGAGCTGAGGCGGGCCCCCCGCCACGGCGACCAAAACAGGCAATCCCCCCCAGGGCGATGCAGAGCCACGGGGCACCCTAGGAGTTGAAGGTGGAAAATGAGTGATAATGCAGGGAGTGTGTGTGCAGCGGGGGGAAGGGGGAGGGGAAAAGGGGGAGGGAAAAAAGGGGGGGGAAAAAGGTAAGGGTTTGGGGGGGGGGGAGGGGAAAGGAGGGGGGAGGGGGGGAGGGGAGGTAAGAAAAAGGGGGAGAAGGGGGAAAGGGGGGTAAAAGAGGGGGGGGGAGGGGGGAGGGGGGGAGGGGAGAAGAGTGGAGAGGTGGGCATGATCTAAAGGTGAGTGAGTGAGTGAGTGGAGTGAGTAGTGGAGTGAGAGAAGGGGGGTGGGAAAGCAGGAGGATAGCATGTGCACGAACAGGGGTAAGGAGTGAGCTTACCTGTGTGACAGGGTGGTGTAGAGCAACCACCACCATGGTGAAGTGTAGCGGTAGTGTGCCTCGAGCGCCGCACCGCCCCAGGTGGACAGGACGCCCATATATAGACGCCGCCGCGGGGAGGCCCGCCAACGTCACGTCCGCATGGCCGAGGGTGGGAGGAGCCAGAGCGGGAGGCCGACCAATGGTCGGCGGCCGCTGAGACCAACCCACCAAGCCTGCGAGCATGACAACCAGCGTGAGGGGCGCGGCGGCGCCAGGAGGCGCGGCGTACGTCCACCGCTGGTGACGTGACGTCGATGGGCAGTGGCGGCAAGCCCCGCCCCCACACACACGCCCACCGCGAGAGGCGGGCGAGGAAAGGGGAGGGGGGGGGCGCCGAAGCCGGCAGTGCCCATCGCAGCTCCCGGGCAGGCAAAGGCCGGACGGCCCACCGGCCAGCCACAACCACCCACCCACAATTGGGTTGGACCACCATTAGGAAAGGGTTGACCATGAAATTGATAAACCTAGTAACAGGATGAGAAACATGGCATGTACAATTGGAGCTGGGAAAAAAATGACAAAAGGGTAAACACAGGTGAGGCTCCCAAGAAATCAAAGGAGCAGGATGATAACAATCTGGTAATGTCAAGATAGAGCAATAGAGCAAACCATGGGCTTCCATCCCTATTCATATAAACAACAGCAAGGGGGAGGGGAAGTGGGACTTTATATGAAACTGCGCCGGGTAAAGGTCGCACGTTTCCATCCCTATCACACAATATCTAGAAAACCCGCAAGCAAGAAGCCAGTGGGTAAGGAGGAGGAGGTGGGACTTTATATGAAGCCAATGGTTTGCAAGCCGACACAAACGGTGGATCAATAAAATTCTTTATTTGCATGTTCATACAAACAATGGTATCAAACAATATCAATATAACACTTGGTAAAATGTTAGCAATGATAACCAGAGATCAACATAAGGACCAGTAGTATAGTTATCAAGGATATAAAAGATATACAGGTAACATGAATAATAACATGAGTATAAGCAATATTATTGAAGATAGACCAGGGATCACCAGGTGTCAGAATGCGTACATGGTTAAAAACAAAATAATGCCTGCCTGATAGCTGGCCTAAAGTTCCTGTTGAGGGGTAAAACTTGGTATAACATGGGTTGGGACAGTAGATGACAACCGGTAGCTCGACGCGTTTCGTGGTTCAAGACCACTCATCAGGAGCAGACATGGGTATAGAGGCTAAATAAACCTCCAAAAATTGAAAAGTACTCCCCCCCCTTTTTTCCCTCCCCCTTTTCCCCTCCCCCTTCCCCCCGCTGCACACACACTCCCTGCATTATCACTCATTTTCCACCTTCAACTCTAGGGTCCCCGTGGCTCTGCATCGCCCTGGGGGGGATTGCCTGTTTTGGTCGCCGTGGCGGGGGGGCCCGCCTCAGCTCCCGACCCGGCATCAATTCCGGATGGTTGCCGTACCTGGCCATTCACCATTTACCCACAATTGCCGTGAGTACTTTTCAATTTTTGGAGGTTTATTTAGCCCTCTATACCCATTGTTACTTTGGCCCTTGATATTATTATCATTTTTATCTCCAGAAACATGACATGTCTGCTCCTGATGAGTGGTCTTGAACCACGAAACGCGTCGAGCTACCGGTTGTCATCTACTGTCCCAACCCATGTTATACCAAGTTTTACCCCTCAACAGGAACTTTAGGCCAGCTATCAGGCAGGCATTATTTTGTTTTTAACCATGTACGCATTCTGACACCTGGTGATCCCTGGTCTATCTTCAATAATATTGCTTATACTCATGTTATTATTCATGTTACCTGTATATCTTTTATATCCTTGATAACTATACTACTGGTCCTTATGTTGATCTCTGGTTATCATTGCTAACATTTTACCAAGTGTTATATTGATATTGTTTGATACCATTGTTTGTATGAACATGCAAATAAAGAATTTTATTGATCCACCGTTTGTGTCGGCTTGCAAACCATTGGCTTCATATAAAGTCCCACCTCCTCCTCCTTACCCACTGGCTTCTTGCTTGCGGGTTTTCTAGATATTGTGTGATAGGGATGGAAACGTGCGACCTTTACCCGGCGCAGTTTCATATAAAGTCCCACTTCCCCTCCCCCTTGCTGTTGTTTATATGAATAGGGATGGAAGCCCATGGTTTGCTCTATTGCTCTATCTTGACATTACCAGATTGTTATCATCCTGCTCCTTTGATTTCTTGGGAGCCTCACCTGTGTTTACCTTTTTGTCATTTTTTCCAGCTCCAATTGTACATGCCATGTTTCTCATCCTGTTACTAGGTTTATCAATTTCATGGTCAACCCTTTCCTAATGGTGGTCCAACCCAATTGTGGGTGGGTGGTTGTGGCTGGCCGGTGGGCCGTCCGGCCTTTGCCTGCCCGGGAGCTGCGATGGGCACTGCCGGCTTCGGCGCCCCCCCCCCCCCCCCTCCTCGCCCGCCTCTCGCGGTGGGCGTGTGTGTGGGGGCGGGGCTTGCCGCCACTGCCCATCGACGTCACGTCACCAGCGGTGGACGTACGCCGCGCCTCCTGGCGCCGCCGCGCCCCTCACGCTGGTTGTCATGCTCGCAGGCTTGGTGGGTTGGTCTCAGCGGCCGCCGACCATTGGTCGGCCTCCTGCTCTGGCTCCTCCCACCCTCGGCCATGCGGACGTGACGTTGGCGGGCCTCCCCGCGGCGGCGTCTATATATGGGCGTCCTGTCCACCTGGGGCGGTGCGGCGCTCGAGGCACACTACCGCTACACTTCACCATGGTGGTGGTTGCTCTACACCACCCTGTCACACAGGTAAGCTCACTCCTTACCCCTGTTCGTGCACATGCTATCCTCCTGCTTTCCCACCCCCCTTCTCTCACTCCACTACTCACTCCACTCACTCACTCACTCACCTTTAGATCATGCCCACTCTCCACTCTTCCCCCCTCCCCCCTCCCCCCCCCCTTTTTTACCCCCCTTTCCCCCTTCTCCCCCTTTTCCTTCCCTCCCCTCCCCCCCCCCCCTCCCCCCTCCTTTTCCCCTCCCCCCCCCCCCAACCCTTACCTTTTTCCCCCCCCTTTTTTCCCTCCCCCTTTTCCCCTCCCCCTTCCCCCCGCTGCACACACACTCCCTGCATTATCACTCATTTTCCACCTTCAACTCTAGGGTGCCCCGTGGCTCTGCATCGCCCTGGGGGGGATTGCCTGTTTTGGTCGCCGTGGCGGGGGGGCCCGCCTCAGCTCCCGACCCGGCATCAATTCCGGATGGTTGCCGTACCTGGCCATTCACCATTTACCCACAATTGCCGTGAGTACTTTTCAATTTTTGGAGGTTTATTTAGCCCTCTATACCCATTGTTACTTTGGCCCTTGATATTATTATCATTTTTATCTCCAGAAACATGACATGTCTGCTCCTGATGAGTGGTCTTGAACCACGAAACGCGTCGAGCTACCGGTTGTCATCTACTGTCCCAACCCATGTTATACCAAGTTTTACCCCTCAACAGGAACTTTAGGCCAGCTATCAGGCAGGCATTATTTTGTTTTTAACCATGTACGCATTCTGACACCTGGTGATCCCTGGTCTATCTTCAATAATATTGCTTATACTCATGTTATTATTCATGTTACCTGTATATCTTTTATATCCTTGATAACTATACTACTGGTCCTTATGTTGATCTCTGGTTATCATTGCTAACATTTTACCAAGTGTTATATTGATATTGTTTGATACCATTGTTTGTATGAACATGCAAATAAAGAATTTTATTGATCCACCGTTTGTGTCGGCTTGCAAACCATTGGCTTCATATAAAGTCCCACCTCCTCCTCCTTACCCACTGGCTTCTTGCTTGCGGGTTTTCTAGATACTATGGATGGCATTGCTGTTTTACACAGGAAGGGTGCCCAATTGGTAGGACAGGCTCCCGATCACATGATCACTGTGACAGCCAATCACAGTACTTGAGAAACCCTACTGCATTTTGTTTTTCTTAGGGCACGTTCACACATAAAGTTGGGGGTGGTAAAACCCTGCTGTTGAGTAACACTTTTACCACTCTCCCCCAACCTCTACCCAATTAGCAGACAGGGGCTTACACATGCCACGGAAGGAATTATACCTCCTGTTGCTCTGCAAGTGTCCAGCTCTGCAATTTTTCCATAACTGTGTTAAATGCTACGCACTAGTGTGGGATTCAAGGGGTTAAAGTAGGCGGGGAGGAGGTGATACAACACCTCTTCCCCACCTACCAAATGCTTTTTTGAAGCGCGAACTGAGCGCGGATTCGCTTTCTGCACCACCAGTGGTCGGCACTACCGCTGTTTGTGTTTACAAGCCTTTGCCCGACCCTGGACGCAGACAGTGTGCGTTCAGAGTCCACATTTCTGGCCGCAGCTAATGGGCCAGTTTGTATGCGCCCATAGCTCAGAAGGTTGCTGTGCCAAAGGGCACCGTTTAACCACCTCTGAACGCAGCCCTCCTGGCCGCCCCATTGAACATAGCCTTATAGAACCAAGTACAGCTGCTCCCTGTACTTTCTCCATCACCTTTCTCCATCATTGTAGGTGCTGCATCACAGGTGTGCTTGAAACACCTTCATCCGACTGAACGTTCCTATGTCGTAGATTTCAGATTCTAACTGGTTTATGTGAGATTAGTACGCTGGTGCGCCAAGCTCAGGCATAATATTTACCGGGTGTGAGCGGCATTGTGGTTTTCCAGTTTGCTTTGTAATAACCACACTCACCACACCCTTTGATGGAGAGGGAACCACATATAAGACATTCTGTACATTCCCATGTGCGTCTTGCATTACCCTCCGAGCTGAGTAAACTGATCGATGTTCCCCCGGTGAATGGTGTACATTCTGTGGTGCCGGCTCAGACGACGGGCCCGGTTCCCTCTCCTTTGTATAACATGTCACATATGTTGTGGTGAGAAGTTGCTAAACACAAGAACGTTGGATCACGGTGAGGACATCTCTGCACGTGGACAGCCCCAGGAGGTGGGAAGATGGTGGGGCCTCCAGTGAACATAATCACCCTCATTGTGTTGAAGAGAACCTATAATTATCTGTGAAAGTGCATTGGCAGCCCATTAACGTGGATCGTTTAAAGGAAATCTACAGTCATAGCATACCCTTTTAGTTTCTAACATCAGCATTGCCATAACAATACAAACAACAGTTATTATTGACAATCCAATATAAAATTACTTGAAAAATCTATTTTCATGTTGTGAGCTCTGCCTCTCTGCTGACCATGTCTTTCCACAACTTGCTGCATGCTCTGCAGCTTCTCCTCAGTTTCTAAGGACTACATATCCCATGGTACCGTGCTGCCTGCAATCAGTGATCCGGTACTGACTCCGCCTCCTGAAACCCCTCCTCTCAGCACCTCTGTAGATCAGAAGGCAGGCTCTGAGAAATGTGTAACACAGCAGTGCCTACTCACAGGGCATAGTGACTACGTGTCGCAGAATCGAATAGGAGTAGGCTGGAAATTTTTTAAATAAAATGCGGAAGTGAATATATTAGTTTACATTTTGACTGTAGGTACCGGAGGCATAACTACAACCTTCAGGGCCCCAGTGCAAGACTAGGGTTGCAGCGAAACCTACTTTGTACCGGCGAGTATGAGTACCGATACTTGTACTCAAGTACTCGCGGATACCAATTGCCAATAGCTTTGCGGTGTGACTTGAGCCCATACAAAATGAATGGGCTCAAATCGCACCGCAAAGAATTGCATATGATTTGAACAGGAATGCAATGCGCTTCCTGTCCGAATCTCAGGCTGTTTCCCGCACCGCTCCTATGTTGAACCCAGGCTGAAGTTACTATGACAAGCCTGGGTTCACACAGAAGTGGTGCAGGAAACTGCATGTGATTTGGACAGGAATATATATATTTTTTAAAACCTGTAAGGCAAAAGGCAAAATGAGCTAGTATGCACCGCATATTGGCTCATTACGAAATACTTACCTTAGAAGGAGGCGTCGGCATCTGATCCTGGTCCACGCTGAGGGAGCTGACATTTCCCCTCGGCGTGTCTCCCGGGTTCGCGGCTCCGGTGCTGTGAGTGGCTGGAGCCGCGTGGGAGATTTTTTTCCGGCAAGGTCTGGCATCGTCTGCCGGACCTTCACAGTGCATGCGTCGCTGACAACAGCGGCTGCATGCAAAGTGAATATCTCCTAAACCGCACAGGTTTAGGAGATATTTATTTTACCTGCAGAGAAGCCTTATTATAGGCTTACCTGTAGGTAAAAATGTAACAAAAGGGTATACAACCACTTTAATAAAAAATGGGCTGACAAACTCAAATGAAAAACAGCAATATCACTGAGCTTAATTGCCTCTTATGAGAAAATAAAATTCAAAATACTAACAACATACAAAGCCATCTATAAGACAGCTACATCACCAACCTTGTCTCAAACTATCACCCAAATCATCCTCTCCACTTCTCCTAATGCTGCGTACACACAAGCAGACTTTTTGACCGGACCGAGTCCGGTGGACAATTCGATCATGTGTGGGCTTCATCGGGCCTGCAGCGGACTTTTTCGGTCGAAAATCTGACTGACTTTAGTTTTGGAACATGTTTCAAATCTTTCAGACGGACTCGAGTCCGGTCGAAAAGTCCGCTCGTCTGTATGCTAGTCCGAACGACTAAAACTGACGCTAGGGCAGCTATTGGCTACTGGCTATGAACTTCCTTATTTTAGTCCGGTTGTACGTCATCACGTACTAATCCGTCGGACTTTGGTGTGATCGTGTGTAGGCAAGCCCGTTCGTTGGGAATGTCCGCCGAAAGTCCGTCGGATAGACCATCGGACCAGTCCGGTTGAAAAGTCCGCTCGCGTGTAAGCGGCATAAGATCTTCTGCTCCTAGCTCCCTTGTCTCCCTCTTCCATGCTCACATCCAGGACTTCTCCAGAGCCTCTCTCATCCCCTGGAACTTCTTAACCCATTCTGCCTATCTGTCTACTCCTCCGCTTTTAGGTGACCCCTGAAAACTCACCTCTTCAGGTAAGCCTATCCTGCCTCCACCTACAGGACATAGTAGTAATGTAGGGGCCAATGGAAGAAATCGAAATGCACAGGGCAGACCAGGTATCACCCCAAAGTGTGGTGGATGCTGAAGATTCTTTGGCCGCCGTAGCTCTTGAAAAAAGACAAGTTCGAATTCATTGCCTGCTAGTAAAATAAGTATCAGGGCCTATTCACATTTGTGCATTGCGCTAAAACACTTGCGTTAACACAACACATGGCAACACCTTTGTATGGTGCTTTGTGGGGACATTTTCCGTCAATGGCACCCCAACGCATAGTACAGTAGAGCTCAACACACCAGATAGTGGACGTTGTGGTGCGCTGCACTGCAAAAAAAAAAAGAAGATAAAGGCCATGTGCGTTTTTATTCATCCATTACAATTTTTTTTTCTTTTTTTTTATCAAGAAAGGCACTTTTTAATTTTTTTTTTTTATTTATAATAGCCCCTGGCAGTTTATTTTTTTATGGTAACATTTTCTCTCACTTTCTCGTACTTGCCAAGATAATGGCCCCAGATCCCAGGACACTGTCAACCCTGCTCATGGTCCACATTTCATCCTTCCACTTTCTGGGTGGGGCATACCCAGATCATGCCCATTGCATGGTTTGGTCCCACTCAAACCCCGTCGCCTTACTTTTGTTGAGAAAAAAAGCATTCCCCTCTGGGTGATCTGTGTACATTGCAGGGATTGTAGCAAACTTTGTTGCAGATTTCTACCTTTTGTTATTCTGAAGAAATACATTTAGGTCCATACACTGTATATTTGGACACAGGCACAATTTTCATACTTTTGGCTCTGTATGCCACCAGAATAAAATGAAAACGTAACAATCTATATGAATTTAAAGTGCAGACTTTTAGCTTTAATTCAAGGGGTTGAACATAAATATCAAGTACAAATTTTAGGAACTGCAACCATTTTTATACACAGTCCCTCCATTTTCAGGGGCTCAAATGTAATTGGACAAATGAATATAATTATAAATAAAATGTTCATTTTTAATATTTTGTTGAGAATCCTTTACTGGCAATGACTGCCTGAAGTCTGGAACCCATGGACATCACCAAAGACTGGGTTTCCTCCTTTCTGATGCTTTGCCAGGCTCTAACTGCAGCTGTCTTCAGTTGTTCTTTGTTTGTGGCACTTTCTGCCTTTAGTTTTGCCTTCAGCAAGTGAAATGCTCAATTGGGATAAGATCAGGTGATTGACTCGGCCATTGCAGAATATTCCACATCTTTCCCTTCAGAAGCTCCTGGGTTGCTTTTGCAGTGTGTTTTGGATCATTGTCTATCTGTGAAGCACCGTCCAATCAACTTTGCTGCATTTGGCTGAATCTGGGCTGACAGTATATCTCTAAACACTGCAGAATTCACCCGGCTGCTTCTGTCACATCATCAATAAACACCAATGACCCAGTGCCACTGGAAGCCATGCATGCCCATGCCATTACACTGCAAGCTCCACCATGTGACCACAGATGACATTGTGTGCTTTGGATCATGAGCTGTTCCAAGCCTTCTCCACACTTTTTTCTTCCCGTCATTCTGGTACAGATTAATCTTAGTTTCTTCCATCCAAAGATTGCTTTTCCAGAACTGGTCTGGCTTTTTTAGATGTTTTTTGGAAAAGTCTAATCTGGCTTTTCTATTCTTCAGGCTTATGAATGGTTTGCACCTTGTGGTGAACCCTCTGTATTTGCTCTCGAGAAGTCTTCTCTTGATTGTAGACTTTGACAATGATACGCCCACCTCCTGGAGAGTGTCCTTCACTTCTCTGGATGTTGTAAATGGGTTTTTTCTTTACCATAGAGAGGATCCTGCGATCATCCACCATTGTTGTCTTCCATGGACGTCCAGGCCTTTTTATGTTGCTGAGCTAGCCAGTGCGTTTTTCTTTCCTCAGAATGTACCAAGCTGTTGATTTGGTCACTCCTAATGTTGCTGCTGTATCTCTGATGGATTTGTTTAGTTTTTGAAGCCTTAGAATGGCCTGTTTCACTTGCATGGACATCTCCTGTCAACGCATGATGTAGGTTCACTGCAATAGATTCCATACGCAAATACCACACTTATGCTGTGTACACACGACCGGACTTTACGGCATACTTGGTCTGGCGAACCCAAGTCCGTCGGACAATTCGATTATGTGTGGGCTCCATCGGACTTTTTTTCCCCAAAAGTTTGACGGACCTAGAAATGAAACATGTTTCAAATCTTTTTTGACGGACTCAAGTCCGGTCGAAAAGTCCGCTCGTCTGTATGCTAGTCCGACGGACAAAAACCAACGCTAGGGCAGCTATTGGCTACTGGCTATCAACTTCCTTATTTTAGTCCGGTCGTACGTCATCATGTACGAATCCGTCGGACTTTGTTTGATCGTGTGTAGGCAAGTCCGTTCATTCGGAAAGTCCGTCGTAAAGTCCGCAGGACAAAGTATGCTGTAAAGTCTGCTTGTGTGTACGCGGCATAAGAATCAATGACATTTTTGTTGCATGGGGACAAAATCTGACTTGTATCTTAGTGGAGAGTTCTGGGAAATTCAAGCGGGGTTCCACCCAAATTTTGAACATTATCTCTGCATTCTCTTCCTTGCCTAGATGCTGACATGCTGTGTAAAAAAATTTAAATCGCCGTAATTACCTTTTTTTCTCTAATCTTCTTAGCACTTCCTGGTTTTCCTCCCATGGGAGTAGGCGTGTTTCTAGCCTCTCCCAGACCTCCCACAGTCCCCTGGGAGCTAGTCTCAGGCTTCCCAGCATGCATTGTGCAACAGCGTCATCACAACATCTCGGTGAATGCTGGGAGCACAGCATTCACCGCATCCAGGAAATACATGCTTGTGGGCTTCAAATGCCCACAATGAAGATGGAAACCGCCTTCAGTGAATTTTATAAGTTATTCTTTACAACGAAATCGGACACAGGCGGACTTATTACACAGAACATGTGAGTAGATAATCATGAGAAGAAAAGTTTGTGAATGAACTCCAAAAAAAAACAAAAACGATAGATAGGTGGACCCCCGCTTTCAGTAGGCCAATCACACAAGTAGGAGATGACATTTCTTGGGGGGGAGGGGGTGTTTGTACATGGTGGACAGAAAACCTCCAGGTAGCCATACTGCATTGAATTTAACAGAAAATTACAGAGCTGCAGATTGAAGAGGAAAGGTAATTTTTAATAACATTTGATTACAACATGACTTATGTAAAATTTGTATATGGTATATATTTTGTATTATTTTCTTTTTTTTTCCCGACGAGTGGAGGTACCCTTTAAATATGCAGGGACGACCTATTACATGTCCACTGGAGGGTCTCATCAACAGCCTGCTTCTAAATAAGGTTGGTGCTGTGATCCCAGGACATAGCCCGGGACACATAATTGGCAGGACTGAATCCCAGGATGCCAGACTGTCCTGGCAAACCTGGGACTGGTGGCATGTATGCTTCCTGTGCCTGAGATATAACAGAAAGTGAATCGTCGCTGACAACTGTTACATTTTAGATTCCCCTCATTTTCCGTACTGGTGTGAATGGTCAATAGAGAGGGTGAGTCTCCCCAGTAGACATGTGCGATTTGTTTCATTACAAATCAAGATTGTCGTTATGTGGAGATTCAGATGTATCCGAATTTCTGAATCACAGAAGTAACAAATTGAAACAAAATCCAAAATAAATTGTAAACAAATTGAAACGGATGATCTGAATTTAGAAATGAATTTGAATCCCAAATGGAAACATATTGCAATAAATACAGTAAGGTCTATAAGTGAAATAAGATGACGATTCTTACTTAGGCTGCTTTATAGAATATAATAGAATAGAATAAAATAGCATAGAATATAAAAGAATAAAATAGAATAAAACAGAATAGAACAGGATAGAATAGAAAAGAATAGACTAGGAAATAAAGGAATCAAATTGAATAGAATAGAACAGAAATGAAAAGAGTACAATAGAATAAAACAGAACAGAAAATGAATTTGAATTTGAAAATGAATTTGAATTTGAGAATGAATTTGAATTTAAAATGGAAATATATTGCAATAAATACAGTAAGTATAAAATGGAAAGGTGCAGCGCTACACCTTTCCATTTTATGCTTTATTATTGTGTCCAGCAATATAGTGTCAGCTGCTTTTTCATTGTTTATTGTATAAAAAGCGCAACAGATTCATTTGTTTTATAATAAATACAGTAAGGTCTAAAAGAAAACAAAATGAGGATTCCTACTTAGGCTGTTGAATAGAATATAAAATAATAAAATAGAATAGAATAGAAAACCATTGAATAAAACAGAATAGGAAATAAAGGAATAGAATAGAAAATAATAAAATAGAAAAGAGTAGGATAGAAAATAAAGGAATCAATTCAAATACAATAGAATTAAAAAGAACATAATAAAAGATTAGAATAAAATAAAAATAAGTAGAATAGAATAAAATAAAACAGAATGAACAGAACAGAAAATAAAATTAATTTTGGAAATAAATTAAAATCCGAAATGGAAACATGTTGCAATAAATTACAGTAAGGTCCAAAAGGGAAATAAAATGATGATTCCTACTTAGGCTGCTGAATAGAATAGAATGTAATAGGATAGAATAAAACAGAGTAGAATGGGATAGAATAGAAAATAGAATAAAACAGAATATAGTAGGAAATAAAGGAATAGAATAAAATAGAAAATAAAGGAATATAATTAAACAGAATAAAAAAGAACAGAATAGCATAGAAAATAAATGAATAGAAACAAATTTAAAAGAGTAGAATAGAGCAGAATAGAAAAGGAAATAATAGAATAGAAGATAAAGGAATCAAATAGAATAGTATAAAAAAGAATAAAATAGAAAATAATAGTAAAATAAAATTAAAAAGAATAGAATAAAACCGAATGAACAGAACAGAAAATAAATTTGAGTTTGAAATGGAAACATATTACAGTAAGGTCTAAAAAGGAAATAAGATGATGATTCCTACTTTGGCTGCTGAATAGAATAGAATGGGATATCAAAGAAAAGAAAAGAATAAAACAGAATAGAATGGGATAGAATAGAAAACAATAAAATAGAATATAAAGGAAACAAATCGAATAGAATAAAAAAGAACAGAAAATAAATGAAGAGAATAAAACGGAATAGAATAGAAAACAAAGGAATAGAATAAAAAATAGAATAGAAAGTAAAAGAATAGAATAAAAGACAATGAATATATTTATCTCCTGAAATTCGGAGTTCGAATCGATTTGAAAATAATGAATATATGGAATGAATCCACATATAGAAAATGAATCATTCTAACATAACGAACAGCGCCCCCCCCCCATCCATGCATCTTGCCCCCTGATCTACATACAGGGTGCCGGACACATGGATTCCAATAGCGGGGGGGGGTGTTTAGGCACGTGATTAGAGCCAGATGCTCTAATAGGCTTCAAAAAAGGGTTGGCTTGGGGCGCAGAGCACTGTGCCCTGATCCCACCCAGTTGTGTGACAATAGCAAATGAATATTCGCTCTTGCCACACTGATCCTCCTCCCAGGCCAATCAGGAATCGGTTCAACTGATTGGCTGAAAGGACGGGCGATCCTATTGGACGCCGAGGAGGGAGGTCACGCACGGCGGAAGCAGCTGAAGTCGAGGAGCTGCCCGTAGGAGCTCGCAAACCCGGCCGCCACAAGTGAATTGTGCGTTTCGGGTGGGATGACCCATTAAGTGTATAAAAAGTAAAAGAAGGTTTTGGATGAAGTTGTCTGGCTCGGCCATATTTCTTGGTTGTAATTCTCTGTATGACGCTCTGATTACATCCGATCTCTCCATGCCCAGCAATTACTACATGGAGCTTAGTGTGATTGTCCCGTGTAGGATCAGCATGTCACGCAGGATGGAGGATAAGCTCAGCTGGACGCGGCTTCATCTTCGGAGCACAATGTGGATCTTTGTGCTGCCTCTTTAGGTATTTTAATGCGCGTTGTGTCCGTGGCTCTAGACATGCTCACACTTCAAAGGACGAGCGTTATACAATCAGTTTTATGTGTGATCGCACATAGTTAGGAGGTAACGTAAGATTTATGAGCGAGGCTGGTTATGTACTTTCCGAGGCTCGCCCCTTACCCTCATTCCCAGGTTTTATTGTGGACCCGGAGAGCGTTCGCCGCGTTGGGAGATTTTTACATTTTCGAGGGGCTCAGCACTCCGGGGGCCATAACAAAGGTCTGCCAAGTTCCATTATCTTCAATAGTCTGCAGCATTCATAAATACAGGTACACAATACAAGAGTTGGGAGCCTGGCAATAATGGGAGAACTATACTGGAATAGCAGGAGATTTCTTTTTGAATACACCCTGTTCCAAATTATTATGCAAATTCTATTTCAGTGTCACAAACATTAAATATTTTGTTTTTCTGTTTAACTCATGGATGGCATTGTGTCTCAGGGCTCTTTTGATCACTGAAAACAATCTCGGACATCTGTGATAATTAGATTGCCAGGTGAGCCCAATTAAAGGAAAAAAAACTACTAAAGAAGGGTGTTCCATATTATTAACCACTTCCCGACCGGCGCACGCCGATGTACGTCGGCAGAATGGCACGGCTGGGCAAATGGACTTACAGGTACGTCCATTTGAATTCCCCGCCGTGCCATTGCGTTTGCGCCGCTGCCGGCGCGCACGCCGCCTGGGAGCTCCGTGAGTCGGGTCGCGGGTCCCGCGGACTCGATCGCCGCGGGGATGCCCGCGATCGCCTCACGGAGAGAACGAACTGGGAGATGCTGATGTAAACAGCATCTCCCCCCGTTCTGCCTAGTGACAAGTGTCACTGATCACAGCTCCCTGTCACCGGGAGCAGAGATCAGCGTAGTGACACACACAGCCCATCCCCCCTGCAGTTAGAATCACTCCCCTAGGACATACTTAACCCTTCCCCGCCCCCTAGTGGTTAACCCCTTCACTGCCAGTGTCATTTACACAGTAATCAGTGCATTTTTAATCGCACTGATCGCTGTATAAATGACAATGGTCCCATAAATGTGTCAAAAATGTCCGACATGTCCGCCATAACATCGCAGTCACAATAAAAATCGCTGGTCGCCGCAATTACTAGTAAAAAAAAAAATTATTAATAAAAATGCCATAAAACTATCCCCTATTTTGTAAACGCTATAACTTTTGCGCAAACCAATCAATAAACGCTTATTGCGATTTTTTTTTACCAAAAAATATGTAGAAGAATACGTATTGGCCTAAACTGAGGAAAAAAAAATGTTTTTTTGTATATTTTTGGCGGATATTTATTGTAGCAAAATGTAAAAAAATAATGCGTTTTTTTGTCGCTCTTCTTTTGTTTATAGCGCAAAAAATAAAAATCGCAGGGGTGATCAAATACCACCAAAAGAAAGCTCTATTTGTGAGAAAAAAAAGGACCTCAATTTTGTTTGAGAGCCACGTCGCACGACCGCGCAATTGTCAGTTAAAGCGATGCAGTGCCGAATCGCAAAAAGTGCTCTGGTCAGGAACGGGGTATTGTGTAAAAATGCTTAAGCGCTGATGTGGATTAAAGTATATAAATGATGTGAGAAAAAATATTAAAATATACCTAAATAATATAGCTGCAATTAAATGAGTGGACTGATGCACAAAAATAATAAAAAAAGTCAAATAACCAAAATAATTGAAAAAGTCACATGTCTGGTGACGCAACGCGTCGGGAGGAGGAGCCTGTGACGTTTCCAGCAGTGTTCTTGTGTGCACTGGCTGTGGATGAGGAGTTCCCAGCGATACGCTGTATGCAGCTGATCATTTCACATGCGATCTTATCTACGGGGCAGTGTGAGTGAGGTTCACCCTAACTGCATAGGGATTACTTCATTACATTACCTGCGCAATGGTCTTGTTTTCCTTTTTTGTCTTTCATGTTTTGGAAGCCTGCTGAAAACTGGAAATCTATCCATAGGAATCAGCAATGGAACTTTCTGAATGAACCATCTGTCACTCATTAAGGCTTGATTATTTAGTCCCGCAAATATATTGATAGAGACTTTGGTGTGCACAAAGTGGAATATGATACATATGTTTACATGTGTTAATTAGTTTAGTTTATTTTCACAGAAGGATATTTATATACATTTTCACTTTATTCCTACGGTTCACCATTTTATGATATTCACATATTGATGGTACACTTTGCAATATTAATAGGTTAATATTAGCGCAATTATTATACATTATTAAGCAGAGCTCCATTTTCAAGCAATATGGGGAAGAAAAAGGATCTCTCTGCTGCCGAAAAGAGTGAAATAGTTCAATGCCTTGGACGAGGTATGAAAACATTAGCTATTTTACGAAAACCTAAGCATGATCATCGCACTATTAAGAGATTTGTGGCTGATTCAGAGCACAGAACGGGTTTCGTGCAGATAAAGGCACATTGAGGAAGACTTCTGCCAGATCCATGCTTCGGATCAAGAGAGCAGATGCTAAAACACCATTACATAGCAGCAAACAGATATTTGAAGCTGCTGGTGCCTCTGGAGTCCCACGGACATCAAGGTGTAGAGTCCTCCAGAGTCTTGCAACTGTGAATAAACCTTCCATTCGGCCACCACTAACCAGTGCTCACAAGCAGAGACGGCTGCATCGGGCAGAAAAATACATGAAGACTAATTTTCAAACAGTCCTGTTCACTGATGAGTGCCATGCAACCCTGGATGGTCCAGATGGATGGAGTAGTAGATGGTTGGTGGACGGCCACCCTGTTCTAACAAGGCTGCGACGTCAGCAAGGTGGTGGTGGAATCATGTTTTGGGCCGGAATCATGGGAAGAGAGCTCGTCGGCCCCTTTAGGGTCCCCAAAGGTGTAAAGATGACCTCTGCAAAGTATGTGGAGTTCCTTACTGACCACTGAGCGGATCGGTTCGGGTCGGTACGATTTGGAAGGGTTAGAATGGTCCAGCCTATTCAGGTGAGCGTTTCCACTGCAAGTCGGACCACCAGGGGCCATATGGGGTTTAGAAAAAATGCCTAGCGTGGCGTCACACTGATTGGCAGACGTTTTTCTGTCCGCCAATCAGTGGAATGTATCGTGTGACACCAGTAGCTCCGCCCTAACCGTACCGTACCATTTTCTATGGCCCCACATCTGAAGCAGGACCCTGAATGGCGTGGTATGGTTCGGGTGTATGGGCCGCTTTCATAATGGAAACACTCAAAATAGCGTACCGTACCGAACCGATCCGCTCAGTGGAAACCAGGCATAAGTGTCCCCGAAGGTGTAAAGATGACCTCTGCAAAGTATATGGAGTTCCTTACTGACCACTGAGCGGATCGGTCCGGGTCGGTACATTTTGGAAGGGTTAGAATGGTCCAGCCTATTCAGGTGAGCGTTTCCACTGCAAGTCGGACCACCAGGGGCCATATGGGGTTTAGAAAAAATGCCTAGCGTGGCGTCACACTGATTGGCAGACGTTTTTCTGTCCGCCAATCGGTGGAATGTATCGTGTGACGCCAGTAGCTCCGCCCTAACTGTACCGTACCATTTTCTATGGCCCCACATCTGAAGCAGGACCCTGAATGGCGCGGTATGGTTCGGGTGTATGGTCCGCTTTCATAATGGAAACACTCAAAATAGCGTACCGTACCGAACCGATCCGAACCGATCCGCTCAGTGGAAACCAGGCATAAGGGTCCCCGAAGGTGTAAAGATGACCTCTGCAAAGTATGTGAAGTTCCTTACTGACCACTGAGCGGATCGGTTCGGGTCGGAACAGATTGGAAGGGTTAGAATGGTCCAGCCTATTCAGGTGAATGTTTCCACTGCAAGTTGGACCACCAGGGCCATATGGGGTTTAGAAATGTAAAGATGACCTCTGCAAAGTATTGTGGAGTTCCTTACTGACCATTTCCTTCCATGGTACAGAAGGAAGAACTATGCTTTCCGTAATAAAATCCTCTTCATGCATGACAATGCACCATCTCATCCTGCAAAGAATACATCTGCATCAATGGCTGCCATGGGGATAAAAGGAGAGAAAGTCATGGTGTGGCCTCTATCCTCCCCTGACCTCAATCCTATTGAGAACCTTTGGGGCATCCTCAAGCTAAAGATCTATGAGGGTGGGAGGCAGTTTACATCCAAACAGCAGCTCTGGGAGGCTATTCTGACATCTTGCAAACAAATTCAAGCAGAAACTGTCCAAAAACTCACACAAGTTCGATGGATGCAAGACGTGTGAAGCTGCTATCAAATAAGGGGGTCCTATGTTAAAATGTAACGTGACCTGTTAAAATGTTTAAAAAGTTAAAATGTTGTTCAAAGTTTGATTGGAATAGCTTTTGATTTCAGTAAATATGCTGCAAACACAACAAATGACAATTTTCAGTTCTTTACAACCTATAAAGTGTTTTGAAACTTACTGTGCGTGATAATTTGGAACAGTGCATTGTAAGTTTTTTTTATTTTGAAAAATAAAAACTGTTATCATTAGGAGGTTTGTTCAATAAAATTTGAATTGTACTCTTAATAGTTGATAACATGAGAATGATGCTGACTGTTGTTTACATCAATTATTTAGGTAAATGAGAAAAATATCATTGGCATAATAATTTGGAACAGGGTGTAGTTTCTTAAACCGCTTGCCTACCGGGCACTTTCACCCTCTTCCTGCCCAGGACAATTTTCAGCTTTCAGCGCTGTCACACTTTGACAATTGCGCGGTCATGCAACACTGAACCCAAACTAAATTGTTATCATTTTTTTGAGACATATAGAGCTTTCTTTTTGTGGTATTTAATCACCACTGGGGTTTATAATATTTTGCTAAACAAGCAAACAAAAGACCAAAATTTTGGGGGAAAAAAAGTCTTTCTTAGTTTCTGTTATAACATTTTGTAGATAAGTATTTTTTCTCCTTCATTGATGTGCACTGATATGCAGCACTGATGGGCATTGATAGGTCAGGTGGCACTGGTAGGCTGCACTGATGGGCACTGATAGGCGGCACTGATGGACATTGATAGGTGGCACTGGTAGGCTGCACTGATATGCAACACTGATGGGCACTGGTAGGTGGCAATGATGGATGGTACTGATAGGCATCACTGATGGGCACTGACAGGCATATATGAGGGGGCAATGATTGGCAGCACTGGAAGGCTGCACTGATGGGCACTGATAAGGCTGCACTGATATGCGACACTGATGGGCACTGGTAGGTGGAACTGATGGGCACGGGTAGGCGGCAATGATGGACGGCACTGATAGGGATCACTGATAGGCACTGACAGACATCAATGAGGGGGCACTGATGGGCACTGATTGGCAGCACTGGAAGGCTGCACTGATGGGCACTGATGAGGCTGCACTGATGGGCACTGATAAGGCTGCACTGATGGGCACTGATAAGGCTACACTGATATGCGACACTGATGGGCACTGGTAGGTGGAACTGATGGGCACTGGTAGGCGGCAATGATGGACGACACTGATAAGGATCACTGATAGGCACTGACAGGCATCAATGAGGGGGCACTGATGGGCACTGATTGGCAGCACTGGAAGGCTGCACTGATGAGGCTGCACTGATGGGTACTGATGAGGCGGCATTGATATATGACACTGATGGGTACTGATGAGGCGGTATTGATATATGACACTGATGGGAACTGGTAGGCGGCACTGATGGGCACTGGTAGGCGGCACTGACAGGGATCACTGATGGGCACTGATTGCCAGAACTAATGGGCATTGATTGGCAACACTGGTGGGCACTGTTGGGGCTGCACTGATCATTTAGAAACCGATGATCAGTGCTGTGATTATTAGTGTAGATGTCCCCTGTGTGGATTGCCGCTTATCGGCTCTCCTTGTGCGCTGTCAGTGTGAGGAGAGTATTGCAGATAACTGGCAAATCCTGTTCACACTGTGATCAGCTGTGATTGGACACAGCTGGTCACATGGTAAAGAGCCCCAAAGATTGGCTCTTTACCTCAGTGACAGATCACTGCCGATTCGTACCACAGGGGGCGCGCGGGAAGTGCGATTACAGGAGGACGTCAAGTGATGTCCTCCCGGCAATATACAACCGCGCTGTAGCTGTCATTCGGTTATAGCAAGGTCATGAAGAACTTAAAGCCAAAAATAACACCATTAATAAATAAATAATATACTATTAAAAGATTAAATTAAAAACGGAATCTTTTGCCGCAATATTCACCTTCCATCCAGAGATTTCTCATGCAGTACTTTTTTTTTGCCGCTAGATGTCCTCAGTCTAATGTCCAGCATCATTCAACCCTCTGAGCCCAGGTTATCCTGGACCTGACTCTATCCTGTGACTGGACAGTGAAAAGAGGAGGAGTAGCACAGGGATGCGCTCATCTTCCTGTCACTCTGATCTCTCCTCCATCAGCATTTTGTCAGCACATGTACTTATTAGCTCCTTGTGCTGCTTGTTCCTCTCCCACTTCAGCCAGCCCTGCTGTACAGAGATTGCAAAAGGCGGATAACAGCATCAGGGAACCCATGACCTCTGAGCCCAGGTCATCCTGGACCTGACTCCAGCCTGTGACTGAACAGTGAAAGGAGAAGTATCGCAGGGATAAGCTCATCTATCTGTCACTCTTCTATCGGCATGCTTCTTTTCAGCACATGTACTGATTAGCGCCTTGTGCTGCTTCTTCCTCTCACACTCCAACCCTGCTGTACAGAGAGTGCAAGAGGCTAATAATAGCAAGTCACATGCAGGTACTTACACTGCTTGCATTTAAAAACACAATAAAGGGCTCATTTACCCCAGGAGGTGTGTCCGAGCACGCGTGTATATTTTGCACATTCCTGCCTGTTGCATTTTAGGGCATCCAACAAATTGTATCATGGGTGTGTGGAACGTTCCCGACACCAAATATAATACAAAAACAGAAAATATATATATAAAAAAAATCATCTTTATGATAAAACATAAAGCCAATTCGCAAAACATACACTGTAGGCTTAGACCAATGGTCTCCAAACTGTGGCCCTTTGCATGACTTTATCAGGACCTTGGGACACTATTCCTCCTACTGATACAAAACACTAATCCTTCTACATCAACAATGGGGCATAATTACTGTCACTGATACCAATGATGGGGCACTATTCCTACCACTGACACCAATGATGGGGCACTATTCCTCCCACTGACACCAATGATAGGGCACTATTCCTTCCACTGACACCAATGATGGGGCACTATTCCTCCCACTGACACCAATGATGGGGCATTATTCCTCCCACTGACACCAATGATGGGGCATTATTCCTCCCACTGACACCAATGATGGGGCACTATTCCTCCCACTGACACCAATGATGGGGCATTATTCCTCCCACTGACACCAATGATGGGGCATTATTCCTCCCACTGACACCAATGGTGGGGCACTATTCCTCCCACTGACACCAATAATGGGGCACTATTCCTCCCACTGACACCAATGATGGGGCACTATTCCTCCCACTGACACCAATGATGGGGCACTATTCCTCCCACTGATATCAATGATGAGGCACTATTCCTCCCACTGATAACAATGATGGGGTACTCTTCCTCCCACTGACGACAATGATGGGGCACTCTTCATCCCACTGACACCAATGATGGGGCACTATTCCTCCCACTGATATCAATGATGGGGCACTATTCCTCCCACTGATATCAATGATGAGGCACTATTCCTCCCACTGATAACAATGATGGGGCACTCTACCTCCCACTGACACCAATGATTGCACACTATTCCTCCCACTGACACCAATGATGGGGCACTCTTCCTCCCACTGACACCAATGATGGGGCAATCTTCCTCCCACTGACACCAATAATGGGGCACTATTCCTCCCACTGACACCAATGATGGGGCACTATTCCTCCCACTGACACCAATGATGGGGCACCATTTCTACCCCTAATACCAACAATGGGGCAAAATTTCTCCCACTAGTACCAATGATGGGGACATTCCTTACTGCCATTGACACGAGGGGATTCTCTACTCACACTGGCTGCAGTCCGGTCCCCTCAAAGTCTAAAGGACAGTAACCTGGCTCTCTGTTCAGAAAGTTTGGAGACCCCTGGCTTGGACCATAGGGGAACAGAACCCCATATACAACTCTCATAAGTTTGCGTGTAACATTCTTTTTGTAGAAGTTGTCCGGCGCTCTTCGAGTATCACTCTTCAGGGACATAAATACAGCTGGCTTTACAAGAATAAATAATTATCCATATAACAAAACTAAAAAATAAAAAAACATATTACAAAATACAACACATTACTCTAAATGCTCACAAACTCACAGAGAGATTGGCGGTCGCAAGCCTACAGATGAGAGTTAAAAATGTAGCGCTACCCCTGTAGGAGCCGTCGATTGTTTACTGGTTCTTCCTATTCTTACAGGGGACTGAATATAAGAAAAAAATCCAAAATATTGAGTTGTCATCGAAACAGGAATAGATGGAAAATCTTCCAGAGGGGGCTTTTGTATCTGTGACACCGTCTTAGAAGGGATTTCCCTTACACTGGAGAGATTTCCTTTTGCTTTTTGTTTTTATTTCTATCGGACAGGAAATGAAGGTAATTTTCCCTATTGGGACACAGATAGCAAAAAAAAGAAAAACTGACCGGAGGGTTGTAACCATTCCTAAGCCCTGGTTCACACCAGTGTTATTTGTCGTGTGATTTGGCAGTTCAAAATCGCATGAAAAGTCGCACCCTATTGCCCGCAATGGAAACATTCAAATTGCTGCGATTCAAGTCGCAGCAATTTTGAAAAAGGTTCCTGCATGACTTTTTTTTTTCGGTATCCTTGGGACTCGCATTGACTTCTGTAACCATTTGCCGACCGCCTAATTGGGAAAATACGCCATTACTTTGACATTAAATACCCGGATGCCATAACCGCGGTATTTTCTTTTCCCTTAGAAAATTGGGTGTTGCAATTTGTTATATCACACGGTATTTGCGCAGCGTTTTTTTAAATGCAATTTTTTCAGAAAAAAAAAAACTTTCATCAATTAAAAAAGAAAAAAAAAACACTAAAGTTAGCCCGATTTTTTTTGTATAATGTGTAAGATGGTGTTACGTTGAGTAAATAGATACCTAACATGTCACACTTTAACCGGTTCCCGACCGGCGCACGCCAATGTATGTCGGCAGAATGGCACGGCTGGGCAAATGGGCGTACCCGTACGTCCATTTGAATTCTCCGCCGTGCCATTGAGTGCGCGCCGCCGGCGGCAGGCGCGCGCACCGGCCGGGAGCTTCGTGAGTCGGGTCGCGGGTCCCGCGGACTCGATCGCCGTGGGGATACCCGCGATCGCCTCACAGAGCGGATGAACGGGGAGATGCCGTTCTGCCTAGTGACAAGTGTCACTGATCTCTGCTCCCTGTCATCGGAGCAGAGATCAGTGACGTCACACATACAGCCCATCCCCCTACAGTTAGTAATCACTCCCCTAGGACACACTAGGACACACCCTCCCCGCCCCCTAGTGGTTTACCCCTTCACTGCCAGTGCCATTTACACAGTAATCAGTGCATTTTTAATCGCACTGATCGCTGTATAAATGACAATGGTCCCAAAAATGTGTCAAAAATGTCCGACATGTCCGCCATAACGTCGCAGTCACAATAAAAATCGCTGATCGCCGCCATTACTAGTAAAAAAAAAATTTAATAAAAATGCCATAAAATTATCCCCTATTTAGTAAACGCTATAACATTTGCGCAAACCAATTATTAAACGCTTATTGCGATTTTTTTTTTACCAAAAATATGTAGAAGAATACGATCGGCCTAAACTGAGGAAAAAAAATGTTTTTTTATATATTTTTGGGGGATATTTTTTATAGCAAAATGTAAAAAAAAATGCGTTTTTTTCAAAATTGTCGCTCTTATTTTGTTTATAGCGCAAAAAATAAAAATCGCAGAGGTGATCAAATACCACCAAAAGAAAGCTCTATTTGTGGGAAAAAAAAGGACGTCAATTTTGTTTGGGAGCCACGTCGCATGACCGCGCAATTGTCAGTTAAAGCGACGCAGTGCCGAATCGCAAAAAACGCTCTGGTCAGGAAGGGGGTAAAATCTTCCGGGGCTGAAGTGGTTAAAATTGCATCTGCCGTGGAATGGCGACAAAGTACGGTGTTTAAAATTCTCCATAGGCGTTGCTTTAAACGCCTTTACATAGTACTAGTTTAGAGTTTCACAGGACGTCTGGTGCTAGAATTATTGCTCTCGCTCTGACAGTCGTGACAATACCTCACATGTGTGGTTCGATCGCCGTTCACATATGCGTGTGGGAGTAACGTATGCATTCACGTATGCATTCTTTTTTTTTTTTTTTATATTTATTTTATACAAAAATATATTTTTTAACTTTTTTTTGGTACTAACTTTATTGCTATCACAAGAGATGAACAACATCCCTTGTGATAGCATGGGCCATGACAGGTCCTCTTTATGGAGAGATTTGGGGTCTGTTAGACCCCAGATCTCTCCTCTGGCCTCCCATGTAGCCAATCAGACACAGATTGGTCTGATCGGCTACTTACCTGGCCGGGTAAACAAAGGGGCGGGACCGGAAGTGGCAAACTACTCGTCGCTCCTGGTTTCCAGGGTTACAGAGAGAGAGGAACAACCTCAGTTCCTCCCTCTCTGTACAGGGCAACCATCGCCGCCGGGCACCGCGATGGGACTGGAGAGAGCGGGAGAGGTGAAGGTGGCGGTGGGAGAAGGGTGGGACCCCCATTCCACCACCCTCAGAAGTGATCGAGTGGCTAGTTAGCTTTCAGCACTGTCACACTTTGAATAACAATTGCGCGGTCATGCTACACTGTACTCAAATGACATTTTTATCTTTTTTTTTTACACAAACGGAGCTTTCTTTTGGTGGTATTTAGTCACCACTTGGGTTTTTATTTTTTGCTAAACAAACAAAAAAAGACAGAAATTAAAAAAAAAAAATCATGTAATTTTTCTCCTTCATTGATATTCGCTGATGAGGCTGCACTGATGAGGCTGCACTGATGGGAACTGATGGGCTGCACTGATAGGCACAGATAAGGCGACACTGATAGGCACTGATGAGCCCTGATGGGTGGCACTGATAGATGTCATTGATGGGCACTGATAGGTGGCACTGATGGACACTGGTAGGTGGCACTGATGGGCACTGGTAGGTGGCACTGATCGGCACTGATAGGTGGTATTGATAGGCAGCACTGGTGATGAGGCACTGATTGGTGACATTTATAGGTGGCACTGTGGGCACTGATGGGTGGTACCGTGGGCACTGGTAGGTGGCACTGGTGGGCACTGGTGGGCACTGGTAGGTGGCACAGGTGGGCACAAAAGCCTCTGCAGAGGCTCTCTACGATCGGGACTTATGTCCCTCTCACAGCTGCCGGGGATCTGCTTTTTTTTTTTCTATAGCCGATTACCGGCTCTGTTTACATCACATGATCAGCTGTCATTGGCTGACAGCTGATCACGTGGTAAGGGGTCGGAATCGAGCCCTTACTCCGATCTGTGATCAGCCGGGTCTCATAGACTCGCTGATCACAGAGCGCGCCGCGCGTGCCCTGCAGGGGGCGCGCAGGCTCCTCGAGCACGGGAGGACGTCTATGGACGCCCTCCCGGCAAAGTAGGTCCGCGCTGAAGCCGTCTTTCGGCTATAGCGCGGACAGGAAGAGATTAAAGATAGAATAGAAATATTTACATTCCTTGCGACAGCAATAAAAACGATCAAACATTTTTTTTTTTAAGGGGCATAATAAAATAAATGAAAATTATTTTTATTTATTTTTTTTTTAGCTAAAGGGGGTAGCAGCTGGGGGTGTGTGGTAAAAGTGTGGATCAACCACAAAGTTTTACTGCCGCTCAACCGGTAGTGTACACAAGCCATTAAATGCTGCAGTCACAGTTTAAATTGCTGTGGCAGCAAAGCAAAGCATCCATCAGGGTTTTTTAGACTGTAATGTTGGAACACCAAAGGGCAGCTGGGGGGGGGGGGGGCAGTAAAACCATGGCTCAGCCACCTGTTCCCCCCCCACCCCCCAGCTGCCAGTGTGAAAGAGCTCTTAAAGTGATCAGTGCTGCTGAATAGAACTCTGGTCACTTTATAAGTGCGGTCAATGTTACCAAATCCTGGATGTTCCATTTGAAGAATGCTGGGTGGTAAATGAGACTTGTTCTGCCATGCACCTGAAGAATCTTTTAATTGTTCATATAGTACTTTATAAATGTGGGCGTAAAGTTTTCCTCACTCAAATCATTTTTCTTAAGTTCTCAGAAGAGATTTCCATGATTTGGAAAAGTTCTGGCCCTCCGCACAATAAAGAGAGGCGAGGTGGCCGAGTGCATGTCCGGCGATACCGGATGGCGGTGTAGGAGCGATTTGTAGAATAATAATCCCTCCCTGTCTTCACACTGGTCTCTGCAGGTCTTCATAGAAGGATAACATTGCTCTGACCGGCCTTTTCACCTGTCCCTAATTACTGCACACAATGAGATTCCAGCAGATGTGCGCACACACCGGAGTGCAGCTGTGCTGCTTTTATTGGTCCTCTGACACTCCTGAGGTCAGGGCGCCTCCATCACGCAATCTTATAGAACACTACGGGGTACACGTGTAAATCTTACGCTGGCTGGAGACTGGGGCGTTGCTGCTCTTCATTAAATAAAGGTAATTTGCTAATTATTTACCTAGCAAAGCAGTAAACTCAGATCAGATCACTGGTGTGCACTGATTTTCTTAAAGGGGAATGGTGGCAGGCAAAAAAAAGGAAAAAGAGGGTAGGAAGAAAACCAGAGGGTCCTTCTCCGTGAGTCCATGCGACACTACTCAAGGTCCGCAATCCGAGAGGTGCCAATCAGGTAGCTTGGATTGGGGTAGGGCTTGCAGCTAGCCATCGGTGCAAAATTAAATATCGCCAGGGCCTCCACCTCTCCTTAAAAGGTTCCTCTGTGTTATTTAGGGTGGCAGTCAATTCCTCCATGCAGAGGATGTAGTTGCTTTTTGAATACCACGGGACCCTAGGCGGGACTGTGTCATCTCTCAATACCTGAAGCATAGATGATGAAGAAGAAGGGAGGACCCCCACCATGCCAACATCCATGATTCTATATGTAGCACCCTGGTGTTTAGGCAGGGTTTCTCCTAAATTTACCTGCCAGGTATAGCTACCTTGGCCTATTTTGCTGCACTTTTCTCTTTTGCCACTAGGTGGCCAGGTACCTGGTGGCATTAGATTTGAGAAGGGCGATGCAAGGTGAGATTATGGGTCTATAGGATATCCCAGCCAATGGGCAGGGGTTTTCTTAAGTCCCTTGGCCTGCTGGGAGTGTGAAGGAATGTGATGTAGATAATAATAGTAATCTGAAAATGTCTATTTTCTTATGTGCATACATATTTTTCTCCTTACTCATTATATAAGTATACAGATTTGCTCTGTTCCTATATTTTCTCAAGATGGCGATTACCCCCTACCTCCCACACACAGAAGAACGCGGAACTGAAGATAAGAACAAAGAGAGCCAAACCTCGTTATGAAAATTGTCCATCTTCTTTTTCTATCTTAACCAATGAGATGTACCTATTAGACTAACATAGCAATGACGTATTTGTGTGTATAAAACATTAACACCGCCTTGAATAAAACACAAGTGTAATGAGTTAGCAGTTCTGAGCGTGTCTCAGAGTGTTTACTTTTATATGCATGCATATCTACACTTTTCAAATTAGAGACAGCAGCAGATAACCTTGAGCTCGATTGTATCTCTTAATCATTCCCTTAACAGGAGGACCTGTATATTCGGGTGGAGTCAGGTGATCAGTGTTCTGTGCCACCTGGGCGGCTGTCTGGGTGGACGTGTGTTGTATTGTCTGGGCTGCTAGGCCGGAGATTGGGCCTATCCCGGGCACATCTGGCTGCTGGGCTGTCCTAGGGCCTATCCAGAAGCAAGAGAGAGCAGCGAGAGCAGCGCAGGTTTGGGTTTGTGACTTGCAGTCCAACCAGAAGTGACGGTTTTGCCGGCTGGAGAGCTTGTCGTGGTCGGGGGTAGAGGGGAAGCTGTTGCCAGTAAGGGACCATCCGCCTAATTACCAGGGACCAGAGTGAATAACTGAAGCAAGTACCGGAGCAGTATTCTCACCAACCGGGGACGGTGAAGAATTTGGAAACTTCAGTGGGTTTCAAGCCAGGGACCCAGCCAGCGGAGGTGACGCTTGCAGAGCAGCCTTGTGTGTCAAGCCAGGGACCAAGCAGGCCAGTGGGGTGAAGCTTGAGAGGTATCTTGAGTGCCGAGCTAGGGACCAAGCAGAGAAGGAGATACTACCGTGAAGATTGGGGGAGCTCAAGGGATTCAGTGGCAGTGAATCATCTAGTTGTCAGAAACGATGAATCAGACTGAGACGTCCAGGGAGCCAGAGAACGGCGTAGTAGAACAGCAAGCAGGACTCGGAGCCAGAAGAAATGTCAGCCAAGCAATTCTTTAACAGGAACACAGGAGAGCGTCTCTAGAGATTTGACCAAGGCGAAGGCAGAGATCATCTGGACTGGTCGGCTTAAAGTGATTGTAAAGGATCGTTTTTTAGTTTTTTTAAATAACAAACATGTCATACTTACCTCCACTGTGCAGCTCATTTTGCGCAGAGGGACCCCGAACATCCTCGGCTCTCGCGGCTCCTCCTCACATCAGATATCCCCCTAGGAAAAGCGTTCTCCCGAGGGGGTTACCTTGCGGGCGCGCTCCCGAGTCCAGAATTTGCGTCCACAGACATGAATGCCAGACTCGACCCCGCCCCCCCCCCCGCGCCCGCGTCATTGGATTTGATTGACAGCAGCGGGAGCCAATGGCTGCTATCAATCTATCCAATCAGAAGCCGGGACCCCATAAGAGAGATGGGGACAAGGTGTTTTGGGGGGGACCCCAAAGCACCCATCCCATGTTGAGGGCATGTGGCCTGGTACGGTTCAGGAAGGGGGTGGCGTTCTCTCATCCCCCCTCTTTTCCTGTGGCCTGGCAGGTTGTGTGCTTGGATAAGGGTCTGTTATGGATTTTGGGGGGACCCCCACACCATTTTTTTTTTTAATTTTGGCGTGGGGTTCCCCTTAAAATCCATACCAGACCTGAAGGGCCTGGTATGGATTTTGGAGGGGACCCTTACGCCATTTAAAAAAAAAACCTTGGCGTAGGGTTCCCCTTAACCACTTCAATACACTATATTATATATACTACACTGCCTGAATATAGATTCTACACTGAATATCTAATCTACACCAAATGCAGAGTATATATATATATATATATATATATATATATATATATATATATGTATATATATATCAAATACACTGCCTGCAGGCAACTAACTAAGCTGCCTAATCTCTCTTCATTCATTACACTATATACTGCCACCGTGTAAGCAGTAGCCTTATATAGTGTGGGGCGTGGACTAAGAACCCTGAGCCATTATGGGCCAAAGGCACCCTGCCTTTGGCCAGTTATGGCTTTCCCAGCACAGCACGCTGTGATTGGCTAAAGCATGAAGGTCAGGCGCATGCTTTGGCCAATCATAAGATGCCAATGCACTGCGATCTCGCAGTGCATTATGGGGTGTTCCGTGGCGCTCGAATTTGCCGCGAACACCCCATAATGTTCTAAATTCGGCGAACGGGCGAACACCCGATGTTCGAGTCAAGCTCATCCATAATTGACAATACATCCTATTATATCATAGAATACATACTATAACACTATAATACTACAGCGCCACCTGCTGCATATATAAGCATAATGCATACAGTATATAGTTCACAGTACTTTACAGTACATGCTGTTGTGCTTCCAACACATATATATATATATATATATATATATATATATATATATATATATTCTGAGCTATATTCCTGGCATAGATAGTTTATCAAGACTAAACCAAAATGTTTTGTTTCAGTTACAGGTTGATTTACAAAATGGCTTCCTTTTTTTCTTGGTGCTTTCATTGGTGACGGCTCTCGTCTATAGGTCTTGTTTTCTCCTCCCACCCACCCTGGTGTGATGGGAGGTGATGGGATGATGATAAGCCATCATCAGGGCAAGTTTTTGATAAATTGAGGCCCTGAGCAGATCGTAAATTTGCGGGCTGTCTTGGCTGAAATACTGCAGGCTCTCTGAAACAACTGAATAGGGTACAGAATACTTGGCTGCTTTGTTTCTTTTTACCTTTCTGATTTAAATCACCAAACAGTTAACAGCCTTTTTTGCAAGAGTTCATTGAATTGAAGTTGTCATAAAATTTGGAATACTACACCATGAGAGCTATAATTTCATGAGATACAAGGAGAGGGGAGACAGAGGAGGGATCCAAGGAGAAAATGTAGTGGAGGAACGTTGGAGAAGTGACAGATATACGATAACACAGGAATAATCAAGAAGCATGTTATACCATCTGTTAATTTAGAGGTACCATCCATCTAGTGAGTGCCGAGTAAATCCAGAAGGTGGTGGAATTATCCCTCAGGGGAAGGAATGGTGCCCCTGTGTCAGGGGGGTGAATGGTGCCCCTGTGTCAGGGGGGGGAATGGTGCCCCTGTGTCAGTGGGGGGAATGGTGCCCCTGTGTCAGTGGGGGGAATGGTGCCCCTATGTCAGTAGAAGAAATGATGCTCCTATGTCAGTAGAAGGAATAGTGCCCCTGTGTCAGTAGAAGAAATTATGCTCCTATGTCAGGAGAAAGGAATGGTGCCCCTGTGTCGGGGGGGGGGGGATGGTGCCCATGTGCCAGTAGAAGGAATGGTGGACCTGTGTTAGTGGAAGTATTGGTGCCCCTGTGTCAGTAGAAGGAATGGTGCCCCTGTGTCAGTGGGGGGAATGGTGCCCCTGTGTCAGTGGGGGGGAATGGTGCCCCTGTGTCAGTGGGGGGGAATGGTGCCCCTGTGCCAGTAGAAGGAATGGGGGACCTGTGTTAGTGGAAGTATTGGTGCCCCTGTGCCAGTAGAAGGAATGGGGGACCTGTGTTAGTGGAAGTATTGGTGCCCCTGTGTCAGTAGAAGGAATGGTGGACATGTGTTAGTGGAAGTATTGGTGCTCCTGTGCCAGTAGAAGGAATGGTGGAACTGTGTTAGTGGAAGTATTGGTGCCCCTGTGCCAGTAGAAGGAATGGTGGACCTGTGTTAGTGGAAGTATTGGTGCCCCTGTGTCAGTTGGAGGAATGGTGCCCCTGTGTCAGTGAATGCTGCCTGCCTAGGAACACTCACTGAGTCAGACTGACATCCACCTGTCAAGGTATTTTGACATACGCTATATTACCAAAAGTATTGTGACGCCTGCCTTTACACGCACATGAACTTTAATGGCATCCCAGTCTTAGTCTGTAGTGTTCAATATTGAGTTGGCCCACCATTTGCAGCTATAACAGCTTCAACTCTTCTGGAAAGGCTGTCCACAAGTTTTAGGAGTGTGTCTATGGGAAAGTTTGACCATTCTTCCAGAAGCGCATTTGTGAGGTCAGGCACTGATGTGGACGAGAAGGCCTGGCTGGCAGTCTCTGCTCTAATTCATCCCAAAGGTGTTGAGGTCAGGACTCTGTGCAGGCCAGTCACGTTCCTCCACCCCAAACTCGCTCATCCATGTCTTTATGGACCTTGCTTTGTGCACTGGTCCAAATAATTTAGTAGAGGGGGGGATTATGGTGTGGGGTTGTGTTTCAGGGGTTAGGCTTGGCCCCTTAGTTCCAGTGAAGGGAACTCTTAAGGCGTCAGCATACCAAGAGATTTTGCACAATTTCATGCTCCCAGCTTTGTGGGAACAGTTTGGGGATGGCCCCTTCCTGTTCCAACATGACTGCGCACCCATGCACATAACAAGCTCCATAAAGACATGGATGAGCGAGTTTGGGGGGAGGAACTTGACTGGCCTCCACAGTAGGGTTGCCACCTTTTCTTCAAGCCAAACCCGAACACTTTTGCGGCGCACGGCAATTTTTCTGTAGTACACGCTATAGAATTGTAAAATACCTTGGGTTACCCAAAGAGAGTAGTGCTACGGTGAACAGTGGCTGTGGCCAAATTGCATTAACAGTGGGGGGGGGGGGTGTTAAAGGGGCATAGTTAAATAAAACAAAAGCATTAGTGTACTCATAAAATATGATTCGATTAATAAAAGAAATGTCAGTTAAAATATTAAAATAGCCTACCTTAAGTGGACACTGTCAGCCAGTAGGGCAGTGGACGGTGTCAGTAGAGCAGTGGATGGTGTCGGTAGAGCAGTGGATGGTGTCAGTAGAGCAGAGGACGATGTCAGTAGGGCAGTGGACGGTGTCAGAAGATCAGTGTATGGTGTCAGTAGAGCAGTGGATGGCGTCAGTAAAGCAGAGGTTGGCGTCAGTAAGGCAGTGGATGGTGTCAGTAGGGCAGTGGACGGTGTCAATAGAGCAGTGGACGGTGTCAGTAGAGCAGTGGACAATGTCAGTAGAGCAGTGGACGGTGTCAGTAGTGCAGTGGACGGTGTCAGGAGAGCAGTGGAAGGTGTCAGTAGAACAAGTGGATGGTGTCAGGAGAGCAAGTGGATGGTGTCAGTAGAGCAGTGGATGGTGTCAGTAGGGCAGTGGACAGTGTCAGTAGAGCAGAGGACGGTGTCAGAAGAGCAGTGGACGGTGTCGGTAGAGCAGTGGACGGTGTCGGTAGAGCAGTGGACGGTGTCGGTAGGGCAGTGGGCGGTGTCAGTAAGGCAGTGGACATTGTCAGTAGAGCAGTGGAAAGTGTCAGTAGAGCAGTGGACGGTGTCAGTAGAGCAGTGGACGGTGTCAGTAGGACAGTGGACGGTGTCAGTAGGGCAGTGGACGGTGTCAGGAAAGCAGTGGACGGTGTCAGTAGAGCAGTGGATGGTGTCAGTAGAGCAGTGGATGGCGTCAGTAAAGCAGAGGTTGGCGTCAGTAAGGCAGTGGATGGTGTCAGTAGGGCAGTGGACGGTGTCAATAGAGCAGTGGACGGTGTCAGTAGAGCAGTGGACAATGTCAGTAGAGCAGTGGACGGTGTCAGTAGTGCAGTGGACGGTGTCAGGAGAGCAGTGGAAGGTGTCAGTAGAACAAGTGGATGGTGTCAGTAGAGCAAGTGGATGGTGTCAGTAGAGCAGTGGATGGTGTCAGTAGGGCAGTGGACGGTGTCAGTAGAGCAGAGGACGGTGTCAGAAGAGCAGTGGACGGTGTCGGTAGAGCAGTGGACGGTGTCGGTAGAGCAGTGGACGGTGTCGGTAGGGCAGTGGGCGGTGTCAGTAAGGCAGTGGACATTGTCAGTAGAGCAGTGGAAAGTGTCAGTAGAGCAGTGGACGGTGTCAGTAGAGCAGTGGACGGTGTCAGTAGGACAGTGGACGGTGTCAGTAGGGCAGTGGACGGTGTCAGGAAAGCAGTGGACGGTGTCAGTAGAGCAGTGGATGGTGTCAGTAGAGCAGTGGATGGTGTCAGTAGAGCAGTGGATGGTGTCAGTAGAGCAGTGGATGGTGTCAGTAGAGCAATAAAAGGTGTCAGTAGAGCAGTGGATGGTGTCAGTAGGGCAGAGGACAGTGTCGGTAGAGCAGTGGATGGTGTCAGTAGAGCAGTGGGCAGTGTCAGTAGGGCAGTGGGCGGTGTCGGTAGAGCAGTGGACGGTGTCAGTAGAGCAGTGGACGGTGTCAGTAGAGCAGTGGACGGTGTCAGTAGAGCAGTGGATGGCATCAGTAGGACAGTGGATGTTGTCAGTAGAGCAGTGGAAGGTGTCAGAAGAGCAGTGGATGGTGTCAGTAGAGCAGTGCATGGGGTCAGTAGGGCAGAGGACAGTGTTGGTAGAGCAGTGAATGGTGTCAGTAGAGCAGTGGACGGTGTCAGTAGGGCAGTGGGCGGTGTCAGTAGAGCAAGTGGACGGTGTCAGTAGAGCAGTGGAAGGTGTCAGTAGAGCAGTGGACGATGTCAGTAGAGCAGTGGACGGTGTCGGTAGAGCAGTGGATGGTGTCGGTAGAGCAGTGGACGGTGTCGGTAGAGCAGTGGACGGTGTCGGTAGAGCAGTGGACGGTGTCGGTAGAGCAGTGGACGGTGTCGGTAGAGCAGTGGGAGGTGTCAGTAGGGCAGTGGACATTGTCAGTAGAGCAGTGGACATTGTCAGTAGAGCAGTGGACGGTGTCAGTAGAGCAGTGGATGGTGTCAGTAGAGCAGTGGATGGTGTCAGTAGGGCAGTGGAGGGTGTCAGGAAAGCAGTGGACGGTGTCAGTAGAGCAGTGGACGGTGTCAGTAGAGCAGTGGACGGTGTCAGTAGAGCAGTGGATGGTGTCAGTAGAGCAGTGGAAGGTGTCAGCAGAGCAGTGGATGGTGTCAGTAGGGCAGAGGACAGTGTCGGTAGAATGAATGAATGAATGAATGAATGAATGAATGAATGATTTGTAAAAGCGCTGCAATTGCGAACTGAATCGCCTCAAGGCGCTAGATGTATTCTCTGTAGCCAGCTTCTAGAAAAGGAAGGTCTTTAGTTTTTTCCTGAAGGCCTGGTGGTTTTCTTCCATGCGGAGGTTGGTTGGGAGAGCATTCCATAGGCGAGGTCCTTGGACTGCAAATCTACGTTCTCCCTTTGCTTTGTAGCGGTATTTGGGAATGAGGAGGAGGTTTTGGTTAGCTGATCGAAGACTGCGAATCGGTGTGTAGTGTTTTATTTTTTCCCGGAGATATTGCGGAGCGTTTCCTTGTATGCATTTATGGGTGAGGCAGAGGGTCTTGAATATGATCCGGTTCTTCACAGTTAGCCAATGTAGGCTTTTTAGGGATGGGGAGATGGATTCCCAGGGCTTTTTTCCTGTTAACAGTCTTGCCGCCGTGTTCTGCATGAGTTGCAAGCGCGCAAGCTGATATTGGGGTAGACCTACGTAGAGGGAATTTGCGTAGTCGAGTCGGGAATTGATGATCGTTCCCACAACTGCCGCTTTGTCCTCTTCTGGGATGAAGGGGATGAGTCTGCGAAGCAGGCGGAGGAGGTGGTGGGATCCGCTCACCACCGATCCTATTTGTGCATCCATTGTCATTCCTGAGTCAAAGATGACTCAGAGACTCTTGACTTTGGTGCTGGGGGAGATGGTCTGTCCGAGGATGGGGGGTGGTGTCCACGGAGTCTTAATTTTGGAATTTTTGTTGGCTTGCAGGAGAAGAAGTTCTGTTTTTGATTCGTTAAGTTTGAGGGAGCTAGCGGTCATCCAGTCATTGATTAAAGTGAGGCATTTCTGTAGTTGCTGATGATGATCTTTTTGTCCATTAATGCGAAGGTAGAGTTGGGTGTCGTCTGCGTATGAGTGGAAGCAGAGGTCCGTTTTCCTGATGATATTGAGAAGCGGGCGGATGTAGATGTTAAATAGCACTGGTGACAAGGGTGAGCCCTGAGGGACTCCACAGGAGACTGCCCGAGTTTCCGAGGTGAATGTTCCCAGTTTCACTGTCTGAGAGCGATTCTCTAAGAAGGATGTAAACCATTTTAGGGCAGAATCTGTGGCTCCTGCAACTTCTGAGAGGCGGACAAGTAGAGTATTGTGGTCCACTGTATCGAATGCTGCACTGAGGTCTAACAGTACCAGAAGACTCGGTTCCCCGTCATCTGCTGCTTCGAGGGCGTCGTCCCATATTTTGAGAAGTGCTGTTTCTGTGCCATGGCCTGGGCGGAAGCCTGATTGCAGAGGGTCCAGGAGGTGGTGTGTCTCCAGGTGGTGTTGTAGCTGCTGTACTACTGTTTTCTCTATAATCTTGGAGATGGTGTTGAGGCTTGTTATTGGTCTGCGGCAGTTAGGGTCTTTAGGGTCGAGATTAGGTTTCTTTAGCAGGGGTTTGACGATGCCTTGCTTGAGGGAGGTTGGCACAGTCCCTTCTTTGAATGATTGATTTATGAGATGTGTTAGGGTGGGGGCCAGGATGTCGGAACATTCTTTGAACAATTTGGTGGGGATGATGTCGTTCGGTGATGTGCTGTCGCGAAGGCTTCCGATGATGTTTTTAGTCGTGTCCGTGGTGATTGGGGCCAGAAAGAACTTCGGTGGTTGAGTGATGTTCGTGTCGATATCCTCTTTTTGCATTGGTTGGGTGAGGTTGGTTGTTATTTTCTGATGAATTGCTTTCCGAATGTTGTCGATTTTGTCGATGAAGAAATCTGATAACTCATTGCAGAATTCTTGGGTATCGTTTGCAGGGGGCTCTAGGCAGGTCGGGTTCATTGATTGAGCAACTATTTTGAAAAGTTCACGTGGGCGGTTTAAGGCGGATGAGATGGTGTCTGCAAAATGTTCTTTTTTGGCTTTGAAGATTGCCTTGTGGTATTTCACCGTGAGTGCTTTGTAGTTAGCATGGTTTTCCTTGGTGGGATTTCTTCTCCAAGTTCTCTCAGATCTTCTGCGTTCTTGCTTGAGTAGGGTGAGAGTGCCATTAAACCAATTCGAGTTTTTTGTGCGGACGGGTGTTCTGCGTTTTGGCGCCACGGAGTCTGCTGTTTGTAGTAAAACATTGTTTAGGGAGTTGAGTGTTTGTTCCGTTGAGAGGTTTGGGTTTAGCAGAAGAATTTTGCTCGACAATGTAGTTTTGAAGAGTTCAGAGTGTAGTTTCTTCTGAGATCTTTTCCAGTGTGTTGCTATTGCCCGTTTCTGTTTTTGGAGGGTGGTGTTAGTGGTGATTTTGAATTTGATAGCATGGTGGTCCGTCCATGGTAGTGGGGTGTTGTTCAATACGTCGATGTCCATATTCTGTTTGAAGATGAGATCTAAAGTGTGTCCTGAACCATGCGTAGGAGCATTTATCAGTTGTTGCAGGCCAAGTTCTTCCATTTGGTTAACGCAGGCGGTTGCAATAGGGTCTTGGGCGGAGTTTGCCCACAGATTGAAATCCCCAAGTACCAGAAGGTTTTTGGTTTTCAAGGTGTGCATTGAGAAGAATTCAGTGATCGGTGTGAGGAGATTGGTCTTTGGTCCTGGTGGTCTGTAGCATAGTAGTATGTGAATGGTGTCTTGAGGTGTTGTTTGAAGATGCAGTGAGAGAGTTTCCATGAAAGGTACTGAGTTCTGTAAGTTTGGTTTGGTGAACCCCAGGTGCGATTTGAAAATCACTGCAAGACCTCCTCCTTTTTTTCCAATTCTATGCTCAGATATGATACTGTAGTTCTTGGGCACCAATTCAGTCAGGATGGTGTTGCAGTCGGAAGTTAGCCAGCTTTCTGTAAATAAGAGGCAGTCTATGTTGTTTTCGATGATGAAATCGCGGATTTCCAGCCTGTGCTTGACTGCAGATCTGGTGTTGATCAGGGCGCATGATAGTTGTTGTGGTTGGATCGGTGTCTCCCTGCCTTTGATGGTTGATTGTGGGTTGGTCCTTAGTAATTGTTCTTTTTTTAGTCTTTTTTGCGTGGTGGTCGGTAAAGTTGCGGCCGTGTTTCTTAGCCTGTGGAGGGTGTCTGCTGTGTACTTGAAGTTGCACATGATGCTGAAGGCGGCGTTGCTAGAAAAGAAATTTGTATGACGAAGGCACTGGTGTGGCGATGATAGCCTTGCAGGGGGATGGAGGGATCGGATGGCTGACCACTGCTCTGGAGTGGTGAGAGTGACGGCTGAGTGTTGGAGCGGAGGTACTAGAGGGTAACAGTGGACAGTGTCAGTAGAGCAGTGGGCGGTGTCAGTAGGGCAGTGGACGGTGTCAGTAGAGCAGTGGACGGTGTCGGTAGAGCAGTGGACGGTGTCGGTAGAGCAGTGGACGGTGTCGGTAGAGCAGTGGACGGTGTCGGTAGAGCAGTGGACGGTGTCGGTAGAGCAGTGGACGGTGTCGGTAGAGCAGTGGACGGTGTCGGTAGGGCAGTGGACGGTGTAGGTAGAGCAGTGGACGGTGTCAGTAGAGCAGTGGATGGTGTCAGTAGAGCAGTGGACGGTGTCAGTAGGACAGTGGATGTTGTCAGTAGAGCAGTGGAAGGTGTCAGAAGAGCAGTGGATGGTGTCAGTAGAGCAGTGCATGGGGTCAGTAGGGCAGAGGACAGTGTTGGTAGAGCAGTGAATGGTGTCAGTAGAGCAGTGGACGGTGTCAGTAGGGCAGTGGGCGGTGTCAGTAGAGCAGTGGACAGTGTCAGTAGAGCAGTGGACAGTGTCAGTAGAGCAGTGGACGGTGTCAGTAGGACAGTGGACGGTGTCAGTAGAGCAGTGGACGGTGTCAGTAGAGCAGTGGACGGTGTCAGTAGAGCAGTGGACGGTGTCAGTAGAGCAGTGGACGGTGTCAGTAGGGCAGTGGACGGTGTCAGTAGGGCAGTGGACGGTGTCAGGAAAGCAGTGGACGGTGTCAGTAGAGCAGTGGACAGTGTCAGTAGAGCAGTGGACGGTGTCAGTAGAGCAGTGGATGGTGTCAGTAGAGCAGTGGAAGGTGTCAGTAGAGCAGTGGATGGTGTCAATAGGGCAGAGGACAGTGTCGGTAGAGCAGTGGACAGTGTCAGTAGAGCAGTGGGCGGTGTCAGTAGGGCAGTGGACGGTGTCGGTAGAGCAGTGGACGGTGTCGGTAGAGCAGTGGACGGTGTCGGTAGAGCAGTGGACGGTGTCGGTAGAGCAGTGGACGGTGTCGGTAGGGCAGTGGACATTGTCAGTAGAGCAGTGGACGGTGTCAGTAGAGCAGTGGATGGTGTCAGTAGGACAGTGGATGTTGTCAGTAGAGCAGTGGAAGGTGTCAGAAGAGCAGTGGATGGTGTCAGTAGAGCAGTGCATGGGGTCAGTAGGACAGAGGACAGTGTTGGTAGAGCAGTGAATGGTGTCAGTAGAGCAGTGGACGGTGTCAGTAGGGCAGTGGGCGGTGTCAGTAGAGCAGTGGACGGTGTCAGTAGAGCAGTGGACGGTGTCAGTAGAGCAGTGGACGGTGTCAGTAGGGCAGTGGACGGTGTCAGTAGAGCAGTGGACGGTGTCAGTAGGGCAGTGGACGGTGTCAGTAGGGCAGTGGATGGTGTCAGTAGGGCAGAGGACGGTGTCAGTAGGGCAGAGGACGGTGTCAGTAGGGCAGTGGATGGTGTCAGTAGAGCAGTGGATGGTGTCAGTAGGGCAGTGGATGGTGTCAGTAGAGCAGTGGACGGTGTCAGTAGAGCAGTGGACGGTGTCGGTAGAGCAGTGGACGGTGTCGGTAGAGCAGTGGACGGTGTCGGTAGAGCAGTGGACGGTGTCGGTAGAGCAGTGGACGGTGTCGGTAGGGCAGTGGACGGTGTCGGTAGAGCAGTGGACGGTGTCAGTAGAGCAGTGGATGGTGTCAGTAGAGCAGTGGACGGTGTCAGTAGGACAGTGGATGTTGTCAGTAGAGCAGTGGAAGGTGTCAGAAGAGCAGTGGATGGTGTCAGTAGAGCAGTGCATGGGGTCAGTAGGGCAGAGGACAGTGTTGGTAGAGCAGTGAATGGTGTCAGTAGAGCAGTGGACGGTGTCAGTAGGGCAGTGGGCGGTGTCAGTAGAGCAGTGGACAGTGTCAGTAGAGCAGTGGACAGTGTCAGTAGAGCAGTGGGCGGTGTCAGTAGAGCAGTGGACGGTGTCAGTAGAGCAGTGGACGGTGTCAGTAGAGCAGTGGACGGTGTCAGTAGAGCAGTGGACGGTGTCAGTAGAGCAGTGGACGGTGTCAGTAGGGCAGTGGACGGTGTCAGTAGGGCAGTGGACGGTGTCAGTAGGGCAGTGGATGGTGTCAGTAGAGCAGTGGACGGTGTCAGTAGAGCAGTGGACGGTGTCAGTAGGGCAGTGGACGGTGTCAGTAGGGCAGTGGACGGTGTCAGTAGGGCAGTGGATGGTGTCAGTAGAGCAGTGGACGGTGTCAGTAGAGCAGTGGACGGTGTCAGTAGAGCAGTGGACGGTGTCAGTAGGGCAGTGGACGGTGTCAGTAGAGCAGTGGATGGTGTCAGTAGGGCAGAGGACGGTGTCAGTAGAGAACTCTATATATGAATGGTGTATGGGGGGTGAACAGTATATATGGAGAGTGTATGGGGGGGCTGTATATATAGGGAGACTGTATATATGGATGGTGTATGTGGGGGGGGGAATTTATATATGGATGGTGTATGTGGGGGGGGTGTATGTATAGTGAATGGTGGGGGGAGGAGAGGTGAGAGTACTTTGAAATCCTGACATGGCAAAAACTTACCTTAGTAGCTTGGCTGCAGTCCCAGCGCGATCTCTGTACACATTCCAGAGCAGCAGGGAATGGGGAGGCTCCGCCCACCTCCTTGTCCATTCTGTAGCCAGCCAGAGGATTCGAGGAGAGCATCTGGCTTGCAACATGGAGGCTCCGCCTCTGCCTCTGTGTCCCGACTTCCGTCCCGCACTCTGACAGCTGTCAGCTGAGCAGGGGCAGAAATCAAGCAGCGCTGCGGCGCTGTGGACCCGAAATCGAGGAGACACGGGTGCACTGATGGCACAGGGAGCCACTGGCGGGTCTGAAATGATTAATGTGCCCGGGTCTCAGGTGGTCAGAGAACCGGGCACATGTTTCAAAACCCGTACTGTCCGGGTGAATCCCGGACAGGTGGCAACCCTACTCCACAGAGTCCTGACCTCATAGAACACCTTTGGAATGAATTAGAGCGGAGACTGCAAGCCAGGCCTTCTCATTTCGTGCCTGACCTCACATTTGCTTCTGGAAGAATGGTCAAACATTCCCATAGACACACTCCTAAACCTTGTGGACAGCCTTCCCAGAAGAGTTGAAGCTGTTATAGCTGCAAAGGGTGGGCCAACTCCATATTGAACCCTATGGACTAAGACTGGGATGCCATTAAAATTCATGTGTGTGTAAAGGCAGGCGTCCTATATCTAGCTTGCATCAGGGCTGAGGGTTCTTGAGAGGAGTACTGAGTCGGGGTGCTGGGAAGTTTTCAGTAAGCTTTGTACAGCACCCTGCCAGCTCCTCCCACTGGCCATGACCTGCCTGCATTGCATAGAGAAGTGCAGAAACCCAGTGATGACATGTACTGTTAGGAATGTAGTTACAATTGAAAGGTTTTTTTTTTTTTTTTAATTCCATTAGCATGTTAATGAGGAGGAATAGAGGAATGCAAAATATAAGCAGATTAAACCTCAGCTCTAAGGCATGGCAGGGCCACGTTTCCTGAACAGTATTAGCGGTTCACAGACCAATTGAAACTGTTGCCTGGAGCTGCTTTGTAATTTTGATCGGATGAAGGCTCAGCCATCTCAAACATGGCAAGAAGTTCCAATCTCTGTCCATGTTTAACTTGCCTGTGATATATGAGGCATACAATCGGGAGTGATGTTTGAAGAGAACATGCAATATTTATTTGAATCCTTTGAAGCTCATTTCTGAAATGTATTTTCAGATTCGGGCTTGTTATCATGGAATCTCACCCTGAGCCGAGTATAGTGGAGAACTGTCAAGGTGAAGGAATACATAAAAGTCAATGTATTTCTGGAGCTCTTTCTCTTTACACTTGAATAAATACATAATGATGTCATGTTTGACCGGGCAGCGGGGGGCTAGCTCCAACATAAAATGTCTCAAACGTTATTTTTGGCTGAAGAACACAATCGGCATACGTTGGGGTGAATGCTCATAGCATGGAATGCAGACCGATCCCAGAGGACTTCAGCAGTGAAATCTCTACACCTGGGTTCCTAGCTCCTCCCACCTGCTCTGGCCAATAGAACATTGTCTTATGGGGACAACATACATTTTTATATACAATCATATTTTCAATTGATTTACTATCGGGGGGGGAAAAAATACATTTGGAAGGCTGATCACGCACCAATGCACTAATTACCGTAATTATCAGCGTATAACACACACATTCATTTTAAGAGGGAAGTTTCAGGAAAAAAACATACATTTTAAATAAGGAATTTTGAAGCAAAATAAGGGTCAGTGCCCATCTGCAGCCTCACAAGTGCCATTAATGCAGCCTCCTCAGTCCACATCAATGCAGCAGCCTCACCATTGCCTTCAATGCAGCAGCCTCACTATTGCCTTTAATAGAGCAGCCTCACCATTGCCATTAATGCAGCAGCCTCACCATTGCCATTAATGCAGCAGCCTCACCATTGCCCTCAATGCAGCAGCCTCACCATTGCCCTCAATGCAGCAGCCTCACCATTGCCCTCAATGCAGCAGCCTCACCATTGCCCTCAATGCAGCAGCCTCACCATTGCCTTCAATGCAGCAGCCTCACCATTGCCTTCAATGCAGCAGCCTCACCATTGCCTTCAATGCAGCAGCCTCACTATTGCCTTTAATAGAGCAGCCTCACCATTGCCATTAATGCAGCAGCCTCACCATTGCCATTAATGCAGCAGCCTCACCATTGCCCTCAATGCAGCAGCCTCACCATTGCCCTCAATGCAGCAGCCTCACCATTGCCTTCAATAGAGCAGCCTCACCATTTCCATCAATGCAGCAGCCTCACCATTGCCCTTAATGCAGCAGCCTCACTATTGCCCTCAATGCAGCAGCCTCACCACTGCCCTCAATGCAGCAGCCTCACCATTGCCTTCAATGCAGCAGCCTCACCATTGCATTAATGCAGCAGCCTCACCATTGCCATCAATGCAGCAGCCTCACCATTGCCATTAATGCAGCAGCCTCACCATTGCCATCAATGCAGCAGCCTCACCATTGCCCTCAATGTAACAGTCTCACCATTGCCTTCAATACAGCAGCCTCACCATTGCCATCAATGTAGCAGCTTCACCATTGCCCGCAATGCAGCAGCCTCACCATTGCCCTCAATGCAGCAGCCTCACCATTGCCCTCAATGCAGCAGCCTCACCATTGCCTTCAAGAGAGCAGCCTCACCATTGCCTTCAATAGAGCAGCCTCACCATTGCCATCAATGCAGCAGCCTCACCATTGCCCTCAATGCAGCAGCCTCACCATTGCCCACAATGCAGCAGCCTCACCATTGCCTTCAATGCAGCAACCTCACCATTGCCATTAATGCAGCAGCCTCACCATTGCCTTCAATAGAGCAGCCTCACCATTTCCATCAATGCAGCAGCCTCACCATTGCCCTTAATGCAGCAGCCTCACTATTGCCCTCAATGCAGCAGCCTCACCACTGCCCTCAATGCAGCAGCCTCACCATTGCCTTCAATGCAGCAGCCTCACCATTGCATTAATGCAGCAGCCTCACCATTGCCATCAATGCAGCAGCCTCACCATTGCCATCAATGCAGCAGCCTCACCATTGCCATTAATGCAGCAGCCTCACCATTGCCATCAATGCAGCAGCCTCACCATTGCCCTCAATGTAACAATCTCACCATTGCCTTCAATACAGCAGCCTCACCATTGCCATCAATGTAGCAGCTTCACCATTGCCTTCAATAGAGCAGCCTCACCATTGCCATCAATGCAGCAGCTTCATCATTGCCATCAATGCAGCAGCCTCACCATTGCCCTCAATGCAGCAGCCTCACCATTGCCCTCAATGCAGCAGCCTCACCATTGCCTTCAATAGAGCAGCCTCACCATTGCCATCAATGCAGCAGCTTCATCATTGCCATCAATGCAGCAGCCTCACCATTGCCCTCAATGCAGCAGCCTCACCATTGCCCACAATGCAGCAGCCTCACCATTGCCTTCAATGCAGCAACCTCACCATTGCCATTAATGCAGCAGCCTCACCATTGCCATCAGTGCAGTCTGATCGATGCCCATCTGCAGCCTAGAGGGGACAGGGAGGGGAGCAGGATGAGTGCTGACAGATTACATACAATGAGAATCTCCTATGATAGACAGAACAGTGGTCCAATGGCAGCCCAGGAGACAGGACTTCCTATTACAGAGGCCGCCAAGTAAACAGGAGCTTCTCACTGTATGTAATCTGACGGCGCTCGCCCCACCCCCCTCCTTGTCCCCTCCGAGGCAGCTGAAATTGAAGTATTGGCGTATAACACGCACACGCTATTTGCACCCGATTTTCAGGATGAAAAAGTGAGTGTTATACGCCAATAAATACAGTAAGTTGTTTTGATACGATTGGACCATATTTGAAGTCAATTGAAAACAAGTTTGGTAAAGCGTATTCAGAGACAATCAACCTATTCTGATCCCACTGGCATATTGTAATCTACAAAAAATGTAAAACTTTATTTAAAGGTATCTAATATAATTATGTACATGTGCACTAGAACTTTATTTTTGGCAAGAATTAAAGTGGTTTTACAGTCTAAAGTTATTTTTATTTTTGTTTTAACTTATAGTGTGTTACTAAACCCAAAAGAGTACAATCAGTCTGTATATGCAGTAAAGCATGCTTGTTCTACTCACTGTGGAACCTAAGGAGTCAATCCTCTGCATTGTGTAAAAAGGCTGTTTGATCCTGTCTTCTCTGATCCTCCCCATCTTTTATTGTCCCCAATCTATCTGTTGATAGTACAGAGCCTTGGGGGGCACTCTGCACATGCCCAGTTTGGTGTGTATTGTTAGAATTTTTTTTTTTTTTTGGGGGGGGGGGGGTGCACATGTGATCAGCACAGGGCCAATCAGCACTATCCAGACAGAGGGTCAGGGGTCCTGCAGGCTCATAGGACAGTAAAAGGAGAATGACAACTCCTCTTACAAGCTTTAACCAGACACTAATAGAAGTCACAAGATCGCTAAATACTGCTGATGAGAAAAGGTGTTTAGCAGCTTATATTTACAAAATAATTGCATTTCCATGTTCTGTGTACTGTGGGAGACCAGATATAGTGAATGCAGGGTCCTGGGTTTACTAACACTTTAATGCTTTCTCGGCTCTCGCTTACCCAGTTAAGGTAAAAAACATCCCATTACCTGTCCCTGCAATATACTACCATTATTCCTGCCTTATGGTGGGGATTGCTGCCAGTGCTGCCTGTGAAATACTCTACTTGGTAAAATGGGAGTCCCTAAAGATTTTTTCCCGTGACTTGAGGAAAACGAATTGAGTGTCTACCACATAAGTTGGAGTTCAGGAATATTGCTTTAGGGCTCATTTATACCTGTGGTTGGGGGGTGTTAAACTTCCCTCCCAACCGCTGCCCTTTAGCTGCAAAGGCAGTTGATGGGTGTTACACATGCTCACATTCGTGGCAGGAATGAAACCCCTTGTCCCATTTGGCAGGCACTACCACATTTCACAGGCAATGGCAGTCCTTGCCGCAAGTGTAAACGAGCTCTTATGCCGCGTACACGCGATCGGACATTCGACAACAAAACCCTGGATTTATTTCCGATGGATGTTGGCTCAAACTTGTCTTGCGGTCACACAAAGTTGGTCGGAAATTCCGAACGTCAAGACGTACAACACGTACGACGAGCCGAGAAAAATGAAGTTCAATAGCCAGTGCGGCTCTTCTGCTTGATTCCGAGCATGCGTGGAACTTTGTGCGTCGGAATTGTGTACACACGTTCGGAATTTACGACAACGGATTTTGTTGTTGGAAAATTTGAGAACCAGCTCTCAAATTTTTGTTATTGGAAATTCCGACAACAAATGTCCGTTGGAGCCTACACACGGTCGGAATTTCCGGCAACAAGCTCACATCGAACATTTGTTGTCGGACATTCCGACCGTGTGTACGCGGCATTAGTGTGAGAAGGGTGCCCAGTGTCTCCTGAGTTGGATGCATTTATGTACTCTTGCCATGGGTTGGAAAGGCAGGGAGACCCCATGGTGCTTGTTTTCCATAAAGGTTGTTTCCTAGCTGTGCCACAGTATGCCTATAGGTTTAAGACCTCAATGTGAATCACAAGATCACAGCACCCTTGCTTTTTTCTGCATCACACTTCTTGGGGCAGGCCTTTCCGGCCAGCTTAGGAAAAATTTTTGTACTTTCCTCAAGGCCGGCGCTGTCCTATATTGGGCACTTGTTTATTTGTATTGTTTATTTGCACAATTCACTTTTTACTTAACAGACATAGAAGGTGTAGGTTCTTTGGGGACTGCCCTGATATTGGGGATGGATCTGTGGTGTTTGGGTTTCTTCCTCTCCCCATGGAAGTCTCTCTTTTGGAGAATCCTCACCAAGTACTTGGTGGACTGGCTCTGTCTGGTCAATAAGGAGCTGAGTCTGGTTTCAGACACAGGTGGACTAGAGTACTGTGCTCCTGTCAGAAGACTTGCGTGCCACGGGCTTTGGGTTTTTCACGGCACCTTCTTTGGAGGAGGAGGAGCACAGTACCCTCCATTTTTGCATTGAGTATTTTCACAGAGGTTTTTTTAAACACGTAGCCATTACTAGGGATCAGTGTTGTGGATTGAAGTTGCCAGGGAAAAGTTAACTATACTGTCTTCAGTAGCTTATTAGTAGGGTATTAGGGCTTAGTGTAAATTCTAAGCAAGGTGTCTCCAAACTTTCTAAGCAAAGGGCCAGTTTACTGCCCTTTACATTTTAGGGGGTCCAGACTGTAGCTAGTGGGAGTAGTCCATAGTAAATGTCCTGGCATTGTTGGGAGTAAACAATGCCATAAGCTTGGTGGTTAGAGGGAATAAAAAAATGACATTATTGGTGTCAGTGGGGGAAATAGTGCCCCATCATTGATGTCAGTGGGGGAAATAGTGCCCCATCATTGGTGTTGGTGGGAGGACTAGTGTCCAATCATTGGTGTCAGTGGGAAGAATAGGGCCCCATTATTGGTGTCAGTGGGAGGAATAGTGCCCCATCATTGGTGTCAGTGGGAAGAATAGAGCCCCATTATTGGTGTCAGTGGGAGGAATAGTGCCCCATCTTTGGTGTCAGTGGAAAGAATAGTGCTCCAAGGACTGGATAAAGGCAAGCAAAGGGCAGCAGTTTGGAAACCCCTGTTCTAAGCCCTTCCACATCCTCTGCCTCCAACAGCAAATTTTTACGTTGTGGTTTAGTGGTCAGTAAAAAAAACAAGAACAAGAATTTTTGGGCAGTTTCTCTTATTCTTCTTTGCAGGTCCTCTCAAGCTCCATCAGGTTGTATGGGGAGCGTCGGTGCACAGCCATTTTCAGATCTCTCCAGAGATGTTCAGTCAGGTTCAAGTCTGGGCTCTGGCTGGGCCACTCAAGGACATTCACAGAGTTGTCCTGTAGCCACTGCTATGTTATCTTGGCTGTGTGCTTAGGGTCGTTGTCCAGTTAGAAGATGAACCTTCGCCCCAGTCTGAGGTCCAGAGTGCTCTGGAGCAGGTTTTCATCAAGGATGGACTAGTCAGGATCACCTTTCTCTCGATCCTGACTAGTCTCCCAGTTCCTGTCGCTAAAAAACATCCCCACAGGGTGATGCAGCCACCACCATGCTTCACTGTAGGGATTGGTCAGGTGATGATCTTCCTCCAGACATGTCACTTGCCATTCAGGCCAAAGAGTTCAATCTTTGTTTCATCAGACCAGAGAATTTTGTTTCTCATGGTCTGAGAGTCCTTCAGGTGCCTTTTACTGAGGAGTGGTTTCCATCTGGCCACTGTACCATACAGGCCTGATTGGCGGAGTGTTGCAGAGATGGTTGTTCTTCTGGAAGAGCTCTGTCAGAGTGACCATCGGGTTCTTAGTCACCTCTCTGCTTACTAAAGCTCTTCTCCCCCGATCGCTCAGTTTGGCCAGGCGACCCGCTCGAGAAAGAGTCCTGGTGGTTCCAAAACTTCTTCCATTTACGGATGATGGAGGCTACTGTGCTCATTGGGACCTTCAATGCTGCAGACATTTTTCTGTACCCTTCCCAAGATCTGTGCCTCAATACAATCCTGTCTCTAAAGGGCTACAGACAATTCTTTGGACTTCATGGCTTGCTTTGTGCTCTGACATGCACTAGTAACTGTGTGCCTGTCCAAATCATGTCCAATCAACTGAATTTACTACAGGTGGACTTCAATCAAGTTGTAGAAACATCTCAAAAATGATCAGAGGAAACAGGATCCACCTGAGCTCAATTTTGAGTGTCATGGCAAAGGCTGTGATCACTTATGTACATGTGATTTTTTTTCGTTTTTTTATTTTTAATAAATTTCCAAAGATTTTAAAGCAACTTCTTTCACGTTGTCATTATGGGGTATTGTTAGTAGAATTTTTAGGAAAATAATTAATTTAATCAATTTTGGAATAAGGCTATAACATAGCAAAATATGGAAATAGTGAAGTGCTGTGAATACTTTCCGGATGCACTGTATGTCACTCTTCCATAAAGATATAGCTTCTTGAGTGACCAGGTTGTAGGGGTCACATAAATGGATCCATCCATTTCAGCTATGGATCTCTGCAGTGCCTTCAAAATTACTTATTTTTGGATTCTTCCTAAACCAGGCAAGTGATATTCGGTGGACATTCTCTAGAGAGAGTCAAGATTGTAACTCTCTATGTGTAAAGTTAGGAATTTTTGTTATAACCCAACCATGACTGATGCTTCTCAATAAGGGTTATCTTGGGCTTTTTTTTTTTTTTTTTTTTGCTTTTTTCCTTGGTCTTCATTGCATTGTTTGTTATATATGTTCTTTACTGAACCCTGGGGCCCTTAAGAAACAGGTGCATTTCTTTTGAGTCCATATGACTTGATAATTGTACACAGAAGGCCTCTGCTCAACTAATTTTGTAATTTCTGAAGGCAAATGGTTGCACCAGAGCTGACTTGGGAGTTTCACAGCAAAGGAAATGAATACTTATGCAGTCTAAATTTTTTAAATGTCTTTATAATGTGGAAAACAATGCAGACTTTTTTTTTTTTTACTACTTGAACATTATACACTATTTAGTGTAGGTCAGTGACATAAAATCTCAAATAAGTCAATTATAAGTCAAGGTTTCAATACTATAAATTGTAGAAAGGTCCAATGGATTGAATAGTTGGTGCCATGTTTATTAGGGATGATCATGAATTACTTCACACTTGATTTACCTGAGAAATTAGTGGCTTTGATTTTGCTGAAAGTTTAATGAAATTGTTCTTCAATTGCATTTAACAAAAAAAAATCAATAAATGAGTAAAAAATATGCATAAACGTTGAGGACATTTGGTTTATTTTTTGTCATTTTTTATACAACAGGGAAAAAAACAAAGTTTGATAATAAAATATGTAAAAAAAAAAAAAAAATTGCCAAAACCCCCGTTGCCCTGCACACCTACGCAAACGCAAGCCAAGGGTGCGTACTTGTATGTAAATCCCGGTCGCGCCACACATCGCCACAAACATCAGAGTGAGAACAATAATTCTAGCACAAGAGCTCCTAGATAACTCTAAATTGATGAGCTATGATGGCTTTTAAAACGTTTCCTATGGTGATTTTTGGGTGCCATCGGTTTTTGCGATGGCACCCATAACACGCAGCTTTAACACATGGTATGTTAGGTATCTATTTACTCGATGCAACCTCATCTTATATATTTTACCAAAAATTGGTATTATATGTTGTGCTTTTGCACTAAAATTTATTTTATTATATTTTTTTGGGAAAATTTGCGTTTAATAAACAGTTGCGCAAATATCATGTGAAATTTTTTTTTTTTTGCAATGATCACATTTTTATTCTACGGGGCCTCTCCTTTCAGAAAATATATAAATATATAATGCTCTGGGAGTTTATGTCATTTTATTGCCAAAAATTATGATTTTTACATGTATGTGACAAAGGAAAAAAAAATTGCTCTGGAGCCGAACTGGTTAAGCAAATGTAAACACTAAACAGTCTATTCCCTCTTAACTGAAGGCCATGGGGGCAAATCACGCTGGCACCTGGTTACCTTTTTCCAAAGTATAACTGCTGGTACCCAGTGCAATCTTCAGAACACTATACAGTCACAAGGACAGCTGTCTTCGTCCAGATTTCTTTGGACACCACTTAATGAAGAAGACAATCCTTCTCCAGACCAGATCCCTTGAAGAAAGCTTTCAGACAGATCCAGGCTGCTGCTTCTAGATTCCATCACTGCAGCTCCTGAAACCTTGCAGAACATCAACCCAGTCCTTTAGCTGCCCCCTGGGGCAGAAGCCCCCTTAAGGCTGGGGGCTCTCCTTCCTGGGTGAAAGACAATCTTTCCAGGGCCTCAAACTATTTATCAGCCCAGTCACCATCTGGACACACCTCCCCAGGTATTCACTAGACTCTGATCAATATTCAGCCTGGTCAATTGAATTCTCCCTCCCTAAACTCTAGAAACCTTTGCCAGGGGCAGGGGGAAGCAATCAAACTTCCAGCCTGTGAATCCCTGAACAGACCAAACCAAACAATCTCTGCTCCCTTGATTACAGAAGGAGCCAAAAAATAAATTTACCTAGCAACCTAACTAGAAGGGTGCTATATCAACTAACAAATTCATAAAAACATAGGACCCCCCCCCCCGAAAAGTAGTAAAATAAAATCTTTACAAGTCCACTCAAAGCTATGCTCCTTAGACCTTAGAAGAAAAGGGGTAGGTCCAGAAAGCTTGTCCTGAAAATTCAACAGTTTTTGCAAATAACAAAACAAAACAAAAAAAAATATTGTTGAGATTTCTGCAAAATGAGAATAAGTTACCTCTAAATTATTCACTATAAATGTTTAATAATTGATCTCCGCTTACAGCTTGAACCCGTTTGGGGTAAGCGAAGATTAATATCTTGTAATTAATATTATATTGTTGACTTATTACCATTATACCTTAGATATGATTTGATACACGGAAGTATCTCATTTTGTTTTATTTTGCTGTTTCTTTTAACCAAATGATTTGTTTAGCACAAATGTTATTGAATGACTGATGCTATATATTTACATGAATTTGTATTCTATTACGTGGAAAATTAAATAAAAGATTTAAGATAAAAAAAAAAAAAAAGAAAAAAAAAAGAAATTTCAGCAAAATGAAATTGCCCTTGTTTTTATTATCCGTATATTTTATATTATTTTTCATATTACTGTATCTAATGATCCATGAGGGGGATTCCATAAATCAACAGCAAGTTAAAAAGAAAAAAAAACTTGTATTAAACAGAATATACAGCAATACGGCTTGAACTGGTCTTTTTTTTTTTAGCTTCAATACCAAGTTTTATATCTCTGTTAAATCGACTTTTACAGTTACAAGAATGTAGATCCCCCATATCCAGGCAGTAATCATCGTGTCTTATACTTTGATGCTGATGTTTAATCTCCCGGTCCCAGGAGGCTCGGCTATCATTGATGTCTGTTTTTCCTCGTTATTGTCCCATATCATGAACTTTGCAGGAGAGGGTTGCGTGTTTTGGCAAGAATCCCACAAATACTTCTTTTGTTGAAGATCACTAGGAATGCTTTTCAGTTGGACCATATCATCAAGATAGCTGGGACAGGTCGCAAGATGACGAGACCACAGTTGGCAAAGTTTTCAAAAAGCGAAACATCCCAATTCCCACAGTACGGCATGAAAGCACCTGCTACTCAACCATCAAAATAAAATATGCCATGCAGGAAACAGGACCTGCTTATTTTTTTACCAACGTTTTTTCCAAGTAATTTTGGTTTTGTTGGGAAGAAAAACAATCCTTTTCAGGTCATACACTGGAAGCATGTTGGCAACATCATTGCAGACCATTCTACTAACTGGTGCAATTGGATGAGATGATTATATTGTATGACGCAACTATTTTGTTTGTCACCTGAGAGCTACATAGATTCTTGATATACACTCACCGGCCACTTTATTGGGTACACCTTGCTAGTATCGGTTTGAACCCCCTTTTGCCATCAGAACTGCCTTAATTCTTCGTGGCTGTCAGGGCTGGGTTCAGCCCTTCCTTCTCTGAGCTGGCCGCTCAGCTGTTGGCTAATTGCCAGCTCCCATCTCTCTCCACAGTTACTCAGCTGTTGATGATATCCTGCTCGTCAGTCCTGCCTATTTACCGTATATACTCAAGTATAAGTCGGCCCGAATATAAGCCGAGGCACCTAATTTTACCACAAAAAACTGGGAAAACGTATTGACCCGAGTATAAGACGAGGGTGAGAAATGCACAGCTACTGTAAGTGGAAAAGAGGGTCAACAATGCCCATTTGCAGCCTCACTGTGCCCATTTGCAGCCTCACTGTACCCATTTGCAGCCATAGGTCCCCCGAACTTCAAACTCGGTAGTTAAGGGTTCCTAGATGCCCCCTAGCTGCAGCCAAAATTTGGGGTCTCTGGACCCAAAGGGTCCTGAAATGACATTGCTGCAGATGGACACAGTTGACCGACTTTGGGGCCCTGTATCTTGGGGCCACTTGGTATTAGGAACCCCAAATTTGGTGTGCGAACCCAGTGGGAATAGCACTACAACATATCCAAAGCTGCAGTTCCTAGAACTAAGTGGCCCCGAGATACGGGCCCCAAATTCGGTACGGAAAATATCAAGCACTTTTCTGCAGCAGAGAATGACATTTTCTGAACCGATTTTGGGGCACCGTATCTTGGGGCCACTTGATGCTAGGAACCCCAGCTTTGGATATGTTGTAGTGCTAGTTCCACTGGGTTTGCACACCAACACACACCTGGAATAGCACTACAACATATCCAAAGCTGTGGTTCCTAGCACCAAGTGGCCCCGAGATACGGGGCCCCAAAGTCGGTTCGGAAAATGTCATTTTCTGCTGCAGAAAAGTGCTTGACTCGAGTAAAAGGTAAGGGGGCACTTTCAGCACAAAAAAAGTGCTGAAAAACCCGGCTTATACTCGAGTATATATGGTAAGCCGTTCAGCCCAGAGGATCTCTGCCTTCACTTTGGTTAACATCACAGAAACTATCACCTGTGATCCTGTTTAAGACTTGCTTTGCTGACATCCCTTCTGGCCCCAGATTCTGCTTGCTGTTCCACTACATTGTTCACTGACTTCTGGCTTGGCTGACTATCCGTTACGGTTACTGAACTCTGGCTATGTTTTGACTACGTTTGTTCTTTTTACTTTTATTATTAAACAAGTGTGATTTAAGTGTACTTCTGTCTCAGTCTGATTTCATGGTTTCTGACAGTGGCATAGATTCAACTAGGTGTTGGAAACATTCCACAGAGATTTTGGTCCATATTGACATGAGAGCATTACGCAGTTGCTGCGGATTTGCACATACATGATGCAAATCTCTTGTTCCACTACATCCCAAAGGTGCTCTATTGGATTGAGATCTGGTGACTGTGGAGGCCATTGGAGTACAGGGACCTCATTGTCATGTTCAATGAAGAAGTTTGAGATGGTTTGAACTTTGTGACATGGTGCATTATTCTCCTGGAAGGAGCCATCAGAAGATGGGGACACTGTAGTCATAAAGGGATGGACATGGTCAGCAACAATACTCAGGTAGGCCATAGCTTTTAAATGATGCTCAATTGTTACTAAGGGGCCCAAAGTGTGTCAAGAAAATATCCCCCACACCATTACACCACCAGCCTGAACCGTTGATACAAGACAGGATGGATCCATGCTTTCATGTTTACACCAAATTCTGATCCGACCATCTCAATGTCGCAGCTGAAATCGAGACTCATCAGACCAGGCAACGTTTTTCCAAAATTCTATTGTCCAATCTTGGTGAGCCTGTCCCAATTTTAGCCTCAGTTTCCTGTTCTTAACTAACAGGAGTGGCACCCGGTGTGGTCTTCTGCTGCTGTAGCCCATCTGCTTCAAGGTCCGATGTGTTATGTGTTCAGAGATAGTATTCTGCATACCTTGGTTGTAATGAGTGATTATTTGAGTTACTGTTGCCTTTCTATCATCTCGAACCAGTCTGCCCTTTCCCCTCTGACCTCTGACATCAACAAGGCATTTTCCTTAACACAACTGCCGCTCACTGGATATTTTCTCTTTTTCGGACCATTCTCTGTAAACCCGAGAGATGGTTGTGTGTGAAAATCCCAGTAGATCAGCACTTTTTGAAATACTCAGACCAGCCTGTCTAGCACCAAAAACCATGTCATGTTCAAAGTCACTTAAATCCCCTTTCTTCCCCATTCTGATGCTCGATTTGAACTTCAGCAAGTCGTCTTCACCACGTCTAGATGTCTAAATGCATTGAGTTGCTGCCATGTGATTTGCTGTTTAGCCATTTGTGTTACCAAGCAACCGAACAAGTTTACCTAATAAAGTAACCGGTGAGCAGTGGTAATTTTGGCAGCAAATTTCGATTCAGTTTTATAGGGCGTACACACGGTCGGACTTTGTTCGGACATTCCGACAACAAAATCCTAGGATTTTTTCCGACGGATGTTGGCTCAAACTTGTCTTGCATACACACGGTTGCACAAAGTTGTCGGAAAATCCGATCATTCTAAACGCGGTGACGTAAAACACGTACGTCGGGACTATAAACAGGGCAGCGGCCAATAGCTTTCATCTCTTTATTTATTCTGAGCATGAGTGGCACTTTGTCCGTCGGATTTGTGTACACACGCTCGGAATTTCCGACAACGGATTTTGTTGTCGGAAAATTTTATCTCCTGCTCTCAAACTTTGTGTGTCGGAAAATCCGATGGAAAATGTCCGATGGAGCCCACACACGGTCGGAATTTCCGACAACACGCTCCGATCGGACATTTTCCATCGGAAAATCCGACCGTGTGTACGGGGCATTAGTCTTAGGACTAAAATGGCATTTTAGTTTTAGTCCCATTTTAGTCTTCTGCAATTGTTTTAGTTTTAGTCGTATTTAGTTGACTAAATCTCCAGTAACATTTTAGTCGTCTGAAATCGAATGGGTGTAATTAAATTGTAATGCATTAGTTAACATTTCTCTACAATTTCCAAACTCATTATATACTGCTGGAGTGAAAAATCTCATATGTTATTTTTTAAATAGGAGGTCCACCTAAAAAAAAAAAAAAGTAAGGGGCGTGACTCCCGCGGGAGTCTATGCCTGGAAGTGGGTGCAAATACCTGTATTATACAGGTATCTGTACCCCCCTCCCCCCTGAAAGGTGCCAAATGTGACACCGGAGGGGGGGAGGGTTCCGAAAAGTGGAGGTTCCATTTCTGTGTGAACCTCCGCTTTAAGGTATTGAGGTATGAACATGCACTACAGACTAGTGTTAATTTTTAAGTCAAATTTCAATTTAGCTTTAGTCATATGCCCTGTACACATGATAGGATTTTCCGATGGAAAATGTGTGATAGGACCTTGTTGTCGGAAATTCTGACCGTGTGTGGGCTCCATCACACATTTTCCATCGGATTTTCCGACACACAAAGTTTGAGAGCAGGCTATAAAATTTACCAACAACAAAATCCGTTGTCGGAATTTCTGATCGTGTGTACACAAATCCGACGCACAAAGTGCCACGCATGCTCAGAATAAATAAAGAGACGAAAGCTATTGGCCACTGACCCGTTTATAGTCCCGACGTACGTGTTTCACGTCACTGCGTTCAGAACGATCGGATTTTCCGATAACTTTGTGTGACCGTGTGTATGCAAGACAAGTTTGAGCCAACATCCGTCGGAAAAAATCCTAGGATTTTGTTGTCGGAATGTCCGATCAATGTCCGACCGTGTGTACGGGGCATCACACTTTTGACTAAAATGCCATTTTAATTTTAGTCCCATTTTAGTCTTTTGACTAAAATGCCATCTTAGCTTTAGTCGCCTAAAATAGTATTCATTTAGTCGACTAAAATGTTTTAGTCATTTTAGTCGACGAAATTAACACTGCCGGTGAGTGTATAATATACACACATGTCCTCTCCACTCAGATGCACATTGAAGATATTAAGCGAAGAAAAGTTTACTAGATGGGGGATGTGTCCACGATATTAACCACAGAGTTTTTTTTTTTTTTTAGCTTTGTTAGCCCTCAAGAATATATAAAATAACGTAATTTATATATACAATATAAAAAAAAAAGTTTGTATTATTTTAATGAGGTTTGACCATTTGTTTTTGTTTTTTTCTGTGTTATTGAAGATTGTGGTTAACATTGGTAATTACTTATATTATTGGCCCATTATATAATATTATTTGCAATGTATTTTGCATAGCAGTAGACTAAGTATTGGCTACACATTGTTGTGAGTATACAGTATTTGGTGTCATACAATTTTCATTCTAGATAACAGACAGATGTGGCGGTGGTCAGTAGGGAGGTCTACAGTCAGTCACAATGGGGTTGATTTACTAAAAGTGGAGAGTGCAAATTCTAGTGCAGCTGTGCATGGTAGCACCAGATTTTGCACTCTCTGGTTTTCGTAAATCAACCTCAATTTTTTTTATTAAGAAAAACTTCTGGGAAAAGAACTGAACCAATCACATGAGCAGGAAGTGACATTCATAGGGGTGTTTTGTGGACCTAAAGCCCCAGGTGTTATCATGGTAGCAGTTGAGTTTTTGGCAGCAACAGGAAGTTATATCTTTCCAGAGAATATAACGAGAGGGTAGTTTTTAAAACAAAAATGTAAGTTTTTCAGAAAAATCCTTGCAACCTCACCCCCTAGCTGATAAATACATTTTACTGTAGGTGCCCCCCCCCCCCCCCACACACACAGGTATATTGGCACAGCTTCCACAGTTCAGGTGCTCTATAACAAAAATGACAGATAATATTTAAAAGTTTTCCTTTTTTCTTTACCGCAAAACCAAGCATGCAATCCGAAAAAATTGCTGTCATAAATTCAGCTCTAAAATGGCGTGCAATGTAGATCTTCTCGGGCTAAGTCCTTATTTGGAGAAGCAAAGCAGCACAAAACAATTTTCCATTTCCCAACTGATGACAATATGGGAAGAGTCATCCCAGCCCCTGGTAAAGTCAGCAGTTTCCTACATTTAATCGTTTACTGAGCAGCTTTTATTGCCTCTTTTAAGTTCACAACAAAGCGCAGCGGCCTCGAAATTTGAAATCCAATCTGCAGAAAGTATGTACCATTTCTCTTTGCATGCGACACGGACATTCAAGCCTCAAACTGTGCAAGACAAATCTGAAAGCTTTGAAATATGTCCGCAAGCCGGGTTCCCCTCGATGTTCATAAGTACATCTGAAGGACGGGGGTCTTCTTTTTATTATTTCGGTATGTACTATTACCGAAGGATGTTCTGGGATGCTGTTTTCAAAGCCCTCAAGCCCAAACAAGCCAATTGAAGGCTCAGTAAATTTGGAAAATAATCTCTGACCTTTGCCCCTGACAGATCTGGCCGCCATGGCTGACTGAAAGGAGCTGAGTGAAAGGTTGGCCTCGAATTTCAGATAATCTTCGGAGTGCTGTTGTCGGCAGATGTAAGGAATCTGGAGAAGATGGGTTAATATGGAGAACATTACTCAAGATGAAAGTTGTAGTGTCAAAAACATTGTCCTGCTGTCCGTTGTAGAAAATGTACACCAAAAGTATCTTGGATGGTGATTGTTTATGACTAGAAAAAACCTGCTCCATCGTACATCATCTAAGAGCCACTCGATGAAGACAATCTATTTTGTAGTCACTGTTTTATAGTATACCCTAAAGTGACACTATAAGATATCCTTATTCTTAGAATATAATCCATTCACAACCACTACTGGATGGCCTGAAATGAAACGTCCTTGTAATGTCCTCCCTGATCTCCCAAACTTCTCAATTTTTCCATGGAGAGCAAACAGAGCCACCCTCTCACAGAAAGTCAGATCACAGCAGCAAGAAAAGAAAAGAGTTTGGAGATTTGGAGGAGGATAAGAGCAATAGAACTTAATGGAACTTAATTTTTTTTCCAGTTAGGAATACAGCTACCTCCTGTTTGACAGCTGCCTCCCACCCAACATCCCTTGTTTGCAAAGCTGCCTCCTGCCTGGCATTCCTTAAAAAAATGTCTCCTGTCTGACTTCCCTTGACTGAAAAGCCACCTCTTGCCCAACATCCCTTAATTGAAAAGCTGCCTCCTCCCTGTAGACAGGTGCTGTCTACTTTGTCCACTGTCTGTGGCGCTCTTCCGCAGCATTGCATTTGGAGAGGAAGTCAAGAGCAACATCTTTCTTCTATAGTTTCCTGGGACACTGGGCAAGCTATCCAATGATGCTGCCACCCTATGCAACTCTAGCAGCCATCATGGGTCAGGCAGAGCCTATTTAAGGCCCAGGCTCCCAGGCTTGGAACGTGTTTTGTGAGTGGGTAGAGTAGGAACAGGTACCCCGCCTGATAGGGACAGAACTAGCGGCAGGGAAAGGTTCCTGATGAGGAGAAAAGGCATAGGGCTTGCAACTTCTCTGGACACCTTCCTGCTTGGGCCACGCCACATTCTGCCCCTCTCAACCGGCGCTGTCAGTTCGACAATGAGTCATCCGTTGAGTCATCATCTGTCAATGGGTTCCCCTCTGACAGCTGAACAATAAAAAAAAGCCCAGTTAAAAAATAAAGAAAAAAAAGCGCGGGGACCCCCCCCTCAGTTCATACCAGGCCCTTCAGGTCAGTGCCTAATTGACAGCGAGTCAGAGGTCACTGTCATGGAGTACAATTTCTATGTGCAGAGGTTTGGAGCAAGAGAACAGTTAGACCCCTGCTGGCTATCTCTCAGAGCGGTCAATAATCTACCCATTCTAGTCAAAGGCATCATCTGGTGTGGATTCAAATCAAAGACTAGGTGGTGGAGCGGGTAGGAGTAGTGGTGACCCGCAGTCTAGTCAACCCAGCAGTGCCTATCGTGCTGGGCATGAATGTCTTGAAAGACCTACACATACCCCATCTGTTGGCTAAATATGAACATTTGGGCCATCAGGCACTTGGCTGTGCCCTGCGATCTGTGTGGCTCCGGGTACTCTAGGCCTTCAAGGCCCAGCGCAGGGCAACCATTAAGCAACCAAAGCAAGTAGGAGTGGTCCGTATACCCTCCAAGCAAAATTTACTAATGCACCCTACAAGAGGTGGTTTGGTTTCTCCCTGTTGGAGCCCACCAGAAGGGGACCACCATTATGGTTGAACCCCGCAAGAATCTCATGATGTCAGGAGGGTGGCTGGTGGGCCATACCCTATCCAAGTTCCATTGGGGAAAGTCTTGGTTCAACTCGTCAACTTGGCCAATATCGCTCCCCTGACATGCCGTTTTGGCTGATCTCTATGGGGTGCCTCGCCACTGTATCTCTAGGGCTTAACCAGGGGTGGAAGTGATCTGTGCCCCTCTACAGGCAGCTATGGCCTCCTGGGATGAAACCCAATATGGGACTCTACTCGAGCAGCTGGATATCCCCTTTAAAGACTTTTCTCTACCCCAGCAAAGACTGTTTCATCACCTGCTGGAAAAATACCTGCTGGTGTTTGCTAACAGTCCAGAGGACTAGGTAGTCACTGAAGCCATTGACTAACTTATACACACGAGGGATGCACTGCGCTTCTAGGAGCGGTACCATCACATTCCCCAAGCATTGTGCCAAGAGATTAAAGCGGAGGTCCACCCAAAAGTGGAATTTCCGCTTTTGGCACTCCATTCCCCCTGACATGAAACATTTGGCATGTAATTTTTTTTGGGGGGGTGGGTACCTGGTTTAGAGTGGGACTTCCTGTCCCACTTCCTCCTTCCTGCTCTTGGCCACCTAGGCGACTCCTCCTCTCCCCCTAGGTAGCCCCCTCCCTCCCTGCAATCTTCTGGGACACGGCATCACAAAGCCGAAAGCTGTCACGGCCGGGTGCCCACAGTTGCTATGACGGCAGGGGGAGAGGAGCGAGGCTCCGGGCAGCCACATCACTGGACCGTGGGACAGGGAAGTGTCCGTTTTTTTAATAGTCAGCAGCTATCCTTTTTGTAGCTGCTCACTTTTAAAAAAACTAAAAAACGAGTGGAACTCCGCTTTAAAGTGATTGTAAAGGCTCCTTGATGGCCCTTGGACAAGCCAAGTTACAGACCAAGGTTGCCGAACAGTATAATCGCGAGGAGTGGGCGCTGATTTAGCAAAAGGATCCCGACCTGATACAGGTGCAGTGCTACCTCTCTTGGAAGTACAAACCCATTTACCGAGAGTGCCAGAGGTTGTTTCTTGGGCTATCCTGAGACATTGGGACTGGCTGGAATCACAGGACAAGGTGCTCTACTGTCAGACACGTATCCACTCTGAGCCGCAGGATATTCTCCAAATCATGGTCCACCAGTCGCATTTCCTACAGATCTGCCGAGTACTCAACATAACAAGCGGGCATTTCATGGTAGATCATCCTAAATTGCTGGTCTGCAGGTACTTCTTCTGCCCCTATTTGTCAGACTGGGTGTACAAGGCCTGTCAGGAGCTTGAAAGTTGTGCCACACAGGGCTGCCTCTGAAAAGACCACCCCCCTTGAAAATTGCCACCTCAGAACCTTTCATATGGGTGTCCATGGAGTTACTGACAATCCCCAGCACGCTGTCTGGCTATCAATATGCTCTGGTCTTCGACCACTTTACCAAATTTGCAGTGGTGGTGCCTACCAGGGACCAGACAACTGTCACCACTGCCAAACTTTTCTTGGAACACATTGTCCAACTCTATGGCTGCCCGAAGTAGATCCTGTTAAACCAAGGCCCAAACTTTGAGTCTGTAATCATGACCAAACTCTGTCACCTAAGTGACATCCATAAATCTCACACCACCCCCTATCACCCCCAAGACAATGGTGCCTGTGAGCGATTCAACTGCACCCTGCTGAGAATACTGCGGACCCTAGAGTTGAGTTACATAGATCAGTGGCACCAACACATGGGGGCCATGGTAGGAGCCTATAACAACACCGTCCACAAGTCCCTCGGACACATGCCTTTTTTATATTGTTTGGGCGGCATAGCTGGATGCCCATTGACCTCCTGTTGGGGATACTGGAGCCCCTCTTGCCCAAAACGCCTAGTTCTTGGGTAAAGGAACATTTGAAGAGGATGCAAAAGGCCAAACAGTTGGTGTTAGACAAGCACAAGGAGATGGCTTCTGAACCTTTCTTGAAAGCATTGCCACTGCAACTGGAGGACCACGTGTTGGTAAAGAATGCCAAGCACAAACAAGCAAGCAAGCTGAAACCCAACATTGAATTACGCTGAGGCCTTTTGTAGTGGGTGGAGACTGCTCAAGGAAACCGACCGTTGGCCGGGAGGCTTTTGATGCCACAGATCTTTCCCCGGGGTATGAAGCTCCAACTGACTGATTCCTGCCATCCCTCCAGCCCTCCATAGCCCCGAGCCTAACGGCGTTGGAATTGCGAGCCTGGAAGGCCCGTCTACCCCACACTGTACTGATCCATAGGTCAACTCAGGTTAAGAAAAAATAGAAGACACGCCTGATCCCCTGCCACCTAAGGCCCCCGAGTTACTGACTGCAGTTGAACCTTTGCCAAGTGACTCTACAGAGAATCAAGAGAGCCGTCGGCCTTTGCAGTCTAACCACTGGCAGCTAGATGTTCTGACTCTTTTTTTCACTGTTGTTATTTGTTGTTTCCATGTTGTTGAGATGCAGAGGACAGCATCTGTTAAAGGAAGGGGGATTGTAGGCAGGTGCTATCGCTTTGTTTAGGCTTCCCCCCCTCTGTTTTCACTTGGTGATCTGACCAGTAACACGCCTCCTGTACAGGTGGAGAGGAAGTCAAGAGGAACATGGTTCCTCTGTGGTAGCCTGAGTTACTGGGGAAACTATTCAATTGGATGTTGCCACCCCATGTTACTCTGGCAGCCATCTTGGGTCAGGCTCTGTTCCGCCCAGGCTGCATTCTGCCCCTCTCAACAGGCGCTATCAATTCGGCTGAAACCTGCTTTCTACACGCTGTTGAACCTGTGAACGTTCCAGGTTGGGCTGTCTTCCCACCAGTTTTATTTTATTTCTTTGCATTATTTCAATACAAGTTTTTTTCATTGCTCGTGGACTGTGTGTTATTGGTATTATAAGCATCCTTTGGTTAAAAAAACTGCCTCCCACCCGACACCCTTCAATTAAAAAGCCACCTTCATCTCTCGATTCAAAAGCCGTATCCCACCTGACATTCCTTGATTAAAAAACTACATCCTGCTTGACATCCCCTGATTAACCACTGGATGACCAGCCCTTAGTAAAAATATGTAATTTGTTTGATGTTAAATTCTGGGGTTATGGCAGCAGCTAGCTGCCATAACCCTAGGATTCTTTTTCTGTTACTTTGGCCGAGATTCTCTTTCAGATAAAAGTGGTCCCGTGGGTGGATTCACCGCTGGATAACTTTTAGAAGCGGCAGGAGGGGTGTGTGTGTGTGTGTCCACCGCTTCCTGGTCGTTCCCAGGCTTTCCTGACCCATCAGTGAGGCCCTGGAGCGATCCGATGCTTGGAGGATAAGTTGGGGTAAATATTGTTTTGTATTTTTAAATTCATTAAAGTGTATTTTTTCCCAAAAAGTTGAGTTTGAAATACCCCTGCGCAAATACTGTGGGTTCTAAGTGATTTTCTAGCAAAAAAGTTCCAGAAAGGTCTTCAAGTGGTTAAAAAGCCATCTCCCGCCTGACATCTTTCAATTGAAAAATCACCTCTTTCCTAACATCCCTTGATTGAAAAGCCACCTCCCACTCAATATCTCTTAGTTAAAATTGAAAAGCTGCCTCCCTTCAAACATCTACTGATGGAAAAGACCCTACTGATTGAAAAGCCACCTCTCTTTCGACATCTCTCGATTGAAAAACCAGCTTTTTTCCAACATCTCTCGATTGAAAAACTACCTCCCTTCAAACATCTACTGATTCAAAAGCCTCCTCTCTTCTGACATCTCTCGATTGAAAAGCTGCCTTCCTTACGACATCACTCGATTGATTTCCAATATCTTTCAACTGAAAAACTGAAGGACCCAAGGTTACAGATCACTCTCGCAATATCAACTTATGATCCAGAATATCTACTGATCTCTTGACTCATGCGATTGACGACTATTGTTCTGGAAATTACCGTATATACTCGAGTATAAGTCGTTCCGAGTATAAGTCGAGGCCCTAATTTACCACAAAAAAATGGGAAAAACTTATTGACCCGAGTATAAGACGAGGGTGAGAAATGCACAGCTACTGTAAGTGGAAAAGAGGGTCAACAATGCCAATTTGCAGCCTCACTGTGCCCATTTGCAGCCTCACTGTGCCCATTTGCAGCCATAGGTCCCCTGAACTTCAAACTCGGTAGTTAAGGGTTCCTAGATGCCCCCTAGCTGCAGCCAAAATTTGGGGTCTCTGAACCCAAAGGGTCCCGAAATGACATTGCTGCAGATGGACACAGTTGACCGAATTTGAGGCCCTGTATCTCGGGGCTACTTAGTGCTAAGAACCCCAAATTTGGTGTGCAAACCCAGTGGAACTAGCACCATAAAATTTCCAAAGCTGGAGTTCCTAGCACCAAGTGGCCCTGAGATATGGGGCCCCAAAGTCGGTTCAGAAAATGTCAAGCACTTTTCTGCAGTAGAGAATGTAATTTTCCGAACCGATTTTGGGGCCCCGTATCTCAGGGCCACTTAGTGCTAGGAACTTCATCTTTGGATATGTTGTGGTACCGGATCCACTGGGGATGCACACCAAATTTGGGGTTCCTAGCACTAAGTGGCCCCAAAGTTGGTTCGGAAAATGAAATTTTTTGCTGCATAAAAGTGCTTTACTCTAGTATAAGTCGAGGGGGGCACTTTCAGCACAAAAAAATGTGCTGAAAAATTCGACTTATACTCGAGTATATACGGTAATAGTGTATTGCTTTTATTCAAATACTTTTTTTGTTTCATAGTCTGAAAAACTTTAATAAAAATGTATTAAAAGTGAAAAATTGAAGGAGCTGAATAAAAAATTTGTGGGCGGAACAGAGCCTGCATCCAATCAGATGTGAGCACTGTTCGGGAAGCTGACAAAGATGGCTGTCAAAATACAATAGCCACAGAGAGAGACCCATCCATCCATGCTGCTTACCCCTAACCCCTAAACCCTAACCCCAACCCTAACTCCCAACCCTAACCCTAAAAAAAATATACCAGTATATAATATATATATATATATATATATATATATATATATATATATATATATATATATATATATATATATATATATATATATATATATATATATATATATATCTATATATATATATATAGTATGTATGGCCAGGCTAAGGAGAACAAGTAAGAAGTTTAGGAGACCATCAAAATCATTAGTTAGTAGCGCGGGTATTGTCAACATGTTTGGCACCCAGATGTTTATGGGATTCCAGGTCTTCACTATCTTAACCTGCTGTAAATTTGGAGTGTAATTCTATTAGAAAAACTATACATCATTCCTTGAGCGTCACATCCCTCCCATTGTGTACACTGAGGACGCAGTGCATTGTTGGAGCTGGTTTTGTAAAATAAATGCGGCTAATAATTGCCTTTTGTGAAAACAAGTGGAGAAATGAATTCCATACCCTGCTTTGACTTGGAATCAATTGAATAAGTAGGTACCACGGATACAAAGATCGTCACAGACAAACTGTGCAGCAGATGTTACAGCTCAACGTTCATAAACACTCAAATACATTCGGAGCTTGTTATTGGCAGATATAAATATTATTCCTTTTCGTGATTTGGTTACACAACCACCATCGCAGGAAGCATTTGATCTGAGGGCCCCATCAATCCTGGAGTTAGGGGTGGCCCCTCTGTATCTTTGTTCATGTTAAGATACAGACAGCCGTTCCACGTATTAGATCTTAAAAATGCAGATGCTTTGTTCTTCTATATATTTTTATGAGTTTTGAAGGGAATTTTAAGGATTTTCCACGTTTGTAGTCAAATTTGGGAAAACCCCACTATATATTTGTTGTGTGCTCCCATTCACACAGTATGTCTAATTTTTTTTTTTAATATGTCTTACAATGTATATGTTTCTCAGGAGGAGATGTCATGGCCGACTGCAAGTTTTTTTTTGAACAATGCTAGTATGAGACTGTCCCAAGTCTGTCCTCTTACAATACAAGACAGACAGTGTTGATAATGAAGATCTGCCTGCACATTATGGCAAACAGAGCTGCCCAGTTCCTTCAAAAACAAAGAGAACTATGTAGGATTTATTCCAGGGTCCAGAGTACAGCATATACTAAAAGGTAATTTTTTAAATATTTTTATAAGTTCTGCTTACTTGTGAATGGGGACTTAGAGATTTAGGGTAGGTGTTATTTTTTTCAATATTTGTTTTATACACCATATACACTATATTGTCAAAAGTATTGGGACACCTGACTTTACATGAACTTTAATGGCATCCCAGTCTTAGTCTGTTGGGTTCAATATTGAGTTGGCCCACCCTTTGCAGCTATAACAGCTTCAACTCTTCTGGGAAGGCTGTCCACAAGGTTTAGGAGTGTGTCTATGGGAATGTTTGACCATTCTTCCAGAAGCGCATTTGTGAGGTCAGGCACTGATGTTGGATGAGAAGGCCTGGCTCGCAGTCTCCGCTCTAATTCATGCCAAAGGCGCTCTATCGGGTTGAAGTCTGGACTCTGTGCAGGCCAATCAAGTTCCTCCACCCCAAACTCGCTCATCCATGTCTATATGGACCTTGCTTTGTGCACTGGTGTGCAGTCATGTTGGAACAGGAAGGGGCCATCCCCAAACTGTTCCCACAAAGTTGGGAGCATGAAATTATCCAAAATGTCTTGGTATGCTGACACCTTAAGCGTTCCCTTCACTGGAACTAAGGGGCCAAGCGCAACCCCTGAAAAACAACCCCACACCATAATCCCCCCTCCACCAAATGGTTTGGACCAGTGCACAAAGCAAGGTCCATAAAGACATGGATGAGCGAGTTTGGGGTGGAGGAACTTGATTGGCCTGCACAGAGTCCAGACTTCAACCCGATAGATCGCCTTTGGGATGAATTAGAGCGGAGACTGCGAGCCAGGTCTTCTTGTCCAACATCAGTGCCTGACCTCACAAATGCGCTTCTGGAAGAATGGTCAGAAATTCCCATAGACACACTCCTAAACCTTGTGAACAGCCTTCCCAGAAGAGTTGAAGCTGTTATAGCTGCAGAGGGTGGGCCAACTTAATATTGAACCCTACGGGCTAAGACTGGGAAGCCATTAAAATGCATGTGCGTGTAAAGGCAGGCGTCCCAATACTTATATATAGTGTATATGGGTGTAAAGATATAAGCTTGATGTAAATAGTTGTATTAGGCTAATTAGCAGTGGTGGGCAACTTGCTAGATATAGGGTGGACCTCAGTTGTGGCCCCTGACATCGCTATGGGGCCACACATGATGTCAGAGGTGGCTCTCTAATTAGGCGGTCGGCTTAGGCCCCGCACTCCAAGGGGCCTCGCGGCCGCCTAATTTGCCTGAAGTGTGTGTAGGAGGGAATGTCCCCTTGTGACTCTGTCAGTGTCCCTACTGAGTCCCAATGCACGCACATGCAGGAGAGGAGTTCGTTCTGCCGTGTGGAGGGAGGTGACCTGGCAGGCCTTGTGCAGGGACTTGAGATGTGGGAGGGGGTGGTGAGAGCAGTGTCTGCAGCTTGCTGGGAGGCCAGTTCTGGTGCTGTGCAACTTCAATTGCTCTACAGCATGCCACTGCAAGGTGGCCTCTGCAGTGTTGTAGCAATAAATCAGGGCTCATTCACACCAAATACCACTTTTCTAGCATGTGCACCCCTCTTATGTACACACTACCCACCCCCATACACTCCGCACCCCTCTCATGTACACACTACCCACCCCCATACACTCCGCACCCCTCTCATGTACACACTACCCACCCCCATACACTCCCACCCCTCTCATGTACACACTACCCCCCCCCATACACTCCACATCCCTCTCATATACACACTACCTACCCCATATACTCCCCACCCCTCTCATGTACACACTACCCACCCCCATACACTCCCCACCCCTCTCATGTACACAATACCAATCACCATACACTCTGCACCCCTCTCATGTACACACTACCCACCCCCATACACTCTGCACCCCTCTCATGTACACACTACCCACCATCATACACCCCGCACCCCTCTCATGTACACACTACCAACCCTCATACACGCCACACTCCTCTCGTCATACTACCCACCTCCATACACTCCGCACCCCTCTCATGTACATACTACCCACCACCATACATTCCACACTCCTCTAAATGTACATACTACCCACTGTCATACCCTACACTTTTCTCTCCTACACACCATTGTACAGTGCCATAATAATAGCACCATGGGCAAAGTAATGCACTGGGGCCCCTACTAGGGAGATGGTGACAAATGAGGCCCCTACTAGGGAGATGCTGAGTAAACACAGTCACACACTGTGTTCATCTAGCAAAGGAAGGGACTGGTAAATTACATATTTACCAGCCCCTTTTCCTTAAGTTTTCCCACAGCAGTCAGTGGGAGAAAAGAGGAGGGAAGCCAGCAGCTCTGTGGGGGGGGGGGGGGGGGATACAGTTATTTTTTATTGAATTATTTTTGTCATTTTGTCATTATGAACGTGAGTGGGGCCTCATATCTATGTTTTGCTTAAGGCCTCACAAAGTCTAGAGCCGCCTCTGCATGATGTTTAGCATATGTAAGGGCTGAGGGCTGTACAACAAGTCTTCATAGGCAGACAACACAGTTTGGACCTTCGGTTTTAGTGGTTTATCCACAAATGCCTAATATCATAAACAAATTATGGAAGAGCAAACATATTAATATATGGAAGTCTTATTGAAAAACGACTTTAGAGTGAAAACACTTCATTAATAATAATAATATGAGCTTGCAAAAAATTCATTAGACTCTGCCTTTGAAGGCCGGGATTGCAGTCGACTCTTTTTTTGGATTCTTCAGCTGTAATCGTTCAAGGTAGTGGGTTTCACTAACCTCTTTTCCAGATGAAGCATGCTGTTATATTGCTAATTGATGTCTGCTCTTGTTCAGGACACTTGTGATGATGAATGTATCACTCGCAGTGTAAAACAAACACCATTTGTTTGATATGTGTAGGGCACATCACATCAACATTACTCAAGAGCCAAACTAATATTGATTAAGGATGAATAATGAAGCCCTATGGTCGACAACTCGACTGGTCATGCCATCGGACGCAGCTGGTTACCGTCTCGAGAGTCACCTTTCCCATGACAGAGGACAACTGAATGAACAATCTCTGAAGATATTCAATCTCTGGAGCAACTGCAGGTGTCTACACACTTGTAAGCCATCTGCAACAGGAGACAGTTAAGAAAAAAATTAGTGAAAGAACAGTTTACCAATGTATAAAAGTATATAATATAAAAAAACTCAGTTTAAAAAAATAATTTAATAGACCAGTCTTTTACCCCAGAAGAACCCCCTAAAAGTATTTTCAGTTCTTTGGGAGCTCTTACAAAAAAACAATTTATTGGGGTCAATGGAAAAAATGGCCCTTACATCAATAGTCAATATAAAGAATGTCCTCAATACAGTGGTGGGCAGAATGCTATCCTTACACACAGCATAAAAAATTGGTGTTTTTGCCAAGTTGTGTTGGGCCTGGAAGCATTCAAGCACCATGAGATGGGAGGTCAATTAGCCACAGCTCAAGGAACCTCTTAAACAGGGGTCCCAAACTAGCAGCCCTCCAGCTGTTGCAAAACTACAAGTCCCATGAGACATTGCAAGGCTGACAGTTACAAGCATTACTCCCACAGCCAGAGGCATGATGGGACTTGTAGTTTTGCAACAGCTGGAGGGCCGCCAGTTTGAGACCCCTGCTCTAGAACATTGTGGAGCAACCCAAAGCTCCCCTGGAACCTTGGTTGAAAATGTCTGTAATAGACAGTATAAAGTCTTTTGTATTGAGTGCATGTTTTTACATATTATTTTAAGCTGGCCATAGATGGATAGAATTTCAAACAAAAACTCATAGGAAAAGTCTTAGGAAAATGTGCATGAAAATTCTCAGAACATTCTTGGAACATTCATTTGTTGTTCAAAAGATTTTGTTTGCTTTTATCTTTGATTTTGTAATGAATGGACTTAACTGAACAAAAACTACACACACTGTTAGATTTCATTAGTTTGAGAAAGAATTGAACAAACTTTCTTAGTACCTTCTTTTCCGAAGAATTTTCGTTCAACATTTTACCCATCTGTGGCCAGCCTTGGTGTTGACCTTAAAATGGCCCAGGCATCAAACATATTTTTTCCATTTTAGGTGCATGCATCTCTGTGTATACATTATCAGTGGCGTTCCTATGGGGGCGCGTGCGCGGGGAGGGGGCACCCGCACTGGGTGATACCCGCCAGAGGGGTGACCCTGGGGTCACCGCTAAACACTGTACTGTATAGCTTGGAGCAGTGCGAGCAGGGTATCCAGCCGTGCGAGGGAGGCTGCCTATAACACTCCCCCTTCAGGTTAAGCTGTCATTCGGGGATCTCCAATATCTCCTGAGGCAGCCGAAGGGTGTGGGGGTGTGGCCGCCTCCTCCACTCCTCCCACAGACCCCTTCACACTGGCTGATCCCCCAGCTGAAGGAGATAGAGGCAAGGACACAGCAGCCCCGCCCAAGTCTTCATCTGCAGGCATGAGGCATGCTGTAAATTACTGCACAGCACACTCTCGCTGCATAGAGTCCTAACCTGCCCTGTGCCTCCCCAACCTGCCCTGTACCACCTCAACCTGCCCTGTGCCACTCCAACATGCCCTGTGCCATTCCAACCTGCCCTGTACCACCCCAACCTGCCCAATACCACTCCAACCTGTCCTGTACCAACCCAACCTGCCAATATACCACCTCAACCTTCCAATATACCACCCCAACCTACCCTATGCCACCCCAACCACTATACCACTTTATACTACCCTAACCTGCCCTGTGCCACCATAACTTGCCCTATACCACCTCAACCTGCCACTATACCACCCTATACTACCCTAACCTCCCACTATATCACCCTACACTATCATTTACAGGGGCCGGTTTGGGGTGCGCCCGTGACCGTGCTCTGCCTGCAGGGTACTGGGCAGCCTAGACAGGAGAGGGGGGTGACAACATGTTTTACCGCACCAGGTGACACCAACCTGAGTGATGCCACTATACAATATAATACCCCACCCTTTCTCCTTTTCACCCATACTTTGTTAAAAAAAAAACCTCTGCCAGTGTTTTTCACCTAAATGAATTCCTCACCAATCTAATTTGCCAGAGGTTCTGCCAAGAGTAGGGACTGGTGATTCAGTCTGTGCCCATGCAGACTGGTCCCCTCACATTGACGTCATCACATCATACAGTTTTCTGGAGCCTGAGAGGACACCGCCACTGGACAGCCAATAGGAAGTGTTCACATCATCCAAGTGGTGGGAAACTGACCCTTGACCCTCCCACTCTGATGTGGAACAAGAAGAGGACTAGGGACTTGGTGTGTCACATGAACATGGATCTAGGAAAGTAAAGGAGGCTTTTAAGACTGTGATTAGTTGGGATCTATCCAAAGAACAGCTATCACGAGTATTTGTTTTCTTTTGCAGAGTTCACAGTACTCCATCTGATAATGCCTTCATCTAAATAAGAAAGACAGCGCCAATATTGTTCATCCAAGGACTGAGATGCCGACAAGGTTGTAGGTTATTTATGGGTGGGAGGCAGGGGAGACTAAGAAAATGCTTCTTCTTGCCTGCAAAAGACTGATGACATTATCTTGGCCTATGATGAAAAAAGGTGAAAACGAATATTTTTTAAATGTTATGATATACAGTGCTGCAGCAAACTAAATGAGATTAATTTAGCTTTTACATCAGCTTTAAATTGACATAGCACATTTGAGTCAGTGCTGAACAGTCTTGTAATAATAATATTGTATGTAAACACACATTGAAGGTATGAGGAGTGTTTGATACATGGTTTTCGTCCCTCCATATGGAAGTGGATCTCATCAGGAGAGAAAGGATGTTGTGATTATGTCTTATTACACGCTGTGTCTTTCTAAGATAACGAAGAGAGATCAAAATGATTACCGTCTGTTGTACACATGTCCAAGGCCACAGAGTCAATTAACACCAGGGGTAGCCAGAGCAATGTTAAAACGGCCTGACAGTGATTAGATGGGATAACTTAGAAAAACAAGGACCCCATTCCTACTATATTATTGCAGTTAAAGAGGACCTGTACCGTGGAAGTGGTGCTGACAAAGGTCAAGCTCAGAGCGAAGAACTGGTCAACAGTATTGCAGCCAATCTTTTCCCAATTGCTGACTTACAATACCTTGATCCATACTGTGTCTTTGTATTGAGGAGCCCATCCTGGTAGAGTAGCAGGACTTTACGTCCTCGTGTCAGAGCTGCCCTCCTGATGACTGGTGGACTGAGGACTCATGGGATAATCAAGCAACAACACAAGAGGATTAGGAAGCATATATCCACAGAATAGATGAAGCAGAAGCAGGTAGATTCTTGCACAGCAGGTCCCCAGGTACAGCTTCCTCTCAAGCACAGAGAACTATAAGCAGCACAGTCAGTGCTGAGACAAGGACATATAGAGCCCAGGACAAACATGCCAAACTTTGCCCCCCAAGATGTATAAGCATTATGTGTCAGCAAAAAATGCCCCCCCCCAAAAAAAAAAACTGAGCACTAATCTGCATGCTTACCCCCTAGGCATAAATTCTCCCTTCTTCCAGTACAAATCCTCCCCTTGCTGAAATCCCTCCCTCCCAGAACAAATCTTAGCCCCCTTCCATTCCCCAAGCTCAGTCCCCTTCCCTTCAAAAAAATCACCCCTTCTAGCACAAATCCTCTACCTCTAAAATGTCCCTTTCTAGTACACATCTTCTCCCCCTCCCACTCCAAATGTTCCCCACCCAGAGGAAAGTACCCCCCAATCTCCCCTCCTAGCACAAATCTTCTTGCCCCATCCCCCCTCCTGACACAACTCCCCCTAAATCGCCACTCTTAGCACCCCCCAAATTTCCCCTCCTAGAGCAATACTTACCCCCTGCTGCCCCTCATATTCCCCCTTCCAACACAAATCCCCTTCCCCCAATCTACTTGTGGAACCCCCCCACCTCACGTGACACCACAGTACCCAGGGCAGCTGCCCTTCCTGCCCATCCCTTGTCCTGGCCCTGAGCACAGTAGTGACATCCTCAAATCTTACTCCAAATCTAGCGAGATTAGCAATCAGCAGTAACAGTGTCTTAAATGATCTCATGCTGCAGGTATAGAGCTACAGCATAAAGTTACAAAACAGAAGTGACTAGGCATAAAATGTGCTCTGCTTTTATTTATAAAAAATGTAAAACACAAGGTTCCGTTTTGAGGCTACTGCTTGGTAACTAACATTTTTTGCTCATGTCAGAGCTGACAGATGGCTTGCAATCTGATGACTGGTGGAGGAATGGTCAAAAAGCAGCAGAAGAGATGTATGAAGCATTAACTACAGAATAAATGAAGCAGAAGCAGGGAGATCCATGCACTGCAGGTCTTCAGGCACAACTTCCTCTCCAGCAAGGAGAACATTGAGCAGCACAGTAGTGATATCTCCAAATCTTATTCCAAATCAGATAAGACTAGTAGTCAGAGGCAGCAGTGTCTTGATGATCTTACACTGCAGGTGTACAACTATGAGGCTATAGAATGGAAGTGGCTAGGTACAGAAAGTGCTTTGCTTATATTCAGGACAAATGTAAGGCACAATGTACATTTTTAGGATACTGCTTAGGCACAATTAGCATTTTTGGTTCATGTCAGAGTTGACAGGTGATAGTGTGGCCGAGCCGTTGATGTGAGAGGACGCTGAGCTGTGCATGTCCACCGATTCCCTGCTAATACTCAGCCTTACACTGATCCTACAGCTTTCATTTGCGGTGATTCTGCTTTTCCACAGTCTGCTCCCTCTTGGGAATCACCCTGCAGTGGCCCCGGCCACAAGAGCAATGACACGGTGCAAAGAAGAAACCGGGATGCCGGCTCGGAATGGCCAAGATGGTGCTGATGCGCTCCCACGTCGTGTGTCCAGTGACAGAGGCAGAGAGGCTGCAGCCCTACTGGAGCAATTTGCATGGTTGCCTGAGGAGGAGCAGCCATGGCAGTCCTGCTCTTCTGCTTCCATGGCTTCCACGGACCGAGTGGATCACGCAGCTGTGGATGAGTCCTCTTCCTCACACGCTAGCCTAAGGGAGGACAAGTCCCCTCCTCAGGACATGCCAGAGCCAAAATGGGCTGCACAAACACCAGCCATATTGCAAGCATCCCCTCCTGAACCCACTCTCAGGAATGTATTTTTGTCAGTTCAAAGCTCAACATCAATGTTCAACATCAATGACATGGAGAATAGACTAAGGGGGGAATAATGTCTACATTTTGGGTCTGCCTGAAAAGATTGAGGGGAGAAATCCAACAGAATATATTGAGCAGTGGTTGCTTACTATATTTGACAAAAATAATTTCACGCCCTTTTTCACGGTGGAGCAGGTGCATCGCATACCCACTTGTCCTCTACCTCCTGGAAAGTATCCTAGATCATTCATTCTGAAGATGCTTCGTTACAAAGATCGAGAAAATATCCTTGCTTTGGCTCGCACTAAGGGCACGATCGAAATTAATGGCTCCAAAATTTCCTTTTTTCCGGATTTCTCAGTGGAGGTACAAAAGCTTAGAGCTTAAAATGATGAAGTGAAACGTCAGCTTCCTGCATTGCAGATCCCCTATGCAATGTTGTACCCCACCAAACTGTCGGTGGTGGTGAAAGGGGAAACCCACTTTTTTGACACCCCTAAGTCTGCTGCCCAATGGTTAGATCGCAATGAGAAACATCTGCCCAGAGCACATCCTCCCTCTTGAACACTGGGGAATATGCTTTGTCTCGACTAGACCATTGTAAGTCAAGAATTCTGCTTAAGGTGGACACTGTTTCTTCAACTCTTTGATACTGATTGTTTTCTTTTATCCAACCGAGTTGTGGTCAGGATCCAGGTTCACAAGGGGCCTCGGCTTGTTTTTTTTTTTCCCCTATGGACAATCCTGCAGGAATTGTTGCTTGTTCCTGTTTATATGTTTCTGCATTTTTTTCTTCAGTTTTTTGTTTTGTGGTTGTTTTACCAATTCTGCTACGTTATACTGTATATGCTACGGTCCTGCCTATTGTTGCTATTGTACAGTCCCCTGGGACCTTCTCACCCTCCTTGGTCCCAGACAATATACCTCACCTTTTCACTTATTTTATGCTGAGACAAGATTGACAATTGTGTTGACTTCACATCCCATTAGAATGTCCTCGGAGATTACCTTGACCTCATGGAATATCAGGGGCCTAAAAAACTACATCAAACGTAAAGAAATTCTGGATTCATTATCGCACTGTGATACCTCTATTGCCTTCATTCAAGAAACGCATCTGACCAAAGACACCACTGACCTTTTACATTCCTGTACTTACTTACCCAATACAATATCATTCAGTTTTCTCCTCTTATGCTAGAGGTGTCAGTATTCTAATCTCGGCTAAGGTACAAGCTATAACAGACGGAAGATACATTTTCCTTATTTGCTCTATTGACAATTTCTTATGCATACTAGGTAATGTTTATGTACCTCCTCCTTATAAATGCGAGGTAATCCGGGTGATGACTACGATACTTGCCGATAACCCTGGGGTTCCCTTTCTGGCGATAGGAGATTTAATGCTGTATGTAATCCATGTGTTGATAGGTTTCCTGTGGGCCTGGCACCTGATAAAACCGTTTTTTTCGCCAAATAACAGAATTGGGCCTTAGGGATATATGGCGCATACACAATCCTTATATTTTTCAATACTCTTGCTGTTCTAGCACGTATCAAGAACTTTCTAGAATTGACTTAGCCTTAGGTACAAATCTCCTAATAATGCAAGTAACTGAAATTTCCTATCAGGCCAGAGGTCTATCTGACCATTCACCTTCAGTTCTTAAGCTACAAGTATCCCATTTTCATAAAAACACCTTTTGGAAAGTTAGTCCCTTTTGGCTACAAGTACTCCTGACAGGCGAATCTATTAAGGCAGGGGTCTCAAACTGGCAGCCCTCTAGCTGTTGTGGAACAGCATGAGGCATTGCCAGGCTGACAGTTACAAGCATGACTCCCTCAGGCAGAGGCATGATGGGACTTGCAGTTTCCCAACAGCTGGAGGGCCACCAGTTTGAGACCCCTGTATTAAAGGGTATCTAGCTGAATTTTTGCGTACTAATAAAGGGTCGTCCTCATGATTTTTTGTGTGGGATGCTATGAAAGCGTACTTGAGGGGACTCTTGATCAAAGAGATTAGCCATTTAAAAAAATCTAGCAGGGACTGGGAGAGCTTTCTGTCCACAGAGGTACACAGAACTGAGGCCACCTATGTATCCAACCCATCCCCACAATCTCTTCATTGATGGAAGGATGCTCAGCTAATGTATAGACAGAAGCAGCAAGAAAAGGCAGAAAGTAAGCAGTTTTTACCCGTTGTCGCTATTTTACTGATGGTCCCAATCTCCTATAAATGATATTACCTCTATTATTACAGCTTCAGGTGCGGCTACTCAGTATTAGAATGACAACCTCATGTAATGTAAAGTACTGTGAACAATACTGTATGCATTATACCTATCTATACGAGTAGGTGGCACTGCAGTGTAACTGACACTGGAATATGTCAAAGGGAAATTAATTGATGAATATGACAGGAGGAAAGAAAATATGCACCATGATGACAAAGCTCTTAAGATGTACAAAGGCAAAAAAGCAGGGCCTGTTTTTGCTGTAGGAAGACTGGTCACTTAAAAAAAGGACTGTTCTATCTGGAAAGCCGAGTAGCGAAAGCTAGAACTATCCACAAAAGAAAGAATGAAAGCAGCCACAAAGGAAACTGCATCATGGCACCTTTAAAGTGACACAGAGCGGCAAGCCACGCGGCTGGTGCATAGACTCAGGGCCACAAGCCACATGACTAGAGATGAGACCTTCTTCACAAACATTGATTACTGTGCAAAATACAAAGTTTTCCCAGCAAACGGGAAAAGCATCATTGCTGTATTAAAGCAAAAGCCACACGTTCTCCCCTGCCATAGGCAGCTCAAAGAAAATCCACCCACCCCCTATAGCTCATACACAGTGACGTATGCAGTAAGATGAAAACTGCCACGCCAGGCGGGAACAGAAATCTACTGACTTTCATTGATTATTATTCCAGGTACACAATTACTTATCTGATGAAACACAAGAATGAAACCTAAGAGAAACTTCAAGAGTTCTGAGCCATGTCTAGCAACAAATTTCAACAAACCAGGAATAATACGCACCGACAATGGAGGAAAATACATAAGCAAACATGTGGCCTCATATCTAAAGAGACAAGGAATAATACACCAGACAACCACACCATACACTCCTGAACAAAACGATGTAGCAGAAAGGAAAAATTGCACTCTTATAGAAATGGCCAGATGCATGTTGTCGGATGCCAACCTACCTCACAAGTACTGGGGAGAAGTAGTCATGACTGCAACCTACCGACAGAACAGACTACCCTCAAGAGCCGTTAAAATTACTCCATTTGAAATGTGGCATGGATCAAAGCCTAGCATAGGGCACATCAGAGTGTTTGGATGTAACAAATATGCCTATATTCCAAGTGAAAAGCGATCCAAGCTGGAGAATAGAGCCATAGAGGGCATTCTAGTAGGCTACAGCAAGCAAACTAAGGGTTACAGAATCCTAAACCCAAAGACTGACAAAGTGACAATAAGCCATAATGTTTACTTTGACGAGAACCCATCACCAGAAACACTGATCCCTGAAATCTGCAAAGTAAATATACAAAGCAAACCAGAAGAAAAGGTCAACCAAAGCGAACCTTTGCAGGAGTTAGAACAAGAGTTGGAACTCACATCGCATAAATCAAGTTCCCCAACAGATCCTGCTGAACTGCCTGAAGTCAGAAGCTCCACTTGGACTACAGAAGGGATGCCACCCCGCAAGCTGTCATACACTGTCAAAACACACAGCATATGCAAGATGCAAAGGAAGTGAAAACACATATGGTACCAGGCTATCGTAGAGGAACACGGCAGGGGTGCCCTTTAGCCCCACTATTATTTTCCCTAGCGGTTGAGCCATTGGCGGTGTCAGTTCGCCAATCCAGTACTATTGTCGGATTCAAACAAGGATTAATAGAAGATAAACTGGCCTTATATGCGGATGACGCATTATTATTTTTAGGTGAATTCAATGAGCCCCTCTCCTCCCTCATGTCCCTTAATACTACCTTTGGATCTTTCTTAGGATTCACGATTAATTGGGACAAGTCCATGCTCCTCCCGATAGATATTCAGCAGGTGGATCTCCCTTCCTGTGTAAGGCAAATAAAAGTTGCCCCTAGTTTTAACCATCTGGGGGTCTGGGTTTATCCTGATGTTAGAAATTATTTGATATATCATTTGCAACCTCTACTGGATACATTTAAATTTAAAAGCAAGGCATGGTGTAAGCTCCCTCTCTCGATTGTGGGTAGGGCGATCTAACTAAAATGATTTGGGCTCCCCAATTGTTGTATGTCTTACACAACTCCCCTATATGGGTTCTGCAGCAATGGTTCAAGAAGATAGACTCCCTCTTCCGCATTCTGATTCGGAAGGGGAGGCAACCCAAAATTCGTCTACCCATTTTGCATCTGCCAAAAGATAGTACCGGATTGGCTGTCCCCTCAACTAGACTCTATTTCTTAGCGTCCTAACTGCAGCAATTTTCGGGTTGGGGAACTGTGGACACTCACGATCCCATTCAGGCGATGCTGTTGTCCAGAAATAACAAATATCACTTATTAGCCCAATTGGTGGTGGATGGGTTTAGGACTGGATGTCAATACCCTACTCTGCTTATGATGGCTAGGGTTTGGGATGAAATGCGCAAGATTATGGGTCGGTATCTATAGATTTCATCCAATCTGGGAGCAGGGGAGGCTGGGGGAGCTTGGAAAGCTGCAGGGATTTACCGGCTGGTATAATCGTGGTATACTTTTTCTCTATCAATTATACTCTATTGAACATCCTAAATCCTTTAAAGACATACAGGATCAGTTTGGTATCCCCCATTCAAGCTTTTTTCAGTACTTCCAACTTCGCCACACTCTTTCTATCTAGGCAGGTTCCACTTCCCTTAAACAGATAGACACCCCGTTAATTAATCAAATAGCTAATGCTAATGACAAAAAAGGTCTCATGTCCTCGATATATGGGTCTTTGGTGAAGTGTCTTCACAGTATAATGCAGGTTCAGGGCAAAAGGGACTGGTCAGCAGATACATAGTTACATAGTAGGTGAGGTTGAAAAAAGACACAAGTCCATCAAGTCCAACCTATGTGTGTGATTATATGTCAGTATTACATTGTATATCCCTGTATGTTGTGGTCATTCAGGTGCTTATCTAATAGTTTCTTGAAGCTATCAATGCTCCCCGCTGAGACCACCGCCTGTGGAAGGGAATTCCACATCTTTGCCGCTCTTACAGTAAAGAACCCTCTACGTAGTTTAAGGTTAAACCTCTTTTCTTCTAATTTTAATGAGTGGCCACGAGTCTTGTTAAACTCTCTTCTGTTTTATCCCTATTGTGGGGTCACCAGTCCGGTATTTGTAAATTGAATTCATATCCCCTCTCAAGCGTCTCTTCTCCAGAGAGAATAAGTTCAGTGCTCGCAACCTTTCCTCATAATTAAGATCCTCCAGACCCTTTATTAGCTTTGTTGCCCTTCTTTGTACTCGCTCCATTTCCAGTACATCCTTCCTGAGGACTGGTGCCCAGAACTGGACAGCATACTCCAGGTGCGGCCGGACCAAAGCCTTGTAGAGCGGGAGAATTATCGTTTTATCTCTAGAGTTGATCCCCTTTTTAATGCATGCCAATATTCTGTTTGCTTTGTTAGCAGCAGCTTGGCATTGCCTGCCATTGCTGAGCCTATCGTCTACTAGGACCCCCAGGTCCTTTTCCATCCTAGATTCCCCCAGAGGTTTCCCCCCCCCCAGTGTATAGATTGCATTCATATTTTTGCCACCCAAATGCATTATTTTACATTTTTCTACATTGAACCTCATTTGCCATGTAGTCGCCCACCCCATTAATTTGTTCAGGTCTTTTTGCAAGGTTTCCATGTCCTGCGGAGAAGTTATTGCCCTGCTTAGCTTAGTATTGTCTACAAATACAGAGATTGTCCCATCCTCCAGATCGTTTATGAACAAATTAAATAGGATTGGTCCCAGCACAGAACCCTGGGGAACCCCACTACCCACCCCTGACCATTCTGAGTACTCCCCATTTATCACCACCCTCTGAACTCGCCCTTGTAGCCATTTTTTAATCCATGTACTCACCCTATGGTCCATGCCAACGGACCTTATCTTGTACAGTAAACGTTTATGGGGAACTGTGTCAAATGCTTTTGCAAAATCCAGATACACCACGTCTACGGGCCTTCCTTTATCTAGATGGCAACTCTCCTCCTCATAGAAGGTTAAAAGATTGGTTTGGCGAGCACGATTCTTCATGAATACATGCTGATTGCTAATGATATCATTCTTATTACTAAAATCTTGTATATAGTCCCTTTATCATCCTCTCCTAGAGTTTACATACTATTGATGTTAGGCTAACTGGTCTGTAATTCCCAGGGATGTATTTTGGGTCCTTTTTAAATATTGGTGCTACATTGGCTTTTCTCCAATCAGCTGGTACCATTCCAGTCAGTAGGCTATCTGTAAAAATTAGGAACAACGGTCTGGCAATCACTTGACTGAGTTCCCTAAGTACCCTCAGATGCAAGCCATCTGGTCCCGGTGATTTATTAATGTTAAGTTTCTCAAGTCTAATTTTAATTCTGTCCTCTGTTAACCATGGAGGTGCTTCCTGTGTTGTGTAATGAGGATAAACACTGCAGTTTTGGTTACTGAAGCCCCCCGACTGAGGAGAAGAATAAATTCAATACCTTCGCCATCTCCCCATCCTTTGTAACCAGATGTCCTTCCTCATTCTTTATGGGGCCAATATGGTCTGTCCTCCCTTTTTTACTGTTTACATGACAGATAATCCGTCATTGGATGGTGAGATATAGCAGTCCATTTTCGAACAGGTCCCCTACTCAATGATTGTCACAACTTGATCAGGTACACAGAACCCCCCTAAGGTTGTTTAAATGGCATTGTAGAGAAAACCCAGACTGCCCCAGATGCGGGGGTACTTTAGCTGGCCATCTACATATGTTCTGGAGGTGCCCAAACCTTGTAAGTTATTGGAAAAAAATAATATCGGTTATTAATCAGGCTTTTCAGTTTTCCCTCCAAAATGACCCTATGACCTGCATTCTGGGTTTTTAAATTTTTTTTTTTGCATTGATACATGGGGCTGCCTACGTATTAGGGGGGGCTGTGAGGACTGCTGCACACAGAAGGTGTTTTACCTTCACGCATAGAATGCATGGTAAAAAAAAAACGTGCCTTTACGAACAGTTTAACAAGGCATGTCCTGTACTTAGAATGCAGTAGTCAGGAGTAAGAAATGTAAAACGCAGTGAGGGGAAATTATCAAAACTGGTGTAGTCAGAATCTGGAACAGCTGCAAATGGCAACCAATCAGCTTTTATCTTCAGTTTATTCAGCTTTGAAAATTAAAGCTATGAGCTGATTGGTTGCCATGCACAGCGGCTCCAGATTCTGTCTGTTCCAATTTTGATAAATTCCCCTAAGGGCTCATTCAGACACTGAGACAGGTCCTGTATGCTGAATCACTTTTTGCTTCATCTGCATCCACCAGAGAGCTTCACGTATAGAAGTGGGTGCACAGATCCGAATGCAGACACTGTGCATTCGGATACATGCATCCCTTCCTATCTGCATCTCAAATTTTGACATTCGACTATGCCCATGCAGCTGCTGGACTTAGACTGAACTGCCTGTAATGGATGCACATAACACCAAGTATCCCCACGTGGTACGTGGCCATCACACTGGGCATAGACACATATGGAAAAAGGGGAAATACTGCGCTCTAAATCAAAAAATAAAAAAGGCTAAAACAAAGCAGCAACTAATATATGGAATACATACATATAACGTCAGATAAGGAAAAATAGCTGCGCTAAAACAATGAGAATACTTAGTGATGAACCAGTGCTAAAAAAATTGACTGTGAACACATGTATAGTTGCAATATTTGAACAATATTAAAGTTTGCAGGTGACAACCCAAGTAAAAAATATGTAAAAAGAAAATTGTGACAACAAACTAACAAAAGGTGAAAGTAAGGTTTAAATCAAATTCAACATGAGAGTCCAAATGGTCAACTAAATTATTGTAATAAAATAGTGCAATCTTCCATCACCATTGAGTGTAGATCACCATGAGAAATGCACGCGGAAGGCAAAGAAAAGGACACATATGCTCCATGTGAATGAGGCCTAATTGCCATATGGGTCAGATAGCAGGAAAGAGGAGATGTCGGGTATGGGAATTTTTTTTTAAATCATACTTACGTAGGTGCTGCATCTGTCCCCCTGCTGGCTCTAAGGCTGAGAACCGAGTAATCAAACACCACCGATGACTCAGTTCTCAGTGCTCCCTGAGCAGAGAGTTGGTGACTGTCAGTCTCTGGCTCTCTGCTCTGACCCCCCCCCCCCAGGCTTTAGATTCAGGCTCATTCCCCCGGAAGCTGGCAGGTCCTTCAGGTACCCTCTTTCCTAGTACAGAGGGCTTCCACTATCCCCTTCCCATAGTCCAGGGACTCCAGACACCTGCTGTCCTAGTCCACGGCCTCCAGACACCCCTTCTCCTAATCTAGGACCTCCAGGCATCCCCTCACCTAGTTCAGTATCTCCCTTGTACCCCCTTCTTCTTCTGCACCCACCCCCTCCCCCAGTCCAGGGCTCTCCTCTGCACTCCCCTCCTAGTCCAAGGCCTCCTCTACAGCCCCCCCCCCCCCAAGTTCAGTGCCCCCTCTGCACCCTGCCCTCCAAATCCAGGTCCTTTGCCACACCAACCCAACTTTTCAAGTCTAGGGCCTCCTCTACACCCCCCCCCCCCAGTCTGGGGCCTCGGTTGTACTCCCATCCTAGTCCAGGGCCTCCTCTGCATCACCCAGTCAAGGGCCTCCTATGCACCCCCCCCAGTCCAGGGCCTCCTGTGTACTCCCCTCCTAGTCAAGGGCCTTCTCTGCATCCCCTAGTTCAATGCCTCCTCTGCACTCTCCTGCTAGTCCAGGGCCTCTTCTGCACCTCCCAGTCCAGGGCCTCCTGTGTAGTTCCCTCCTAGTCCAGGGCCTCCTCTCCTAATCCAGGGTCTTTGTCACACCAACCCTTTGCTAGTCCAGGGCCTCCTCTGCACCCCCCCAGCCCAGGGCCTCCTCTGCACCCCCCAAGTCCAGGGTCTCCTCTGTATCTCCCTCAGTCCATGGCCTCCTCTGCACCCCCCAGCCCAGTGTCTCCTCAACACCCCCATCAGCCTAAGACCCCCACTGCACCCCCCAGTACCGAGGCTCCTCTGAACCCCCCCCAGTCCAGGTCCTCCAAGGCACCCCCCCAGGACAGGAACTCCTCCACACCCCCCCCAGTCCATGGCCTCCTCTTCTCCCACCCCAGGCCCCCCAATCCTTTGCCATATCAACCATAACTTCCTAGTTTAGGGCCTTTTGCACACAAACCCCTCCACTTACCCTAATAAATGCCTTCCAGTTCCACAAAGGCTCTCCCATGCTGAAGCTTCACTCTGGAATGCCTTTCTATAGCGCTGGCGGGCAGGAGGAGCAGAGTGATTCAGCTCTAGTGTGCCTGTGCAGCCTCCCTCCTATTCAGTTCTCTGGTGTTTGGCAAACTATGCAGCGGGCGGCAGTGACACCCTTAGAGCAGCGCTTCCCAGTGCAGATGGGGGTGATGGAACCCCTGGCAGCATCCTCCTAGATGCATTACCCGGGGCGTGTTCCCCCTTGCCCCCCCTAGTTTCAGCCCTGAAAGCAGTGTATCCTCGGGCACAGTGGATGGAGATCTGTGCCGACTACAGAACACAGCAGTGTTCCCTACTCTGTCCCTCCTCACAAAGAAACCTTTCCCTGACTAGTTCTCTGATCCTGCCAGACAAGGTCCCTCTTCCTACACTAACCACGCAAATGCGTGGGGTGCTGCTATTTATTAGCACTGCCCTCAAGATGGCCACAGAAGATTACTGAGGAGTGGCAGCATCCAATTGAACTCCTGCTCTCCCTAGTGACACCTACAGAGGCTGTAGGGGAACGTTATTCCCCATAGGATTTCACTCCATCCCAAGTGCCACCTGCTGGGTGGAGTAGGAACTACACTTGCCATCAAGGAGGAAAGTCCCCCTGTCAGAATACATAGTTTCAGCCGGGAGATTTCTTTATCTACCTCGCTTGTGTGGATAGGGGAATCCATTCATTTTGTTCATTCAGCCCTCTGGCTGAACAAAAAAAAATAGAAATCTATGGCCAGCGTAACCAAGCAGAATCTTGTCATGCATACTGTAGTTGTTGGCTGATCTAAAGAAGATTCTGTGCAGGTTGTAACATGCTCTTGTATGATTTCTCAGATGAGCTTGTAAGTTTTGCATCCATGATAGATAAATGCATTGATGGATAGAAATATGCACTATATTGTTAAAAGTATTGGGACGCCTGCCTTTACATGCACATGCAATTTAATGGCATCCCAGTCTTAGTCTGTAGGGTTCAATATTGAGTTGCCCCCTTTGCAGCTATAACAGCTTCAACTCTTCTGGGAAGGCTGTCCACAAGGTTTAGGAGTGTGTCTATGGGAATGTTTGACCATTCTTCCAGAAGCACATTTGTGATGTCAGGCACTGATGTTGGGCAAGAAGGCCTGGCTCACAGTCTCCGCTCTAATTCATCCCAAAGGTGTTCCATTGGGTTGAGGTCAGGACTCTGTGCAGGCCAGTCAAGTTTCTCCACCCTAAACTCGCTCATCCATGTCTTTATGGACATTACTTGGTACTGGTCCAAATCATTTGGTGGAGGGGGGGGGGCTTATGGTGTGGAATTGTTTTTCAGGGGTTGGGCTTGGCCCCTTAGTTCCAGTGAAGGAAAATCTTAAGGCATCAGCATACCAAGACATTTTGGACAATTCCATGCTCCCAACTTTGTGGGAACAGTTTGGGGATGGCCCCTTCCTGTTCCAACATGACTGCCCACCAGTGCACAAAGCAAGCTCCATAAAGACACGGTTGAGTCAGTTTGGGGTAGAGGAACTTGACTGGCCTGCACAGAGTCCTGACCTCAACCCGACAGAACTCCTTTGGAATGACTTAGAGTGGAGACTGCGAGCCAGGCCTTCTCAACACCCGACCTTACAAATGCGCTTCTGGAAGAATGGTCAAACATCCCCATAGACACACTCCTAAACCTTGTGGACAGCCTTCCCAGAAGAGTTGAAGCGGTTATAGCTGCAAAGAGGGCAACTCAATATTGAACCCTACAGACTAAGACTGGAATGCCATTAAAGTTCATATGCATGTAAAGGTAGGCGTCCCAATACGTTTGGTAATATAGTGTATGTAGATATGGAAGGTAAGGAAAATTCCTCCTGTGTTTTCTCTTATGCCATCATTTGAAACCGCTATATGATAGAATAGATAGATAGATAGATAGATAGATAGATAGATAGATAGATAGATAGATAGATAGATAGATAGATAGATAGATAGATAGATAGATAGATAGATAGATAGATATGTCAAACGCATGTACATGTTGGTAGATCTAAAAGCGATAAACCAATCAAATAATGATGTAATAATTGTAATGTGTATGGTCAGCTTAGGGGTCCAGGAAGGCCAGAAAAATATAAAGGATAGATAGATATAAATATTTTTTTTTAAATCTTGAAATATCAAAGAAACCTCATGACTACCGTCCCGGTAAATAGAATGAGGTATCCAGTCAAAACCGTCACCTTTGACTCCTACCGGAAAGAAAATATTGTGCTTCGTTGGCTGCATTTTAATGTTTTAAACCTATAGGGGGGAAACAAATTTGTGCTGACCTACGCGATCGTCAGCGAGTTCTCACACTAAGTCACGGTGTTCTAACACAGAACCTTCAGACCACCAGAACAGGAATGGCGTCTTGTGCGCTCGGCACATATTCAATTTAATTAATGCGGTTATGTTGGGAAAGGAAGGGGGGGGGTGAATATATACAAAAGGAAATTGACTGTAAAAATCGGTTGTGCTGCAAATCTCAAACAGCTCGAATGTTGTAAATATTAATCACCAGGGGACTATATATGTTTATTCAAGTATTCACCTATTAGCTCAACACAGATTTATTACTGGAATATATTTATTTGCACTTTTACGATGCCTTTTTTTTTTTAGCATTTGTGTATTGTTTTACTTTTTTTTTAATCATTCTGCATCTTCTAACGCTTACAGTTAAAGGGAAACTGCTGTTTTCAGAGAGTGCATGTTTGGTTTTATTTGAGGGGGTTTGTACTATGAAGAGGAAAATACATCTGTTTACTTGTTACAGTTCATTTTTCATGCAAATTGCACAATTCTTCTTGCCTCACGTTCCATGAAGCATGGAACTTTTTGTTCTTCTTGCATCAAATAGGTAGGTATGGTCTCTGTACAACCTATGTGAAGGGTATGGTAGGATGGCCAGGATGAAGGGGTGGAATATTTCATAGCCATGCTTTAAACCCAACTCCATCCAAAACCTAGTTCTGGAAAGCATGGCAAAGGGTTAGAACATCTCTCAGGTTTTTACTGTTGTTTCTGTAACTATTGGGGACATCTTCCATGAACTGTAAGGTCATCATAGATAGTAATGTAGTGCCACCTCTGAAGAAGCAGCTGGATATGCTGCTTACGACCCTAAACAGTACCACACTATCAAACACACCTTGAGGCTGAATGAAGGTTATTTATTTGGGCCATGATCAAAAGCAGTAACAATAAGCAATAGCAATCTAAAAAGCATGCACCGCTAACAAAAATTGCAATCAACGTAACAACATATTCAAGAACAGAGCAACAACTTGGATCAAGGGGCAGAGTTCGGGCTTCTAAATCCCTGACCTAGGGAAGCTCTATAAATGATGGGAAATGCATATAGGCCTAAAAAGTTACAGTCCCCCTGTAATCCGATTGACTAATGGTCACTTGTTTATTAATGGCAGGTGTTAGGGCCCAAAGTCTTTGGTGAAGCACTCTATGCAATCTGAAGGAAACGGAAAGGAATATTACCTACGGTAATATGGCCATGTACCCATACTAGGTCAAAGATGTCACAAGCATCCCTGCCTATATGTGTATCAGCTTTGGGGTGGAAAATCTCCCAACTGCAGCTCATTGGCCCAGCAATGACAGCTAATTTCTTGGGTTCAGATGAACTTTGGTTCGGTCCAAACCCAAGCTCATCACTACTTGTTAGCTGATAAGTTTCCAGGCTCTGTGCTGGTGCTGAACCCTTATTAGTTAGCTTTGTCCCAGAAATCTCTGTAGACTACATGTAAAAGGGTGTTGGTCTCTTTAATTTGGAGTCCCACCCAAATGTTGCTGGCCAACCTTTAATTGCCCCTCTTACTTGTTCATACAGTAGTCTTTGGTGTAGCGGAACATCAGAGCAGGTAAGAACACACTAAATCATTGGGGTGTGTGCTCTCCTTCGGGGAAGTGTTGGGACTTCTCCTAATGGAGCCGGAGAGGAAGCTGCTTTATAGCCCCTCATTGGAAAATTATGACAAATAGTGGAACTGTGGGAACCTGGGTCACTGCTTTAAAGCTACGCTAGTGTAACCAGATATAAAGTGTTGAACCTTTGAAGTAACTGTGAATTAACAGTTGCCTCTGCTGATGTTAGAGTTTCAGGTGTTTAAAAGGTTCAAGTAAAGAGTGTAGTTTTTGAAAGAGCAGAAACCATATCTGGACAATTGTATATTTGAGCCTTTCTCAACTAGGGTTCCTCCAGAGAGTGCTAGGGGTTCCTTGACTAATGAGCAATTTGTGATTCTCAGCTAAGTTACAACTAAAACCAATTATCTTTTTAGCTATCTGTAAGGAGGGAGGATTCTTCACAACAACCAAAATGTAAGGAGCATTCTTCAAAGGTGACCACCATAGTAATGTACCCTGGGATGTGTTCCCTGAGACTGTAAAGTTTTTTTTAAGGATGCCTCCATGTCGAAAAGGTTGAGAAAGGCTGGTTTAGTTCATTGGAGTATTTTTTTGATGAAGAAACCCAAGAGGTACAATGTGAGGGCAAACATCAGTGAAGGAAGAAGGGAACCAAACCTCCTGATCATTCCCAAATATCGCTACAAAGCAAAGGGAGAAAGAAGATTCGCAGTCCAAGGACCTCGACTATGGAACGCTCTTCCGACCCACATCCACATGTAAGAAAACCATCAGGCCTTCAGGAAAAAAACTAAAGACCTTCCTTTTCTAAGAAGCTGGCAACAGAGAACGCATTCTAGCGCCTTGAGGCGATTCAGTTCGCATTTGCAGCGCTCTACAAATCCTTCATTCATTCATCAGAAGTAATCAAGCCCTGCCAGACTGGATTCTCACCAGAGTTCACAAGGAGGTGATGACGTCGGGTGGGTGACAATCTTCATGGCCACTGGTGCCTCCGATGAATTTGGATCTCGACTTTGAGAGCTCCAGTGGTGATTACTGCAAAGCCACTGTGTGAGGCATTGAGCTATGAGCTCCCATCAGTGGCTTGAATGTTGAATGTAGACAAGAGTTGGGTGTTCAGTAGGCAGATCTTTGAATGCCCTGAAGATAAATGATGCACTATATCTCTGGGGGGTTAATTACTCTTGGAAGTGACACAAAAAATACTCATCCTCTCTAAATTATGGAGAACAGTCTTGTGTTGTCCTGGAGTGACAATGTTGCTCTTTCATACATACAGTACAGTAATGGGTCACCGTTGTCAACCTAGGACAGGTGCGTTACTGACAGGGCCATCGGATGAAAAAATGACCTGAAAAAGGAAATCCAATGGAGCCATCACATCTAAGGACTAGTACACAGCAATTTATTCATTTTTTGTCCTTTGGTTTAAATACTTGTAGCACTACCCCTGTAGGAGTTGCAAATGTCATGGTTCCCCACTGCTGTACAGCCAGTCACATAGCATTTTCATCTTGCATCCAGACACAGAACACAGTTCTTGAGCTTTTTGTTGTTTTATTAGGGTATAATAATTTAATGGGGATAGGAAGTATGGGATGCCCAACTTGACAGTAACAAAAAGCATCAGGGACAACTTCCTCCCTATTTACAGCTTCACTTGATTCTCTGTACAGCTCTACTTGATTTACTCCTTTTTTTTAGAAACTAACAGGCTCTTGTTAGCATAGCTTAGCCCCTTACAGGCTAGGAACTCTCAGTCCTTTAGGAAAGTAGCACATGTGTTTGTGAACTGCATCCTGGAGCACCTCCACTCCCTGGTCCCAGCTCTACGACTTCAGCAAATGCTAGCCCACCAGGCTGCTTGTTCTTCTCAGTCTACCCAACTGACACTATGCACCAGTCCACCCAACTGACACTCTGGGGATTTCCTGGGGCAAGGCTGAAGACTTAAGCACACCACTATCTTCAAGAGAGACCTGCTACATGTGACAGTCTCTCCCCTTGTAAGTCCCTGCACCGTTCTGATCTACTCACACTGTCCTTCCTTGCTCCCACTGCCTCTCAGGAAAGCCTCCTTCCAACCTCTCCTGTGGTAGGATCCTTCCAGGCCAGCCACCTGAGCCCCGGCTCAAGGTAAAACCCCTCCACGGCAGGGATCCCTTGAGGGCCTCCGAAGTCTCCTCAGCACTGCATCTCCATCTTCCACCTGACTCCCCTCTCAGCATGACCTATCTCTATTTAAGGGCTCACATAGCCCCCTGCCAGGCCCAACTCCTGGGAGTTGGTTAAGGGCCCCTAAATATGCAGAACAGCCCCTCCTCGCCTCCGCCCACTAGTTCCAGAATGTTCTCTAACTTTTCAGAGCTGGGGGGGGGGGTGGCACCAGCTGTCTGTATGAGTCATGCTGGCCTAAACTCTAATAACCCTGACCCAATTACAGACTCACAGGCTAAGCATGAGTCAAAGCATAGTTTGCCTACTCTCACTCTAGTAGCGCACAACTAGAGGGTGCTACATGCGCTTTAAAAGAGCTCTCTACTTTTAAAGCGTAGTCCCTGTTCAGTTCTTGTTCTCTGAGTTCCCCATACAGCTTACTTTCCATACCATTCTTTACATACATGAAGGGTGTGAATAAGGTTCAGAAGGGCAATATTTTTTTAATATGAAGTTAAGATCAAGAACATGGGGAAACAAGCCGGAGGACAGTTTAAAACAAATCTTAGAAAAGTATTTTTTGCTTGGACTCGACCTCCTGCAGAGGTACAGTAGTGAGTAAGTCAATAGTAACAAGTTTACTCCGACAAGAAAAAAAAAAATGGGGCAGACTTGATGGACCACTTGGCTTTTTTCTGTCGTCACCCGTCTATGTTTCCACGTAACATCTTAAACAACTGACCCCTATATCTTACACACCACTCATCTCAGGCTTACCCGTATATAATTTTCTAGGCTCATTTTTGCCCTTTCTAAAAACATTATTTTAGCTTAATGTAAATCACAGTATGATTATATTTAATGGTTCAAATATTTTTTACAAACATGCGGCTCTCTGACGGTTTTTCTCCTAAGCTGACATTCAAACAGAGCGGATTCCATTGGAGTGATTCATAGGAACGGCTGGACACAGCAATCACATCGCTTGTTACATATCAAGAAAATTGCTTTTCGCCAAGCCCATTACGTAGTACGGGGCTTTAGCTCTAACTGCGGTCAGTGAACCTCGAAAACTTTCCCAGGAGTACGACTTAATAGCACTTAAACTTTTTTTTTTTTTTGGTGCGTTTCGTAAATTTGCTATCGTAGCAATCATGCGGGAGGGGGGGGGGGGGGTGAGACGAACAGGGCGTAAAGTCATAAAAAACTAAAAGTGAAAAAAAAAAAAAAATAACAATTCCTACCCGTTTTCACATCTTATAAATGTCAGCCATCAAATTCCAAGACGGCGATTGCACCCGATTTTTCCAACTTCCCCTCGCTTGAGCTACTCCGAGTGAATTTTCTTGTCTTCTATGTTTGACTTGATAATTGGGGATTTTCCTAGTCATTTTCTTAATTGCAATTTATATTTTAGCGGCAATTTTCCTGAACGACGCACGTGATTGCCCTAATTTCCTCTGTCGTTCATTTTGTCGCGCCATTTCCTGCCTTCAGTTTTCGTTTGGCGGCAGTTCGCCGCGACGTGCTAAACAATAAAGAGAAATGGCTAAGCTGCAAAAATCAAACTTCTTCACGAAAACGGATAAAATAAACATTAAGCAATTAAAGTCCAAATAAGGGGAAATCCTTTCAAAAGAGAACGACAAATTACTCCTAGCCAGGACCCCCTTCGCTAGCTGTTGCGGAACATTTTTCGGGATTGTTTTTTCTTAATCATCTCACGCCAGATCTATAATATGACATTGTTTGCACAATAAAAAGACCCTTTTATTAAAAGAAAAAGACTTAAATGTTTTTTTTTTTTCAAACTTACAAAGTGATTTTTGACAGGTAAAGGTAACCGTTGACTTCTTTTTTTTTCTCAGAAGACTTTGATGAATGAGGCCCGGCTCTCCGCAGAGACCAAAGCTGTAATAACAATGTAACATGTCTTTATTCAAATAATTCAACTTTTGAGTCAATTATTTTAACATTTTTCAGCTGACAAATAATTGATTCCAGGTAGAATTTTTTTTTTTTCTGGTATGAGTAGGGGGATACATTTGCATTAAAGTGGAACTCTGTGCAGACAGCTATTTTTTTCCACCAAATGACTGCAGGGCCAGTCTTGTGATTTATATACACTATATTACCAAGACAGCATGCAGATGTGATGTCTTGCTGGATGCCTTTCTCTGCATGGCTGTCTACCTGTACAAGGCTCGGAGTCTGCTAATTAAAATGGCAACTACCTAAGGGTGTCCTGGCCCTAACCCTCTCTCCCAAAGTTCTGTTCAAGAGAAATAAAATCTCTTTGCAGTCAAGAAGTGTCTGCCGCCCATGAATCTATCTTGCATTACACCCACTATGCCTTACAACCCACTCTATACAGAAGGATGTCAGCAGCTCTTGGCTCTGGAGGTTCTCATTAGACTAAAGGAGGCCTGGGATCTTGCTACACATACACTGTCTGCAGCATGGCGGCCGCTTTGTGCCAGATTATGTACCTAGTACATGACCTGACACTTTCAGGTCTGAGACACGCACGCATGCGCCCCCGGCAACCCGCTGCCGCGCACAACAGGAGCCCAGAGGTGGGTACCGCAGACTCGATGTCCGCCGGGCACCTGCCAACTACACAGTACAGAGGCAGAACGGCAGTTTGCCTATGTAAACAAGGCAGATTACTGTTCTGTCAGAAGCAAAGGTGTTGATCCTGTCTTCCTGCAAAGCAGGAACATGGATCTTTGCCTTCCCCTAGTCAAATCACCTCCCACACAATGAATAAGCACAACCAAGGCGCACAGTTAACCCTTTGATCACCCCTAGATGTTAGCTCCTTCCCAGCCAGTGTCATTAGTACAGTGACAGTGAATATTATTAGCACTGATCACTGTATTAGTGTCACTGGTCTCCAAAATGTGTCAAAAGTGTCAGTTAGTATCCGATTTGCCCGCCGCAATATCGCAGTCCCCCTATAAGTCGCTGATCGCTGCCATTACTAGTAAATAAATAAATTAAAAAATAAATATTCCATAGTTTTTAGACGCTTTAACTTTTTGTGCAAACCAATCAATATATATAGTTGCATAGTATGTGAGGCTGAAAAAGACACAAGTCCATCAAGTCCAACCTATGTGTGTGATTATGTGTCAGTATTACATTGTATATCCCTGTATGTTGCGGTCGTTCAGGTGCTTATCTAATAGTTTCTTGAAACTATCGATGCCCCCCGCTGAGACCCCCGCCTGTGGAAGGGAATTCCACATCTCTGCCGCTCTTACAGTAAAGAACCCTCTACGTAGTTTAAGGTTAAACCTTTTTTCTTCTAATTTTAATCAGTGGCCACGAGTCTTCTTAAACTCCCTTCCGCAAAAAAGTTTTATCCCTATTGTGGGGTCACCAGTACGGTATTTGTATATCGAAATCATATCCCCTCTCAAGCGTCTCTTCTTCAGAGAGAATAAGTTCAGTGCTCACAACCTTTCCTCATAACCAAGATCCTTCAGACCCTTTATTAGCTTTGTTGCACTTCTTTGTACTCGCTCCATTTCCAGTACATCCTTCCTGAGGACTGGTGCCCAGAACTGGAAAGCATACTCCAGGTGCGGCAGGACCAGAGTCTTGTAGAGCGGGAGAATTATCGCTTTATCTCTGGAGTTGATCCCCTTTTTAATGCCAATATTCTGTTTGCTTTATTAGCAGCTTGGCATTGCATGCCATTGCTGAGCCTATCATCTACTAGGACCCCCAGGTCCTTTTCCATCCTAGATTCCCCCAGAGGTTCTCCCCCCCCCGTGTATAGATTGCATTCATATTTTTGCCACCCAAATGTATTATTTTACATTTTTCTACATTAAACCTCATTTGCCATGTAGTTGCCCACCCCATTAATTTGTTCAGATCTTCTTGCAAGGTTATTGGAATTAAAAAAAAAAAAAAAACATATGTAGCAGAATATATAATGGCCTAAATTGATGAAGAAATTCGTTTTTTTACATTTATTTGGGGGGAGAAAAGTAAAAAATATATAATTTTTTCAAAATTGTCGCTCTTTTTTTGTTTATAGCGCAAAAAATAAAAACCACAGAGGTGATAAAATACCACCAAAAGAAAGCTCTATTTGTGGGAAAAAAAGGACACAAATTTTATTTGGGTACAGCGTCGCACGACCGCGCAATTGTCAGTTAAAGCAACGCAGTGCTGTATCGAAATAAATAGCCTGGTCATGAAGGGGGGTAAATCTTTGTTCAAGTGGTTAACCCCCTTAAATACTAGACTAGCGGGTGTTATCAAAGCTAGCGTAAGACAGCAGCGAGGACACCCACCTGGCTGAACCTGAGAAAGTTGCCCATGCTTGGTCTCTGCTCCTTCACTGGAGAGCGAGATTATGCAACTTGTGTGGGTTTGTAGATCATGGGATCACCTATCACTTGTTCTGAGAACTAATGTAAAAAATAAAACAAAACTCATCAATCTTTGTTGTACAGGGAAATGTAAAGAGACTCTGTCACCTACCTTGCCCACTTAGGGCAATTGACAGAGTCTCTTGGAGTAAGGCGACCAGATTTTCAAAATGAAGTTCGGGGACACCTTATTGACCATACCCAATTTTATTGGGGTGGGGCGGGGCAGGGCAGAGCAGGGGGTGGGGATTATCTAAAGCATGACACACCAAATGTTGGGTGTGGCCAAATTGTGCTAACAGTGGGAGGGGCTTAAACGGGTTTGCTTTAACCACTTCAATACCAAGCACTTTCACCCTCTTCCTGCCCAGGCCAATTTTCAGCTTTCAGCGCTGTTACACTTTGAATGACAATTGTGAAGTCATACAACACTGTACACCTATGGCATTTGTATCATTTTTATTCACACAAATAGAGCTTTTGTTTGGTGGTATTTTATCACTGCTGGGTTTTTTTATTTTTTGCTAAGTAAATAAAAAAGCCCAAAAATTTTGAAAAAAACTTTTTTTTTTAATATACAACGACCATAGTAACACTGTACTACTTTTTTTTTTTTTTTTTTTTTACACACTGTGAGTGCTAATAACAGAGAATTTTACTGTTATATGCAACCATTTTTTTCTGAAATAAAACTATTAATTCAGTGTTTACTATTGTAAATTTTAAAAATAAAGGAATAACATTAGTAAAAGAAAAGCCCCTGTGAACTTAATTAACCTTTTTTTTGGCTAATTCTCTTTTAAGGGGGTGTGGCAGGGGGCGTGTCCTATGACAACATACGTTTGCTAGTAGGTGTCCCTCATTCCCATCTCAAAATGTTGGGAGGTATGCTAATATGATACTCCAAAACGGAACATATTGCTAGCAGATGACAATTCTTGCTTAGCAACTGCGGCACTACTATAGGCAGAATAAAACAGTCCACTGTTCATGGTTGGGGACCATGAGGCAGTATGAGCTCAAGTAAAGGCTGGGGACCAAACCATGAAGTAGTATGAGCATAAATAAAGGCTTTACTCATTGGATCCTGGTACACTGACAGTCCATAGGTGCAGCTTGTTGCAAAGTGGTCCAGCATTAAGTCCATAGGGCTCCAGGTGGTGGAAGCACCTCTCCTCTCAGCTCACAGATTCATCCACACAGGGAGAAATAGACAATCTCCACAGGGTTCCAGATTATTGAACAGCATCCTAGTCACCATCTGGGCACACCTCCCCAGGGAGGCAGGGAATAAAAGATTTAACAGGAATTTAGCTACAGGTGAGTCTAATTATTCATTAATCACGTGTGCAGCAGACAGTTGAATATAAAAGGCCCCTTTCACACGATCAGCCCGCTCGGATCCGCCTCTCTATTTTTTAGGCGAATCTGAGCAGGCCACCCATTGACTTCTATGACCCATTGACACATCTCCGCTGACATCCGCCTGCCATCCGATCTGACAAGGTCAGCTCAACACAGAAGGATGGCGTTACGTTCGCAATCTGTCCAGCGGATCTGATTTCATCTGTTCTCCCCATAGAGAATACGTTTCGTCCCAATGGACTTCAACTTGGGCATAAGGCAGCTCCCCCACATTGCTCATATATTTATATAGTAAATGTTCATGAATGAACCAATAGAAGCGGCGTGACTCCGTTAATGGCACCAGAACCTGGAAGCATGGCACGCCTCGCTCTGGAGGCCAATAAACGGAACGACGCTGATCACGTGACCCCTTGCGTGACGTCCAAGCCTCATTGTGACCAAAGCACTGACGTCACTACATCAATGACTGAATGTGCTCCAAACCTCAAAGCCGTAACAATGAAGACTCGTTTTGGACACTGAGCCGAAGCGACCACATGTCAACAAATATTCAAAGTGACACCCTAGATGTGATCTGAACTCAAATGAGCATATAAAATAATAAAAGTAATAAATAGCAAAAGATAGATGTTGCAATATGTCGCCAACTTGTTCATTTCATGCCTAGAAGACTTATGCCCCGTACACACGGTCGGATTTTTCGATGGTAAATGTCCGATCGGAGCATGTTGTCGGAAATTCCGACCGTGTGTGGGCTCCATCGGACATTTTCCATCGGATTTTCCGACACACAAAGTTGGAGAGCAGGAGATGAAATTTTCCGACAACAAAATCCGTTGTCGGAAATTCTGATCGTGTGTACACAAATCCGACGGACAAAGTGCCACGCATGCTCAGAATAAATAAAGAGATGAAAGCTATTGGCCACTGCCCCGTTTATAGTCCCGACGTACGTGTTTTACGTCACCGCGTTCAGAACGATCGGATTTTCCGACAACTTTGTGTGACCGTGTGTATGCAAGACAAGTTTGAGCCAACATCCGTCGGAAAAAATCCTAGGATTTTGTTGTCGGAATGTCCGAACAAAGTCCGACCGTGTGTACGCCCTATTATGCTGTCCTTACAAATCATGGAGGTCATACAAAATACTAGATGTAGTAGTTTTTGTTGTGGGGTGCATTCATTTTTGCATCAACTAATTTGAAGATTTTTGTAATCTAATATATATTATTAACCTTACTTTCATGTAATAATCTAAACAAATGCTCTATAAGACTCAGTTTTGTCAAAATTTTGGAAATTGTTCTTGTGTTCATTGAGATATTGATTAAAACCTTACTTTTCAAAAGGGGTGTACTCATTTGTGCTGAGCACTGTAAATATAAAAAATAGAAACTATAATATGATTTTGTTAATTTTTCCAATGTATGGAGACTTTTTGGACACCCTATACTATTAATAAATTGCAAACTACTACTAAATGCAGTTTAGATTTTTTCTTTTTCATTTTAATTTCTTGGGTATGGTCCTCACAGCTCCTGTGCTCCATCCATCCTAGGAGGCCCCGATCCATGAATTTGGATAAAAGGTCAGCGTATTAAAGCAGCAAATCATAGTGCAAACCTTTCCTGGCACACAACGTCAGGAAGATGAAGAGGATCTAATAATGTGTCCACCTTCTCCATATGTAAATAACGGAGCAGAGAAATATCACCAAGGTTTATGAATGCTCCACCGCTGTGCACCTCTTATGATGTCTCCTCCTGCGGTGACCAGGCCATGCTCTGTCTGGGGTCACTGACATCACTCAGGGGTCACCGTCAGCAGGAAGCCAACTATGTTTTTTATGAGGGTTTTACATGCACATCAGAGCAACAACATGATGTTCCTGAATTGATGCAACGAAAAATACTTGTAGGTCAGAGACCCCGCTATATCATCCATTTAAAAGTTATGGCTTTTATAAGCCAACTGCTGTATCCTATGCGGCTCACATCCTTACTGTCTGTCACCAATGGGTATTTTTTACATGAAATATGAAGCTTTTCAGGCTGACAAATGCACTTAGATTTTTATTGCAGGCCATATTTTTTGGAAGAAGAGGAAATTTATAAAAGTTTTTGGAAGGCATACTGAACACAAAGTTGAACTCCAGGCAAACTGCTAAATACACAGTAAAAAAATGGAAACTTTACATTTCCTTGAAAATTAATTTTTAATTCTGATCCATGACCTCCACTACTGCCACAGCAGCAAAGCTTGATCCGTAATACACCCAGCTTATTGATTGGACAATGAAGGAACAGAAGGACAGTGATGAGCCATTTAAAGTTATTTTACTTGAGTATGATGTTTGTTTTTTTGATGGCACTGTTTGGAAGACAATACTATAAGAAGATGACTTCCAGGTATGGGTGTTGATCCAACCTGGACCACTGTAGCCATCCGGGGTAAAGCTGTCCACAGATCGTCCTCCGCACCACCACCGCCATCAATGTCATCCCTTCCACGCTGCATTACATGAGCGCTTCAAGCCTCGCTTTCAGATCGCTCTACTGCAGGGTAGTCTTCCTGGTCATGATTGCAGACTGACAGCAGTGAGAGCCGATGGTGCGGAGGACGGTTTATGTCAGGCTTTCTCAACCTTTTAACCCTAGAGGAACCCCAAAAAATAATTTTCATGTGTCCAGGAACCCTTACTAAAACCAAATCATCAGGGCCCAATAGGAACAATGCTCCTGATATTGGTGGTCAATAGGAAGAATGTCCCCCTTGAAGTGGTGTTCAGAATGCCACCCTTAAAGACAGCTAAAAGATATTTGGTGTCATGCTGCTGGCTTTACCAAGTGGTGCTGAACCTTAAACTCTGTAGGCATCATCAAATAGGTGGTTCATCAGCCACAGCTCAAGGAACCCCTAGCAACCTCTGGAGGAACCCCAGGGTTCCACGGAACCCTGGTTGAGAATGGCTGGTCTATGTAGACAGATTTACCCTGGATGCCTGCATACTTAGATGTGCGTCCCTGGCAGTATGATTATGTCAGATTTTTGCGTATCAAATCGGTACAATTGTTTTGCATGGAAATTTGGCGTTTTATATTGTAGGCCTGTAATTCTTAGGAATAACTCACTTAAATCTGTCCAAACAAGAATCTAGTAGACATTCCGGGTATGATAAAGTTTGAAATGCGAAATCATGAATTAGATTATAATAAATAACTATAAGTAATTATAACAAATAATAATATAATAATATAATAATAATTAAATGTATTCAATAATGTAATCAAATGAAAAACACTGAAATTTGCTCAGTTGCAGAATTGGCGCTGTCGTCACTTTCAGTGCTTGATGACGAATTTCCCCACAAATCACTATCGCTCAATTTTGCAAGTGATTCTTATTTACTATCGCTGTTTTCTAGCTGGTCTGAAACTGCTTTTGATGTAAAGGGACACTTTTTGTTTGCCATGGACAATCTCAAGTTTCCAGGCAGAAAGAACAGTATATGTAATATAAAACTGCATGTAAGGCATTGGACAAAGCACTAGGGACAAAAGGGATGTGAAATGATTTGATGCAGTAATGTAATCTGTAAGATTAAAGTGTACTGTATGTGTTTTTTTTCTTTGCACTTTTCGAATTTGGCGCCGGGCTCCAATCCCCGTGCGTCGTGGCGCTCGCAGAGAACGGAGCCCGGCACACAGTACATCGAGCGGAGTACACAGCCCGGGGACACAGCAGGAGGACATTGCAGGATCCTGGGGACAAGGTACCGTATTTATCGGTGTATAACACGCACATTAATTTTAAGAGGAAAGTTTCTGGGAAAAAAAAATTTAATTGTAAGTAAGGAACTTTGAAGCAAAATAAGGGTCAGTGCCTATCTGCAGCCTCACCATTGCCATCAATGCAGCCTGATCAATGCCTATCTGCAGCCTCACAAGTGCCATTGATGCAGCCTCATCAGTCCACATCAATGCAGCCTCACCATTGCCATCACTGCAGCAGCCTCACCATTGCCATCAATGTAGCCTGATCGATGCCCATCTGCAGCCTAGAGGGGACAGGGAGGGGGGCGGGACGAGCGCCGACAGATTATCATAGGAGATTATGATAGACAGAACAGTGGTCCAATGGCGGCCCAGGAGACGGGACTTCCAATTACAGAGGCCGCCAAGTAAACAGGAGATTCTCACTGTATGTAATCTGACGGCGCTCGTCCCGCCCCCCCTCGCTGTTCCCTCCGAGACAGCTAAAATTTACGTATCAGCGTATAACACGCACACGCTATTTGCACCCGATTTTCAGGGTGAAAAAGTGCATGTTATAGGCCAATAAATACAGTAAGTAACTTTCCCAGGATACTGCGGTGTAATCCCGAGTGTGGTTCGGGGTTACCGCTTTTGGTAATGAAAATTCACCCCGAGCCACGCTCAGGAATACCACCACGGAGGTCAATCATCAACCACGTGAGTTGACAAATGTTGTACCTTCATTAAATAAAACTATATTGCTACACTTAGAGGCGCCTCTCTTGAGCCTGAAAGAAGTAAAATATTAACCTTTTGCTTTAAACTTGTGTTCATAACATTACTGTTCCTCCCTGTGACATTGACAGCCCCTCTCACTGAAGTAGCACTGAAGTCCTATCAAATTGTTACAAATCACACAGAACTAGTGCTGAGATAGTGGTTGAAGTCGGGCTTTAAATCACACTACTTTTAATCGTACCCGGTGTGACTGCAGGCTTCTACTCAGTTGCTACTCGTATTGCAAGACATTGTTTGTTTATCAAGTTGTAATTCATAAAATAGAATTGCTCGTCTTGTAAAACACTCGCAGACCAAGTTAGTCGCAATCCAAGGTTTTACTGTATATACAGTGAGGGAAAAAGTATTTGATCGATTATTGATTGATTGCTTCTGTGGACAGGTGTCTTTGATAAAGGTAACAAGCTGAGATTAGGAGCACTCCCTTTAAGTGAGTGCTCCTAATCTCAGCTCATTACCTGTAAAGAAAACACCTGGGAGCCAGAAATCTTGCTGATTGATAGGGGATCAAATACTTATTTCACTCATTAAAATGCAAATTAAAAGAGAAAAACAGACACTCTGGACTTTGTTGGTGCACACAGACAACAGACTAAAATGTTTTGTTACCAATTTTTAACACATCTTAGTTTAAAATACATAAACGTATTGCAATTAAAATACAAAAAAAAGACCTATTTCCTGAGGGAAAACTCCCCAACAACTTAGACAGGTGGAGGTTGAGAGAAGCCTTCCCTCAACCTCCCTGCAAGCCCTCCTCCCTGGACGATCCCTCCCCTGGATACCGAATCCGGAATCGGACGGACGACCTGTGACGTCACGTGCGCCCCACGCCGGCCCCTAGTCTCTTTCTAATGGCCACAGAAGGAGCTCCCGGATGGTAATCCACCTTCCGCAGCCCAGCATCCCTGCAGCGTCACCACCACAGGATCAGAGGGAACACCGAGGACCACATACCTATACAAATGAGCCTTTTATATGTTTTTATCCTGTAAGTGTGTTTTTACCTGGTGTCATTAATCATCATTTGTTAATACTACACTCAGGTGGCGCTTCCTTCTCTACCCCTCTCTAATGTAACTGTAATGTTTGCCTTCATTTTAAGCGCTGCGCAAACTGTTTGACGCTGTATGAATCCTGTATAATAATAATAATATTTGCCCCACTATTAACCCTTATTTTCTTCCAATAAGCCTTAATAACTCCATCGCCATCCTAAAAAAAATTTGCATCATTCTAAGTTTGAAAGTCCGCATTTGGAAAGGGTCCTGTGCGTCTTTGGTTCCGAATCAGGTGCAAATTCAGACAGAAATTCAGACATGATTCTCACCTGAATCTGTGAACAGGGACGCACCATACCCCTTGCTGTGAACCTCGGCCGCAGCATATGTGAACCCAGCCTTAATCTCAGAATTGTGTTCAGTAAATTTTAGCATGACGCAAACTTGTAATCTCAGAATTCTGACTTTTAATCTCAGAATTCTGACTTTTAATCTCAGAATTCTGACATTTAGGGGTTGATTTACTAAAGGCAAAAAGACTGTGCACTTTGCAAAGTACAGTTGCTCCAGAGCTTAGTAAATGAGGTAAAGTTTCACTTTACAAAAAATACCCAATCACATGCAAGGAAAATAAAAAACTGAATTTTTGCTTGCACCTGATTGGATGATGGAAGTCAGCAGAGCTTCTGCTCATTTACTAAGCTCTGGAACAACTGCACTTTGCAAAGTGCAAAATCTATTTACCTTTAGTAAATCAACCCCTTAAAGTGGAGTTCCACCCACTTTTACAACTCTTCAGCATCCCTCACTAAACTGTGCACTGTAAACAAATTGGATATATTTTTTTTTTCTCAGCACCTACTGTATATCTGCTGTATTCATTTTTCACTTCCTCCTCCCTGGCCGCGGCCCATCACATCATTTCCTGTTTGCAATGCCTTCTGGGAAGGGGCGGCAACTTCCTCTGAAACTGCCGTTGCTGTGGAAACCTGACCTAAAACCTATTACACTGTTTGTGCTGCACTGAGCATGTGCGATATCTGCAAGGATGAGATCCAGGAAGAAATACAGTCTGGCTTCAGATGCCCACAATTAAGATGGCCACGGCCTGCTGTAAGTTTATAAAATAACAAACTACTTGTCACGGACTAATACTCACCGAGGCCGAGATGTTGAGAGCGGCTCGCCCTTACGACCACGCGCACCCAGACCCCTGAAGTGGGTACAGAGAGCTAGGGGCACGCGGAGGCACGGGCTTCCGGGAGGTAGGAGGTCCAGAGATTGGAAGCGGGTGCTCTGGGATCTGTAGGAGGGACCAGAGATAAGGACTGAGTATAGGCAGAGGCAGGACTGTAATTATGAGCAGGGGTCAGATGTGTAGCAGGCAGATTACACAGTAGGAAGTCCGTTAATGCAGGCAGAGGTCAGGGTATCAGGCAATCGGGTGCAGACAAGTCCGTTACACAGGCAGAGGTCAGGGTATCAGGCAATCCAGTAGAGTAGTGGTTAACAAGCCAAGGTTCAGTACACAGAGACAAGCAGATAATGGGGCAATCCATCAGAGTAGTGGTTAACAAGCCAAGGTTCAGTACACAGAGACAGGCAGATAGTGGGGCAATCCGGTAGAGTAGTGGTTTAACAAGCCAGGGTTCAGTACACAGAGACAGGCAGAGATCAGGGTATCACAGGCACAGGGAATCAGGGAGAGCTGACGACGAACCAGCAACCCGACTGGGCGCTGGAGCCGTCAAAAATAGTCTCCCTGCCCGGCGAGCGCGTCAATGTGACGCGCTACCGGGCACCTGCACGGGCGACGGCGCGCACACGGGGACCGCCGTGCACCCGCGCGCGCCGCACCATCAGGCCGCGGACGGGTGTGCGGCGAAGTGCCAGTCCCCCGCGCATGCGCACCGGAGCCCGGCGAGTGGAGACGCTCCCTGGCTCCTGACACTACTGCTATAAACTAACAAAACAGACCTTAGTTTACAGACTAACTTTACTAGAATACATTAAGCTTTTGTATTATAGGGGTATTTTTATTTAAAAAGTATAATTTCGGCCGGAACACCACCTTAATCTCAGAACTCTGACTTTTAATTCTCAGAATTCTGACTTTCAAACTCAGAATTCTGACTTTCAAACTCAGAATTGTGTTTAATAAATTTAGCATGGCGCAAATTTATAATCTCATAATTCTGACTTTCAAACCCAGAACTCTGACATTTAATCTCAGAATTCTGACTTTTAATCTCATAGTTCTGACTTTCAAACCCAGAACTCTGACATTTAATCTCAGAATTCTGACTTTTAATTCTCTGAATTTTGACTTTATAACTCAGAATTCTGCTAATTTTTTTTTTTTTAGGATAGCCCCAGGGCTCCTCCAAACCTTCTTCCCTAAGTTATTTTTTTTTTTTTGTTTGTTTATATCAGTTGTATTTTATTTATTTATCTGTCATGCTATTCATGAGTGAAGGACCCCTTTAAATAGGCCCCCTTTAAACCCCTGCTTGTGTGGAATGCATTTTTCTAGCACAAGACTCCACATTACTACAGAACTGTAGCAGAGGAAAAGTCCTATACAGCCTAAATAAACGAGACGGTGCAACGTGTCATCATCAATCACCCGACTTCTCCAACGTTGCAAACACTGGGTTTAAAGTCGCTCTGAGCCCTGAATGGGATCGGTTTATCTGTTAAAATAGTTCATTCATTTTAGGGCGCTGTTTGTTTTAATGAGCTGTGAATTTACGTGGCTCGCGGCGCGGTTTGTTTATCGGCGAAGTGAAATGGGCCTTCCCGAGGAAGACGTTCAAAACACGTTCCAAATTTTCTTACTGTAACCTTCGCTTTCCGGATGATATTCGACCACACAGGCGAGGAGGAATGGATTTAAATAAATACAGAAACGGCTCCCGATAAAACGTGTTGACTTGGACGCTGTTTTATTGGGTCTTAGACTATAAATTCCAAATGTTTTAGGAAAGTCAGCACTTCTTGGTGCGTAAAGGGAGAACGACTCTAAACGGCATCTTGGACTGTGGGAGCTACTTCAGTAAAAGTTTAGCTTTTTTCTTGAAATGTTATCATCCCTCTACACGCAGATGAAGTTTCAAAGTGTATCTAAACCCCAAAAACAAAAATGTAATACAGTATATTGCAGTTCTGTAGTTCTTAGGTGTGGTGGCTGCATTCGTTTTCTTTTTTTTTTTTTTAGACTTTTTAAATTTATTCTGCCAGTAGCACACTTCCTGTCTTAGGGTGACAACACTAATTCACTATTCTGTATCAATGGAGGTGCAGCGTTGTCACCCTAGAAAAAGTGTTACTGCCAGAATCACTAGGAGAAAATAAAAAGTCTGAAAAAGAAAACGATTGCAGGCGTATAGAAGGACTGCAATATATTAAAAATTTTTGTTTCTATATTTTTATTAATGGTTGCCATGAAAAAGGTTAAAGACCACGACAGACACAATGGTATTGGTCAATTACAGCAACAGGTAATAGTCTGCAATGCAGGAGGAATGTGATACAGACAAATAGGAACAACAGTTGCAAGTGATAAATATGCATAGACCAAAACATATAAATCCCGTATTATTATAATAATAATAATAATAGCGAAAGGGTGGCACAAACATTGCCTTTAACCACTTGACCTCCAGAAGATTTACCCCCTTTCGTGACCAGACCATTTTTTGCGATGCGGCACTTCGTTACTTTAACTGACAATTGCGCGGTCATGCAAGGCTATACCCAAATAAAAGTGATGTCCTTTTTTTGCCCACAAATAGAGCTTTCTTTTGGTGGTATTTGATCACCTCTGCGGTTTTTATTTTTCGGCTAAAAACAAAATAAGTCCGACAAGTTTAAATAAAAAAAAAACAATATTGTTTACTTTCTGCTATAAAACATATCCAACAAAAAATTTAATTTCTTCATAAATTTAGGCCAATATGTATTCTGCTACATATTTTTGGTAAATAAAATTCCAATAAGCGTATATTGATTGGTTTACGCGAACGTTATAGCGTCTAAAACTATGGGATATATTTATGGAATTTTTATTTATTTTTTTACACTAGTAATGGCGGCAATCAGCGACTTATAGCAGGACTGTGATATTGCAGCGGACAGCCTGACACTAACTGACACTTTGGACACTTTGTGGGAACCAGTGACACTAATACAGGGATCAGTGCTGAAAATATGCACTGTCACTGACTAATGCAACTGGCTGGGAAGGAAGTAATATCAGGGGCGATCAAAGGGTTAACTGTGAGCTTAGCCAGTGTTTTTGTGTACTGTATGTGCTGCTTTTACTAGGGTAAGAGATGGAATTTGTTCCCTACTTTGCAGGAACTCAAAATCCATCCCTTCCCTCCTGTCAGAATGGAGATCTGCCTTGTTTACATAGGCAGAGCCCCGTTCTGAGCATCTGCCCGATGATCGGTGGGTGACGGCGGACATCGAGTGCCCGGCAACCGCAGATCGGCTTCTGCTGTGAATAATCACAGCAGCAGTGGCCTTTCGGGGGCGCACACATGCCCTCTGCTGGCAGAAATGCAGGATCACGTACAGTATCTCACAAAAGTGAGTACACCCCTCACATTTTTGTAAATATTTTGTTATATCTTTTCATGTGACAACACTGAAGAAATTACACTTTGCTACAATGTAAAGTAGTGAGTGTACAGCTTGTATAACAGTGTAAATTTGTTGTCCCCTCAAAATAACTCAACACACAGCCATTAATGTCTAAACCGCTGGCTACAAAAGTGAGTACACCCCTAAGTGAAAATGTCCAAATTGAGCCTAATTAGCCATTTTCACTCCCCAGGGTCATGTGACTCTTTAGTGTTACAAGATGATGCACAAGAAAGCCTGCAAACAGTTTGCTGAAGACGGCACAGTGGTGCAGTGGTTAGCACTCTCGCCTAGCAGTAAAAAAGGGTCGCTGGTTCGAATCCCAACCACGACACTACCTGCCTGGAGTTTGCATGTTCTCCCTGTGCCTGCGTGGGTTTCCTCCGGGTACTCCGGTTTCCTCCCACACTCCAAAGACATGCTGGTAGGTTAATTGGCTTCTGTCCAAAATTGGCCCTAGTATATGAATGGGGACCTTGGATTGAGGGTAGGGACTGATGTGAGTGTGTGATGTTCAGGGTTAGGGACAAGGGTCAGGGTTGTAGACCCACACTCACTCAGGATGGACTGGTGTCTTTATTCAACCTTACTAACTATGTAACTATGTAAGACAAGCGGACTAAGGACATGGATTACTGCAACCATGTCCTGTGGTCTGATGAGACCAAGATAAACTTATTTGGTTCAGATGGTGTCAAGCGTGTGTGGCGGCAACCAGGTGAGAAGTACAAAGACAAGTGTGTCTTGCCTACAGTCAAGCATGGTGATGGGAGTGTCATGGTCTGGGGCTGCATGAGTGCTGCCAGCACTGGGGAGCTACAGTTCATTGAGGGAACCATGAATGCCAACATGTACTGTGATATACTGAAGCAGAACATGATCCCCCTCCCTTCGGAGACTGGACCACAGGGCAGTATTCCAACACGATAACGACCCCAAACACACCTCCAAGATGACCACTGCCTTGCTAAAGAAGCTGAGGGTAAAGGTGATGGACTGGCCAAGCATGTCTCCAGACCTAAACCCTATTGAGCATCTGTGGGGCATCCTCAAATGGAAGGTGGAGGAGCACAAGGTCTCTAACATCCACCAGCTCTGTGATGTCGTCATGGAGGAGTGGAAGAGGACTCCAGTGGCAACCTGTGAAGCTCTGGTGAACTCCATGCCCAAGAGGGTTAAGGCAGTGCTGGAAAATAATGGTGGACACACAAAATATTGACACTTTGGACCCAATTTGGACATTTTTACTTAGGGGTGTACTCACTTTTGTTGCCAGCAGTTTAGAAATGAATGGCTGTGTGTTGGGTAATTTTGAGGGGACAGCAATTTTTTTTTTTTTTTAACAGAAGATTTTATTAAACAAATCAGCATTACAAAACAAAAGAGATTCAGAATAGCCATTGTGGTGATAACAATGATATTAAGATCTATCTTCAGGCGATTATTTATCAAATGTTCCAGATATGTACATCTCAGGAATTTCACTTAACAGTATTCCTACGGCATAACATTCCTATAAACCCTTAAACAATTTGACAAAGGTAGCCAATATTTAATCAAACCTAATGGGGGTGGGGGGGAGGAGAGGGGGGGGGGAGGACAGGAGGGGGGGGAGGAGAGGAGGGGGGGGAGACGAAGGGGGGGATGGACATAAGAGGAATAGACCTGAAATGTAGGATATCCTCTACTATATTTCACATCTTAGTTATGGGGTAGGGGGTTCTGGATTTCCAGAGGCGTCCACCCAGGAGGACCAAATTTTATCGAACTTCCCCGGGCATTGTCTACTTTCATACGTCAGTCTATATAGGGGGAGCACTCTATCCACCGAGCCCCTCCACGAGGCAAGGGTAGGAGGCTCTTCCAATTTCCATCTCAACAGAATTTCTCGCCTAGCGTAGTACAATGTAAAGGTTAGACACAGTTTGCCATACCTGTCACTCTCAACATCCTCCAGATGACTAAGCAACATTATTTGGGGATCCACCGGTAGGTCTGAGCCTGTAACTTCACTCAGTGTGGAGGCAACTGCCGACCAAAAGGGTCGGATTTTGGGACAAGACCAGACCATGTGCCAGAACGTGCCCACCTCCTGCCTACATCTCTGACAGTTGGGATCTCTGTCATTGTAAATGCGTGCCAGTCTGTGCGGGTGAAATATGCTCTGTGTAGGAACTTAAATTGTATGAATCTGTCTTTTGCAGCGATCATAGAAGGAATGTAGGAAATTAAACACTCCCTCCACTCCTCCTCGTCCAAAGAGGGAATATCAGCCTTCCACTCTCCCCAGATTTTAGTTAATTTGGCATCATACTCAACTGTGAGGTATAGATATAGAGTTGAGAGGGGCTTCTCCATCACACTGGAAGTCAGGAGCCGTTCAACAGAATCCGGCTCCAGGACGAGGGGGGCCGAGAACTGAGCTTCAAAGGCATGTTTCAACTGCCAGTATCTGAATTGGAAGGAGAGTGGAATTCCGAAGGATTGCCTCAGGGCTTGGAAAGTCATGAGCCTACCATCCTTAACCACATGTTTTAGTGTGAGGATTCCCTTCTTTGCCCAGAGAGAGGGGTCCGGTATACTATAAAAGTGGGGGAGCATAGGGTTACCCCATAGGGGCATGTGAGGTGAAATGTGGTTGGGCCTCCGGTATATTTTCCTGGCTTCTTGCCAGACCCTCACAGTGGTCCGCATCAGAGTCGTCATGGATGAATTGGCCCTGAGACCGCGAAACGGGAGGTTGCTCAGGGCAGCAAAGGAGCCCAGAATAGCCGCCTCTAGAGTGACCGCCGGATTCTGTGTGGGCTGGGAAAACCACCACCGGATCGTGACCAGAACAGCTGCCCAGTAGTAGATTTGAAAATTCGGCAGTGCCAGACCTCCCCCCGAAAGCGGGAGATATAGGATCTGCTTGGCCACTCTGGGTGGTCTCCCGGCCCAGACGAATTGTATCAGCAGACCCTCCAGTCTGCGGAAGAAGGTCCTAGGGATGTGTATGGGTGTGTTACGGAAAAAGTAGAGAAACTTGGGGAGGTAAATCATTTTTAGTAAGTTGACTCTGCCAACAGGGGTCAGTGGAAGGGACCGCCAAGCAGCACACCTGGCCGTAAGTTGTGTCATGAGTGGTCGGAGATTGTTGTCCGTGTAGTCCTGGACCTTAGTGCTGATTTTAACTCCCAGATATTTAAATTCTTCTACCCATTTGAGCTGCGGGTGTGGTACCTTAGGGGTCGAGGGGTGGAGCGGGAAGAGGACCGACTTGTCCCAATTAATACGGATCCCCGAATAACAACCGAATTGGTTAATTAGATCCAGGGCAGTCTGCAATGAGGACGAGGCGTCCGCTAAATAGAGCAGAGCATCGTCCGCGTACAGCGATATCTTTTCCTCAATTGGACCTACATGTAGTCCCCTCACCCCAGGGTGAGCCCTCAGCAAGACAGCCAGAGGCTCCATCGCCAAAGCAAATAGGCCCGGGGAGAGGGGGCATCCCTGCCGCGTGCCGCGAAACAGTTGGAACTTTCCCGATAGGCATCCGTTGGTACGTATTCTAGCTAAGGGGGCATGATATAACATACGGAGCCATTTCATAAAGCCCGGGCCAAACCCGAATCGCGACAGCACCTCCCATAGGTAGCCCCACTCGACGGAGTCGAAAGCCTTCTCCGCGTCGAGCGAGGCCACCACTCCACTGGTCACCCCATCCGCCCTGTCCACATGTGTGTGGAGGCGTCTGATGTTAATATCTGTTCCCTTCCCGGGCATGAAGCCTGTTTGATCCCCGTGGATGAGGGCAGTAATGACCAGGTTAAGTCTGTTAGCCAATACCTTTGCCAGTACCTTTGCGTCGACATTCAGAAGGGATATAGGGCGATAGGAGGCGCATAACGAGGGATCTTTCCCCGGCTTGGGGATCACAACTATGATCGCTTCGCTCATTGTGTCTGGGAGTTTTTCGAGATGCGACGATGCAGAGAAGAGGCACTGAAGTTTATCAACTAGTTCTGTAGCATATTGTTTATAGAACTCCACAGGGATGCCGTCAGGCCCCGGTGTTTTCCCAGTCTGCATCGATTTAAGCGCTCGGAGTATCTCCAAGGGCGTGATTGGTGCGTCAAGCTTGTCACGATAGGTTGCTGTAAGGGTTGGAACATCAATGTCATCTAGATATGCCACCAAATCCTCCCTTCTGTAGTCTGCCCTGGATCTGTAGAGAGATTCATAAAATTGCGCAAAACAGCCGTTGATCCCGTCCGGTGTATGGATCAGCTGTCCCGAGGAGTCCTTTATGTGTGAAATGCTCATCCCTCCCTCCTGTTCCCTGGAAAGCCAGGCCAACAGACGGCCTGACCTCTCTCCCTGCTCAAAAATCCGTTGGGATTGAGCCAGCATTTTCTTCTGGGTGAGAGAGGTACGGAGACGAATCACCTCCCTCGTCAGAAATTGCAGTTGCGAGTAGTGCGCAGGGTCCCGGGTGCGAACAAAAAGAGCCTCCGCAGCACTCGCCTCTCCCTCAGCCCTAACCAAGTCTGCCCTACGCTCGCGACGGACCCTGGCAATAATGGTCTGGTAATGTCCCCTTGTCGTTGCCTTGAATGCATCCAATACAACTGTGGGGTCAGCTGAACCCACATTTACGGCCCAGAAGTCAAGCAGTTCTGTTCTAAATTGGGAGTCTACTGCTGTATCTGTAATCCAAAATCTGGAGAGCCTCCATATTCTTTCTACTGTGCCCAGGGAAAGGTCTAAGGACAACAACAAGGGTGCGTGGTCAGAGATTCCCCTAGGGAGTATTTGTATATCCGTGACCCGTGGGAGGACCGAGCCCCCTGCGAAGACCAAGTCTATGCGAGAAAATGTTCTGTGGGAGGCCGAGTGGCATGTGTATGCCCTGGTCAGGGGGTGACGCCACCTCCAGACATCCGTCAAGCCATAGGTGTCCGCCCACTCTGCCAACCCAGGACAATGGTGTCCCGCAGGAATTAGCCTGTCAACGTCCGGGTCAGGGACCAGATTGAAGTCACCCAATATAACATTATTATCAGAGGCAAATTCAGCCATCTTGCCGGTGATCTGATTGAGCACCAGCAAGGAAGCCGGAGGAGGCAAATATAAGCCCACAATAGTCCATGTTAAGGAGTGTATCTTAGCATGAATAATAACGTACCGACCGTCAGGGTCCAGGGCCAAGTCCAGGAGCCGAAAAGGAAGTGATTTCAATACCAGAATAGTAACACCCCTAGAAAAGGTGGAGTGTGTAGAGTGGTAGTGGTGGCCCACCCAAGGTTTTTTAAGGGCCATAGTCCTACGCCCCGTTAGGTGTGTCTCTTGGAGCACACATATGTGTGGATTGTAGGTTTTAATGAATTGGAACACCAGGGAACGCTTGACTGGGGAGTTCAGTCCCCTGGTGTTCCAGGAGATGATGTTAAGGGAGGACATGTCTACAAGGGATAATCAGAGTGTTAGGGGTAATGCTAGTTACGGCTCCCGAGCTGGGCCCCAGGACCCGAAACGGACACACCTGGAAAAAGTGCAATGCTGAGAAGTCAAACATTATAATACAAATTTCAAATAAAAACAAAAACAAACCGAAAAAAAACGATAAAGGATACCAGTATCTGAGGTAAATGCAATTTGCCCCATTAGGGGAACTTTCCCCACCCCCCACCCCACCCAACCCCCTAAAACTGAGGTGGGTTTCAATCCCAAACTTTTTCAGCTCGCCGGCTGCAACAGGGGGTCCGTGGAAGAGGCGAGCCCGCCCCCCCCGACACATCACACGGGGGGAGGAAGCAGCAATTCAAGCGGGTTTCCACACATGAGATCTCCGCTTGTGATACAGCAGGCTGTGAGGGCCGGAGAGTCAAACGGAGGAAGTTAGGTCATATTGCGGCCTCACCGTAAAGTCGATCCATGTTTAGGAGGATACCTAAAGCAAGAGTTCCAGCATTGTCCATGGAATGAAACAAGTGTAAAGGAACTATGTGTTCAAACGGTCTCCTGACCAAGTTCTTTGGCAGGGGTATTAACTTGAAATTTCCCTGATAGGGGTAGTGAGCCTCCCTCCTCAATTCCGCTCTCTAAGTAACTTGAGATGGGCCCAGGCCGTGCAACAAACTGCATCTTCATTGTGTTAATTGTGTGGTAGCTCGGACCTGGGCTGAGGCCATGGAGGGTAAGCAATAAGGAGAATCATACGACACATACCAGGTAGGTCCTCAACGAATCTGTGGTAGGGAGTCCAACCAGGCTGAGGCCTCTCTCGGCGTAGTAAAAAAACGAGTTGTCTCGCCATCCTGGACCCTGAGGCGAGCAGGGAAGAGCACACTGTAGCGAATGTTGCGTGATCGCAAAGCTGCTTTGACTTGGTCAAAAGATTTTCTGAGTTTCTGTGTCTCTATCGAATAGTCCGGGAAGATCATCAGCTTTGTATTTTGGAATCTGAGGTCCCCAACATTTCTGGAAGCGCGGAGAACTTCATCTCTGTCTCTGAAGTTGAGGAGACGGAGTATGAAGGTGCGGGGGGGGGATCCAGGGGGTCCCGGCTTAGGTGGGATACGGTGCGCCCTCTCCACTGTGTAATATGGGGACCAGCGGGCCTCAGGTAGCAGGTCACGCAGCAGAGCCTCTATGAAGGAGGTGGGATTAGTCCCCTCTACCCCCTCCGGTAGACCAACAATACGGAGATTATTATGTCGATTCCTGTTCTCTGCGTCCTCGGCTCGGTATTCAAGGGCTTTTACTTTGGTTTGAAGTGCACGGAGTGATGCCCCATGCTCTGCAATGGTATCCTCAGTGGTACTCAGTCTCTGCTCCGTCTCGGTAACTCGCGATCTGATTTTATCTATATCTTGACGGATGAGACCCATATCCAGCTGGACAGCTTCAATTTTGGATGTTAACGTGGATTGGCAAGTGGCGATAGCCGCCATGACATCCGCCAGCCAGGGGGGCCGAGAATCATCCGGTTCCATAGTGTCGACCCGTGAGGCCCTGCGGGCATTAAAGACCTCCGGAGAGGGGCAGGCGGGCGACCGGGGGGAGTCTAGCTGTGGTGGGAAAGTCAGCTTCTTGCCCCTTTTACTGTGCGTTGCACTGGAGTTCCTGCGTCTCATTCAGGGGCCAGGGGGCCCAAAGCCGGGCAGCAGTCAGCAACCGGCTATGGGAACCTGTCTGCAGGGTCAGGGGTAGTCAAGCTGTAAATGTGGTGCAGTACATGTGTCCCCTTTAACAGGTTTTGCTCACCTGCAGGTATGAGATGCAGATGCTGTCCACTTCAGGCCCCCAGAGATGGATCAGGGTATGCAGCCAGCCAGGGATCCCCAGGATCTGGAGGACAGGGGGAGGGAGAGGTCACACGCTGGTTGTCTCCCCGGACAGGGAGATATCCCCCCTCAGCACAGGGCCCCCTCCTCCAGGCTGGTGGGGCCGGATTCAGCCCGTCAGTGCTGTGGCTCCGGAGCTTCAGGAGAGGCCGCGGTTGCGGCCTAGTCACGCAGGGGAGGCCAGGGCCAGAGTGCGGCCTATGAGCAGTCCAGGGCCTCCTCACCTGTCCCCATCCAGCATCCACAGCAGCCCGCCAGGTCGGACAACGGGACCGATCACGCCAGGGGACTCACGGATCGCCGCGCGGCCCGTTAGGAAAGACCGCGGCTGCGGCCTAGTCATCCACGGCAGGCCGGGATCGCGCGGCGGCGTCAAACTCGGGCCGGGAAGGGAAATCCTCCTCTCTCCTCACTCCCCAGGGAATACCAGTGTCCCCCCCGAGCAGCTGGGATTAAAACTGGGGTTTTTTTCAGGCGATGGATCCGGATTAAAGAAGCGGCCGAGCGGAGCTCTCTGGAAAAACCGCCGCTCACAGCGCCATCTTGGCCACGCCCCCCAGGGGACAGCAAATTTACACTGTTATACAAGCTGTACACTCACTACTTTACAATGTAGCAAAGTGTCATTTCTTCAGTGTTGGCACATGAAAAGATAGAATAAAATATTTACAAAAATGTGAGGGGTGTACTCACTTTTGTGAGATACTGGATATATACATGATCAGGCACTGAGCTGCTACCTTGTAGCAGTAAAACTGCTATAGCACGGTGCTATAGGGCTGTCAGCAAGTGGAAAAGGGTGTATAAATTGCAAGTATTTTCCAGTTGAGGGAAAAAGGTCCCAAGCAAGCAGAAAATACCACATACCTATTAAGGCACAAAAGAAACATAATCAACCAGAAATGGGTGGATGGTATCTCATACAAAACATGTAGAGACAGCAGCAGAGAAAAGAAAGAGAAAAGAAGCAGATAAGGGAAGGAAGGAGGGTAGAGAGGGGGTTAGGGGGGAGGTAAAAGGGGAAAAGATCTATGGCCTGCCTGGCCGTCCTCTCCGGCCACCACCACAACCACTGTCACAAGGGAGGTTGGAGATATTGTATCCATGGATTCCTAGCCCTCTCAATTCGTGAGGAGGTGTCTCGTAGTATGCTTACCAGCTTTGTATTAACCCAAACATTAATATACTATATATGCCTTTAACTATCATTGATTTTTCTTGCCTGAACTTTACTCACACTTCATCTCTTTTTTTTTTTTTTACATTCTCATTTTTCTTGTTATCCTTGTGCTTATCATGTTTACTTACACATTTTAGGGTCTTCTTTCTTTGGGCCCTGTTGTGCATCTTGGCCCCATGCTCGCTCCTCCATTGTAATGGATCAGAACTGCAATCGCGTTCAAATTGGATGTCTGCTGCTGTTTCTAATTAGGCAGTGTGGATGTGCGTCAACGCTGGTAGCAATCTCTCTGACACCTGTTCAGTTCGATTACTTCCACATCTCTGTTTATTGCAGGGCGGTGCCCAACATTTCATACACAAAGAACAATAGATTATACGTCACTGCTATGTAAATGTGGTCAGTCTAAAAAGGTACATCTTATTGGCTGAAATACAAGAAGAATGCAGAAACTTAATGCTGGAGGCTTGGTTGTTGTTGGTTCTTCTTCTTTACTTCCTCATACCTCCAGTGCGGGGGTAGTAGGGGGTAGACGCCATCTTTGGTTCCAAAGCAGAGCTAAGCTGTTTTACTATATAATAAGTAAGGAGTTGCATAGAAACATGTATACACATAAGAAAATAGGCATTTTTATGATTATCATTATGTTCATTACATTCCTTCACACCATCAGCTCTCAGTCAAAACCTACCTTGTGGAGCTACCTCCACTCCGCTTGGATCCTTGATGTACCTACCCTGTTGATGGTGCTATTTGTGCATTTATTTCTGTGTTTCAACTGTTGTGTAAGTATGCTCTCTATATAGGGGTATAATTCCCTTTGGTGGACCTATCAATATATATATATATTAAAGTTCATTTGTTACACATTTGCTTGTTTTGCTTATGATATGGTCTGCCCACAGATATACACAAACCAAATTTTGGCTGTCTCCTGAGGAAGTAGGCTCTGTTCCATGAAACGCGTAGAGCCTGCAGCTCAAAGAATGCACCAATTCAAGTGCCTTTGCAATGTTGTGTATATATATATATATATATATATATATATATATATATATATATATATATACACATATACAGTGGGGACGGAACGTATTCAGACCCCCTTACCTTTTTCACACTTTGTTATATTGGCTAAAATCATTTAAGTTAATTTTTTTTCCTCTTTAATGTGCACACAGCACCTCATATTGACAGAAAAACACAGAATTGTTGACATTTTTGCAGATTTATTAAAAAAGAAAAACTGAAATATCACATGCTCCTAAGTATTCAGACCCTTTGCTGTGACACTCATATATTTAACTCAGGTGCTGTCCATTTCTTCTGATCATCCTTGAGATGGTTCTACACCTTAATTTGAGTCCAGCTGTGTTTGATTATACTGATTATACTGATTGGACTTAATTAGGAAAGCCACACACCTGTCTATATAAGACCTTACAGCTCACATTGCATGTCAGAGCAAATGAGAATCATGAGGTCAAAGGAACTGCCTGAAGAGCTCAGAGACAAAATTGTGGCAAGGCACAGATCTGGCCAAGGTTACAAAAAAATTCTGCTGCACTTAAGGTTCCTAAGAGCACAGTGGCCTCCATAATCCTTAAATGGAAGACGTTTGGGACGACCAGGACCCTTCCTAGAGCTGGCCGTCTGGCCAAACTGAGCTATCGGGGGAGAAGAGCCTTGGTGAGAGATAAAGAAGAACCCAAAGATCACTGTGGCTGAGCTCCAGAGATGCAGTCGGGAGATGGGAGAAAGTTGTAGAAAGTCAACCATCACTGCAGCCCTCTACCAGTCGGGGCCTTATGGTAGAGTGGCCCGACGGAAGCCTCTCCTCAGTGCAAGACACAGGAAAGTCCGCATGCAATTTGTTAAAAAAAACACCTGAAGGACTCCAAGATGGTGAGAAATAAGATTCTTTGGTCTGATGAGACCAAGATTGAACTTTTTGGCATTAATTCTAGGCGGTATGTGTGGAGAAAAACAGGCACTGCTCATCACCTGTCCAATACAGTCCCAACAGTGAAGCATGGTGGTGGTAGCATCATGCTATGGGGGTGTTTTTCAGCTGCAGGGACAGGATGACTGGTTGCAATCAAGGGAAAGATGAATGTGGCCAACTACAGGGATATCCTGGACGAAAACCTTCTCCAGAGTGCTCAGGACCTCAGACTGGGCCAAACGTTTACCTTCCAACAAGACAATGACCCTAAGCACACAGCTAAAATAACGAAGGAGTGGCTTCACAACAACTCTTGAATGGCCCAGCCAGAGCCCTGACTTAAACCCAATTGAGCATCTCTGGAGAGACCTAAAAATGGCCGTCCACCGACGTTTACCATCCAACCTGACAGAACTGGAGAGGATCTGCAAGGAGGAATGACAGAGGATCCCCAAATCCAGGTGTGAAAAACTTGTTGCATCTTTCCCAAAAAGACTCATGGCTGTATTAGATCAAAAGGGGGCTTCTACTAAATACTGAGCAAAGGGTCTGAATACTTAGGACCATGTGGTATTTCAGTTTTTCTTTTTTAATAAATCTGCAAAAATGTCAACAATTCTGTGTTTTTCTGTCAATATGGGGTGCTGTGTGTACATTAATGAGGAGAAAAAATAAACTTAAATGATTTTAGCAAATGGCTGCAATATAACAAAGAGTGAAAAATGTAAGGGGGTCTGAATACTTTCCTTCCCCACTGTATATATATAACTACCAGGAGTATATGTATATTGTGTCATATTTTTATCATGACATATACAATGTTGAACTTGCTTGATTTTAATTGTAATATGAAATGCCATTTTGCATTTTATTAACATAGTTACATAATTCGTCTGGTTGAAAAAAGACACAAAATCCATCCAGCTCAACCAATAAAAAGGAGAAAACAATCCTTTTTACAATCCTATATACACAATCCTATATCCACAGTTGACCAGAGGAAGGCAAAAAACCCCAGCAAAGCATGATCCAATTTGCTCCAGCAGGGGAAACCAGTACTTCTTGATCTCCCAAGAGGCAATCGGATATTCCCTGGATCAACTTTACCTATAAATGTTAGTACCCAGTTATATTATGTACATTTAGGAAATACAGGCCTTTTTTAAAGCAATCTACTGAGCTGGACAAAACCACCTCTGGAGGGAGTCTATTCCACATTTTCACAGCTCTAATGCCGCGTACACACGAGCGGACTTTACGGCAGACTTTGCCCGGCGGACGGGATTTCGTCGGACAATTCGATCGTGTGTGGGCTCCAGCGGACTTTGTTTTCTCAAAAGTTGGACGGACTTAGATTTGAAACATGTTTTAAATCTATCCGTTGAACTCGAGTCCGGTCGAAAAGTCCGCTCGTCTGTATACTAGTTTGACGGACAAAAAGCCACGCTAGGGCAGCTATTGGCTACTGGCTATAAACTTCCTTGTTTTAGTCCGGTCGTACGTCATCACGTACTAATTCGACGGACTTTGGTGGATTGTGTGTAGGCAAGTCCGTTCATTCGTAAAGTCCGTCGAAAAGTCCGCCGGGCAAAGTCTGCCGTAAAGTCCGCTCGTGTGTACGCAGCATTACTGTGAAGAAACCTTTCTGTATTTGGAGTAATCTCCTTTCCTCCAGACGTAAAGAGTGCTTCCTTGTCCTCTGTGATGACCTTAAAGTGAATAACTCAACACCAAGTTCACTATATGGACCACTTATGTATTGAAGTGTGGGTGTTTGTTCTGTCTTTGCTGGAAAATGATTTTATGTGCGCATACACATTTTTTACATTGTAAGTAGCCATTTGGCTTTCCTTTTTCAATAAACTCTGCCTTAATGGTATTACACTATTGGAGCTTCTTTTTTTGTATGAATATCTTCTGGATGATTGGGATGTCCCGCTGCGAGGGGAGACTACAGTGAAGGATTCATTTGCTATCCCATTGCCTTTGGATGCTATGTTTTGCTACCCCGCAGAGGTTATTCTGCTTGCCTGTTTGACCATCCTAGTGATTGGTGGTCCCGACCATCTGGTAAGAGTCCTTGACTACTGTATGTAGTGTGCCACAGAAAACCCTGCACTTGGTGGTGGAATATATACTTATTCTTTGACTATTGGACTATATTATACTTGGACACCACATTGTCATCTCCACCATCTCCTCACCATGCCTTCTCTGCTCTACTCTTTCAGGTAACTGCATAGACCTTCCCTGCAACACAAAGTCGCTCTGCATGTCTGTAATTTCCCACCTGACTCTTCATACCCTCTGGTAACTGCATAGACTCCACTCTTTTCTTATACACTGAACTACATTGCCTAACTGAACTCTAATTCTGCCTTACTAAGAATTTGATTCTGCTGTTATACGTGCTTGTTTATTTTTGAAAGTGTCACTTATTTTGTATTACGCTGCCTTGGACAAGATCAAACATTTAACCTTATCCTGTTTCCGCCTCTTGCATTGCACTCTGTCCAGGCCAGTTGTAAACCCCACCCACCCACAAGTCTGGTTTTATCAGCTCCTAATTGAAAATTGTGAATCTTCCCCCCACACCATCCCTGTCTAAATGCAGTTCATTTCTTGGGACGGCTGGCGAGGGTTTGGGCTAGCCACTCCTTGCGCAAAGTGTCACTCCGGCTACAAGTGTTTGGCACTTGTACACCGGAACTTTGACTAAGGCACTGCTACAAAAAAGTAAGTACAGACATTAGTGTTCCACACCTATTTTTCACAAAGTTCCGGTTCATCCTCTAACTTTCCTCAGCCTTCATCCTATTCCCATCTCCCCACCCTCCAACATGCTCACACTAATCTTTGCTATAACGTCCTCTCTCCTCAAACCCTCATGTCTTTATCCCCCCTCTCCAGCCCCCAAACTGTACATATCTCCCTCTCTTCTGCCCACTCAATATTACTGCGCTTATCACCTCCTGCTCCTTCTAAGCCCACACAGTATCACCACTTCCACTACACTGCCCTCCTATAAATCGCACTCCCGCCTTACCACCCTAACCTTCTGTCAATTACCTTTTCTTCTCCAAATCCCTTAATCTATTTGCCATTACTGAAAACTGGCTCCAGGAATTCGACACTACCTCTCCTGTCCCACAGTGGCCTCACTCCACCAGACCCAGTGGATGAAAAGGAGGTGGCGTCAGACTTCTCCTCTCCCCACAATGCACCTTCCAGGTTCTTCCCATACCTCTCTCTCTTTCCCCCTGCTCTTTTGAAGTGCACTGCCTTCGTCTTTTCTCTCCAGCTTGTCTGAGGGTTGCAGTCATTTATCGGCCTCCTGGACCAGTGTCATGATTTCTGGATGACTTCTCTGCATGGCTACCCTACTTTCTCTCCTCTGAAGTACCTGCCATCATCTTAGGTGACTTTAACATTCCAATCAATGTTAATACTGCAACTACTTCTCAACTGCTCAACCTAACCTCCTCTTTTAACCTAACACAATGCACACAAACCACCACTCACTCCAACGGCAATACTCTCGACCTCATATTCTCCCATAGCTGCACTCCCTGCAACCTCTCTCCTGCAACCACTCTCCTTGTATCCTATCTCCCATGCTGCCAACCCACAAACCACTACCCACAGAAACTTTCGCAAGCTCAACCCTTCCCTTCTTCATTCTGCTACTGATGGCCTTTATGACAAAATCGCACCCCTGTCCTGCCCAGACCTAACCACTTCCATCTACAACAACACGCTGTCATCCTCCCTAGACGTGCTTGCTCCTCTTTCTACACGCAGAACCAGGCCCCATCTGCCACAGCCCTGGCAAACAGACGACACCAGAAGTCTCAAGAGACACAGCCGTGCTCTTGAGCGAGCATGGCATAAGTTGAAGTCCCTGCAAGACTTTACCCTCTACAAATCTGCCCTTCTCAAATACAACTCCTGCATCCACAGTGCTAAACAAACCTACTACAACACTCTCATCAAAACCCTCTCATCCAAACCTCATCAACTCTTTTCTACCCTTAATTCCTTACTTGACCCCCCCACTGCCCCCACCCACCAACTTGCTTACCCGTCAACAGATTGCCAACCATTTTAAATGCAAAATCGACACAATTCGCAAGGAGATATCCAGCATTCAACTTCCTCCCTCACCCAACACATCAGGTCCAACACCACACTCAATACTCTCCTCCTTCTGCCCAGTTACCACCAATGAAGTTGATAAACTCCTCTCCATGGCGCACCTCACCACCTGTCCCCTGGACCCTGTCCCCTCACAATTACTGCGACCTCCTTCCAACTCTATCCTAAACTCCCTAACCCACATCTTCAACCTCTGCCTCTCCTCTGGCACCTTTCCTTCCCTGCTCAAACATGCACTGGTTACCCTCATACTTAAAAAACCCTCACTAGACCCCACCTTTTTGAATAACTTAAGACCCATCTACCTGCTCCCATTTGCCTCCAAGATCATCGAACGCCTTGTCCATGACTGAATGAGTCGCTACCTCACGGACAACAACCTTCTCGACCCCCTACAGTCCGGCTTCCGTCCACAACATTCCATTGAAACTGCCCTACTAAAACTCACCAATGACCTACTAACTGCTAAAACCAATGGCCATTACTCCATACTCATACTCGTATGCCGCGTACACACGACCGGACTTTACGGCATACTTGGTCCTGCGGACAATTCGATCGTGTGTGGGCTCCAGCGGACTTTTTTTCCCCAAAAGTTTGACGGACCTAGAATTGAAACATGTTTCAGATCTTTTCGACTGACTCGAGTCCGGTCGAAAAGTCCACTCGTCTGTATGCTAGTCCGACGGACAAAAACTGACGCTAGGGCAGCTATTGGCTACTGGCTATAAACTTCCTTGTTTTAGTCCGGTCATACGTCATCACGTACGAATCTGTTGGACTTTGGTTAATCGTGTGTAGGCAAGTCCGTTCATTCGGAAAGTCCGTCGTAAAGTCCGCCGGACAAAGTCTGCTCGTGTGTACGCGGCATTAGACTTCTCTGCTGCCTTTGACACAGTTGATCACCTGCTCCTCCTCAGCAAACTACATTCCCTTGGCCTCTGTGATTCTGCTTTATCCTGGTTCTCCTCCTACCTATCTCAGCGCACTTTCAGTGTCACTTACAACTCCATCTCCTCCTCTCCTCTTCCTGTTGGGGTACCCCAAGGCTCCGTCCTTGGGCCCCTCCTATTCTTGTTCTTTTTTTTCGGATACTTATATGGCGCCGTCAATTTACGCAGCGCTTTACTTATACATTGTACATTCACATCAGTCCCTACCTTCAAGGAGCTTACAATCTAAGGTCCCTATCTCACATTCATACATACTAGGGACAATTTAGACAGGATCCAATTAACCTATCAGCATGTCTTTGGAGTGTGGGAGGAAACCGGAGTACCCGGAGGAAACCCACGCAGGCACAGGGAGAACATACAAACTCTAGACAGGTAGTGTCGTGGTTGGGATTCGAACCAGCGACCCTTCTTACTGCTAGGCGAAAGTGCTATCCACTACACCACTGTGCTGCCTACCATTAAGATCAACAGCACAACCATTGGTCCCTCCACACATGCCAGGGTGCTGGGTGTAATTCACGACATCTCCAGAATTCAACCCTTCCTGACTAATGGAACCACAAAGCAACTTATTTACTCCTTGATTATTTCCCATCTTGACTACTGCAACTCTCTCCTTAATGGCCTAGCCTTACGCAGGCTATCCCCCCTTCAGTCTATTATGAATGCTGGTGCTAGACTAATACACCTCATTAATTGATCCATGACTGCTGCCCCTCTCTGCCAATCCCTTCACTGGCTTCCCCTACTCCACCGTATAAAATTCAAAATGCTAACCACAACATACAAGGTGCCCCCCACAACATCACCCCCAGCTACATCACCAACCTCATCTGCAGATATCGCCCTAATCGTCCCCTCTGCTCCTCCTAGGACCTCCTGTTCTCTAGCTCCCTTGTTACCTCCTCTCATGCTCGTCTTCAGGATTTCTCCAGAGCCTCTCACATCCTCTGGAACTCCCTGCCCCGGCATATGCGATCAACTCCTAACCTGTCCACCTTTAAGAGATCCCTGAAAACTCACTTATTCAGGGAAGCCTATCCCACACACACCTAACTACTGTCCCCGAGCCACCCCCCATCAAATCATTCCCCGCAGCTATTACCTTTGGTACCACCACCCCCTCCCTTTAGAATGTAAGCTCTATGAGCAGGGCCCTCCTGTCCCTTCTGTATTGAACTGTACTGTAATTGTGCTGTCCCCCCTCTACATTGTGAAGCACTGCGTAAACTGTTGACGCTATATAAATCGTGTATCATAATATTAATAATAATATTTTCCTTTTATTAAAAGGACTTATTTATTATTAGTGATCTCATTATCTGTTTTTGCACATTGCACTTGATGATGTTTCACTTGTTTTGTATGTCATAGCATTAAAAGCATTGTTTTTTTTTAACAATCAGGAGTGCTTTATTGAAGGAAAATATACAATACATTATAGCAGGAATGCATTCAGTTTGTGGAATAAATGGAGTACAGCATATAACAGCAGTGTAATCATTTCACATGGTACATATACAATATATAGTCAGCAGCGTGAACCGTATGTCAGTACAGGAAAAGGTACATTTCTCAAACCTATGTTCAGGTATTAGATCCCATGAAGAGGGGGGAGGGGAACGGACAGGGAAGGAGGGGAGGGGGCAGAGAGGAGGGGGGGGATGGGGGGGAAATAGGGGTAAAGGAATGGGGGGGAGATGAGGGGGGGATTAAAAGCATTTTTAACATTTACAGACTAGCTCGATTTATTATTTAGCGTGTTATATCACCCCCTTTTACTATGTAGTACACATTGCTGCCGGGGTTGTTAGTCACAGAAGGGATCCCTAAGTACGTCCTGTTTTCACTGTTTCCTACAGTCCTGGGCTCCGAAGAGAAACGGGAGATTCGGAAAACCACTGGGGGTGTGGTAAATGGGTGTACTTTGAGAGAAAAAATGATTGGGTGGCTCTGCGGCAGCACCCGTGAGCTTGATTTACCATTTTTCTTCCATGCCTTTTATAAACCTATGTAGAACCCTCTACCTTAGGTAGGTAGGTGCTAGAGTAGTGTTTTTTTTGTGTACTGCCAGTACAGGTAAATTTAGGTAGGCCTAGCTGTGAGGAGACTGACATGTGCTTTATCTCTCTGGCGCCTCCTCTGTTTCCAGAAGGTTCTGGGAAGGAGGCAGGGCAGAGGGCTGGAGTGACATGAGGTGTATTTGGGAGCCCTGACCAATCCCCAACTAGGATTGGCAGGGGGCAGGCCTCCTATATATATATATATATATATACCCATGGTCAGCCTGCTGGGGAGGGGAGTTGTTGGGTGGAAGAACTGAATGATGTGAAGACTGTGGTGTTTTTGGAGTCAAGTTGCTGCAGCCAGGAGGGTTGGCAGGATTTGCACCGGACTTTCCAGGAGTAGTAGTTGACCAAGTATCAGCACAACTACTCTTTTCTTCTAAATTGGTTGCTACAACTAAGGGGACTGCAGACCCCTGCCTGTAAAATGGCTACTAGGAAAATGTTAGGACATAAGCCCCTTTCACACTTGTACGACTTGTCCTGCGACTAAGACTGCAAAGTCACATGACAAGTCGTTCCCCAGGATTTCCAATGACAACCATTCATTTTAGTACGACTTCAAGTCGTGCTGGCTTCAAAGTAGTCCCTGAACTACTTTGGTCTGACTTTGCTGCGAGTTCAGGTTCAAAGACCTCAAGTCTCCCTGAATTTGTGTCAAAATCGCGGCCGCAAAATTGTGGTAAAATGGCGGCAAAACCACGCGACTTTGAAGTCGCTGTAGTGTGAAAGGGGCCTTATTCAGAGTGAGGCCTAGCCATCTGCTAACGGTGACAGGAATCTAGAATTGGACAGCAGAGAGAAGCAGGTGATCTCAAGTAGTATGCTGGAGGAGATGCGGAGCTGAGGGACAACTACCTTTATTTCAACTGAGAAAGATTCATCATTTGGGCATCCCATGTCCCTTTTCCCCATCCAAGTTTAATCCCCTAATAAAAAACAACAAAAACAAGCAAAAGACTGTTCATGGACTGGAGAAAGTGTGCCTGGAATGGATGTCTGACCAAGCAGGGTGATGTGTGGAGCTGAAACACGCAGCGACCCCACGGTGGGGCACCGCTACACCTACCTTGGTAGACAAGTGGTGAAAAGGGCAATGTGTGGCCCCTGAAACACATTTGCTGTTGCACCCAATATATGCTTTGGATTAAAATCTCATTTTGGATTCTAATGCTGTGTACACACGGCCGGACTTTTCGACCAAGCTTGTCCGACGGAACAAATCCGTCGGACAATTCGACCGTGTGTGGGCTTCATCGGACCTGCAGCGGACCTTTTCTGTCTAAACTGTGACGGACTTTAGATTTCGAACATGTTTCAAATCTTTCCGACGGACTCGAGTCCGGTCGAAAAATCAGTTCGTCTGTATGCTAGTCCGACGGACGAAAACCGATGCTAGGGCAGCTATTGGCTACTGGCTATGAACTTGCCTGTTTTAGTCCGGTCGACGTCATCACGTATGAATTCGACGGACTTTGGTGGATTGTGTGTAGGCAAGTCCGTTCATTCGAAAAGTCCGTCATAAAGTCCGTCAAAAAGTCCGCCGGGCAAAGTCTGCCATAAAGTCCGCTCGTGTGTACGCGGCGTCTGGTCGTACGTCATCACGGTGGAATCCGTCGGACTTTGGAGTGATTGTGTGCAGACAAGTCCGATTCGACGGAAGTCCTTTGAAAAGTCAGTCGAAAAGTCCGATGTGATTTAGTCCTTCGAAAGTCCGGTCGTGTGTACACAGCATTATACTTCAGCATGACACTTCAATATTTAGATTTAAAAGGCAATAAAAAAAAATCTGACAGAGGATTTATCTCTTCCTTAGTCTACCGAAAAAAGGAAAAAATAATTTTGTCTACAGCTGGTTTTGGAATTATTCTGTGTGCACCTGACTGTCCCATGGGGATGACATGAAGACTGGCATAGGGTTCGATCTTTCTAAAACTAGACTGGCCTTATGTTACATGACCGGTGTGGGTCCAGACCGTGCTTGGCTGCCCTAAGTGGCCCTTTAAGTGGTGTTTGTGGAAGGTGTTCAGTGGAGCCGTAGCTGAGCACACTTTCCAAGCCTGGAAATTGGCGTAGATTTCCTAAATTGTATACACTTTCATGTTAAATTATAATTAGTGTTTAGACAGCTCTCCGTCATGAGCAGAGGCTTCTCGGGAAGATTAGGGAAAATGAATGCTGATGACGGCTAATTATAGTTTTTAGCGGTTTCAATAACCTGTTGGGGTTTTCGGGGGAGAGAACAGACAGGAGCTGTCTCTGATTTAAACCAGAGAAATCCATTCCAGGAGAGAACACTGGAAAGGTAATTTCTGTCATTTATGAGTCCTAGAACACTGGCTGGGAAGTACAGATGCCCTTTGTGTGATGTCAGGACTCGCGGCTTCACATTGGGTCAAATATCTGTTTCTTTTTTGTTACACTTGCATGACTTTTATTTGTTTTAATGAGACCAATAAAGGTGTTCATTTAGGGTATGATCATTGGTATTATAGTAAATATCTTATTATTATTGTGTATTCCGAGGAAAGAGAACACTTAAAACTGAACTCCAGGCACAAAAACGTTCATTTAAATGCATTCCTCAATAACCACAAAGGGAATAAATCCACTTTGCGCGCACTAAATGCCTTTTAAAACCCAGATATTATCTTGTAAAAGTAGCAGTGACATCATCATTGGGCTGTATATAGCCTCTGCAGATAGTAAAGCTGTGGGAGGGACCAAGCAGCTCCGCCCACTGCAGGATGCCTGCAGAAAACTACAGAAGGGGGTGGAGATGGGACCAGTCACCCCGCAAAAAGAGTGAGCAGCAATGGGCTGTCTTTATTACAGAAGCAAAATATAAAAGTTTTTTTATTCTGGATTACTGCACAGTCATCTGGAAGAAATACTCCAAACACATCAAGATTCAAGTAAGAATACAGTGCCTTGAAAAAGTATTTATACCCCTTGAAATTTTTCACATTGTGTCATGTTACAACCAAAAAATGTAAATGTATTTTATTGGGATTTTATGTGATAGACCAACTCAAAGTGGCACATAATTGTGAAGTGGAAGGAAAATAATAAATGGTTTTCAAAATGTTTTAAAAATAAATATGTGAAAAGTGTGGGGTACATTTGTATTCAGCCTCCCTTTACTCTGATACCCCTAACTAAAATCTAGTGGAACCAATTGCCTTCAGAAGTCACCTAATTAGTAAATAGAGTCCACCTGTGTGTAATTTAATCTCAGTATAAATATAGCTGTTCCGTGAAGCCCTCAGAGGTTTGTTAGAGAACCTTAGTGAACAAACAGCATCATGATGGCCAAGGAACACACCAGACAGGTCAGGGATAAAGTTGTGGAGAAGTTTAAAGCAGGGTTAGGTTATAAACAAAATCCCAAGCTTTGAACACCTCATGGGGCACTGTTTAATCCATCATTCGAAAATGGAAAGAGTATGGCACAACTGGAAACCTACCAAGACATGGCCATTCACCTAAACTGACAGGCCGGGCAAGAAGAGCATTAATCAGAGAAGCAGCCAAGAGGTCCATGGTAACTCTGGAGGAGCTGCAGAAATCCACAGCTCAGGTGGAAGAATCTGTCCACAGGACAACTATTAGTTGCGCGCTCCACAAATCTGACCTTTATGAAAAAATGTCAAGAAGAAAGCCATTGTTGAAAGAAAGCCATGAGAAGTCCCACTTTCAGTTTGTGAGAAGCCATGTGGGGGACGCTGCAAACATGTGGAAGAAGGTGCTCTGCTCAGATAAGACCAAAATTGAACTTTTTGGCCTAAAATCAAAATGCTATACGTGGGGGAAAACTAACACTGTATATCACACTGAACACACCATCCCCAAACATGTGAAACATGGTGGTGGCAGCATCATGTTATGGGGATGCATTTCTTCAGCAGGGACAGGGAAGCTGGATGGAGCCAAATACAGGGCAATCTTAGAAGAAATCCTGTTATGCCACGTACACATGAGCGGATTTTTCGTTGGAAAAAATTGGATGGTTTTTCTGACGGAATTCCGCTCAAGCTTGCTTTGTATACACACGGTCACACAAAACTCTGAACTTTCGACCGCCAAGAACGCGGTGACGTACAACACTACGATGAGAAAATTAAGTTCAATGCTTCCGAGCATGCGTCGAATTGTTTTCGAGCATGTGTAGGAATTTTGCGTGCCAGAATTTGTACAGACGATCGCATTTTCGGAAAGGAACTTTTTCCAACCGAAAAATTGAGAACATGCTCTCAATCTTTTGCTGGCGGGAATTCTGCCAGCAAAAGTCCGATGGAGCATACACATGGTCGTATTTTCCGAGCAAAAGCTCTCATTGTTCTTTTGCTGGTCGAATTTCCGATCGTGTGTATGTGGCATTAGAGTCTGCAAAAGACTTGAGACTGGGGTGGAGGTTCACCTTCCAGCAGGACAACGACCCTAAACATACAGCCAAAGCTACATATTTATGTTTTAGAATGGCCCAGTCAAAGTCCAGATCTAAGACCCCTTTCACACTGAAGTTCCACTAAAAACAGCGCTAAAGCGATGGTCGTTTTTTGCAGTGCTTTTACTGCGCTTTTAAGGCACTTTTCGGGCTCTAGCGGGGCAGTTTTTTAAGGTCACGTGACAACCTTAAAAAAAATACAAAAACACCAGTTTTACGGCACTTTCAAAGCGCTTTTAAGGCAATTCGGAAGCGCTGGCTATTCATTTCAATGGGCAGGGGCATTTTTGGTACGCTTTTTACAGCGTTCCAAACCCGCCCCCAAAAATGCTGCTTGCAGGACTTTTTCTAACGTCCCACATGCGCACCAACCGAGTGTGAAAGCACTCATGCAAATAAATAGGAGGCAGTTTTCAGGCGCTTTTCAGAGGCTATTTGTAGCGCTAAAAGGCCTGAAAACTGCCTCAGTGTGAAAGGGGTCTAAATCCAGTTGAGAATCTGTGGCAAGACATGAAAATTGCTTTTCACAGACGCTCTCCATCCAATCTGACAGAGCTTGAGCTATTTTGCAAAGAAGAATGGGCAAAAAATGTCACCCTCTAGATGTACAAAGCTGGTAGAGACATCCCCAAAAAGACTTGCAGCTGTAATTGCAGAGAAAGGAGGTTCTACAAAGTCTTGACTCGGGGGGCTGAATACAAAAGCACACCACACTTTTCACATATTTATTTGTAAAAAATGTTGAAAACCATTTATCATTTTCCTTTCACTTCACAATTATGTGCCATTTTGTGTTGGTCTATCACATAAATTCCCAATAAAATACATTTACGTTTTTGGTTGTAACATGAAAAAATGTGTAAAATTATAAGGGGTATGAATACTTTTTCAGGACACTGTACATGGATGCTCTGTGTAATGTTTTTGCACAGAGGGGCCCTGAACTTCCTCTTCTTGGGTCCTCCACCATCACTGTCTGCACTTCCTTTTCAGTGTCTGCCCCCATAGCAAACACTTGAGCACTAACTAACTGCCACTGGCATCATAAGTGACACTAATACAGTGTTTAGTGATAATGCTATACACTGTTTAGTGATAATGCTATACACTGTCACTGTACTAACGACACTGGCTGGGAACGGGTTAACATCTAGGATGATCAAGGGGTTAAATGTGTGCCTAACTATGTGTAACGTGTGCTAATTTTTACTAAGGATCTCTTTGTTTCTTATCCCTCCATTGCAGGGATGAGAAACAGAGAAGATCGCCTCTGTACAGAGCCCAGTATGATTGTCAGCACAGGGCTCTGGGCTGTGATTGGATACAGCCGATCAGCAGGTCCCGAATCAATGGCTGGGATTTGCTGACAGAATCCTGCTATGTATAATTGCAATGGATGTCGGTGACAGGTGCGCCCTAAACCCGGGAGCAGGCAGCGACATATGGGTACATCGCTTTACTTGCGTGGGCCGCCCGCCGCATTACATAATGGGCAGACTGTCCACAAGTGGTTAAAGTCTACTTACCTGCTTCTCGATGCTGCTAGACCTGTCCACGCAGTGTCTTCTCCCTTATGCTCCAGCAGTCTAAAGTCTTGACACCATCAAGATCAAGGAACAGTCCCTCACTGGGGCACAGGGGAATGCTGCCTGCCAGGTGAGTGGAGAATCAGGCGTGTAAAAGTACTTTTACTTTCTTCTAGACTAAATTGGCAATAAACCCTTGCAGTGTGAGCGCATTGCGTCTGGAGAAGAGAAAACTGCCCTACACCAAAAAATAAAAAAAAATGGTGTGCTCCATCAAGAAGTGAAGTCGCTAAGAAATTGCCTAGGCCCCCACCATAAAAGCCAGCTCTCCCTGAAAACTTTGATATACTTACTTTCTATGATCCAAATGTTCGTAAATCACAGCTTCTGGCACTAATCAACCATCATTAGAGACATGTAAGTTCCTCCCGCTATTTTGCAAACACATAGATCCGATTTCGAGTTTCAAAAACAAAGCCACTGCATAGAAATCTACATCCTTATACTGATACATAAACTGCTAAAAACTCCCAAAGAAGAGGTCACCTTACAAAGTCTCCTCCTGATGAACATTCATGCTGAGGTCAATCCTGGCAATAGAAACTCAGCTTGAGGGCCAAATCTGAACTTTCCAAGATCCAAACAGAGACAAACATCCCACATCTTTTCTTTCTGCATAGGCAAGAAAAGTACGTAGAAGAGTCACAAGCCTTCCTAAGTTGGTAAATGTGGGAAGAAGGTTTGTGGTTGTCTATAAATTTTTAAGAGTTAATTTGAGGAACTTTGTTTTTAGGAGTAAAAAAAAGAGATATATATTTCTAGAATGGGACTGAACTTTAGGGTTTAAATTTCATGGTTGTCACAGATCCCATTTTACCCAGAGTATAAGAAATAGGATCTTTAACCAAGGTCTCGTTACGATCTTCTGCAAGAATTTATGGTGTTCTGGCTGGGAAAAGTTGTACTTGTGTTGGGCGTGACCATTTCCTACCTTGATCTCGAAGGACTCCAGCTGATAATATATGTAATAAATCTGCATCCCTTTTGAAAAGCTTTATTTTTTTTTAAAGGTTATCATTACCCAGGCTTTGTGTTTTCGTTCTGTATGTTTGCTAGCTAGTTGAATAAAGTCAAGGTAGGACTGAGAACCTTTGGTCTGAAGGGCAAACACAATCATCTGGTCCGTTTATGGCAGGGACAGATTTCTGTGGGCTGGAGGATGGGTCCAAGCAAAATGTGCCATGGTGTCGCAGTGATTGGTTGGTATGGTAGAAGGTGTTTGTTCCTAAAGAATATGGCTTTTGAGACAAATCTTTTCACATCTTTAGCCTCAGCTTCCTCTGTGGCCCTCTGAGGGGCCACCTTCTTCAGAACAACTAACTCAGTGACAAACAGGGCCGGATTTCCCACAAGGCCACCGAGGCCAGGCCTCGGGGCGGCAGTGGTACAGGGGCGGCGCCGCCCCCCACACTAACATCAGCATGCAGTGCACCCGGGCGCCAGAGAGGTGGGGGCGCTGAAGCGCTAGAGTGCTCCTCTCCCTCTTCCTCCTCTCTGTGTCCAGACTGAGGCGGCTCCCTCTGCAGGTCACCGCCGCCACCGCTGTCTTTTTCGCTGCTCAAGCCCGCCCCCCCCTCCCTCCTCCTGTCAGAGAAGGAGAGCAGTCGCCGAAGATCGGAGCGACTGGTCTCTGTGCGGGGGGGGGGCGTGTTCTCCTCTGTCTCTCACTCCCGAGTCCTGCCCAAGCCTGTGCCTGTCTCCATCTGTTCTATCTATTGTACACACTTGGAGGGGAGGTTGTCCTGGGGGGTTGTACTAATGGAGGGGGGGGGTTGTCCTGGGATGTCTGTACTAGTGAAGGGGGGGTTTGTCCTGGGGGGTTGTACTAATGGAGGGGGGGTTTGTACTAATGGAGGGGGGGGGTTGTCCTGGGATGTCTGTACTAGTGAAGGGGGGGTTTGTCCTGGGGGGGTTGTACTAATGGAGGGGGGGTTGTCCTGGGATGTCTGTACTAGTGAAGGGGGGGTTTGTCCTGGGGGGGTTGTACTAATGGAGGGGGGGTTGTCCTGGGATGTCTGTACTAGTGAAGGGGGGGTTTGTCTTGGGGGGGTTGTACTAATGGAGGGGGGGGGGTTGTCCTGGGATGTCTGTACTAGTGAAGGAGGGTTTGTCCTGGGGGGGTTGTCCTAGTGGAGGGGGGGGTTGTCCTGGGATGTCTGTACTAGTGAAGGGGGGGTTTGTCCTGGGGGGGTTGTACTAATGGAGGGGGGGGTTGTCCTGGGATGTCTGTACTAGTGAAGGAGGGTTTGTCCTGGGGGGGTTGTCCAAGTGGAGGGGGGGGGGTTGTCCTGGGATGTCTGTACTAGTGAAGGGGGGGTTTGTCCTGGGGGGGTTGTACTAATGGAGGGGGGGGTTGTCCTGGGATGTCTGTACTAGTGAAGGGGGGGTTTGTCCTGGGGGGGTTGTACTAATGGAGGGGGGGGGGTTGTCCTGGGATGTCTGTACTAATGGAGGGGGGGGGGGTTGTCCTGGGATGTCTGTACTAGTGAAGGGGAGTTTGTCCTGGGGGGGTTGTACTAATGGAGGGGGGGTTGTCCTGGGATGTCTGTACTAATGGAGGGGGGGGGTTGTCCTGGGATGTCTGTACTAGTGAAGGGGGGATTTGTCCTGGGGGGGTTGTATTAATGGAGGGGGGGTTGTCCTGAGATGTCTGTACTAGTGAAGGGGGGGTTTGTCCTGGGGGGGTTGTACTAATGGAGGAGGGGGTTGTCCTGGGATGTCTGTACTAGTGAAGGGGGGGTTTGTCCTGGGGGGGTTGTACTAATGGAGGGGGGGTTGTCCTGGGATGTCTGTACTAGTGAAGGGGGGGTTTGTCCTGGGGGGGTTGTACTAATGGAGGGGGGTTGTCCTGGGGGGGGTTGTACTAATAGAGGGGCGTTTGTCCTGGGGGGTCTGTACTAATGAAGGGAGGTGGGTTTGTCCTGGGGGGGTCTGTAGTAATGAAGGGAGGTGGGTTTGTCCTGGGGGGGTCTGTACTAAGGGAGGGGGGTGGGTTTGTCCTGGGGGGTCTGTACTAAGGGAGGGGGGTTTGTCCTGGGGGGGGTCTGTACTAATGAAGGGAGGGGGGATTTGTCCTGGGGGGTCTGTACTAATGGTGGGGGGTTTGTCCTGGGGGGGTCTGTACTAATGGAAGGGGGTAGTTTGTCCTGGGGGGGTCTACACCCAGGAAAGTACACCCAGGGCTCCAGAGGGAGAGGGCAGTGCTGAGAGAACACCATCAGAGAGAACCCCTCTGCCCTGCACCACCAGAGGGAAAGCCACACAGCCTGGCGCCATCCCTGGTGGAGAAAGGAATGGAGTCATTGCAGGAATACAGATCTGGGTGCTACCCAACGGAGTCGCCACGGGCAATTCAGAGTGAGCTGACTCCTGATCAGGGGAAGCATTGCTGTATCGCTGGGTCAGGTGAAAGGGCCGATCGGCCATTATCTACTAATGTCCATAGGAACTGCAGTCTCTGACCATCTCCTGTATCATGTCTGCAGTCTTTGACCATCTCCTGTACTATGATTGCAGTCTCTGACCATCTCTTGTATCATGTCTGCAGTCTTTGACCGTATTATGTCTGGGGGCTCTTTCTGGTGGTGTGGGGGGGGCCGCATTGAAGGGCCCGGCCTTGGGGCGGCAAAGGGAGTAAATCCGGGCCTGGTGACAAAGTCACTAAGCCCCCTGAGGCAGGGCCGGATTTCCCACAAGGCCACCGAGGCCAGGCCTCGGGGCGGCAGTGGTACAGGGGCGGCGCCGCCCCCCACACTAACATCAGCATGCAGTGCACCCGGGCGCCAGAGAGGTGGGGGCGCTGAAGCGCTAGAGTGCTCCTCTCCCTCTTCCTCCTCTCTGTGTCCAGACTGAGGCGGCTCCCTCTGCAGGTCACCGCCGCCACCGCTGTCTTTTTCGCTGCTCAAGCCCGTCCCCCCCTCCCTCCTCCTGTCAGAGAAGGAGAGCAGTCGCCGAAGATCGGAGCGGCTGGTCTCTGTGCGGGGGGGGGCGTGTTCTCCTCTGTCTCTCACTCCCGAGTCCTGCCCAAGCCTGTGCCTGTCTCCATCTGTTCTATCTATTGTACACACTTGGAGGGGAGGTTGTCCTGGGGGGTTGTACTAATGGAGGGGGGGGGTTGTCCTGGGATGTCTGTACTAGTGAAGGGGGGGTTTGTCCTGGGGGGTTGTACTAATGGAGGGGGGGTTTGTACTAATGGAGGGGGGGTTGTCCTGGGATGTCTGTACTAGTGAAGGGGGGGTTTGTCCTGGGGGGGTTGTACTAATGGAGGGGGGGGGGGTTGTCCTGGGATGTCTGTACTAGTGAAGGGGGGGTTTGTCCTGGGGGGGTTGTACTAATGGAGGGGGGGTTGTCCTGGGATGTCTGTACTAGTGAAGGGGGGGTTTGTCTTGGGGGGGTTGTACTAATGGAGGGGGGGGGGTTGTCCTGGGATGTCTGTACTAGTGAAGGAGGGTTTGTCCTGGGGGGGTTGTCCTAGTGGAGGGGGGGGTTGTCCTGGGATGTCTGTACTAGTGAAGGGGGGGTTTGTCCTGGGGGGGTTGTACTAATGGAGGGGGGGTTGTCCTGGGATGTCTGTACTAGTGAAGGAGGGTTTGTCCTGGGGGGGTTGTCCTAGTGGAGGGGGGGGTTGTCCTGGGATGTCTGTACTAGTGAAGGGGGGGTTTGTCCTGGGGGGGTTGTACTAATGGAGGGGGGGGGTTGTCCTGGGATGTCTGTACTAGTGAAGGGGGGGTTTGTCCTGGGGGGGTTGTACTAATGGAGGGGGGGGGGTTGTCCTGGGATGTCTGTACTAATGGAGGGGGGGGGGGTTGTCCTGGGATGTCTGTACTAGTGAAGGGGAGTTTGTCCTGGGGGGGTTGTACTAATGGAGGGGGGGTTGTCCTGGGATGTCTGTACTAATGGAGGGGGGGGTTGTCCTGGGATGTCTGTACTAGTGAAGGGGGGATTTGTCCTGGGGGGGTTGTATTAATGGAGGGGGGGTTGTCCTGAGATGTCTGTACTAGTGAAGGGGGGGTTTGTCCTGGGGGGGTTGTACTAATGGAGGAGGGGGTTGTCCTGGGATGTCTGTACTAGTGAAGGGGGGGTTTGTCCTGGGGGGGTTGTACTAATGGAGGGGGGGTTGTCCTGGGATGTCTGTACTAGTGAAGGGGGGGTTTGTCCTGGGGGGGTTGTACTAATGGAGGGGGGTTGTCCTGGGGGGGGGTTGTACTAATAGAGGGGCGTTTGTCCTGGGGGGTCTGTACTAATGAAGGGAGGTGGGTTTGTCCTGGGGGGGTCTGTAGTAATGAAGGGAGGTGGGTTTGTCCTGGGGGGGTCTGTACTAAGGGAGGGGGGTGGGTTTGTCCTGGGGGGTCTGTACTAAGGGAGGGGGGTTTGTCCTGGGGGGGTCTGTACTAATGAAGGGAGGGGGGATTTGTCCTGGGGGGTCTGTACTAATGGTGGGGGGTTTGTCCTGGGGGGGTCTGTACTAATGGAAGGGGGTAGTTTGTCCTGGGGGGGTCTACACCCAGGAAAGTACACCCAGGGCTCCAGAGGGAGAGGGCAGTGCTGAGGGAACACCATCAGAGAGAACCCCTCTGCCCTGCACCACCAGAGGGAAAGCCACACAGCCTGGCGCCATCCCTGGTGGAGAAAGGAATGGAGTCATTGCAGGAATACAGATCTGGGTGCTACCCAACGGAGTCGCCACGGGCAATTCAGAGTGAGCTGACTCCTGATCAGGGGAAGCATTGCTGTATCGCTGGGTCAGGTGAGAGGGCCGATCGGCCATTATCTACTAATGTCCATAGGAACTGCAGTCTCTGACCATCTCCTGTATCATGTCTGCAGTCTTTGACCATCTCCTGTACTATGATTGCAGTCTCTGACCATCTCTTGTATCATGTCTGCAGTCTTTGACCGTATTATGTCTGGGGGCTCTTTCTGGTGGTGTGGGGGGGGGCCGCATTGAAGGGCCCGGCCTTGGGGCGGCAAAGGGAGTAAATCCGGGCCTGCCCTGAGGAAGGTAACCCTGAGAGGCCCTGAAGTGTTGGCATTTTGGCCTTATGTTACGTTTTGTAATACTTTTTTTATATGCATCTCTGAAGTGTGGGTGACTCTCTACTAATTACTGAATGGTGAAGTATCTCCACTTAAGTCTACCAACCCAACTTATCTTATATATATTAGCCCCCTTCCCCCCCTTTGACCCAGCGCAGTCTTTCTTTGAATCAAGCACTGGCTATCTCTAGCCCTTGAAATTCAGTGAAGAAATTTCCCTATCAGAATTTAGCTGACCTCCATCTGAAAATGCTAGTTGCCTGACTGTCTCTGGCTTCAATGTCAATGACCAAGAAGAAGTAACTAAAGTTACTGTGAAATCAGAACTACTGATATGCACACTGGAGCTCAAAGAGAAGGTACTTTGGTTTTCTTGTTGCCACAGTGATCTGCAGATTAATAAAATTCAATGTAACAATAATGTGGTTTTGTATCCCTGAACAGCATTTATAAACACTAATGAGAAGGTCAGTTTATTTTTTTATTTTTTCCAAAAAAAAAAAGGTTTTTGTTGGAAGTAGTGAACCGAGATATAACAATATCATATAGGTGATAAAATAGCAATATGCATTCTGGGTTACATATCAGGCAATTGTAGTAAATGTACATAAACCTCAATGGATATAGTAGTAATTAAGTCTGAAATTTAACAATAAATCACGTAGAAAGTTGAGACAAATGGAACGTCAACATTTAAACTGGTGATGAATAGCTAAAGCTACAACAAAAAACATTTGTAGTGTCTGATCTTCTGTCTGAGGCTAGGGGAAGGGAACAGAGAAAAAAGAGATACGAAGAGGGAGCACTAAGAACATTCTGTATGCTTTGTTGAGTCTTCAGCCTATTGTAAGATATTGTATAGCCATTTGAGGCACAGGTTGCCGGCTGAACATATTGCCGGCTGGCCCCAGGTATTTATAATGGGGTCCAGTTGCTTGGACTAAGGTTGGTAATAAAGAAAGGGTGAGAAGAAAGGGAGTAGGGTGATGACATAAAAAGTAAGAAAAGGATGGGGAAACGTGGGGAGAGGTATAAAGGGGTATCCTCTCCTCAGTATCCGCTCAGGGGTTAATGCTGCGTACATGTGGTGGAATTGTGTGAGGAGAGGGGGTGTGAGGGGGGGGGGGAAATCACCCTTCATAATTAGGTTGCACATGAATAATTCGACCTAGGTCCTCCCATACTTGTCCTTTGGGTAGGGGTGGGAAGTCTCATGTCAAGTGAGTGTAGGAAAATGTTTGGGTATAAATTGGTCAGGGGAGCTATAAGTGGTCAGTTTGGGATGTCTGGTTTATTTATCCCATCAGCGAGGAGTATCTAGCCGTGGTTCGGAAATGGGTCCAGCATGCCCAGGTCGGTGAGAATTTTGCTGGGGAGTCTCGGGCAATTAAGATTAAGTCCTCCATTTCGGCTATTCTTTCAATCCTCTTGAACCATTCAGGAATGGTCGGGACCTGGGTGGATCTCCAATGTACCGGGATACACAAACTGGCTGCATTAATCAGGGGTAAGACTAAGGTTTTACGGTATTGGTGGGCCGGGACTTCAGAATGGTGAAGGAGAAATTGGGCTGGGGTGTATTCCAGAGAAAATGTAGAGATCAGTGTTACCAGTTTGTGTACTTGTGTCCAGAATGGTTGAATTAGTGGGCATGACCACCAGATATGGAGCATGGTACCCGGCTCTTTGGTGCATCTCCAGCATGTGTTTGGGATGGAAGTGTTGTATTTGTGCAGGACTGTTGGGGTGCGGTACCAGCGGGTCAGGGTTTTGTAATTGTTTTCTTGGATGGAAATGTTAAGAGACCCTTTATGGGCAATTGTGAATATACGTTCCCACTGATAATCTGTCAAGTCGAGTTGTAGTTCCCTTTCCCACGAAGCACAGGACTTCCCAGAGTTGGGGGGGAGTCTAAGAAAAGTAAGTTATATATATTAGAGATCACGTGCTGTTGGGGAGTAGTCTGGGTGCATGGGAGTTCAAAGGGTGTAAGTGGTCGCGAGACTGAAGAGTTGTGGTCTCACGCAGAAAGTGGCGGATTTGAAAATATGTCCGGGGGGGGGGGGGAATCATGAGTCAAGTTTGCTGTTAGTGTGGTGCGCTCTAGAAGTAATCCGTTCTGAAAAAATTAGTAGGCCAGCATCTCTGAGTGTTGCCATCCATCGGCCAAGAACTGTGGTGACATCCCAGGGGAAAAGGCCGGTTAAGTTTTATGGGTGTAAGGGGTCCGGGGTTGGAGGATAGAAGTGTTTTTTGGCAAAGTTCTCTGAAGTTGCAGAGTGTTGGGTTGATAAGAGGGTGTTCCTTCAGGGCCAAAGGGATATGGCGGGATGAGAGCCAGGGCGAAGATTGGGAATCCTCGAGGTGGGTCCAGTCTTTGCAGCGGCCATGCACTGACCAGTCTATGATCCTAGAGAGGTGGCAGGCCCAAAAATAATTTCTTAAAGTGAAGGTTCATGTTTTAAAAAAAAAAAAATAACAAACATATCATACTTACCTCCGCTGTGCAGCTCATTTTGCACAGAGTGGCCCCGAACCTGCTTTTCTGGGGTCCCTCGGCGGCTCTTTCGGCTCCTCCCCGCATCAGATATCCCTGGGAGAAGCGCTCTCCCGAGGGGTTACCTTGCGGGCACGCTCCCGAGAAGCTGAATGCAGGACTCGGCCCCTCCCCCCCGGCGGCCACGTCATTGGATTTGATTGACAGCAGCGGGAGCCAATGGCTGTGCTGCTATCAATCTATCGAATTAACAGCCGAGAACCCCCTAGCAGAGAGACAGCACGTCCCCGTGGGACAAGTTTGAGGGTTTAGGTTTAGGGGCTGGGGGGGCCGATCACTGACAGCTGTTTTTTCACCTTAATGCATAGGATGCATTAAGGTGAAAAAAACACAAACCTTTACAACCCCTTTAAGGTCTGGGAGGCCAATGCCACCTTTCGTTTTGGGTTTCGTTAATTGGTCATATGATACTCTCGGGCGTCTGTTTCCAAACAAATATTTATGTAAGCATAATCATTTGTAGGCCTCGAAGAAAGAAGTAGGAACCTTAATGGGGAGGAGTGTTTGCAGCAGGTAAAAGATGCGTGGGAGGATGTTCATCTTTAAGATGGCGGCACGGCCGAACCAGGAAAATTGGGGTTTGTTCCAAAAGTGACAGCCTTGAGAATGGGAAGGTAATTCTGTGCAAAGAGGTCTGAGAGGTTTGTTGTTAGATGAATACCAAAGTATTTTATAGCATTTTGAAAGGGAAGTTATTCTGGCATTGTGTTAACATGGCTTGTGGGAGGGTGATATTGAGAGAGTGAGATTTATTGAGAAGGTCAGTTTATGATAGCAGTGGCTATTGTCGGCTGCTGTATTTACGTGGCAAGTCCCAGCTGTCATTTTGACAGGTGGGATTTTCCAGCAAAAGCTGAGAGGTGAGCAGCAGCAGGGGCTAGGGACAAGGTGTACTACTTACTTTGGTGAAGTTTTTTGGGCATACCTGTATGTAGCATGCCTAAGGTACACGAGCATTTAAAGAGACCCTGTCCTCTCCCATTCAGTGTAAAAAATAACTGGGTCTGGTTAAAACCTCTCTACTTGACCATCTTATACTCACCTTCATAGTGATCCCCTGTCACTCCATCTGTTACATCCGCTGCTAAATACCAGGGGTTGTATGGCTGTGGACATTATAGGAAGTCATTATGTCAACCCATCTGTAATGTGACAGTGCTTGGCAGCTAGGCCCAAGGAGGAGGCAATTCCCTCCCTACGGACCCCTATACCTGGAACCACTGGGTATTTTGGAGCAGCAGCTATGGAAGAAAGAGTGGCAGGGGAACGCAGTAAGGCTGGGTTCACACATATGCGGATGCGGTTTGCAGTCTGGAGTCCTGTGCGTTTCTGTTGCACCTGAACCGTCTGGTTCAGGTGCAAATTTTTACCTGAATTAGCACCTGAACTGGACCCAAAAACACACCGGACCCTTTTCAAAATTGCAGCCGCCGCACACATGTGTGAACCGGCTCCATTGAAAGCCGGTCACATTCACATGTTATACGAATTGGATGCGGTTAAAAACATTAATTCGCATATATGTGAACTGAGCCTAAAAGTGAGTTTAAAATGATTGGGTTTAAAGCAAATCTTGTTATGTTACTGTTTCTCTGCCACCGACATATGGGTTACTTCGGGGGGCAGTGAGGGGGGGGGGGTGGTATTTTTAACACAAGAACGTAAATGATTTTACACTATGGAAGCCTTATTTCTTTTTGGGGTCCGTATACGATCGGGTCCTTCCTGAGCGGCGGATGCTTTGCAAGGTGAGACCCCTGGATGAACCGAGGCCCTGGCTGGATTTATAGCCACAAGTGGGGAAGACCTTCCGTAATAGGAGATCATAAGGAGCTGGTAAGCAGCAATTCTTTTGAAGTGGAGGCTTTCTCTGAAATACACACACCATTCTGGTGAATGTTTAAGTGCACCGTGGGATTCATAGGATTTCCTATCACTATTTGGACACCTTTGTTGCAGTGTGTTTATATTAGTTTTTTTCCTTTTTATTCAATATATAGCACAACTTTAGTTGTGGACTATTTGATCCACATAGTTGTTGGCAGATCTAAAGAAGATTGAATAATCAGATGGTATAGTGTATGGCCAGCCTAAGCACAACAGCAATGTTCCTGGGGAGCATTACCAATTTTCCAGATGTTGTTCCCTGTTAGTAGAGTTCTCTTTTAAGGAATTACCTGTGAATAAGGATGGACTCGGGCGTGTTCGCACACTCCACGTGCAGAGCCCGCCAGGAAGTCGGCACGGGCTGCACTAATTACAGGCAGTGAGACATTTCCCGATCTCTGCAGCCGCACATCGGGAAAATGTCTGATTGCCTGCGATTAGCGCAGCGCCGTGCTGACTTCCTGGTGGGTTCTGCACGTGGTGTGTGCGAACACGCCCGAGCCCATCCTTACCTGTGAAGACAGGGTCACTGCTTCCATTTTTAATGTGTCTCTGCTACCAACATTGTAGGAAAAGTCCTACAATCCATGTGTCTTCTATTACCGTAAGATCAGTCCATCAGACAACGGATGGGGATGCAAAACGACAGACATAAGCGGGACGGCGATGGAGCCTCATCCTCCAGGCTTACTAAACCAAACCACAGACGTGCAGATTAGTAAGAAAACGGTAATTCAGTGTCACATCTTCTAACATAATTCAAAAGTGAAATGTCATTTTCTGGAAACCCCTTTTATTCCAGGCAGTCCCTCCAGCGCATTTCCATTGCAGACCTTTTACTGAAATGTGTCTTCAAACGTTCCAGATGTTTCGTTTCACCGTTTCATGCTGCTGATTTGAATTAAGAGGTGACAGGCTGTGAATATATTTACATATCATTGCTTAGTGATCCTGTAAAGTCATTTAGGCAGTATGGCCTCCTAAATGTCTGTCAGCCATATTTGTCCACATCTGTGAAAACCGACCCACCATGGATTGCTCTTCAAAGAACGATGAAGGTGCAAATGAGTCTTTAGCATGTATTGGGCCTGCATGAGTCAGCCAGTTCATAGTTATATAGGCAACTTAAAGAGGTTGTAAACCTCGGAAAAAAATAAAAATAAAAATACTAGCTCATTATGAAATACTTACCTTAGAACGATGCCCTGGAATGGCGTTGGCCCTCCGAGTACAGCGCGGACATCTTCCACAGGAGTTACTTCCGGGTTCGTGGCTCCAGCACTGTGATTGGCTGGAGCCGCGATGTCACGGCACGACTCCTGAAGAAACGGCACCAGCGGTTCGTTTCTTCAGTGCGCATATACTGAATATCTCCTAAACGGTGCAAATTTAGGAGATATTCAAGGTACCTACAGGTAAGCCTTGTTATAGGCTTAACTGTAGGTAAAAGTGGTGTAACAGGGTTTACAACCACAAAAAAAAAGAAGGTGTAACTCATTTGAAAACTAAAACAAATAAAATAAAACCCCCAAGCACCTAAGTCCCCGTTCACACCTGAGCGACGCTGCCGCGTCACTTTTTTTTTTTACACATTTTTGGAGCAGCACCATTCATTTTTAATAGTCCTCCCCTCGTTTCAAAAATGCGCCAAAAAAAGCTCAAGTACAAAATTTTGGCATTGAGACAGGCGCGTTTGGTGTTGCGTGTTTTGCCTACAACTTTTGACACACAACAATCGCAGCAGAATCGCACCGTGTTTGCGATGTCATTAAGAAATGGCATTGCACCTTTTTGGTTCTGTTGTGATTCTGGAATAGCAGACAGAATCACATGATTCTTCTGCCTGCGATTCAAATACGCTCAGGTGTGAATGGGGCCTAACTGTAAACCCACAATTGCTCTAGAGCAGGGGTCTCCAAACTTTCTAAACAAAGGGCCAGTTTATTGTCCTTCAGACTTTAGGGTAGCCAGACTTTGGAGTAGAAATTTTCCTGACACCATTGGGAATAAACATTCCCCAAATTTGTATTAGGGGGAGGGATCGTTGGTATCATTGGGTGGAATAGTGCTCCATCATTGGTATCATTGGGAGGAATAGTGCCCCATTGTTGATGTCAGTTGGCAGAATAGTATCTCAAATCAGTGGGAGGAATAGTGCACCAAGGGCCAGATAAAGGCAAACAAAGGGCCACATTTGGCCACAGTTTGGAGTCCTGTGCTCTAGAGGAAGGCAATAGTAGCCTAGGTAGTGGCGGATATAGTCAGCGAAGAGCCCCTGTGCAGAAATATTGCACCAGGGTGAACAGTTGAGAATGCCTCCCGCTTGTTCAGGTCACAGGTCAACATAGAAACATAGAAGAGTGATGGCAGAAAAAGATCGAGTAGTCCATGGAGTCTGCCCATTTTTTTCTTTTGTTTTGTTTTTTTGTTTACTTTATTGTTCGACTATAGATCTATATTTGTCCCAAGCATGTTTGAAGCCATTTACTGTTGGCTGTCTCACTACCTCTGCTGGTAGTTTATTCCAAGCATCCACTACCCTTTCAGTAACATAATACTTTCTAAGATTATTTTTGAACTGTCCTTGTGTTCTTGATTTTGGTTTCATATTGAAAAAACTGCCCTCCTGAACCCTATTCACCCTCTTAATATATTTAAAGGTTTCAGTCTTGTTTCCCCTTTCCCTTCCTTCCTCCAGACTGTAAATATTAAGTTCCTGAAGTCTTTTTCGATATGTTTTATCCCCCATTACAGCAGACGGGTGTTCCAATGCCCGTCTGACCCCCATCTAATATACGAGGGCTGTACTGAAAGTAATGCAAAAGTGTTCAATACTTTTTTTATCAACTTACAAATTTCACATGTTGGTAGAGTAACTCTTCATCTATAGTATCTCTTCTTCTTTTTCATTGCAAGCAAATAATACATTCCAAGCGTAAGCAACGATTCATGATTGGGTTCTTGATGAAGGAGGGGTAAAGGCTGTCTGGCATCCACAGAAGACTATAGAATGTTTATGGAGATGACACCATTGGCAAGGGTCATCAATGAAAAGACATTGCTCTTGTCAATGGTGTCATCTCCATAAACAGTCTACAACTGCACAAAGGACTTTGGCGATTAAGAGACCCATTTACAAGGGTTGTACCAAAAGTAATGCAAAAGGGGGCAAAACTTTATTTACTTACACAGGTCGCCCACATTTTACATGTTGGTAGAGTAACTCTTCCTCTATAGAGACTCTTCTTCTTTTTCAATGCAGGGGAATAATGAATTCCAAGCAGAATCAACGCGCCATCATTAAGTTCCTCATGAAGGAGGGGTTTAGGCTATCTAACATCCTCACAAGGCTACAGACTGTTTAGGGAGATGACACCATTGACAAGAGCAGTGTCTTGTTGGTGGTGACCCTTGCCAATGGTGTCATCTCTGTGATAGACCCAACCAAGACAGGGGCAAGCCTCCTACCCACTGATTATGGCCCATGGAGAGAGCAGATCATTCTATAATGATGGAGAACAATGTGATGAATGCTGAGAGCGAGGATTGGATTACTTCTCTGAATCAGGACAATAAAGCATCCCTTCTGGAGTGGATGGAAAGATGTAATATTAATCTTATAAAAGTTAATGGTCAGAGGGAATATGATGATCCTCCTGCAGACTGGGTTGGAGAGGCTCCTTCAAATGGGACAGAGCTATTTATCAACAATATCCCTCAAGAAATCTATCAAGATAAATTAATTCCACTGTATCAGACTGCTGGAACATTGTATGAGTTTGTCTCATATACTGTTGTAGGCTGTTGCCGGATAGTCTGAAGTGGGTTGGGATCACTGTTTGTTATGTGTGTCTCTCCCATTGTGTGCCTTCTAGGTATGCATTCCCATTGGTAATTAACTTAATTGAGTCACCTATTGTTTCTGTCTGTTGGCTAACTTGGCTATCTCTTGGAGATGTCTACAGTGCATCTGGAAAGTATTCACAGCGCTTCACTTTTTCCACATTTTGTTATGTTACAGCCTTATTCCAAAATGTATTAAATTCATTATTTTCACTGCAAACAATACCCCATAATGACAACGTGAAAGAAGTTTGTTTGAACTCTTTGCAAATTTATTAAAAATAAAAAAATCACATTTACATAAGTATTCACAGCCTTTGGTCAATACTTTGTTGAAGCACCTTTGGCACCAATTACAGTCTTGAGTCTTTTTGAGTATGATGCTGTAGTGACAATTCCTTGGACTGCATGGCTTGGTTTGTGCTCTGACATGCACAGTTAACTGTGGGACCTTATATAGACAAGTTTGTGCCTTTCCAAATCATGTCCAATCAACTGAATTTACCTCAGGTGGACTCCAATCAAGTTGTAGAAACATCTCAAGGATGATCAGTGGAAACAGGATCCACCTGAGCTCAATTTTGAGTGTCATGGCAAAGGCTGTGAATACTTATGGACATGGGATTGTTTTATTTTTAACAAAATTTGCAAAGATTTCAAACAAACTTCTTTCACGTTGTCATTATGGGGTATTGTTTGTAAAATTTTGAGGAAAATAATTGACTTTAATCAATTTTGGAATAAGACTGTAACGTAACAAAATGTGGGAAAAAGTAAAGCTCTGTATGATGGGATAAGCCTTGTGTCAGCTCTACCTTATTATCTAAACCATTTTGTGATTTTTTGGGGTAATATTTGGTTTTATTGTTCATGTGGTAACTGACTTACTTTTGAAGTGTATAAAAACCCCAATTTCTATTCAGTAAAGAGTCATTCTTTTGGTTCTATCCCAACGTCTTGTCTGTGTACGATGCTTGGGGTAAAAAGGGATGGTATTAGCTCTCAGTCTGCTCGGAATGGTTTGGAGGGCAGGATGCACTGTTTTGCAGAAGGAAGCACCCAAGCAGGGTGCCAAAGTGGTTCCATCACAATCTTCATAAACATTCTATAGCTGTCTGTGGATGTCAGACAGCCTGCACCCCTCTTTCGTCAAGAACTCAATGATGGCACATTGCTTCTACCCAGAATCCATGATTTACCAACAATGAAAAAAAGAAGAGTTACTATAGAGAAGGAGTTACTCTACCAACATGTGAAATTTGAACTGCCTATGTAAGTTAACCCCTTGGCGCCAGCCATATGCATATATGTGGCCTCTCAGGGGGTGGGCCTTGGTGCAGAGCAGACACATATATGCGGCCCTGTGTTTACAACTTACCATGCTGAGAGTGCGCTTCCAGCACGGTAGCCAGCAGGGATCGGTAAGCTTCCGATGCATAATTGCAATTGGGAGCTTTCTGATCATGTGAGCGCTGTGACAGCCAATCACAGAGGTCACATGACCTGAATTCCCGCCTCTGCCTCCGATCTTTAGAACTCTTAAAGGGCTGAGAGGCGGTCGGCGCAAAGACGATAATAAAGGAGTTATGCCCACTTTTGCATTACTTTTGGTACAAAGGTAAAATTATGTGCAGCGTTTAGAAATTTATATTGCCCTGAATCTCATAGTAATTAATATTATTTCTTTATTATATATTACTCAAAGTTAAAAATTTAACAACTTTTTCATTTTTTGTTGCTCTTGATTATATAATTGTTAAAATTGATTGTAACACCTTAGTCTTTCTAAAACATATAGCCTATTTAAGTCTTTCATTGCTTGTAACTAGAAGAAATACTAAGATCTGATATGTAAATTCAACTAATGCTACCATTTAATGAAATTAATATTTTGTTAATTGTACCAATGTTTATATTTTCAAAATCAATAAACAATTTTGACAAGAAATTTATATTGCTACAAATTCATGTGTATAGGAACCAATATATGGTGTGAAATAACCACAACAATAAAAAGAAATAATCAAAAACAGTAAAAAGTGATGTGAAAATCACATAAAATCTATGAGTCCATATGTTGTCATATAGAGGTTGATGAAACTTGAATACAACAGTCCATAAATAGACAGTGAAAAAAACTCAATAGCAGGAAAAGATATTCCACATGCCATCAGTGTTGAAATAAAAAGATGAAAAAAAAAAGGACATTAAAACCGCCACCGGTTGTGTGAAGGCTTACCAGAGTGTAGGGACTCAAATGGGTATTTGCTCAATGAGTCAGCAGGGCTTGTGGTGTGATGTGAACACCAATGTATAGAACCTTTATGTCTGTATTCCAGATCAGGATAGAAGATGGTTCATTTGTTCTGGAAAAAATGGCGCTGGGGCGTGCGTTCCAAGCCTCACTGGCTTGGAACGTGAGGCTTGGAGCGCACGCTCCAGCGCCATTTTGGCCAACTAGGAAGTGCAATGACAATACGATTTGAAATCACAAGCTATACCATTCTGAATATATGAAATGACCTGGTCCAATATGCTGGCTGCTCCTGAGGATTACTTCTCTGAGTCATTCCCAGAACAAATGAACCATCTTCTATCCTGATCTGGAATACAGACGTAAAGGTTCTATACATTGCTGTTCACACCACAAGCCCTATTGACTCATTGAGCCCATTTGAGTCCCTACAGTCCGGTAAGCCTTCACACAACCGGAGGCGGTTTTATTGTCGTTTTTTTTCATCTTTTTATTTCAACACTGATGGCATGTGGAATATCTTTTCCTGCTATTGAGTTTTTTTCACTGTCTATTTATGGACTGTTGTATTCACGTTTTTTATCAACCTTTAAATGACAACATATGGATTTTCACATCACATTTTACTGTTTTTGATTATTTCTTTTAATTGTTGTGGTTAGTTCACACCTTATATTGGTTCCTATACACATTAATTTGTAGCAATACAAATTTCTAAGCGCTGCACATAATATTACCTTTATATTTTATTTACACTCGTTCTAGTGTTTTGCTGGCTGCTACTGGACACACCATTTTGCGTGTCAGCACGATATATACCATTTTTTGATTACTTTTGGTACAACCCTTGTAAATAGGTCCCTTAGCCTATGTTCAAATTGGAGCGATTTGTCATGCTTTTTTATAGATCAATTTGCATAAGTCGCAGCCTATTGGAGGCAATGACAATGTTCCACTCGGTGCGACACCGATTTTGCGGCGCTGCACCGATTTGCAAAAGTGGTTCCTGCACTACTTTTGCCGATTTCAGGTGCGACTTCAACAGACATCTGTGCATGAAGCCACACAGATGTCTATCAAGTAGCACCTGAAATCGCGCTGACCTTGCTACTTTGAAATCGCGCTACTTCAAGTGAAGTGGGTGTCGAGTTGCCACCTCATCCCTTTAAACCCGAACACCTTTGAATTACACAGGTTCTGAGGCTAATTAAATGCAGATAAGGCACCAAGTGAGTTTAATTACCACCTTAATCAGCCACAGAACCTGTGTAATTATAATGTGTTCGGGTTTAAAGGGATGAGGTGGCAACCATAAGTGGGTGCGATTTCAAAGTAGCATCAATGTGAACCAGGGCTTAATCTTAGAAAGCCCTTGAGCAGTTGCACAGTCTGGTGGGACCACTGCTGAGCCCAGACCAGAAGCCCAGGGAGAAGCTTTCAGATCTGTAGTGAACTCTACAATACTTTGAATGGAAGAGCATGATAAAACCACCTGACAAGGCCCTCAGAACGCCTGTTTCTTTTCCCTGGGCGGTGGCTGTCATCATGCTAATTATCCTCCAGACCTTGACTTGTTTTCCCAATCACCGATGTCAGCTTTCACAACAACAAAAAATACTGGACAATCTCGTTACCAAGCCAAGCAGCACATAATTGCCAATTATGATCCGTCCTTCATGTTACAAGAAAAATTTGCTTCAAACACAGCTGCTGGTCACGCAGCTCCATTGACATCCAGGGTAAATAACCATCCGATTGTTTTGACTTGTGACCTTCGCCATCATGGGACTTTGTCCAGTTGGTGGGTGTCTGGCATACCCCCTTTCCCGGCACTCATTGTCCTGTGACTTGTATCTGTAACTCAACAGCTTCTTTATAAATAATGCAGGCTTGTCATTCTTGGGTAAGGTCGCCGTTACTGACGGCGTGCAATACATATGGCAAATCGCTGTCACTCATGTGTGTAACACGATTCTAGAGGAGAAGCTTCAAAGGCATAGCGGGGCATTAATTGTAATCAGGGTGGGCAACACTTAGAAAAGTTATTTGGGAATCTGAGGAAGCAATTTCATTGTCGTTGTCAGTGGAATGCAAGGTCTTCTCATTGGCATGTCATTATGTTTTTTTTCTTTTTAGAAAGGGATTTAAGGGAATCCATTGTCTTTAATGTTTTTTTTAAATGAAATATACATCCGAAAATGATCAGCTAGTATAATGGTATTATCAATGAGTGTTTATTCTGGGGTTGTGCCTTCCACCAACACAGGCACATTCCCAACACACAAGTTCCTGAAACTGGCTGTAAATGTATATCTATATATAATATAGGTAATAGACTGTATATTTGAGAAGAAAAAAAAATGATATAATAAAATATTAGGTAGGATAGTGATGAGGGGGAGGGGTGTTGGGGAGATTAGTACCCCTGATCCAATCGGGAAGAATATTGGGTCCATAGATATAAAGATATTATATAGGCAAGACATGTTAAAGTGAACTTGTAACTTGTACAGAAATAAAGCCAGTAAAAGAAGAGGCAATTCCTCTACCGTTCTGGAGGGCCTGTGTGTTAAAATGCTGCTGTCTCAATTCTCCCCCAGCTACAGCAAGTATTTTACATTTGCAGATGTGTAGAATACCGGCTCCCCCACTGCGTACAGTGGTTCCTACCACCAACTCATACATCTCTAAAGGACTTACAAGCTGGCAGAAGGAATCACTGTGCATGGCAGGGGGAACAGGTATTCAACCCAAATACTTGTAGTGGCCAGGAAGAAGTGCAGTGGCAGTATTTCAACTTATGGGCCACTGGAAAGGTACGCATATTGACTCTTCTTTTATACAGAGTTCTTCCTTTACAAGTGACCCTGTAGGGGGGCGTTGCTGGCAGTAGCCGCTGTTTCGCTGAGAGCTGTTGTCAGCATGAAAAGGGAGGTGGAAATCCAGATTGCTCACCTGCTTCCTAGTTGCCAGAAGCACAGTCAGCAATCATGTGATTGCTGCTTGCCTCAAGCATTAGGGGAAAAACCTGAGGAGGACTAACTTGTCCTCTACACTGGGTTTCCAGTGGCCATTTTGGGGGAGCCTGTGTCTAATTGGACACAGAACTCTCCTGCTGGTTCATTATGCCTCGCCCTGCAGTGTGGGATAGGAACAAGGACAACCTTGTCAGGGAAAGTTGGCTTAGCATAGGCAATGGTTCCTATGGAGGAGGGTCAGCTTAGAGTTGGTCCTGTAATAACTGGAAACTACCCGATTTGGGACCTTTCTGCCAGCCTGCATATGGTGCATCCTTGCGCTTTTTGTCGGCCAGCTCAGCACCCTTATTGGGTGAACCTGAGGAGACCTGTTTGAGGAAGGAATCACACTGCCACATATGAGTTGCATACTTTATCTGCCTTGTTACGGAACTGTAAGGGCTCGTTCACACTAGTGGTTTGGGGAGCTAAAGCTCCATGGTTGAGCTACACCTTTTCCGCACCCCAACCACTACCCCTTTAAGCTGCAGAGGCAATGGCAGGGGTGTACATATTCAACAGTTGCGATACATTGCTTCATGGCTGTGGCACGAATTATACCCCCTCTCGCTTTTGGTGGGTGTAGCTTTCGTCAAACGTGACCCATTCAAGTGAACAGGGCTGCACTTCAAACTCCCTTTTGGGTACAACTGAAATCTGGGGGTGGCACATCCTACCCCAGCACCCCCCTAAAACCAGCCATGGTCAGTCAGGTGGTCAGGATGAGGAGCTTATCCTGTTGGCTTTCGATCATTGACCAGGAGCCAACAGTGACAGTTTGATCAGTGTGCTTGGAGCGTGGTCTAAGTACACAACCTCATGCCGCCATGGGTACAAATGTGCCCTGGCTGGGTGTTAAAGCCCACCATTCTTGCCACTGCGTAAATGTGTTTGTAGCCAGGAGCTGGCTAAATTGCTTGTGTTATCAGAGGACACTCTACAGCATCTGTCACAGCGAGGATGTTCCCTCTAGGGCTCAGCCTGGGATCTGCCTTGTCACATCCTGAAGGCAGAGTGAGTGAAAATTTACAGAAGAGTGGAGGATCTTGGTACATGTAGTCTAAAGAGCTTAAATCTGTACTGGGGACTGATCGTTGTGGACTACAAGTTCCAGCCGGCTGGAGGAAGAGAACAGGATGCTGGGAGAGGTGATAAATAGCCTGTGTTGGGGAGGAGTCGGTCTCTTGGGACCACAGCCTTCATCTGGGAGCAGTGATCCAGACGGTCGGGGAGATCGCGGCTGCACTGCGGCCTAGGCAGCAGGGGAGAGCCTCCAGAGAACATGTGTGGATGCACCTGTTGTCAGTAGGGTCTGGTCATCGGGTGGCAGCCGGGAGGTCACCCACATCACCTGCATCACAGATCCACCTGAGCTGCGGCGCTGGGAGGTACGGGGGTCGTGCACTGTCCCTTGAGCACAGTATCTGCTGAGGCCTGCTGCCCAAACTTCACATCATAGCTCCTGAGCTTGGTATTGCCTGGATTGGTGAGTGGGCGCATGCACACCCTCATTACACCCAGGGACACTGCATGCAAACACCTTTTCTGTGCCTTCCTCATTAAAGCTCTATAAGGAGACACCTACAACACTATTGTACTGCTGAATGTTACTACCTAACAATTACTTTGGGCCCCTTTGAGCTACCTGAAGACACAAGATTTATACATTAAAGGACTACCCCCTCACAAGGGACAGGAACATTGGGCATCTATCCAGCCCCATATCCCCAAGGCACTCTCTGTCATGACTCTGCAGTAATACTTTCATGCCCTAACTGTCTCTTACCTGGTCTGTGTACCAGCTTTAGGGCTTTCACTCTCACACCTGCATGGTTAAGTAATCTTCCCTAAGTGTGGCTCTACCCTAGCCTCAACAGGAACCACTATTTACCACCATGTTCTCCAAGCCTGCCTTGTCGAGTAATATTGTGTTTGGTTTCCTGTTCCCTGCTTGCCGTGTGCTCTTCGTCTGTCTCTGTTACCGATCTTGGCTTGTTCTTGACTATCCCTGCTTGCTTGTGACCCTGACCTTTTGGCGTGTTCTCTGTCTATCCTTGTCTGCTAGTCGCCCTGACCTTTGGCTTATCTCTTAACTATCCCTTGTTGTCCTGGGTTGCTGCTTCCTCTCTGTCCTCCTGTAGTATACCGTGAGCATTAGCTGGGAGACCCTGGGGGCCACGACCTGGAGTCAGTTGCAGCGCAGTCCATCTTCGCCACTAGAGGCTCTGGTGAACACCTGCTGGCTCTTACACTCCGCGCCCTGGGGAATCTTATGCTCTAGTTCCCAGTGGGATCTGTGTTGGTGCTCCAGTGGACCTGCCTTCCTGAACCACCCAGAGTTCCATCCGCAGCAGTCAGCCGTAGGGTCCACTAACTTAGCGGTGCACTCCTGACTCCAACGGTGTGCATCTGTTACCTGGACTCAGGTGACCTGACACTCTCTTTACTTAGGGACCGAGGTTGCATAATTTAGGTACAACATGCCAGGATGTGTTAAGTGTTTGTGTTTGAGGGGGCTGTGGCATGTGGAGGTTTAAGGAAGTAGTCTGACACATTGGCCACTCTCCTACCCTTTTCTGGTCTGCAACCATAGACCTTGATTTGTTAAATTTGTTGATTTCTTGTTTCACCAGCGACTTCAGTTGACCATTCATTTGCTTGTTCATATAAAGAGTGTAATAGTAACCTTATTTCTCTTATCTGATCTATTTGGTTGATTCTATTTACTGCAAAACCTTTAGTAAACCTAAGGTTTACTATGAACTATTCTGTCTGCATTCATATTTTTTTGCTGAAATGTCTGAACCCAGGGTGTCAGCGGTGTCAGGAAACCTGCAAGGTCAGGGCAACCATTGGGGTACAGTATCTTTAAGCAGCCCTCATAGGGGTAGCGCTACATGTTACTCGGCCAGTAAGAGGTTACTGTAGTACTTAGAGCAGACCAGTCAGGTCCTAGTTATACTTTCTCATACCGGTATCTCATTCCAGCTCTGACTTTGTGCAGAAAAGGTTCACAGGGAATAACTCCACATACTTTGTTTTGTGGGCAACAAGTCATAACAAAAGCCTGGAATAAATTCTGATGCTTATTCTTTGCCGCTGCTGGAAAACCTTCCAGGTATGAACATCCTGTACATTGGATTGTTTCTGTGCCGTCCCATTTATCAATGAAGCACCAGCAGTAACTGACCAGGAATCCATCATAGCCTGATTTAACCTTGTGTGCTGGCCTGCCACCACCTAACCCTCTGCCAGCACCTGCCATGCCTCAGCAGGTCCACCAGAGCGGAACAATTCCATCTCTAGATGATGGTGTTTATGTAGTTACCATGTCTACAAAACTCCAGCTTCAATAAATCATTCCCAAACAGGTTTATCCTTCGCTATATTACCAAAAGTATTGGGATGCTTGCCTTTACACGCACATGAACTTTAATGGCATCCTAGTCTTAGTCCGTAGGGTTAAATATTGAGTTGGCCCACCCTTTGCAGCTATAACAGCTTCAACTCTTCTGGGAAGGCTGTCTACAAGGTTTAGGAGTGTGTCTATGGGAATGTTTGACCATTCTTCCAGAAGCGCATTTGTGAGGTCAGGCACTGATGTGGATGAGAAGGCCTGGCTTGCAGTCTCCGCTCTAATTTATCCCAAAGGTGTTCTATCGGGTTGAGGTCAGGACTCAATGCAGGCCAGACAAGATACTCCACCCCAAATTTGCTCATCCATGTCTTTATGGACCTTGCTTTGTGCACTGGTATGCAGTCATGTTGGAACAGTAAGGGACCATCCACAAACTGTTCCCACAAAGTTGGGAGGATTAAATTGTCCAAAATGTCTTAGTATGCTGACGCCTTAAGTGTTACCTTCTCTGGAACGAAGGGGCCCACACCATAATCCCCCCTCCACCAAATTATTTGGACCAGTGCACAAAGCAAGGTCCATAAAGACATGGATGAGTGAGCTTTGGGGTGGAGGAACTTGACTGGCCTGCATAGAGTCCTGACCTCAATCCAATAGAACATCTTTGGAATACCTTTGGGATGAATTATGCCCTGTACACACAATTGGACTTTACGACAACAAAACCGTGGAATTTTGTTTGAATGTTGTTAGCTCCAACTTGTCTTGCATACACACGGTCACACAAATGTTGGCCAACAATTATGAATGTAGTGACCTACAAGACGTACGGCGAGCCAAGAAAAAGGAAGTTCAATAGTCATGTGATATCTCCATTACGAATGCTAGTTTTACACGACCAAGCGCTTCCGACTCGTACTTGATTCCGAGCATGCGTGATCTTTTGGAGGATGGACTTGTGTACACACGATTGGAAAGTCCGACAACAAAGTTTTGTTGGCGCAAAATTTGAGAACCTGCTAGCCAACATTTGATGGCGGAAAGTCCGACAACAAATGTTTGATGGAGCATACACACAGTTGGACTTTCAGCCAACAAGCTCACATCCAACATTTCCCGTTGGAAAATCCGATTGTGTGTACACGGTATTAGGGTGGAGACTGCGAACCAGGACTTCTCGTCCAACATCAGTGCCTGACCTCACAAATGTGCTTCTGGAAGAATGGTCAAACACTCCCATAGACACACTCCTAAACCTTGTGGACAGCCTTCCCAGAAGAGTTGAAGCTGTTATAACTGCAAAGGGTGGGCCAACTCAATATTGAACCCTACGGACTACATGTCAGGAATTAATTCAAAGAGACTTTGAAGTTAATTGAAGATCAAATTTTAGAACTCAGTTCTGAGGGGCAACAATGTTGACCACTGAGCTATAATGTAGCCCAAATAAAAGCACTCATTTTATTTGTTGTCTCATATCATCTCATAGGGCCGGTTCACACCTGAACACTGTACGGGAAAGGTGCATTCTGTGAACATTTCCTGCATTGTGTTCACAGTGCACTGCCTTGTCAATCTGCTGCAAGTGCCAATACTTGTTCATGGCTCCTCAAACATACCTGTTACCGCAGTACCATGCGATTTGGTGCATCATGTTTTTAAAAAGTAGCGCATGCACTACCTTTTCTGCGTTCTGGTGCAATTCACAGCCCATTCAACAGAATGGGCTGCAAAATCGCACCGCAGGGGAACGCACAGGAATCCTAAACGCGTTCCTGTGTGACTCTGGTGTGAACCTGCGCTCAATTGTTATAACACTCTGCTATCATTGCTTCTGTCACAGACAGGACTCTGTATCCACTAGGAATGGGCTGGTCAAGAATTGTTACTGGTAACTGGGGGTTTTGTAGATTTGCAGGACACAGAGGAGACACTGAGATTTTTTAGTTCCCCGATGGTCACCAGGGAACACTGGAAGCTTGGGCCTCCACATGTCAGAAGACAAATGTGACACCAGATACAAGATACTTCTAATGCCCCGTACACACGGTCGGACATTGATCGGACATTCCGACAACAAAATCCATGGATTTTTTTCCGACGGATGTTGGCTCAAACTTGTCTTGCATACACACGGTCGCACAAAGTTGTCGGAAAATCCGATCGTTCTGAACGCGGTGACGTAAAACACGTACGTCGGGACTATAAACAGGGCAGTAGCCAATAGCTTTCGTTTCTTAATTTGTTCTGAGCATGCGTGGCACTTTGTGCGTCGGATTTGTGTACACACGATCGGAATTTAACCGATCGGATTTTGTTGTCGGAAAATTTTATAGCCTGCTCTCAAACTTTGTGTGTCGGAAATTCAGACGGAAAAAGTCAGATGGAGCCCACACACGACCATAATTTCTGACAACACAATCCGATCGCACTTTTTCCGTCGGAAAATCCGACCGTGTGCATAAGACTCAAGAGGAAGAGGACTCAGAGTATCAGCATGTTCAGCGGAGGTAAGGGCCCTGAGAATAGTCGAGGCGCACTGTCTAAGGAGCTGCCTGGTATTTGCCAGAGCACCCTGTAAGGGATGACGGCTTTGCTGCAGAATAGCTCCCAAACAGGCCGTAGGAAGCACAGAGAACAGAAATGAAAGTCACCGGAGCACAGAATAGCAGATGAGAGTCTCCGGAAGCATTAGAGTGGTGGGATCACAGCACAGAAACACAGGAGTGGGAGTCTCTGGGAGCACTGAGGTGCAGAGATCATGGGAAAACGGGAGTCAAAGGTACTGGGAGCACTGGGGTGATGAAATCACAGGAATACAGGAGTAAGAGGTCTCTGGGAGCACTAGGGGTCTGAAATTATAGGAGTGTGAGTGTCTGGGAGCACTGGGATGCTGGGGTTATAGGAATATACAGTATCTCACAAAAGTGAGTACACCCCTCACATTTTTGTAAATATTTTTTTCTATCTTTTCATGTGACAACACTGAAGAAATGACACTTTGCTACAATGTAAAGTAGTGAGTGTACAGCTTGTAGAACAGTGTAAATTTTCTGTCCCCTCAAAATAACTCAACACACAGCCATTCATGTCTAAACCGCCGGCAACAAAAAGTAAAAATGTCCAAATTGGGCCCAAATACCCATTTTCCCTCCCCGGTGTCATGTGACTCATTAGTATTACAAGGTCTCAGGTGTGAATGGGGAGCAGGTGTGTTAAATTTGGTGTTATCGCTCTCACTCTCTCATACTGGTCACTGGAAGTTCAACATGGTACCTCATGGCAAAGAACTCTCTGAGGATCTGAAAAAAAGAATTGTTGCTCTACATAAAGATGGTCTAGGCTATAAGAAAATTGCCAAGACCCTGAAACTGAGCTGCAGCACGGTGGCAAAGACCATACAGCGGTTTAACAGGACAGGTTCCACTCAGAACAGGCCTCGCCATGGTCCACCAAAGAAGTTGAGTGCACATGCTCAGCGTCATATCCAGAGGTTGTCTTTGGGAAATAGACGTATGAATGCTGCCAGAATTGCTGCAGAGGTTGAAGGGGTGGGGGGGGGCTCAGCCTGTCAGTGCTCAGACCATACGCCGCACACTGCATCAAATTGGTCTGCATGGCTGTTGTCCCAGAAGGAAGCCTCTTCTAAAGATGATGCACAAAAAAAACCCACAAACAGTTTGCTGAAGACAAGCAGACTAAGGACAAGGATTACTGGAACCATGTCATGTGGTCTGATGAGGCCGAGATTAAAACTTATTTTGTTCAGATGGTGTCAAGCGTGTGGCGGCAACCAGGTGAGGAGGACAAAGACAAGTGTGTCTTGCCTACAGTCAAGCATGGTGGTGGGAGTGTCATGGTCTGGGGCTGCATGAGTGCTGCCGGCACTGGGGAGCTACAGTTTATTGAGGGAACCATCAATGCCAACATGTACTGTGACATACTGAAGCAGAGCATGATCCCCTCCCTTCGAAGACTGGGCTACAGTGCAGTATTTCAACAAGATAACAACCCCAAACACACCTCCAAGATTACCACTATCTTGCTAAAGAAGCCAAGGGTAAAGGTGATGGTCTGGCCAAGCATGTCTCCAGACCTAAACCCTATTGAGCATCTATGGGGCATCCTCAAACGGAAGGTGGAGGAGCGCAAGGTCTCTAACATCCACCAGCTCTGTGACGTCATCATGGAGGAGTGGAAGAGGACTACAGTGACAACCTGTGAAGCTCTGGTGAACTTCATGCCCAAGAGGGTTAAGGCAGTGCTGGAAAATAATGGTGGTCACACAAAATATTGACACATTGGACCCTATTTGGACATTTTCACTTAGGGGTGTGCTCACTTTTGTTGCCAGTTGTTTAGACATTAATGGCTGTGTGTTGAGTTATTTTGAGGAAACAGCAAATTTTCACTGTTAAACAAGCTGTACAATCACTACTTTACATTGTAGCAAAGTGTCATTTCTTCAGTGTTGTCACATGAAAAGATATAATAAAATATTTACAAAAATGTGAGGGGTGTACTCAAACTTTTTTGAGATACTGTAAGAGTAATGCCCCGTACACACGGTCAGATTTTCCGACGCAAAATGTGTGACAGGACCCTGTTGTCGGAAATTCCGACCGTGTGTAGGCTCCATCACACATTTTCTATCGGAATTTCCGACACACAAAGTTTGAGAGCAGGCTATAAAATTTTCCGACAACAAAATCCGTTGTCGGAAATTCCGATCTTGTGTACACAAATCCGTCGCTCAAAGTGCCACGCATGCTCAGAATAAATTAAGAGATGAAAGCTAATGGCTACTGCGCCGTTTATAGTCCCGACGTACGTGCTTTACGTCACCGCGTTCAGAAGGATCGGATTTTCTGACAACTTTGTTTGACCGTGTGTTTGCAAGACAAGTTTGAGCCAACATCCGTCGGAAAAAATCCATGGATTTTGTTGTCGGAGTGTCTGATCAATGTCCGACCGTGTGTACGGGGCATAAGAGTCTCTGGGGGGAGCACTGGGGCACTTAGATCACCAGAGTCAGAATCTCTGGGAGCACTGGCATCAGAGGAGCACAAGAATGAGAGTCTCTGGGAGTAGTGCAGCATTTGCATTCTGCACAGCAGAGTAGGGACTGGCCAGAAAGGAATTATTTTGACGCGGTTGGCCAGCTTAAACACGCATTGCAATGTACAGTATGTGTACTATAAATCCCTGTTTTTTGTTTTGTTTTTTGCTAGAAAGGGTGTATAGCCGTGTGCAGAAGGTTCATTCAGAATTTTTAATGTTACTATGTGGTCACATCCCTTTAGCAATTGATGGATTATATTCATGTAGAAGCTATTGGGATTTGAGCACAGCAATATCTTACTTCTATTGCATTGCAGGTTAGTGACCAGGCCTGAAATTAGTAGCTCTCCTACTGCTTGTGCCTATCTGCCCCATATTGACACTATATCCACTGGAGCATTTGCATTTTACAGAGCAGAGTAGGGACTGGCCATAGAGGGATTACTTTGATGCAGTTGGCTAGCTTAACCTCCTCACGTCCTTTGGCTATAGCGCGGACCTTTATTGCTGGGAGGCCATCATATGACGTCCTCCCGTGCATGAGCTACCTGCGTGCCCCCTGTGGGGCACATGCCGTGCGCTCTGTGGTCACCAGGTCTATGAGACTCGGCTCCCCTTACCACATGATCAGCTGTCAGCCAATGACAGCTGATCACGTGTTGTAAACAGAAGATCGGTAATCATTTTTTCCCCTCGCGCTGTCAACGTAAGGGAAGAAAAAGCAAATCACTGGCTTCTGTCAGAGGGACATTGGTCCCTCACACAGAAAGCTGCGGCTGCCTCATCTGTGCCCACCAGTGCCACCTGCCAGTGCCACCTGCCAGTGCCCACAGTGCCACCTACCTTTGCCCAACAGTGCCACCTATCAATGCCCATCAGATCTGTCAGTCAATGCACATCAGTGCCACCGATCAGTGCTGCCTATCAGTGTCACCTACCAGTGCCCATCAGAGCCACCTATCAGTGCCCATCAGTGTAGCCTCATCAGCGCACATCAATGAAGGAGAAAAATTGCCTGTTTTCAAAATTTTATAACAAACTATGAAAAGGTTTTTTTTGTTTGTTTGTTTTTTTGAAAATTTTCTGTCTTTTCAGCAAAAAATAAAAAAAACAGCAGTGATTAAAGACCACCAAAAGAAAGCTCTATTTGTGTGAAAAAAATGATAAAAATTTTATTTGAGTACAGTGTAGCACGACCGCGCAATTGTCATTCAGCGTGTGACAGTGCTGAAAGCTGAAAATTGGTCTGGGCAGGAAGGGAGTTTAAGTGCCCAGTAAGCAAAGTGGTTAAACATGTAACGCAATATATCTGAACTAAAAAACCCCTGTTTTTTTTTTTTTTTGCTATGCAAAGTTTGCTAGAAAAGGTATATAGCAGTGTGCAGAGGGGTTCATCCAGAGTTTCAGGTAGCACTGGGGTGCGGGGATCACATGACCACTTGAATGCTTTACGAGTCACGGAGGTTTATAGGGGCCCCAGAAGATGCTGTAAGCAGGAACAGTGGAGGAACATGGGGTCACATGGGGAACATGGGGTTACAGACGTGTACAAGGATCACAGATGTGTACAGGGATCACAGACGTGTACAGGGATCACAGATGATGCTTGCAATTAAAGTGGTGTTCTGGCCGAAATTATACTTTTTAAATAAAAATACCCCTATAATACACAAGCTTAATGTATTCTAGTAAAGTTAGTCTGTAAACTAAGGTCTGTTTTGTTAGTTTCTAGCAGTAGTTTGTTATTTTATAAACTTACAGCAGGCCGTGGCCATCTTAAGTGTGGGCATCTGAAGCCAGACTGTATTTCCTCCTGGATCTCATCCTTGCGGATCTCGCACATGCTCAGTGCAGCACAAGCAGTGTAATAGGTTTCAGGTCAGGTTTCCATAGCAACGGCAGTGTCAGAGGAAGTTGCCGCCCCTTCCCAGAAGGCATTGCAAACAGGAAATGATGCGATGGGCCACGGCCAGGGAGGAGGAAGTGAAAAATGAATACAGCAGATTTACAGTAGGTGCTGAGAAGAAAAATTTAAAAATATCCAATTCGTTTACAGGTCACAGTTTAGTGAGGGATGCTGAAGAGTTGTAAAAGTGGGTGGAACTCCACTTTAAGAATCTGTGGAATACAGGAGCACTAGGGACCACAGGAGACACCATGGTTGGTGTGGTGCATAGCGGTACTGTAGGTTAGGAGACAGAGCAGACACTTGGAAGGCATAGTGGGCTCGGCAGCTAGCTCATTGACACTTGCTTGAATGCCAAACAACATGCCAGTTGGACCTTTAAGACAAAGCCTGGCCAGAGATTGGATGCACAAGCCAGGGGGCACGTGCACAGGGGAAGCACCTTGAGAGCAGGAGCATGGAGCAGGTGCGCGTGAAAGCTTCAAGTTACATGATGCCAATTCCGCTTGCCTAAGGCTCCCGCCTTTGTCCCATCATAAAATATAACCTTACAGTTTAAAAACCCGGAATGAATTAGCATTATGCTCCAGGAAATATTCACACAAACAGCTGTTTTCATCTTTTGGGTCTCTTCGGTGCGAGCTTGCCAACATTATACCATGAATCTGATGAAGTCATCTTCCCCGACACAAATACAAGTTATAAATCTAACTCTATAATTCCATCTTTTCTCCTTTGCTACCCTTAGTACTGATTCTAGGGAATAAACTGCTCCACCCCCAACGGTTTACTAATTCATCAACCAGACAATTAAAACCAAATACAAATTTTGAGTATTGTTAGCGTATCGGCGAATGTCATTGCCGTGTCTTGTTGGGTGATGTTAATGCAATTATCTATTGAAGGCCAGAAGAGAAGAAGACACCAGGGATCTATCATTCTTCCAGATATGGCTGCAGGGCGAATAACACGGACGTAGTGTCCAAACCAGTCATCTGGATCGTTCTGAGATTTATGCGTTGCCTTTACACAGTAACATTTATATTCTATTTAGGGGGCTGTAAAACTAAACAAGATCATTTACAGTACAACTAGGATAATAATAACCTACTAGACAAAATGGACCTAAAGCTGAGCTCCATACAGACAGTTAAATACACAACTAAAATACATACAGTGTATGTGAAGTGTTTTAAAGTAAAACCGAAGGCAAAACTTTTATATTTAACCGCTTCAGCCCCAGAAGATTTTACCCCCTTCCTGACCAGAGCACTTTTCGCGATTCGGCACTGCGTCGATTCGACTGACAATTGCGCGGCCGTGCGGCGTTACACCAAAACAAAATTGACGTCCTGTTTTTCCCACAAATAGAGCTTTCCTTTGGTGGTATTTGATCACCTCTGTGGTTTTTATTTTTTGCGCTATAAACAGAAAAAGAGCGACAAAAAAAAAAAAGCAATATTTTTTACTTTTTGCTATAATAAATATCCCCCAAAAAATATATAAAAAAACTATTTTTTCCTCAGTTTAGGCGGATATGTATTTCTCTACATATTTTTGGTAAAAAAAATCGTAATAAGCGTATATTGATTGATTTGCGCAAAAGTTATAGCATCTACAAAATAGGGGATAGATTTATGGCATTTTTATTAGTAATTTTTTTTTTAGTAGTAATGGCGGCGATCTGCATTTTTTTTTTATCATGACTGCAACATTATAGCGGACACATCGGACACTTTTGACACTATTTTGGGACCATTGTCATTTATACAGCGATCAGTGCTATAAAAATGCATTGATTACTGTGTAAATGACACTGGCAGAGAAGGGGTTAAACACTAGGGGCCGATGAAGGGGTTAAGTGTGTCCTAGGGAGTGATTTTAACTGTGGGGGGATGGGCTTCTATTGACATGACAGCGATCACTGCTCCCGAGCAGAAGATCCCTGTCATGTCACTAGGCAGAACAGGGAAATGCCTTGTTTACAAAGGAATCTCCCCGTTTTTCCGCTTCATGACACGATCGTGGGACACCGGCAGACATCGAGTCCGCGGGACCCGCAGGCGTGGTCACGCTGTACGCGGCACGTGCGCGCCCACTAGCCCCACAAATTAAAAGGGACATACAGGTACGCCCATTTGCCCACCGCTGCCATTGTGCCGACGTATATCAGCATGTGTCGGTCGGCAAGTGGTTAATATTTATTATTATTATTTTTACTTTTATTTTATTCATTTGGAATAGTGTAAGGTTTATTTGTAAATTCTGTCCCCTTTGGGTAGTTTCCCTTCACTTCCTGTCCCATGGCCAAAACAGGAAGTGAGAGGGAATCCCTGGTTGTCACTGGGGTCACCACAACTAGTGTCCCTGATCGGAAGATTTCCCCTCCTGTTCTGATGACAACTCAAAATCTGGGATTTTTCTCCACTTTCACTTTCGGCTATCTCCCTAATGAGGTCACAGACTGCAATGAAAAAACTGACGAGTACTAATCCCTCTCCACTCTAATCAAAACTTAGAAAAAAAAGGTTTGCCTTTAGTTACACTTTACCTGCAAAAAATTTGTAATTCTGATCGCAGAACCAGGTGAGTGTCCTCGCTTTTCCCCACTGCAATTAAAGCGGTAGTAAACCGCAGTTAATGAAAAAAAAAAAATATTGCATACTAGCACATTATGAGAAACTTACCTTAGAACGAAGTTCTCAAGTGCCGCGTTGTCACCGCTGAGAGGGCTGACATCTTCCCCCCGGTCTTCCTTCACAGGTTTGCGTCCTCCAGCTACATAAGTGGCCGGTGGCGCAGTGACGTCACTCCCACGCATGCGCAGTGGACAAAGGAATCCTCCCCGCTGTGCTATTATATTCCGACAGCGGGGACTCTTCTGTTGGCAGAATACACTGATTAGCACTGCTGCCAAAAGGATGCAGCCACTAATCGAAGAAAAATTCTCCAGCATTACTGTCCATCAGAAGTCGATTATTAGATCGACATCTGTTGAGTGATAATGGCCGTAGATGACCAGTCTCTGCTGAACTAACCAATTTTGATCCATCTATAACCAGCTTTTAAGGCCAGCCGAACAACACTCCACCCAAAATAGTCCAAAACAATAGCCCAAGAACATTCAACAAGAAGAGAAAATAGCCTAAAACAATAGCCTAAGAACATTCAACCAGAGGAGAAAATAGCCTAGAACACCAGCCTAAGGACATTCAACCAGAGGAGAAAATAGCCTAAAACAATAGCTTAAGAACATTCAACCAGAGGAGAAAATAGCCTAGAACACCAGCCTAAGGACATTCAACCAAAAATAGGGTACAACATTTCCCTAAAAATATTCAACCAGAAGAGAAAATAGCCTAAAACAACAGCCTAAGAACATTCAACCAAAACAATCCTGTGTGAGGTCGCCCAATACTTGATGCCCAGGGTCAGTGAGGCAAGCATATATGGTGTTTATTATTATGTTATATTGTTTCATTGAAATCATTTATGTTAGGAGTTTTTCCAAGATACACACACACACATATATATATGTATATATATACCTCTGATATATATATATATATATCAGAAGTAAATAAATATATATATTTATTTATTTATATATATATATATATATATATATATATATATATATATATATATATAAATAATACACCTATTCAATACATATGTTATACAAATAATTTCCATAATACTGATACTTATTTATGTTTTGTATATATTTTAATTCTTTTATCAGCACCTACCCAGCTTTGTCCTGAGGAAGCAATTGGATGCGAAACATGTTGACTATACAAGCTTTGAGGAGTTCATGGACACCATTTCTTAACACATGTATATACCTAGAATGGATTGATTTATAACAACAATTTTTTGATAGAGTCCATGCCTTCTTGTTTGATATTTGGGTATCTGGTGACCTTGTCCAGTTGAGGGTGTTGTGCTATTTTCTATTTAGTGTCTTCTGTGTGTTTTTTTTTTGTATATTTGTAATAAAGATATTTACATTTTATATATACTTCCTTCGCCTAAAACAGCCGAAGAACATTCAACCAAAAATAGCCTAAAACAATAACCTAAGGGAATTCAACCTTAGGAGAAAATACCTTAAGAACATTTGAGTTTGCCCGATACGCCCTGTTTGGACAATCAATTGTTTCTGCCCCATACATATGCATAGGAAATGTTTTCCTCTTGTGTACTTTAAAGGGAAAAGGCTACTCTGTGGTAATTATGAGTATAATATATTTATTATAGAAAAATGTAGATATATACAAAATCTACAGTGCAAATGAAAGTTTCATAAGAAAATATATACAGGATGCAAAAGCAATGACAGTGCAATACAATACATGAGGTTACAATCATTTACTCCGTAGCATATAGAACACATGCAGGGAATATCCGATGTGTTTCGAGTGTTTACTCTTCTTCAGGGGTGTATGATTGAGACCAGCACGACAACATGTCTATAATTGAAAAAGACTGTCATGGGCAAAAAGTATAAAGGTGAGGAAACAAGATAAATCATACCATCCAAGTTCATAACATATTCAGATGAGTACTAACCATATAGTATTGCTAAAGAACATCATATATCGTGTGGGTTAGATCAAACCCAGCACCCTCTCTCCTGCCCCATACATACAACACTCACTGCTTTATACTGTATATAATGTGCAAAAAAATATCCTTAACCTTAATTAGCGAATGCTAGTTAATTCATGTAGGCCGAATGTATATGTATTTTCACTGCAAGTGTCCCTAACATGTAAACTGTCCATAATACTAAAATATGATCCAAACGTCCCCTGCTTGAACCCTTAACCATTTAAGGACCGAGCCTCTTTCTGAGATGTGTCGTTTACAAGTTAAAAACAGGTTTTTTTGCTAAAAAATTACTTAGAACCGCCAAACATTATACATTTTTTTTCCTAACACCCTAGAGAATAAAATGACGGTCGTTGCAATACTTTCTGTGACACCATATTTGTGCAGCGGTCTTCCAAGTGTACTTTTTTTTGGGAAAAATTCCACTTTTTTGAATTAAAAAATAAGACAACAGTAAAGTTAGCCCACTTTTTTTTTAATATTGTGAAAGATAATGTTACGCCAAGTAAATTGATACCCATGTGTCGCTTTAAAATTGTGTCCGCTCGTGGAATGGCGACAAACTTTTACCCTTAAAAATCTCCATAGGCGACGTTTTAAAAATTCTACAGGTTGCATGTATTGTAATAATTCTAGGGCTAGAATTATTGCTCTCGCTCTACCGATCGCGGCGATACCTCACATGTGTGGTTTGAACATCATTTTCATATGCGGGCGCTACTCACGTATGCGTTCGCTTCTGCATGCGAGCTAGTCGTGACAGGGCGCGTTTAAAAAAATGTATTTTTCTTATTTATTTTACCTTTTATTTTTACACTGTTTTTTTTTTTTTTTAAATTGTGCCACTTTTATTCCTATTACAAAGTATATAAACATCCCTTGTAATAGAAAAAAAGCATGACAGGACCTCTTAAATGTGAGATCTGGGGTCAAAAAGACCTCAAATCTCATATTTACACTAAAATGCAATAATAAAAAAAAAAAATTGTCATTTAAAATAATAATTTAAAAAAAAATGGCCCTTTAAGAGCTATGGGCAGAAATTACGTTTTGACGTCGCTTCCGCCCTGCAAAGTTATGGAGACGGGTGGGGGCCATCTTCCCCTCACTCATCTCCATGCCCAGCAAGGGTAAAGATCCGATCGCCTCTGCCGCTGCCGACGGCTACGGTAAGCGGCGGAGGGCACCGGAGCGCAGCCCTCTCCTGCCACCGATAAAAGTTATCTCGCAACGAATCCGCTGCAGAGACCACTTTTATCTGAAACAGGACCGCTCACTGAAAAAGAGGATACTGGGGTTATTGCAGCTAGCTGCTGCCATAACAACGATATTCCTCTTCCAAGTACTGATGTATAACGATGGTGGGAGGACCGGAAGTGGTTAGTGGTTCTAAAGGCTAGACATTTTTTTACCTTAATGCATTCCCTGCAATATGGTAAAAAATGTCCCAGTACTTTTATCGCCCCCTCACCCCCTGAGTGAGGTATACTTACCTGAGTCCTACCTTGATCCAGCACTCTGTCCAACTGCAGTGGCTCTTTCCTGCTGCCAATGGCTCCCATTGCTGTCAGTCAAATCCGGTAAACCGAGAGCTGGGGGGGGCAGGGCTGAGCTGCGCGGTTCGTCTCAAAGGACGCAAACAGCCCGGCTCAGGATCGAGCCCGCAGGTGTGCCCCTATAGCAAGTGGCTTGTTATGGGGGCACTCAAAGAAGAGGAGGAACCAAGAGTGCTGGCAGTGGACCCAAGAAGAGGAGGTTCAGGGCCGTTCTGTGCACCAACTTTGCACAGAGCAGGGAAGTATAATTTTGTTCATTTAGAAAAAACGGCTCTATAAACACTTTAACCTAAGCCCTATAAATAGTCATTAAATAGTCATTAAAGCCATACTGAACTTTCAATTGAAATCATCTTAAACATTCCAGGTGCTTCAAATCAAAATGGTGCACTAGGTCTTACAAATGTTTTTTTTTTTTTAAGCAGCTACAGCCTGAGTGGAAAAGCCTGTCATCTGCCAGCATGCTGAAGTGAAGCACCATTGCTCTTAATGTGGAAAACACGCCCCCTGTGGCTGGACAGTGAAAGGCGAAGCTTCAAACTGATGAGCTCATCTCTCTGTCGCTCTGCTCTCTCTTCCTATAAGCATGCACCCGTCACTGCATCACAACTGGTTGGTACCTTGTGCTGCTTTGTCCCCTCCCAGCCTGAACTCTGCTGTACAAGGATTGGCAAAAGGATGATACCAAGTCCATTTTAGGTTTTTACACTGCTTGAACTAAAAGTACTGATGTCTTTTATCTTCCAGGAGGTCAGCTTTGGGCAAAAATGCCATTTGCATTTACTGATTTGAAGATGACCTCCAGAAGGAGCATTTATGACTAATAATATAGTATTTTTCCTTAACATGTTTTTATACCTGAAGTTCTCCATTAATAAATCCCCGCAAATCCCCAGTTAAGGCTTCTTTTACAGCCTGGTGCTGATCTGTAATTTGCATTGTTCCAAATGAAACCTAATGACACCAGATGTCCATTGCTTTTATAGGCCAGCCCCCTCTCTCCAATAGAAAATGTTTTAGAAAGTGGCACTATTTGTTCTCTCTCCGTAGCCTGCTGTAATTGTTATTGCAAGCTTCCTAGCTTGTTGCCCTTTCTGGCTCCTCGGGGAGCCAGAGACGGACGCTCTGGCTCTTTAAGAGATCGTATAAAGCAGTGTAGGAAGTGTCTGTGTTACATGCCTGCAGCCGCTGGTCTCCGGGGGGTTGGAAATATAATTAGTTTTAATGATATTTCCTGGGGTAGCAATCAAAATGTAATGGCCAAAAAAGGATATTTTCAAGTTAACAACTGACAGTAGGAGAATGAAGGGGCCTTGGGTCACAGGAAGGACTTAGAGCCAAGCTGTCTGTTCAAGAGTAACACGTCCAGAAGGGGGAAAAAATGACCTATGTATTTTTGGAAAATTTACATCTATTGATAAAATTGTGGCTCATTAGGGTGGATTAGTGGATCAGAACTGTGGCCTTGCAGTACTGGTGTCCTTGCTTCTATTTCCACCAAAACCCTCTCTACATAGAGTTTGTATCTTCTTACCACAATCTGGAGAAGAAACTCCAGGCAACAAGTTATATAAGTTAACTGCTATCACTAGAAAGGTTGTGAATGGTAAAACTTCAAAAGTGCGCAAGACCATAAAGATAACTGGAACATTAAGATCTTCAGAGTTGGGCCTAGGCTGCAGAATGGAGAGGAAATTAGGATGAGTATAAACTAGTGATTTTAGGAGGTCATCTCCTTGTGAAGTAGACCAGACAGCCCGCAAGGAGAACAGTGGCACTATCCACCCCATTAAGGTTGGCTGATCCCATATAAAACAAGAAATGTATGTTTCAGTGCTCCACTGGAGATCTAACCAGCACTGAGGGGTGAAGTAAGGAAGGAAGACTTTATGGTCGGTGAACCCTTTGTGTCACAAAAGTACTAGACCCCTACAGAAGTGCAACCTCAGGCATTAAGAGCTACTAGTGGTAGAGATGCTGCACTCCTAACATCCAAGGTGCAACTGTGGATTATCAGGAGATGACAGTGGACTAGCAGACAACTAGGCTACCAAAGTGGTAGGCAGAACAGAAGCTTAGTAGTACAGGGAAAAGATTAAGGCAGGCGGTAGACAGCAGCTTAGTCAGGCAGGAAAAAAGTTAAGGCTGGTGGTAGACAGAAACCTAGTTGGACAGTAGGGATGAGCCGAACACCCCCCGGTTCGGTTCGCACCAGAACCCGCGAACGGACCGCAAGTTCGCACGAACGTTAGAACCCCATTGACGTCTATGGGACTCGAACGTTCGAAATCAAAAGTGCTCATTTTAAAGGCTAATTTGCATGGTATTGTCCTAAAAAGGGTTTGGGGACCCGGGTCCTACCCCAGGGGACATGTATCAATGCAAAAAAAACTTTTAAAAACGGCCGTTTTTTCGGGAGCAGTGATTTTAATGATGCTTAAAGTAAAAAAAAAAAAGTGAAATATTCCTTTAAATATCGTACCTGGGGGGTGTCTATAGTATGCCTGTAAAGTGACGCGTGTTTCCCATGTTTAGAACAGTCCCTGCACCAAATGTCATTTTTAAAGGAAAAAATCTCATTTAAAACTGCTTGCGGGTTTAATGTCATGTCGGGTCATGGCAATATGGATGAAAATCAGTGAGACAAACGGCATGGGTACCCCCCAGTCCATTACCAGGCCCTTTGGGTCTTGTATGGATATTAAGGGGAACCCCGCACCCAAATTAAAATAAGGAAAGGTCCCTATATACTCTGAACAGCAGTATACAGGCGGTGCAAACAAGACAGGGACTGTAGGTTTGTTGTTAAGTAGAATCTGTTTGTAATTTTGAACATTTTTAATGTGTTTAGCTCCAGCCAAAAAATCTTTTCTAAGCTTTTTGGAAAACATAGGGAAGGGTTATCACCCCTGTGACATTTGTTTTGCGTCTTTCCTCCTCTTCAGAAGATTTCACCTCACTTTTTTGTCCCAATGAAAAATGTTTTTTGAAAATTTGGGTTTTTTTGTGGAACAAGGATTGGAAAGCATCAGTGGAAAGGAGAAATTGTTTTCCCATATTAACTCTTACAGGAGAGAATTTCCCTTCCTTAGGGGTAGATTTCATCTCACTTCCTGTTGTCTCCTTCCGTTTGCAAGTAGGAGTCGTTTGTAAGTTAGATGTTTGAAAGTAGGGTCCTGCCCTATATACTCAGCAGAAATTTGGGCCTTAGGTGTTGCTGTGGCCAAAACACTGTAAGCCCTCACAGGGCCCTGCTGTGAAATATTAGATCAAGAATTGTAATTACATGCCCCTGTTGAACAGGAGCTGAAAAATTAGGCCTTAGGCACTGGTGCTGGTGCCACAACACTGCAACCCCTCACAGACACTCTAGTTGGAACGCAGGAACGAGCCCTGCTGCAAAGTATTGCATCAAAAATTGTAATTACACGCCCCTGTTAGACAGGGGCAGAAAAATTGGGCCTTAGGCACTGGTGCTGGTGCCACAACACTGCAACCCCTCACAGACACTCTAGTTGGAACGCAGGAACGAGCCCTGCTGCAAAGTATTGCATCAAAAATTGTAATTACACGCCCCTGTTAGACAGGGGCAGAAAAATTGGGTCTTAGGCACTGGTGCTGGTGCCACAACACTGCAACCCCTCACAGACACTCTAGTTGAAACGCAGGAACAAGCCCTGCTGCAAAGTATTGCATCAAAAATTGTAATTACACGCCCCTGTTAGACAGGGGCTGAAAAATTGGGTCTTAGGCACTGGTGCTGGTGCCACAACACTGCAACCCCTCACAGACACTCTAGTTGGAATGCAGGAACGAGCCCTGCTGCAAAGTATTACATCAAAAATTGTAATTACACGCCCCTGTTAAACAGGGGCTGAAAAATTGTGCCTTAGGCACTGGTGGTGGCGCCAGCATAGGCATAGGCAGTCTTTGAAGGGATCTGAGATTTCAAAAAAAATTATTCGGTTACATCTGCATCAGGTGCTTGGTAGCTGGTGGTGATCCAAGACTGATTCATTTTTATGAAGGTCAGCCGATCGACCGAGTCGGTGGACAGACGCACCCTGTGATCGGTTACCACGCCTCCAGCAGCACTGAATGTGCGTTCCGAAAGAACGCTGGATGCAGGACAGGCCAGTAGCTCAATTGCATACTGTGCAAGCTCTGGCCAGTGATCCATCCTCAAGACCCAGTAACCCAGAGGATTTTCGGTGGGAAAGGTGTCCAAGTCTGATCTTGCCCCTAGGTATTCCTGCACCATGTAAAACAGACGCTGGCGATGGTTGCTGGAACCGATCATACCTTGGGGCTGCGGACCAAAAAATTGTCTGAACGCATCGGTCAGACGGCCACCTTCTCCACCGCTCCTTCTTTGACTGACCGAAGCCTCAGCAACACGTTGTCCAGAAACAGGAGTTTGTAACCTCCCAGTCTCTGGGAACGCGTTGCACAGACCTTTCTGCAAGGCCTCCCGAAGATGTTTCATCCTCTGCTCCCTCTGCGATGGCAAGATAAGGTCCGCAACCTTACCCTTGTAACGTGGATCAAGGAGGGTTGCCAGCCAGTATTGGTCCTTCTCCTTGATACCACGAATACGAGGATCCTTACGCAGGCTTTGCAGGATCAGGGAGGCCATGCAGCGTAGGTTTGCTGAGGCATTCGGTCCGGAGTCCTCTGGGTCACTAAGGACAACAACGTCCGCAGCCACCTCCTCCCAGCCACGTACAAGTCCATGTGTTCCTTGGGACTGATCCCTTAAAGACTGCTGATGCTGAGTGCCAGGCTCCACCTCCATACTGACACAATCTTCCTCCTCCTCCTCCTCCTCGTCCTCTTCCTGTGTGATCGGCGGGCACGCAGGAACACTGTCTGGATAAAGGGGGCCTTGAGAGCTAAGGAAGTCCTCCTCTTCCTGCCTCTGTTCTGCCTCAAGTGCCCTGTCCATTATTCCACGCAGCGTGTGCTCCAACAGGTGGACAAGGGGGACAGTGTCACTGATGCATGCACTGTCAGTGCTCACCATCCTCGTGGCCTCCTCGAATGGTGACAGGACAGTGCATGCATCCCTGATCATGGCCCACTGGCGTGGGGAAAAAAAACCAAGGTCCCCTGACCCTGTCCTGGTGCCATAGTCGCACAGGTACTCATTGATGGCCCTCTGCTGCGTGTGCAGCCGCTGCAGCATGGCCAACGTCGAGTTCCACCTGGTGGGCATGTCACAGATTAGGCGGTTCTTGGGCAGGTTAAACTCCTTTTGGAGGTCCGTCAGCCGAGCACTGGCATTATATGACCGGCGGAAATGCACAGAGACTTTCCTGGCCTGCCTCAGGACATCCTGTAAGCCCGGGTACCTGCCCAAGAACCGCTGCACCACCAAGTTAAGGACGTGAGCCAAACAGGGCACATGGGTCAGTTGTCCCTGTCGGAGGGCAGAGAGGAGGTTGGTGCCATTGTCGCAAACCACCATTCCTGCCTTAAGTTGGCGTGGCGTCAACCACCTCTGAACCTGCCCCTACAGAGCTGACAGAACCTCTGCCCCAGTGTGGCTCCTGTCCCCCAAGCACACCAGCTCAAGCACCGCATGGCATCTTTTGGCCTGTGTACTTGCGTAGCCCCTTGAACGCCTACGGAGCACCGCTGGTTCCGAGGAAGAGGCCATGGAGGAAGAAGAAGAGGAGGGGGTGGAGGAGAGAGGTGTGTCACAATCAGCATTTTGGAGGCGTGGTGGCGGAACAACCTCCAACACTACTGCACCTTGTCCTGCATCCTTCCCAGCTGCCAGCAGAGTCACCCAATGCGCCGTGAAACTTAAGTAACGTCCCTGTCCATGCCTGCTGGACCATGAGTCAGCGGTAATATGCACCTTACCGCTGACCGCCCTGTCCAGCGAGGCATGGACATTGCCTTCCACATGACGGTAGAGAGCCGGAATCGCCTTCCGTGAGAAAAAGTGGCGTTTGGGTACCTGCCACTGAGGAACCGCACATTCCACAAACTCACGGAAGGGGGCAGAGTCTACCAACTGAAAAGGCAGCAGTTAAAGTGCTAGCAATTTTGCCAAGCTAGCATTCAACCGCTGGGCATGTGGATGGCTGGGAGCAAACTTCTTTCGGCGGTGCAGCAGCTGGGGCAGGGAAATTTGCCTGGTACAATCTGACGTCGGTGTACCAAAAGCAGATTGCCCACAAGTACTTGGCTGTGACACACCTAATTCTACACCTTCATTCCTCTCACTGCAGGTCTCAGAGAGGACTGAAGGTCTAGTGGGGTTGGAAATCTCAGCTGATGAGGAGCAAGGAGAGATCGTCTTTGTTCTTTGGTGTGGGTCTTTTAGATACGCTTGCCAACGAACTGCATGGCAGGTCAACATATGTCTGGTCAAGCATGTGGTACCCAAGCGGGAGATGTTTTGGCCACGCGAGATACGCTTGAGACATATGTTGCAAATAGCAGTGGTGCGATCTGATGCACTCGTCTCAAAAAAGGCCCACACCAAAGAACTTTTTGAATAACGCGCAGAGACTGCAGCGCCCTGCACATGTGGAGCTTTGGGGTGTGATGCAGTCAATGTGCTGCCCTTAGGCTGGCCCCTGGAGGGCATCCTGCCTCGTTGGTGATGTGCCACCTCCTCCTCCTCCTCCTCCTCCTCCTCCTCCTCCTCTCTCCTATCAGGCACCCACGTTGAGTCAGTGACCTCATCATCCCCTCCCTCCTCATCACTGGAGCAAACCTGGCAGTATGCTGCAGCAGGGGGAGCATGACTGCCAGATTGCTGTCCTTCTTGGGCACCCCCTCTGTCCGTGCTCATGTTACTGCCTTCATTGAGCTCAGTATCATCATCAGAGCCTTCCAAACGCTGGGCATCCTCCTGGAGCATGTACCCAACACTGTGGTCAAACAGTTCGAGGGAATCCTCATGAGGACATGGTGGAGCTAGGGAAGGAGTCACTGATGACATTGAGCTGAGGGAAGAGGCCGCTGCTTTGCCAGACAAAGCACCCTGGGCATGGGTGAGAGAGGATGAGGAGGATGAGGACGGCTTGGTCATCCACTCGACCAAGTCTTCCGCATGTTGCGGCTCAACACGGCCAGCTGCCGAAAAAAAGGCCAAGCGTGTCCCATGGCCACGTGCTGATGAGGATGCACCGTCTCCACGACCAGCACTAGACACAGAGCCTGCTTGCCCTCTCTTATTGGCTTGTGACTGTCTGCCTCTCCTTCTTGGCCTTCCAGACATACTAATGGCCTGTAGCTGCACTAAGCTGGGATAGAACACCTGTAATTTTCTTAAGGTAGCTTTATATACTGTAACCAGACAAGCCTGCCTGTCAGTAGGAAGATAACAGGAACGGATCTAGCTGAACACTGTGAGCAGGACGCACTGTACTAAATGTAAATAGTCTAGCTGCCTGACCGTGGTACTAATAGGATCAAAAAGAACACCTGTAATTTTCTTAAGGTAGCTTTATATACTGTAACCAGACAAGCCTGCCTGTCAGTAGGAAGATAACAGGAACGGATCTAGCTGAACACTGTGAGCAGGACGTACTGCACTAAATGTATATAGCAGGAACGGATCTAGCTGAACACTGTGAGCAGGACGCACTGCACTGAATGTAAATAGCAGGAACGGATCTAGCTGAACACTGTGAGCAGGACGCACTGCACTAAATGTAAATACCAGGAACGGATCTAGCTGAACACTGTGAGCAGGACGCACTGCACTAAATGTAAATACCAGGAACGGATCTAGCTGAACACTGTGAGCAGGACGCACTGCACTGAATGTAAATAGCAGGAACGGATCTAGCTGAACACTGTGAGCAGGACGCACTGCACTAAATGTAAATACCAGGAACGGATCTAGCTGAACACTGTGAGCAGGACGCACTGCACTAAATGTAAATAGCAGGAACGGATCTAGCTGAACACTGTGAGCAGGACGCACTGCACTGAATGTAAATAGCAGGAACGGATCTAGCTGAACACTGTGAGCAGGACGCACTGTACTAAATGTAAATACCAGGAACGGATCTAGCTGAACACTGTGAGCAGGACGCACTGTACTAAATGTAAATAGTCTAGCTGCCTGACCGTGGTACTAATAGGATCAAAAAGAACACCTGTAATTTTCTTAAGGTAGCTTTATATACTGTAACCAGACAAGCCTGCCTGTCAGTAGGAAGATAACAGGAACGGATCTAGCTGAACACTGTGAGCAGGACACACTGTACTAAATGTAAATAGTCTAGCTGCCTGACCGTGGTACTAATAGGATCAAAAAGAACACCTGTAATTTTCTTCAGGTAGCTTTATATACTGTAACCAGACAAGCCTGCCTGTCAGTAGGAAGATAACAGGAACGGATCTAGCTGAACACTGTGAGCAGGACGCACTGTACTAAATGTAAATAGTCTAGCTGCCTGACCGTGGTACTAATAGGATCAAAAAGAACACCTGTAATTTTCTTAAGGTAGCTTTATATACTGTAACCAGACAAGCCTGCCTGTCAGTAGGAAGATAACAGGAACGGATCTAGCTGAACACTGTGAGCAGGACACACTGTACTAAATGTAAATAGTCTAGCTGCCTGACCGTGGTACTAATAGGATCAAAAAGAACACCTGTAATTTTCTTCAGGTAGCTTTATATACTGTAACCAGACAAGCCTGCCTGTCAGTAGGAAGATAACAGGAACGGATCTAGCTGAACACTGTGAGCAGGACGCACTGTACTAAATGTAAATAGTCTAGCTGCCTGACCGTGGTACTAATAGGATCAAAAAGAACACCTGTAATTTTCTTAAGGTAGCTTTATATACTGTAACCAGACAAGCCTGCCTGTCAGTAGGAAGATAACAGGAACGGATCTAGCTGAACACTGTGAGCAGGACACACTGTACTAAATGTAAATAGTCTAGCTGCCTGACCGTGGTACTAATAGGATCAAAAAGAACACCTGTAATTTTCTTCAGGTAGCTTTATATACTGTAACCAGACAAGCCTGCCTGTCAGTAGGAAGATAACAGGAACGGATCTAGCTGAACACTGTGAGCAGGACGTACTGCACTAAATGTATATAGCAGGAACGGATCTAGCTGAACACTGTGAGCAGGACGCACTGCACTGAATGTAAATAGCAGGAACGGATCTAGCTGAACACTGTGAGCAGGACGCACTGCACTAAATGTAAATACCAGGAACGGATCTAGCTGAACACTGTGAGCAGGACGCACTGCACTGAATGTAAATAGCAGGAACGGATCTAGCTGAACACTGTGAGCAGGACGCACTGCACTGAATGTAAATAGCAGGAACGGATCTAGCTGAACACTGTGAGCAGGACGCACTGCACTGAATGTAAATAGCAGGAACGGATCTAGCTGAACACTGTGAGCAGGACGCACTGCACTAAATGTAAATACCAGGAACGGATCTAGCTGAACACTGTGAGCAGGACGCACTGCACTGAATGTAAATAGCAGGAACGGATCTAGCTGAACACTGTGAGCAGGACGCACTGCACTAAATGTAAATACCAGGAACGGATCTAGCTGAACACTGTGAGCAGGACGCACTGCACTGAATGTAAATAGCAGGAACGGATCTAGCTGAACACTGTGAGCAGGACGCACTGCACTGAATGTAAATAGCAGGAACGGATGTAGCTGAACACTGTGAGCAAGACGCACTGCACTAAATGTAAATACCAGGAACGGATCTAGCTGAACACTGTGAGCAGGACGCACTGCACTGAATGTAAATAGCAGGAACGGATCTAGCTGAACACTGTGAGCAGGACGCACTGCACTAAATGTAAATACCAGGAACGGATCTAGCTGAACACTGTGAGCAGGACGCACTGCACTGAATGTAAATAGCAGGAACGGATCTAGCTGAACACTGTGAGCAGGACGCACTGCACTGAATGTAAATAGCAGGAACGGATCTAGCTGAACACTGTGAGCAGGACACACTGCACTAAATGTAAATACCAGGAACGGATCTAGCTGAACACTGTGAGCAGGACGCACTGCACTGAATGTAAATAGCAGGAACGGATCTAGCTGAACACTGTGAGCAGGACGCACTGCACTAAATGTAAATACCAGGAACGGATCTAGCTGAACACTGTGAGCAGGACGCACTGCACAGAATGTAAATAGCAGGAACGGATCTAGCTGAACACTGTGAGCAGGACGCACTGCACTGAATGTAAATAGCAGGAACGGATCTAGCTGAACACTGTGAGCAGGACGCACTGCACTAAATGTAAATACCAGGAACGGATCTAGCTGAACACTGTGAGCAGGACGCACTGCACTGAATGTAAATAGCAGGAACGGATCTAGCTGAACACTGTGAGCAGGACACACTGCACTAAATGTAAATAGTCTAGATAGAAGATAACAGGAACGGATCTAGCTAAACTGAATACAGTGTATATATATATATGCAACACCTGGGATGCATATATATACACAATACACTGTAAGTGCAGCTAACTGACTGACTGTTCTGCCTAATCTATCTAACTCAAATCAAATGACACTGTCTCTCTCTCTCTCTCTATCTCTCAGCACACCGGAACACACACTACACAGGGCCGCCGTGCAGGCGGCCTTATATAGTGTGGGGTGTGTACTAAATCCCCTGAGCCATAATTGGCCAAAGCCACCCTGGCTTTGGCCAATTACAGCTCTCTCTACTGACGGCGCTGTGATTGGCCAAGCATGCGGGTCATAGTGCATGCTTGGCCAATAATCAGCCAGCAATGCACTGCGATGCCGCAGTGAATTATGGGCCGTGACGCGCCACACGAATTTGGCGCGAACGGCCCATATCGTTCGCAATTCGGCGAACGACCGAACAGCCGATGTTCGAGTCGAACATGGGTTCGACTCGAACACGAAGCTCATCCCTATTGGACAGACACAAGGTCGAGGCAGGTGGTAGTCAGAAGTTTAATCAGAGAAACCAAAAAATATAATCCACTCACCCTAGCACCTACCTAGGAGGGTGCTACATAGGTTTAAATGCAGCTTCAAAACTCCTGGGGCTGCATGCAACCTTTTGGCACTTATTGCGTGGCCCTCATGGCCCCTGCAAACAGTAGTTTGTATTTTCTTTACCTAGATGATTACTCTTCAGACTAAAGGGTTTGCTTTTTTTTTTTCTTTCACACTGTGGCACAAATATTTTTTTGGAATGGACTGAAGCAAGTCTCCAGTCATCAACATCTTCCATGACATCTTTGGTCATGTATAGTGTGTGTCTGACCACCTCTTGTAGCATGTACAGTATGTAGTCTATGAGCAATTGCCTGTTGCATGTCTTCAGTCTCTGATAGCTTTCCATAACATTGCATTAACTGAATATTCACTGAAACCTGAGGGGGCTGTACTTGAGGTCCCATATATCTAGTAAATTGGCAGCACTGCTCTAAGCTGTTATCTAGACTACTCTTTTGAAATCAATGGGAATCTACTGACATGACACAGGGTGCTGACTGCTCCAAAGTGGACCTTCTAGCCACATTGTAAGGGATAGCCAATGAAAGGAGGTAGGTTTACCTGAGACGTGTAGATCAACAACTAGTTCACGGTAGAGCAGAGCACAGCAGAACGGGTTAGACCTGGGAGCTAAATCTGTGGAGGAGGAAACCATACTAAAGCAGGATCACACTAGATCAGAGAAGGTCTAGAAATTTAATTAGGACTAGCAAGAGTACAAGGATGGTTCTGCATGAGAGCAGTTGATGTAAGATTCCCCCAGAGTGTGGGGTCTAAGAGCCATGGACCACCTCACAAGGGTTTTGGCTTAGCTGTGTGCTGACTCCAGGTCCCAACCCCTGGGTTAACTTTGATCTAAGCACCATGGACCATGAGTCGGAGGAATAGTCCAGAGGTCAGGACTGATTGTGGACATGGAAAGTCAGGATATAAGCCAGAGCACAGGGCAGGCAGCGGACAAGGATAACCAAGATACAAGTCAGAGGTCAGGGTAGGCAGCAGACAAGGATAACCAGGATACACAACATAGGTCAGGGCAGGCAGCAGACACCAAGAGCAAGTCAGAGGTCAGGGCAGGCAATAAACTTGGATAACCAGGAACAAGCCGGAGATCAGGGGCAGGCAGTGGACACTGATAACCAGGAACTAGCCAGAAGTCGGTACACAGGATTCATAGAAAGATGCTAAATGGACAGTAGGGGGAAATACCAGTGGCTTGGCAGAGAGAGTATAAAAGTGTTACTAGGGCAGGGAGCTAGAAGCCGATAGATTATTTTATTCAGCCTGCAGCCAGTGGCGTTTATCAGAATACACTAATAGGGGTTGTTTTCGATTGGATGCAGCTGCTGTTTGGCTGACAAATTTATGCCCAGTGGTTTGGGACTTGACAGGGTCACCCACCAAGCAAATTCGCACAGTGTGAGGCCAACTTAAATGCTGTCACCTAGGACAGGAAGTGTGTTACTGGCAGGATCACATCTAAGGACTGGTAAGCTGCAATTTAATTTGTAGAAAATTATATTGGGAGCTATATACCATATTTTATTTTGCCTTTATCATATAAAGTTTGTTCGCAGTCACACCTCCAACTTACTAAATCCATAAGTCAGTTTTTCAGACACGCCATATACTTCATATCTCCGTACAAAGCTGACGACCGTCACGTCTGGAAAAGCGATTACGCAGTCCATGATATCATCATTTTCCGGTGATATAGATTAAATCCCACTATATTACATCAGACGTGGATTTATTTTAGATCATGTACTATAAATTCCTAGATAAAATCTGTTATCGCTGAAAATGATATACAGCACAGTAAGCCATTGTTGGACATTTTAAAACATTGTATATAATGCCTGTGAGTATACTGCCATATGACCAGAACAATTGGAATATTTTAGGAATAACTGCAAATGTTTTACATTGCAGCCACAGGTGTGATTATGCTTTCTGAGTGTGACAATGCGGAGAGGACACTGTTCTGCTTTAAATGACTTCCCACAGCATGCTAGGAAGATCGTAATATTAGTATCATGGCTCAATTTCTTTTTTGGATTTGGATTTCCCATTAAGAAGGAGGTGGCCCGGCTTCAACAGCAGCCTATTACCACAAAAAACAAATGTATAAAAATATGTATCAAATTTTATTTATCCCCAATTTTTTTTTTAAATAAAAAAAGCTGGAAGAAAAATAGTTTTAATCCCAGCAATTAAAGGTTCCACTTGTATAACACATCTTGTAAAGGGCCTACAAAAGAACCCTATAAATGGACATTAAAGTGTTACTAAACCCACAGCAGTAAAATGAGTTTGTATCTACAGTGAGGCCACGTTTCCACTATTGCGACCCCAACGTCCCACGTTTTAGAGTGTGACTGTGGAGTGTGACTTTGCTGCGACTTTGAGTGCAGCTTTGATCCAACTTTACAGTCTCTGGATCAAAGGTGCATCAAAAGTGGCACCAAAGTAGTGCAGGAACCTTTTCAAAGTTGCTACAACTTTAAGTCGCATAGATTGGAGCGGGGGCCATTGAAATCAATGTGCTGTGACTTTAGATGCGACTTTTTGTCTCCAAAGTCGCACTAGTGGAAACGGAGCTGAAAGCATGCTTGTTATACTCACTGTGGAAACTAAGGGGTTAATCCTGCGCATTGTGTAAAAAGGCTGTTTGTTCCTGTCTTCTCTGATTTTTCCCTTCTTCCACAGTCCCCAATCCATCTCCTGACAGTACAGAGCCTTGGAGTCACTCTGCACATGCTCAGATTGATGTGTATTGCTAGACAGTTTTTTGTTTTTTGTTTGCATGTGATTGGCATAGGGCCAATCAGCACTGTCCAGACAGAGGATCAGGGGTCCTGCAGCCTCATAGGACAGTCAGAGTAGAATGAAAACTCCTCCTACAAGCTTAAACCAGAAACTCATAGTTAGACGACTGCTATATACTGCTGATGAGAAAAGGTATTTAGCAGTTTATATTTACTAAAATAATTGCATTTCCATGTTTTCTGTACGGTGGGAGACCAGATATAATGAATGCAGGGTCTTGGGTTTAGTAACACTCTAAGAACCCCATTTGTATCACTAACCTTATATATATATATATATATATCTATATATATATATATATATATATAGGGCATTTTTTCAGCGGGAACACAGGGGAACACAGTTTCGGCACCTCCAGCGCTGAATGTATGTAATGGCAAGGGGTGCCGGGGTGGGCTGGAGGGTCTAGTGTTGCTGGAGCGGATCTATTTTTGAATGGCGGTCTATTGTTGTTGGTGGGTCAATTATTGCTGGAAGAGATCTACTATTGATGGAGGGGGTCTATTGTTTCTAAATGAATCTATTGCTGCTGGCTGTGCAGAATCTATTTTACTACTTTTCTTGCTATCAATAACAAATTTCATACAAATTACTTAGCACCACACAATTATACTTGGCTCTGTACTCTCTAAAAGGGGCAGTACTGAGAGGTGGGTAGGGGATGAAACCAAGGGACGGTGCTCAGAGGTGGGTAATGGGCGGAGATAAGAAGTGACTCAGAAGGGGCAGTTCCTGCACCTATTCTCTGAGAAAAAAACCCTGTATATATATATATATATATATATATATATATATATATATATATATATATATATATAGTGCAACAATCTACAGGTATGGCAAATAAGAAAATGCAATGAAACAGGCATCTCCTATGTCAACATGTTTCTGGGGTTTTTACCCACTTCTTCAGGACCATTAGGTGTTCTGTTTTACATAAGTCACCTCGGTGTAATTGTATGCAAAAGTGCAAGCCATATCCAAAGTAATCCAGAATGTCAGTATGATCATAAAACAGGATTACATATCACTCATGTGGACCCCTCCTTTCTCTGTCCCAGCAAGTATGATACCTAGTACACTTTTAGAGAGGATCTTCAAAACAACGGTCCAGCATAAAGACCAGCTGCCCCCATTTAGTTGCACTTCCTAACATATGCCTAGCCTCTTCTGTTCTGTAGCCTTATAGTTGTATATCTGTGAGATTTAAGGCACTGGCCACATCTTGTGTCAGTGTCCCAGTGTCCTGCATGCAGGCCCTCCATACATACTAAGAGCACATACTGTATCTCCTAATATATAGCTTGGCACAGATTCAAATGATACCACAAGTAATGCAATGACAGCCAGCCACCACTGGCATCATTCACGGTAGCACCACATGCTAGTTTCATGAAATTTGGAGTGAAAATTGTGTTTCTCGCTGCTGGAGAGAAAACCATACCTCAGAACCTGCAGTGCAAGGATCTCCCTGCTTCTGCTTCATCCATTCTGTGGATCTGTACGTCCTCTACCTGTCTTGTTGTTGTTTGATCATTATTCCAGCAGTCAGTTGAAAAAAGCAAAACACACAGAGACACAGTGCAAAACAAGACATGATAAATCAGTAATGAGGAAAAGATCAGCTGCAGGGAGCCTACAGACAATACCGATGACTAGTCCTCACAGCTGAGATCCCTCTGCCTCAGATTGCTGCTGACAATGCCGTAGAGCCTGTGGCACTTTTCTGCATATTTATTGGGAATGCCCGCCCCTACAGCCATATTGGCGGTTAGTTCATAACCTCCTCCAACAATTGTTTGATGTAGACCTCCCCTTCTATCCTAAAATCTTCCTACTAGGTTTACTCCCACCTAGGTTGCCCAATCTTGCTAGGAAAGTTAGTACGCACCATTCTCACGACCGCTAGATGCCTAGTGGCCCTCCACTGGAAACGGCAAACACCACCTACCTCTATCGAGTTGTATGTTAGGGTTAAGGATGTGGAGCTTGTGGAGTCCCTTATAGCACACCTTTCCAATAAGCTGGAAAGTCACAGAGCAGTATAGAAGCCTTGGCATTTGCGGAAAGACCCCCCGTGAGACCACTGTATTCCTATCTAGCCACCTAACTAGCACTCTCTGTTTCCAGGAGTGACGTGCTCAGCATATTACACCATCTTGTTCTCTTTTCTTTCTCTCTTTTACTATCCTTTCCCCTTGCTGCTTTATGGATGTTTTCATTCGACTCTTTGCTGAGAGTTGGACTTTACCCTTGGGAGTTCTGCTGTTAGCGGTATCTCTGGGTTAGGCTCAACTGAGGATGTTTTTAAAGCTGAGTTGTTCAACATGTTATTTCTACAAATACTCTGTGAACATTATCTGAAGCCATTTTGTTGTTGCACCCATTGAGTCTTTTTGACCTATTTTCTATATACTGGTCTGTTGTTGGCCTTGTATAATGTCCACTGTTTGTTACCTTTTTTCTTCTCTAATTTGAAAAATTCAATAAAAATTGTCAATTATAAAAAAAAAACCCTCATTAAGAGAATTCACTGTACCACTGTACCACCAGCATGTCTTGTGTTATTTTTCCAGTGCTCTCTGCACAGACCAATGTATAACTTATACTCAACAATACCAGAACATACATTGCACTTCATCCACACGTCACAAATGGGCACTGAAGATCATTCTGAGTGCACATATCTCTTTTCCAACCACATTTCCAAACGGCGATGTGGTTGATGTATTGGCAACCATCATCGTTGGCAGCATTGATATCAGCACCTCCACACGAAGTGGTGAGATGATTAGGGCCTTCTAACATGGGAGGTCTAGCAATGGCTCCCAACTGTCCCTCCATTAGGGATGAGCCGAACACCCCCCGGTTCGGTTCGCACCAGAACCCGCGAACGGACCGCAAGTTCGCACGAACGTTAGAACCCCATTGACGTCTATGGGACTCGAACGTTCGAAATCAAAAGTGCTCATTTTAAAGGCTAATTTGCATGGTATTGTCCTAAAAAGGGTTTGGGGACCCGGGTCCTACCCCAGGGGACATGTATCAATGCAAAAAAAACTTTTAAAAACGGCCGTTTTTTCGGGAGCAGTGATTTTAATGATGCTTAAAGTAAAAAAAAAAAAGTGAAATATTCCTTTAAATATCGTACCTGGGGGGTGTCTATAGTATGCCTGTAAAGTGACGCGTGTTTCCCATGTTTAGAACAGTCCCTGCACCAAATGTCATTTTTAAAGGAAAAAATCTCATTTAAAACTGCTTGCGGGTTTAATGTCATGTCGGGTCATGGCAATATGGATGAAAATCAGTGAGACAAACGGCATGGGTACCCCCCAGTCCATTACCAGGCCCTTTGGGTCTTGTATGGATATTAAGGGGAACCCCGCACCCAAATTAAAATAAGGAAAGGTCCCTATATACTCTGAACAGCAGTATTCAGGCGGTGCAAACAAGACAGGGACTGTAGGTTTGTTGTTAAGTAGAATCTGTTTGTAATTTTGAACATTTTTAATGTGTTTAGCTCCAGCCAAAAAATCTTTTCTAAGCTTTTTGGAAAACATAGGGAAGGGTTATCACCCCTGTGACATTTGTTTTGCGTCTTTCCTCCTCTTCAGAAGATTTCACCTCACTTTTTTGTCCCAATGAAAAATGTTTTTTGAAAATTTGGGTTTTTTTGTGGAACAAGGATTGGAAAGCATCAGTGGAAAGGAGAAATTGTTTTCCCATATTAACTCTTACAGGAGAGAATTTCCCTTCCTTAGGGGTAGATTTCATCTCACTTCCTGTTGTCTCCTTCCGTTTGCAAGTAGGAGTCGTTTGTAAGTTAGATGTTTGAAAGTAGGGTCCTGCCCTATATACTCAGCAGAAATTTGGGCCTTAGGTGTTGCTGTGGCCAAAACACTGTAAGCCCTCACAGGGCCCTGCTGTGAAATATTAGATCAAGAATTGTAATTACATGCCCCTGTTGAACAGGAGCTGAAAAATTAGGCCTTAGGCACTGGTGCTGGTGCCACAACACTGCAACCCCTCACAGACACTCTAGTTGGAACGCAGGAACGAGCCCTGCTGCAAAGTATTGCATCAAAAATTGTAATTACACGCCCCTGTTAGACAGGGGCAGAAAAATTGGGCCTTAGGCACTGGTGCTGGTGCCACAACACTGCAACCCCTCACAGACACTCTAGTTGGAACGCAGGAACGAGCCCTGCTGCAAAGTATTGCATCAAAAATTGTAATTACACGCCCCTGTTAGACAGGGGCAGAAAAATTGGGTCTTAGGCACTGGTGCTGGTGCCACAACACTGCAACCCCTCACAGACACTCTAGTTGAAACGCAGGAACAAGCCCTGCTGCAAAGTATTGCATCAAAAATTGTAATTACACGCCCCTGTTAGACAGGGGCTGAAAAATTGGGTCTTAGGCACTGGTGCTGGTGCCACAACACTGCAACCCCTCACAGACACTCTAGTTGGAATGCAGGAACGAGCCCTGCTGCAAAGTATTACATCAAAAATTGTAATTACACGCCCCTGTTAAACAGGGGCTGAAAAATTGTGCCTTAGGCACTGGTGGTGGCGCCCAGAACCAAAAATGTTCTTACAAGCTATCAGCGTGATGATTGAGGAGGAAGAGGATAATTACTCAGGGGTAGTCACTCAGCATCAGCATAGGCAGTCTTTGAAGGGATCTGAGATTTCAAAAAAAATTATTCGGTTACATCTGCATCAGGTGCTTGGTAGCTGGTGGTGATCCAAGACTGATTCATTTTTATGAAGGTCAGCCGATCGACCGAGTCGGTGGACAGACGCACCCTGTGATCGGTTACCACGCCTCCAGCAGCACTGAATGTGCGTTCCGAAAGAACGCTGGATGCAGGACAGGCCAGTAGCTCAATTGCATACTGTGCAAGCTCTGGCCAGTGATCCATCCTCAAGACCCAGTAACCCAGAGGATTTTCGGTGGGAAAGGTGTCCAAGTCTGATCTTGCCCCTAGGTATTCCTGCACCATGTAAAACAGACGCTGGCGATGGTTGCTGGAACCGATCATACCTTGGGGCTGCGGACCAAAAAATTGTCTGAACGCATCGGTCAGACGGCCACCTTCTCCACCGCTCCTTCTTTGACTGACCGAAGCCTCAGCAACACGTTGTCCAGAAACAGGAGTTTGTAACCTCCCAGTCTCTGGGAACGCGTTGCACAGACCTTTCTGCAAGGCCTCCCGAAGATGTTTCATCCTCTGCTCCCTCTGCGATGGCAAGATAAGGTCCGCAACCTTACCCTTGTAACGTGGATCAAGGAGGGTTGCCAGCCAGTATTGGTCCTTCTCCTTGATACCACGAATACGAGGATCCTTACGCAGGCTTTGCAGGATCAGGGAGGCCATGCAGCGTAGGTTTGCTGAGGCATTCGGTCCGGAGTCCTCTGGGTCACTAAGGACAACAACGTCCGCAGCCACCTCCTCCCAGCCACGTACAAGTCCATGTGTTCCTTGGGACTGATCCCTTAAAGACTGCTGATGCTGAGTGCCAGGCTCCACCTCCATACTGACACAATCTTCCTCCTCCTCCTCCTCCTCCTCCTCGTCCTCTTCCTGTGTGATCGGCGGGCACGCAGGAACACTGTCTGGATAAAGGGGGCCTTGAGAGCTAAGGAAGTCCTCCTCTTCCTGCCTCTGTTCTGCCTCAAGTGCCCTGTCCATTATTCCACGCAGCGTGTGCTCCAACAGGTGGACAAGGGGGACAGTGTCACTGATGCATGCACTGTCAGTGCTCACCATCCTCGTGGCCTCCTCGAATGGTGACAGGACAGTGCATGCATCCCTGATCATGGCCCACTGGCGTGGGGAAAAAAAACCAAGGTCCCCTGACCCTGTCCTGGTGCCATAGTCGCACAGGTACTCATTGATGGCCCTCTGCTGCGTGTGCAGCCGCTGCAGCATGGCCAACGTCGAGTTCCACCTGGTGGGCATGTCACAGATTAGGCGGTTCTTGGGCAGGTTAAACTCCTTTTGGAGGTCCGTCAGCCGAGCACTGGCATTATATGACCGGCGGAAATGCACAGAGACTTTCCTGGCCTGCCTTAGGACATCCTGTAAGCCCGGGTACCTGCCCAAGAACCGCTGCACCACCAAGTTAAGGACGTGAGCCAAACAGGGCACATGGGTCAGTTGTCCCTGTCGGAGGGCAGAGAGGAGGTTGGTGCCATTGTCGCAAACCACCATTCCTGCCTTAAGTTGGCGTGGCGTCAACCACCTCTGAACCTGCCCCTGCAGAGCTGACAGAACCTCTGCCCCAGTGTGGCTCCTGTCCCCCAAGCACACCAGCTCAAGCACCGCATGGCATCTTTTGGCCTGCGTACTTGCGTAGCCCCTTGAACGCCTACGGAGCACCGCTGGTTCCGAGGAAGAGGCCATGGAGGAAGAAGAAGAGGAGGGGGTGGAGGAGAGAGGTGTGTCACAATCAGCATTTTGGAGGCGTGGTGGCGGAACAACCTCCAACACTACTGCACCTTGTCCTGCATCCTTCCCAGCTGCCAGCAGAGTCACCCAATGCGCCGTGAAACTTAAGTAACGTCCCTGTCCATGCCTGCTGGACCATGAGTCAGCGGTAATATGCACCTTACCGCTGACCGCCCTGTCCAGCGAGGCATGGACATTGCCTTCCACATGCCGGTAGAGAGCCGGAATCGCCTTCCGTGAGAAAAAGTGGCGTTTGGGTACCTGCCACTGAGGAACCGCACATTCCACAAACTCACGGAAGGGGGCAGAGTCTACCAACTGAAAAGGCAGCAGTTGAAGTGCTAGCAATTTTGCCAAGCTAGCATTCAACCGCTGGGCATGTGGATGGCTGGGAGCAAACTTCTTTCGGCGCTGCAGCAGCTGGGGCAGGGAAATTTGCCTGGTACAATCTGACGTCGGTGTACCAAAAGCAGATTGCCCACAAGTACTTGGCTGTGACACACCTAATTCTACACCTTCATTCCTCTCACTGCAGGTCTCAGAGAGGACTGAAGGTCTAGTGGGGTTGGAAATCTCAGCTGATGAGGAGCAAGGAGAGATCGTCTTTGTTCTTTGGTGTGGGTCTTTTAGATACGCTTGCCAACGAACTGCATGGCAGGTCAACATATGTCTGGTCAAGCATGTGGTACCCAAGCGGGAGATGTTTTGGCCACGCGAGATACGCTTGAGACATATGTTGCAAATAGCAGCGGTGCGATCTGATGCACTCGTCTCAAAAAAGGCCCACACCAAAGAACTTTTTGAATAACGCGCAGAGACTGCAGCGCCCTGCACATGTGGAGCTTTGGGGTGTGATGCAGTCAATGTGCTGCCCTTAGGCTGGCCCCTGGAGGGCATCCTGCCTAGTTGGTGATGTGCCACCTCCTCCTCCTCCTCCTCCTCCTCCTCTCTCCTATCAGGCACCCACGTTGAGTCAGTGACCTCATCATCCCCTCCCTCCTCATCACTGGAGCAAACCTGGCAGTATGCTGCAGCAGGGGGAGCATGACTGCCAGATTGCTGTCCTTCTTGGGCACCCCCTCTGTCCGTGCTCATGTTACTGCTTTCATTGAGCTCAGTATCATCATCAGAGCCTTCCAAACGCTGGGCATCCTCCTGGAGCATGTACCCAACACTGTGGTCAAACAGTTCGAGGGAATCCTCATGAGGACATGGTGGAGCTAGGGAAGGAGTCACTGATGACATTGAGCTGAGGGAAGAGGCCGCTGCTTTGCCAGACAAAGCACCCTGGGCATGGGTGAGAGAGGATGAGGAGGATGAGGACGGCTTGGTCATCCACTCGACCAAGTCTTCCGCATGTTGCGGCTCAACACGGCCAGCTGCCGAAAAAAAGGCCAAGCGTGTCCCATGGCCACGTGCTGATGAGGATGCACCGTCTCCACGACCAGCACTAGACACAGAGCCTGCTTGCCCTCTCTTATTGGCTTGTGACTGTCTGCCTCTCCTTCTTGGCCTTCCAGACATACTAATGGCCTGTAGCTGCACTAAGCTGGGATAGAACACCTGTAATTTTCTTAAGGTAGCTTTATATACTGTAACCAGACAAGCCTGCCTGTCAGTAGGAAGATAACAGGAACGGATCTAGCTGAACACTGTGAGCAGGACGTACTGCACTAAATGTATATAGCAGGAACGGATCTAGCTGAACACTGTGAGCAGGACGCACTGCACTGAATGTAAATAGCAAGAACGGATCTAGCTGAACACTGTGAGCAGGACACACTGTACTAAATGTAAATAGTCTAGCTGCCTGACCGTGGTACTAATAGGATCAAAAAGAACACCTGTAATTTTCTTAAGGTAGCTTTATATACTGTAACCAGACAAGCCTGCCTGTCAGTAGGAAGATAACAGGAACGGATCTAGCTGAACACTGTGAGCAGGACGCACTGTACTAAATGTAAATAGTCTAGCTGCCTGACCGTGGTACTAATAGGATCAAAAAGAACACCTGTAATTTTCTTAAGGTAGCTTTATATACTGTAACCAGACAAGCCTGCCTGTCAGTAGGAAGATAACAGGAACGGATCTAGCTGAACACTGTGAGCAGGACACACTGTACTAAATGTAAATAGTCTAGCTGCCTGACCGTGGTACTAATAGGATCAAAAAGAACACCTGTAATTTTCTTCAGGTAGCTTTATATACTGTAACCAGACAAGCCTGCCTGTCAGTAGGAAGATAACAGGAACGGATCTAGCTGAACACTGTGAGCAGGACGTACTGCACTAAATGTATATAGCAGGAACGGATCTAGCTGAACACTGTGAGCAGGACGCACTGCACTGAATGTAAATAGCAGGAACGGATGTAGCTGAACACTGTGAGCAGGACGCACTGCACTAAATGTAAATACCAGGAACGGATCTAGCTGAACACTGTGAGCAGGACGCACTGCACTGAATGTAAATAGCAGGAACGGATGTAGCTGAACACTGTGAGCACAACGCACTGCACTAAATGTAAATACCAGGAACGAATCTAGCTGAACACTGTGAGCAGGACGCACTGCACTGAATGTAAATAGCAGGAACGGATCTAGCTGAACACTGTGAGCAGGACGCACTGCACTAAATGTAAATACCAGGAACGGATCTAGCTGAACACTGTGAGCAGGACGCACTGCACTGAATGTAAATAGCAGGAACGGATCTAGCTGAACACTGTGAGCAGGACGCACTGCACTAAATGTAAATACCAGGAACGGATCTAGCTGAACACTGTGAGCAGGACGCACTGCACTGAATGTAAATAGCAGGAACGGATCTAGCTGAACACTGTGAGCAGGACGCACTGCACTAAATGTAAATACCAGGAACGGATCTAGCTGAACACTGTGAGCAGGACGCACTGCACTGAATGTAAATAGCAGGAACGGATCTAGCTGAACACTGTGAGCAGGACGCACTGCACTGAATGTAAATAGCAGGAACGGATCTAGCTGAACACTGTGAGCAGGACGCACTGTACTGAATGTAAATAGCAGGAACGGATCTAGCTGAACACTGTGAGCAGGACACACTGCACTGAATGTAAATAGCAGGAACGGATCTAGCTGAACACTGTGAGCAGGACGCACTGTACTGAATGTAAATAGCAGGAACGGATCTAGCTGAACACTGTGAGCAGGACGCACTGCACTGAATGTAAATAGCAGGAACGGATCTAGCTGAACACTGTGAGCAGGACGCACTGCACTGAATGTAAATAGCAGGAACGGATCTAGCTGAACACTGTGAGCAGGACGCACTGTACTGAATGTAAATAGCAGGAACGGATGTAGCTGAACACTGTGAGCACAACGCACTGCACTAAATGTAAATACCAGGAACGGATCTAGCTGAACACTGTGAGCAGGACGCACTGCACTGAATGTAAATAGCAGGAACGGATCTAGCTGAACACTGTGAGCAGGACGCACTGCACTAAATGTAAATACCAGGAACGGATCTAGCTGAACACTGTGAGCAGGACGCACTGCACTGAATGTAAATAGCAGGAACGGATCTAGCTGAACACTGTGAGCAGGACGCACTGCACTAAATGTAAATACCAGGAACGGATCTAGCTGAACACTGTGAGCAGGACGCACTGCACTGAATGTAAATAGCAGGAACGGATCTAGCTGAACACTGTGAGCAGGACGCACTGCACTAAATGTAAATACCAGGAACGGATCTAGCTGAACACTGTGAGCAGGACGCACTGCACTGAATGTAAATAGCAGGAACGGATCTAGCTGAACACTGTGAGCAGGACGCACTGCACTGAATGTAAATAGCAGGAACGGATCTAGCTGAACACTGTGAGCAGGACGCACTGTACTGAATGTAAATAGCAGGAACGGATCTAGCTGAACACTGTGAGCAGGACACACTGCACTGAATGTAAATAGCAGGAACGGATCTAGCTGAACACTGTGAGCAGGACGCACTGTACTGAATGTAAATAGCAGGAACGGATCTAGCTGAACACTGTGAGCAGGACGCACTGCACTGAATGTAAATAGCAGGAACGGATCTAGCTGAACACTGTGAGCAGGACGCACTGCACTGAATGTAAATAGCAGGAACGGATCTAGCTGAACACTGTGAGCAGGACGCACTGTACTGAATGTAAATAGCAGGAACGGATCTAGCTGAACACTGTGAGCAGGACACACTGCACTGAATGTAAATAGCAGGAACGGATCTAGCTGAACACTGTGAGCAGGACGCACTGTACTGAATGTAAATAGCAGGAACGGATCTAGCTGAACACTGTGAGCAGGACACACTGCACTAAATGTAAATAGTCTAGATAGAAGATAACAGGAACGGATCTAGCTAAACTGAATACAGTGTATATATATATATGCAACACCTGGGATGCATATATATACACAATACACTGTAAGTGCAGCTAACTGACTGACTGTTCTGCCTAATCTATCTAACTCAAATCAAATGACACTGTCTCTCTCTCTCTCTATCTCTCAGCACACCGGAACACACACTACACAGGGCCGCCGTGCAGGCGGCCTTATATAGTGTGGGGTGTGTACTAAATCCCCTGAGCCATAATTGGCCAAAGCCACCCTGGCTTTTGCCAATTACAGCTCTCTCTACTGACGGCGCTGTGATTGGCCAAGCATGCGGGTCATAGTGCATGCTTGGCCAATCATCAGCCAGCAATGCACTGCGATGCCGCAGTGAATTATGGGCCGTGACGCGCCACACGAATTTGGCGCGAACGGCCCATATCGTTCGCAATTCGGCGAACGACCGAACAGCCGATGTTCGAGTCGAACATGGGTTCGACTCGAACACGAAGCTCATCCCTACCCTCCATTGTAGGTACAGTCCCTCTTCTGTGCTCAGATCATAATATTCCTCTTTCACAGCAGCCCTTGTTTAGGTTTGATACACAAATCTGCCAGAACGTACTATTCAGATACCAAAAGTTATTTTGTGGTTAATTTTCACTAGTAAATCGAAAAAATTGTGACATCCCCCATATACAGTATAAACTGGTGAAATGCTAGTTATATGTAAAGGCATTACATTTGAGGGGTGTTAATACAGTCTTGCCTTAATGGACATTTTGTGATTCTATATATTTGTACTTTACCAATAAAGAATTGACGTTACTTATTTATATGAAGTGATGCGCACATTTTCTTGGGGACAATTGAGGTTGTATTCGTTCACCTAAAAGTTAGTTATACATAATGTAGCGCTTCCTCCGCAAAGGCCGTTGGGAATACAAAGACACTGAATTTCAAAAGAGCCAACTTCCCTAAACTACAAACCTTGCTAAAAGGCATAAATTGGGATAAAATATTAGGAACAAAGAATACGGAGGAGAGATGGGTTTTCTTTAAGAGTATATTAAATAAGGGCATTAGCCAATGTATCCCATTGGGTAATAAATTTAAAAGAGCAAACAAAAATCCTGGATGGCTTAACTCCAATGTAAAAATGCATATAAAAGCAAAGGAGAAGGCCTTCAAAAAATACAAGGTTGAGGGATCATCCTCAGCATTCAGACTTTATAAAGAATGCAATAAGAAATGTAAGGGTGCAATTAGGACGGCTAAGATAGAACATGAAAGACACATAGCGGAAGAGAGCAAAAAAAATCCCAAGAAATTCTTTAAGTATGTAAACAGTAAAAAAGGAAGGACAGACCATATTGGCCCCATAAAGAATGAGGAAGGACATCTGGTTACAAAGGATGGGGAGATGGCAAAGGTATTGAATTTATTCTTCTCCTCAGTCTTCACGAGTGAATCGGGGGGCTTCAGTAACCAAAACTGCAGTTTTTATCCTCATGACACAACACAGGAAGCACCTCCATGGTTAACAGAGGACGGAATTAAAATTAGACTTGAGAAGCTTAACATTAATAAATCACCGGGACCAGATGGCTTGCATCCGAGGGTACTTAGGGAACTCAGTCAGGTGATTGCCAGAACGTTGTTCCTAATTTTTACAGACAGTCTATTGACTGGAATGGTACCAGCTGATTGAAGAAAAGCCAATGTAGCACCAATATTTAAAAAGGGCCCAAAAAACATCCCTGGGAATTACAGACCAGTTAGCCTAACATCAATAGTATGTAAAATCTTGGAGGGGATGATAAGGGACTATATACAAGATTTTAGTAATAAGAACGATATCATTAGCAGTAATCAGCATGGATTCATGAAGAATCGTTCTTGCCAAACCAATCTATTAACCTTCTATGAGGAGGTGAGTTGCCATCTAGATAAAGGAAGGCCCGTAGATGTGGTGTATCTGGATTTTGCAAAAGCATTTGACACAGTTCCCCATAAACGTTTACTGTACAAAATAAGGTCCGTTGGCATGGACCATAGGGTAAGTACATGGATTGAAAACTGGCTACAAGGGCGTGTTCAGAGGGTGGTGATAAATGGGGAGTACTCAGAATGGTCAGGGGTGGGTAGTGGGGTTCCCCAGGGTTCTGTGCTGGGACCAATCCTATTTAATTTGTTTATAAACGATCTGGAGGATGGGATAAACAGTTCAATCTCTGTATTTGCAGACGATACTAAGCTAAGCAGGGCAATAACTTCTCCGCAGGATGTGGAAACCTTGCAAAAAGACCTGAACAAATTAATGGGGTGGGCCACTACATGGCAAATGAGGTTCAATGTAGAAAAATGTAAAATAATGCATTTGGGTGGCAAAAATATGAATGCAATCTATACACTGGGGGGAGAACCTCTGGGGGAATCTAGGATGGAAAAGGACCTGGGGGTCCTAGTAGATGATAGGCTCAGCAATGGCATGCAATGCCAAGCTGCTGCTAATAAGGCAAACAGAATATTGGCATGCATTAAAAGAGGGATCAACTCCAGAGATAAAACGATAATTCTCCCGCTCTACAAGACTCTGGTCCGGCCGCACCTGGAGTATGCTGTCCAGTTCTGGGCACCAGTCTTCAGGAAGGATGTACTGGAAATGGAGCGAGTACAAAGAAGAGCAACAAAGCTAATAAAGGGTCTGGAGGATCTTAGTTATGAGGAAAGGTTGCGAGCGTTGAACTTATTCTCTCTGGAGAAGAGACGCTTGAGAGGGGATACGATTTCAATTTACAAATACTGTACTGGTGACCCCACAATAGGGATAAAACTTTTTCGCAGAAGAGAGTTTAATAAGACTCGGGGCCACTCATTACAATTAGAAGAAAAGAGGTTTAACCTTAAACTACGTAGAGGGTTCTTTACTGTAAGAGCGGTAAGGATGTGGAATTCCCTTCCACAGGCGGTGGTCTCAGTGGGAAGCATTGATAGCTTCAAGAAACTATTAGATAATCACCTGAATGACCGCAACATACAGGGATATGTAAGGTAATACTGACACATTATCACACACATAGGTTGGACTTGATGGACATGTGTCTTTTTTTCAACCTCACCTACTATGTAACTATGATGCAGGTTCTCTGGAACTGCCCTGACCTTGTAAGCACTTCGACCCTTCTGACACTGGGTTCATTCATAAGCTAGATATCTTCTGAAGAGTCAGTTCATTCTTGAGGCTGAATTTTGGTAGGTGCCCTTTAATGATAGGCAATGGTAGGCGCCATTTAATAACTGGAGGAAATATGATGACAATTGAGTCAAGTCTGCATGAAGTGAAAATAGGGGGTATTAGGATCTCCTTAGCTGAGATGGGGTAAAAAGGTGTCTGATACCAGTGTCCACATGTACCAAAAGACTGGGCAAACTGCCCTCTCACTAATCCTGGTTGAAGGTATGACTCCGGGAAACACGGAGGTGGACTCTGTATCAGCAGCAGGAGAAGGTAAAGGATGTGCAGCAGGATGTGGTGGAGTTTGCGGGAACCCACTGATGGTGATCATTATGGGTGTCTCTGCACCTTTGGTTGCTGAAGAAGGCTGTGTTGCTCGGTATCTGGCACTGCTGGGTGTGGAAGAGCTGTGTCACTGTGTCTCTATGCAGGTGCAGCAGGGGTCAAAAAGGCAGCGCCTGACCAGAGTCTCAGATGTCCCTGGGCCAAGAGAGCGTGCTCACCAGTTGCAGTTGGCTTTAGATACTCCCCCCATTATCCTCTGTCGCTCCGGCTCCCGACGGAATTGAAGTCTCTGGGCTGCTTTATGTCACAGCATTAACTGAGGGACTACATGTCCCACGTTCCTTTGCTTTTTAGAGTCAGAAAAGGGATGGCCTTCACCTAGAGGCAGGAAGATGATACATTGATCTGTCCATGAATACAAGGGGAAAAATAAACAGCTTGTTGTTTATTAGCATTATTTAGGTGCACCACACCGGGCTACAATAAGATAGCCCGCACGGAAGGATTAATTTAAAAAATATCAGAGAACAAACTAAGGAGTAATGAGCATCACAGAAAACAGAAGAAACATATTTGGTTTAATACATTTTTATTGCTTATTTCAAAAGAAAAATAGCACAAAAACTGAGCATCATACTAGTCTAATAAACATTTTTCCTTTACTGCCCTCAGTTCTGGTTCTGGCAGTGAAGGTATTGTGGCATAACTTACAACAGTCCTTCATTTCGAGGAACTGTCTCCCTTTTCAAAGAAAATCTATCTTACCATTTTTCCTCCTCATTCACCCTTCTTTTTGGTCTAGAGGTATCAAACAATGTATTATTTAACTACCAAAACTTTTATACCAAAACTATTATACTGTGCTAAACATTTCATCCATCCTCTAAATCAGCCATTCTCAACCAGGGTTCCGTGGAACCCTAAGGGTCATCCAGAAGTTGCTACGGTTCCTTGAGCTGTGCGAATTGATCTCCAATTTAATGCTACTTGCATAGTTCCAGAGGAAACACCGCTTGGCAGAGTCAGTGGCATGAAACCAGAGATGCCTGTAAGAGTGGGATTCTGATCTACACTCACTTACCACCAATATACTCTAAGGGGCATTTTTCCCACTGACCACAAATTTCTTTTTACAAGAGTTCTGCAAGACCTGAAAACAATTTTCAGGCTTCCTAGGGTAAATAGGTTGAGAAGGGCTGCTCTAAACTCTAATAATTGTTGTCTTGAATAGCCTGTATGAAGGATAATTAGTGGTAAAATGGACTTGTTGGTCTACCCAATTTTTTTTGCATATTCATTCTTAACATCTGCATAGCTGGGGGCGTGGCATGGATGCGTTTTTTACATCCATACCTTGCCTGTCCCTCTTTCCCATCTCAGAAAGTTGTGAGGTATGCTGCAGTACTGTAATATTTCAGCGCTTATAGTATACATATTAGGTTGCAGAAAACACTATATTCAACCTCCTTATTAGCGCAGGATCCAGCACAGAGTAAAGGAAGGCTATACCTATGTTACAGGTCACATGAAACACAGCCATATTTTAGGGATATGTCCCATACTGTAACTAAACAGGTTTGAAAAAGCCCCTAGGCAAAGAACTTGGCAAAGAGACTAACTACTGGCTTTCAGGGACCAAAAAGGGCCAAAGGAACCAAGTGTAGCCCTAAGGTAAAAGGCTGGGTACCATGATATTATGTAGATGGGAGATCTATCTGCTTCAATGGTTCGTGTCCAGTGGCTTTCTCTAAAAGTTTTTCTGCTAAACCAACATCCCTCTGTCTGACCACTGAAAGTTGTGAGGTATGCTTGAATACATATCAGAATCCAGTCCTAAAAAAAAAAACCTAAATTCCACAGTAAATTTATGGGCAAAGAGGAGATTTCCAGTGCTCTACTCAGCTTGTCACAATTAGAGCTTCCATTGAAGTGGGCACAAGGCCTAACCCTGGGCTTCCACCTGAACATTTGGAAGCAACAGAGCTCCTGATTTATCCTCCTAACGTGGGCCAAGTCCTTTGCTTTACAGAATCCAATAAACATGAACGGCTTAAAAGACATTGGCTCAAAGTCATCTGCAGAACCAGGCCATCAGAACTCAGGTTTCACAATGTTCTTTGAAAAGAAATAAAGCTTGGAAGAGATATTTTAAAATATACAGCCTGAAAACTTTATACCCTGATGGAATTTTTATTTTTGGATCAGAGAAGGATGACCTAAAATGTACAATACTTTTTTATGACACACTGGAAAATAGCTGTGAAGGTTGCAGTTTTTATTCTTGCCTGGCCTGGACATTGGTTTGGTGAAAAGGAACTTTATTCAGTATATAAAATTAAAGAGGAATCAAGTTTTATTTTCTTTTTAAGGAGCAGAGTAGACGCCACACTATTTTATGGTGTCACTTCCTTGTTTATAGAAGTTGAACAAATCTGACAAAGAATAAACTGTAAAATGTATCTAAAGCCTATACCTCTTTATGTTAGTTTTGGGTAAGTTAGGAAAGGCTAGAACCTCTGTTCGTGTTTCCCTGCTATAAAGATTCACACTTCTTTTTTTCTGACTGTAGTCACTGTGACAGAAAATGATTGGAGACTCAAAATGTTATGGTTGTCACCAGAATATAGGGTGGGGAGAAATCTTCCATGGGAGTAACTGTTCTGGTCACATACACTATGTCTAAGAGGGGACTTACCCTCACATTGGAGATATGACCATCACTTCTTTTTGTTTCTGTTACCATGTTTTCAATTAAAAAAGTGTAGCACTTACTCCCTAAGGAGCTGCTGAAAAGTTTGGGTGCTCCTTCTACTCCCAATGATGACCTGGCATGGACCTGGACCCGACAATCATGACACACCAGTAGAAAAAAAAGTTTTATTAGGGCAGAGACAAGCCATATGACAAAAGAACAGCTTGAACAAACTCTGCAACATAGAGTAGGGAAGGGGGGGTAACAAACCCCGGGACTTTAACGGTCTTATAAATAGAAAAAGTGTGAAAACACAATTGCACAATCAATAAAATTAATTATTTTATTACAAAGATAAAAAGGTGAGGAAATTAAACCATCCATATCACGAATTGTATGTTCCATTGAAAGGCACATATACAAACACTACCACTCAACATGTTTCGCTTTTTTATGCTTCTTCAGGAGATTCAGGTGGAATGTATTATATGCTACGGATAACAAAAGAGACAGGAATGAGATCTCATGTTGGTTGTTTTGATCAAAAGAACAAAAACAAGAATGCAATGACAGGTTTAAGCCAATATCATATATTAGATCAGTTATGAGTACAGCCAAGTAAATGCCATTCGTCCTCACCCTCCAGCTGCCTGTGAAACAGTCCGTCCAGAATGCACTAGGCAGGCGTGAGGGAATGGTGTTGTCAGAAACCATGAATCAGACCGAGACAGAAGTACAGCTAATCACACTTGTTTAATAATAATAAAAATGTAAACAGAGTAAGTGTAGTCAATACATAGCCAGAGTTCAGTAACCAGATCGGGTAGTCAGCCAATGCCAATGTCAGAGAGCCAGAGATCAACGTAGTAGTACAGCAAGCAGGATCAGGAGCCAGAAGGGACGTCAGCCGAGCAAGTCTTCAACAGGAACGCAGGAGAAAGTCTCTGAGATGTGACCAAAGGCGAAAGCAGAGATGAAGTGAGCTGGACAGCTTTAAGTAGCCAGGACTGACGAGCAGATCATCAACAGCTGAGTCACTGTGGAGAGAAAGGAGCTGGCAATTAGCCGACAGCTGAGCGGCCAGCTCAGAGAAGGAAGGGCTGAGCCCTGACAGGTGTTACCACAGCGGTGATGGAAGTGTCTGTGCCAATTGAGTACCAACAAAATTTAAGCCCAACTACTGTATTCAAGTCCCTGTCTAACCAGTGGCCAGTGGATTCAACTAATGCAAATGTCTGATGGTGGTGGGGACTTTGGAGTCCACATCTGAGGGCTCTTTCTGAGCAAGGATGCACACTGTCTGGCAACATTTAGAGGTCATAGGAGCTAGGAGTTGCCTCACCAATTCCGTGTTGGTCCCCACAATCGAAAAGCTTTCTGTAGACCCTGAAGGTAAGGAACACACAATGATGCGCATTGGTTGACTGACAATGACAACTTGATTTATAGGTAACCATCACATGAGTATTTATAATTCAGACCAGTAAAGCGCACTGCAAGGTCCAGTTCCAACAGTCGGCAGTCTCCAGCATTAGCATGAAGTGGATATGGGTCAAACCAATTCTCAAGGATCCTGCAGTTTGCCAGGAGAAGATTCGGAAAGATCCAAGAAACTCAAACAACAAAGGGATAGCAGCGCGAGATCCTCATTAGAATGATACAGTATTGTATTCCATAAAAACAAATAGTACACTTACATATTAAATTATTGCCAATCAGCACAGGTAGAAGATAAGAACACCACAGGGCTGTCAGCAGAGTAATGGGTGGAAAGACCGCAAATCTGTCAGTGAATGTAAGCCAGTCCTATCTCTCTAGCCGGCTCTGGAGAGATCAGATCCTGGCAACTGTCAAATTGGCCGCCAATAGTTGGTGTTCTGAAAAGGAGCAGTCTGCCTTGTGGCAGCCCCTTTGTATCTGTGAGAAGTGTATGTGTGTGTGTGGGGGGGGTGCTGCTTGGGGAGGGGGGTTGGTAACGCGTTTTAGAAGTTTTCCTCCTTTGTCAAACGCCACCTCTGAAATGTGTTACCACCCCCCCCAGCAGCACCCCCCATGTCTCATGGACACAAAGGGGTTGCCCCCAGGCAGACTTTTCCTATGCAGAGTGCCGACTATTGGCAGGAAATTTGTCAGCTGCCAGGATGTGATCTCTCCGGAGCCGGATAGAGAGGTAGGACTGGCTTACATTCACTGACAGCTTTGCAGTCTTTCCACCCAATACTCTGCTGACAACCCTGTGGTGTTCTTATCTTCTACCTGTGCTGATTGGCAAGAATTTAATATGTAATACTATTTGTTTCTATGGAATAAATTACTGTATCATTCAGGATCCTGCACTGCTATCTCTCCCTGCCCTTTGTCAATTACTTGCAAAAAGGAAGCAATATACTTTGATCAGGGTGTGATGTCCTATGGCAGTGATGGCAAACCTTGGCACCCCAGATGTTTTGGAACTACATTTCCCATGATGCTCATGCACTCTGCAGTGTAGTTGAGCATCATGGGAATCGTAGTTCCAAAACATCTGGAGTGCCAAGGATCGCTATTACTGTCCTATGGCAACCAGGGCTATGTTGGGTTTGCACTTGAGGATCATCTGTTAATTAATGTCTGTCAGAAATGGATATCTTGGCGATACCCAATAGTTTTGGGGACCTTTTTCCTGTATTTTTTTTCAAACCTCCTAAACATCCAACTTCATCAAAAGGCATGAACCTTCAGATGCCTCTAGGCAGCTTCAGCTTTGTCCTAGACTAATCCAGGAGCCCCAAAAGTGGGGAGCTCTATTATTCATATCTCTACTTCATCTGCAAAGATGATATTGGACCTGACTCCTCCCACCTATTATGCCTCCTTTTTGTTCATTGAAGCTGCTCATCATAAAATATTTCAAGGTATGAGAGATGAAAGGGGCAGGGCTTATACCAACTTCCCAAGTGAAGTCAGGGTTTGAGTAAATGAGATTCCATATTTCAAAGCTCTCAGATGGGCTAAACCTGCCTGAAGGCACCTGTAGGTTCCTGTTTTTGAAGGGAAGTGATTGTTTGGGTTTGATAACCATACATATTTCCCTAAATTGTTCCTAAGCCCAAGAACATAAATATAATATATTGAAGCTGATCAGTTCTTAGATATGGTAGCTATGTTAGTTTGCTTTATTCAGGTTTTTTTTTTCCCTTTTTTCATCTGATGATCCTACAAGTAACACATCCACCCCCCAGAGTGACAACACTTCATCACTGTACTCTATTTACAGAAGAGCAGCATTGTCACCCTAGGACAAGAAGTGTGATGGTACTACAAAATACTTTCCCTTGACCTCTTCTACATAACATGGAGGAAGCGTTGTTCTGTAGTCCACAGAGAATTTTAACACTGCACAGTGTACAGAAAGTTAGCAGCTCCCTGGATTTGTGATGGGATCAAAAGCAGATTTTGATTTAGGATTCTGAACATGACCCCCACCAATGCCAACACCTTGAACTTGCTTTCCTTTTAAAGGATAACTTTGCATTTATGGAAAAAATATATTGAATAAAATAAAAAAAAATAGCATTAACAACTGCTACAAAAGCTATGTTGTAATTTAATGTTCTTAAAAATAACCTTTTATTTTTAATCTAAAGTAATTTTCTGTAATATGTCAACCTGGAGGCATTCCGTACACAGTTGGTATACAGAATGCTCCCCAGAAATGTCATTTTCTGCTTGTGTGATTGGCTCAATGATTTTCTGTGAAGATTGTACTAAATGAAAGTCACATTTTTGGCATTCCCTGTAATAGGAATTAGGTGAGATACTCCCCAAAGGTAATCACATCTAAGGGGTTCCACCTTTTCTCATTAGAAAATGCATCAGCTTGTAGGCAGGTGCAGTCTACTTTCTCAACTGCAGGTGGCACTCGCCTGCAGCAGTCTTGCAGCTGGAGAAGAAGTCAAGAGGAACATGGTTCCTATATGGTTTCCTGGGTCGCTGGGGAAGCTATCCGGTTGTGACTCTGGCAGCCATCTTGGGTCAGACAGAGCCCATTTAAGGTGATTGTAAAGTCTCGTTTTTTTTTCTATTAAAATAACAAACATGTTATACTTACCTGCTCTCTGTAGTGGTTTTACATAGAGCAGCCCCTGGCTGGAGCTCCTGGCCCCTCCCTCCTGTTGAGTGCCCCCACAGCAAGCAGCTTGCTATGGGGGTACCTGAGCCGAGTCGCAGCTTCGTGCATCTATTCAGACACGGAGCCGAAGTACGGCCCCGTCCCCTCTCTCTCGTTATTGAGTAACTGAGTTTGACTGACAGCAGCGGGTGCCAATGGCACCGCTGCTGTGTTTCAGCCAATAAGAAGGGAGAGTCCTGGACGGCCGAGGCACTTGTTGACATCGCTGCTTTGAGAGGGGGCTCAGGTTAGTATTAGGTGGGCAGAGGGGGGCTGCTGCACACAGAAGGCTTTTTATCTTAATGCATAGAATTAATTAAGATTAAAAAACCTTCTGCTTCTACAACCACTTTAAGGCCCTGGCTCCCAGGTTTGGTGTGCTTTACATGAGTGGAAAGTGCAGGGAAAGATACCCCGTCTGTTAGGGACAGTATAATGCCTCGTTTCCACTGAGCGGATCGGTTCGGTTCGGTACGGTACGCTATTTTGGGTGTTTCCATTATGAAAGCGGCCCATACAACCGAACCGAACCGTTCCATTCAGGGTCCTGCTTCAGATGTGGGGCCATAGAAAATGGAACGGTTCGGTTAGGGTGGAGCTACGATACATTCCACTGATTGGTGGACGTGTGACGCCAAGACGGCATTTTTTCTAAACCCACGTATGGCCCCTCTCGGTCCGACTTGCAGTGGAAACGCTCGCCTGAATAGGCCGGACCATTCTAGGCCTTCCAAACCGATCCGACCCGAACCGATCCGCTCGGTGGAAACGAGGCACTAGTGATAGGGAAAGGTTCCCGACGAGGAGGGAAAGTGTAGGGCTTCACCCTGGTTGGGCACAAGACGGCCAGGCCACGTTCGGCTCTCTTGACAGACGCTTTCAGTTCGGCTGATACCTGCTCTTTTCACATCACTGGAGAGAGCACCCGTTTGGGCAGCCTTCCCACTGGGTTTGTTGTGAACTGTTGCTGCATTATTTCAATAAAAACTTTCCATTGCACCTAACTGTTTGAATTATTGCTGCCGCACCACACTAAACCCCACCTACAAGCTGATAAGTAATAAAGCAGACCCTCCGATTCTAAATGGTGAAACAAACAGCTTTTTCTTCAGAGTAACAAAAGGTAGGAATCTGCAACAAAGTTTGTTACAATCCCTGCAATGTACACAGATCACCCAGAGGGTTTTTATTATTCAACAAAAGTGGAGTTACTCTTTAAGCCCACTTATGGACCTTCCCCAGCCTCCCTTTATCTTACAAATCAAGCACTCCCTGTACAAGCTTGATTTAAACAGACAGATGTCAGGCAACCATACTGATTGATTCAAAAAAATCACTGAAAGGCATATGTGAACTGAAGGGTGTTTTACGAGTTTTCCTGCGGCTCTTTAACGTCCAGAATTTCCAACAAACTCTGATATTGTTTATCTGAGGTCTTTTCTGGTTATCTTTATGTCCGTTGTCTACTTTGGTACATTGCGGTTAGGAGTAATAACCACGTTGCTAATCCATTTTATTGACTTTGCTCTTTGTGGTTTCCCTGGGATGTTTGGTGGAACTTCTGCTCGGTTAGCGGTTGTCAGTCAGCTGCTAATCAGAAATGGTTTATGGCTCCAGCAATGGATTTCTTTAGGCAATATAAGAAGAAAGTTTTCCAGAGTGATTTGACAGCTACATGAGATGGTTTTCCAGTCCAATGTAAACCCACATTTCTCACTCAAAGCAACAATTGAAAAATTGAAAGGGAACATGTGGTGTTTTTTTGTATGTATTTTATTTGTTCATTTATGCTCAGGACAAAAAAAAGTTAAACATATTTTCTTTTTTAGTAAGATAAATATAATTCATTGCATATGGATATATTTTTTTTGCAGCTAGAAAACAGAACTGTAGGCACATTTTCACATGCAAATCCCGCTAATCCCCCCAACATTTCCAGAAATTGCCTCTTCTTTACCAATGACATCACAAAGCTAATAATTCATTATGAAAAAAAGGATATAAAAATATACAGTGCATCCGGAAAGTATTCACAGAGCTTATATTTTTCCACATTTTGTTATGTTACAGCCTTTTTCCAAAATGGATTACATTTATTATTTTCCTCAAAGTTCTACAAACAATATAGAAAGGTTAAAAGTACAACCAGAGGACCTACAATTCGATGCCAGGAGAGTCAGCTGACAATTGGACCACCGATTCGTCCATCAGACGGGTTACTTTCACAACTTATACAATCTAGTTTTGGCAATAAAAATGAGATACCAAACGGGTATCTCAAATAAGGAGTTGTATAAGGAGGATCAACTACACTGTGAGGTGACCAAGAACCCGATGGTCACTCTGACAGAGCTACAGCAATTTTCTGTGGAGAGAGGAGAACCTTCCAGAAGAACAACCATCTCTGCAGCACTCCACCAATCAGGCCTGTATGGTAGAGTGGCCAGACGGAAGCCACTCCTCAGTAGAAGGCACATGACAGCCCACCCAGAGTTTGCCAAAAGGCACCTGAAGGACTCTCAGACCATGAGAAACAAAATTCTCTGGTCTGATGAAACAAAGATTGAACTCTTTGGCCTGAATGGCAAGCGTCATGTCTGGAGGAAACCAGGCACCGTTCATCACCTGACCAATACCATCCCTACAGTGAAGCATTGGTGGCGGCAGCATCATGCTCTGGGGATGTTTTTCAGCAGCAGGAACTGGGAGACTAGTCAGGATTGAAGGAAAGATGAATGCAGCAATGTGCAGAGACATCTTTGATAAAAACCTGCTCCAGAGCTCTCTGGACAGCAGACTGGCGCTAAGGTTCATCTTCCAACAGGACAACAACCCTAGGCATGCAGCCATACTCAAAAGGACTTGAGACTGTAATTGGTGCCAAAGGTGCTTTAACAAACTATTGAGCAAAGGCTGTAAATACTTATGTACATGGGATTTTTTTCGTTTTTTATTTTTAATAAATGTGCAAAGATTTCAAACAAACTTCTTTCACATTGTCATTGTTTCACAGGTATTGTTTGTATTGTTTGTAGAATTTTGAGGAAAATAAATTTAATCCATTTTGGAATAAGGCTGTAACACAACAAAATGTGAGAAAAGTGAAGCGCTGTGAATACTGATGATGTGATGCACTGTATATAAAAATCCACTCGAAGATACTGTATATTAAGTAGATCGTCGGGGTGCTGGGATAATATACCAGGAGGTCACCAACCCAGGTAAATAGCTGAAAGTAATATGAAAAAGAAACAAGGCGGGTGTTCTAAGGGTGGCCTGCTGGTATTTAGATGATTGTCCAATTACACACAAAAAACCTTATATATAAAATACATAACTTTTATTGTACAGCACTTAAAAATTCTTAAAAACATATAATTGGATTCATTATTATTATTTTCTTGTATGGGGATAGTGGTGCTTTTTTTCAAAAAGTTGTACAATGTAATCCCTATACATATGATGTATATTGATATGTTTTATTTTTTAGATATATGAATTTTGTATTGAATTAACTGTCACAAGCATATTTGGCAATCTGAAGAAGTGGCATGTTACTGCGAAACGAGTAATTGAACCATTGCACTGGACAGTAATTCTTCCTTTTTCTTTTACAAAGGATTTTATTAATATTCAATCCAACAAATAAAGCCAACAGTTAGATGGTTACATTGTATGTTGATCATAAACAAATCAGAGAAATATGCCTATTCAAGGCTCAGCGCCTCACAACAATTAAAGTCATAGAGTTACTAGCTGAGGCATCTTAAGGACTCCTACTACAATATAGAAAATAAAAGTCATTTGAACATACGACTGAATTCAGCTATGCAAAAGCCCCCCTCATATGGTGCACTAAGTAATTATTGTCTATACATATATATGTAAGTAGAAATACAATGTATAGAGAAGAAAGGCGCAATCACCGTAACCATCCCAGCCAGGACAATGCCTGGTGGCTAGGCATCGAATAGGGCAAGGCAGAAAAAGTAGAGAATGGAAGAGACAGAGAAAGAACTAGAGGTAAAAGGGAAAGGAAAAGAATAGAAGAGTCCAACGGGGTGCCCACCAGAGGATCACTAAATTGAGAGAAGCTTGTTGTCAAATCTGGAAGGTTGGACACGGGCAATCCAAGGTTGCCAGACCCGAAGAAAGTTTTCGTGGGTGTCTGAATTTGGCTGTCAAATTCTCACTCACCATAATGTCGTTCATGCAATTTTTGACCACTTTGGAATTGAGTGTAGGGGTTTTCCAGGCCCTCACAATAGTTACAGTAATTTAGTTGCAGTAAAAAAAAAAGATGCGGAGCTAGTTGATGTTCTGGATGAAGCAATTCCGCAACCCGGTTTGCAAAGAAGAGCACTGTTCAATCCATCATCCGAAAATGGAAAGAGTATGACACAACTGCAAACCTACCAAGACATGGCCGTCCACCTAAACTGACAGGTCGGGCAAGGAGAACATTCATCAGAGAAGCAGCCAAGAGGCCCATGGTAACTCTGGAGAAGCTGCAGAGATCCGCAGCTCAGGTGGGAGAATCTGCCCACAGGACAACTATTAGCTGTGCTCTCCATAAATCTGGCCTTTATGGAAGTGTGGCAAGAAGAAAGCCATTGTTGAAAGAAATCCATAAGAAGTCCCATTTGCACTTTGGGAGAAGCCATGTGGGGGACACAGCAAACATGTGGAAGAAGGTGCTCTGGTCATATGAGACCAAAATTGAACTTTATGACCTAAAAGTAGGGATGAGCCGAACACCCCCCTGTTCGGTTTGCACCAGAACATGCGAACAGGAAAAAAATTCGTTCGAACACGCGAACACCGTTAAAGTCTATGGGACACGAACATGAATAATCAAAAGTGCTAATTTTAAAGGCTAATATGCAAGTTATTGTCAATAAAAGTGTTTGGGGACCTGGGTCCTGCCCCAGGGGACATGGATCAATGCAAAAAAAAGTTTTAAAAACGGCCGTTTTTTCAGGAGCAGTGATTTTAATAATGCTTAAAGTCAAACAATAAAAGTGTAATATCCCTTTAAATTTCATACCTGGGGGGTGTCTATAGTATGCCTGTAAAGGGGCGCATGTTTCCCGTGTTTAGAACAGTCTGACAGCAAAATGACATTTTGAAGGAAAAAACTCATTTAAAACTACCGCGGCTATTGCATTGCCGACAATACACATAGAAGTTCATTGATAAAAACGGCATGGGAATTCCCCACAGGGCAACCCCGAACCAAAATTTAAAAAAAAAAATGATGTGGGAGTCCCCCTAAATTCCATACAAGGCCCTTCAGGTCTGGTATGGATATTAAGGGGAACCCCAGCCAAAATTTTAAAAAAAAATTGACGTGGGGTTCCCCCTAAATTCCATACCAGACCCTTCAGGTCTGGTATGGATTTTAAGGGGAACCCCGCGCCAAAAAAAAAAAAAAAACGGCGTGGGGTCCCCCTAAAAATCCATACCAGACCCTTATCCGAGCACGCAACCTGGCAGGCCGCAGGAAAAGAGGGGGGGACGAGAGTGCGGCCCCCCCCTCCTGAACCATACCAGGCCACATGCCCTCAACATTGGGAGGGTGCTTTGGGGTAGCCCCCCAAAACACCTTGTCCCCATGTTGATGAAGACAAGGGCCTCATCCCCACAACCGTGGCCGGTGGTTGTGGGGGTCTGCGGGCGGGGGGCTTATCGGAATCTGGAAGCCCCCTTTAACAAGGGGACCCCCAGATCCCGGCCCCCCCCCTGTGTGAAATGGTAAGGGGGTACTTACCCCTACCATTTCACTAAAAAACTGTCAAAAATGTTAAAAATGACAAGAGACAGTTTTTGACAATTCCTTTATTTAAATGCTTCTTCTTTCTTCCTTCATCTTCTTCTTCTTCTGGTTCTTCTGGCTCTTCTGGTTCTTCCTCCGGCGTTCTCGTCCAGCATCTCCTCCGCGGCGTCTTCTATCTTCTTCTCCTCGGGCCGCTCCGCACCCATGGCATGAGGGGGGAGGCTCCCGCTCTTCTTTTCATCTTCTTCTTCATCTTCATCTTCTTCTTCATCTTCTTCTTCTTCTTCTTCTCTTCTTCATCTTTTCTTCCTTCTTCATTTCTTCTGCGGGCCGCTCCGCATCCATGCATGGAGGGAGGCTCCCGCTGTGTGACGGCGTTTCTTCGTCTGACGGTTCTTAAATAACGGGGGGCGGGGCCACCCGGTGACTCCGCCCCCCTCTGATGCACGGGACATGACGGGACTTCCCTGCGGCATTCCCCGTGACGTCACAGGGAAGTCCCGTCAATTCACCGTGCATCAGAGGGGGGCGGGGTCACCGGATGGCCCCGCCCCCCGTTATTTAAGAACCGTCAGACGAAGAGACGCCGTCACACAGCGGGAGCCTCCCACCATGCCAGCATGGCTGCGGAGCGGCCCGGAGAAGAAATGAAGAAGGAAGAAGAGATGAAGAAGAGAAGAAGAAGAAGAAGATGAAGAAGAAGATGAAGAAGAAGATGAAGAAGAAGATGAAGAAGAAGATGAAGAGAAGAGCGGGAGCCTCCCCCCTCATGCCATGGGTGCGGAGCGGCCCGAGGAGAAGAAGATAGAAGACGCCGCGGAGGAGATGCTGGACGAGAACGCCGGAGGAAGAACCAGAAGAGCCAGAAGAACCAGAAGAAGAAGAAGATGAAGGAAGAAAGAAGAAGCATTTAAATAAAGGAATTGTCAAAAACTGTCTCTTGTCATTTTTAACATTTTTGACAGTTTTTTAGTGAAATGGTAGGGGTAAGTACCCCCTTACCATTTCACACAGGGGGGGGGCCGGGATCTGGGGGTCCCCTTGTTAAAGGGGGCTTCCAGATTCCGATAAGCCCCCCGCCCGCAGACCCCCACAACCACCGGCCACGGTTGTGGGGATGAGGCCCTTGTCTTCATCAACATGGGGACAAGGTGTTTTGGGGGGCTACCCCAAAGCACCCTCCCAATGTTGAGGGCATGTGGCCTGGTACGGTTCAGGAGGGGGGGGGGCCGCACTCTCGTCCCCCCCTCTTTTCCTGCGGCCTGCCAGGTTGCGTGCTCGGATAAGGGTCTGGTATGGATTTTTAGGGGGACCCCACGCCGTTTTTTTTTTTTTTTTGGCGCGGGGTTCCCCTTAAAATCCATACCAGACCTGAAGGGTCTGGTATGGAATTTAGGGGGAACCCCACGTCAATTTTTTTTTAAAATTTTGGCTGGGGTTCCCCTTAATATCCATACCAGACCTGAAGGGCCTTGTATGGAATTTAGGGGGACCCCCACATCATTTTTTTTTTTTAATTTTGGTTCGGGGTTGCCCTGTGGGGAATTCCCATGCCGTTTTTATCAACTTCTATGTGTATTGTCGGCAATGCAATAGCCGCGGGTAGTTTTAAATGAGTTTTTTCCTTCCAAATGTCATTTTGCTGTCAGACTGTTCTAAACACAGGAAACATGCGCCCCTTTACAGGCATACTATAGACACCCCCCAGGTACGAAATTTAAAGGGATATTACACTTTTATTGTTTGACTTTAAGCATTAATAAAATCACTGCTCCTGAAAAAACGGCCGTTTTTAAAACTTTTTTTTGCATTGATCCATGTCCCCTGGGGCAGGACCCGGGTCCCCAAACACTTTTTATGACAATAACTTGCATATAAGCCTTTAAAATTAGCACTTTTGATTTCTCCCATAGACTTTTAAAGGGTGTTCCGCGGCATTCGAATTTGCCGCGAACACCCCAAATTGTTCGCTGCTCGGCGAACTTGCGAACAGCCAATGTTCGAGTAGAACATGAGTTCGACTCGAACTCGAAGCTCATCCCTACCTAAAAGTAATACAAAAACTGTGCATATTCTTTCTGTGTACAAAGTGCTACAAAATGTGCCAGTCAATACATATTGATACAAAATAACATGCTACCAGTGCAAATAAAGTGCATTAAATGTTCTTATAGTGCAAAAGATAAACCAGTAAAGTGCATAAAAGTCCATCAAACACATATAAAGTCCCAATGGTGACTGAGCAACTGTTTCTATCCGTATGAAAAAATGGCTTCAAAAAGTGCTCCGTGCATCTACAAATACTCCACTGCAATCCACCATCTGTGTCCAGTGTCCATTGGCAGTGCACTCGCTGCCAATGTGGACCCCCTAAGTATATACCAAGGTAGGTCACCAAGCTTCAAATTACTGATGCATTGCTACCCAGGAACAATGAATCCGCTCCACTAGGTGGATGTGACATAGTACCAAAAATCCCAATGCCTACGCGTTTCGTCACCAGGACATCATCAGGAGGCATCAAAATACTAACATACAAAGCCATTTACAACTTTCCCCCAAAAGTACATTACTATCCTTGTCTTAAAGTATGAGCAACACGGTGAGCTAGTGGTTAGTACTTCTGCCTGGCACCACTAAGATGCTTGGTTTGAATCCCAAACATGGCACTTGTTGACTGGAGTTTGAATTTTTTCTCTGTGCCCGCTTTGGTTTTCTCTCACATTCCAAAGACATGCTGGTAGGTAAATTGGCTGGCCCTACTATGCATAAATGTGAGTTAGGAGCTTTAGATTTTAAGCTCCTGGAGGACAGGGACTGATGTGAACGTATAATAAATATGTAAGGTGCTGCGTAAATTCTTAGCGCTATATAAACACCTGTAATAAAACAAATAAATAATAAATATTGCCCAAACCGGTCTTTTCTTCCCAGACCTTTGCTCTAGAAGGCCCTACCCCAATCTGTCTGTCTATTTCCTACTTTGTTGCCTTTAGGTGATCCCAAAAACTCATCTCTTTAGGGAAGGAAGGAAGGAAGAAAAAGAAGTAGGGTGCATACTGCACTCTTTCTTTAGAATACCATAATGTTTTGTGATGCTATTGTCATTGGTGGTCCCATTATTCATTTGTAAAATCAAGAAATTGTGAAAAAAAACATGTAAATCACCAGTATACAAATCTAAAAAAGTAAGATACAATTGACCCCAAACCTATATATTTTATCCAGGGTGGATTTGATTCAAATCAAGTCGATTGTAGTCACAATTTAAATCCATGATTTAAATCACTAGTAAAAAGGCTTGATTTAATTTTAAACCACTTCAGCCCCGGAAGAATTTACCCCCTTCCTGAAAAGGCCATTTTTTGCGATACGGCACTACGCCGCTTTAACTGACAATTGCGCGGTCATGCGACGTTGTACCCAAACAAAATTTACGTCCTTTTTTTCCCACAAATAGAGCTTTCTTTTGGTGGTATTTGATCACCTCTGCGGTTTTTATTTTTTTGCGCTATCAAGAAAAGAATAGCGACAATTTTGAAAAACACACAATATTTTTTACTTTTTGCTATAACAAATATCCCAATTTAAAAAAAATAAATAAAAGTTCTTCATCAGTTCAGGCCGATATGTATTCTTCTACATATTTCTGGTAAAAAAAACAAAAAAAAAAACGCAATAAGCATATATTGAGTGGTTTGCGCAAAAGTTAAAGCGTCTACAAAATAGGGGATAGATTTATGGCATTTTTTATTTTATTTTTTTACTAGTAATGGCGGTGATCAGCGATTTTTATCAGGACTGCGACATTGCGGCGGACAGATCGGGAACTTTTGACACTTTTTTGTGACCACTGAAATTTATACAGAGGTCAGAGCTAAAAATAGCCACTGATTACTGTATAAATGTCACTGGCAGGGAAGGAGTTAACACTAGGGGGCGATCAAGGGGTTAAATGTGTTTTCCATAGGTGTGTTCTGACTGTGAGGGGACTGGACTGACTGTGGAAGGAGACGTATCGTTGTTCCTACTTAGTTTCCACACACACGACCCTGTTCTGCCTCTCATGCCCACGATCGCTCGTGGTTAGCGATCATCGCTGCCACGAGCATCTGCACCCCCGCAGTGCAGCGGGTGCGCCTGCTATCCTGATCCCTTGAGCCAAGTATAGCTACGACGGTTCGCGGGATCGCGCCGACCTGCCGCAGTATAATGACCGCGGCTTGTCGGCAAGTGGTTAAAGAGCAACTGTCATCTCTGACCCGCTGTTGACTCTCCGACAGTCTCATTCACTTTAATGGGACGGCTGGTGATTCGGCAGTGACACAACAAGTTGAGGGACGTGGCGGCAGTAGGTGAGTGGATGCCCACTAACAGGCGCTGCTTTGATGGATCTGAAATGTAAGAACTCATTCTTGCTGGTAGTTAGAATCTTTAATATTAAGGTTTCCTATTTAGAATAATGAGCTGTCAGGTTAGTAAAACAGCAATATCCGAAACAATTTTAGGTTAATAGGTTAATCACACATAGTTGGAGAACTACTCAAATTCTTTTATTTAATTAAAACAATAGCCAGGGCATGTTATCTCAGCTTACAGAGCTTGGATTCATTAATGAGTTTAGCAAAAATGTAAATATTGCAGAATATACAGCCTCATGCTACATAACTAAGCTCCATTTCATGCCGAATTAATTAAATTATTAATGTATCTTAAACATAAAACTGTCTTTAGATTTTTTACTCCAAAAGCATTTTATTAAAATAAATTTGATAAAAATAAAAAAAATCTGATTTAACCCCTTCCCGACCGGCGCACGCCGATGTACGTCGTCAGAATGGCACAGCTGGGCAAATGGACTTACAGGTACGTCCATTTGAATTTCCCGCCGTGCTATTGCGTGCGCGCCGCCGCAGGCGCACGCGCCGGCCGGGAGCTCCGTGAATCGGGTCTCGGGTCCCGCGGACTCAGTCGCCGCGGGGATACCTGCGATCACCTCACGGAGAGGACGAATGGGGAGATGCTGATGTAAACAGCACCTCCCCATTCTGCCTAGTCACAAGTGTCACTGATCACAGCTCCCTGTCATCGGGAGCAGAGATCAGCGTAGTGACACACACAGCCCATCCCCCCTACAGTTAGTATCACTCCCTAGGACATACTTAACCCCTCCCCGCCCCCTAGTGGTTAACCCCTTCACTGCCAGTGTCATTTACACAGGAATCAGTGCATTTTTAATTGCACTGATCGTGGCATAAATGACAATGGTCCCAAAAATGTGTCAAAAATGTCCGACATGTCCGGCATAACGTCGCAGTCACAATAAAAAACGTTGATCGCCGCCATTACTAGTAAAAACAAAAAATTATTAATAAAAATGCCATAAAACTATCCCCTATTTTGTAAACGCTATAACTTTTGTGCAAACCAATCAATAAACGCTTATTGCGATTTTTTTTACCAAAAATATGTAGAAGAATACGATCGGCCTAAACTGAGGAAAAAAAATGTTTTTTTTATATATTTTTGAGGGATATTTATTTTAGCAAAATGTAAAAAATAATGCGTTTTTTTTTCAAAATTGTCGCTCTTATTTTGTTTATAGTGCAAAAAATAAAAATTGCAGAGGTGATAAAATACCACCAAAAGAAAGCTCTATTTGTGGGAAAAAAAGGACGTCAATTTTGTTTGAGAGCCACGTCGCACGACTGCGCAATTGCCAGTTAAAGCGACGCAGTGCCGAATCGCAAAAAGTGCTCTGGTCAGGAAGGGGGTAAAATCTTCCGGAGCTGAAGCGGTTAAATAAAAAAAATCTGATTATTTAGATTTTTTTTTTAAATCATCGATTTTTATCCATCCTGATTTTACCTTTAATGGAATATGTCAGGACAGAACTCCAGGAGCTGATAAATTGCCTAAATGAAAGGTTCACAATTTGGAGCTGTAATCATGACCTAACTCACCTATAGCGAAAAGCTGAACGCCCAATCAGATAGAAAAGAAAGCTCTATATTCATGAATACGGCATTAAATGTAGTTGAAGGACCTGAATTTGACATGTTATCAGTCTTTTTAATCTCTTTATACCGTACAGCTCAGATGGGGAGAGGGAGAAGGGGCTAAAAATCTGGAAAGGTTTAGTTATTTTTAAAGCAAATTACCTACACACCTATACAATCATACTCCTTTGCCCACCAGAATCCTTAAAATCCATGATTCTTTATTATGCAAATCTCAACCTCAGCTAGAAAGTCAGATTTAGTCCTGCCCGCTGCCACCTGTTGGCCCATCGATATAATGGGCAGACTCACTGACTAATTAGCAGAGTTGGTAGGAACCATCACCAATATGAATTTTCCTGGTGACGCTGAGATTTGCATATAGGCACACCAAGGATTACAGGACATCTGTTTTTGGACGTTTAGGAGGTTTGATACGAATACATATCTACTAATAAAATGCTTTACATGAAAATGACTCGGTCTTCAAAAAGAAGCAGTCATAATAATCAAATAATACAAAATAGCAGCACTGACCAAAACGTGACCAAATAAATGTAAAAATGAAAAAAAAAATGAATTAGTCCAATTTAATGACGTGGGTAATAAATAAATAGTCCATATAGCACATAAAGTGAGTTCTTAAAAATAACACCTCTTAACGACAGTGTACTTCCACCACATGAATTGTGCGCTTACCAGAAGGCAAGCTTTAAGGAGCCTCTGGCTAATTACCCAGCCAGGGCCTTTATCCAAAAGTAAGATGGTTATCCCCCGCTAGCATATGGAAGGAGCTTGTAATGAGCACCAAATAGCCTGGAATACTCGAGCATCAGCCACCAAAGAGCAAATTCAGGTGTTACCCAGAAAATTTAAAGAGAGACTCCATAGTGTATACCGTACCGCAAAGGATTTAATGGAATAAAAAGAATGCACTTACACAAAGGAAGATAAAAATGATCGTAAAAAAACAGCCGGCCAGCAAGCGAACACCCGTCCACTGAGAAAGCGCGATGACGTCAGCATGTCTGCCTCCCTACATGCGTTTCGTCACAATCTGACGTCGCCTCGGGCGACGATCAGGCGAGGCACTGAATCATTGCGCTAAATAGTGTAACGACGGAACCACGCCTCGATGTGAGTCTTGGGAGGCAGGAACCCGAACGTTCTTTAAAACCATAGGAGATAATATATAGAAAAAACTTTATTAAAACATTATCTAAGGAACAAACCGCAATCTGACACACGGTATGGGAAGGACAGAGAGCACTATAATGATATAGTAAAAATAAGGCAAATTAAGTTATAATAGTCGGATGGTGCCCTAAAAGGAATTTGTATATTTTATACCCAAAATCAAGGGGATTCTGTATAATAGGTAAAAAGCACTAGACTAAAAGCGCCCAAAACCGACTTACATCATACATAAAGGGGATTTAAAAACATATGATGAAAACACCCATTTAGTAAAAACTCAAGAGGGAAATGGATAAGTGGTAAGACATAATGCGTCCATATCCCTTATCCATTTCCCTCTTGGGTTTTTACTAAATGAGTGACATCAGTATTCACTCTCGAACAAGAATCTTAAGTATCTGACACTTCCGGGTGTGTCACCATGCCGGCCACTATGTCCTTACTGTATTTCTGCAGAGCTGTAGTGATTTAGCAGCCCAGAAGAAGGAACCACAGTGAACAAGGGGGACACAAATATGCTAATATAATCAATGTAGGCAGGGCTTATTTTCTCAGTGAATAGGTGCTGGTACCCTCTATTCCGAGTCACCCCTTGCCTCCACCCAATACCCACCTCAGAGGACTGACCCATGATTCCACCCCCTGTCCAACCTCCCACTCCCACCATTTTTAGAGAATACAGAACCAAGTATCATTTTGTGGTGCCAAGTAATTTGTTAATGAAAAGCAGTAAAATAGATCCCCTGCAGCCAGCAACAATAGGATCCCCACCAACAATAGACCCCCAAAAGCAACAATAGATCCCCCAGCAGCCAGCATCAGGAGACCCTTCCCTCAACAGTAGATCCCTCCCAGCAATGATTGCCACCCCCCCTGCAACATAAAGAAATCCCCCACCAACAACAAAAAGATTAACCTGGCGACAATAGATCTTCACTAGCAACAATAAATCCCCACCACCAACTCTAGATCTCAGCAACAAGTAACCACCATCAATAGACCCTCCAGCACACTCCATTATGCCAGTACAGGTGCTGCGTTCCCCCATGTCCCCACTGAAAAAATGCCCTAAAGGTTACCCTAAGGTTGCAAAAAAATGAGGTTCTGAGTCACTGACGTCAGAATCAGTTAGTATTTTCTTTTACAGGGTGTTTTTTATTTTTATTTTTCTGGAGAACAGTGACCAAGTGGTTCTTTTTAATATGTGTATCTATATAATTTACAAAGATGTTTACGGTACGTGCATTTATTTTTTTCCCTGAAAGGTGGACTTATCCTTTAAACTCCAAGTTGTTTGAGTTAGCCCCCTTAACAATTTTCCTGACCTCTCTGTAAGCCGTTTCATTGCAATTCCTAATGGGACCAATGGCTGAATCGATCACTACATAATTAAGAGTAATTGATTCGGTTTGAATGATATAGTTTTTCTTTTATATAGGTGTAGTTATTATTAATGTATACATAGGTTTTTATTTGCGTATAAATGTGTTAATTATTTATTGCACCATTCAGGGGATGAAAATTTTATTGTGTGTTTTTATACAATAAAGTCCTATTATTAAAATACATTACACCGCATTTTCTCTTTAAATAAACTGCATGGGAACCTTATGTGGCCACTTTGCTCGTCAGTAGAACTTTAGCAAGGTTCTTCTTTAAACCTAAGTCATTACAACGTGATGGCAGAACCATGCCGTATATCAAACCTCTCTCATAAAGCTGCTAATTTGGTCCGTAGAGGATGATAAGGTACGATACGGCGACATGACATGTGTGTGTTGTGCGGCTCTCCTTGCAAAAATAAACAGTAAGCTAATGAGAAGGAAATAGCTTTGCTCGTGAAACGCGTCAATAAAAACTATACCCAGAATTCGAGCTCTTGTGGCAACCATTGTCAGCCTCTTAAATTGAGAGCACGTTTTTTTTAATATGGGTCTTAAAACATAGGTCTCTGCTGAACGGTCCCAATATCCGCCAGCTGGGCTGTGTTAGCGCTGAACTATCAGTGATGTTCCATGTTTCATAATCAGATGAAAACGCTGGAACAATTTAAATGATTCCTTTGAAGTGATTGACTTTCCTCAGAAGTATCTCCCATTTTGCTCTTCTTCATAGCAGCTGGACCATCTGACACTCAGTAAGGATATTTAGACCAAATTCCAGTGGTAATCAGAGATAATTGACATGCGTCAGTGTCCATCTTGTCATATGTTTTAGAGTACACCAATTGCTCGGGAAAAAATGATCACCCAGAGGGAAGCAGGAACGGCTTAAAGTTGAATAAATATCCTCAGTTTTAAGGCAGAAGAATTGAAGTGGACCTTTTATGAAAAGGCAAGGTCTTCTTACAGGGGACCTCATCCCTCAGAATTAATAAAAACACTCAGTGAAAAGCAAATGTAGCCACCCTACCTTAGGCAGGAGCTTCCCCCTAAATGCATTACTACTTGGCTGTATTCAGCTAAAGCCTAATAGATAGGATATGTCTTTGGTTGGTCTTCCCTACATCCAAAAAACTTGTCTACGTCTGCCTGCTACCAGGGAGTTGGAAGCAACACACTAGTTCATACAGTCCATAAAAGATTGTTTTCTGCAACAAAAGCCAGTGCATTTTGGGAACTGAACACTCCCCCTTCACCAGGGCGTATTGGGCATTAACCATATGGTGAGGGATATACTGTCCCAGACTGTAAGTTGGAACCCAAATAGTCATGTACAGATCATGCAGATGCTTGGACAAAGAGAGCAAACTAGCATGGTGCCCCCATCAGATTTTTTTAGTGATCTCCTCTGAGGGTGCAGCAAGACACCGGCGGTTGTCGGTGAGCAATCTCCAGGACCACATGCTACCCTGTTTCTCCGAAAATAAGACCTAGCGTGATTGTCTGTGATGGCTGCAATATAAGCCCTACCCCCCAAATAAGCCCTACCCTGTTTCCCCGAAAATAAGCCCTACTCTGAAAATAAGACCTATAAGGACTTTAACTAGGGCTTATTTGGGGGGTAGGGCTTATATTGCAGCCATCACCGACAATCACGCTAGGTCTTATTTTTGGGGGAAACAGGGTACATATAACTTTACAACAAATCACCACAAGGTTTGGCACTCTTATACCGCAAAAAAAAAAAAAAAAACTGCTACCAGGGACTGACCCTGGTAATAGAATTGGAAGGGGCAATAGGTCTGGATGATGAAAATGTATGTCCTTTCCTGGCCAACCACTAGAGGTTTCTGCCAGTGGTGCATGCTAGGAAAGAGTATAAATATTTGGGTTGACCTTGTGAATCTTTTTACTCCCCCAGGCCTTGGACTGAAAAGGGGCTGTGTCACTGCTGCTGTCCTCCTAGGCCTGTTGCCTAGGGAGGGTGTCAGGAACATCATGCCAGCCATCAGAATGTGCCAGCTGTAAAGCTCATGCATAGGCGCACACATACGCACATTAGAATGCGCACATCATGGTATTTATACAGGTGTACGGACATGTTCACTGCAGATATTTGGTCCTAGAGGGTTATTTTAACCTGAATTCTGTATAGGATCATTGTTGAATGGTCTTTCAGTCTGAGTTCCTGCAATTCCTGATCCCGAAATGTCTACTTGACCTTCTTATTGACTCAACTTTTGTCTGACCTGCTTCTGGATTATTATTGTCTGTTTATGTTTGCTGCTCATCTCTTTTATCTACTTCAGACTGTAATTCTGACCAAGATTTTGCCTATCAACATTGGTACCTTGCTCCCGACACGCCAACCTCCGCTTGTCCTTGACCTTGCTTCTGCCTACAATTTGTTGCCTTCTTACTGAACTTGGTTTGTGACCCAACTCCACTCGTAACTGAACTTGATGTATTCTGGGTGTCCTATTTCTGCTCATCTGGTACCAACACTCCCAAGTTCCAGTCTTCAGTTTCAGTCTCCTGGCACTTGTAATCTATTATAGCCTTTGCAGACCCTGTGTCAACCTCCAGGAGCAACCTTTGTCATCTTGGGCTTCCCATACCCGTATGTGACAGAAGGCCTATATGTGCTTGAGAGTTTAGGCCTGGGTTTTAGGCATGAAGTTGGCCAGCATGAATGGAGGGAAGCTGTCTCTAGATGCAGTACCAGGGTAAAGCTTCTACTGCAGGAGGTGTCCTGGAAAGCTGTGTAAAGCTGGAGCCCTGTGGGGAGACCGGGAGAAACAATGAAACCATCTGCTCACCATCCAAGGTTCTGTAAGATACAGAATGCTGGACACGGCTTAATGGTTCATGTTCTGTATAGCTGGAAGTGGAGTAAGGAGTTGAACCTCTTTACTGGTCAATAGGTGAATTTAAACATACACTTTATTGTCAAAAATATTGAGACACCAGCCTTTACACCAGGGGTTTCAAACTGGCGGCCCTCCAGCTGTTATGAAACTACAAGTCCCATCATTCCTCTGCCTGTGGGAGTCATGCTTGTAACTGTCAGCCTTGCAATGCCTCATGTGACTTGTAGTTTCGCAACAGCTGGAGGGCAACCAGTTTGAGACACCTGCCTTTACACGCACATGAACTTTATTGGCATCCCAGTCTTAGTCCGTAGGGTTCAATATTGAGTTGGCCCACCCTTTGCAGCTGTAAGAACTTCAACTCTTCTGGGAAGGCTGTCCACAAGGTTTAGGAGTGTGTCTATGGGAATGTTTGACAATTTTTCCAGAAGCACATTTGTGAGGTCAGGCACTGATGTTGGACGAGAAGGCCCGGCTCACAGTCTCCGCTCTAATTCATCCCAAAGGTGTTCTATCCGGTTGAGGTCAGGACTCTGTGCAGGCCAGTCAAGTTCCTTCACCCCAAACTCGCTCATCCATGTCTTTATGGACCTTGCTTTGTGCACTGGTGCGCAGTCATGTTGGAACAGGAAGGGGTCATCCCCCAAACTGTTCCCACAAAGTTGGGAGCATGAAATTGCCCAAAATGTCTTGGTATGCTGATGCCTTAAGAGTTCCCTTCACTGGAACTAAGGGGCCAAGCCCAACCCCTGAAAAACAACCCCACACCATAATCCCCCATCCACAAAATGATTTGAACCAGTGGCCCGCACAGAGTCCTGACCTCAACCCGATAGAACACCTTTAGGATTAATAAGTGGAGTGGAATGAGTGGAGACTGCGAGCCAGGCCTTCTCATCCAACATCAGTGCCTGACCTCACAAATGCTCTTCTGGAAGAATGGTCAAACATCCCCATAGACACACTCCTAAACCTTGTGGACAGCCTTCCCAGGCTGCAGTTATGTGTTTTAAAGATGAACTCCAGCCTTCCCTTCAGTCTTGTACAATTGTGCAGACTAAGGAAATGCTTCCTCCTGCCTGCAGCAGACCGATGGTATCATATCAGCCTGGGCAGAGTCACTGGACTGGAACTCAAGCATGGCTTTTAAATGCTCGTTCTGTTCTGAAAAGCGTTCTGATCTGTTTCCTCTTCAGAGCCTGATTTAACCCTATAATTGATGCACTACCACACCGCAACTGCGTGCATTGCACGAGGTTGCACCACGAACCCACAGAACTACATTAGTAGCATTCAGTGGCAACCCTGCTTGTGAATGCGACATGATATATTATTAAAGTTGTTTTAAGCACAGCATCACACCCACAGCCTGTGTACAGTTGTGAGTGGCTGCATGTTAGTGTTCAGGCAAGCGATCGAAGGGCGGTAAAACCACAGTTCAACCACCTGGTTTTACACACTGCCCATGTCAGGAATTTATTCATTCAAGCTTGTAAAGTTACTTAAAGGTCCATTGTAAATTACAAAATGACTTTTCTAGCAATCATATATGTTGATTTGTTTTGCTGAGAGTAAAGTTTTGCCTTTAAACCTATTTTATGTGTTTTTCCATCCACTGCGCTGTGATTTAGGCTCGTTGGGGTGCATTTTTTTGTAAGCGTTTCCTGGAGGGCAAAGTGCTTCCTACTTTTTGCATGCAGCTGTGTGCTATAAAATTCTCATAAAACACGTACACAGTATCTTTCATTCCTATGGTGGATGCGATTGAAGGAAACCGTGACTGAACTGCAGCAAGCAGGATCTTTAAAGCTAACGTTTAATCGGCCTATACTTTTCCTTCCCTGGTTCCTCTCCTCCTTTATCAACATGCTTTTGAAAATATGAAATGGGACCTTTCAGTTTCCATTACACACCTAATGTTAGTCCAGGTGACGTCCTCATTGGGCCTATATGCTTCTCTATGCAATGCATGCTGGTATTGGTGGTGGGAGGGGGTGGCAGGGTGGTGTACAAAGCTTTCTAAAAACAGGGAGCTGTGGTAACATCCACATGATGATACTGAGCATTTAAGAGAGAAAGAACAAAGGTAAATCTTCAAAACTGGAAGCTGGCTACCCCACCTACAGTCGCCCAATGGCACCTGCTAATTGACTCGGTATTACCCCTGTACAAGTTAATTTATATGAGTCGCAAGTGTCCCCAGAAGTTTGGGAAGGTCTGGGATGCTTGGGTCAAGGCAAAATCACTTAAGTAATGAATCTAAGTCCCAGACAGTAGACCTACATTTCTTCCCCGACCAGGGGAATACTCCTTGGGGAACCAGGACTGGATACATTCAGAACCAAACCCTTATGCCGCGTACACACGATCGGACTTTCTGGCCTACTTGGTCCGGCACACTTTCTGACGGACTTTGTCCGCCAGGTGCGCCGGACTTTAAAACGGATGGACTTGCCCACACACGACCGGACTTTGCGGCGGGCTAAGTCCGCCCGTCTTTCCGACGGACTTTCGCCGGAGTTACGGCGGACTTTCAGAATGAACGGACTTGCCCACACACGGACAAGTCCGTTCATTTTGAACGTGACTCAGGTGCGACAGGACTGGAAAAGGAAGTCAATCTTGCCGCTTTTATCGGTGAGATTGACACCTTGCGAGCCCCGTCGCAGGGCATACCAGGCCCTTAGGTCTGGTATGGATTATAAAGGGAAACCCCCTACGCCGAAAAAACGGCGTGGGGTCCCCCCTAAAATCGATACCAAACCCCGATCCGAGCACGTAGGCCGTGAAAAAAGGGCGTGGGGGGGACCCCACGCCGTTTTTTCGGCGTAGGGGGTTTCCCTTTATAATCCATACCAGACCTAAGGGCCTGGTATGCCCCACGCTCGCCGCAATAGGAAAATTTGTTTTTCCTATTGCAGCGAGCGCGAAATGCAATACCCTGCCCTCGCGTCGTATCTGGTCCATTGGACCAGCATACACATGAGCGGGCTTTCCGTCGGACCAGCACACAGACGAGCGGACTTTCCGCCAGAAACTGAGTCCGACGGAAAGATTTAAAACATGTTTCAAATCTAGGTCCGGCGGGCTTTTGGGAAAAAGTCCGCCGGAAAAGTCCGCCGGAGCCTACACACGGGCGGATTGTCCGGCAGACTCTGGTCCGCCGGACTAAGTATGCTCGTGTGTACGCGGCATTAGATATAACAGACCCAGCAGCTTTGACTATTTGGTCATTGATGGGCTTCTTAGGAGACTAGGCTCCCTCTAACTGCCCTTCTCCCCAATTAGCCCCTAACATATGTCCCCCTTCTCTCTGCTTATTTTCTGCCCCCTCCCCTTATTTTCTTTTATTTCTCCTATCATCTGACAGTGAACTCTTACCCCTAGGTGTAGCTGCTCAATAATTGCAGAGGTTGCGATATCTCCAGACTCTTCTTGAGGGCTACTTAATGTAACTTAGGAACTAAATAAACATAGCCTTACATTTGTCTACTATACTAGATCTTGATGTTTGCCCTTATTGATCTTGCTTACCTTGTCCATTTTGACTGTTTTGTTCAGTGTCCTATGTTTAATACTTTGTTGGTAGCTCACGTTGGCGTACCTCACTGTTCTGTAATTGTATTCTGAATTTTAATACATTTATCAATAAAACTTTTCTGTTAAAAAAAAGAGTGAAAGAACTGAAGTCCAGTAAATCAGCGGTTTCCAACCTTTTTGGCATGAGGGACTGGTTCGGTGGAAGAAAATTTTGGTGGATTGATGGATGGTTGCTGGGGTTTGGTGCGAGGTTGGTGGGGGTTGGCGATGCAGGCGGTCTCTACGACCAATTTTGTCAGGGCAATGGCTGGTGTTGGAGCCTCAATGATCACGGCACCATGGTTGATATGGTGTGAGCATTATTGAAGTGTATTATTTTTATTATAACATTGTAAAATATAATGAAATAGTTCAACTCACCATAATGCAGAAACAGTGGGAGCCCTGAGCGTGTCACTTGCCACGTTGCCTGCCACCAGATGCAGCTTGTCACTTGTCACGTCACCTGCCACCAGCTGCAGCTTGTCACTTGCCACTGTCGCCTGCCACCAGATGCAGCTTGTCACTTGCCACGTTGCCTGCCACCAGATGCAGCTTGTCACTTGCCACCATTGCCTGCTATCAGATGCAGCTTGTCACTTGCCACTGTTGCCTGCCACCAGATTCAGCATGTCACTTGCCACCATCACCTGCCACCAGTTGCAGTGTGTCACTTGCCACCATTGCCTGCCACCAGCTGCAGCTTGTCACTTGCCACTGTCGCCTGCCACCAGATGCAGCTTGTCACTTGCCACGTTGCCTGCCACCAGATGCAGCTTGTCACTTGTCACGTCACCTGCCACCAGCTGCAGCTTGTCACTTGCCACCATTGCCTGCTATCAGATGCAGCTTGTCACTTGCCACTGTTGCCTGCCACCAGATTCAGCATGTCACTTGCCACCATCACCTGCCACCAGTTGCAGTGTGTCACTTGCCACCATTGCCTGCTACCAGATGCAGCATGTCACTTGCCACCATCGCCTGCCACCAGATGCAGCGTATCACTTGCCACTGTCGCCTGCCACCAGATGTAGCTTGTCACTTGCCACCATCGCCTGCCACCAGATGCAGCATGTCACTTGCCACCATTGCCTGCCACCAGATGCAACGTGTCACTTGCCACCATTGCCTGCCACCAGATGCAGCTTGTCACTTGCCACCATCGCCTGCCACCAGATGCAGCGTATTACTTGCCATGTCGCCTGCCACCAGATGCAGCTTGCCACGTCACCCGCCCGCCAGATGCAGCGTGTCACTTTCATGATTTAAAGCAGTTTGTAAGTTTTTTTTTTTCTGCTGTGAAAGACTCCCCCAGTGCTACACCACTAATGCAAGGAAACTGGCACATGCGCAGTTGCTGGGTTCCTTCCTAATCTAGAGTGTAAGCAGAACAGCGGTGATGCAGGGGGGGGTCAGTGAGTGATAATGGAATCTGTCTGCTAGCCCTCCTCACTTCTCACAGTGCAACCTTCGTGGCCTGGCTGCAGATAGGCCACGGACCGGCACCGGTCTGCGCCCCGGGGGTTGGGGACCCCCACAGTAAATTAAAGGGGTGAAGTTATAAGGCTGGGGAGGAGAAGGGCTAGATGATGCCAGGAAATGAGTCAGGCATCATCTGATTTGCTACAGTTTCTAATGCACAATGTGCAGTGAAATCAGAGCACACAGTATCAGTAACAACTGTGCAAGACTGAAGGGAAGACTGGGGTTCAGATTTACTGGTGTATGGATATTGGATTATATTAATATTTGATGTTAAAAATAAGAAAGAGCTGTAGCTACCATTTCTACAATAAACTCTGACTGTCACTTGTACCACGAAAAGGGATTTGCATGTCTGCCTCCATGAATGTATAAAATTATCAATACATTAAAATGTATTTTTTTTATGTTTTAAATCCTGTATATTGTACATTCACATCAGTCCCTGCCTTCATGGAGCTTACACTCTAAGGTCCCTAACTCACATTCCTGTATAGAGTCTTTGATTTCCTCTTGGTATTATTAATAATCATACAAATTAATAGAGAATAAAAAAAGGCAATGTCCTTTAAGACGATGAAAGAACAAAACTCAATACAGAGGGAATAAAAGAACTCAAACTGACACAATGTTTTTCCATATCTTCCCAGAAAAGGAAATGGATTCGGACTAGATTAAAAGAACATTCCGTAATGCAAGGATCGGACTGTAAATGATTTACCAGTTTCATAAGGACGCACGGCAGGATGCAGCCGGCAGCATCTGGGCAGCGATTATCGTAAACACGTCTATTCTTCAATGACATTAGAGACATAAGGAACCCTCGTGACAGGTCTGTAGAAGAAAATATCTAATAAAATGTCTTGTCTTTACACTAAAATGTATAAATCTTTAACTGGGTTTGACATTACCTAATTCCATATACTGTATAATTCCATTTCTGGATATTCCACACCTAACCTTTTAATTAGTAGTAGTAGTAGTACCATAATACACTGAGCAAAATTATAAACGCAACACTTTTGCCCCTTTTTATCATGAGCTGAACGCAAAGATCTACGACTTATCCAGATGCTGATTAGACAGCATGATTATTGCACAGGTGTACCTTAGGCTGGCCACAATAAAGGTCCAGTCTAAAATGTGCAGTTTTATCACACAGCACAAAGCCACAGATGTCACAAGTTTTAAGGGAGCGTGCAATTGGCATGCGGACTGCAGGAATGTCCACCAGAGCTGTTGCCCTTATATTGCATGTTCATTTCTCTACCATAAGCCATCTCCAAAGGCGTTTCAGAGAATTTGGCAGTATATCCAACCGGCCTCACAACCGCAGACCACATGTAACCAGCCCAGGACCTCCAAATCCATCATCTTCACCTCCAAGATCATCTGAGACCAGCCACTCGAACAGCTGCTGCAACAATCAGTTTGCATAACCAAAGAATTTCTGCACAAACTGTCAGAAACCATCTCAGGGAAGCTCATCTGCATGCTCCTCGTCCTCATCGGGGTCTCGACCTGACTGCAGTTTATCGTTGTAACCGACTTGAGTGGACAAATGCTCACATTCGATGGCGCCTGGCACTTTGGAGAGGTGTTCTCTTCACGGATGAATCCCGGTTTTCACTGTACAGGGCAGATGGCAGACAGCGTGTATGGCGTTGTGTGGGTGAGTGGTTTGCTGATGTCATTGTTGTGCATAGACTGGCCCATGGTGGTGGTGGGGTTATAGTATGAGCAGGCGTATGCTATGGACAATGAGCACAGGTACATTTTATTGATGGCATTTTGAATGCACAGAGATACATTGACAAGATCCTGAGGCCCATTGTTGTGCCATTCATCCAAGACCATCACCTCATGTTGAAGCATGATAATGCATGGCCCCGTGTTGGAAGGATCTGTACACAATTCTTGGAAGCTGAAAACATCCCAGTTCTTGCATGGCCATGACCGGACATGTCACCCATGCATGTTTGGGCATGTTTGGATCGGCGTATACGACAGTGTGTTCCAGTTCCTGCCCATATCCAGCAACTTTCTCACAGCCATTGAAGAGGAATGGACCAACATTCCACAGACCACAATCAACAACCTGATCAATTCTATACAAAGGAGATGTGCTGCACTCTGTGAGGCAAATGGTGGACACACCAGATCCTAACTGGTTTTCGGACCCGCCCAACCCCCCTAATACAGTAAAACTGCACATTTTAGAATGGCCATTTTTTGTGGCCTCACTTATTGCGACTTTGTGGGAACAGTTTGGGGATGGTCCTTTCTTGTTCCAACATAAAGACATGGATAAAATCACGGATGAGCGAGTTTGGGGTGAAGGAACTTGACTGGCCTTCACAGAGTCCTGACCTCAACCCGATAGAACAACTTTGGGATGAATTAGAGCGCAAACTGCGAGCCCGGCCTTCTCGTCTAACATCAGTGCCTGACCTCACAAATGCGCTTCTGGAAGAATGGTCAAACATTTCCATAGGCACACTCCTAAACCTTGTGGACAACCTTCCCAGAAGAGTTGAAACTTTAATAGCGGCAAAGTGTGGTCCAACTCAGTATTGAACCCTGCGAACTGAGACTGGAATGCCATTAAATACATAGGTTGGACTTGATGGACATGTGTCTTTTTTCGACCTCACCTACTATGTAACTATGTGCGTTTAAAGGCAGGGGTCCCAATACTGTTGACAATATAGTGTTAATGAACAGTTAACTCATCCAGTGTAGGTGCAGCCCCACTGCAGCAGAGGACATATAGCTTTCCTGGAGTCCAGCTCTAAGGTTATAGAGAGGACTGTGTAGAAATCTAACACCACGCATCTCCCAGTGAAAGCACCAATGAACTTCTTGCAAGATATATAACCAATGAATTGCGCTAAACATGGGGTGTTACACATGTTTCAACAGTAAAAGGTCCACCTTCAGTACTTATGTCACTTACAGCTGGTCATCATCAGAATCTTTTGCCACTTTTCGCGCTATAGCATGTATAGCCGTGCTGTGATCAAGGCTAGAGTTGCCGAAACATGTTTGCTTTTACTGAACCATATTTCAATAAACGTCAGAAGGTATTACAGAGTGGCCAGCTCTCCATTTGTTTGTTTGCCTGAGCTATGTTTAGCCTTAGATAAAGCCAGTGGAGTTACTCGTTAAACCCGAACTCCATCTCTTGCCATCACTCGTGGTCGGTCGGCTGCTCCTTCGGAACGCTCTTTTTACAAACGCGATCGAGATCAGACCTTTTTTTTTTTTTTTTGCAGACATATAACCAGGCCTAAACAATTCAGCATGTCACCCGCAATACTCAGAATTGCTTAATGTCTATCAGCATCGTTCCATATACTAATCCCCGTTTTATGGATGCTGCAACCTGCTACAAATTATTTCTTCACCAACGCCGAAGTAACAATTTATTGAATTAGGAAGAAGTATGTGAGTGGATAAATAGCAGCCCTGGATCTGTTCAATATTTGATGTTCTAAGCCCCGTAGAGGAGGAATGACATGTTCTCCACTTAGAGCTTTATAGTGGTAACATGTCACACAGCATTACAGAGCCGATCCTTTCTACAAAGGCGTCTTCCCGTCGTGCCCTGCGCTGTAATGCAGAGCAGGCTATCCATGTGTGCTATCCTCTATTAGAGAAATGTAGGGGTTCTTTGGTCTTAGCTGGAAGTTTTTGGATTAGTTTAGGAAGCAAAATAACTCACAAACACTTAAACCACATTATTGTCATGGGTTTAAGGCATTAAAGCAAACATCTGTCCCCGGACCGTCCTGAAAAAATTCAAAATTAAACGGCCTTCCTGCTGGGCATTAGCAAGGATAAAATGTCAAACAACATGATTGAAGAGTCATATAATCTAATACTTACATCTGAAGGGGATTAAATGTACTATCTGTTTCAGACCTGGAATGCAATAAATACCGCAAAGGATGATTTCACCTAAAAATGGTCTTAGGAACTTGCTGGCTCACAAGCATCCCTGGGCTTTCATGTACCTGCAGCCAGTGGCGTAACTAGAAGCTTCAGGGCCCCCGATGTAAGAAACCAGGAAGGGTGACCCCCCGGACAGGGCCCTTTCCTCCGAGCCTGGTGGTGGAACAATAGGGCCTGGTCGCAAGTGGGTGTCTGCATATAAAGGAACCGACTTCTCCATTTCCCCCCCCTGCTTCTCCTCCTCTCCCTCCCGCAGGCATTTAGCGGCTGCAGGAGGAAAATGGAGAGATCAGTTTCTCAATGCCGGTGTTTCTCAATCTTTTTGCATTCAGGGCACCCTTGAAGTAGGGCGGCACAGTGGTGTAGTGGGTAGCAATCTCGCCTAGCAGTAAAAAGCGTTAAGCTGGTTCGAATCCCAACCCCAACACTTGTGCCTGTGCGGGTTTCCTCCGGGTACTCCGGTTTCTTCCCACATTTCAAAGACACGCTGGTAGGTTCATTGGTTCCTGTCTAAATTGGCCCTAATATATGAATGTGTGTTAGGGACCTTAGATTGTAAGCTCCTTGAGGACATGGACCAAAGTGAATGTACAATGTATATGTAAAGCTCTGTGTAAATTGACAGTGCTATATAAGTACCTTAAATAATAATAATAATAATAAAGTATACCCATAGGTGATTGGGGCTGCACTGCAACCACCCTGAAACTGTGTGCATTGCATGCAGTCGCAGCATAGTGAGGATGCATTTAAGGGGTTAAAACAGGTGGTCAGGAGGCGACATATTGCCTCTTTACCAGCTGTCAAATACCTCTGAAAAGCGATCTGAGCATGGATCACTTTTCAGAGGAACCACATTTTTTTTTCTGGTACTATGAACAAGCAAGAAAAAAAAATCAGTTCTGATTGTACATATATACGGGGTCAGGAATAAATGTGCATACATAAAATGTGCATACATACATGTAAACACACACACATATATAAACATGCACATATGCACACACATATAAACACATGCACACACACATACATATATACAGTCACACATACATACATACATGCACATACACATACATACACACCTACATACATGCACGCACATGCACATAGATACATACACATACATGCACACACACACATACATAAACACACACATATAAAACACACATACATACAAATAGCTTTTTAAAAATCGGCAGTGCTTTACACGGGCACGGGCAACAGCTCTCCAAGCTCCTCCCATCCCACCTTCGGCCGTAAGTGATGTCACGCCGCTGGGTAAGGAATTCTAAGCGCCTTAGGGGGAATGAAGTGGCAACGCTGACAGGGATGGTTGGTGCTTGTGCCGGGTGCAGGAGCGCACTGGGCACATTGTTACAGTAAGGTAGAGGGACTCAGACCACTACAATACAGCTAGCGGCGGCTAATGCACTGCCGGCACTTCACCTGTGTCCCCCTACCTCCAGCAAATTGTACCGCCCAGCCCAAGATATCCGCCCCTTCCTTGTACCAGCCCGGCCCTGCTTATAGATGGTACAGCGGTGCGGTGCTCAAAGTAATGGCTGTGCGGCTTGCGCAGCCATTACCACGAATACATTGTGAATGAAGGATGTCGTGGTGATGCTCTCGTGAGGTCATGACACCCTGCCATCCCAATAGAGTCACCAGTCTTCAAAGTTAAGTGACACTGGGTGTTGTTCAAGAAGTCTGAGGACATTGTGTGGCCAAAGCAGGGGGAAAACTTACTGGTGAGTAATGCTGCTCAATCTGCTTTTTTTTTAATTCCTTATTACACTTATTTAAAAAAATTGTAATATCACATACTGTAGGAATCAGAAAGAAAAGAATAGCATTGGATGCCTGGGCTACAAAATAAAATTAGGAAATATTTTTAAATGTTTTTGTTCGTGATTACTAGACAGCAAGTTGAGCATTGGCTCACTTGTACTGCTGTACTGTTATTGAAAAATACCCTGTTGTTTATAAAGCTCTATAGCTGAGCTCTGATTACAGTCACAGCTTAATGAGTTATCACCTTCCCCGAACCCTCTGTGACTGTTCTTTACCCCTCCCTAGAGACTATCAATTAGAGAGCAATAGCCTGAAAGGAAACAGCTACTATAGTGCTTGAAGTCATTTCATTGTGCTCCGCCTTTAGTAAACCCAGCATGTTCTGCTAAATTAGGGTCTTTGATCTACCCTGGATTAGATGTTTATTAGTAAAATTTAGATGTGTATATATTTATATTTTTTTATTTGCTGTTTTATGTATTTGTTGCTATTGTTGATCAGTTGCTTTGTATGGGACTTTGGAAGATATTAGTGATTTATACTTCAGTTCTTGTATTGATAGCATAATTTCCCCATAGATAAAAATGTAAGTGGTTTAAAGAAAACAGAGTAGAACATACAGTGCCTTGAAAAAGTATTCAAACCCCTTGAAATTTTCCACATTTTGTCATGTTACAACCAAAAACGTAAATGTATTTTATTGGGATTTTATGTGATAGACCAACACAAAGCGACACATAATTGTGAAGTGGAAGGAAAAAGAGTAAATGTTTTTCAAATTTGCAGTAGAGAGTGACATTTTTGCCCATTCTTCTTTGCAAAATAGCTCAACCTCTGTCAGATTGGATGGAGAGTGTCTGTTAACAACAATTTTCAAGTCTTGCCACAGATTCTCAATTGGATTTAGGTCTGGACTTTGACTAGGCCAAAGCATAACACATGAATATGCTTTGATCTAAACCATTCCATTGTAGCTCTGCCGGTATGTTTAGGGTAATTGTCCTGCTGGAAGGTGAACCTCTGCTCCGTCTCAAGTCTACTGCAGACTCCAACACATTTTCTTCTAGGATTGCCCTGTATTTGCTCCATCCAGCTTCCCATTAACTCTGATGAGCTTCCCTATCCCTGCTGAAGAAAAGCATGGCATGACAGGGGTGGTGTGTTCAGAGTTATGTGCAGTGTTATGCCGTGTACACACAATCTGACTTTCCGCCAACAAAACCGTGTTTTTTTTGTTCGAAGGTTGTGGGCTCAAACTTGTCTTGCATACACACGGTCACACAAATGTTGGGCAACAATTATGCATGTGGGAACGCGGTGACGTACAAGACGTACGACGAGCCGAGAAAAAGGAAGTTCCATAGCCAGTGCGGCTCCTTCTGCTTGATTCCGAGCATGCGTGAACTTTTGTGCGACGGACTTGTGTACACACGATCTGACGTTCCGACAACTAAGTTTTGTTGGTGGAAAATTTGAGAACCTGCTATCAAACATTTGTTGGTGGAAAGTCCGACAGCAAATGTTCGATGAAGTATACACATGGTCGGACTTTCCGACAACAAGCTCACATCCAACATTTCCCTTTGGAAAGTCTGACCATGTGTACGCGGCTTTAGTTTTCCGCCGCACATAACATTTTGCTTTTAGGCCAAAAAAAGTTCAATTTTTGTCTCATCTGACCAGAGCATCTTCTTCCATATGTTTGCTGTCTCCTCCACATAGCTTCTCACAAACTGCAAACAGCACTTTTTATGGCTTTCTTTCAACAATGGCTTTCTTCTTGCCACTCTTCCATAAAGGACAGATTTGTGGAGAGCACGACTAATAGTTGTCCTGTGGACAGATTCTCCCACCTGAGCTGTGGATCTCTGCAGCTCCTCCAGAGTTACCATGGACCTCTTGGCTGCTTCTCTGATTAATGCTCTCCTTGCCTGGCCTGTCAGTTTAGGTGAACGGCCATGTCTTGGTAGGTTTTCAGTTATTTTCATTTTTGGATGATGGATAGAACAGTGCTCCGTGAGATGTTCAAAGATTGGGATTTTTTTTTAATATCCTAACCCTGCTTTAAACTTCTCCACAACTTTATCCCTGACCTGTCTGATGTGTTCCTTGGCCTTCATGATGCTGTTTGTTCACTAAGGTTCTCTAACAAACCTCTGAGGGCTTCACAGAACAGACGTATCTATACTGAGATTAAATTACACACAGGTGGACTCTATTTACTAATTAGGTGACTTCTGAAGGCAATTGGTTCCACTAGATTTTAGTTAGGGGTATTAGAGTAAAGGGGGGCTGAATACAAATGCACCCCACACTTTTCACATATTTATTTGTAAAAAATTCTGAAAAACATTTATCGTTTTCCTTCCACGTCACATTTACGTGCCACTTTGTGTTGGTCTATCACATAAAATCCCAATAAAATACATTTACGTTTTTGGTTGTAACATGACAATATGTGGAAAACCTCAAGGGGTATAAATAATTTTTCAAGGCACTGTATATGCTAAATATTGGTTAATAAATACATCCATGTTAAAAGTTAAGTAGCATTATCAGTTTAGTCTCCAGAAGACGGAGACCTATGGGTTAGTCAGTCTAGCTCAGAGGGTTAATAATCTCTCTCTTCTGTATAAAGTGATTTCTTAGCACAAGTTCACACTTTTGTATTTACTTATTTAAGCTGTGACCTGTAGCCCATACTACACAAGGAGCCAATCAGTGAACATCACCCGTGGGCAATATGCGGGAGCTTCTCTCTGATTGGTCCCTGCTGAGAGCCAGTGCACAGGTCGAGGTTCGTCAGCTGGGTCGGGTCTTAATTATTTCAATAAGAGTTTTAACAAACACAATAACATATCAAAGCCAGAATGAGCAAAGACACATGTCCACCTCACTCAGACCTGGTAGGAATGTATCCTGGAGCAATCAGCGGTATTTATGTATATCCTAGCCCAGATCGAGAACCTGACTTCTGAGCCAACGTAAGGTCAAGGAAAATGTTTTTGTTTTATCGGCCCGCAATCTTAGCTGATCCTTCTACATTACATCCAGATAAAAGCGGATTAGTGGAGGGGTGCAGCTGAGATTATGTGCCCTTGGCTTGTGATATGAACAACTTAGAAAGAACCCATTTAAAATGAGTCATAAATTACCCTAAATATGAGCTACAAAAATTTCTAGTAGCAATTAAATCAAACTGCTGGTTCTTAGAGAACCAACAACCATGTGAGTTACCAAAGTCATCAATCTATCTGTTCTTATTTAAAGGTAATGTGTGATTGGTGTTTTTTTTTATTATGGTTAGGACTAAAAATACTAAAAGGGAAAAACATATATATATATATATATATATATATATATATATATATATATATATATATATCTATATATATCTATATATATCTATATATATATATATATATATATATATATATATATGAAACAAAGTAGCTTCAGCACCCTTCCTTATTGATCCACAAAAATTAAAGTTGTTCTAAAGGCAGAAAGTTTAACCTTTATGCATTCTCTGCATTAAGGTAAAAAAACCTCTTGGGTGCAGCTATCCCCAGAGCCCCTCCCCTATACTTACCCGAGCCCCATCTTGATCCAGCAATGTGTATGAGAGCAGTGGCTCTCCCGGCTCTCTCTCTCTCTCTCCTCATTGGCTCACACAGCACATTGCTTCTGTCAATCACAGCCAGGGGGTGGCCAAGCCACGCTCTGTGTGTGAATCACAGTGTTCATTCACAGGAGCGTGCCTGATTGAGTGCCCCCATAGCAAGAGGTTTGTTATTGGGGGCACTTGGTGGGGGGGGGGGCAGGGCTGCTGGCGGAGGACCCAAAAAGAAGAGAATTGGAACTGCTCTGTGCAAAGGCATTGCACAGAGCAGGTATGTATAACATGTTTGTTTTTTTTGTTTTTTTAAGTGACAACCTTTAGAATCACTTTAACAATGCTTCAAAAATGACAAGCAGGTGTCACGTACCTTGGTTGGAGGCCAAGCTGGTGGGAGAGCTTCCTTTGGGGCTGTGGTACAAGCACCCCTGAATGTGGTGACGGAGGTACAAGGCTCAAGGAAACACTGGTGCTGTTAGCTTTGTAGAAGGTGACTGCCAGGGTCAGAGACATAGTCAAGGTGAGCCAGGGTCATACCCAGTAAGGCAGAAGAAAGGGTAGTCAGGTAGCAGGCCCAGGTCACTCAGTACCAGGAAAGGTGGCAGAACGAGGTCCAGTAGCAAGCTGAGATAAGTACCAGGGAAGCGGGCGGAGCATAGTCAGAGGGGAGCCAAGGTCAGTATCCAGAATCCACAGAACAAGTGCAGGAGAAAGCCGGGTCAGCAACGGAAGGTAAGCCAACAAGAGCACAGGAACACAGATCAGAGGGAAGATGAAGAACATCCAGCGATTATCACACATCAAGGCCTCCTTTGATCAAGCAGTTCAGAGCCATTCTTGGGATTCGACATGCATGAGTGTGCACAGGTGTGTGTCAATGCACGCTGGTGCACGCAGATGTCAGTGCATGTTGGTTACTGGCCCAAGCTCGTCTGTATGCTGGCACATGTGCACAAGCATTAGCTGCACGAGAACGAGCATCAGCTGTATTAGTTTCTTGACAGTAGGCCTGCTTGCTATAATTTTTTAAAATATTGCTATCTTTTGTGGATCAATAAAGAAGAAGAGTGCTGCAGTTATTTTGTTTTGTTTGTATGTTGGAACTGGTTCCTGTTGATGGCACCAGTGTTGTTTTTATTCCTCAACAAAACTGGAGTTACTCTTTAAGCCTGAAGTTTTGATCTGACAAAGCGAGACAGAGGGCAGGGAAGCTACTGCTGTGTTGTTTTCTAGGCTAACCTGTAGTGCTCCTGGAAGATTTTGCAATGAATTAAATGTTAAATAGTGAAACAAAAACGAAATATAAATTGTAATACAGATATATAAAAAAGTAGAATAAATAAATATGAAGCACCCTGGTGTTTAGGCAGGGTTGCTCCTAAATTTACCTGCCAGGTATAGCTACCTTGGCCTATTGTTAGGGATCAATTGATTTCACGCTAAGTCTGTACTTGCTGCACTTTTCTCTTCTGCTGCTAGGTGGCCGGGTACCTGGTGGCATTAGATATGAGAAGGGCACTGTAAGGTAAGATTATGGGTATATGGGGTATCTCAGCTAATGGGCAGGGGTTTTCTTGGATCCCTTGGCCTGCTGGGAGAGCCTATATATTCAGGTGTAGTCAGGTGATCTGTGTTCTGTGCCACCTGGACAGCTGTCTGGGTGGATGTGTGTTGTATTGCCCGGGCCGTTAGGGCGGAGATTGGGCCTATCCCAGGCACATCTGGCTGCTAGGCTGTCTGAGGGCCTATACAGAAGCAAGAGAGCAGCGCAGGGTTGGGATTGCGGCTTGCAGTCCAACCAGAAGTGACGGTTCTGCCTGCCGGAGAACCTGACATGGTCAGAGGTAGAGGGGAGGATGTCGCCAGTAAGGGACCATCCACCTTATTACCAGGGACCACAGTGAGTAACTGAAGCAAGTACTAGAGCAGTATTCTCACCAACCAGGGACAGTGAAGAATCAAGAAACTTCAGTGGGTATCAAGCCAGGGACCCAGCCAGCGGAGGTGACGCTTGCAGAGCAGCCTTGTGTGTCAAGCCAGGGACTGAGCAGGCCAGCGGGGGTGAAGCTTGAGAGGTATCTAGAGTGCCAAGCTAGAGACCCAACAGAGAAGTGGGGGTGACTCTTGAGGAAGACACCACCATGAAGATTGGAGGAGCTCAAGAGATTCAGTGGTAGTGAATCAGCGGGTCTAGTGAGAGACCGGGAGCTCAGTGGGCTGAAGAACTACAAGGAGTGATTGTAGTGAAAGAGAAGGAACTGTTATGTTTGTGTTAGGAACTGTTAAAGACTGTTGCCATAGGAGACAGCATTCCTACACATGCAGATGTGGCATCTTGCTGGATGCCTTTCCCTGCATGGCTGTCCTAATGTTGAAGTCTCGGAGTCTGACAATCAATCTTGCAACTACCTAAGGGTGTCCTGGCCCTAACCCTCTCTTCCCCAAAAAAGTTTGTTAGGAGAAATAAACTTTTTTTGCATTCAAGAAGTGTCTGGCGCCCAATAACTTTAACTACTTTGCACCCACCATGCCTTACAACCCGTTACATACAGAAGGATGTCAGCTATCCCTGGCCCTGGAGGTTCTCGTTAGATCAAAGGAGGCCTGGGACCTTGCTACAAATAAATAAAAAAATAATTTGTTATAGATTGTAGCCGAACTACAGTTACTCTTGAATTTGTAACTGCAATCAGGTGACTATAGACTTGGAAGTTTCTGATACCCTGCAGGCCTAAATTAATAAATTCCTAATATATCACTGTATACAGTTTAAAAAAGCTCCACTTTTTCTCAATAAAAAGCTATTATTGAGTTAAAGTGGAATTCCAGCATAAACCTAACTAGCCTTACAAAAATGCTTCCTCCTTCTCCTAGCGCCTATTCCAGTGATCGAACCTTGGCACCCCAGATGTTTTGGAACTACATTTACCATGATGCCCATGTACTCTGTGGTGTAGGTGAGCATCATGGAATATGTAGTTCGAAAACATCTGGGGTGCCAAGGTTCGCCATCATTGGCCTATTCTATCTATTAGACATTTGCGATCGTTCCGCTCCAAATTAAAATATGGACAAATTTTTTGTTATTCAGAAAATTGGATGTGTCCGAATTTCCGAATTACAATAGTTACATATTTAAACTAATCCAAAATAACCAAAGTTTCGTAAGAAATTCGAATTCGAATAGTTTTCAAATCAAATTTGAATAGTTTTCTAATTGAATTTGAATTTCCGAAGAGGATAAACTAGAATAGAAAAAAAAGGAATAGAATAGAATAAAATAGAAAGAATAAAAACCATCTTCTGAAATTCTAATTTCAAATAGAATACATTTAAATTTGAATGCAATACAAAAGAATAGAATAGAAAAAAATTGAATAGAATAGAAAAGAATAGAATAAAATATAAAGAATATAACCAGCTTCTAAAATTCGAATTTCAAATAGAATAAATTTGAATTTGAATACAATAGAAAAGAATAGAATAGAAAAAATTAAATATAAAGAATTTAAAAAAACAGAATAGAATAGGATAGAAAGAATATAACAATATAACCATTTTATGAAATTCTAATTTTGAATTTTCCCAAAATTCAAATTTAAATAAATTAAAATTTGAAAAGAATAGAAAAGAATAGATTAGAATAGAATAGAAAATAAAAGATTATAATTGACTAGAATAGAAAAGAAAATAATAGAACAAATAGAATAGAATAGAATAGAACCATCTTCCAAAATTTGAATTTCAAATAGAATAAATTTGAATACAATAGAATAGAAAAGAAAAGATTAGAATAGAATAAACAGTAGAAAAGAATAGAATAGGATAAAAAGAATATAACAATATAACCATTTTATGAAATTCTAATTTTGAATAGAATAAATTTGATCTAGAACAGAATAGAAAAGAATAGAATAGAAAATAAAAGAATAGAATAGAAAAAAACAATAGAATATAATGGAAAAGAAAGAATATAACCATATTCCAAAATTTGAATTTCAAATACAATAAATAAGTTTTGAAATGGAATTCTTTTTAATGGAATTCAAATGGAATTCGATTCAAATTTGAACACAATCCGAATGTAATTTGAATTTTGAGTTCAGAATATTCTAATTGATTCAAATTCAAATAAACAAAGCAACTTGATGGACTTGTGTCTTTTTTCAAGCTCGCCTACTATGTAACTATGAATTCCGAAAACTAAATTTAACAAATTAAACAAATTTATGTAAATAACGAATCAAAACGAAACTTAACAAATGTTTTCTTTCTGCACATGTCTACTACCTATCCTGTGTAAAAAAAAAGATGTATATACTTACCTATTTCCAGCCAGCTCAGGTCCAGTTCAGTCATATGCTCTTCCATGTGTCAGCCAGCACTGGCTGCAGGGGAAAGGAGGGAGCACTGAGAACAGATGGAACATAGGAGTCTGTGGGTGACATCACCACTTCAGGCTTTACCAGCTGTTGTTGGAGCGCTCTCTCCTCTTACCTGCTGCTACTGTCTGCTGACATAGTGGAGATCATATGACTGGACTGAAGCTGGCTGCAAATAGGTAAGTATTTGCATCTTTTTTACACAGGATAAATAGCATAGATGTCACACTTACCCCAAACACAGGTGGTCAGACACTATAGATGGCTTCTGGTCTTCACCCATAGCAGCCCCCTTTCCCATAGGGCAAGCAGGCCTACCGGTGCTTGGTTGCCCCCAGGTCTTATACACAGTGCTATAGTGCCTGGCTAATACGCCAGGGCATGCGCAAACTGAGCAAAGCAAACAGATACTTGCAGTTTGCAGACAAGTAGAGTGGTTCAATGACAGTGCAGGTACATGGCAGGCAAGGGTCAGAATAGTCGGGGTCAATCCATAGTCAAAAGGCAGGCAGAGTTCAGAGAATAGTCAATATCTGATCCAAGGTCATAAACAGGGAAATCCAAACAGCAGAGCAGGACAGACAGACAGGGAGCTTGCTATCACAAGCATGAGACTGCAGGCTTGGTTGGCTTAAATCAGGTTTGGTCTCCACCCAGAGACTTGCTCCATTATTCACCTTGCAGGTGGAGAGACAGACAAGAAGAATGCCACAGCCCAAACTAGGATGCTGGAATTAGGAGCAGGAGCGCTAGACACTCCCGACAATAGGAGGGGGCAGGGAGCATTTTTCAGGCTAGTTAGGTTTAAGCTGGAATTCCACTTTAAATTCAGATCCGTGGCTTTGCCTAGGGTGAGAAGATGCCATCGGTCTGCTGCAGACAGGAATAAGCACTTCCTAGGTCTCCTCTCCTCCAGTCATCAGTTTGCAACATTGTTATGCCCTGTACACACGATAGGATTTTCCGATGGAAAATGTGTGATAGGACCTTGTTGTCGGAAATTCCGACCGTGTGTAGGCTCCATCACACATTTTCCATAGGTATTTCCGACACACAAAGTTTGAGAGCAGGCTTTAAAATTTTCCGACAACAAAATCCGATTGGTTAAATTCCGATCATGTGTACACAAATCCGACACACAAAGTGCCACGCATGCTAAGAGATGAAAGCTATTGGCAACTGACCCGTTTATAGTCCTGACGTACGTGTTTTACGTCACCGCGTTCAGAATGATCGAATTTTCCGATAACTTTGTGTGACCGTGTGTATGCAAGACAAGTTTGAGCCAACATCCGTTGGAAAAAATCCATGGATTTTGTTGTCGGAATGTCCGATCAATGTCCGACCATGTTTACAGGGCATAACTCTGTAGTAATTCAAATGGCGCGAGACTGCAGCAGAAGCAGATCAAGCCAAGAACTAAACAGACACCAGGATTTACATGATTATGTCATCTGTGAACCAGTCATCATGGCCCAGGAAGTAGATGGTGGCCCTGGATGATGTTTGAAGAAAGATGGCTCAGTCCTTCGGGAGAAAAATAAAAGCAGATGAAGACATTGTCAAGGGGAATTATGTAATCTTTGTAAGAGGTAATAAATACCTGGAGCTGACACATTAAATACCTGGAACTGACACAGTAGCTCTTAGATGTGTATTGAGGGGCACCTACTACAAAGGATTGTATCCCTCAAAAAGGAAACATTTATACCTTCTTCGAGGCTTGAGCAATGGATGTTGGTAGAATCACCACCATGAAATGCACCAGAGGACCTTAAATAAGGCTTGATAAAGACTAGCATCTGCTAACGACACTAAAAAATCCAAAAAATATATCTGATGCTAGGTCTGCTTTGAGGCCCTTCACAAATATCTCTTAGGAATCAAATACCCTGAATAACCTTACTGAGTGTTTTAGTCAATCCATATGTTCTGTATGTCTGTCTTGTTACAAAAAGGTGTTCGTGGCACTATTGACCTTTCCATCCCGAGATCTTTCTATCACAGTGCAATCTGCGCAGTTCTCAAACTTGTATTTTACCGTCTGGAATGTCTCCCCAAAGCTATAGTGGGATTTAGCCCACCTCTCCTTCAAAACGTCAGTTTCCATCAAACCTTCGAGTCTGTTTCTGTTTACCTCCATCTCCTCTGACCCCCATATCTATGAAATATAATGTTTCTGGGCTATCGAATGATGAGAAATATGTTCCATTTAGAAAGGACATGGCAAAAGTGTAATATACCCGCGGACGTTGAGAGGGAATGCGCCACAGATGTCTCGCTCGGAGAGTGTGTCTGCGTACCTCCGCAAGGTACCATAACCTCCAGTAATAATTTGACATCACGTTTCCTCTTCAAAAGAATAAATTAAAAGGCTTCATTGGAGATCTGGAAACCATTACGGAGTCTCCTGAGATTGTAGAAACTCAAAACGAGGCCTAAGACAAAAGGGGACTGTAGATCAGACCGGAATGTGGAGGGTTTAGAGCATAATATGCTGGATCGTATGATATGGAGTTGTTAAAGGGAACATGTGGCCGAGTTTATCACAAAAAAGCACATGTTTGTTTATAGGTATTTGCAGCGCTGTGTGTTTTATATTTAGCTGATATTGTGCACCTTAGAATTCAGGCCTTGTGGGGAATTTTATATTCTGTTAAAAGAAAATAGTCTTTAAATGGGTTTTGAATTACTTTTACAGGTAAATGCTGCTTTGATTGCAGTAAAAATAGATCAATAAAAATAGACAAATAATTCATAAATAGACAGATTGGTAGATCGATAGATAGATAGATAGATAGATAGATAGATAGATAGATAGATAGATAGATAGATAGACAGACAGATAGATAGATAGATAGATAGATAGATAGATAGATAGATAGATAGATAGATAGATAGATAGATAGATAGATAGATAGATAGATAGATAGATAGATTTGCACCCAGGAGGATGAATGGATGTGTAGCTGTTCTGACCTCCCAGGCTTACTGCCTGGGGAGAACACGTGCTTGAAGAAGGAAGGTCCCGCGTTTGGTGTCTGTAAGCTTGGGCTGCCTTGCTGGAGGGAACACCCAGGAGCAGCCTTTCTCAACCTTTTCAAAACAGAGGAACCCTTGATATAACTTTCTGGTCTTGGGGAACCCAAAGTGATTATATCTACAATTCATGATACATTAGTGTCATGGTCAGTGGGAAGAATTCTCCTTACACTTGTGCACACTGGGTAGAATTACCCCCTAACAAATAGCTAAAAAGATCAATGATGGCAGTGGGAACTTATCTGAGAGACAGAAATTGCTCATTACTGAAGGAACCCCTAGCGACCACTGGAGGAACCCTAGGGTTCCATGAAACCCTGGTTGAGAAACCCTGCCCAGGAGGAATGAAGCTGGAAATTGGATAGAAGCACCAGGGAGGAACTTCATCCGCCCTGAAGGGTGTCTGGAGGAGCTGGGTTCAAGCTTGGGCCTCACAGGAATTCTGGTGACCCATCCAAGGAGTTTGTGCTGTAACTGCTTTACAGTCAAAAGAATACAATGCGCCGATCTGGTTTAAACTTTTTGAGATGGGAACGAGGGACACCAATTGGGAAAAGTATGTAGGCATAGGACACACCCCCTGTCACGCCCCCCTTAAAGGAGAATTATACAAAAAACAAAGATTGGTTAAACCCACAAGGGCTTTTTTACCACTGATATTCCTTTATATTGGCTTTTGGAATTTACAGATGCAGCAATTTAGAAATTGGATAAAACATTTAGCACTGGGAAACGCTTTTTGAAAGGTAAAAAGTACATTTTATATACAGCTTTATAGATCAGACCAAAATGAGGGACAAATGAGGAGGAAAGAGGGACAGAGGAACTTTGTTCCAAATCAGGGACAGTCCCTCAAAATCAGGGACAGTTGGGAGCTATGTATATGTGTTGGCTGTAAGTAGAATTCAGAGCCTGTTTCTGGTTCTTTTAGGTATCCTGTGCCCTAATCCCTCTCTCTCAATGTTTTTATGCCCAATTTGCGTGTTTTTATACAGTGTTTTTGAGCTTTGGCATTTTTTTTATTAACCAGCTTAATCATCTTTTCTATCATTTGTTGCTAGTTTTTTCAGCTTTTTTAGCTTTTCCATCAGCTTTTATTTATTTTTTGGTTAGGGTGTTAATTATACTGATAATAATAATAATAATAATAATAATAATAAATTAATAAATACATGTAAAATAAATGAATAAAAAATAATCATAAATACATACAATAAAGGAATACTTTGTAATAATAAATAAATAATTAACCCCTAACCTTAAAGTGTTACTGAACCCAGGACCATGCATTCACTATATCTTGTCTCCTACTGTACACGGAGCATGGAAATGCAATTCTTTTAGTCAGGGCTTTTTTTCAGGGGGAACTTGGTGGAACTCAGTTCCACCACCTCTGGCTCAACCCTTTGGTGCCTGCTCACCACAATCATTTGTAAACACAGAAGTCTGCTTTCTGTTTTTACAAGTGACAGCTCTGCACTCTGTGTGTAACCCCCGTGAACTCTGCACTCTGTATGGAATGAAATCCTGATATTTAATGCCCCTTTAAGTCCCTTCTACTGTTTGTAAAATATGACCATACCCACTATTTGATGTGATTTGGAGGGTTTGTGTGGGGGGAGGGGTTTTGGGGGTTGTGGTTGAGTTCCAGCACCTATTGTTTGAGAAAAAAAGCCCTGCTTTTAGTAAATATAAACTGCTAAATACCTTTTCTGATCAGCAGTATATAGCAGTCTGGTGGCCTCTATCAGTGTCCGACCAAGCACTGGTTAAAGCTTCTAGGAGGAGTTTTCATTCTCCTATGACTATCAGTGGCGGCCCGTCCATAGGGGGTGCCTGGGCACCGCCCTTCCTCCAGGCAGTCTAAAAAAAAAATGTAAAAAAAAAATAATTTTTTTTTAAAGCTGGCCCTTTAAAAAAAAAATACACAAAAAGGTCCTTAAGTGCACTGTGTTCAGACGCCAGATACAGTGCGACGCCGGACACAGTGCACTTATGGGAAGCGCCACGTCTATGCAATCACGAGATTGCATACGTGGCGCTTCACTTGCGGTGCTTTCTGAAGCGATGAGTAGCTTCCGCCTGGCCTTAGTATCTATTACTATGGCCGGGCGGTTTGATTGACATCTAAATATGATGTCACTTTCTGTTTCTCTCCAATTGCGCCCTGGAGAGAGAAGCAGGAAGTATGAGAACAATGGAGCTCTCCAGGAGACACCACTGGAGAGGACAACACACAGCAAGGTAAGTAACCGGGGGGAGAGGGGTTTGATGGTGACACATGCTGCAATCTGGTGACACACGCTGCAATCTGGTGACACACGCTGCTGCAATTTGGTGACACACGCTGCTGCAATTTGGTGACACATGCTGCAATTTGGTGACATGCTGCAATTTGATGACACACGCTGCTGCAATTTGGTGACACACACTGCTGCAATTTGGTGACACACGCTGCAATTTGGTGACACACGCTGCTGCAATTTGGTGACACACATTGCAATTTGGTGACACACGCTGCAATTTGGTGACACAGGCTGCATGTAAGGAGGGACTCCGCTGGGGGCACCTGATGTAAGGAGGGACTCCGCTGGGGACACCTGATCTGGTGGCAGGCGACGTGGCTAGTCACATGCTCAGGGCTCCCACTGATTCTGCATTATGGTGAGTTGAATGATTTCATTTTATTTTACAATGTAATAATAGAAATAATGCGCTTCAATCATCCTGACACCATAACAACCATGGTGCCGGGATGATTGAAGCGCTAACACCAGGTGTTTGGAGTATCTTTATCTGCTGATTGTTAAACTTTCTAGAATACACATATTTCTATTGTTGTGTGGGATCTGAGCCTGTTGTCCCTCCATCCCTCTCCCTCCATCCCTCGTTCATCTCAGACACTAACCACACCACCTTAGAGCCACGTCCACTATTTCGCTGAAACCACGCCCATTTTCACCAAGTGGGAGGGGTCAAAAAGGAAGGGCGGGGCCTGGCGCCCCCCCATCCTAAAACTTCACCAGCCGCCATTGATGACTATCCTATGAGGCTGCATGATCCCTGACCCTCTGTATGGACAGTGCTGATTGGCCCTGTGCTGATCACATGCACCCTCCCAAAAAAACTCGCTAGCAATACACACCAAACTGAGCATGTGTAGATTGCCTCCTAGGGCTCTGTGCTATCAGCAGATGGATTGGGGACAGTAAACAAAGGGGAGGATCAGAGAAGACAGAATCAAACAGACTTTTTACACAATGTGCAGGATTAACCCCTTAGCTTCCACAGTGAGTATAACAAGCATGCTTTTCTATATATACAGACTGATTTTATTGTTGTGCGTTTAGTAACACTTTAACCCCCAACCCTTAAAAAATAAAATAAAATAATAATAATAAAATAATAATAAATAACTAAACACCCTAACACAAAATAAATAAATAAATTATGATTATTATTATTATTCTTAATAATACTACTAATAATAATATTTGAATTATAATTTATTTAATATTTTTTTTAAGGTTAGGGGTTAATTATTATTTATTTATGTATTATTACATATTATTATTTTATTGTATTTGTTTATTATTTATTTATGATTGTTTTTAGTTATTTGGTCACTTATTTTACATTTATTTATTCATATATTATTACAATTTTTTTTTTTTTTACATTTTCTTTACTTTAAGCAGAAAATCATGCAAAAAAGCACGACAAAATGTATGAATGCACACAAAAATTAGCAAATGGCACGTTTCCATGGGAATAAAAACGTTCCAAAAACACGCAAATCTGCTCAATTTGAGCTACAAAAAAAAGCTCCAGAACCTTTTTGAGCTTCAGACGTTTGGCTTCAGATGAGTTGGAGTGGAGATGTGAACCAACTCCATAGAGAATAATTTATTTTTTTTCTCCTTCAGCGTTTGGGAGCTTTGCGCTTCAAGCCACAGAATGCTGAGGTGTGAATGGGGCCTAAAAATGTCTAGTGTGCAATTCTTCACACCACATAAGTCAAGGATCCAACCTGAGGTGAAATGTCAGACCACTTGGGGTTCCTAACCACCTTCAGGAGGTAGGTGGGTGCTACATACACATACCTTTTTTTTATAGGTCATTGCTCAGGTCAGTGTGGGACAAGGTCATCCAGTGCCCAGGGCAAAGATGCCAAATTGCGCCCTTCCTCTACCGCTCACAATATGTAAGCTTAGGGGATCCTATGCCCAGCAACAGGAGGAAGGCGCCCTCATCCCTACAGTAAAACATTGCGCCCAGGGCAGCCACCCCTCCTGCCCACCCCTTGTACCGGCCCTGGCTCAGGTCATATGATGGCACAGATCCTCTTTATCTAGAAGTACATAGGCCTTAAATGCACCAGAAAGAAATGCAAAGTATTAAGGTGGCATTGTTTTCTGCAGCATTTTTCTGTAAGCCAAGGGATGCCTGATGGCATACCCTCAAGGGGCAGGTCCTGGACTCACAGAAAGGCAGAAGAATGGTACAGGGGACTGCTCTGGAGAGAGGGTAAATATTTTTGCAGGGCCAAGTTGCCTTTGTGCGTGATGTATACAGTTAGTATGCAGGCAAGTGGTAGAGCACCTCACCTTTAAGGCTGAGCGTCTAGGCAGGAGGGAGGTAGGTCAGACTACAGAAGAAGAGAAAGCAGCAACATACATCTGTTGTTCTCCTGCTCTCACCCCTCTTGGGGGATGGCAGGGTGACCTGGGGTTTCCCAACCTAATTCCGGGAGAGAGAAAAGAGAGAGCCATGGAGCTGGTTTTCCCCTCTGTGCCCCCTATCCTGGGTCAGGAAGAACATAGGCCCATCTAACTACAGGAACAAGAGCAGCCACCGGCAGGGAATGAGAACATGAGTCTGTTACATGACTGAACTGTTTAGTTCCACTGGAGACATAATGGATAGAGGCTTTCAGTAAATGAACATTAACCACATCCAGCTTTTGTGGTATCTTTGGTAAGAATGCTGCTCTGAAGAGTGGAAGCGTGAGTTCTACTGTTGTCCCCTGGTTGTTGGGCCTAGAGAAGGTGCCCAGTGTGTGGAACCCCTGGAAGTGTGGGGGTTGAAGCACACAGTGAGGGGGATGGATTGGGGGTCTGTCTCTGCCCGCCACCCACGCATCGGGGAGAGTTGCTGGGCAAAGTCCTGTATTTCCCAGAAGGTTAGCTCTACTTTGGGGGTTGGCTCCTTTATGCCATGCCCATTGTGCATAACGACGTGGCCACACATTCTGTTCACCACCAGGCACTATGGGCTACTTTTCTCTAATTAGTTTGTGCAAAGGTACACCAGGTTTTTTGCAATTTTAGCAATGCCCTCGCCAAGGATGTTTGAATTGATTTCAATACTTGCACTTGAACAAGATAAGAATCTCAAGCCATGGAGTCCCATACAAAACTGCTGACACATCCAGGAGCAACAACTGATCCCCTTGTTATCCGTGGGGGCGATGGCATCTGCCACTGACCCCTTGTTCCTTCCCACGTGCCCTTTTGGCAACAAACATCATCAGACATTGGGCTAATATAAAATAAACAAACACGGGGAACCCGAATCGCTTGTTTTCTCTTTAGCTTGTCCAGAATGTCTGAAGGTCCCAAAATGTGTCTGACATCTAAGCCATTCCTGTACCTCCTCCCCTCACAGTGGCAGCAAGAAGAATTTTGGAGGAGGTCATTAGAAGTTCACTTATCAGCAAGTGGCTCTGATTCCCCAGGAAAAACATGGGTGAAACTTCTGTATTATTGACAAGCGTCATGGAGAGCAGCTCAATTACAGCCAAGCACCGACCCTGAGAGGTTGGGGGTCCATCTGAAATTGGTTTTTGGCGTTAGGAGAAAACCTGAGATGTGTTTGGCTTTTGATCTATGGCCATCCTAAAATGAGAAGGCAGCTTACAAGATCAAATTAGTGAGGGGTGGAAAAGCGAGAAGCTGTCATCTCACACTTCAGATGTGGTGAACTCTGGAACACAATGTTTTAATAACAGGACATAGTTAACACATGTAATGGATTTATGGTCATGGTGTCAAGATTTTGATGAATTGGGGAGGTTTTCACCATCAGATGGGCTGCGGGCGCATTGGCTGTTGGAAAATTGACCTATAGAATAATTCAGTAGGGCAGTGCAACATGTAGTAACCCATAAATCATCTACTAAAGGAAACTATGATGATGTTTTAGTTTTTGTATTTTATTGTCTTCAAAGTTTATATCAACCTTTCTCAACCTATTTTTTCCTTTGTGGCTCTCCAGTTTAAATTGTTACAAAAAAGGGATGAGCCGAACACCCCCCCCCCCCACCCCAGTTCGGTTCACAGCAGAACATGCGAACAGGCAAAAAATTAGTTCAATATGTGAACACCGTTAAAGTCTATGGGATACGTACGTTAAAAATCTAAAGTATTAATTTTAAAGGCTTATATGCAAGTTATTGCCATAAAAAGTGTTTGGGGATCTAGGTACTGCCCCTGGGGACATGCATCAATGCAAACAAAATAAAAACGCCCGTTTTTTCAGGAGCAGTGATTTTAATAATGCTTAAAGTGAAACAATAAAAATGAAATATTCCTTTAAATATCGTGCCTGGGGGGTGTCCTTAGTATGCCTGTAAAGTAGCGCATTTTTTACGTGTTTAGAACAATACCACAGCAAAATTACATTTCTAAAGGAAAAAATGGCATTTAAAACTACTTGCGACTGTAATGTATTGTCAGGTCCCGGCAATATAAATGAAAATCATTGACAAAAACGGCATGGGTCCCCCCCAGTCCATTACCAGGCCCTTTGGGTCTGGTATGGATAATAAGGGGAACCCCGCACCCGAATTTTAAAAAAGTGCCCCCAGGCACTATATACTCTGAACAGCAGTATATATACTATACGGCCTGCCCTATATACTCTGCAAAAAATTGGGCCTTAGGTGTAGGTGGTACCAGAACACTGTAAGCCCTCACAAGTACTCTTGGTGGGCACAGGAACAGACCTTGCTGTGAACTATTATATCAAGAATTGTATTTACATGCCCCTGTTAAACAGGGGCAGAAAAATTGGGCATTTGGTGGTGGTGGTGCCACAACACTGTAAGCCCTCACAGTTACTCTTGTTGGGTGCAGGAACGAGCCCTGCTGTGAAATAGTATATGAATAACTGTAATTACATGCCCCTGTTAAACAGGGGCAGAAAAATTGGGCCTTGGGTGGTGGTGGTGGTGCCACAACACTGTAACCCCTCACAGATACTCTTGTTGGGCACAGGAACAGGCCCTGCGTTGAAATATTATATCAAAAATTGTAATTATATGCCCCTGTTAAACAGGGACAGAAAAATTGGGCCTTGGGTGGTGGTGGTGCCACAACACTGTAACCCCTCACGGATACTCTTGTTGGGCGCAGGAATGGGCCCTGCGTTGAAATATTATATCAAAAATTGTAATTACATGCCCCTGTTAAACAGGGGCAGAAAAATTGGGCCTTGGGTGGTGGTGGTGCCACAACACTGTAACCCCTCACAGATACTCTTGTTGGGTGCAGGAACAGGCCCTACTGTGAAATTTTATATCAAAATTGTAATTACATGCCCCTGTTAAACAGGGGCAGAAAAATTGGGCCTTGGGTGGTGGTGGTGGTGCCCTAAACCAAAAATATTGTTGGAAGCTAGCATCATCAAGATTGAGGAGGAATAGGATAGTCAGCATAGGCAGTCTTCAAGGGATCCCACATCCATAGCAAATTCAATCAGTTACATCAGCATCAGGTGCTTGATAGCTGCTGATCCAAGACTGATTTATTTATATAAATGTGAGCCTATAAAAGGAGTTTGTGGACACTCTTTGATCCGTTACAAACCCTCTAGCAGCACTGAATGTGAATGTGCATTCAGAAAGCACGCTGGGTGCAGGACAGGCCAGTAGCTCAATTGCATATTGAGCTAGTTCTGGCCAGTGGTCCATCCTCAAGACCCAGTAACCCAGTGGATGCTCTGTTTGAAAGGTCTCCAAGTCTGCTCTTGCCCGTAGATATTCCTGCACCATGTAAAGCAGACGCTGGCGATGGTTGCTTGAACCGATCAGACCTTGGCACTGAGGACTGAAAAATGGTTTAAAAGGCATCGGTTACCCGGCCACCTTCTCCACCGCTCTTCCTCTGACTGAACGAAGCCTCAGCAACACATTGTCCAGCACCAGGAAATTGTAACCTCCCAGGGTCTGGAAATGCGTTGCACAAACCTTTCTTCAAGGCCTCCTGAAGATGTTTCATCCTCTGCTCTCTATGCGAAGGCAGGATGAGTTCTGCAACCTTACCCTTGTAACGAAGAAGGGTTGCCAGCCTGTAATGATCCCTTTCCTTGATACCACGAATCCTAGGGTCCTTTCGCAGGCTTTGCAGAATCAGGGAGGCCATGCAGCGTAAGTTTTGGCATTCAATTCTGAGTCCTCTGGGTCACTAAGGATCACATGATCTGTAACTACCTCCTCCCAGCCACACACAACTCCTTGGGTTTCTGGGGACTGAAAGCCATCCCTTGAAGACTACTGCTGAGTGTTATCCTCTACATCCATATTGACACAATCCTTCTCCTCCTCCTCCTCCTCCTCCTCCTCCTCCTCTTCTTCCTGTGTGTTTGGTTGGCCCGCAGGAATGCTATCTGGATAAAGGGGGCCTTGAGAGGTAAGGAAGTCCTCCTTTTCCTCCCGATTTTATGCCTTATGTGCCCTGTGCATGATTCCACGAAGCGTGTGCTCCAACAGGAAGACTAGAGGGACAGTATCACTGATGCATGCATTGTCGCTGCTCACCATCCTTGTGGCCCCCTCAAATGGTGACAGGACAGTGCATGCATCCTTGATCAGTAGTCACTGGCGTGGTGAAAAAGAGCCAAGCTCCCCTGACCCTGTCCTGGTGCCATACTCGCACAGGTACTCATTGATGGCCCTCTGCTCTGTGTGCAGCCACTGAAGCATTGCCAATGTTGAGTTCCATACCTGGTGGGTATTTCACAAAGGAGGCGGTTGGTGAGCAGGTTGCATTCCCTTTGAATGTCAGCCAGCCGAGCACTGGCATTGCATGACCAGCAGAAATTACCACAGACTTTTCTGGCCTGCCTCAGGAGATCCTGTAAGCCTGGGTATCTGCTCAAGAACCGCTGCACCACCAAATTCAGGACGTGTGCCAAACATGGAACATGGGTCAAGTGTCCCTGCCAGAGGGCGGAGAGAAGGCTGGTGCCATTGTCGCTTACAACTATTGCTGGCTGAAGCTGGCGTGGCGTCAACCACCTCTGAGCCTGCCCCTGCAGAGCTGACAGAATCTCTGCCCCAGTGTGGCTCCTGTCCCCTAGGCAGACCAACTCAAGCACCGCATGGCATCTTTTAGCCTGACTGCTTGCGTAGCCCCTTGAACACTTATGGAGCACCGCTGTTTCAGAGGACAAATCTGCAGAGGAGGCCATAGAGGAAGAAGAAGAGGAGGGGGTGGTGGAGAGAGCTGTGGCAGAATCACCACTAGCATTTTGGAGGCGTGGTGGCGGAACAAGCTCCAACAACAATGAACCCTGTCCTGCATCCTTCCCAACTGCCAGCAGAGTTACCCAGTGTGTTGTGAAGGAAAGGTAACGTCCCTGCCCATGCCTGCTGGACCATGAGTCAGCAGTAATATGCATTTACTGCTGACCGCCCTGTCCAACAAGGCCAAAACATGGCCTTCCATGAAAAGAAATAGTGTTTTGGAACCTGCCACTGAGGTACAGCACTTTCCACAAATTCACAAAAGGGGGCAGAGTCTACCAGCTGAAAAGTCAGCAGTTGCCGTGTTAGCAATTTGGCCAAGCTAGCATTTAGACGCTGAGCATGTGGATGGCTGGGACCGAATTTCTTTTTACGGTTCAGCAACTCGGGTAGGGAAATTTGCCTGCTAAAATCAGATGGTGGTGTACTGCTAGCAGATTGGCTGCAAGTACTTGGGACACCGCATTTTCTTTGATGTGGGTCTTTCAAGTGCTGTCGCCAATGAACTGCATCGCAGGCTGTCATATGTATGGTCAAGCATGTGGTGCAGACATGTCCAGACATAATGTATATTTTGTTTTGCAACACCACACTACACTGTATTAGATATTGTGTACACCACCTGCACTGTATTAGCAACTGTACTACGGCTGCACTGTATCATGTACACCACCAGAAGTGTAGTAGAAACTGTACACACTGTATTAGATACTGTGTACACTGCCTGCACTGTATTAGCAACAGTACTACGGCTGCACTGTATTGTGTACTGTGTACACCACCAGAAGTGTAGTAGAAAATGTACACACTGTATTAGATACTGTGTACACCGCCTAAAGTGTATTAGAAACAGTACACCACCGAATGCACTGTATATATAGGCTACACTGGATGCAGAGTATATATTGTACAGGACGCCGTGGCTGGGTCCTGGAAGGACACTATATTTTCCCTCTGTTTGGACTGTGGTCCCTTTAAGGGAACAAAAGGGTTAACTCACCTGTCAAAGGAAGTGGGTTTAAAACAAGACAGGAAGTTGTAGGTGGGTGTGGAGGAGTATAGTGGAGACTGTGGATGGTGAATGGTGGACCGTGAATAGCTGTGAAAGCGCATGGCAGTTCCCTGCCTGGAAACCTGTTAGCAGGGAAAGTTACCTGCGATACAAATTAAGGACTGTTTAACTGCGACAGCAGTTCTGGGCTCTGCAAGTCAGTGAGACTGATATTTCTTTCTGTTGTTTTTGCTGCTGTAAACTGTTTAAGTTTAATAAACCTTTTGATTGAAAAGCCTGTGTCCTGTGATCTAGCTGGTTAACTTTACAATATATATAGGGTGAGGGTTTAGGCTGGTCACTCCTTGCACAAAGTGTCACATGTGAAATGTTTGGCACTTGTACACGGGCACTTCTCTAACAAGACCACCTGTCATCTTCACCATCTCCTCACCATGCCTTCTCTACTCTTTCAGATTTGATTGGTTGTGAGGTGGTCTTCCAGAGCCTGTAATCATGCCTGCTGTCTTGTGGAGCCAATTCGCTGCAAACATCAAGCTCATCCCTACTTATCAATAGGAAACCTGAGCTTGAGACAATGGGACACAACCGCCCTGATGAAATAACTTCACATCAGAAGCCCCACTTTACAATAGAGTTGGATGCGGTTCAAAATGCATCCGCATATATTTAAACCGAGCCTAAAAGAAGAAAATGAACGCAGCCATCATTTCTAAGAAGAACTGGTGAATTGCGATATAATAAATGTTTGCTTTCTGCAGCCCTGGCAATGTGCACTAGCCTGAGTGACCGCCATGTTTATTTAGAGGGGTGGTTAAAAAAAAAGTGGATCATGTTTTTACCACCTCTCTGCCATCCATGTGAACTAATGCAAACATCACGAATTGGTAACCTGCAATATAATAAATGTTTGCGTGAAGCGTGATTGTATGTGTGGTTTACACACAGTTTTGTGTGCAATCCCATTGATTTCTATTAAACCTTGCATTTTCATGAAAGCGCATCAAAAGCAGAAAACGTGTGTTCAAATATAAACTTATACCACGTACACGCGATCGGAATTTGGGCCCGCAAAAGACAGATGAGAGTTTTTCGTCGGAAAATGCGACCGTGTGTATGCTCCATCGGACTTTTGCTGGCCGAATTCCAAAAGATTGAGAGCATGTTCTCAATTTTTCGGTCGGAAAAAGTTCCTATCCGAAAATGCGATCGTCTGTGGCAATTCCGACGTGCAAAATTCCTACGCATGCTCGGAAACAATTTGACGCATGCTCAGAAGAATTAAACTTCATTTTCTCGGCTCGTCGCAGTGTTGTACGTCACCGCGTTCTTGACGGTCGTAAGTTCAGCGAACTTTTGCGTAACCCTGTGTATGCAAGGCAAGCTTGAACGGAATCCCGTCGGAAAAGCCGTCATATCTTTTTCCGATGAAAAGTCTGATCGTGTGCACGAGGCATTATTCTTCCAAATTCTGCATTTTGAGTGGCGATGGATTAGAACCCCTGCCAAGTTTTATTGCTCTCTGTGCCCCAGCTTGGGAGATTCACCTTCTCTAATTGTCCTGTCACTGAGAGTGACAGTGAAAGAAAATCACAAATTTTGGGTTGTCACCAGGACAGGAATAGAGGGAAAATCTGTCAACGGGGACACTAGTTCAGGGATTCCCCACATGTTTGAAGGGATTTCCTCTCGCTTCCTCGTGTCTATAGGACAGGAAGTGAAAAGGAATCTCCCCAATGGGTCACAGATGGCAAATGGAAAAACAAATCTGACAGAGGGTATAACCCTCCCTTACTCTATCCAAAAAAAAAAAAATGTCTTTAATTCTGTTTGTCTATTCCTACAATTCCTCTGATCCTGATTGTCAGTTATTAGTCTTGCTTATATTTCAGTAGCGGAGTATAAATTGTCTGCACAGACTATAGATCTCAGGGCCGTCCTAAATCCAAACCTGCCACATTTAGCAATCTAGAGACGTCACAGCAGCAGACTATCAATCCTCACAATGCTGCTTACAATGAGCTGCTGCTAATGGTTTGCTTATTAGTACCTTGTAAGTTATACAGAGAGAAGTCTGCCGCAAACCTCATTCCTCGCTCTCTTTTCTGGGCTTATAACTAATTATGGGAATAATGGAGTGCACTGGAAATATTTTATAAAAAAAAAAAAAATAATGGAATTCGGTTAAAACACAAAATATGGCTCCAAACATATATCAATCCTTTATTCTTCCAGGTAGGCTGCTTAGAATTTTAGAAGAAATAAGCAATACAGATTTTGGCCCCTCACAGCAAACTACAATCCCTCAATTTTTTAAAATTTTGGATAGAATGAGAGAGGGTTATGACCTCAGTCAGGTTTAATATTATTAATATTATTAGTATTATACATGATTTATCATAGGCGTTCGTAGCCTATTGCATTAGGGTGCGCACCCCAAAACTCAAACACACATGCACACACATTATATTGTCAAAAGTATTGGAACGCCTGCCTTTACACGCACATGAACTTTAATAGTATCCCAGTCTTAGGCCTCGTACACACGATCGGATTTTTCGCAGACAAAACGCCAGAATTTTGTCTGAAGGGCGGTGGCCAGGAACTTGTCCAATGGCAAGGAATTGTTGGCCAACAAACACTAACGTAGTGACACACTAGACGTACTACGAGACGATAAAGAGGAAGTTCAGTTGTCATGCGCCACCCTTTGGGCTGTTTCGGCTAATTATGTGTTAGTAGAAGTTTGGTGAGTGTTGATTAACGCTTTTCATTTTACGTATTTCATCTCGTGCTTTTCAGTTCGCGCTTTTCAGTTCGTTTCTGAACGGCCGTTCGTCAACCAAACATGTTGCGGAATCGGAAGAGATAACGTGTTATTTATTATTGGCCTAATGCCCCGTACACACGGTCGAACTTTGTTCGCACATTCCGACAACAAAATCCTAGGATTTTTTCCGACGGATGTTGGCTCAAACTTGTCTTGCATACACACGGTCGCACAAAGTTGTCGGAAAATCCGATCGTTCTGAATGCGGTGACGTAAAACACGTACGTCGGGACTATAAACGGGGCAGTGGCCAATAGCTTTCATCTCGTAATTTATTCTGAGCCTGCGTGGCACTTTGTGCGTCGGATTTGTGTACACACGATCGGAATTTCCGACAACGGATTTTGTTGTCGGAAAATTTTATATCCTTCTCTCAAACTTTATGTGTCAGAAAATCCGATGGAAAATGTGTGATGGAGCCCACACACGGTCAGAATTTCCGACAACAAGGTCCTATCACACATTTTCCATCGGAAAATCAGACCGTGTGTACGGGGCATTAGAGTTATTGCTTTGACCCAAGTCCAGTCCAGGAACAGGAGGAGAGGGATTTCTGGGACCAAAAATTGGTTGCTTTATTAATCGTGACCAATTATGTCATATGCCTTTGCTGCAGGAGCTCCAGGAGAATAATCCGGATGATTTTTGGAATTATCTCTGGATGACGGACCCCTGCTTTCACCAACTCTTGGCATTAGTGACCCCTATAATAAGAAGCAGGACACATGCATGAGGCTTTTATTTTATTTTTTGGTTGAATAATGATTTCATTTGGTATATTTTTTATATTTTTGGATGCATAGAATAACCTTTTTGGTTAAGTTCTATTGGCAGATAGCATATCTAATTTTATTTGTTTTCTTTTTTTAATGCACAATAAAAAAATTGTGTAGAATAATACTTGGCTATGTGTTTTACTTCAAATGACAGTTTGGGAGTAGACAGTTACATTTTATAAAATACAATGTAAAATTAACAAGGGACACCAACATAGTTGTATCTTTGATCTTAAAAACTATGGGATAATGGTGTTGTGGTAACTTGCCCCCCCCAAAAAAAGCATAATAATATTATTCTTGATATCACTAGAAAAAAAAGCCTTTGAAAATGTGTTTGCAATAACTCCATCAGTATCACCAGCAAAGCAGCTTCATTATTATCCCATTAAAGAAGAAGAGAATTGTGCACTGCATTTTGAGATTTCATAATTTTCCGCGTCACGAATGTTAATTCTCCATTACGAACGCGAGTTTACAAGACCGACCGCTTCTGGCTCCTCCTTGCTTCCAAGCATGCGTGTTTGTACTTTGGACTTTTGTCCGACGGACTTGTGTACACACGCATGGAAAATCCGACAACAGACATTTGTCTGCAGAAAATTTATAAGCCTGCCATCCAACATTTGTCTGCGGAAAATCCGACAATCCAACAATTGTCCGATGGAGCGTACAGACGGTCGGATTTTCGGCCGACAGTCTGTCATCACACAATTTCCAGCGGAAAATCCGATTGTGTGTACGAGGCTTAAGTCTGTAGGGTTCAACTCTTCTGGGAAGGCTGTCCACAAGGTTTAGGAGTGTGTCTATGGGAATATTTGACCATTATTCCCGAAGCACATTTGTGAGGTCAGGCACTGATGTTGGATGAGAAGGCCTGGCTCGCAGTCTCCACTCGAATTCATGTTCTATCGAGTTGAGGTCAGGACTCTGTGCAGGCCAGTCAAGTTCCTCCACCCCAAACTCACTCATCCATGTCTTTATGGACCTTGCTTTGTGCACTGATTCAAATCATTTGGTGGAGGGGAGATTATGGTGTGGGGTTGTTTTTCGGGGGTTGGGCTTGGCCCCTTAGTTCCAGTCAAGGGAACTCTTAAGGCGTCAGCATACCAAGACATTTTGGACAATTTCATGCTCCTAACTTTGTGGGAACAGTTTGGGGATGGCCCCTTCCTGTTCCAGTGCACAAAGCAAGGTCCATAAAGACATGGACTTAGCAGGGGAGGAGGAAAATTAACTTCAAGTGCAATAATTCACATTATAATAGTAACTAAAACATAAAATTATGTGTAACAATTGAAAAAAAATTAATTCCAAAGTGCTATGATGAAGTAAACCTCCCAACTAAAAAGTTGTTGCACTTGAAATTAGTTTGTATTGCAATTATCTGTAGAGGGGTTTCCACCATCCCTGCTAAGTTTCATTTGTTATGTCTTGTTTTTAGTTTGAAGTGTATTATATGTGACGTTACATATCACAAAGACCGGTATTGTGGTAATGAAATTGGCTCTTTACCACGTGACGGCTGTGTCCAATCATAGCCGGTCACAGAATGTCAACAAACCACGGTAATGAGTTGTTACCGAGTTCTCCTCCTCACACACTGATCGTGTGTGAGAAGGAGGTTGATAACATCTCTTTACCTCTTACAGTACACACCAACACACACTGATTGCCCCCCCTAATATAGAGGACCTGTCACCAGCCATCAGAGTACCTGTCACCAGCCATCAAAGTACCTGTGACCACCCATCAAAGTACCTGGCGCAGCCCATCTGTGTACCCGAGTACCTGTCACAGCCCATCTGAGTACCTGAGTACCTGTCACTGCCCATCTAAGTACCTGTCAGCACCCATCAGAGTACCCGAGTACCTGTCACCAGGCCATCAGAGTACCCGAGTACCTGTCACCAGGCCATCAGAGTACCCAAGTACCTGTCACCAGGCCATCAGAGTACCCGAGTATCCACAGCCCATCAGAGTACCCAAGTACCTGTCTCCAGCCCAACAGAGTACCCGAGTACCTATCTGCAGCCCATGCCTCATAGAATATACATTGGGGTGTTTGCTTTCCAAAATGGGGTCATTTTGTGGGTAATTCCATTGTCCTGGTGCTCAAGGACCTTCAAAAGTGTGATAGGTAGGAATGAAATGACGTGTGTAATTTATGCTCCTAGCACACCTGAAGGTACTACTTCAATGTGGGTAGGCTGTGTAAAAGTCTCACACATGTGGTATCGCCGTACTCAGGACGAGTAGCAGAATGTGTTTTGGGGTGTAATTTTTGCTATATACATGCTGTGTGTTAGAAATATCTTATAAATTGACAACTTTGTGTAAAAAAAAAAAAAAAAAAAGATTTTCATTTTTTTTCCACGTTTTCTGAAGACTTGTGTAAAAAAAAATAACCATTCAAAAGACTCATAATGCCTCATAGGTTATACGTTGGGATGTTTGTTTTCCAAAATGGGGTCATTTTATGGGTAATTCCATGGTGCTCCAGGGCCTTCAAAAGTGTAATAGGTCATTAAGAAATTAGAGGTGTAATTTATGCTCCAAGAACGCCTGATGGTGCTCCCTGCATGTTGGGCCTCTGTATGTGGCCAGGCTGTGTGAAAGTCTTACACATGTGGTATTGCCATACTCAGGAGGAGTAGCAGAATTTGTTTTGGGGTGTCATTTTTGCTATATACATGCTTTGAGTTAGAAATATCTTATAAACTCACCACTTTGTGTAAAAAAAAAATACGTTTTAATTTTCTTTCCATGTTTTCTGAAGATTTGTGGAAAAAAATGAATCGTTCAAAAGACTCATTATGCCTCATAGAATAGACATTGGGGTGTTTTCTTTCCAAAATGGGGTCATTTTGTGGGTAATTCCACTGTCCTGGTGCTCCAGGGCTTTCACAATTGTAATAGGTCGTTGGGAAATTAGAGGTGTAATTTATGCTCCTAGAACCCCTGATGGCGCTCCCTGCATGTTGGACCTCTGTATGTGGCCGGACTGTGTAAAAGTCACACACATGTGGTATCACCATACTCGGGAGGAGTAGCAGAATGTATTTTGGGGTGTAATTGGAAGTATGCATAATACCAAATAACTTGGTATTATGACAATTTTGTCAAAAAAAAAAATCTTAATTTTCCCAAGAATTGTGGGATTAAATTACAACTTCAAAAAAGTCACTATGCCTCTTACTAAATACCTTTGACTGTCTACTTTTCAATATGGGGTCATTTGGGGGGATTTTGTACTTTCCTGACATTATTATTATTATACAGGATTTATATAGCGCCGACAGTTTACGCAGAGCTTTACAACATGAGGGCAGACAGTACAAGTACAATACAATTCAACACAGGAGGAATCAGAGGGCCCTGCTCGTTAGAGCTTACAATCTAGGCATTTCAGGGCCTCAAGAAATGAGATAGTCCGTCAGTGCATCAGGTGTGATCAATTTTCAGTGATTTGCACCATAGCTTGTAGACTCTATAACTTTCACAGAGACTAAGTGCCGGTTCACACAGGGGCAACTTGTCAGGCGACCTAGTCGCCTGACAAGTCGCCTCCCGTTCTGTACAATGGAACCGTTCTAAGGGGAGTGACGCAAGTCGCTCCGACTTAGAAAAAGGTTCCTGTACTCCTTTTGGGGCGACTTGAGGCGACTTGCATAGACTTCTATACAGAAGTCGTTTTGCAAGTCGTGCCGCCCCTGTGTGAACCGGGGCTAAATAATATCCACTAATTTTGGTTATTTTTACCAAAGAGATGTAGAAGTATACATTTTGGCCCAAATTTATGAACAAAAATTACTTACTTGCAAAATTTTATCATAGAAATGAAAAAAAAGTGGGTCTTTTTTTCAAAATTTTCGCTCTTTTTTCGCCTGTCGCAAAAAATAAAAAAAACAGTGGAGAATAAATACCACCAAAAGAGAGCTCTATTTGTATGAAAAAAATTATAAAAAATTTGTTTGGGTACAGTGTTGCATGACTGAGTAATTGGCATTCAAAGTGTGAGAGCACTGAAAGCTAAAAATTGGTCTGGGCAGAAAGTGTATATATATATGTCCTGTATTGAAGTGGTAAACTAGCAAGGCCTAACTAAATAGTAAGGAAAACCTAGAAAAATATAATAAAACAAATATCACTGTAAAAATATAAACTTAGCCTACCCTAAAAGCGGACAGTGTCAGTCAGTAGAGCAAGCAGTGGACGGTGTGTGGACAGTGTCAGTACAGCAGAAGTTGGTGTCAGTAGAGCAGTGGTTTATGTCAGTAGGACAGTGAATGGTGTCAGTAGGACAGTGAACAGTGTCAGTAGTTGGAGTGGATGGTGTCTGTAGGCATAGGTGTGCGCAGCCTATTGCATTAGGGTGTGCACCCCAAAGCTTAAACACACATGTCTTTCTCTGCAGCCTCAGCTGCACTGGACAGTGAATGAATGGGTTGGTAAGTGCTCTGTGCTGAGCGGCTTCCTCTTCATTCACAAACTGATGAACACGGTGAGTGAGTGTGTTCACTGTGTTCATTTAGAAAAGGGAGGGGCCGGTAAATTAAATATTTACCAGCCCCTTCCATCACTCTCCATCCTGAAACACAGGGGGGAAGCCAAGGCAATAGGGGGAATCGGCACCACATGCAGTGATTAGAGTGTGCCCAGGCACACCTGGCACACCCTCTGCGCACGCCTATGTCTGTAGGGCAGAGGTTTATGTCAGCAGGGCAGAGGATGGTGTCAGTAGGGCAGAGGGCGGTGTCAGTAGGGCAGAGGATGGTGTCAGTAGGGCAGAGGATGGTGTAAGTAGAGCAGAGGTTTATGTAAGCAGGGCAGTGGACAGTGTCAGTAGGACAGTAGATGGTGTCAGTAGGGCAGTGAACAGTGTCAATAGGGCAAAGGTTGGTGTCAGTAGAGCAGTGGACGGTGTCAGTAGGGCAATGGATGGTGTCAGTAGAGCAGAGGTTTATGTCAGTAGAGCAGAGGATGGTGTCAGTAGAGCAGAGGATGGTGTCAGTAGAGCAGAGGTTTATGTCAGTAGAGCAGAGGATGGTGTCAGTAGAGCATAGGATGGTGTCAGTAGAGCAGAGGTTTATGTCAGCAGGGCAGAGGACAGTGTCAGTAGGACAGTGGATAGTGTCAGTAAGGCAGTGAACTATGTCAGTAAGGCAAAATTGGTGTCAGTAGGGCAGAAGATGGTGTCAGTAGAGATGAGGTTTATGTCCGCAGGGCAGAGGATGGTGTCAGTAGAGCAGAGGCTGGTGTCAGTAGAGCAGAGGCTGGTGTCAGTAGAGCAGAGGCTGGTGTCAGTAGAGCAGAGGCTGGTGTCAGTAGAGCAGTGGTTTATATCAGTAGTGCAGAAGATGGTGTCAGTAGAGCAGTGGAATTTGTCAGTAGAGAAGAGGTTTATGTCAGTAGGGCAGTGGACAGTGTCAGTAGGACAGTAGATGGTGTCAGTAGGACAGATGATGGTGTCAGTAGGACAGATGATGCAAACCTTCCAACCTTTTGAGATGGGAACGAGGGACACCTGTTAGCAAAAGTGTGTAGTTATAGGACACATACCCCTACCACACCCCCTTAAAGGAGATTCAAAGCAGTAGTAAACCACGACTGTTTTAAAAAACAAGAAAAAATCAAACACCTGTAAGGCAATTGCGTAATGTGCTACTGTGCTTCTCCAAAAATAAGCCCTACCCCGAAAGTAAGACCCAGTGCGATTATCAGGACGGGCTGCAATATAAGCCCTACCCCGAAAATAATCCCTATCAAAGTTCACTAAAACACCTGTAATCCATAACTGTATACTAGTGCAGTGTCTTATTACTGTATTAAGCGCTACACCTTTATTCCCATTACTGTATTAATAATACAATGTTTTACAGCCGCCGGAGGTCCTCTTTTCTCATCCAGGCTGATGTCTGCAGCCCCTTCCTCTTCAGTGTATGGAGCATGCTGACGTCAGCGGGATCTCGCCTCTTCTCTCTCATCCTCTCCTCCCCGCTGATGTCTGCGGCCCCTCCCTCTGCTGTACTCGGAGCGGGCTGACATCAGCGGGGATCTCAGAGAAGAAGAGCAGATCACATGTGAATGCCCAGGGGAGCTGTAAAAGGTATTTTTTATGGTATAAAACTGTGGACACACTAATGTACCAGTATAATATTTTTATTAATAAAAGTATTTGATAAGGATTTTAAGCAAGATGGATTTTTTTTAATGATTAAACTGACTTCTGACCTGACAGTGGGAGGGGGTGTGGGGTGACACAGGAACTTTTTTATTTTTTATTGATTTATTCATGATTGATTTTTAGAACATGGAGAGGGGTAAATGATGCAGCACAAGTACTGTGCTATCTATCGTGCTTTAAAAGGAACTGATTTTTTTTTTTTTTTTTTTTTTTTTTAGGGTTACAACCACTTTAGTGCCGTAATTAAATAAGACATCCCCTGAAAATAAGCCCTAGTGTGTTTTTTGTAGCAAAAATTAATATAAGACTCGGTCTTATTTTCGGGGGAAACACGGTCGTTTACAACGCATACTAGCCCATTATGAAATACTCACATTAGATCGAAACCCTCCAGCATTGTGCTGTCACCGCTGAGAGGGCTGACACCGGTGACCGCGGGCTTTCTTCCGGGTTTGCGCACTCCGGCTATGTGATTGACCGGAGCCGCGATGGTGTCAGCTGTAGGTAAAAATCGCCGAGCGGGCTTTACTACCGCTTTAAACAAAAAAAAGATTAGTTAAACCCACAAGTGCTTTTTTTTAACACTACTATTCCTTTATATTGGCTTTTGAATTTTACAAATGCAGCAATTTAGAAATTAGATGAAAGGTATAGCGCGGGAAAACACTTTTAGGAATGAAAAACTATATAGATCAGACCAAAATGAGGGACAAATGAGGAGGAAAGAGGGACCTTGTTCCAAATCAGGGATAGTCCCTCGAAATCAAGGACAGGTGGGAGCTATGGAGGATGTTGTCAGTAGAGCAGTGGATGGTGTATGTAGAGAAGTGGATGGTGTCAGTAGAGCAGGGCATGTGTCGGTAGGGCAGAGGTTTTATATTTTTTTCAATTATTTTTTACAATTATATTTTTTATTATTTTTTTCACAAATTGTTTAGGAGCTTCTTTTGGGGGGCTTTAGTGAAATATCAGCAGTCTCACTTTTGAGACAGAGAAACTAATTGAGGACACAGCTCTTAATCTCTATATCTGCAGCCTGAGCTGCAAAGAATGAATGAACAGGAAGAGCTCTGCACAGTCTCCCTGTTCATTCACAAGCTGAAGACTAGTAAACACAGATTACTATGCTTCAGTTATGAATGAACAGAGTGAGTGATCGGTACCAACAGCAGTAAAAAACTGACAGGGGTTCTAATCCCTCTCCACTCTATCTAAACTAAAAAAAAAAAAAGTTTTGCCTACAGTTATTCCTTTTATTGTGGTCTATTTTACTGCTACTTGATAAGAACCATGTGTAGCGCTACTCCCGTAGGAACCGCAGGAATACTGTCCAGGTCTTCCCAAAACTTCTGCCCCGCAGCCAGGCACACAAGAGGCTCGTTGACTCTTTCTTCAATGACCAGTCCAGTCTAGGGTTGTTGTTTTTGTGTTTTTTATTTTTGGAGAACTTGAGTAGGGTTGAGGAAAGTGGTGGACTACTCCAAAAACAAGAACTATGTACAACTTGAGGACTTGATCTTCCTTTGTGAGCAAGCTATAATGAAGTCTGGGCTTGAAACAATTAGTAGGGGCACCAGAGGGGTAGCTAGAGCACAAGGTCCCCAAGATCTCTCAGCGTCTGTACTCACAAGGCCCAAGGACAGATAGTAGCCTCCCTCCAAGCGACACCTTCCAGATCTTTGTCAGACAGCTCCCCTCAGTCAGCTTCTTCTTAGCACCTGGGTCTCAGCACTCCTCCCCTCAGGTTGCCCAACTGAGGCTCACCAACAGCAGCTTCTGCCTGGGAGGGCAGTGTGTCCCCTAGGCTGGACTCCTCCACTCTGGGACAAGACCCAGAGTTCTGTGTGTTCCCAGAATATAAGGAGTCTCTCAACACTCCATCAGAACCTGTGTCAGAGAATACCAATCAAATATTTGGCTTTCAAAAATGCGCATACGTGCGGAATTATTAGCAAAATAGGGCGCACACACAGTGTTGGCGCCAGACAGGCTATTAAAAGATGCTTCTCCTCATGCTTAAGTGCTGTCTTTCAGTTGATCCCTGCATCCTGTGTCCTTCTTGTGTGTTTCCCTCATTGCTGACCCTGCTTGCCCCTGACCTGATCTTGGATCCCGCTTCTGATTTTTTCACTTTACTACTGACCCCGGCCCTGTTCCTGACTTTGGCTCTGCTTATGACTAGGCAGTTGATGACCCTTGCTATTCCTGTGGCCACGCTTCTACTTCGGATCATGGCTCTCCTTCCTGCTCGAGTGCTTGCCTGGCTGTCCACTGCACCTACTCTGCACTTCGCTGAGAGTTCTGGCAGGCCACGCGTCCTGAACCTGCAGCACAAGTGGAGTGCCACTTTAATCTCAGCTGGTTTCCTGAGCACAGCTACTGTTCCTGTCTTGATGGTCCACCTGCTTCCTAGGATCTCCTACTCCAGCTGCAAATTCTTCTATCAATACCTGCTGGCACTCGTGTTCCTCCTGTCCCTCAGTACCCTCTGCTCCACTCTCAGTGGGGCCAAGGCTGGAGATATAAGAGAGGCCAACCTCGCCATATCAGTCTCCTATCATGTATGTGACAGCCTGCCTCTCTAGCATATGCCATGGCTGCATGCATATTCATGCTGCTATCTGCATAACTCCACATCTATGATCCAGAAACCTCCCAAGTTACCTGGATACAGAGGGAGCTATCTGACAGACTGGCAGCAGCAGGGCACACAGAGCAGACCTAGCTAAACAATTACAGCTCACTGAGTACAGTGTGGCAACTACATTTACCTATCAAAAACACACACTAACACTTACCTAACTATCCTAACACTTATCTAGGAGGGCACTACACATGGAATAAAAATATCATAAACCAAGAATAAAGCAAAAAAAAAAAAAGTATTTTTTTTTCTTTTTTCTTGCTGATGCAGCAGCTTGAGTAGGATCTCGTCGATAACCTGCTCCGTGGTGGCCAGGCTCATTGACTATAAAGACCTGAAATTCCTCCGTGTCAAATTGTGGTTTGTGGAACTCATTAAGATGTTTCAGTCCCTCTTGGCTGGGCCAGCCTGCATGTCATAGGAAATATATAATATCTTGCTGTGAATATATTGCAAAGCAGTCACTCAGAGACTTAGAGGTTTACTGCTGCTACCTCTTCCATCCCTGTAAAAATCAGCAGACATTGTCTGTTCTGCTTTACAATGATGGAGTTTGCAGATTCAGCGGAGTTGGCTGGAAGTGCAGGATTCTTAGGAGTTTTCAACATTTTCATTACGTAATGGCTTTGTATAAGGATGTAAGTTTCCACACCACTCAAACCCAAGAATTCTTATTTTAACGTTATGAAGTCCTATGCAGGCCCGCTTAAAGGATAAGTAAACCCGGGTCAAAGATCATTCAAGTGTGCCCTCTTCACCTTCGTAGAAGGAGATTTATTATTCTCTACCTTTTGAGAGTATCCACAGCATTTTTTTTAGAATATCATTTAATTTTATTTTTTTACAGACAAAGAGTAGATGCAGAAATGAAAACAAGACAATAAAGGTGAAGGTAAGAGAAGTGTTCTGAAGAGAAGAGAAGGGAAGGCAAGACAACTGAGAAGACAAAAGAAGAGAACACAGGGCAAGAGAAGATAAAAGAGGGCAAGAGAAGAGAAAAAAAGGGCAAGAGAAAAGAGGGCAAGAGAAGAGAGGGGAAGTGAAGGGAAGGGAGTAACACATAAAATGCAGTTACAACCAAACAAATAGCCGATTGAGCTAATGACAGTTTCAGTCACTTACCTGTTGGGTAACTATCATGGGGGAACCACATGCTATGACTCTTTAATAATTGTTTAAATGCTTGAATGATGGTACCACTTAATGAGTGAGTCAACATCTTCTTATGGCTGTAGGTCAACTTACTATACCACACCAGAAGGATAACTTCCCTTTTCTCACCAATGACACCTGTCCCAGCACTGACTATGAAGCTATTTTGAGGGAAAAAGCATAAAATGCTGATTTTCCTCCATCAGTTCTTTGCACATGCTATTCATGGTGGAAAACTGCTATATTCTTTGCAAGGCCTTACACACTTGTGGTCAAGGCCCAGTCCATAGGAAGGTTCTGCTACACAGCATTCACCAGCTTAGGGTCCCTGCCACTTAGAAGGGTAGACAATACAGCCACCAATCCTCCCCTCCTACAAAACCTCTGTTACCGGCCACTACTGTCTCCTCTACCGAACTGGCTGCTTCTCCTTTTTCAAATCATCTCTCTCTTTTATTCAGAAAGTTACCATATAGGCATACACTGTACTCTCCCTTCCTGCACACTTTGACAGACAGTTTGGTTTCAGCACTTGGGTGGCAACACAAGAGTTTATCACAGCATCAGCATTCCTCTTTAAGTTTTAGGCAGGATTTGGGTTATGCTGTGGCGTCTCGTATCTTTAGCTTGTAATAGTTCCCATCCAAAGGTAATGTGGCTTGTTAAACCATGAGGACACCACTGGATGCCTGGACAGGTAAGTGCTTTAATATTAAAAGTCAGCAGCTATAGTATTTGTAGCTGCTGATTTTAAATTTTTTGGGGATGAGTCTGCAGCTCCTTTTTTAACAATCCCAATTCAGGGTCCCGCCAAGGGTTGATCCACTCCATTGCAACACCACACCTCTCAATGTATAGTCCCTCCCCATTCTCATGACCAATCTCCATAAGAGAGTGTAGGCAGGTTGAAGTTCCGGTTGCCCTTGTACACTGCCCAGCTGGAAAGCTAAGAGTTAAGTGTGTTTCCGGATTTTTATTGGCAGGTTTTCTTGGGTCAGACTCTCCGATCCCGTGTGCTATAAGAGGGATGAGGGTCCGGATCCCAAGGTTCCTAGTGCTTGGAAGAGAGAGAGAGAGAGATGGGCTCTGCCCCCACACACAGTCTGAATGGGAGGAAAGACATAGTCAGCAAGATGTAGGGGGATTGCTGGGACCAGCAGTCCTCCATGAAGCCACCAAAGTATTGGAGTATCTCCTTAATGGGTTTGTCGATCATGGACACTGCCAAGGATAGACTCTTTCTGTGCAGGTATGCAGGGGCAGCCAAACGCCTGAAATTAAGGATTAGGGATGTTAGGGTAATGTCTGCACTTCATTCTGAATTGTTACCTGTGATTGTCATCATGTTACTTTATTCTTCAGTAAAGCTTTTTGAAATATTGCCATTGCCTGATCTGAAGTTACTAAAGAGGTGCAATGTAAGTAACTGGCACATATAGTCTACAGCTCAGGTCACTAAGTACATGGGGTATGAATAGATAAAGTACAAGAGTCAATACAGTGTGAAGATACAGTGATTACCAAAGGTAATGAAGGTTTCTCTAGCAGCCAGTCATAAACATGTACATGTGGTAGGTGAGATAGCCTTTTGCAGCAAGGGAGATTTTGTCAACACTCCTTCAGCAGCGATCCATCTCCCATAGCAATGGGAGAAAATCTGCACTGCCAGGTCCTCATCCTGTACACAGGTGTCAAAGACAAAGAGTTAAGTGAATTGCACGCATGGAATCCGAGCTAGGTGCACGGCGGAACCCCATACCGTTACTGGGAGAGAGGTAGCACTGATACCCTGGAAAGGTAGAGAGGGTATTAGCTCTATGTGTCCCTACTAAATGCACAGTGACCATGTTGGTGTATATAATATCAAGAGAGTTTGCTAGAGTTTGTTCATGTTTTTCATCTACCGGGTTGTGAACGTGGCTCAAGTAAAAGTACCCCATGTGCATGGCAGTGACCCTGTTCAAAGTGCCTAGCGTAGCCCAGAAGAACCTACCCCGAGGTAGGCCTCTCATGTGACCCTTGCTTGGTGTCCAATGAGGAAGGAAACATGGAGGATGTGATCACTACCCTGTCACTTTGGCCTGTCTCGCATTACAAGAGCCCTAGTGACCCACTAACCTTAACATTAAATATCCCAGCTACGGGAAGCTCAAATGGCAGACACACCACAGCAACAATATCAGTAGCAACTTACAAATACAGTACACCTCAATGTAAGTGGCACCTGCCAACATACATCTGCTTGTAAAGAAAACAGCTGGGGATTCCCTTCATCTACTGTATACCAGAGACTTATCATAGATGAGGGTTTGATACAGAAATCAGTCTCTGGGCTTGTTTTTGGTGTTTTTATTAGAGATACAGTAACAACTTTGATGGGGTAGAGGGGTTATGGGATGCCCAACTTGACTAAAGACAATGAATAGGGACAACTTTCTCTCTCTGTACAAAGTAAGGATCCTGGACTGTTCTCCTTCATAGACAACCTCAGTTCATAAGGATCAGTGGCAAAAGTCCCTTGAGGACTAGAAGCTTTTAGTCCCCTTTAGAAAGATGCACAGCATGTTGCAAACTGCATATAGGAGTATCTCCAGCTCCACTGTCTGCAGACACTATCAGCCCTCCTGGCTGCTCAGAAGATCTCCCAGGGAAAGGGATAAAAGGGTTGCACAAGGCTGTCCTTCTAAAAGCTTGCTTCATGTGGCAGTCTCTCCCCTTGTGAATCCCTGGGTGTGCTGATGTACTCACTCTGTCCTCTTTGCTTCCTGCTTCTTCTTAGGCAAGATTCCTTCTCAAACCATTCTGCTGATAGGATCTTCCAAGCCAGCCCGATTCCAACCTGGCGGCAGAGGGGTTTCCTCCTAGACCACCGACAGCCTCTTCATCACTCCATCCTCCACCCGACTCCCCTGCTTGCTAGGCTCTGCCATATTTAAAGGCTGATCCATTCACGGTGGAAGGACATTTTGTGTGGGGATTGGTCAGACTCACCTAAGTATGTAGATTAGGACGTCCTGGCCTCCTCCCACTAATTTCCAGAAGCTTCTACAGGCTTCTAGAGATCCAGGGAGAGGCACCAGAGACCTTCCTCTGTACAGCCATCCAGTATGATCTGCAGTAACCCGACCCAATTTCTGACTCACAAAACTTACCATGAGTCTTAAGCTTAAATTTGCCTACGCTGACTGAGTAGCACACTTGAGGGTGCTACATACTGTAGATATAAAGTGTATACTTAAAACCACATCTGCATTGGTGCAATTTCCATACATTAAAATAAGAGTATTTTATTGTATTGGAAATGCACCAATTCAGATGTGTTTTTTTGGGAACCCTTAAAAAATGCTTTTAGGGTGCTCCCTAAAGGCTGGCACAGGGTCCTCCTTGATGAGGGTCTGGTAAATATGTCAGGGGGGACCCCGCAAAAAAGGTCAACTCTATACAAATTTGGCCAGAAAGGGGGGGGGGGTGATAGTGTATCCTCTTCCTTTCCTCCTGAACCATACCAGGCCACATGTCCTCAACATAGGGTTTACTTGGCAAAGCACTTTGTCCCCATGTTGATGAGGACAAGATCTTCTTCCCCACAACCCCAGCCCCCCAGTGGTTGTAGGGGCCTGCATGTGGGGGGCTTAATAGAATCTGGAAGCCCCTTTAAGGCTAGAAAAACACTGCCCCCCCCCCTTCCCTATGTGAATGAGTAAGGAGCATATAGTACTCCCAACACTGAAGTCATGTGATGTGGTTTGCTATAGTTCAGTGGATGGGATTGGGGGGGGGGCACATTCTCACTGCCACTCCCTTTCCTGGACATTCAGGACATTCAGGCTGCATGCCTGCATAAGGGTCTGGTACTGATTCTTAATGGGACCCCACACCATTTTTTTGTTTTCTGATTTTTTTGTGTCAGCTCCTATCTAGAATGGGTGTCTGGTATAGCTTTTTAGTGGAACCCATCATTTTTTTTCCCATGAGGTCCCCTCCTAAAAATTAATACCAGACCTCTCTCAAGGGTCCGGTATAGATTTTAAAAGGAAACCAAGGGTCATTGTCTCTCGCTGCTGTCAATCAAATTCTGTAAGAAGGGAGCAGGGGCTGAGGCAGTGCGTCTTTGTCAATAGACGCAAACAGGGTGGCGCAGGAGCAAGCCTGTGTCCCCATAGAAAGCAACATGTGCAGAAGAGGAGAAGCCAAGAGAGCTGGCAGGAGATCCCAGAGGAGGAAGAACAGGCGGCTTCATGCGAAACCATTGCACAAAGCAGGTCAGTATAACATGTTTATTTTTTTAGTTAAAAAAAAAAACAAAACTCAAAGCTTTAGGCCCCTCTCACACTAGCGGGCTGATCGGATCCACCTGTCAGTTTTTTAGGCAGACCGATCTGACCCTCCAGTCTCCTCTATGGAGCGGCCAACATCCGATCCTATCAGCTAAAAACAGATGGATGGGGATCGTTTCCCTTCTGTCTGATGGATCAGATGGCAGTCTGGTGCAAACGGACAGGTGGTTCCTTTACATCAGGCAACCCATAGAGGAGAACGGGCTGTGTTTGTGTCCACTCTCCATAAGTGGAGCGGACACAGACCAGACATCCACCTGTTCAGCAAGAATCAGCAGACAGATTCCCCAGTGAGCAGGAGGACTCCAACAGAGCCTGCCCTGTGTGTAGGGGGCCTTACAATAACTTTAAAGGTATTATGTATTTTTATTATTACCCTTTAAGTCACATTATTGCCCTCAATAAATATTTTTTTAAATGTGTTTTTTGCATTAGTACATGTTCCCAATGGCAATGCCCAGATACCCATGTCTATTTTTACAAAAACTTGCAAATTGGCCTTGAAAAATTCCAGATTCACAATCTATAGTTGTCAATGGGGCTTGGGTGTTATGCTTAGCATTTGCAGATCCTCTCATGAACTGAAGACCAGTGTGCTGATCACTACTACCTAATGTGGACCTAAGTGGTCTGTCCCCACCGCCTATCACAGTTCATTTCCAAGCCTATTAGCTGCATGTGGAAGACCAAGGATGTGATTATTCCTAATAGAACAATCAAAGGCTTTTATTTGTGGGTAGATAGAGAAGACACGATCACGCCAACTTGATTGCTGCCACTGACACACCCAGTGGAATTCCAAGACACAAGAGTGCTGACATGCTCCCTTCTGGCAATGTTTGTTGTGTTCCCCTTGCCAATACTATTTAAAACACAAAGAAACAGTTTTATAGATTGAGATGTTTAATTTCCCCTTCCACTTGGTTATTAATCCGGGTCAACAAACCTCTCAAGTCTTTTATTCCACTCCAACGCAGATCAAACACAGACTCAAATGATTGACGGTGCATTCCATTCAAAAACAAAAAGCTGGAAACCTAAATAAACAGAAAATTAATGTATTGGAGACAATGAATGGCGGACCACCTATTCCGTTGAAGTGGAAGCTGGCACAGATACTACTGAGTGATACGTGTGTGCCCAGGGCAGCTAATGTTTTGCAAAAGCCACAGCCAAACATTGTGAATAGGTCAATAAACTTTCAATGTTCAGTCTCTTTTATTGAGTTAGTGATTTGTTCTGTGGATGGCAGCCATTAGTGCTGAAATGATGTCCAACGTATATTCAAAATACTCCCTCACCCTCCTCAATGCTTTGGGTAAAGAGAAAAAACAGACTTCAGGTCACATAGTTGATTTCAGCAGCTGGAAGCTCCACAGGGTTTGAATTTTGCTCCCCTTTTCCATACCTCCCACCTTTCTGAAATGATAAAAGGGGACACCTTGTGGCACACCGTATGTAAGCAAAGGAAGCGTCTCAGCTAGGACCCTAGTTATATGGACCACACAGATTTGATATGCAGATTATGCAAATGCAACTGATTGGATAAACCACACAAATGCTCTTTTGACCTCCATTTTTCCTTTATTTTGTCTTACCAAAATACCAAATGCAATAATCTAGAGGTTGAATAAAAACATTTAGTGCAGTATGTAGGCAGGTGTTAGTAATGCTTTTAGAGAGACCCCTCTCCCTAGGTTTAGCTGTAGGTGGAGTCTGTGCCCCTATATAATCTTGTGTGGGTGGAGCATTGGGCAGTAGGAGCATGGGAATTGGTTACCCCTGACTTACGCCAGGTAGGTTTGTAAACTTAAGAGGAGAAGGCCTTTTAGGCCTAGGCTAAGACAGGGAGACCTATTGTGGAAACCAATTGGGGACTCGGAGTGGAGAAGATGGAAAGACTTCTGAGGTCAATTGTTCTTGTACTGGAGATGCGGGATGTGGAAGTGGAGAAGCTACTATGCAGAGTTTGAAGCATGTCATTTCACAGTAAAGACCGTTAAAGATCTGTTGGTGTTGGTGTAGACATTCTTTTATTCGGAGTTGGATCTCTGGCCAGGGGTATGTGAGTAACAAGATGGTGGAGTTTCTCCCTATTGCAGGTGTGTACATACCTTATCTCATCCCTGAATATGAAGAGGTTTGGGAGGTGTCCTTGGTCTGCTTGGTGGGAGCTGGCAGCGAATCAGAGACCTGCTAACAAGCATAACACTGGTAGTAGAATAGTGAATGCTTTATAGAGTTGCACACATCAGACCAAACAGAGGGACAACTGAGGCTTCAACAGAGACAGAGGAATCAGGTCTTGGAAGAGGTACAGTCCCTCCAAATGAGGGACAGTTGGGAACTGGGCTTTTCTTTTTCTGAGCTGCCTGGGAGAATTGCTGCACAAGTAGTAGTCAAATCCATCCACCCATCCAGACTATAATGGTTTGCCAGTAAAGTTGACCAGACGGCATTAGATTCAGACCGAATTTGGTGAATTTGGATGTCCCCAGCTGAATCTGGATTCCAGTGTTATTTTTGGTTCAGTTCCCAAATGGCACAAGCTGTCTTATATCTGCTTCTGCTGTTGCCTGTTTGATGGCCAGTGCCACAAGGTGCCACCATGGGTATAAACAACACAATCTCCTGCGCTCAGGAGCTTAGTCAATGTGTAGGTGGTGTAGCTAACCCTTCAGGTAAAATATGGAATGTCTTGCTGCCCTCCTCAGAACAATGGGTATCCTGAGAGATGAAATATATAGAAAAACAGGGAGGGCGCACCGACCTTGTGCATTACCAAAGATAAAATATATTTAAATAGTAAAAACAAAAATAATACTCACAAACAGACTTTTAAAAAGGCTTAACATTGCTCCAAAGTTTCGGAACCGTGTCTTATAGACACCTGCAACCTGGACTGGATGTTAGGAGAAACCAGATGGCATCGCAAACGGCTTACACGTTACGAGGGAGTACCCTCTTCATCAGAGCCACAGCAATAGCAGCCTTGGGCCCAAATTGGACATTTTCACTTAGGGGTGTACTCACTTTTGTTGTCAGGGGTTTAGACATTAATGGCTGTGTGTTGAGTTATTTTGAGGGGACAGCAAATTTACACTGTTATACAAGCTGTACACTCACTACTTTACTTTATTACTTTACTAAGCTGTACACTCACTACTGTAGCAAAGTGTAATTTCTTCAGTGTTGTCACATAAAAAGATATAATAAACTATTTACAAAAATGTGAGGGGTGTACTCACTTTTGTGAGATACTGTATTTTTAATATTGTAACCATTAGCTTCTGCTCACACATAGTTTTTTGCCCATATATATATATGCAGGGCTGGTGCAAGGATTTTTGACACCCTAGACGAAATCTAATTTTTCCGCCCCCTCCATTGGCCCCGCCCCTGACTCCACCCACTTTGCCCTGCCCATGTATACGGTGGAGGTGGCGGGGGTGAAGATTTTTGTGGCGCCTCTCCACTATTTCTTAAGCCGTGTTTCACAAACCCGCACCTGCGCCTCTGGGCCCAGCCTGAAGTGGCACCAACTCGTTTCCTCACACCAGCCTTGGTCCACAGATGTATAGACAGGCTAGGGTAGTATATTGACAGGCTAAGGTAGTATATGGACAGGCTAAGGTAGTATATGGACTCCTCTCGCAGCACAGAGCAAGTGCATTGCATGCAGGTGGCTGGCGTGTGGGATGGATTGGACGGGCACACATGGGAGGCGGAGTATCGGATTGGACAAGCAGCAGAGTGAGGGTGGGGTTAGGAGGACAGTAGAGACAAGATACAGCATGATTCCTGTGCAAGCTGGCTTTCCCTGCTCTCACTGTGTCACTATGACAGGATGCCAGAGCCTGTGGAGCGACGGAAATAGAGCGGTATAGCCGCTCTCGATCTCCACACTGTAAAGCCATGGCGTCTGGGGGAGAAGAAACTCCTCCTGCAGCTGCCCACATAGACTTTGCTCCCTGCTCTGCCGGCGCTGGTTTATCCTTATCCCTGGGTCGGCTCATCCTCTGTCTTGTCACCCCGCATCCCGAAACAGAGCTCCAATCTGCTCGGTGCGGGGGTGTGTGCAATAGCGGTGAGCGGTGCGGGGTCACTTTGTCAGAAGGGATTTTACTGCCCCTCCTATCCTGCCGATCTAGGCGGCTGTCTGTCCCGCCTAATGATTACGCTGGCCCTGTATACATGTTTTTAAGTGTTTTACAACCATTTTTGCACATGTATGCAAGCTCCTGGGTAAGAGGAAAGGAGGTGAGCAGAAGAGAACAGTTGTTTAGCCGCAAAAATATGCAAAAACGTTTCTATCATGAATTTACACTCACTTTCATTGAAGTCTATCGGACCAAAAATGTGCAATACAGCTCCAAAAAAGGTGACATACCTGTTCAAGTTTTGAGCTTTGAGTGACTGTAGTAGGTATATGTATATCCTGTATTGAAAAGAATGGGATTCCTACTGCTGAGCATTGTCACAGGTAAGTGTAGCGGTACCTCCGTGAGGGCTGCTAATTGACTCTATACCCCACTGGCTACCCCGACTCAGCAGATCCTCTCTTACCTCTGACACCTTGGGTTCAATTCTGCAATGTGACGTCAGCAATAGGGATGAGCTTCGTGTTCGAGTCGAACCCATGTTCGACTCGAACATCGTGTGTTCGGCCGTTCGCCGAATTACTAACGATATGGGCCGTTTGTGCCAAATTCGAGTGGCGTGCATTGCTGGCTGATGATTGGCCAAGCATGCACTATGACCCGCATGCTTGGCCAATCACAGCGCCGTCTGTACAGAGAGCCATAATTGGCCAAAGCCATAGTGGCTTTGGCCAATTATGGTTCAGGGGGTTTAGTACACACCCCACACTATATAAGGCCGCCTGCACGGCGGCCCTGTGTAGTGTGTTCTGGTGTTGAGAGTGAGATAGATAGACAGAGAGACAGTGTCATTTGATTAAAGTTAGATAGAGTAGGCAGGCGAGTCAGTTAGCTGCACTTACAGTGTATTGTGTATATATATACATCCTAGGTGTTGTGTATATATATATATATATATATATATATATATATATATATATATATATATATATATATATATATATATAAGCTGTATTCAGTTTAGCTAGATCCATTCCTGTTATTCTCTTCCTACTACTGACAGGCAGGCAGGTGTTTTTACCGTATTTACAGCTACCTGAAGAAAATTGCTGGTGTTCTTCTGATCATATTAGTACTATTAGCTACAGTATTTACAGTTAGTGTAGTGCGTCCTCTGCACAGTGTGCAACTAAAGCTACCTGAAGAAAATTAGTGGTGTTCTTCTGATCCTATTAGTACAGTACCGCAGGCAGCTGTAGTATTTACAAGTTAGTGTAGTGCGTCCTCTGCACAGTGTGCACCTAAAGCTACCTGAAGAAAATTAGTGGTGTTCTTCTGATCCTATTAGTACAGTACCGCAGGCAGCTTCAGTATTTACAAGTTAGTGCAGTGCGTCCTCTGCACAGTGTGCACCTAAAGCTACCTGAAGAAAATTAGTGGTGTTCTTCTGATCCTATTAGTACAGTACCGCAGGCAGCTGCAGTATTTACAAGTTAGTGTAGTGCGTCCTCTGCACAGTGTGCACCTAAAGCTACCTGAAGAAAATTAGTGGTGTTCTTCTGATCCTATTAATACCACAGGCAGGCAGCTACAGTATTTACAGTTAGTGTAGTGCGTCCTCTGCACAGTGTGCACCTAAAGCTACCTGGAGACAACTGGTGTTGTTCTGATCATATCTGATCAGTGTGGCAGGTGGTGTGTCCTGTGCCTACATACTTTTTCTAATAGGTGTTCCTCGTTCCCATTGCAAAAACCTGGGAGGTATGTCATGGTTAACGGACTAGGCCAGGGTTTCTCAACCAGGGTTCCTTCAGAGGTTGCTAGGGGTTCCTTGAGCAATGAGCAAGTTCTACCTCTAAGATAGTTTCCCGTTGAGACCTTTTATCTATTTAGCTATCTGTACAGTGTTGAATTGTTCCCAATGACCACAAGTGTAGGGAGCATTCTTTCCACTGACCATCACACTAATGTATCATGAGTTGTAGATATAGTAGTTATTAGTAGGGGTACCCCTATACTGGAAATTTATTTCAAGGGTTCCTCAGTGTTAAAAAGGTTGAGAAAGGTCGGACTAGGCTGTTGCATCCTCTTATGTTTTTGTTTTTTTTGCATGCAGTGCTTATGGATTACCCCGATCTGAGGAGGGCAGCAAGGCTTAGCGGATACCTGAGGTCCAAGGCTATGTTTGGGGACTTGAGATATTTGAAGTAGAGAATGTCTTCCCAGGACACAGGTACCTCACTCGAGTACAGAAGATTACATGTTGTCAGGTATGTCCTTTACATTACATTGGTCCAATAACGTAAAATACATTAAAAAAATACCTGGAATTTTTCCTTAAGCTTTAAAGTGACTGAAATAAAGTTTTGCTTTGAGTAGTCAACTTCCTCCTTTTTGATATTCATGCAGAATGTTTCTGAAACTAGAAAGATGTCCAGCTAATCTTTGCCAAGAATGTATTTTTAATAGAATTCATTTCTTGGAGTCATTACACAGAATAAACCAACCATGATATCTTTTTCCTCAAATCTCCAGTTCTGGACAGCTGCTGGTCGCACTCCATTTACTTAGCGCGATTTCTGAGAGTGGATATAAAATTGGGAACTTTGGTATATCTGTGTAAAAGTTCATCCAGACTAAAGGAATGATGAAGGACGAGGCGTGCGAGACATTGGCACGGAAACATGTCTGTCCCTGAATGCATTTTTTGGAAAAAAAAAAAAGTTTATAGAGGTAAAGGATGGATTTTTAAATGAAAGCGAAAAAAATATGGAGGCTGCTTTTCTGACCTACTTCTGAAAGCCCAGTTTGGCTGGCTGACTTGCTGATTTCTTGGCCTTAGTTGTTTCCGACTTACTGACCCAAAACTAGTAGGAAGATCTGGACTTCTGCTTTTTTTTTGTATAATTGGGCATTAGTCATTGACTCAGAAAGTGTTGAAGCCAAAGGATCAGTATGACAACCAGGTAATTAAAACTCCCAAGTGCTCAGCAATATTAGCCTACACGATATACACTCACCGGCCACTTTATTAGGTACACCTTGCTAGTACCGGGTTGGACTCCCTTTTGTCAGAACTGCCTTAATTCTTTGTTGCATGGATTCAACAAGGTGTTGGAAACGTTCCTCAGAGATTTGGTCCATAGTGACATGATAGCATCACGCAGTTGCTGCAGATTTGTCGCCTTCACATCCATGATGCAAATCTTCCATTTCACCACATCCCAAAGGTGCTCTATTGGATTGAGATCTGGTGACTGTGGAGGCCATTGGAGTACAGTGACCTCATTGTCGCGTTCAAGAAACCAGTGGTGAGATGATTTGAGCTTTGTGACATGGTGCTCAATTGGTACTAAGGGGTCCAAAGTGTGCCTAGAAAATATCCCCCACACCATTACACCACCACCACCAGCCTGAACCGTTGATACAAGGCAGGATGGATCCATGCTTTCATGTTGTTTACACCAAATTCTGACCCTACTATTATCCTGCTGGAAGGAGTCATCAGAAAATGGGTACACTGTAGTCATAGAGGGATGGACATGGTCGGCAACCATGTCCATCTTCTAGTATCTGAGTATCAACAATACTCAGGTAGGCCATGGCATTTAAACAATGTTCAATTGGTACTAAGGGGTCCAAAGTGTGCCAAGAAAATATCCCCCACACCATTACATCACCACCACCAGCCTGAACCGTTGATACAAGGCAGGATGGATCCATGCTTTCATGTTGTTTACACCAAATTCTGACCCTACTATTATCCTGCTGGAAGGAGTCATCAGAAAATGGGTACACTGTAGTCATAGAGGGATGGACATGGTCGGCAACCATGTCCATCTTCTAGTATCTGAGTATCAACAATACTCAGGTAGGCCATGGCATTTAAACAATGTTCAATTGGTACTAAGGGGTCCAAAGTGTGCCAAGAAAATATCCCCCACACCATTACACCTCCACCACCAGCCTGAACCGGTGATACAAGGCAGGATGGATCCATGCTTTCATGTTGTTTACTCCAAATTCTGACTCTGCCATCTGAATGTTGCAGCTAAAATCGAAACTCTTTAGACCAAGTACTGGTCCAATTTTGGTGATCCTGTTTGTAGCCTCAGTTTTCCATTCTTAGCTGACAGGAGTGGCACCTGGTGAGGTCTTCTGCTGATGTAGCCCATCTGCTTCAAGGTGCAATGTGTTGTGCATTCAGAGATGGTGATCTGCATACCTTGGTTGTAGCGAGTGGTTATTTGAGTTACTGTTGCCTTTGTATCATCTCAAACCATTCTGCCCATTCTCCTCTGACCTCTGACATTAACAACGCATTTTCCTCCACACAACTTGCGCTCATTGGATATTTTTTCTTTTTCTGACCATTCTCTGTAAACCCGAGAGATGGTTGTGCGTGAAAATCCCAGTAGATGAGCAGTTTTTGAAATACTCAGACCAGCCCGTCTGGCACCAACAATCATGCCACGTTCAAAGTCACTTAAATAAGTCTTCTTCACCACGTCTAGATGCTTCAAATGCATTGAGTTGCTGCCATGTGATTGGCTGATTAGCAATTTGTGTTACCAAGCGATTGAACAGGTGTACCTAGTAACGTGGCCAGTGAGTGTATACTATTGGCCAGGATTGGGGACACTTTTAAAAAATGTTGTATTCGTCTAATTTGGAGCGATATAGTATCTACTGTAAAAAGTGCTGAAACTCTGATACTATGTTATAAATATATTTATTTGAAATGTAATGCCGAATACAAATTAATACTATTTTTTTTAATAGATGTTCAGACAGTTTGCTTGGAGGAAATATCACATGTATGTGATACCATATCCCAAACGTAATGTAAAAGTTCACCTTTTTACAGAAAATCAAAAGGTGAAACAAACACTCTACCCCGTCCCCACCTTCCCGGTCCCCACTGCACTTACCTCCGTGGATGATGAGCTGTCACTGCCCATGAAGCCGGTGCGTTGGTCTGGGCATTTGAAAACCCAGTTCTTCTTCCCCATCTTTCTTTAGGGCCTCCAGGATGGCTCAGAGTGATTCCAATTGGTCAAGGTGGTCACATGGGGGGGTAAGTTCCATATTTACTAGCCCCTTCCCTCACTGTCCATCCTGAAACTTCTGCAGTAGCCGGTGGGAAGCCAGCACTGTGGGGTGGACTGCAACATGGGGGGAAGCCTGGGCAGTAGGAGGAATCGGTACCGCACATAGTGATTAGGGTGAATAGGGGTTTGGTCGGCTAATTATCTGCAGATTGTGCCACATCCTAAATTCAAGAAATTAAACAGAGATAATTCCCCTAGTGGACTTTAAAGGCACAAGTAAAAAAATGTGTAGAAAAGTATTTATTCATTACAACATTAACAAATGACATAAGTAAAAAAGGAATGCGATTACATATATTTATAGCTAATGATACCAATACGTTTACACCCGACGCGTTTCGGAGTTGTTTTAGCCTCCTTCTTCAGGGGTGGTTGTAAGCTTTAACAAAGATTTATTGATATATATAAATATTGGCTACGCATTCCAGAAAGGTTTAAAAACAACGGTGCTGACACATACTGCTCATCAAGCGCGTCTTCCAATCGTGGTGTATAAGACTTTGTTTAGTGTGCCCAAAGTATTCATGTAACCTCTGTCAAGATAGAAGTAGCTGGGTATGGATATATAGAGTGATTTTACTTCCTTGTGATAGGAAGAAGGGCCCATCAATCAAGGGCATACAGCTATTTTGGATCTGGAATCACACTGAGGCCAAATGCGGGTCCTGATAGGCCTACTGTGCAGAGTTCGAAAAAGGACACCAACTGATAATAGGTGTAGACTAGATGGATCTCGGATGAAGTATAAATCGACAGCTCACACCGACAGCGTCCTGCCCGCAGCAGATGACCTATGTCATTTGTTAATGTTGTAATGAATAAATTGTCGTTTACTTAAAATACTTTTCTACACATTTTTTTACTTGTGCCTTTAAAGTCCACTAGGGTAATTATCTCTGTTTAATACTGATTAGGGTGTGCCTAGGCACACCTGGCACACCCCCTACGCATGCCTATGTGCATTTATATGTAGTTTGTCTAATCCTCTAAAGTCATATCTGTACCATATATCTGCTGAGCCTTTCAACGGTTGTCAAATTGGGAGCAGGAGACGTCTGGGAGCAGAACACCTCTCCATCCCCAGTGGCGTCTCCAGCTTTCATATTTAGGGGGGGCACATGGGGGGACAGAAACAAAAGTAGGGAAGCAACTATAAAATGCAATAATATATATATATATATATATATATATATATATATATATATATATATCTCCTGGGGCCCTTTACTACGATCCCACAATGGCCCTTTCATATGTTCTGCAGTAAGCTCCCTTCCTACTGTATTGGGGCCCCCCAGGGTGGCAGAAAACAAGATATATGTCACCAGCATACCAAGAAAATATAAGGGTCAAAAGCAGTGGGAGAACTATCAGGGTTGCAAAGGTTGTCTTGCCACCGGGCCCTGGTGTTCTGCCACTGTGGGGTTCCACAGCCCCCTCTTGCTGTCCTGCCCCTGTTATTGACAGCGCTGGTCTGGCATCTCTTGGAATTTACAGGCTGGTTCTCCTGTCCTATTTTTTTATTTAATTGGGGGGGCACATGGTGGGGCACAGCATAATGTTGGGGGATCAGGGCCCTCTCTGCCCCCCCCAGTGACGCCATTGTCCGTCCCATGTGGGCAAACACACCCCTCATACAGGTGTATGCTTAGGCACACCCGTGTGAGCAAGGCCTTAAACATTTTAAAGTTCTACATTAATATTTTATATTTGTCTTTTCTATGAATTTAAAATCCTTGTCCTCCAAATAAACCTTCAATACAGTGAGCACCTTGTTGCCCTAAAATGAAAAAATACAAGATATTGATAGTTATCACTTACTGCTGTCTTCTGCTGTCCCTTCAAAGGGTTCTTTATTCCAGAGGCCAGTAGGTAGATTTCTGATCAGGTGATCACTGTGATTGGCTGTCACTGTGGTCATGTGGGTGGGAGCCTGAACTACCCAATGACAGTGCTGGGGGCACTGAGTGAGCACACTTCAGAACAATGTACACACATGTGGCAGCATGGTGGTAAAATTATCCACCGTTCTGCCACATACATTATATTACCAAAAGTATTGGGACGCCTGCCTATACACGCACATGAACTTTAATGGCATCCCAGTCTTAGTCCGTAGGGTTCAATATTGAGTCGGCCCACCCTTTGCAGCTATAACAGCTTCAACTCTCCTTGGAAGGCTGTCCACAAGGTTTAGGAGTGTGTCTATGGGAATGTTTGACCATTCTTCCAGAAGCACATTTGTGAGGTTGGGCACTGATGTTGGATGAATAGGCCTGGCTCGCAGTCTCCACTCGAATTCATCCCAAAGGTGTTCTATCGGGGTTGAGGTCAGGAATCTGTGCAGGCCAATCAAGTTCCTCCACCCCAAACTCACTCATCCATGTCTTTATGGACCTTGCTTTGTGCACTGGTCCAAATCATTAGGTGGAGGGGGGGCTATGGTGTTGGGTTGTTTTTCAGGGGTTGGGCTTGGCCCCTTAGTTCCAATGAAAGGAACTCTTAAGGCATCAGCATACCAAGACTTTTTGGATAATTTCATGCACCCACTTTGTGGGAACAGTTTGGGGATGGCCCTTTCCTGTTCTAAAATGACTGCGCACCAGTGCACAAAGAAAGGTCCATGAAGACATAGATGAGTGAGTTTGAGGTGGAGGAACTTGACTGGCCTGCACAGAGTCCTGACTTCAACCCGATAGAACACCTTTGGGATGAATTAGAGCAGAGATTGCGAGCCAGGTCTTCTCGTCCAACATCAGTGCCTGACATCACAAATGCGCTTCCCGAGTAATGGTCAAACATTCCCATAGACACACTCCTAAAACTTGTGGACAGCCTTCCTAGAAGAGTTGAAGATCTTATAACTGGCCTAACTCAATATTGAACCCTATGGACTAAGACTGGGATGCCATTAAAGATCATGTGCCTGTAAAGGCAGGTGTCCCAATACTTTTTTGTTAATATAGTGTATATGTATACCCCCAGCTGCAACAAGTTAAAATATTTTATATTTACCTGACTGAAAAAAAAATGAGTTTCTATGTTTTTTGAAGAATTGTATTTTTCTGAACATAATTAAAAAAAAAGAAAAGATATACAAGGCCACTATACTTTTAAGCCACACTCTAGTCACACATTACAAGTCTACTATGATGTCATAATTCCCATCTTTATGAGTCTTTAGTGTTAATATTCTCCCATTGTAATGTGCATTCATCCTTTACCCAGGGGGCGAAGGGGAAAAACAATGCAACGCCCATAGCTCTGGAATGTGATGGATTACACAATAAGACTTCATTAAAGTGGAAATAAAATCACCCCATGACCGAGTTCCTACAATATGACAAACTTGTACTTGGGACATTCCTCCCACCTAGATACGAATGTTGGACCCTGAACTGGATCTTCTATTTTGTATTACAAATGTGTTTTTAGGGAAATGACATCAAGAGCCAATGACCTTGGTCATGGCAGACACACAGCGCTGCACCTGCTATAAATTACAGAAAAATCCCAGATTTGTTGTTACATACTGTGAGGGTTCCCATCAACCAAGATTACGATTCGATTTGTGTTGTAACATCTTAACAAAACAATAACGGCAAGCCTACTTTATCTACAGTGCTGGAAACCCACACATCCCCTTAATCCGAGCTTAAACTAAACCTGCCGGGTCTTAGCTGTCTCTGGGACAAGGCGAGGAGGTCAACAATGGGCCACCTGGTGAAAGAAGATTTACAGAAAAAGTCGGATGCAAAAGCCTAAAGCAAAACTCCAGCCTATATATATATATATATATATATATATATATATATATATATATGTATGTATATATATACATGGCTGATTAGCAATTTGTGCTAACAAGCAATTGAACAGGTGTACCTAATAAAGTGGCCAGTATATACAAATATATATACATATATATATATATATATATATATATATATATATATATATATATATATTTATATATACTGGCCACTTTATTAGGTACACCTGTTCCATTGCTTGTTAGCACAAATTGCTAATCAGCCAATCACATGGCAGCAACTCACTGCATTTAAGCATGTAGACGTGGTGAAAGCAGCTTGTTCGAAGTTCAAACCGAGCATCAGAATGGGGAAGAACAGGGATTTAAGTGACTTTGAACGTGGCATGATTGTTGGTGCCAGACAGGCTGGTCTGAGTATTTCAAAAACTTCTGATCTACTGGGATTTTCACACACAACCATCTCTCGGGTTTTCAGAGAATGGTCCGAAAAAGGGGAAAATCTCCAGTGAGCGGCAGTTGTGTGGAGGAAAATGCTTTGTTGATGTCAGAGGTCAGAGGAGAACGGGCAGACTGGTTTAAGATAATAGAAAGGCAACAGTAACTCAAATAACCCCTCGTTTACACCCAAGGTATGCAGAATACCATCTCTGAACGCACAACACATCTAACCTTGAAGCAGTTGGGCTACAGCAGCAGAAGACCACACCGGATGCTACTCCTCTCAGCTAAGAACAGGAAACTGAGGCTACAATTTACACAGGATCACTAGAAGATTGGAAAAAGTTGTCTGGTCTGATGAGGTTCGATTTCAGCTGCGACATTCAGATGGTAGGGTCAGAATTTGGTGTAAACAACATGAAAGCATGGATCCATCCTGCCTTGGATCACCGGTTCAGGCTGGTGGTGGTGTAATGGTGTGGGGGATATTTTCTTGGCACACTTTGGGCCCCTTAGTACCAATTGAACATCATTTTAAATACCACGGCCTACCTGAGTATTGTTGCTGACCATGTCCATCCCTTTATGACTACAGTGTCCCCATCTTCTGATGGCTCCTTCCAGCAGGATAATGCACCATGTCACAAAGCTCCAATCATCTCACCACTGGACAATGAGGTCCCTGTACTACAATGGCCTCCACACTCACCAGATCTCATTTGCATTTGCATTATGGATGTGCAATTGACAAATCTGCAGCAAGTGAGTGATGCTATCATGTCAATATGGACCAAAGTCTCAGAGGAATGTTTCCAACACCTTGTTGAATCTATACCATGAAGAATTAAGGCAGTTAATAAGAAATATAATATATACAATAACAAAAAAGAAAATTAGGAGCCCCCTGTCGCCCTGAGCACACACCTACAAATGAATGTATTTAGCGTACATGTATGTAAATTGTTCCACCCATGTACAATTTCACAGGACATACTAGAGGGAGAGCAATAACTCTAGGTCCCTCATTTACAGTTAACTTTAAACCGAGGATCTGTAAAGGCATTAAAACCTCACCTATTGCTAATGTTTGACATGTTTGGTATCTATGTACTGCCAGTGGCTGCCAGTGCTGATCGGTTGACGATCGAATGCTGGTTTTCCAGAATGCCCGTTTGGCCGGCTTCTGTCAGACAGGCTTGTGTACACACGGGCCGAATGTTGGCCGGTTTCGGTTGAACCGGCCGATATTCGGCCCGTGTGTACCAGGCTTTAGGGTGAAAATGATATAGTACCCCTTTGACCCAATGTGTGATTTTCTATTTTTTTTTTTCCAATAAATTTTTATTTATGTAAAGTAACTAATAATACAAATAAAATTGCCATTTACAATATTCAACATTAGTAGTGATAACTATACTGTAAAGGAAGTTGGTATAGGATTATTCAGTTCTTGATGTCCTGGACAAGCCTACCCCTAGGGATCAAACTGTAGGCCTGGGAGGTCACCAAGTTAATTCTATAGTTATGTCCACTTAACCACTTCAGCCCCGGAAGATTTGGCTGCTGAATGATCAGGCTATTTTTTGCGATTCGGCACTGCGTCGCTTTAACTGGCAATTGCGCGATCGTACGACGTTGCACCCAAACAAAATTGACGTCCTTTTTTTCTCACAAGTAGAGCTTTCTTTTGGTGGTATTTGATCACCTCTGCGGTTTTTATTTTTTGCGCTATAAACAAAAAAAGACAGACAATTTAAAAAAATAAGCAATATTTTTTACTTTTTGCTATAATAAATATCCCCCAAAAATATATAAAGAAACACATTTCTTTCTCAGTTTAGGCCGATATGTATTCTTCTACATATTTTTGGTAAAAAAAAAATCGCAATAACCGTATATTGATTGGTTTACACAAAAGTTATAGCGTCTACAAAATAGGGGATAGATTTATTGCATTTTTATTATTATTTTTCTTCTTACTAGTAATGGCGGCAATTTGCAATTTTTTTTGTAACTGTGACATTATGGCGGACACATCGGACACTTTTGACTATTTTGGGACCATTGTCATTTATACAGCGATCAGTGCTATAAAAATGCACTGATTACTGTGTAAATGACACTGGCGGGGAAGGGGTTAAACACTAGGGGGCAATCAAAGGATTAAGTGTGTCCTAGGGAGGTGTTCTAACTGTGGGGGGATGTGCTACCATTGACATGACATCACTGCTCCCGATGACAGGGAGCAGTAGATCCCTGTCATGTTGCTAGGCAGAACGGGGAAATGCCTTGTTTGCATCTCCCCCCGTTCTACCTCTCCACACCGCAATCGCAGGCCACCGGTAAACATCGAGTTCCCGGGACCCGCGGGCACGCTTCCGCAGCGCGCGCCCGATAGGCGGCAAATTTAAAGGGATGTAGCTGTACGTCCTGTACGCCCATTGGCCTGCCTGTGCCATTCTGCCGTACATCTGAGTGCGGCGGTCGGAAAGCGGTTAAACTTTAAATAGGGAAAGAAAATTAGAAGAAAGAAAAACAAGAATAATAAAGGAAAACAAAAATGATAGACTACACCCAAATTTTACCCAAATGATTGTTCAGAGTATTTCAGCCTGAGGGTTAAAGTTCTAAGTTATATTCCTTGAAGTAATTAGAAGCTCTCGGTGTGCCAATTCTTTTTAAAGGTGGTGGTGGAGTAGTTCCTGTAAGTTAGCATCAATTTGAATTGTGCTTGAGTATTTAGTCTGGATATAACCGTAGATAGATTAGGTGCATCAATAGATTTCCACAGACTAGTTATTGTGAGTCTTGCTGTTATTAAAATATGAACCACAATTGTTCTTTGTGTTATGGGATATTTATCAAGATTTATACCTAATAAGGCTGTAGCAGTAATATCTGCTATGAAGGATGCTACTGATTTCCAAAAGCTTTTCAGGTTTTTCCGATGTGTGATTTTTTAAAAACCATTTTCATGAGTGAAAGAACTGATAAATGAAAACTTGTGGATATTTTTCCAGTTTAGTACAGCATCGTCCTGCATTATAGTTAATTTTTAAAAATTTAAATCTTTTTTTTATTTTTTATTTTTTTATTTTTTATTAAAATAACACTAAACTCTGCCTTAGAAAAAAAAAGAAGAAGAAAATTCTATTCAAGTTTGTATTCTTAACTCAAAAAAGTCCCTTCTGTTGCTCACAGCCTCCAAATGTCCAAATTCCTTCTTTTTTTTTTTTTTTTTTTTTTTTTTTGCTGCTGTGACCTGATTTGTGACTCTGAGAGGGTGGCAACATTTGTTCTCCATGATGCCACTGTATGTAGGAATGTAGCCACCTTCTCTCTTGCTTGCTCCTGAGATGGACTATGGAATTTGTAATGTACATAGAGTGTAGTGTAGTACAGCATAGCTCCCAACTGCCCCTAATTTGGAGGGACTGTCCCTGATTTGAAACAAAGTCCCTCTGTCCCTCATTTTGGTCTGATCTATATAGTTGTATATAACATGAACTTTTTATCTTTCAAAAAGATGCTAAGCCTTTCATTCAATTTCTAAATTGCTACATTTGCAAATTTAAAAAGCCATTATAAAGGAATAGTAGTGGTAAAAAATAAAATAAAAAAGCACTTGTGGATTTTGCTAATCTTTTTTTTTTTGTTTAATTCTCCTTTAAGAGGGTGAGCCCCAAGCCCACCCAGTTGTGCGACAGTAGCAAATTAATATTTGCTATTGTCACACTGAGTCTCCTCCGGCCAATCAGGAAGAGGGTCCTGAGACCTGTCACCCGATTGGCCGAAAGGAGATCCAATTGGATTGGCCGCCAGGAGGAGGAGGAGAGAGGAGACACAGGGAAATTCGCCTTGGCCTGCCGCCTGGGGCGCTGCCTGTGAGGGAAGTGCAGGCCTTGACCTACTTGACTGACACTGTGGCAGGGGGGATTGGGTGTCGCCTGTAGCAGACCGTCGGCTTTGTTTGCCACCCCCCCCCCCGCTGCCCATCAGATGGGGTATGTGCAGGCCCTGACCCACTTGGCCAACACGAGGGGAGGTGCCGCCAGTAACCGACCGGTGGCTTTGTTTGCTGCCCCCCCCCTAAAAAAAAAACATCAGCTGCCACTGCAGGCAGGTAAGGAACTTTAATGCAAAAGAGACTTGAAGTAGGTCTCTTCTGCATTAACAGTCCTATCTTTTTGCCAATTTTGTTTCTTTCACCTAAAGTTCTACTTAAAGTAGTAGATGTTCATGGAGAAACAAACAAATGTGTAGCGCTAATGTAAAACAACCATATATTATATGCTGTGAAGGGTAATAGACTCTTCAAATACAGCAATCGTAACTAAAGAGCATAGTATGACAGTCATGGAAAAAACCTAAAATAATTGTGTAAAAATAAAATTAAAATTAGATAAGTCCTAAAAGTCCTCAAGAAGTGAATCTTGCAAGGTGGTAATAATCCTCAATACACGTATGACTTCTTACTGCACTTATCCAAACGTGAAGACAAAGATAATTCAAAGGTGCATCCCCACCAACAATGACCAACAATGAGAAGGCTTACCAGAACCTTTGGACCCAATAAACCTACGTTCAATCGGGTCAAACAGGCTTTTGGTCTTCAACGACCAGGCTGATGAGCTTCAGTAGATGCAGAAAAAAAGGCAGAGAATGGTATATGGAACCGTAGACCTCAAGGTAGATGTCCTCAATGTGGGTGGTTAAACAGACAAAGGAAAACAAAGAAAGGCCACATAGTGTAATTCCGTATGAGAAAATCCTTGACTATTTTATTAAAAAGGAAATACACTCACATGTAAAAAGATAAAAAACAGCGCTGTGTAGATAAAATGGCGGCAATGGTGTCCTACCCGACGCGTTTCGTCTCCTTGGACGTCATCTGGGGTCAAGTAGTAGTAGATGTTTATGGATTATTTTTTAGAGTATAAGGATATTCTTTGTTACTTTAAAATACAACCTGGTGATCCTGCCGCAAAGATGCTTTCCTTCCTGCTATGGGGTGGCAACGATCTGTCCCTGTCTCTTAATTTTGCTCCTGCGTTGTACTGGAGTCTGAAGGTGATTTGCACCTCTGAGATCCAACAATGGATAAAAAAAAAGTTGAATCGGCCCAAGGAAGATGAATAAATCCACTAAGCCAACATTTCATTAAAGGAGAGGTATAGCCAAAGCTCTTTTGGAGCACAAGAGTGCAATTCGTTCTGCACTCATGTGACCTGTTTTCAGCAGACAGCGGTCTGAAGCCTGTTGTCGGTTCACATCACAGAGCCGGTCCAGGCTGGGGAAAGACTGGGACCATATGGTCAGGATCCACACACCTGGACTGGCACCTGGCTCTGCCTTTTTTAGCGAGCCATTGAGAGCCTGAGCTTGCAGCTTCCGCCCCTCCACAGTCCAGCACTCCAGTGAGCACTGGGGGAGGGGGGGCGCAGAGCAGAGAGTGGTAACTGACAGTCACCACTCTCTGCTCAGAGCGGTGGGGACAACTGAGTGATCAGTGGTGTTTGATCGCTCAGTTTTCAGAGCTGGCATGGGACAGATGCAGCATCCACCTAGGTAAGTAGGATTTTTTAAAAAAAAAACACAATCCCATACTTCTCTTTTAGGCAGTGGCCGCCCTTCCATTAGGAGCGCCCGGGCGCTGCCCCCTCTATCCACCCAACCCCCTATATGGTTAATGGATAGACGCATGCCGCTGCCTGGAGCCCTGACCTACTTAACGACAACGGTGACGGGGGGGTTGTGTGCCGCCGGTCAGTTACTGTTGTTTGACGCCCCCCCCGCGCTGCCCATGAGATGGGGTATGTGCAGGCCCCGACCTATTGACCGACACGAAGGGAGGTGCCGTAACCGACCGGCGGCACCTCCAAGTGCCTGAATTACAGCAGCAGGGGTGTTTTTTTGAAGCAACTGATTAGAGCCATAGGCTCTAATAGGCTTCAAAATAGGGTGGGCGCGGAGCACAGAGCATTGCGCCATGAGCTCACCCAGGTGTTACAACAGGGAATGAATATTCCCTGTTGTAACATTGATCCTCAATCCGGACAATCAGAAGCAGGTCTGAGGCCCGTTTTACGATTGGCCACAAAGAGAAGACTTCTGATTGGCAGCCAAGGAGGAGGGAGGGAACAGAAGCCGCCGATGCCCGTGGAGAGCAGAAGAAGGGAAATCCACCACCGCAGAGCAAGGGAAGCCACCGGTGAAGTGCTGCATAGGTGGGGTAAGTGCACCAGACCCGCCCGCTGACCGATAGGGGGGGTGGGTGCTAATGCTTGCCGCCCCCCCCAAAAAAATATTACCACCGTCCGCCACTGCTTTTAACCTTGGTCAGGTCACATTATCTCAAGTCATACTAAGTTCCATTATGTTTATGTTCAGCAGTGGGCTCTTCTTGCAGAAACTCATTTATGATTGCCTTTTAAATTCCCTCAAAAGGTCATCCGGATCCAAGATGGTTTGCTGTTATGAGATGTTATTGTGAGAACATTTTATTTCAATATGTTTTATGTTTGGAGCCGTGCTCTGCACATCATATGGAGAATAAAGTACTCATTAAAAGGGAGAACAAGTGTTTCTGAGAAATGGAATTAAACTCAGGCCAAGTGAGGGACCTGAGTACTACCAAGAGGTCATGCAGCAATTACATACCACTTAGGTTTATTCTTTTATTACCCACTTCAATGTGGTTATGGTTATGATAATGTTCACTATGCATCTGAAACACTGCAGGCGATATCCATTATTTTTATGGTTTACGTTCAGTTCTATGATCATACGGCATGTAATATAGAACTCTAGAGGTAGATTTCTGCTTAGAACTATAATATGATCTGCAGATCTGTGGATGTTGTTTGTAAAAAGTATAAAGCCCAACTCCAGGCTCTTCTTTTCTAAAATAGTTCCCCAGCCAAGGCTTAAATCAACACAAAACAGCTCTGGCCGCAAAGCACTCCTCCTCTCTGCAGTAATTCCTTTTAGAGATGCTTAGTCTTCCAGGTTTAAGGGTGTTGGGGACATCCTGTGTCATGGACCCACCTGCTAAGGGAGCAGCATTATAGAACCCTGCAGTCATATACAATAATGTAAATGTAGCTACTCTGCCTTAAAGTGGGAGAAAAACTGCCATGCATGAATTTTACCTATAGGTAAGCCTTATTATATGCATCGTTTAGGAGATATTTACTGCAGATGCAACCAGCGATGTCACCAGCGCATGCGCTCTGAAGAAACGGCATACCCATGCCATTCCTTCAGAGTCTTGTGCCATAAGCAGAGGCTCCCGCGCGCATGTGTGTGACTGACTTCATCGCGGCTCCGACCACTCACACAGCCGGAGTCCACGAACCCAGAAGGAAGATCGGGTGAAAATGGAAGCACCTTCAGCGATGACAGTGTGCCGCTGGAGGGCTTCGTTCTAAGGTAAGTTTCACATAATGTGCTAGTATGCGATGCATACTAGCACATCTGACATTACAGGAAGGTTATGCAGGCATTCTCTGAAGGTTGCTTCAAAGTCACTGGAAAGTCTCTTCAAAGTCACTTCAAGGTCGCTTCAAAGTTGCATCAAGTAGTACACAAGTTGTCAGGAAGTCGAATGCCAAAGTCTCACATCTTTCAGGTTGCGGCAGTGTGAACTGAGCCTTAGCAGGAGTGTCTAAATGTAGTTCTTCATGGCTGTATTGTGCCAATGCTAATTTGTAATGTGTGTCTTGTACAGCCACCCGTAAGTTCAGCCTGGCTGTCAGTTCTCCCTTCTTTCAGGAGGTGGCACAGTCACCTCTGGTATTAGTGAAAGGCCTTACAGTAGGTATGGATTATGAATATTCACACCTTTGTCAGCCCACCACTGAGAGTTTCCTGTGCCAGTGGTACATTGTGTGAAAGGGTATAAATATATCGGGGCTGGCTAATGCAAGCTCTCTTCCTCACTGGCTCTGGCCTGGGAAGGGTGTGCATGATGGAGCTGCTAATTTAAGTTCAAAATACTAACCACAACATACAAAGCCATTCACAACTCTGCCCTGAGCTACATCACCAATCTTGTCTCCAAATATCACTCAAATTGTCCCCTCCGCTCTTCTCAAGACCTCCTACTCTCAAGCTCTCTCATCTCCTCCTCCCATGCTCGTCTCTAGGATTTCACCAGAGCCTCTCCCATCCTCTGGAACTCGCTACATCTACCGGTCCGGCTATCCCCTACTCTTGCTAACTTCGGGCGATCCCTGAAAACTCATCTCTTCAGAGAAGCCTATCACATCTCCAACTAATCTCCTACCACTTCCATCAGCTCATTCCCCACAGTTACAAACTTTTCTACCACCTGCCCCATCCTATTAGATTGTAAGCTCTTCTGAGCAGGGCCCTCTTAATACTCTTGTATTTTATTGTATTTTAACTGTATTGCCTCCTTTTTTATTGTAAAGCGCTGTGTAAACTGTTGGCGCTATATAAATCCTGTATAATAATAATAATTTAGGCCTGTTGGCCTAAGGGGGCCTGGGAAGTGATGAGACCTGGAGCTGAAGCCTAGTGCTGCCGATCTTCACTGCAGTCCTATAGAGGCTGGTGTACTCTTGGCTCTCCTATAAAGATCTGAATCAGGATGGAGACCCAGGGGAGGATCCCCCTGGAGATGTCTGCAGGGCTGAAGGTGTGGGAGCTATGTGACTCTCCTTAAGAAAAAGGAAGCTGTTGCTATTGCTTATGATTGGTAAAAAATTTGATTGCAGGAGCATTGGCCCTACTTATCCTTGATAAGTGGTGTATGGAGTATCAGAGTTCTGCTTTAAGTGTGAACATCTGCAACCCTAACCCTCTCTCTTATTTGACTGTAATAAAATCCTGGTGACTGGTGCCCATCTTTCTACATACCCCACCACTTACCCCTGAGGTAAGGAAATGTCAGCCTATCCTGTCTCTGGGGGTGTCACCATGCCTCCTGGGCTCAGGGCAGTGCTAAATAAAGAAGAGGATCCCATAAATCACATGACAAGCCTGAGGACATCTGAAAAAGAAAGCATAGAATACAGCCAATGAGGTCTTCGTGGGAACACTGGGGGTAAGAGATGGGAGCCAAGAGTATGGCAACTCTATGCATGAACAACAAAAGAAAAGAAGGAAAGAAAGGAATAAAGAAATTCCCCCATCAACACAGTCAGTAATGATGGGTGAATCCTTCCAGCGGAGCCATTTTGTTCTCCTGGCAGGGGGTGGGTTGAGCCATCCCAGCTGGGAGAACACAGTTATTACTACTGGCCGCTACCAATAATCACATGTAAAATCCAACAATCAGGTTGTACCAAGTTTCACCAGCCAACAATGTTGACCCACCATGCTCAGCGATCTTTACCCACCATTATTCATGATTGATCAACTTGGGTACATTCAGCCTGTCCATACATGGTTCGAATCGTGGCTAGACCCTGCTGACCTGCCCAAGATTTGAACTGCGTATGGCTGGCTTAACATACAGAAGCCAGTGAGGATCTATCATTTGTGTCAAAAGTAACGGTGGGTGAAGATCACTGGGCGTGGAGGGTCAACATCATCGGTTGGTGGAACTTTTTGGTGTAAAGCCAATACCCATTACCTTGTCCAGTGGTGTAGAGCCACTTCAAACTCCACAATCCACGTCAATACCATTTTAAAAATAAGCCAGCAGAGGTCTTGAATTTAGCAGCAGTAGTGGTACAGTCAGCACAACGTAGTTGTGTATGCGGCATTAAAATATAAGTACATAACTTTGCTTAGCATTGGTTGAGTTTGACTTTCATTAGAACTTGAGAATGAGATAGTTACGGTATGTAGGGAAATGGTAGTATGGTGGAATAAATGTTGTGAACAGCTCTGCTTAGTGTCCTGGTGATGGGGGTGTGACCACAAAACAGGAAACATATTAGGGGTAGAAAACTACAGGAAGGGGCGGAGACAAGACCAGTCACCCTGCACAAGAAGAGAGAGCAGCAGTGAACGGTCTTTATTACAGGAAGCTCCGGCACACTGGATCACTGCACAGAGGGAAAGTCTCACACTGGATTACTGCAAAGAACTGGAAGAAATACACAAAGCACATTAAGTGAGGATACATATGCATCATGTAGACAATATTTGCTTATTCCTGAGTCTGACTACCCACAATCCTCCCATGAACACAGACGATTTAGTGGGTCCTGAATTTCATCTAGCGAGTCTTTAGAGGTCTTTTTTTTGCATATTGGTTGAATGTCCCGAAAATGCTCTAGGTGTCTGACAAGAATTTGAAAGTGGTATTAACACCTTTCCGCCCGGCCTATAGCAAAATGATGGCCGGGCAGGGGTTTCATTGTTCTGATTGGGCGTCATATGACATCCTTCAGAATAAGCCACTTGTGCGCGCCCCTGGGGACACACCACATCTTCGATCACAGTAAAGAGCCTATGACGTAGGTTCTTTACCATGTGATCAGCTGTGTCCAATCACAGCTGATCACAGTGTAAATAGGAAGTGCCAGTTATCGGCATTCCTCCCCTCACACTGACAGCGACTTTCTTAACAGGGGGAATCTGCACTGATAATTAGTGCATTGATTATCAGGACAGTCCCATCAGTGATGCCTAAAAGAAGAAATGGCTGCACATCGATAGAAATCCAAAAGCCGTTTACTGATCACCAAGATGACATCAAAAGACACCAACACACAGGTCTTGTAGACGCGTTTCATTAGATCATGATTAAGCACAATTGTACTTGTGAAACGCATCTACAAGACCTGTGTGTTGTCTTTTGAGGTCATCTTGGTGATCAATAAACTGCATTTGGATGTCTATCGATGTGCAGCCATTTCTTCTTTTACCCATATAACCACGGAGGCAGGCTGGGGCTAGCACTTGACTGGAATTCATCAGGCACAAACCAATTCACCTGGAGCGGTGATTCCTTCATTTCCATCAGTGATGCCCACTTGTGCCAACCAGTGATGCCAATCAGTGCCCCCAGTGATGCCAATCAGTGCCCATCAGTGCCGTTTGTCAGTGCCCATCCTTGCTGCCTATCCATGCCCATCAGTGCCCATAAAGAGTGTCCATCAGTACCCATCAGCGCTGCCTATCAGTGCCCATCAGTGCTGCATATCAGTGCCGCCCATCAGTGCTACATATTAGCGACTCCTCATTTATGCCCATCAGTGCCACCTGATCAGTGCTGCCTCATCAGTACCCGTCAGTGAAGGAGAAAAATTACTCATTTACAAAATTTTGTAACAGAAACTAAGTTTACCAAAATATAAAAACCCAGTGGTCATTAAATACCACCAAAAGAAAGCTCTATCTGTCTCAAAAAAATGATACAAATTTAGTTTGGGTACAGTGTAGCACGACCGCGCAATTGTCATTCAAAGTGCGACAGTGCTGAAAGCTGAAACTTGGCCTGGGCAGGAAGGAGGTGAAAGTGCCCGCCCGCTACTGAAGTGGTAAAACATAGTGCTCCGACTGGTGCTAACATTTAGGGCAGTATGTGCCCAGGGGCGAATGCCTGAAATGCATTTTATTTATTTTTTTACAGACAAACCAAGCAGTCATTTATATGTAAATTACAGGCAGCATGCTGGAGAGTAAAAATTATAAGGTCAATTAATAGTGCGCTTAATAAATTATTTACTTATTGAATTTAAAAATGAAATAGGTTAGATTAAATAAATGAAATTAACTAAATCAATTATTCAATTCCTATTGATCTCAATAAATTCATTTTTAATTTAAATTTAAAAAATGAAATAAATTGGAGTAAATAAATGTAATTAACTAAATAATTTAATACATTATTATTGATCTTAAAGTGATTGTAAACCTTTATTTTTTAATTGAAATAAAAAAGAAGTTATATTTTTACGTGCTCTGTGCAAGGGTATTGCACAGAGCGGCCCAGAACCTCCTCTTCTGAGGTCCCCCCCCCGGCATTGTCCACTTCACCCCTCCTGGGCTTGCCCCCATAGCAAACTGCTTGCTATGGCGGCACATGAGCAGGTGCACTCCCAAGCGAATGACTCTCACTGCTCCCAGCAAAGCCTGTGAGACTGGGGAGAAGAGAGAAAACCTGCAGCCAGGCACAGCGCTGGATCGATAGAGGATACATTGTTTTAGGGAGAGGGAAGGTGGGAACAGGTAATGGAAGATTTTTTTACCTTAATGCAGATAATGCATTAGGATAAATAGCATAAAAACCTTTAGGGTTCATTCACACCAGATGCACTGGAGTGCATTTATGAGAACACTCCCAAAGCATGGCAACCAAAAAATAATAGTTCCCAATGAATGCAGCTCACATCAGCATGTTGTGTTGCATTTGCCCAGTGCTGAAAAAAAAGTAGTGCATGCATAAACACAACACACTGCAAGACAAATCACAGCAAAAAATGCACATCAACATATTAAAAAAAAATGCAATGCACTGCAACACATAGCACGTGCATTAATGGCTGGTTGTTGTGTGAATGGACCCCCCCTTAGAGTTTAGATCCACTTTTATAAATTAGTTAATAATTTAGGTTTAAAAAAAATTGAAAATATGGCAATAACTACTTTAATTTATACATTATTATTGATCATATTAAATTATTATTATTATTATTATTATTATTATTATTATTAGATTCAATTAAAAAAATAAATATAAAAGAAGCAAGTTTGATTAAATAAATTAAATTAACTAAATTACCCAATACATCAATATTGATCTTGATAAATTCATTATTAATTTAAATTAAAAAATAAACAAATTAGATCAAATACATTACATTAATCTAACTAATATGTTAATCATCATGTATTCCTCTATCATGTAACTTTTATTGCCAATAATTCAAAATGGGCATCTGTCTCATTATCAGAGCAAGGGAGGGAGAAAGTGGTGTTGGTTTGAGTGTTGTGTGAATGTTTGTGTTATTGGTGGTACTTTTTGTTTTATATTTATGTTCTTTTTTTCCCTATGCAACAGTTTTTGTATACCATAATCAGGGCTGTCTTTAATATTGATTGGACCCTCCTGGGCAAAACATTTTCTTGCCCCCCCCCCCCCCCCCATGCAATTTCACTCTCCACCTGCTCTGAGACATACAATAAATAGCAGCTAGACTCAAAATCAGTTTACTGAATCAGATTGCGATTGGTTGACAGAGGTTACAACATATCATTACCGCTTACTGACTGGTAGCTAGAGGCTGCAGCACACATTACGGCTCACTGGTTGCTAGAGGTTACAGCACATGATTTCTGCTTTCTGATTGGTTGCTAGAGATTACTATACATCAGTACTGCCCACTGATTGCTTGCTAGAGGTTACTGCACATCCTTACTGCTCACTGATTGGTTGCTAGAGGTTACAGCACATCATCACCTCACTGCATGGCCTACACACCATGGACTTGGGTGGTGAGGGTACCTATCAATAGACAGAAAACTCCTAGGGATCCTAGGACTCCTGGGATCAGTGGCAGTGCTGGGGGGGGCGGAGGGTGTGATCAATGGCAATGCTGATTTTTTTACCGACTACCAATATAAAGACGAGTTTCAACACTGGCCACTAATGTAATAGGGGTTTACATTGACCACTAATGTAATAGGGGTTTACACTGACCACTAATGTAATAGGAGCATTCACAGTAACCACCAACGTAAGGAGGGATTTACACTGACCACCAATGTAAGTGGGGCCTTCACACTGGTCACTAGTGTGAATGAAAAAATTGTACACCAAGCCCCAATGTAATGAGAAGATTTACACTGACCACCAATGTAACTGAGACATTTAGCCTGTGTTCACATGTGTGTGTCGGGAACGCATGCAAAATCGCTTTCCTGATACCACAGAAACATGCTGCCCTTTAGCACATAAACAGCAGTGCCATGAATTGTTAATGACACCCTCACGCATTTGCTGACATGTGCCTTGGAAGCGTGTGATTTTTAAAAAGCGCTAGGGACTTTCTTCCGCATTTCTAGCGCATAGAGAAGCTCACTGAAATAAATGGGCTGCCCTATAGGTGACCTACATCTTTATTCACCCTGTCAGTACACCTTTGCATCCTAAAACCCATGCCAATCTCTGCACCCCAAACCCCATCCTCTCCACTCCAACCCTCCACTCCTTTAACTCTACCTGCCTCCTCTGCTCATCTTTGCACCCACCTTCCTTACCTTCATACATCCTTTCCTTGCTCACCTGTGCACCCCAAACTGTAATTCCTTCTCTGCCTACCTCTGCACACCCCACACTACCCCCCCCCCCCACTAATTTGCTTACCTTTGCAGAACAGGCTGATGGTAGGCTTAATGACCACAGTTGTAGGCAGGACTTTCAAGCATGCCCCTTTATCTCCCCAGTGCCCCTTTATCTCCCCAATGCCGCCGGTCGGTGGCTATTTACATATGAATCCCGCCTCTATTTACATATCAATGCAGGTTATTTACATGTAAACACAGGGCCTGCAGGTGAGTCATCTGTACGCAACAATAGGGCAGAGCTGGGCAGCTTTAGTAGCAGCACTTCACACTGAGATTTCGGGACACAGCACGGGACTAAAACTTCAAGGGACAAGGGAATTTAAACTGAGATAGTTGGCAAGTATGAGGCAGCTGCTTTGGGCCCCACAAAAACGATCAGGCCCTGGGCAGCTGCCCCTTTTGCCCTGCCTTAAAGACGGCCCTGACTATAATGGCCTTATCTGGGCTCTGCGTAGCATTATTTCCTATTGGTTACCTTATTTGGGAATTCATACTTTTGTACTATGAATATTACCTACGCTCATAGGCATGCACACAGGGGTGTCCTAGGTGCACCCTAATCACCCTGTGCTGTGCAGATTCCCCCTACTGCCTTGGCTCCCCCCCACTGCAGCACTGACGGCTTCCCTACTCTTCTTTCCCATTGGCTGCTGCTGCGGGCAAACATAGGGGGATGTTTTAGGATGAGTGGGGGAAGGGGTCTGTAAAATTCCCTTTCTGAATGAGTACAGTGAGTGATTGGTAACGTGTGTTTGAGCTTTGGAGTGCACACCCTAATGCAATAGGCAAAAAAAAAATCTGGTTAGGAGTCAAAGGCTGGCCATACATTATAAAATTTTCTTGTACAATTCTGATTTAGATTTACCAAAATCATATAATATGAGGTCAAACCTAAACACTTTCAATTTGTATGCAATCTGGCAGGCCCTTCTACTACATAGTTGAAGGTAAATCTAAAGGTAATTGAATAAGAAAATGGTATAATGTATGGCCAGCTTAAGCCTATAGTAGTACATTTCTGACATACTTGGATAGTCGAGATGTTTGGAGCTGTTTATTAATGTACAATTTTAATGCTTCGCAATGGGTGAAGGCAGTGAGCATACCTCAAATAATGCTGTTTTTTGTTTAGATATAACCTATGATCTATGTGTATATGTGCAAAAATCTCATTAAAAATAGATATAAAAAACAAATACGTTAACCACTTCATTGTCGGCTCGTTCCCGTGAATCGCCGTCATTGTACATCGGCTCAGGAACTCTATCTTGTGGGCGCCCACTGGCCAGTGGGGGAGCCAATCAGCGGGTCCGGCGGACTCAATGTCCGCCGGCCACCCGTGATTGTTCCCTGCAGTGACAGAACGGGGATCTGCCTGTGTAAACAAGGCAAATCTCTGTTCTAAAAGGTGAGATTATTATCATTATTATTATTATTATTGTTATTTAAGGTACTAATATAGCGCCGTCAATTTACGCAGCGCTTTACATATACATTGTACATTCACATCAGTCCCTACCCTCAAGGAGCTTACAATCTAATCACACAGATCCTGTCTTTCTGCGATGCAGGAAGACAGATCTTTGTGTTTTCCCAGTCACACCGTCCTCCATTACAGTTCAGAAAACACAAACAGGGAACACATTTAACCCCTTGATCGCCCCTGATGTTAACCCCTTCCCTGCCAGTGTCATTAGTACAATCTCAGTGCATATTTTTAGCACTGATTACTGTATTAATGTCACTGGTTCCCAAAAAAAGTGTCAAAAATGTCAGTTAAGTGTCCGATCTGTCCGCCGCAATGTCGCAGTCCCGCTTAAAATCGCAGCTCACCGCCATTACTAGTAAAAAAAAAAAACTGATAATAAAAATGCCATACGTCTATTCCCTTATTTGTAGACGCTATAACTTTTGCGCAAACCAATCAATATACACTTTTTTTTACCAAAAATATGTAAAAGAATATATATATTGGCCTAAACTGAGGAAGAAATGTGTTTATTTTTTTATTTTTGTTGTTTTTGGGGGGGGGGGGATATTTATTATAGCAAAAAGTTAAAAATATTGCTTTTTTTTTTTCAAAATTGTCGCTCTTTTTTTGTTTATAGCGCAAAAAAAACAAAAAACACAGAGGTGATCAAATACCGCCAAAAGAAAGCTCTATGGAAGGAGGTAAATCCCTCAATCAGGGAATGGATATGTGAGATGAGCGAGATGCGGTCCTTGGAGAAGCAGATCTAAGAGAACAAACCTTAATGACAAGGCAACAATGGGAGGAGTTCAGAACCTCTGCTAGATTATCAAACTATATGTAGAGCAACACTGTGGGGTTTTTCCCCTTTTTTTTTTTCTTTTTTCTCTCTCTTCTTTCTTTTCTCTTGGTAGGGCTATGTGGGTTAATGTTAATTTTTTTTTTTTAATGTTAGTCTGTATGAGTCCAGATAAACAATTTTGGGATCCTGGATGAACATATGTTGGTTGAGAAAATAAAAGACACAAATATAGACTATACAAAGGATATAGAATAATGAAATAATATAGGTTTTGGTAATGGTTTATGGGTGTCTTTTTAGATTTCCAAAACTGTTTTCTTTTTCTGTCTTGTGTAAAATGGAAAAACTTATAAAATAAAGATTATATATAAAAAAAAAGAAAGCTCTATTTGTGGGAAAAAAAGGACATCAATTTTGTTTGGGTACAGAGTTGCATGACCACGCAATTGTCAGTTAAAGTGACGCAGTGCCATATTGGCAAAAATGGCCTGGTCATTAAGGGGGAAAATCCTTCCGGTCCTTAAGTGGTTAAAGTTGGTCTTAATAAATTCATTATTATTTAAATATAAAAAAAAATAAACAAATTAGATTAAATATATATATTTTTTTTTTACAAGAGAAGATTAAATAAATTTAACTAAATTAATCAATACAATAATATCGAACTTAATACATTAATTATTAAGTTGAATTAAACAAATTAGATTCAGTTCCATTAACTTAATTAACTGATAGGTTAATGTTGATCTTAATAATTCCGTTATTATTTAAATGAAAAAAAAAAGAAACAAATTAGATTAAATTAAGTAAATGAATCAATACATTAATAAATTAATTATTAAGTTGAAATAAATAAATTAGATTAAAGAAATTCCATTAACTTAATTAACTAATAGGTTATTGTTGATCTTAATAATTTCATTATTATTTAAATGAAAAAAAAAATAGATTAAATAAATTACATCCACTAAATGAATTAATACATTATACCAATGTTAATAAACAAATGAATAAATTATTATAAATTACCCACAGGATAGCAGAGGGTAAAACCATTAGAAATCCCTCTATGCAGCTGCTGTGCAGAGATATGATTCATGGGTGGGCTTTATGACTGCACCAGTAGGGGTGACCCACGATGCATGGGAAAATGCCTCTGCAAGATGCCTATCTTTACAAAGACCACTTAAAGAAAGTCATCAGCCCTAAATAGAAGGAAGAAGTACAGGAAACTAAATGTGCTCAATAAATCACAGTAAAAGAACTCGATACAATCTGCTATTGCGTTTCGGGGCTTTTTTGCGACCCTTTCCCCTCATGTTGAGTAACAATAAGCCTCGCTTCGCTTTTTTTTAATAGTTCTCCTGGAAACGAGTTTGGAATTTAAAGGCATTATCTGGTGTCCTGGTGACAGATGCAGTCCAGTCCACGCAGCCTTCTGCGTTCCTCGACATGTGCCTGCAAAGCAAGCCGGCGAGAATCCTACAGGGCTTGTTTGGTCGTGCGTCGGAGGAAATATTTTTTTTATATTTTTGGAAGGGGGGGGGGGGGCGAGGACTAAACTGCATTTTTTTTTTTTTTTTAACGCCAAACATCAGGTTGAAATAAAACACTTTGATAGACTTCATCTTTCTGGCTGCGCGTTCCACGGGGTCGGTTATTGGTAACCGCAAATTCCATCGGGGAAGCAAGCCAGGCATGATTAATAAATTGACTGTGTGTTCCAGACAATTAATCAGCCCTTATATAAAGAGCCCCTTTATTATCTGGATTGGAACGACCTCAAAAATGTTTGGGAAACTTTTTTTTTTTTTTTAATAGAGTCATAAGATGTAATATGCATAGCTAAAGAAGATAGGGAACAATTACATTTTAATGTCTTAAAGGCTTCCTGACGCAAGGGCGTATAAACTTACAAAGCAGTATATGGTGACATTCCTCCGGGGGGGATGAGATTGGAAGAGGCTTAGGAATAGAAAAATGCAGCAGAACCAGATCACTGAATTAAGGGGGTTTCTGCATTAGCTGTACATGGATCTAATCCTCTTATAAAAATCCTTTATGGCTGGAAGTACAGATAGTACAACTCCAGCCAAAACTTTTATTTTAGATTTTGGGTAGAGTAAGGAATTCACACAAGTGCGTTGTGGCAACGAATGCCAAAACACCTTCATTAACCTCTCTATATTTAAGAGCTGGGTGACATGAGATCAATATTGGGTACCACATCCCATTTTAACAGTAAAAGAGAAAGGAAGGGCAAGCGGGACTTTTAAGGTACCAATAGAATTCAACAATCAATTTGAAAAAAAATATAAATTTTATTTAAACAACTCTTTAAAATCGCAATAAACATTTACAAGGATCTCGTATTAATTCTTTTGACATAAACAACCACTTCTCACTCTACAAGTTTCGCACAGACGAGCTTCCTCAGGAGTTTTTTTAGAAGAGTCGCATGAAGTCAAAAGATATACTATAAGAGAAATAACAATTGTAAATGATTATGCTTAGAAATCGCCACAAAAAAATCGCAAGGCATGTCGATAAAGACGTGCCTGTATACTTAGTTATATTATAATGGTTAAACATTGTGTAGCGGTACCCCCCCAAAAGGGCTACTGATTTGGTTTCTTAGCAATCCGCCAATCACCCCACTGCCATCCTCCTCACGATCAAATAACTCAAAGAACAGTCAGTTTCATGGTTTTGTCATATTTATTGTGGGATAACTTGAACTAGGGAAAGAAGATGACATGAGATGCCCATAGTATTTAACACATTGCACATTGTATGTAGTTATTCAGTGGCCGTGTCCTTGCAAAAACTTGATACTCTACTTGCACCTCAGTCTCTTTCATTTGAATAACTCTTCTGCAGGCTATTCCTTGTACAAATCCTTACTGTAAAACCTTCTGATATTCAATTTCTTCACTTCCATTTGAACAACGAAGAATCACTCTGAATAATTCCTCATTGTATTTTTTTTTTTTTTAACTACTCCTATTACTCTATCCCTTCCTTGTCTCTCTATCTGTCATCCCCGTCTTCCCACTCTCTCCCCCCCCCCACTCTATTTGGTTTGCTTCCCCCCCCCAAGTCCCTTATCATTCTAACTCATATCTACTCCTTCCTTCATCTTGTCTAGATATGTATCTGAGGTTTTAAATCTTTTCCAACCCTCCCAGAGGCTGGTACACTTATTATAATGTCTTCTTTCCCTACTTCTCAACAAATCCATTTATTAATAATATTCTATTTTTTCGTACCACTCTCTTATATCTGGTTTTTCCACTTTTTAACCAATTTTTTGGGATCAGACCCTTTGCGGCATTCGTCTGCTTGCTGTGAGGGTGGACACTGGTGAGGATCCATCGCCATAGAGCCCGTACAAGTATCAGATTAACCTCTTGGGCGCCACCTTTGGTCTCCTGATTCAAGGATCTGTGGAGGTATAGATCCTCGTTTGCCTTGGCTCTGGTATCTTTTCCTCCTTCTCCACTCCGACCGCCCCTAGTAAGGGATACATTTCGGAGGGCCAGCCTGGTTTGTCCTTTGTGTGGGACTCTGCCCATGTTTCCCCTCGTGCCACCATTGGACCCATCTATTTGCGCTGGTGCATTTACTCACCCCGTCGGGCTTTGGGCCCCATAGGCTGACAGCTGCAACATTTAAACTGCTTTTAAACGTCAAAATGTGGACAGAAAATCCACTCTAGTACTACACAGTTCATACGACGGTTGTAGGTTCTGCGATAAAATCGCATACATCCCTGATGAAGAAATAGCATTTTCGAAACGCGTTGGATCTTTTCTGTTGTGCTCACTTCCAACATAACAGATCTTTGCGATTTACTAGCTGTGTTGTTTTGTAATGTTATTATATGATTAGTCCTGTCCAGTATTCATTCATGATATTTTGTGATATGTATAGTGTATATATGTGCTCATTATTTCAAACCTATGTTTCTTAATAAAAATTTATATACTTTTTACACTACTCTCATACCTCATTGCACTCTTTATCCCTTTCCAAATATCCCACCTAGAGGAAAGTTTATTTTTTCAATGCCTTTGCGGCATTCAGGAGTTTTGGGACCATTGATCTCATGTATGTATGTTTCTTTGGTATTTTATGGTCATGGAACAAGCAAGTCCATATATTTTGTTCCATTCTCTCACCAGTTATGTCCCCTATATTCTTTACTATTTCTTGCCAGTAGTCCTTTACTATTATACTCCCACCATACATGTGTCATCGTTGCTTTTTGATTGCAGTTTCTCCAACACGAAGATGTTTTCTCTTGTTGGTATCTGTGGGTTCTCACTGGTTTCAGGTACTACCTTGTTAGGAATTTATAGTTCATTTCAATGGTCTTCATATCCCAGGCATTATTATATCCCATTTCTATCATCTTTTCCACTTTCTGATCTTTTAAAATTTTAAATTCATTTCTCTTTCACATTGTTCTATGTAATCGGGTCTTTTTTGTCCATCTAAGTCAGCCAATATTCCGTAGATTCTTGATATTTCATTTTTCAGTGACGTTTGGGTAAAACAAAGTCTTTCTCTAAGAGGATGGTAGTTCTGTGTCCCCGGTCACAGAACACTGCTCTACTCTCCTCCGCTTGACTGCTACTTCTTCCTTCCAGATCTCCTCCAGCATGCAAGTCCTGTGTTCCCCGGTCACAGCAGCTTGATACTCCTGTAGCCTCCCTGACGGTATTCCCGAGTGTGGCTCAGGGTTAAATTTCAGCACCATTAGCAGTAACCCTGAGCCACACTTGGGATTGCATTGCAGAATCCTGGTGTAGTGTACTTAGCTTGTCCCCAGGATCCTGCGATGTCCCCCCGCGGTGTCTGCGGGCTCTGTCCTCCTCCGAAGCCTCTGTGTGCCGGGCTCCGTTCCCTGCGAGCGTCGCGACGCACGGGGCAGAGCCTGGCGGCAAATTCAAAAACATGTAAAAATCATAACACAGTACTGTAATCTTACAGATTACAGTACTGTATGAAATCATTTCACATCCCTTTTGTCCCCAGTGCTTTGGCCCATGCCCTGCATGCAGTTTTATATTATATATACTGTTGGTTCTGCCTGGAAACTTGAGATTGCCCATAGCAACCAAAAAGTGTCCCTTTACGTCAAAACCAGCTAGAAAACAGCGCTAGTAAATTAGCACACTTGCAGAATTGAGCGATAGTGAATCGTGGGGAAATTAAATTTATTATTATTATATTATTATTTTTTTAATTATTTATATTTATTTATTATATTATAATTTATGATTTTGTGTTTCAAACTTTATCATACCCGGGATATCTACTAGACTCTTGGTGGACAGATTTAAGTGTGTTATTGTTAAAGTGGTGTTCCGGACGAAATTATACTTTTTAAATAAAAATACCCCTCTAATACAGAAGATTAATGTATTCTAGTAAAGTTAGTCTGTAAACTAAGGTCTGTTTTGTTAGTTTATAGCAGTAGTTTGTTATTTTATAAACTTACAGCAGGCCGTGGCCATCTTAAGTGTGGGCATCTGAAGCCAGACAGTATTTCTTCCGGGATCTCATCCTTGCAGATCTCGCACATGCTCAGTGCAGCACAAGCAGTGTAATAGGTTTCAGATCAGGTTTCCATAGCAACGGCAGTGTCAGAGGAAGTTGCCGCCCCTTCCCAGAAGGCATTGCAAACAGGAAATGATGCGATGGGCCGCGGCCAGGGAGGAGGAAGTGAAAAATCAATACAGCAGATATACAGTAGGTGCTGAGAAAAAAAAAATTAAAAATATCCAATTCGTTTAAAGGGCACAGTTTAGTGAGGGATGCTGAAGAGTTGTAAAAGTGGGTGGAGCTCCACTTTAAGAATTACAGGCCTACAATTTAAAACGCCAACTTTCCATGCAAAATAATTGTACCGCTTTCAGCACCTAAAATCCGAAATAATCATACCGCCAGGGAGGTTAAGGATGAAGATCTTTATCTTGAACTCCCTCCTAGCGGTTCCTCCATCCCTCCTCCGCGCACAGCACATCCCCGCGTGGGGACGCCCGGAACAGCACTCAGTACTCCATTATCTGTTCCTACTTTCCAGACTCCTCCCTGGCAGCATGTGACCCCAGCTTATATGGGAGGCCTGCCCCCTGCCAATACCGAAAGATAATTGGTCAGAGCTCCTCACATGAGCTGCCTGCCACTCAGACCTCAAGTCCAACCTCTCTTCCAGAACTATCCTTCTGGAAACGGGGAGGCGTCTCTGAGTCAGAGCACAGGTGGCCACACCCCCCACTACACTAAACACTCCCAGTCCCAGGATCAAAACATCCAGGCCTAACCTAAAGCACAGGCCTGGCTAAATTTACCTGCCCTGAGGTAAAGAAAATACTATTCTAGCACCTACCTTTAGGTAGAGGGTGCTACAATTGTGTACCCTAAAAGTCCTGCTTGCCCTTCCTTTCTTTTTTACCTTCATTAACCACGTTACCAAAATGCATGGCAACGCACTTCCTCTACACTCACCGGCCACTTTATTAGGTACACCTGTTCAATTGCTTGGTAACACAAATTACTAATCAGCCAATCACATGGCAGCAACTCAATGCATTTAGGCCTCTAGATGTGGTGAAGACAGCTTGCTGAAGTTTAAACCGAGCATCAGAATGGGGAAGAAAGGGGATTTAAGTGACTTTGAACGTGACATGATTGTTGGTGCCAGGCGGGCTGGTCTGAGTATTTCAATAACGGCTGATCTACTGGGATTTTCACACACAACCAGCTCTCTGGTTTACAGAGAATGGTCCGAAAAAGAGAAACTATCCAGTGAGCGGCAGTTGTGTGGAGGAAAATGCCTTGTTGAGGTCAGAGGAGAATGGGCAGACTGGTCTGAGACGATAGAAAGACAACAGAAATTCAAATAACCACTCGTTACCACCAAGGTATGCAGAATACCATCTCTGAATGCACAACACATCAAACCTTTAGGCAGATGGGCTACAGCAGCAGCAGACCACATCGGGTGCCACTCCTGTCTGCTAAGAACAGGAAACTGAGGCTAGATTGGAAAAACATTGCCTGGTCTGAGTCTCGATTTCAGCTGCAACATTCAGATGGTGGGGTCAGAATTTGGTGTAAACACCATGAAAGTATGGATCCATCCTGCCTTGTATCACCGGTTCAGGCTGGTGGTGGTGTAATGGTGTGAGGGATATTTTCTTGGCACATTTCGGGCCCCTCAGTATCAATTGAGCATTGTTTAAACACCACGGCCTACCTGAGTATTGTTGCTGACCATGCCCATCCCTTTATGACTACAGTGTCCCCATCTTCTGATGGCTCCTTCCAGCAGGATAATTCTCCATGTCACAAAGCTCCAATCATCTCACCACTGGACAATGAGGTCCCTGTACTCCAATGGTCTCCACACTCACCACATCTCATCCAATAGAGCACCTTTGGGATGTGGTGGAACGGAGATTCACATCATGGATGTACAGATAAATCTGCAGCAACTGTGTGATGCTATCACATCACTATGGACCAAAATCTCTGAGGAATGTTTCCAACACCTTGTTGAATCTATGCCACGAAGAATGAAGGCAGTTCTGAAGGCAAAAGGGGGTCCAACCCGGTACTAGCAAGCTGTACCTAATAAAGTGGCCGGTGAGTGTATGTGTGGTGTGTTGTAGCGCCATCCATTGTGAATGACAACCTGATGCAGCGTACAGTAGAGCCCAACGCACCACAGCACACAACACACCCATACGTGAGTGCACATTGCCGGGGCTGTGACGTGTATTTCAACTCAGCATGTGGAGTTAACCTGTTGCCGACCAGCCGCCGTCGTTACACGGTGGCAGGTTGGCACTGCTGTGCCAACCGCCGTAGGTGTACGTCGTCCGCTTTAAGAGCTGTGGGAGGCACGGAGTCCGCGGCGCGACGCTGGAGCCGATGCAGGTGGCCGACGACCGTGATGTCCGCCGGCCGCCCACGATCGCTCCACAGAGAACCAGAACGCGGATCTGTCAATGTAAACACACAGATCCCCATTCTGACAATTGCACGACCGCGCAATTGTCAGTTAAAGCGACGCAGTGCCGTATCGCAAAAAATGGCCTGGTCAGGAAGGAGGTAAATCCTTCCAGGGCTGAAGTGGTTAAAGTTGTATTAGACCCAAAAGCAAACATTTGTTATATTGCAGCTTACCCATTCTTAGATGTGATGGCTGCATTCGTTTTCTGTTTTAGGCTTTTTTCTTCTATTTATCTGGCCAGCAAGTCGTTGTTTTTCAAAAGCACAAGCTCTCCAACAGAATACATCAGTTTACATGGATGAGACAAACCATTTAACACTGACAAGGGGTGCTTACAATGATCAGCTTTTATTTAGTTATTTAAAACCTTTATCGCAAAAGGAAAAGAAAACTGTTTGCTGTATCTGCTTATAAAATAATAGCTGGAGTTTGACTTCAATTTGTTAGTGTATTTAAACCTACAAATACATTTAACACTCCCTCCCCCCCCCCCCAGACTGACATTGCTGCTGTGCTTCCCGTGCTTCTTCATCCAGAGTGAGGAGAACACTCTACTACAGTAGGTGCGTTACTGGCCAGATCACCAGGTGAAAACAGAGGGGGGGGGGGCTAAAAAAAGAAAACCAATGTGACCACCACATCTACTTAGTGGTGCACTGAAATGAAAACTCCAGTGTTGAAACTGAAACCGAAAATTCAGGGTGCACTTGGCCAAGAACCAACGCGGACAGTATTTAAAATGAAGAGAAAAAAAATCAAATTAATGTGGCTGGCGTTTTTTGCATTGAAGTCAATGGGATGCGACTTTACAATGAAGTCAGTGGGACGCAATTTTGCATTGAAGTCAATAGGGCGCGATTTTGCATGGAAGACAATGGGACACAATTTTGCCTTTAAATCACTTGGGGGGGGGGGGGGATTTTTGCATTGAAGTCAATGGGACGCGATTTTGCATTGAGGTCAATGGGACACGATTTTGCATTTAAATCACTAGGGGCCGTTTTTGCATTGCAGTCAATGGGATACAATTTTGCATTTAACTCACTAGGGGGCATTTGTATTGAAGTCAAAGGAACGCAGCATGACATTATCGGCATCTTTTTATTTTATTGGCAAAACACAGATAACCCTATTTTTGGATGATAATTTTAGACGGCCGATATATTGGTGCATCCCTACATCTAATAATTGGGTAAGCTGCAAAATCCCCCTTCGGCTGGAAAGAGGAAAAAAAAAAGGCAGCTGGTGGATCACTTTTCAGACACAATTGTGTATTTAGTGGTTTGCCTGGACTTCCCCTTTAGAGCTCATTCACATGGTTAGAAAAAATGATGCGTTTAGATGCGCACAGCGTTTAGTTTTACATGCATCTAAACGCAGCACTATGTTAAATAAGGAGCCCACACACACAGCTGCGCCTACATGATAATGAAAATATGCGCTGCATTCATCCATGAATGAAAAAAAAATAGGGCATCGCTGCATCTAGGGCCTCGCAGATCTGCAGATTATACTCGCGTATGTGCATAAATGTGTACATGTGGAGTCATTCTTAGGAATAAAAGAAGAGTTGTATGTGTCTAAATGCTGTAGAATCTAAACGCACCCAAAGGCAGCTACTTCCGGTGCCTATATGACACAGGATCTTCTGCTAGCTCTACCAGCAAGAAAGTGCCTTCCCTGCAGAAAATGAACACATAAGCCCATGTCTATGGCCTTGGAGGACCGAAAGCAACGTCATGACTAGGGATGGGCCGAACGGACCCCTGTTCGGTTCGCACCCGGGACTTTCGAACACCGCGAACGTTCGGACCCGAATAACGAACCCCATTAAAATCAATGGGACCTGAACGTCAAAAATCAAAAGTGCCCATTTTGAAGGCTTATATGCAAGTTATTAGGCATACAATGGTTATAGGGGTCCGGGTCCTGCCCTGGGGGACATGTGTCAATAAAAAAAAAGTTTGTGAAAAACATCATTTTTAAATGAGCAGTGATTTTGTGATTTTTAAAGTGAAAGCCTAAAAATGAAAAATTCCTTCCAATATAGTGCCTGGGGGGTCCCCTTAGTCTACCTGTAAAGTGGCAGATCTGTACCATGTCTAGAATCTGCTGCAACAATAATTGCATTTATAAAGCCAAAAAAAAATGACATTTTCCCTGCAAGCTGCCTTTATTTTGCTCAGCAACAGCTGGTGAGCCAGTGTGTGTGATGAGGCTACAATGTGGTGCACTGGGAACAAGATTAGAGATTTTTTGGGTACATACTGGTGTCACTTTGACTTTGTATAGAAGTAATGGGTGCGTAAAAATTGGTCTTTGGGTGTCGGGGGCGCCTTCCCACCATAACCCTATAGAGGTAACCTCGATGAAAGCAAGAAGTGGCCTTGCTGTAAAAAATTGCAATGATATGATCCTGTCAAACAGGTGCAGAAAAATTACTCTTTGTGTGTCGGTGGCGCCCTCCCACCGTAACCCTATAGAGGTGCTCTTGATGAAGGCAAAAAAAAAATTGCAATGATATGAACCTGTCAAACAGGTGCTGAAAAGCTGGTCTTTGGAAGTTAATTGTGCCCACGAAACCTATACCAAATACATTCTTCCAGATGAAATGATTGAACACCCTCAAAGCTAGGCAGTCTCGAAGTCCTGCAGAGATTCCACATCCCAAAAAGACTTAATCAGTGATACCGGCATCAGGGGCTTCATAGCTGGTAATCCAGGACTGATTCATTTTTATAAAAGTCAAACGGTCCACGGAGTCTGTGGACAGACGCGTTCTATGATCAGTAACGAAATGCTCGTTCTGAAAGCACGCTGGATGCAGGGCAGCCCAACAACTCAATAGCATACTAGACAAGTCCTGGCCAGTGGTCTATTCTCCAGACCCAGTAAGTCAGTGGATCGTCAGCTGGAAAGCTCTCCATCTCTGTTTTGGCCCCGAGGTAATAGTCCACCATGTGATGCAGACGCTGCCGATGGGATGTGGAAGCTGAAAGCCCTGAGCGTCTGAGCTCTGAGCTGGCAACAAAAGTGAGTACACCCCTAAGTGAAAATGTCCAAATTGGGCTCAAAGTATCAATATTTTGTGTGGCCACCATTATTTTCCAGCACTGCCTTAACCCTCTTGGGCATGGAGTTCACCAGAGCTTCACAGGTTGCCACTGGAGTCCTCTTCTACTCCTCCATGATGACATCACAGAGCTGGTGGATGTTAGAGACCTTGCGCTGCTCCACCTTCCGTTTGAGGATGCCCCACAGATGCTCAATAGGGTTTAGGTCTGGAGACATGCTTGGCAAGTCCATCACCTGTATCCTCAGCTTCTTTAGCAAGGCAGTGGTCGTCTTGGAGGTGTGTTCGGGGTCGTTATGTTGGAATACTGCCTTGCGGCCCAGTCTCCGAAGGGAGGGGATCATGCTCTGCTCCAGTATGTCACAGAACATGTTGGCATTCATGGTTCCCTCAATGAACTGTAGCTCCCCAGTGCCAGCAGCACTCATGCAGCCCCCAAAAAAATTCCGAAATGCCTCACTTAGGCGGATGCCTTCTCCAATGCTCCTCTCTTGACCAACAGAAGACTCAAAGCTACTTTTTCCACAACACTGTAACCTACTGGAGTCAGGAAAAATGTTCAATAAAATCCTCTTTAACATGTCCTGAAGAGATTTTATCTTCTGCACTCTCTGTGGGGACGGGATGAGTTCTGAGACCTTCCCCTTATAACGGTGATCAAGGAGGGTTGCTAACCACTAATTATACTTCTCCTTTATGCCACGTATTCTTGGGTCCTTTCGCAGGCTTTGAAGCATTAGGTTGCCCATGCGCCTCAAATTTGCAGAGGCTTGAGAAGCAGACTCCTCGGGGTCACTCAGAATGACAGCATCTCTAACTTCCTCCTCCCAGCCACGTACTACTCCCAAGGGTCCTGGGGTTGGAACGCCATCGCTTACAGATTGATGCATGTCTTCCTCTTTTTCGAAGTCTATGAAAGTGCCAGAATCCTCCTCCTCATCCTCCTCCCCTCTCTCCTCCTGTGTGTTCTGTGATATAGGAATGATGGTGTCTTGATAAAGTGGGACTTGAGAGGAAAGGAAGTCCTCCTCTTCCTTCTGCTGCTCTGCCTCCAGTGCCCTGTCCATAATGCCACGCAGAGTCTGCTCCAGCAGGAACACAACAGGGATTGTGTCACTGATGCATGCACTGTCATGGCTCACCATCCTTTATACAGGCCTCCTCAAATGGTGACAATACAGTGCATGCATGCACATTCGCCACAAGATCACTTTTATCTGCGGCAGGAGAGGTGCCCTGCCCCCTCCCGCCGGTATTGGCGGAGACGATCGGGGTCCTTTTCCCTCTGAGGCCTGGAGTCGATTGAGGGAATGATGCCCCCCACTCGACTCCATACCATTGGATGACGGAAGCGACATCAAACGTCACTTCTGCCCAATGGTCTTAAAGGGGAAATTTTTTTTATTGAAAAAAAAAAAAGACATTTATTTATTTTAATTTTTTTAAATTGCTTTTACGTATAAATTTGAGATCTGAGGTCTTTTTGACCCCAGATCTCAGATCTCATAGGTCCTGTCATGCTTTTTTCTATTACAAGGGATGTTTACATTCCTTGTAATAGGAATAAAAGTGACCCAATTTATTTTTTTTTTTTTAAAGACAGTGTAAAAATAAAAAATAAAACGTAAAATAAATAAGGAAAAAAAAAAAGTTAAAGCGCTCCGTCCCGCCGAGCTCGCGCATAGAAGCGAACGCATACTTAAGTCGCGCCCGCATATGAAAACAGTGTTAAAACCACACATGTGAGGTATCCCTGTGTTCGTTATGGTGCGTACACACGGTCAAACTTTTCGACCGGACTGGTCTGACGGACGCCGACGGACCGAATCCGGCGAACAATCTGATCGTGTGTGGGCTTCACCGGACCTACAGTGGACCTTTCCAGTTGCAAATCTGACGGAATTTAGATTTGGAACATGCTTCAAATCTTTACGTCGTAACTCCGCCGGACCCAGAAATCCGCTCGTCTGTATGCTAGTCCGACGGACAAAAACCGACGCTAGGGCAGCTATTGGCTACTGGCTATCAACTTCCTTATTTTAGTCCAGTGTACGTCATCACATACGAATCCGTCGGACTTTGGTGTGATCGTGTGTAGGCAAGTCCGGTCATTAGAAAGTCTGTTGAAAGTCCACCAAAAGTCCGTCGAAAGTCTATCGAAAGTCTGTCAGACGGGCTTTCGGACTTTTGTAACTGAAAAGTACACGGCATTAGAGCGAGAGCAATAATTCTAGCCCAAGACCTTCTCTGTTACTCAAGACTTCAAGAAATTTTTAAACGTCGCCTATGGATATTTTTAAGGGTTACAGTTTGTCGCCATTCCACGAAAGAGAACAATTTTGAAGCATGACATGTTGGGTATGGATTTACTCGGCGTAACATTATATAGTTACATAGTAGGTGAGGTTGAAAAAAGACACAAGTCCATCAATTCCAACCCATGTGTGTGATTATCTTTCACAATATAGAAAAAAATGGGCTAACTTTACTGTTGTCTTATGTTTTAATTCAAAAAAGTGTATTTTTTCCCAAAAAATTGTGCTTGTAAGACCGCTTGTGAGGTATTGCCGCGATCGGTAAAGCGAAAGCCCTAGACTACCTCTGTAACTCAAAACACGCAACCTGTAGAATTTTTTAAAGGTCCCCTATGGAGATTTTTAAGGGTAAAAGTTTGTCGCCATTCCACGAGCGGGCGCAATTTTGAAGCGTGACATGTTGGGTGTCAATTTACTCGGCGTAAAAAATTGGGCTAACTTTACTGTTGTCTTATGTTTTAATTCAAAAAAGTGTATTTTTTCCAAAAAAATTGTGCTTGTAAGACAGCTGCACAAATACAGTGTAATATAAAGTATTGCAACGACCGCCAGTTTATTCTCTAGGGTGTCTGAAATAAATATACATATATATAATGTTTGGGGGTTCTAGGTAATTTTCTAGCACAAAAAAACCCAGATTTCTCCTTGTAAACAACAAGTTTGAAAAATAGGCCTGCTCCTTAAATGGTTAAAACTTGTAAAGAAAAAGTGCCAGAAAAGGCCTGGTCTTTAACGACTTGCTGACCGCTGCATGCAGATATACGTTGGCAAAATGGCAGCGGTAGGCGAATGGGCGCACCTGTATGTCCCCTTTAATTGGCGGGGCTAGTGGGCGCGTGCCGCGTACAGCTTGACCTCGACTCGATGTCCGCCAGTGTCCCATGATCGTGTCACGGAGCCGCAGAACAGGGAGATGACAGGGATCTACTGCTCCCTGTCATCGGAAGCAGTAATCGCTGTCATGTCAGTGGTAGCCCACCCCCCCCCATAGTTAGAATCACTCCCTAGGGTAGTGATGGTGAACCTTGGCACCCCAGATGTTTTGGAACTACATTTCCCATGATCCTCCTGCACTCTGCAGTTTAGTTAAGCATCATGGAAAATGTAATTCCAAAACATCTGGGGTGCCAAGGTTCGCCATCACTGCCCTAGGGCACACTTAACCCCTTCATCGCCCCTAGTGTTTAACCCCTTCCCTGCCAGTGTTATTTACACAGTAATCAGTGGTCCCAAAATAGTGTCAAAAGTGTCCGATGTTTCCGCCATATTGTCGCAGTCACGATAAAAATCGCAGATCGCCGCCATTACTAATAAAAAAAAATTAATAATAAAAATGCCATAAATCTATCCCCTATTTTGTAGACGCTATAACTTTTGCGCAAACCAATTAATATACGCTTATTGCGATTTTTTTTACCAAAAATATGTAGAATACAAATCGGCCTAAACTGAGGAAAAAAATTGTTTTCTTATATATTTTTGGGGATATTAATTATAGCAAAAAGTAAAAAATATTGTTTTTTTCTTTTCAAAATTGTCGCTTTTTTTGTTTATAGCGCAAAAAATAAAAAACGCAGAGGTGATCAAATACCACCAAAAGAAAGCTCTATTTGTGGGAGAAAAAGGACGTCAATTTTGTTTTGGTGTAATATCGCACGTTCGCGCAATTGTCAGTTAAAGCGACGCAGTGCCGAGTCGCAAAAAGTGCTCTGGTCAGGAAGGGGGTAAAATCTTCCGGGGCTGAAGCGGTTAAGTGGTAACGGCAAGCCATACATGAAGTAATTCTACCGTCTGCAGCTTGTCAACCCAAAAAGGTACAGGAGCTTCTTTTCAGGCGTCAAACGCACCTAGAGCAGCCCATTTAAGTGAATAGGCTGGCCCTACGCGATACGCAGAATCGTACTTTAAAAACTGCATAGTGGAAACACTCTCTCCTGCTATGGAACGCTCTTCCGACCCACATCAGCATGGAAGAAAATCATCAGGCCTTCAGGAAAAAACTAAAGACCTTCCTTTTCTAAGAGCTGGCAACAGAGAACGCATTTCTAGCACCTTGAGGCGATTCAGTTCGCATTTGCAGCGCTCTACAAATCATTCATTCATTCATTCATTCATGTGAACGGGGCCTTAAAGCCACCACGAGAAAGCCACACTGGGGTGAATGCAGCCAAACTTCCAGATCTCCACAGCCCGCCCTCAGCTGTCATCTTCTGAAAGTTCACCTAAGTACCTCCCACTTATTACAGAACACTCCCACTGCAAGCCTGATTTCAACTCGTGTGTGGCTTGCAGCAAGTACCTAAAGTGCGTTTTTGGATATTCGCCGGCAGATCCTGAGACGAGCCCTTTTCTGAGGTTGTTTGCTCACTTCCCTTTCGGTTAACACTTTATTTAAATGCCCCCCTTTTTTACGGTCTTTATTTTGTTTTCCATTTTAATAAACTCCGTCTAGACGGTCCTTCTCTCCCATGGAAGGGCTTATCCATCCCTGAATTGCTCACTATTACTCTGCAATTTGGCAGAGGGCGGCTGCGGTTTCCTGCAAACAACATGATACGTTTACAGCCGTCCAAGAAAGCGTACCATGCTGGTCTACATTCGCCAGCGTTGCGTATACACCGTACATTGCTGGGCTGAAATCAGATCTCCCGATGAGCCCAAATGAGCCAAAAAAAAAAGAGATTAATTCAAATTAGAGGTTAAGAAACGGCAAGGAGGAAAAACAAACACTTCTTGTGACTGCTGGCACAGAGTAAACACTGAGAGTACTAAGGGGAGGCCGACGGCTGCAAAAGACATTGGGAGTTGTTTGGTTGTATTTGTTTCACGATCGTCTATCACTCTGACTTTATAGGGACTCAGACAGTCCACTTTGTTACTCTGTGAGTTTGAAGTAAATCCAATTACTAAAATCCCATAAAACTTTACATTCGTTTTCAGTCTTTTTTTAAGCTGAACTCCGGGGGGGGGAAACCAAATATTGTTTAATTATAAGAGGCATGTGTAATCTTACTTGAATCTTGGGGGTTTATTTATAAAAAGTCCAGTAAAATTGCATGTACATTCGTTCTGTGCAAATGGAACAAAAAAAAAAAATGTTGTTTTCTATGGCGGCCAAATGTCTTTCATTGATTTAAAATGGATAGCAGCACATTTGGCCACTAGATGGTGCTAAGTGTGATATCATTTGCCTAAATTAATGAAAAGCAGTCAACAAGTACAGCAAATAGCCAGAATAACATAAAAAAACATATAAAAATTGATGCGCTCTAATAGATGATCAATCAGTGTGTAAAAACACTGTGCTAAATGGAAATGTGCAAAAAATGGAAATAAACCATTATAAAAATCACTCAAATGGGTAAATATATAAATGAATAAATAGCTGAAAAATGCAAAGCAGAGTAAAAATCCTGGTGCTAGTACATGCACAAAATCCCCAAAGTGCTAAGTAGCGATATAAAGGAAATAAATAACTGCCAATCTGATGAATAAATACTGCCAATAAAATGCAATCATAAGATAACAATTCAACGGAGATAAATAAGTCCAGAATATAAGTATAATTAGCCCAGCAGTTCATTCCTGATTAGGATAAATTGATTTGATTTAATTACTGTGTTTAAACGTTGTTCATGATTTTTTTTCTCACATCCCGCTTCAGCCATGATAATGTTGGTAGTTTGGTTCTCAACAAGGATGATATTATGAAAAGCAAGCAACGAAATAGATCATTGCGTGATGAACTAGAAGAAAGTACACAAGCAAACAGTACAGAGATACACTCACGTGCGCCCGGTTTAGTAAAGGCATACAAGCATGCAGATCGCAGTCAGCCGCTGTGGACGAGGCTTCTCACAAAAGCCGCTGCTGTTCAGCTCAATGTGTCATACAGCAGTAAACGTCCTAGGCTCCTCCCACGCGTTGCGTCACTGACACGTGACTTTCTTCCTCTGTGCCAGCACGTTTTTACACATTGATTGATCATCTATTAGAGCGCATCAATTTTTTTTTTATTTAATTACTGTGTTTAAACATTGTTCATGATTTTTTTCTCACATCCCGCTTCAGCCATGATAATGTTGGTAGTTTGGTTCTCAACAAGGATGATATTATGAAAAGCAAGCAACGAAATAGATCATTGCGTGATGAACTAGAAGAAAGTACACAAGCAAACAGTACAGAGATACACTCACGTGCGCCCGGTTTAGTAAAGGCATACAAGCATGCAGATCGCAGTCAGCCGCTGTGGACGAGGCTTCTCACAAAAGCCGCTGCTGTTCAGCTCAATGTGTCATACAGCAGTAAACGTCCCAGGCTCCTTCCACACATTGCGTCACTGACACGTGACTTTCTTCCTCTGTGCCAGCACATTTTTTACACATTGATTGATCATCTATTAGAGCGCATCAATTTTTATATGTTTTTTATGCCTCGTGGGATTCTGATTACCTTCTATTGATAGCAGCTTAATTCTATTGATCAATCCGCCTCCATATATTTATTCTTATTCACTTATATTTATGTATTTATATCCATCTCAGCGCTTGGTTTTTTGCTTATTATTTGAGCCTAATAACATAGTTACATAGTTAGTCCAGTTAAAAAAAGAACATCCAGTTCAACCAATAGAAGAGAAGAAAAATCATGCAATCTCATAACATATAATAACATTTGTTTTGTTGACCTATTAGCACAGAGCAAATGTACATACACTATACTTTCACTGGGCATATTGCTATGCACATTTTTTATTATTATACCCAGGGCTGCATGTATGTAATGGTAAGGGGTGCTGGGGTGTGCTATGGGGGTCCATTGACACTGACTGCTGGGAGATCTATGTTCTATTTTTCTATTTTTTAAATTTTTTTTCTATTTTCATCTATTTTTTGGGGGGGGGGTTATTGTTGCTGGGGGTCCTATGTTGCTGAGAGGGGTCTATTGTTTCTGGCTGCTGGAGAGTCTGTTAATGCTGGCTGCTGAGAGATTTATTGTTGCTGGCAGGGGTCTATAGTTAGTTCACCTGGGGTGGATCTGTTGTTGCTGGGGTCCTATTGTTACTGGTAGAGGATCGGTTGTTGCTGGGTGATCTATTGTTGCTGGGGGGGTACTGTTGTTGCTGGGGGATCTATTGTTGCTGGGGGGTACTATTGTTGCTGTGGGGATCTATTGTTGCTGGGGGGTCTATTGTTGCTGGGGGGTCTATTGTTGCTGGGGGATCTATTGTTGCTGGGGGGATCTATTATTGCTGGGGGATCTATTGTTGCTGTGGGGATACTATTGTTGCTGGGGGGATCTATTGTTGCTGGCTGCAGGGGATCTATTTTAATGCTTTTCTTGTTATTGTTAACACATTTCAAACAAATTACTTAACACCACAAAATGATACTTGGTTCTGCTTCCTCTAAAAGAGGAGGTACGGGGAGGTGGGTAGGGGGCGGAGACAAAAGGTGACTAGGAAGGGGAGAGTTCCTACACCTATTCTCTAAGAAATAAAAGCCCCGATTACAACCCTAGGGTGCCCTGTGTTTTTCTTCAAGATCTGTGCAGTAATCCAGTGTGAGACTTTCCCTCTGTGTAGGAGCTTCCTGTAATAAAGACCGGTGACTGCTGCTCTCTCTCCTTGTGCAGGGTGACTGATCTTGTCTCCGCCCCCTCCTGTAGTTTTTTGCAGACAGACTGTAGTGGGTGGAGCCTGTTGGGTCCCTCCCATAGCTCTGCTCTCAGGCACAGGCTATGTACAGAACATTGATGATGTCACCACTACTTTTACAAATGAATATCTGGGTTTGTAAGGGCATTTGGAGCACAAAAAGTGGATTTATATTCTCTACGTGGCCATCAAGGAATATATAAAAAATAAAGGTTTTTGATCCTGGAGTTCAGCTTTAAATGTGCAGCTTTCATTAAAATAATATCTCATGATCCTGCAATAAAAATCAATGGCCAGGCACTTCCTGTTATAGTGTGACAACCATCTCTCAGTTATGCTTCCCTGATGAAGGCTATAAGATGCACATTCACCCAGGGCCGGAGCTACCACTAGGCAAACTAGGCAGCCGCCTAGGGCGCCCTGCTGCCTAGGGCGCCTGGCCACTGGTGTTTCTACTCTCTTCTCTCTGCAACAAGCAACTAAGTCTCAGCATCAGCAGACAGCCGCTGCTCCCTTCGCACATAGTGTCAGAGGCACAGAACTGTGTCTGTGTCCCGACTCCCGAATGAATGGAAGCAAGCAAACATTCATTGATGGGCACTGGTAGGCCGCATTGATGGGCGCTGGTGAGGCTGCATTTGATGGGCTCTAGTGAGGCTGCATTTGATGGACCCTTCATGAAAAGGGTGGGGTTTACATGGGCAGCGAAAAGGGGGTGGAGTCAGGGGTGAAGCCAAGGTGAGCAAACTGAGGTTTCGCCTAGGGTGTCAAAAATCCTTGCACCAGCCCTGCATTCACCAAGGTCAACCAGAACAGTGATAGAGGGGAAATCTTCCAAAGGGAACACTAGTTCTGGTGACACTGGTGAAAGTACATCGGCACTGCAGCTTGTAGCATACCTCCCAACTGTCCCTGATTTTGAGGGACTGTCCCTGATTTGGAGCAATGTCCCTCTGTCCCTCATTCCTCCTCATTTGTCCCTCATTTTGGGCTGATCCATATAGTTGTGTATAAAATGCACTTTTGATCTTTCAAAAAGTGTTCCCCAGTGCTAAACCTTTCATCCAATTTCTAAATTGCTGCATTCGTACATTTTAAAAGCCAATATAAAGGAATAGTATTGGTAAAAAAAAAAGCACTTGCGGGTTTATTTAACTTTTTGGGGGGGGTTAATTCTCCTTTAAGGGGGTGTGGCAGGGGGCGTGTCCTATGCCTACATACATTTGCTAGTAGGTGTCCCTCATTCCCATCTCACAAATGTTGGGAGGTATGTTGTAGTCCAAATCAGCAGAGCATGTGACAGGGTGACAACCCAGGAGAATAACTAGGATGAGATTGTTGTCACCCTGTTACATACTTACCTGATGGAGACTACAAGCTGTAGTGCTGAGGTGCATTCACCAGGGTCACCAGAACTAGTGTTCCCATTAGACGATTTCCCTTCTATTTCTCTTCTGCATGCCACATCTTTACTGCGCTTTCCGAAAATACAGCAAAAATGCACAACCTAGTAGAAGTCTGCGGCTAAAGATGTCTGTAAATTGCATGTAAACCACGCACGTAGGTGGGGTGCAGCATGATTCACACGCACAGCCCCAATGTGATGAAATAACTTGTATTAAAATAATACAAAGTTAGTTCACAAACACCCGGTGGTAAGGCAGCCCAACCGGGAACACTCGCAGTTCCAACAGCATGAAGGAAGCAGGTTTCAGCCGAACTGACAGCATCTGTAATGAGGGGCAGAAAGAGACCTGACCAACTTGAGCCCAAGTAGGCAGAGGACCAGAGACGTTGTGAACCCTACACTTTCCCCCCTCATCAGGAACCTTTCTGATGTGGATTGGATTGATGTGGAATTGGATTGCTGCCCCAGTGACTCAGGAAACCATAGAGGAACCAGGTTTCTCATGACTTCCTCTCCCTCGACATTGCCGATGCGGTTGAGCACCGCCTGCAGTGGATACAGCAGGCTGCACCTGTCTACATGCATAAACCTGCACTGTGGCCAAAATGCAGCACGCCATTGTGAACCCGGCCTAAATTTGGTGTTGTAACTAGGCTGTAGTTATCCTGAGCTTGGATTTTGTAGTTTTAATATTGTTGGGCTCCCTCTAAGTACAGCTTTTGCCTGCTGTTGGGAATACAAGATGATAGTTCTGAGTTAAGAATCTTTATGTTTTCCTGGCCAACTAGGAGGTATATTGCCAGTGGTGCATGCTAGAGGGGGATATAAATATTAGCGGTGACCTTCCAGAAAGGTCTTTTAGAACCTGAGCTCTCCTGCCAAGAGAGCTTTGTCCCCTGAGTTGTTGCCAGGAGAGGAGGCAGTGTTGATGGTTTGGCGCTTCAAAGGCCTGCTGTCTGAGGAAGTTCTTTGCTAGAAGAGAGGCCTGAGGTATGGAAGAGTTTGTTCTACCTTACTAGAGTATCTGAGGAAGATGTGTCCTGCTGAATAGTGTCCTGGAGACCTTGGTGGGCATTGCAGGGGAGTCTTGTCTACTTTCTCCAGAAGGTATCTGTACTGTCTAAAGCTGCTCAACAGTCTAAAGAGTTGCCCATCTCGGCTTAAAGATCTTAAGCCTGTACTGACTGTTACTAACTGAGATTCCTGCATTTTTTGTTGATTTTGTGCATCCTCTGCCCTAACACTCTCCACTTGAGTTTATTGAGCCTTAATAAACTCTTTAAACATTTTTAAGTGCCCAACTTCTTCCCCCCTACAAAGAGTCAAGGATTGTGTCCTGAGGTTTGAAATGCTAGCCCACCAACCTGCTTGGAGGTCCCTAACTGCCTCGTAGGGGTAAGGAGGAGCTACACTAAATTGGTAAATTCACTCACGTATTGATAGATGGATATCCATCTATCAGTTTAGTTGTGGTGAAAGAGTGATTGAATGATCATCAATCTTGTTGGATGCATGATCACCATCATACACGTTGTCTCAATATGGTGGGTCACATATGGAGGGTCACTGTTCATGCAGAGCTCTTGAGTAGTTGACTGTGACTAAATTGGTCCCTCAAGATCTCTTTACAGAGACCCAAACTGTGGCTGTCCATCAGAGAAATGCAAAATGACCATTATAATAAGACAAGGATAAGTTTTGGTGCTCTTTCTCTCGGCTTTCATCAGTTCAAATCTGATAAAAGGGGGCTCAGAGCAGCAAGAGTATCAGTGTATTAAAAGCTGCAGTGGGGAGAGTGTATGGAACAATGACAAACTGCATTAGGGTTAGGGTCAGTTAGGAAACTGTACTTTACTTTTTTGAATTGCGGTGTTGGGGTAATTTCTCCCTCCTAAAATAGAAATGCAGGGGGAAAGAGAAGCCCCCGAAAAGGAAGTCTCGGGCGGACCAAGCTGCTAATTCAAATGAATATTTTAATTGCACAGTTAATAATAACAATAATACAAAAACTAGGTACCCACCACCAACACCTAGACTAATATTAAATCGAAACAACGTTGTCTATTTAAAAGCAGCTACATCACGTCATACATCAAGCACACACCATATACACCCAAATGAGTCTAAATATAGGGTACAAAAAGTGGGGGTTAAATAGGCACGTTAATTCTGGTGACAAACACCTTCAGAAAATGTATATATTCAGCCACTATTGACGACACCACGCAAGTGACGTTTTATACGTCATGGATGACGCATCGCGTCACGGATGACGCGTCGCGTCACGTCAGCACAAGCGCACTGCACACCATGAGGACGGTGGGAGCCATCTTTATGTGAGGCATCAGTGCCTCTTTCTGAGATTTCTTTTTGTTAAAAACTGTTTTTTTTGCTAGAAAATTACTTAGAACCCCCAAACATTATATTATTTTTTTTCTAACACCCTAGAGAATAAAATGGCGTCATTGGTCATTGCAATACTTTCTGTCACACTGTATTTGCGCAGCGGTCTTACAAGCGCACTTTTTTTGGAAAACATACACTTTTTTTAAATTAAAAAATAAGACAACAGTAAAGTTAGCCCAATTTTTTACGCCTAGTAAATTGATACCCAACATGTCGCGCTTCAAAATTGCACCCGCTCGTGGAATGGCGACAAACTTTTACCCTTAAAAATCTCCATAGAGGACCTTTAAAAAATTCTACAGGTTGCATGTTTTGAGTTACAGAGGAGGTCCAGGGCTTTCGCTTCACCGATCGCAGCAATACCGCAAATGGTTTGAACACCATTTTCATATGCGGGCGCTACTCACGTATGCGTTCGCTTCTGCACGTATTTATTTAAACATCCCTTGTAATAGAAAAAAAGCATGACAGGTCCTCTTAAATATGAGATCTGTGGTCAAAAAGACCTCAGATCTCACATTTACACTTAAAATGCAGTAAAAAAAAAAATTGTCATTTAAAAAAATGAAAAAAAAATGTCCCTTTAAGAGCTATGGGCGGAAGTGACGTTTTAACGTTGCTTCCGCCCTGCAATGATATGGAGACAGGTGGGGGCCATCTTTCTCTCACTTGTTTCCATGTCAGGCCAGAAGAAGGATCCGATCTCCTCTGCCACTGCCGACAGCTCCGGTAAGCGGCGGAGGGCACCGGAGCGCGGCGGGAGGGAGGGCCCTCTCCCGCCACCGATTAAAGTGTTCTTGCGGCGAATCCGCCGCAGAGACCACTTTTATTTTGAAGCGGACCGCCCGCTGAAGAAGAGGATACCGGGGTTATGGCAGCTAGCTCCTGCCATAACAACGATATTCCTCTTCAAAGTACCGACGTATAACCACGATGGGCGGTCCGGAAGTGGTTTTAATGTTGGTCTAGGTGTTGGTGGTGGGTACCTAGTTTTTGTATTACTGTTATTATTAACTATGCAATTAAAATGTTCATTTGAATAAGCAGCCCGTGACTTCCTTTACAGGGGGTTCTCTTCCCCCCTGCATTATTAATTTGCTAGAGTTTTAAGTCTCAGAGACCGCACCATAAATAGATGAGTCTGCAACTCAAGAGACACTGTGCCTATACAATAGTGAGTTGATGGTCTTCATTATTTTAATTTCTCCCTCCTGGCTGTGGGGTAGGTAAGCGAGCTAGCTGAGTATAAGACGGGACAAGAAGGGCAGGAGTTGCAACCTATGCTGAAATAGTGTAAAGCTCATGGGTGGGGCATCTTTTTGACTTGGGTGCTGCCCGCTGTGCTCACAGTTCAACCTTAAAGTCTCAGTAACAAGTTTGATTGCTAGCTCTTTGGGCAATCACCTCTTTGCTGCCTTTTCTTGGAGGTTCTTATTATTTGGAGATTTTTATTGTGGTTAATTTGAGGCACGTGGTTAGATTTACCTGCTCAGCCATCCATAGAAAATTTTGGGGTACTTTTTATTTTAACTTATGTAAACAGGGACCATTTCTTTTTAAGTTTGAGGTTGCTGACCATCTGTTCTTCAAATTGCTGCCTTGTTTGAAAGAAAAAAAAAAAGTACAGTGCTTTGAAAAAGTATTCACACCCCTTGAAATTTCCCACATTTTGTCATGTTACAACCAAAAACGTAAATGTATTTTATTGGGATTTTATGTGATAGACCAACATAAAGTGGCGCATAATTGTGAAGTGGAAGGAAAATGATAAATGGTTTTCAACTTTTTTTTTACAAATAAATATGTGAAAAGTGTGGGGTACATTTGTATTCAGCTCCCTTTACTCTGATACCCCCAACTAAAATCTAGTGGAACCATCTGCCTTTGGAAGTCTCCTAATTAGTAAAAAGAGTCCACCTGTGTGTAATTTAATCTCAGTATAAATACAGCTGTTCTGTGAAGCCCTCAGAGGTTTGTTTGAGAACCTTAGTTAACAAATAGCATCATGATGGCCAAGGAGCACACCAGACAGGTCAGGGATAAAGTTGTGGAGAAATTTAAAGAGGAGTTAGGTTGTAAAAAAAATATCCCAAGCTTTGAACATCTCACAGATCACTGTTCAATCCATCATCTAAAAATTAAAAGAGTATGGCACAACTGCAAACCTACGAAGACATGGCCGTCCACCTAAACTGACAGGCCGGACAAGGAAAACATTCATCAGAGAAGCAGTCAAGAGGCCCATGGTAACTCTGGAGGAGCTGCAGAGATCCACAGCTCAGGTGGGAGAATCTGTCCACAGGACAACTATTAGTCGTGTTCTCCACATATCTGGCCTTTATGGAAGAGTGACAAGAAGAAATGTTGAAAGAAAGCCATAAGAAGTCCCGTTTGCAGTTTGTGAGAAGCCATGTGGGGGACACAGCAAACATGTGGAAGAAGGTGGTCAGATGAAACAAAAATTGAACTTTTTGGCCTAAAAGCAAAATGCTATGTGTGGCGGAAAACTAACACTGTACATCACAGTGAACACCTCATTCCCACCGTGACACATGGTGGTGGCAGCATCATGTTGTGGGGATGCTTTTCTTCAGCAGGGACAGGGAAGTTGGTCAGAGTTGATGGGAAGATGGATGGAGCCAAATACAGGACAGTCTTAGAAGAAAACCTGTTATGCCACATACACACGACCGGTCTTTCCGTCAGAATAAACTCTGAAGGACTTTCCGACGGAGTTCTGACGGAGTTCCACTGAGACTGTCTTGCCTACACACGATCACACCAAAGTCCGACCGTCTAGAACGCGGTGACGTACAACACGTACGACGGGACTAGAAAAAGGAAGTTCAATAGTAAGTAGCCAATAGTTGCCGTCTCGTTCTTGCTTCAGAGCATGCGTCTTTTTTGGTCCATCAGAACAGCATACAGAAGAGTGGTTTTCCCGATAGGAACTGATTCCGTCGGAAAGATTTGAAACATGTTCTATTTCTAGGTCCGTCAGAATTTATGAAAGAAAAAGTCCGATGAAGCCCACACACGATCGGAATACCTTTTCTGCCGGAAAGTCTGGTGGAGTGTACGCAGCATTAGAGTCTGTAAAAGACTTGAGACTGGAGCGGAGGTTCACCTTCCAGCAGGACAACGACCCTAAACATACAGCCAGAGCTACAATGAAATGGCTATCATCAAAGCATATTCATGTGTTAGAATGGCCCAGTCAGAAAGTCCAGTTTTATTGCATGTGTTTTATAGCAGAAAGTAAAAAATATTTTTACTTTCTGCTATAAAACACATCCAATACATTTTTTTTTATAAAATCTAATTTCTTCATAAATTTAGGCCAATATGTATTCTGCTACATATTTTTGGTAAAAAAAAAACAAAACAATAAGCATATATTGATTGGTTTGCGCAAAAGTTATAGCGTCTACAAACTATGGGATGTGTACCGGAATTTTTCTTTATTTTTTTTATACTAGTAATGGTGGCGCTCAGCGACATGCACAGCTCAGTGTACATTCTACATGAGACTGAAAGCAGACAGGTAGGTTTGTTTTATTGCAGAAGAGAGAAGAGATGCCTTGATATGTATTTTGGATGATTTTTGACTGATGGAAAATGCTTCAAGCAAAAAAAGTAAAGGTGTAAACCCAACCTGAATATACGAAAAAACTGTATTTTTTTCATATATTCTTTCTGAATTGTCCCTGCATTGCCTGCAGCAGCAGCAAAAAAAACCTAGAAACTATGCATTACTTTGCGAATGAATTACCCAGATGAGGACGGGCTTTCAACATGCCTGATTTTGTCATGTAGGTTTAGGGTTAAACCAGTCCAAGAATGCTAGGTTTTTTTTTTTATTCTTCATTGTGCTGATCACTGCAGTGTGTGTGACCTCAGTTACTCTGTTGTATTTATTATTATTCGGTGATTTGTGACAATGATTAATGAGGCCCCTCTTATTATTAACATTTCATATTATTAACTCATTGCAAGTTGCAATCTGCACATCTGAAAGCTGACCCCATAATCCGGCCATGCTCTCCCTCAGTGCAGAACCCATGCAGGTGCTCAGTGGAACAAAAGCCCTGTAACTCCATTCATTGGAAGGCGCAACGGAACGAAATGATGTCACCGTATTGACAAAATCCGGCTTGCAGGCACAGTGCCTGTAAAGGAGGTACTATTTAACAAAGCAGAACAAAATAATTTTTTTCTGCTACTGAAGTCACTAACTTTTAACTCGAGGGCCACGCGGGTTCAATCCAGGGGTCTATGCTACCCACCACACCCTGTTTGTGTTCCGGTGCCTTGTGAACGTGCCATGTGAAAGCTATCAAAGCTGGAATCTACCATCTTTCTCTTGTTGCTCTCAGCTGCCAAGGACCACTCCAAGCTCATATACAGTGTATTATATGGCCAAAAGGTTGTACAAACCTTACCATCCATCACACCTATATGAGCTTGGGGGCATCTCGTTCCAAAACCATGGTCATTGATATAGAGCTGGCCTCTCCTTTGAAGCTATACCAGCCTCCACACTTCTGGGAAGGCTTTTTAAAAGATTTTGGAGTGTGTCTGTGTGAATTTGTGGTCATTTAGCCAAAAGACTATTTGTGAGGTCAGCTACTGATGTTGTTGTATGAGAAGACCTGGCTCATAATTGGCATTCCAGTTAATCTCAAAGGTGTTTACTGGCATTCCAGTTAATCTCAAAGGTGTTTGGTTGGGTTTAAGTTAGGGTTCTGTGTAGGTTGCTCAAGTTCATTCACACCAAATTCATCAAACCATGTGTACGCTCACTGCTAAAAGGGCCCACTGTTTTGCCCCAGGCTCTTTTCCCAAACTAGTGTAGTAGCAGTCAGGCACACAGGCATATAGTATCACTCACTCTTCTGGCTCAATGATCAGTCTAGGGCAGTGATTCTCAACCAGGGTTCCTCCAAAGGTTGCTAGGAGTTCTGCCTCTCCAATAAGTTCCCACTGACACCATAGATCTTTTTAGCTATCTGTAAGGAGGTAATTCTTCCCAATGACCACAAGTGTAAGGACCATTCTTCCCACTGACCATCACACTATTGTATCATGAGTAGATTTCTAATTTTTAGCAGGGGTTCCCCGAGACCGGAGAACTATTTCAAGGGTTCCTCTGTGTTGAAAAGGTTGATGAAGGCTGGTCTAGGGGTATCCATTTGTAGCACCCTCTAGTGTACAGTCTGGTTAGGCAAATTTATGCTGAGTCATAGTAGTTTATGTGAGTCTGGGAATGTGTTGAGGGTTCAGCTTAAGGTCAAGAAAGGTTTATGGGTGGTTCCGCACGAATGGCTAGATGTAATAGGAATGGCTGCTCCTACAAATACAACCACCTGGGTGGAGTATAAGATAATAGACTTGGAAAAGTGTAGGTGTGGCGCCGTTCTTATGTTCTGGGGTGTGGGCACTCCCAACTCACTCTCTAATCAGTACATTACTTCTTTAAACAGACTTGAGTGCATTAATTATAAAGTGAATAGTGTCAAAACATGTCTCATATGCATAATGTGCAAACGGTGCAATCATAAAAAAGTGACTGGTGTTGGGAATCAAATAATATACACGATCATCAAATAAAAATCCAAAGTGACAAGTGCTCTTCAATCATATGTGACCTCAGTGCTTGAAATCATTATGTATAGTCCTTGGGAATATATATATATATATATATTTGCAGTCCTTAAAGGTGTATAAATATTCCAAAAGTAACAGGTGCTCTTCAATCATATATCCTTTGTGCTGGGGCTCCTTACAGTGCCCCAAGAGGTCATGCACTCACCAGAATTACTCACCCCTCGAAGGGGTGTTGCCCATTCACAGTATTTGCTACTGTGCAGCAGTATCCAGATCCACGACTTAGTTTGTTCTTCATTCGTGCCTCCCACATGTAGACGAAAGATACTCCCATAGTATAATACCGTTTCAAAAAGGTTTATTTGTTCTAAATAATAAAAAGATACTCACATTTACGTTAAACCTTTTTGTTAAAAAACAGGAATCCGGGGTAATCCACGATCCGCTGCTTCAAACCGGAAGTAACGCAAAGACGCTAGAAGCTCCTCCCTACACGTTTCATCATTAAGACGTCATCTGGAGCTGCCGATCTTACTTCTACATGTGGAAGGCACGAATGAACACATATTAAGAGCAAACTAAGCTGTGGATCTGGATACTGCTGCACAGTGGCAAATACTGTGAATGCGCAATACCCCTTTGAGGGGTGAGTATTTCTGGTGAGTGCATTACCTCTAGGGGCACTGTAAGGAGCACCAGCACAAAGGATATATGATTGAAGAGCACCTGTCACTTTTGGAATATTTATACACCTTTAAGGACTGCATATATATATATATATATATATATATATATATATATATATATATATATTTAAAGACTGTGTGTGTATATATATATATATATATATATATATATATATATATATATATAATGGTTTTCTTCTTGCCACTCTTCCATAAAGGCCAGATTTGTGGAATGCACGACTAATCATTGTCCTGTGGACAGATTCTCCCACCTGAGCTGTGGATCACTGCAGCTCCTCCACGGGTCTCTTGGCTGCTTCTCTGATTAATGCTCTCCTTGCCCAGCCTGTCCGTTTAGATGGACGGCCATGTCTTGGTAGGTTTGCAGTTGTGCTACACTATTTCCATTATTGGATGATGGATTGGACAGTGCTCCGTGAGATGTTCAGAGCTTGGGATATTTTTTTTAAACCTAACCCAGCTTCAAACTTCTCCACAACTTTATTCCTGACCTTCCTGGTGTGTTCCTTGGCCTTCATGATGCTGTTTGTTCTCTAAAGTTCTCTAGCAAACCTTTGAAGGCTTCGCAGAACAGCTGTATTTATACTGAGAGTAAATTACACACAGGTGGACTCTATTTACTAATTAGGTGACTTCTGAAGGCAATTGATTCCACTAGATTTTAGTTAGGGGTATCAAAGTAAAGGGGACTGAATACAAATGCACACCCAATTTTCACATATTTATTTGTAAAAACTTTGGAAAACCATTTATCATTTTCCTTCCACTTCAGAGTTATGTGCCACTTTGTGTTGGTTGTAACATGACATAATGTGGAAAATTTCAAGAGGTATGAATACTTTTTCAAGGCACTGTACATTTGGCCATACTGTATAATGTACTTCCCTTATATAGAGTAGAACACCTACACACGTGACATGGGACAACTGTGTCATTACAGCATCAATTACAGCACTTAACACCTTCCCACCTGGCCTAAATAGAATGACGGCCGGGCGGGGGCTTTCCTGTACTGGTTGGACGTCACATGACGTCCTTCAGGATGGGCCGTCATGCGCCCTCGGACACACCGCGTCACCAATCTTGATAAATAGCCTATAACGTAGGCTCTTTACCATGTGATCAGTTGTGTCCAATCACAGCCGATCACAGTGCAAGTAGGAAATGCCGGTTATCGACTTTCCTCTCCTCACACTGACAGCGCGTGAGGAGAGGAGAGCGGATAAGCGGCATTTCCTATTCACACTGTGATCAGCTGTGATTGGTCCCAGTTGATGACATGGTAAAGAGCCTACGTCATAGCTGCCCATCAGTGCCCATAAGTGCTGCCTATCAGTGTCTATCATCAGTGCTGCATATCAGTGCCCATCAGTGCCCATTCAATGCTGCATATAAGTGCTTCCTCATCAGTGCCCTTCAGTGCCACTTCAACAGTGCCCATCAGTGCAGCCTCATAAGCGAACATCAGTGAAGGAGAAAAATTACTTATTTATGAAACGAAGAAAAACTTTTTTTTTATTTCGGTCTTTTTTTTATTTGTTTAGCAAAAAAAAAAAAAGTGGTGAAATACCACCAAAATAAAGCTCTATCTGTCCAAAAAAAAATGATAAAAATTTAATTTGGGTACAGTGTTGCATGACTGTGCAATTGTCATTCAAAATGTGACAGCGCTGAAAGCTTAAAATTGGCAAGGGCAGGAAGGGGGTGAGAGTGCCCGGTATTGAAGTGGTTAAACTGGTACTGATTTCTGCATAGCTTACATAGGTCATGGCCTAGAGCAGCAGTGATATATATATATTGATATGATACCTTATAACCACCCACGCGCCATGTTCTTGACTGTCGGTAACATGGCATGTGGGTGTTTTTTTTTTTTTTTTCAAATAACATTTTATTTTGTTATCAAATTTTACATTACAAAAAAGAGGTGTAATGAAAGAATACAATTTGTGATATAAGTCAGATGTACAAGCATACATGGAATATTTTCTTTAGTGTATTTTAAAGTAGTTGCGGTTACTTGTCTAACATAGTCACGTCTGCATGTTAATATCACATGGAAAGAAAAAACGTCTTATACAAGATAACAAAAGTAGCATAAGTAGTGAGAGAGAAGAGTAAAGAAATAGAAAAGAATAGGGAGAGAAGAGGGGTAAAGTCACCTGAGTAGCTCAATTATCCGGTTACGAAGAGTCCTCCAGAAGGTGCCACAGCTCCCAGACCTTGTCGTGGGCTTCCAATCTGTCCTGCATCCTGGCCGTCATCTTCTCCATCAATTCCACATCTTTAATTCTCGTATACAGTGCCTCAGGGGTAGGGGAAGATCTCTTTTTCCAATTCAATGCGATAAGACATTGTGCAGCCGTAAGAATATGGCGCACTAATTTCTTGTTGGTTTTGGAGATCTTTAGTGGGGATAAGCCTAATAGGAAGAATTTGGGGATCATAGGGATTGGTATTCCTAGAACATTGGTCAGCAACTGCTGAACCTCTTTCCAAAAGGTAAAGATTAGTGGGCATTCCCAGTAAATATGGAGGAGGGTACCCCTAGCTCCCAAGCATCTCCAGCAGCGATCTGAGCTGGTAGGGTAAATGTCATGGAGTACATCTGGGGTCATGTACCAGAAGAAAATTATTTTGTATGCGTTTTCTTTATATAATGTGCAGATGAAGCTTTTCGCTGCCTGAGACCATATCACCCGCCATTGTTCCGTGGGGATCTCCTCCTTAAGGGCTTTCTCCCACTTAATCATGTAGAGGTGCTTACCTTGTACATCCAGTGAGTAAGCATTTAGAATTTTATAGATATCAGAGATTAATCCCTTCTGGGTCAAGCCCGTTAAAACCAGGTTTTCAAAGGGGGTTAGGGAAGAAAATTGCAGGTCAGGTGCTATGGTCAAGGCATAATGGCGGATTTGTAGGTAACTATAAAATGCTTGGCGAGGCATATCATACTTAGTTTGAAGTTCAGAGAAGGGTAATAATTTACGTGTTCTAGGATCAATTATATTCCCATAATGAAACAAATTCTGCGATGACCATGGATAGGACATTTGATGTGTGAGGCTATCTGGCACCTTGGGATTACAAATGAAGGAAGTCAAAAGCGATTTTTCGGAAGAGAGGCCATGTAGGGGCCGCAATGCATGCCAGAGCCTGCAAAGTCGAGACATAGCTCCTAGTAGACGTTCGGGGGGCACCTCCACGTCCGCGCACCAAAGCAAGCTATTAGGGTGGGTCGGGGCTAGCCAGATCTTCTCAATTTCCGTCCACTTATTGTAAGACCTCTGGGTAGACCACGATATTATAGCTCGAAGTTTAGCAGCTTGATAATATTTGATTAGATTTGGTAACGCAAGGCCTCCATCCGAGCGAGCTTCCGTAAGGACTGATTGGGGTATTCTATGTCTTTTATAGTTCCAAACAAATTTGAGTATATCTATTTGGAGTTTTCTTAGGTGTTTGTAGGGAACTGGAATGGGTAGCGTTTGAAATAGATAAAGTATCTTCAGGAAGATCGTCATTTTAATCAACGCGATCCGGCCTAAGAAGGAGAGGTGGTGTTTTTTCCATCGTAGGAGCGTGGATCTGATGGAGTGAAAGGGGGGGGGGAAGTTTTCCTGATAGAGGGCGGCAAATTTTGGAGTAATGCGTATTCCCAGATATTTTAGAGATGCAGTTTTCCAATGGTATGAAAAATTGGCCTGTAAGTGTGTAATTTCTGTTTCAGGGATATTTATTGGGAGGGCTTCTGATTTGGACATATTCATTTTGTAGCCCGATAGGGTCCCATATATATCCAGCTCAGCATGGAGATTTGGGAGGGATATTCTAGGTTGTGTCAGGAATGAATATAATAATATAATGAAATTTTGAACTCTCTTTCCCTGACTGATATCCCGTGAATATACGGATTGCCTCGAATAGAGGCTGCCAGGGGTTCCACACATAATGCAAATAGTAGGGGTGAAGGAGGACACCTCTGCTGTGTGCCATTAGTAACAGAGAATGAGGTGGAGAAGGCAAAGGGGGTTCTGACCTGAGCAGTGGGGCGTGAATACAGGTGCTGGGTCGCTCGCAGGAAGGGACCCTTCAACCCTATATGTTGCAGCAAACAGGAAGGGCCAACCAAGACGGTCGAAGGCTTTTTTGGCATCCAAGCTAAAAAGCAAGGACGCCGAGTCCCCCCTGTTCGCCACATCCACCAGGTCAATCACTTTCCTAGTGTTGTCTCCCGCTTGTCTAAGCGGGACGAAGCCCACCTGGTCCTTATGGATAAGAGAGGGGAGGACTACATTCAGGCGAATTGAGAGTAGTTTCGTAAAGATTTTTAAGTCTGAATTTAAGAGAGCAATGGGTCGATAATTGGCGCATAGAACAGGGTCTTTATCTGGTTTGGGAATCAGAGTGATGAATGATCGTTGCATATCTACTGGGACAGGACTATCCCAGAGAAAGGCGTTAAAAAGTCTGCACATATATGGGAGTAGGAGAGGGAGAAAGGTCTTATAGTACTCGTATGGTAAGCCATCTGGACCCGGGGATTTGCGGGACGGTAAAGATTTAACTGTGAGCTCTATTTCTTCCTCTGTAATTGGTGCGTTTAGGGCCTCTAAGTCTGTGGCTTGAAGACGGGGGACTCCACTTTGTTCTAGGTAGTGATGTAATCTGAGGGAGAGCTCTGGGGAGGGAGGGTTGCTTGGGATGTCGGGGTTATTGTAAAGGTCTGTATAGAAGTCTGCAAAGGTGTGTGCAATGTCTTTAGGGTGAGATAATAAGCAGCCTGATTTATTCTTAATCTGATGGGGTGTAGAGTTAAGGGAGTAGTTTTTTTGCTAGTAGAGAATGTGCCTTATTTCCTCTATCATAGTATATTTGTTTTAGCCTAAGTAAAGCTTTTTCTACTCGACTCAGTGCAAAGTCCCTCAGGGTCGCCCGTAGTTTAATGACTTTCCTGAGAAGGGGTACGGTAGGGGCCGTTTGTAGCCGTAGTTCTAGAGCCTTTAGTTCCTTCTCGGTTCGGAGTTTTGTGGCTAGTGCGTCTTTTTTCATGGCTGATTACAGAGCTATGCATTTACCCCTGATGACCGCCTTATGTGCTTCCCATAGCATGGGGGGGGATGTCTGGGGTGTTGTTTTCCGTAAAGTAGAATTTTAAGGTTGAGGTCAGTTCCATGGTCGACGGAAGGTGTTGGAGGAGAAAAGTGTTTAGCCTCCAGTTGTAGGGCCTGGAATTAGGAGATCCTATGTCCAAGGTGAGCACAATGGGGGTGTGGTCAGACCAGGAGATCGGGAGTATTCGGGCTTCGTGTACTATTCTAAAAGTAATTGATACGGGAGTGGGTTCTATGGGGCGCTGAGTAGAAAATGTATTGCCGATCACCCGGGTGGAAAACCCTCCAAGCATCAAACAGAGCATGTCTTCTAGAGAGTTGGTGGAAGAGCTTCGAGTCTCTAAGGGCTCGAGCCGACGGTGTCCGGGGGTTCACCACGTGGCGATCGGCAGTCACGGACTGGGTTAGGTTAAAGTCTCCCCCCACCACTAGAATCCCATGGTCAGACCGAAAAAGGCGAGTGAACATTTTAGAGAGGAATCTATATTGTTTAACACAGAGTGATCTCCTGGGACTGCCACAGGCCCCTAAGAATGACAAAATGACCGTGTGGATCACTATAGTGGCTCACATATATAAATGAGGATCCCTGTTTAATGTGTATGGCCACCCCTGCACGTTTATGTGGTCCTGAGGAAAGATAGCTTTGGCGGAATCGCCTGGATGCAAACGTGAAGGTGCCCCCCCTATCAAAGTGTGTCTCTTGGACAAATATGATATCTGCGCCTGACTGTTTAAATTCCCTCAGTGCCAGATGCCTCTTTTTATTGGAATTTAAGCCGTGAACATTTAAAGAAAAAATCCTAGCCATGGTATCGAGTAAGGGAGGGAGGGACAGGGAAGAAAGAGAGAAAGAAGAAGAAGCTGTAAAAAAGAAACATAGGTTAATACAAAACAAAGCAAAACAGATCAAAGTAGATCTTTTCATCTGACCTTGAGAGGTTGTTAGACCTAGGTCAGTACGGTTTCCCAAGGATCCACCCAACGCCAATCCAACAGGGCGGGCTAGGTGGATGCAGGGGAGCCCTAAGTTGGTCATGTAACAAGTTATTATCAAAACTGCTGTGATTGTTATCACTTAACTAGGGGAGGGGTGGGTTAGCATGAAATCACCTACTCTCTCAAGTCTCATCTGAGACACGCCCATAAAGTAGAACAAAAATTAAAACTGGGGCAAGAAAGGGGGGACTAAATAAACAAAAATGTCCAAGACAGATCCATCAGCCTAGTGGAATGGGCGGGCATTTTTATAGTAAAACACCCAAGAGAAGGGGATATGTCCAGTTCAGCCATTTCTGGATTTGGTGCTCTTGCGGGGGGTGCCCGCATTCCGGGTGCGGGTAGAAGGGGGACCTTCTGCCAGACTGTAGGCGGTGGGGGTGCTGTAGCTACCAAGTCCCAATCCGGGAGCTGGGGGGAAGTGATCCCCAAAGTATCGCAAAAGTTTTTTAGATCCTCTGGGGAGTGGAGAACAGCAGATCTGCCTTGATGTTTGGCTGTGAGGCTAAAGGGAAATCCCCACCGATAAGGGATATTTTCTTCTTGAAGTATGTGTAGAAGAGGTTGCAGGAGTCTGCGCTTCTGTAGAGTTATCCATGAAAGATCTGGAAATAGCTGCAGCTGGGCATCCTGGAAAGTTACTTTGCGTGTCAGGCGAGCTTGCCGCATGATGTCTTCTTTCAAAGGATAGGAGCTAATTCTACAGATAATGTCCCTTGGTTTAGAGGTGAGATTCTTGGGGCACAGAGCCCGGTGTGCTCTGTCCATTTCAATGCGGTTAGTTAGAGGCTCGCCTAAGAGGTTATTAAATACATGTTGCAATTTGTTGTGAATGTCCTCAGGGCCTTCCGTCTCCGGGACTCCTCTCACCCGAATATTGTTTCTACGCCCCCTGTTATCTAAGTCCTCGATGTGGCGCTGCATTTCCCTTAACAGGGTACAATGATCCGCTCCTTGGAGCTGGGTCCTGTGGACCGCCAGTTTAGTCTCTTGGATTTCTTCTTTGGCCATTTCCACCCTGTCCGCTAGGTGTTTAAGGCCTGTTTGTAGTATCTGTATTTCTGAGCGACAAGTAGATTTTACGTCTGCTATTAACTGTTTAAAATCTTCTTTAGTGGGCATCGCCTGCAGATATGAATACCACTCCATAGGAAGTGAGTGGGGTTGGGCTGGTAGTAGGGGTTGCTGCAGTGGCAGTTGGTGAGATGGCTGCTGTTGAAATTGCAGTGCAGCTTTGTCCTGTGTTGGGTGCAGAGGTCTTGAGGGCATGTTCCATGAATTTCCCCAGGGCTGCACCTGGGTAGGTGTGGGGGCCCCCACGTCTTCCAAATCACAGCGTTGAGGGATAGGCGATTGTTCCTTCTGTGCATGAGTAGCAGAGTGTGTGGCCTGTTCCCTGGTGAAGCCTAGGGCCTGTGAAAATGATAGTCTCTGGGCTTTGGGTGGGGGTGAATCAGGCGTGAGATCTTGTTGGCCGGATATCTCGGGCCTGGTAAGGCTGGAAAGTCCGATGATATATCGGAAGATGTCGGAGATCCAGGGCATCCCCCGGCAGGCAGGGATCTGAGGCGGAAAGGCATCCGAGCATTGGGTGTAGTGAGGGGGAGGGGGGCCAAACATGGTGGACTGAGAGCCATGCGGCGAGATCCTGGTCAGGGCAGGGTGGAGTGGACTCACTGCTCCCGATGGGGAGAAGATGCCCAGGGTGTCCGGCGGAGCTGATGGGGGGCCCTCCAAGGTCCGGCTCGTGTCCTGGTCCGGCCGGGAGAGCAGCATGGAGTGCCTGGAGCGGGCCGCCGATGCCTCCGGTGCCATGTTGTCTGTGAGAGGTACGCCTGTTAGCGGGAAGAAGGACCGGAGGTTCGATGAGGAGCCAGGCGGAGGTTGTGACGATCCCTGGGCTTTGGCGGATCGGGTGGCTTTAGATCTGCCCATGTAGCTGCGGTTGAACGTCCCTAATTTAGCTTTTAGTTGCGGGCTGAGAGAGAGCAGGTGAGTCAAGCGTCCATCGAGGTCGGCTTCCGGTCACGCCCCTGTGGGTGGTTTTACGGCCTTTGATATCACTGCTACTCTAGGTCCCTGCCTGCCAGAGCCATTCGGATAGGTCATTGTTGCTGTCTCTGACCAATTTGTTGGTGGAATAGTTTACTGTATGTAATGCTACCCCGACAGAAGCTGCAGGTTACGGGTCCCCCTATTCCTGCACAGTCAGGCAACATGCATTTCCAACTTGCATCCAGACACAAGAAATCAGTCTACAGGTATGTGCTTGTTTTTGTTGTTGTATTGGGTAAAACAACTTGGATAGGATATAGGGATTATGGGATGCCCAAATTGACTTGAAGAACAACAGATGAGGACAATCTTCCTTCTTTGTGTACAAAAATGAAGATCCTGGACTGTACTCCCTCCAGAATAAACACAGTCTCTATGGACCAGTGACAAGATCCTTCACTTTATGGAAGAGTGGCAGGAAGAAAGATATTGTTGAAAGAAAGCCATAAGAAGTTCCATTTGCAGTTTGCGTGAAGCCATGTGGGGGACACAGCAAACATGTGGAAGAAGGTGAAGAAGGTGATCTGGTCAGATGAGACCAAAATTGAACTTTTTGGCCTAAAAGCAAAACACTATGGGGATTATTTAAGAAAGGCAAATCCACTACAAGTGCACTTGGAAGTGCAGTCGCTTTAAATCTGAGGGGTAGATCTGAAATGAGGGGAAGCTCTGCTGAATTTATCATCCAATCATGTGCGAGCTAAAATGCTGTTTTTTATTTTCCTTGCATGTCCCCCTCGGATCTACAGCGGCTGCACTTTCAAGTGCACTTGCAGTGCAAAGTGGATTTGCCTTTCGTAAATAACCCCCTATGTGTGGCAGAAAACTAACACTGCACATCACCCTGAACACATCATCCCCACCGTGAAACATGGTGGTGGCAGTCCCCTGTTGTGGGGATGCTTTTCTTCAGCAGGGACAGGGAAGCTGGTCAGAGTTGATGGGAAGATGGATGGAGCCAAATATAGGACAATCTTAGAAGAAAACCTGAGTCTACAAAAGACTTGAGACTGGGGCGGAGGTTCACCTTCCAGCAGGACAACGATCCTAAATATACAGCCAGAGCTACAAGGGAATGGTTTAGATCATAGGTGTGCGTGCGCAGCCTATTGCATTAGGGTGTGCTCCTCAAACACGCGTTTGTGTGTGTCTGTATATCTATATTTAAAGCAGTAGAGCAATGGATGGTGTCAGTAGTGTACGGTATTTTTATTATTATAACTTCTTTGCTATTTTATTATTTTTTTACAATTGTTTATTATCATTTTTTTTTTTTTTTACAATTTTTTTAGGAGCCTCATTGGGGGGGCTTTGGTGAATTAACAGGGGTCTAAACAGACCCCTGATGTCTCACTTTTGAAAAAGAGAAAGGGACTGAGGACAAAGTTTCCCCAGTCCTTTTCTCTGCAGCCAAGCAAGCAGCAGGGGGATTTCTGCGCAGCACAGCGTGATTAGGGTGTGCCCAGGCACACCTGGCACACCCTGTGCGCACGCCTATGGTTTAGATCAAAGCATATTCATGTGTTAGAATGGCCCAGTCAAAGTCCAGACCTAAATCCAATTGAGAATCTGTCACAAGACTTGAAAATTGCTGTTCACAGACGCTCTCCATCTCCATCTCCATCTCTCCATGACAGAGCTTGAGCTATTTTGCAAAGAAGAATGGGCAAAAAAAGTCACTCTCTAGATGTGCAAAGCTGGTAGAGACATCCCCAAAAAAACTTGCAGCTGTAATTGCAGTGAAAGATGGTTCTACAAAGTATTGACTCAGGGGGGCTGAATACAAATGTACTCCACACTTTTCACATATTTATTTGTAAAAAATGTTGAAAACCATTTATCATTTTCCTTCCACTTCACAATTTTGTGCCACTTTGTGTTGATCTATCACATAAAATCCCAATAAAATATATTTACATTTTTGGTTGTAACATGAAAAATGTGGAAAATTTCAAGGAGTATGAATACTTTTTCAAGACACTGTATGTGAGGCTCATAGAGATCAATGCAATTACCCTAATCAATGTTTCCACTACAGACTGCTGAGGTCCGAGGGCCGCACATCATATACCAAGGGGCCGCATGTGGCCCTGGGGCCACTGGTTGGGCAACATGGCTTTAACTACTTGGCATCCGCGCTATAGCCGAATGACGGCTACAGCGCGGACCTACATTCCCGGGAGGCCGTCATATGACGGCCTCCCCTGTGCACGGGCGCGCGCCGGGCGCGTTGTGATCACCAAGTCTCTAAGACTCGGCTGATCACCGATCTGTGTAAGGGGCCGGTCCCGGCCCCTTACCATGTGATCAGCTGTCAGCCAATGACAGCTGATCACATGATGTAAACAAAAGATCGGTAATCGTTTTTTTTTTTTACTCACGCTGACAGCGCGAGTAGAAAAAAAAGCCGATCACCGGATCGGATGTGAGGGACATCGGTCCCCAAGTGGAAGAGGCACATCTGCCTCATCAGTGCCCAATTAAAGTGCCACCTAATAGTGCCCACAGTGCCACCTAACAGTGCCCACAGTGCCACCTAACAGTGCCCACAAGTGACACCTATCAATGCCCACAAGTACCACCTATCAATGCCCACCTGTAGTGCCAATCAGTGCCACCTGCCAGTGCTGCCCATCACTGCCACCCATCAGTGCCCATCACTGCCACCCATCAGTGCCCATCACTGCCGCCTATCAGTGCCCATCACTGCCGCCTCATCAGCGTACATCAATGAAGGAGAAAAATTACCCGTTTAAAATTTTTTATAACAAAATATAAAAAAATAAACTTTTTTTTTTTTTTAAATTCAGTTTTTTACATTTTTTAATAAAAAGTAAAAACCGCAGAGGTGATCAAATACCACCAAAAGAAAGCTCTATTTGTGGGGGGAAAATGATAAAAATTTCATTTGGGTACAGTGTTGTATGACCGCGCAATTGTCATTCAAAGTGTGACAGCGCCGAAAGCTGAAAATTGGTCTGGATAGGAGGGGGGTTTAAGTGCCCGGTAAGCAAGTGGTTAAACAGTTCTGAATGCTCGGGGGGGCAAGAAGGATTGGCGATCATGTGACCCCTGTCACAATGATCACGCATTTGTTAGTTGTCCCCATAATGCTCACCATCTTTGAAAGTGTGATGCATGCGTAGGTGTGCCGAAGCGATGTGCCCGGTGGCAAATCAGAGCACACTTCAAGTTTCTCCGAGCATGGGCAGACAACTAGAGGTTCGGGATCTCCATGATGGCGGTGTGTTGTTTGGGCATGTGCGTAGAAAACCGGGGCATGTGCAGATGTGTCCCACAAGTCTCTGCTGGGTCCCGAAGTCCGGGCAACGTCTTTTGGCACATTTGCGCACGCATGGCATCGAGTGCAACTTCATCGTTACCTGGAGGAGAAAGGAGGAAGAACAAAGCACCCAAAAAAAACCAAAATTTTTTATCTTAGGCCGGTCATACATTATACAACTTTCTTGTACAACTTTCCTTTAGCTTTACCAAAACCATATAATATGAGGTCAAACCTAAACACTTTCAATGTGTATGCAATCAGGCAGGGCCTTGCACTACATAGTTGGAGGTAAATCTAAAGAAGATTGAATAAGAAAATTGTATGGTGTATGGTAGGGGTAGGCAATCCCCGGTACTGGTGCCCCAAGCGGCACACAAAGCCTCTTTTGCCGGCACTTGACTTCCTCCCCATCAGCAGAGCAGCGCAGGGAAGTGTCAGTGAGACAGTAATTCATTCCAATGTAAGAATTCCCCACACTGCACCTGCACTGAGGGGGAGGCACTGCACCCCCAAACATTGGAAAAGATGGGAAATATTGTTTGCTGTAGCTGCGATCGTCAGTTTTTGTGCTGGGGAAGAGATCGGGTGCAGTTCTGTTAGAGGGGGCGGTCCCTGTTTCCAGGAGGAGGAGGACTGTCATTGGCCACTGCTAAAGCCAATCACAGTCCTGCTAGCCCCGCCCACCATCTGGAGGAAGATGACTCGCTTGGTTGCCACAACCAATCTCGGAAAGAAGGGATTTCACTGAGATTGAGAAAACCACAATCAGGTGACAGTTTGTGGAATTACTTTTGAGCTTCTGGGAACTTTGAGCCAGTATTCAGTGCAATGAAAATCACACCCAACTTTTGCTGCACAGCTCTGCACTTTTCCTCAGCTACGGGGGCCCAACTTATAATCCTGCACACAGGCCCACTGCTTTCAGAAAATGCCCCTGACCTGAGCTCATCATTGCACATCCATTCCAGATGCTTGTATGTGACATCACATACATCCCATACATCCCATACATCCCATACATCACATACATCCCATACATCACATACATCCCATATATCACATACATCCCATACATCACATACATCACATACATCACATATATCCCATACATCACATACAGCCCATACATCCCATACATCACATACATCACATACATCCCATACATCCCATACATCCCATACATCACATACATCCCATACATCACATACATCCCATATATCACATACATCCCATACATCACATACATCACATACATCACATATATCCCATACATCACATACATCACATACATCCCATACAGCCCATACATCCCATACATCACATACATCCCATACATCCCATACATCACGTATATACCATACATCCCATACATCCCATACATCACATACATCCCATACATCCCATACATCCCATACATCACATACATCACATACATCCCATACATCCCATACATCACATACAGCCCATACATCCCATACATCCCATACATCACATACATCACATACATCCCATACATCCCATACATCACATACAGCCCATACATCACATACATCACATACATCACATACATCCCATACATCACATACATCCCATACAGCCCATACATCCCATACATCACATACATCCCATACATCACATACATCACATACATCCCATACATCCCATACATCACATACATCACATACATCCCATACATCACATACATCCCATACAGCCCATACATCCCATACATCCCATACGTCACATACATCCCATACATATCACGTATATCCCATACATCCCATACATCACCTACATCACATACAAGCATGTGGGCTGGATGCAAGAGGTGGCTCAGTGGATCAGCGGGATGAGTGTGCCAGGACAGGTAGATGTGTCTCATCTCTGCTTCCTTTCACCACTCTGCATATCATGCATAACATAAATGAGAAGAGGGTACAGCGGTGGAGCAGATGAGCAGGAGGGGTTCAGCGGTGGGGCAGATGTGCAGGGAGGTACAGTGGTGGAAGAAATGAGAAGGGGATTCAGCAGTGGGACAGAAAAGCAGGGGGGTACAGTGTTGGGGCAGATGAGCAGGGGGGTTTAGTGTTGGGGCAGATGAGAAAGGGGTTCAGTGTTGGGCCAGATGAGCAGGGGGGTTTAGTGTTGGGGCAAATGAGAAGGGGGTTCAGTGGTGGGACAGAAAAGCAGGGAGTAGAGCAGTGGGACAGATGTGCAAGGAGGTATATTGGTGGGGCAGATAAGCAGGGGGTTACAGTGGTGGGGCAGGAGACCAGGGGAAACAGAGGTGAGACATATGTGCAGGAGGTACATTGGTGGGGCAGATGAGAAAGCGGGTTACAGTGATGGGGCAAATGAGCAGATGAGCTCAGTGTTAGGACAGATGAGAAGATGGTTCAGTAGTGAGACAGAAGAGAATGGGGATACGGAGCAGATGTGCAGGGAGGTACAGTGGTCAGGTCAATGAGAAAAGGGGGTACATCGATGGGCCAGATGAGCAAGGGGGTACAGTGGTGGGGCAGATGTGCAGGAGGTACAGTGGTGGGAGGGATGAGAAGGGGGTTCAGCGGTAGGGCAGAAAAGCAGGGGGGTACAGTGATGGGGCAGATCAGTGGGGAGGGGGTTCAGTGTTGGGTCAGATGAAGAGAGGGTTACAGTGGTGGGAAAGATGAGCAGGGGGGTGCAGAGGAGAAAGGAGGTACATCAATGGAACACATGAGCAGGGGGTTACAGTGGTAGGGCAGAAGAGCAGATAAGTTCAGTGTTAGGACAGATGAGAAGATTGTTCAGCAGTGAGACAGAAGAGCGTGGGGGTATGGCAGTGGAGCAGATGTGCAGGGGGTACAGTGGTGGGGCAGATGAGAAAGGGGGTACATTGGTGGGGCAGATGAGAAAGGGGGTACATTGGTGGGGCAGATGTACAGGGGGGTACATTGGTGGGGCAGATGAGCAGGGGGGTACATTGGTGGGGCAGATGTACACTGGGGTACATTGGTGGGGCAGATGAGAAAGGGGGTACATTGGTGGGGCAGATGAACAGGGGGTACATTGGTGGGGCAGATGAGCAGGGGGGTACATTGGTGGGGCAGATGTACAGGGAGGTACATTGGTAGGGCAGATGAACAGGGGGGTACATTGGTGGGGCAGATGAACAGGGGGGTACATTGGTGGGGCAGATGAACAGGGGGGTACATTGGTGGGGCAGATGAGCAGGGGGGTACAGTGGTGGGGCAGAGGTACAGGGGGATGCATTAGTGGGGCAGATGTATAGGGGGGTACATTGGTGGGGCAGATGAGCAGGGGGGTACATTGGTGGGGCAGATGTACAGGGAGGTACAGTGGTGGGGCAGATGAACAGGGGGGTACATTGGTGGGGCAGATGAACAGGGGGGTACATTGGTGGGGCAGATGAGCAGGAGGGTACAGTGGTGGGGCAGAGGTACAGGGGGATGCATTAGTGGGGCAGATGTACAGGCGGGTACATTGGTGGGGCAGATGAGCAGGGGGTTACATTGGTGGGGCAGATGTACAGGGAGGTACAGTGGTGGGGCAGATGAACAGGGGGGTACATTGGTGGGGCAGATGAGCAAGGGGGTACAGTGGTGGGGCAGAGGTACAGGGGGATGCATTGGTGGGGCAGATGAGTGGGGGGGTACAGTGGTGGGGCAGATGTACAGGGGGGTACAGTGGTGGGGCAGATGTACATGGGGGTACAGTGGTGGGGCAGATGTACAGGGGGTACATTGGTGGGACAGATGTGCAGGGGGGACAGTGATATGAGGTGTGGAGTTGCAGGAATTGGGGCTGATCGTGAGGCGTGAGAGTGCAGGATATTAATTTCTCACTACTAAAGACATTTACAGCATTTACTTTATAAAAAATTCTTTTCGTGATTGAGAGTGTGAAGTTTACATTTTTTTGGTTATAAAATCAGCACTCTCAATTTCTTTAAAAACATTTTTCGGCACACTATGCTCAATAGGTTGCCTACCCCCGGTGTATGGCCAGCCTAATTGTGGAGGAGGGAGGAGCCAGTGGCAAATAATTAGTTTTTTGAGGTGAAAGTCAGTTTTAAGTTATTCATGTTTGATAGAAGAGTGCACATTTCTACATATCTATACATCACTCTATGCATTCCCACCTTTTACATCTACCCTATCATATTAGTTATATGGCATTAAAATGTACTATTCTTAATAATAATGTTATTATCATACTGGATGAATGTTTTTTCTATTATATTATTATATTAACTTACAATTTAAGAAATAAAAAAAAAAATTTGAGGGGAAAAAAAATTTAAAAGAGGGCTCGTCCGGGATTTGAACCCGGGACCTCTCGCACCCTAAGCGAGAATCATACCCCTAGACCAACGAGCCAGCTGCCTGTGCCTATTTTCTTATAAGGATCATTAGAATGTTCTGTATGTGATCCTGACACTGGATACTTTGCATCTTTATCTGTATAAATAGAAAAAAGGATTTGTTCTCCCGCACTGAGGACAGAGCGCTGTACGGCTGAATTTCGGGGGTGTTCCCCCGCACTACATGGATCATCCCAGAGATAAGACACGGGAGATTACTTAGCTAATAAAGCAAAGAGCGCGTCTGATTGGCAGCTGGCTTACAGGGGGAGGAGTGATGCGAGCAGAGAGGCGGGGTTAGAGCTCTGTTTCTTTAGAGAGTGAATTGTTACATTGGAGGAAGAAAAGAGCAGGAACTATATAGAGAGGAGAGAAGAGCTTATAGAGGAGAGGAGTGCTTATAGAGGGGAGGTGTTCCTATAGAGGAGAGGAGTGCCTATAGAGGAGGGGAGTATTTATAGAAAAGCACTTATAGAGGAGTACCCATAGAGGAGAGGTGTCTTTATATTGGAGAACCTATAGTGTACCTATAGAAGAGAGGTGTACCCATAGAAGAGTACCCAAAGAGGAGAGGTGTACTTATAGCGGAGAACCTATAGTGTACCTATAGAAGAGTACCTATAGAGGAGAGGTGTGCTTCTAGAAGTGAGGTATAGCTATAGTGAAGATGAGTTCCTATCGAGGAGAGGATTGCCTATAGAGTAGAGGAGTACCTATAAAGGAGAGGTGTACCTACAGAGGAGAAGAATACCTATAAAGGAGAGGTGTACCTATAGAGGAGAGGTTTACCTGGAGAGGAGTATCTGGGAAGGAGGGGAGTACCTATAGAAGAGAGGATTACCAATGGTGAAGAGGAGTGCCTGGGGATGAGTGGTGTACCTTTAGAGTAGATGTGTACCTATAGAGGAGAGGACTACCTATATAGGAGAGATTTACCTACAGAGAAGAGTACCTATAAAGGAGAGGTGTACCTGTAGAGGAGAGTAGTATCTATAGAGGAGAGGAGTACCTGTAGAGGAGAGGAGTACCTGAACAGGAGAGGTTTACCTGTAGAGGAGAGTAGTATCTATAGAGGAGAGGAGTACCTGTAGAGGCGAGTAGTATCTATAGAGGAGAGGAGTACCTGTAAAGGAGAGTTGTATCTCTAGAGGAGAGGAGTACCTGTAGAGGAGAGTAGTATCTATAAAGGAGATGAGAACCTGTAGAGGAGAGTAGTATCTATAGAGGAGAGGAGTATCTATAGAGGAGAGTAGTATCTCTAGAGGAGAGGAGTACCTGTAGAGGAGAGGAGTACCTGTAGAGGAGAGTAGTATCTATAGAGGAGTGGAGAACCTGTAGAGGAGAGTAGTATCTATAGAGGAGAGGAGTACCTGTAGAGGCGAGTAGTATCTATAGAGGAGAGGAGTACCTGTAGAGGAGAGGAGTACCTAAAACAGGAGAGGTTTACCTGTAGAGGAGAGTAGTATCTATAGAGGAGAGGAGTACCTGTAGAGGCGAGTAGTATCTATAGAGGAGAGGAGTACCTGTAAAGGAGAGTTGTATCTCTAGAGGAGAGGAGTACCTGTAGAGGAGAGTAGTATCTATAAAGGAGATGAGAACCTGTAGAGGAGAGTAGTATCTATAGAGGAGAGGAGTATCTATAGAGGAGAGTAGTATCTCTAGAGGAGAGGAGTACCTGTAGAGGAGAGGAGTACCTGTAGAGGAGAGTAGTATCTATAGAGGAGTGGAGAACCTGTAGAGGAGAGTAGTATCTATAAAGGAAATGAGAACCTGTAGAGGAGAGTAGTATCTATAGAGGAGAGGAGAACCTGTAGAGGCGAGTAGTATCTATAGAGGAGAGGAGTACCTGTAAAGGAGAGTTGTATCTCTAGAGGAGAGGAGTACCTGTAGAGGAAAGTAGTATCTATAAAGGAGATGAGAACCTGTAGAGGAGAGTAGTATCTATAGAGGAGAGGAGTATCTAAAGAGGAGAGTAGTATCTCTAGAGGAGAGGAGTACCTGTAGAGGAGAGGAGTACCTGTAGAGGAGAGTAGTATCTATAGAGGAGTGGAGAACCTGTAGAGGAGAGTAGTATCTATAAAGGAGATGAGAACCTGTAGAGGAGAGTAGTATCTATAGAGGAGAGGAGTATCTATAGAAGAGAAGAATATCTATAGGGGAGAGGAGTACCTGTAGAGGAGAGTAGTATCTATAGAGGAGAGGAGAACCTGTAGAGAAGAGTAGTATCTATAGAGGAGAGGAGAACCTATAGAAGAGAAGAATATCTATAGGGGAGAGGCGTACCTATAGAGGAGTATCTATAGGGGAGAGGAGTACCTATAGAGGAGTATCTATAGGGGAGAGGAGTACCTATAGAGGAGTATCTATAGGGGAGAGGAGTGCTGGTCACCAATAAGTCAGTCAGTTCCGGATGTATTTAATCCCCCCTTTAATAATAACTATTGTTATAATATATAATATTAGTGTCTATGATGGAAATGACTGACATCGATCGATGTGTTGGATATGATTGTGTCCTGAGAATATCGCATCATCTCACCTTCCTTTATGTCACCTAATGGAAGCGAAAAGAACAGAAGTGTTTGGAAATACATGCGGTATTTTATCTTACCTTAGGGCTTGTTCACACAGGTGACCAGGGGGCGGTAAAAGCACATGGTTGCAGTGCATTTTTACCACCTTCTAACCACCCACTTAAAGAAGGACATGAAGGGCTCAGGGCTGTACTCATTCTGCCATCATGATGCTTTGCCACAGCAAAAATGAAACAGCACCTCCGGCACGTGGCAGTGCTGATGAACAAGACCCGTTTAAGGCCGGCTTCACATATGCCCGGCTGCGATTTGCAGTCTGAAGTCCGGTGCGGTTTTGTTCACTGGTTCAGGTGCGATGCAGGTGTGCGAATTCGCACCTAAGCTGGACTCAATATCAAACAGGACCCTTTTATGAACTGGAGCGTGGCCGCCCCGGGCATGTATGAACCGGCTACATTGAAAACCGGTCCGATTCACCTGTTATGCAAATCGCATGCGTTTAATAACGCATGCGATTTGCACATATGTGACTGAGCCTTGTGTATAACTGATTGTCTTGAGTTTAGCTTTAAAACAATGAGAGCTACTGTTAGATGGGCCAAAGGCTTGGGTGCCAAATAAGCGTATATTGATTGGTTTGCGCAAAAGTTATGGGATATCTTTTTAAATTATTTTTATTTATTTTATTAAAAAAAAATTCTACTAGTATTGTTGGTGATCAGCGACTTATAGCAGGACTGCGATATTGCGGCGGACAATCGGACAGTAAGTGACACTTTTTGGGGACGAGTGACACTAATACAATGATTTGTGCTAAAAAATATGCACTGTCACTGTACTAATGACACTGGCTGGGAAGGGGTTAACATCAGGGGCGATCAAAGGGTTAAATGTGTGCCTAGCCAGTGTTTGTGTACCGTGTGGGAGGTGCTTTTAAGAGGGGAAGGCATGGACCTGTGTCCCTGGTTTGCAGAGACATAGGATCCATGCCTTCCCTACTGACAGAACGGTAATCTGCCTTGTTTACATAGGAGGACTGCATACCTCCCAACATTTTGAGACGGGAATGAGGGACACCTACTAGCAAAGATATGTAGGCATAGGACACGCCCTCTGCCACACCCCCTTAAAGGAGAATTAACCATAAAAAAAAGGTTAATCAAATCCACAAGGGCTTTTTTTTACACTACTATTCCTTTATATTGGCTTTTCAAATTTTCAAATGCAGCAATTTAGAAATTAGTTGAAAAGTTTAGCACTGGGAGACACTTTTTGAAAGATATACATTTTTTTTATAAACAACTATATAGATCAGACCAAAATAAAGGACCAAAATGAGGGGGGCAGAGGGACATTGCTCCAAATCAGGGACAGTCCCTCAAAATCCAGGACAGTTGGGAGCTATGAGATTGCCGTTCTGCCTGTGTACCGAACGATCGGCGGGTGCCAGCAGACATCGAGTCCGCCATACTCGCTGATCAGCTCCCGCTGTGTAGAATCACAGCTGGAGCGACCCTCCAATGACGCGCACTCACGCTCAATGCCGTATATATACGTGATCCTGTGCACGGTGTAAAAACTGCTATAGGGTGGTCGTGAAAAACCGGGATGGTTTTATATTATCGTTATTTTTATTATATTATTATTTATTATATATTATTGTTATTGTTATTATTATATATTATTATTTTTATTACTATTATTATTATTATTTTTATTATTATTTTTAATATTATTATATATTATTTATTATATTATTATTATTTTTAATATTCTTCTTCCTCTTTTTATTATTATATATTATTATTTTTATAACTATTATTATTATTATTATTATTATTATATATTATTATTTATTATATTATTATTATTATTATTATTATTATTATTATTATTATTATTATTATATATTATTATTATTTTAATTATTATTATTAATATTATTATATATTAATTATTATTATTATTATTATTATTATTATTATTATTATTATATATTATTATTTTTATTACTATTATTATTATTATTCTTAGTATTATTAATTATTATATATTATTGTTTTTAATATTATTATATATTATTTATTATATTATTATTATATTATTATTATTTTTAATATTCTTCTTCTTCTTCCTCTTTTTATTATAATATATTATTATTTTTATAACTATTATTATTATTATATATTATTATTTATATTATTATTATTATTATTATTATTATTATTATTATTATTATTATTATTATTATTATTATTTTAATTATTATTATTAATATTATTATTTATTATTATTATTATTATTATTATTATTATTATTATTATTATTATTATTATTATATATTATTATTTTTATTACTATTATTATTACTATTATTATTAATATTATTATTATATTATTATTTATTATTCATATTAGTATTAATATTATTATATATTATTTATTATCTATTATTATTATTATTATTATTATAGTGTATATTATTATTATTATTGTTATTATTATTATTATTATTATTATTTGACATCCTTTTTGTTCAGTACATTTTCTTTTGGCTATTCATTGTTGTATGCATGTGTCCAGCACTATTTTCTTGGCCATATCATTCTTTGCTTCATACAGTATGTTGTTATAACCGCCGTTCAAGTCTCATGAAATGAAATCTAATTGCATTTCCCATTTTAATATCTTCTGCAGATGTCAAAAACATGAGTGTAGCTGGCATGCTCTGGTCTGAGAAATATTTTCCTGGACGGGGTTGTGCATCGCGCTCTGTCATGGCGAAGTATGCGGAGCATTTTGTGTACTCCCCGGACGATTGTGTTTGAGATAGAAAAGCGCAGCTATGGTGACCTTCGCCTCTGTTTTATGACAACAGTCATCTTCACTGGTAATCCAGGATCTTCCGTCCTGCAAGTTTACATTTTATAATAATGGCTGGGTTCTTATAGAAGTCAGGGATCTGAGATACGGTACACTATATTGTCGAAAGTATTGGGACGCCTGCCTTTAAACGCACATGAACTTTAATGACATCCCAGTCTTAGTCCGTAGGGTTCAACATTAAGTTGGCCCACCCTGTGCAGCTATAACAGCTTCAACTCTTCTGGGAAGGCCATCCCCAAGGCTTAGGAGTGTGTCTATGGGAATGTTTGACCATTCTTCCAGAAGCGCATTTGTGAGGTCAGGCACTGATGTTGGACGAGAAGGTCTGCCTCGCAGCAGGCCTGTACTGGCCATCGGGAGTTTCCCGGTGGGCCGATTGGCAGTGGGCCAGGCCAGTTGTCAGACAGTGACTGACTCACTACACTTCTCTCTCTCTGAGTCTGTATTGTGTTAGAATAATAACGCCGGGCGCGGGCGGCTCGGTTCCGCTCCTGCACCCGGCGGGCGGCAGCACACAAGCAGCATCATCGTGACGCTGCCACTCACTTGTCACTCCCCCTAACATCGGCCTCCTTGTCCTGGCGCCGTGACGTCACTCACAGCCGGAGGGCGGAAGCGGCCCGGGGGACATAGGAGGAGCGTAGTGTAGCAAGCCTGCAACCAAGAGGAGTCGAGCCAGCACCGCTGAGGAGGAGGATTCGGATTCCGGAACCAGAAAATTCCAAGTTGCAGCAGGTACAGACAACAGCACAGACAGGGACCCGACCAAATCGATAGTGTGATTCAAGTAAGCAATAAATAAGCTAATCATCAGATGCTATACGGGATGCAGGCTGCATGGCATGATTAATAAAACTGAGTCTGTTACTCAGGGCTGTCTTTAACGTAGGGCAAAAGGGGCAGTTGCCCGGGGCCCAATGATTGGTAGTGTGCCCAAAGCAACTCCCCCTTGAGCCCACGCTGCCCACAAAAATTGTTCCCGTGTAGAGGGTGCAGCCAATTCCCCGCTTGCGTTCCTGGCTGGTTGATACAAGTGGCCCCACTGTGAGTGTGACAGGGGAGAGGCAAGCTGTGGGCTGCAACTTCCGGAGCCCGCTCGTCCCGCTTCTCCCTATGTCAGCACCAGAGCAGCTGTTACAGGAAGTGAGGCAGAGCTGCTCAGTATTCCCCCGCTCGCCCCCGCAGCAAGCTAAGATGAAAGACACAGAGCGGGTTGTGATTGTTCTCCTTCACCCTTCTCCTGTCAGCAGCGGAGGAGGGAAGATTACTAAAGCAGTGGCTGGACCAGAGCAGCTTACAGAGGGGGACACTGTGAGTGAGTTACTGGAATTAGTGAGCAGTAATGTGCAGTAACTTCTAGCAACCAATGGGTTAGTGGTAATGTGTGCAGTAATTTCTAGCAAACCAATCAATGAGCAGGTAATGTGTGCAGTAACCTCTAGCAACCCAATCATTGAGCGGTAATGTGTTCACTAACTTCTAGCAACCCAATCAGTGAGCAGTAAAGTGTACAGTAACCTCTAGCAACCTAATCAACGAGCGATAATGGTGTGCAGTAACTTTTAGCAACCCAATAAGAGAGCTGTAATGGTAACCTCTAGAAACCAATCTGTGAGTGGTAATGGTGCACAGTAATCTCTAGCAACCAATCAGTGAGCGGCACTGATGTGTAGTAACTTAGCAACCAATCAGTGAGGTGTAATAATGTGCAGTAACCTCTAGCAACCGACTAGTGAGAAGTACGGATGTGCAGTAACCTCTAGCAACGAATCAATGAGTCTGGACCAATCAGTGAGTGTGGACCAGTTCCTTAGGTTTACATTAATAAAGTGATTCAGAAAGGCTTTCTTTAAAAAAAATAAAATAGATAACATACATGTTATAATTACCCGCTCTGTGTAATGGTTTTGCAGTCCCGATTCTCCTCTTTTCGGGTCCCCCGCTGGCGCTCCTAGCCCCTCCCCCTGCCGAGTGCCCCCAGAGCAAGCAGCTTACATTGGGGATATCCAAGTAGGCTCGTTCACGAGCTGTGTCTCTGCGCGTGTCCATTCAGACACAGAGCTGTGGCTCGGCTCTGCAACCTCTCTTTCCTGTGATTGACAGCAGCAAGAAGCGATGTCTCAGCCAATGAAGAGGTAGAGTTCCCAGAGAACCGAAGCTCTTGTGCACATTCCTCGGCCCCAAGAAAATGTTTGCCCAGGGTCCAATCAATATTATAGACAGCCCTGCTGTTACTGTCAGTGTCTGTGATTTCTGTATCTGTAATATGCAGCTTGGCGGGGGTAGGGGTAAATGTACTGCCACTTATCATGGTAACTGATGAATAATTTAATGCCACTGGTCACGGTAAGTTTAATGTAATGCAAAATTATCATGGGGCCCCCTGCGTACCTCGGGCCCCTGGGCAAGGGCCCAGGGGTGCCTATGCATTAAGACAGCCCTGTCGGGTAATAAAATTGAAGCGTGTATGGTCACAGTTGTGTTAGTAGTGCCATCTCTTTGCAGCAGTTCCCAGATCGGCACCCAATCTGATTGTATTTGATTCATGGACAGATAACCACAGATAGAAGTTCACAAAGTTTGAAGGGAACCCCATTGAAGTCTATGGGGGACGTGAATCTTGTTCAGTATCATGGGAGATATGAATCATTGCCAATAAAAATAATAAAAAAAAAAAAAATTTTAACACACAGAATCGTCAGCTCTTCTGAACAACTCCCACATACCCTGACAATGTGGATGCTGCCAGCCCAACTTTTTATACAAAGGGGGCTGTTCTGTCCCACCTATGTGTAATTTCTTCTCTGTTGTATTGAGCTATATCAGAATACCATTGCTTGATGTATACTGACATCTACTGGTGGTTTAGAGCCACTACAACTTGTTTACCGATGCAAGTAAGTTTGTATCTCCTTCTGTCTTCCCTTCCTGTTCAGTGCTAGTTAGTTCAGTCCTAGCTAGACCCTCTCTGCTTCTACCTTGTTCCCTCAGTCACTATTGCACACTGAAGCTCATAAACGGCCGTTTTTGGGAGTTTGGGCGTTTTTTTTTTTTTTTTTAACTGCCCATAAACTCCACTCTATGTTATCCTATGTGTCCATGCACACATGGACGTTTTTGGACGTTTATCGCATTCAGAAGCTGTTTTTCTGACCACAAAAAAAATGCTTAAAAACTGTAAACGCTGATAAACATTGATAAACGCTCAAAACCGTGGCTCTCTAGAGGTTTTTAACGTTTTTGATCCATTGCAGCAAAAATCCCACTAATAAACGCTATTGCATAATAGCCATAACCCCAGTATCCTCTTCTTCAGCGGGCGGTCCGCTTCAAGATAAAAGTGGTCTCTGCGGCGAATTCGCCGCAAGATCACTTTTATCGGCAGTGGGAGAGGCCCCCCCCTCTCCCGCCACGCTCTGGTGCCCTCCGCCGCTTACCGAAGCCGCCGGTTGCGATCGGGTCCGCTTTCCTGCTTGGTATGGAGATGAGTGAGGGGTAGATGGCCCCCACCCGTCTCCAAAACAGGGCGGAAGCGGCGGCAAAACGTCGCTTCCACCCAAAGCTCTTAAAGGGCCATTTTTTTTTTTAAATGACAATTTTTTTATTTTTTTTATTGCATTTTAGTGTAAATATGAGATCTGATGTCTTTTTGACCCCAGATCTCATATTTAGGAGGCCCTGTCATGCTTTTTTTCTATTACAAGGGATGTTTACATTCCTTGTAATAGGAAAAAAAGTGACCCTTTTTTTTTTTTTTTTAAACAATGTAAAAAAATAAATACATGGTAAAATAAATAGGAAAAAAAAACACGTTTTTTAAACATGCCCTGTCCCGCCAAGCACGCGCGCAGAAGCAAACGCATACCTGAATTGCGCCCACATATGAAAACGGTGTTCAAACCACACATGTGAGGTATCACCATGATCAGTAGAGTGAGAGCAATAATTCTAGCCCTAGACCTCCTCTGTAACTCAAAACATGCAACCTGAAGAATTTTTTAAACGTCGCATATGGAGATTTTTAAGGGTAAAAGTTTGTCGCCATTCCACGAGCGGGTGCAATTTTGAAGCGTGACATGTTGGGTATCAATTTACTCGGCATAACATTATCTTTCACAATGCCAAAAAAAATTGGGCTAACTTTACTGTTGTCTTATTTTTTAATTTAAAAAACTGTATTTTTTTTCCAAAAAAAGTGTGCTTGTAAGACCTCTGCGCAAATACGGTGTGACAGAAAGTATTGCAATGACCGCCATTTTATTTTCTAGGGTGTTAGAAAAAAAATATATAAAGTTTGGGGGTTCTAAGTAGTTTTCGAGCAAAAAAAAAACAAACAGTTTTTACCTTGTAAACAACAAATCTGTGCAAATAGACTGTGCATTCTGAAAGTGCAGTTGCCCAAGAGCCTAATAAATGAGGTAAACCTTCATTTCAGAAAGAATACCTAATCACATACAATGAAAATTTTAAAAAAAAGCATTTTTTTTTTGTACATAATTGGATGATGGAAGTCAGCACAGCTTCCCCTCTTTTACTGAGCTCTGGAGCAACTGTGCTTCCCAAGTGCACATTTTGAATTGCCTTTAGTAAATCAACCTCATTGAGCTCTTACGCTTTAAAAGACTGGACAAACAACATCTGTACTGTGTATATCTGAAGTAAAATTGCATTGGATTCAGCTTATGTGTCTTATTGAAGAGTTAAACTGCCTGTGGATGGTGCCAAGTCAGCAGGTGATGGTATTAGCCAGATAGTCTGAAACTTAAGGAGGTATCTTAACCACATGCCGACCGGGCTATAGCCAAAAGACGGCTACAGCGTGGTCGGCTTGTTCTGGGAGGGCGTCCATGGACTGCAAGCTAGGAAAGTTCCGCTCTCTGCTGAATGCCAGGGGGGCGGAGTCATGTAGTTAGTTGCTAGATGCTGAGCAGTCCTAGCAAACAACCACGGCTGGAATGTCAGTCAGTGGCGAGCAGGAACCTGGACTGCCGCGGTGGGAGTACGGCACCGCTGTAAGAGACTCGGGGCTATGGACCCCAGATTCTAGGCTTTAGCCTCAGAAGCCACCCCCTAGTGACGCCACTGGGTTAGGTATATGAGTTAGGTAATAGTTGCAGCTTTTTCTAGGGGTTAGGTTCACGATACAGGTTAATATAGGGTTTAGGTTCAGGTTACAGGTTAGTATAGGATTTAAGTTTAGGATAAGGGTGAGAAAAGGTAGCTGGTTCCAGTTAAGGGTTATTGTAGGTGTTAGGTTCATGATAAAAGTTGAGGGATATGGGTTAGTAAAAGGGTTAGGTTCAGGCGACAGGTTAGTATTGGGGTTAAGTTTAGGATAAGGGTTTAGTATAAGGGTTTGGTTCTGGTTAAGGGTTATTAGGGAGTTAGGTTAATGATAGAAGTTCATATATGGGTAAAGGAAACAGGTGTTAGATTCAGGATATGGGCTGTATAGGGGTTAGGTTCTGGATACAAGTTGGTATTGGGGTGAGGTTCAGCATACAGGTCAGAAGAGCAGTTTTAGGTGTTTGGTATAGGATATGGTTGGTATATGAGTTAGAGTCATGATATAGGTTAGTATAGGGGTGAGGGTTAGTATAGGGGTTAGTAATAGGGGTTATAGGTTTTAGGTTTAAAATATGGGTTAGTATATGGATAGAGTTGATAGGGTTAGTATAAGGGTTAGGTTTAGGTGCCAGGTGTCAGGAACCATGAACCAGATGGAGACACAAAATGCAGTAAAACTCACAACTTTTAATATAGTGGTTAAAATGGTACAAATAGTAAACCTAGTCAAAACATAGTAAGGGTAAGGTAATCAATGCGTATAGTCAGTGCAAGCCAGTAAATCAGGAAGCCAGAGATCAGCGTAGTCCGAGAGAGCAAACAGGATCAGGAACCAGAAGGGACGTCAGCCAGGTGTCAGGGCTTCCTTCTCTAAACTGGCCGCTCAGTTGTCAGCTAATTGCCAGTTCCTATCTTTCCACAGTGACTCACCTGTTGATGATATCCTGCTCGTCAGTCCTGCCTACTTAAGCTGTCCAGTCCAGATGATCTCTGCCTTCGCCTTGGTCACATCTCTAGAGACACTCTCCTGTGTTCCTGTTAAAGACTTGCTTGGCTGACATTCCAGATCCTGCTTGCTGTTCTGCTACGCTGTTCTCTGGCTCCCTGACGTCTAGGCTTGTCTGACTATCCGTTCCAGTTCCTGAACTCTGCCTATGTTTTGACTATGTTTACTCTGTTTACCTTTTTTTATTATTATTAAACAAGTGTGATTTAACTGTACTTCTGTCTCAGTCTGATTCATGGTTTCTGACACCAGGCAAGTCTTTAACAGGAACACAGCAGAGAATCTACAGATATGTTGACCCAGGCGAAGGCCTGGGAGAACTAAACCAGGCAGTTTAAATAGCCAGAAGGGGCTGGCCGACAAGCAGGAAATGATCACCAGGTGAGGCACTGTGGAACGATGAGTGCAGACAATTAACTGACAGCTGAGCACTGAGAAGGGAGGGCTGAGCTTAGCCCTGACAGTACCCCACCCTCAACGACCCCTCCCCCTCGGAGGGCCACCAGGTTTGAGGGGAAAACATCTATAGAAAGCACGGAGAAGGATAGGAGCATGTACGTCCGAGGATGATACCCAAGAGCGCTCCTCCGGACCGTACCCTTTCTAATGAACAAGGTACTGTATGCGCCCACGGAACCTATGGGAGTCAATGATTGATTGTATCTCATAGAAATGATCACCAGGTGAGGCACTGTGGAACAATGAGTGCTGACAATTAACCGACAGCTGAGCACTGAGAAGGGAGGGCTGAGCCCAGCCCTGACAGTACCCCACCCTCAACGACCCCTCCCTCTCGGAGGGCCACCAGAGTCAATGATTGATTGTATCTCATACTCCTCATGGTTCTCAACCTGAACCGGGTGAGGACTTGGTACAGAGGCGGTGAAGCGCTTGCACACCAAGGGTTTTAATAAGAAGACATGAAATACATTCAAAATACCCATGTTAGAAGGAAGGTCTAATGCGTAAGCTACTGGGTTGAGCTTATGGAGAATACGGAAAGGCCCAATTAACTATGGTGCCAGTTTCAGTGACGGAACTTGGAGTCGGAGGTTGCCAGATGACAGCTAGACCCTCTCCCCAACCTGGTACAAAGTCGCAGGTAGGCGTCTGCGGTCAGCATGGAGTCTGTACCTATCACTGGCACGTTGCAAGGACTCTAGGACCTGTACCCAAGTGGAACGAAGACCATGGAGATGCTCCTCTATTGAAGGAATTCTTTGAGGAGCAAATGAGCCAGGCAACATGGATGGTTGGAAACCATAATTCACCAAAAACTGAGACAATCAGGAAGCGGTATTGACGGCACTATTGTGAGCAAACTCTGCCCAAGGTAAGAAGTCTGACCAGTTGTTATGGTGGTCAGAAATATAGCAGCCTAGAAACTGCTCCAAGGCTTGGTTGGCTCGTTTTGCAGGTGATATGCAGAGAAGGAAAACTCAATTCCCAACTGTGTACAAAAGGCTCGCCAAAATCTGGAGACAAACTGGCAAGCCCTGCTCGAGATGATAAGCTTGTGTAGCCCATGTAAACGAAAGATCTCCCGAGCAAAAATGGACGCCAGTTCTTTGGATGTGGGCAACTTCTTAAGTGGAATACAATGTGAAATTTTTGAGAACCGATCAACTACCATAAGAATAACTGTGTTGCCCTGGGAGTTGGGTAACTCTACAATAAAATTCAAAGACAGGTGGGTCCAAGGCCTCTCTCCATTGTGTATGGGTTGTAGGAGACCCACTGGTAGGTGTTGTGGTGTCTTACACTGAGCACACTCGAAACAAGCTGCTATGAAGGCGGCTACATCCGCACGGAGACTAGGCCACCAGAATTGTTGGGAAATGGCTCAAATAAGTTCATTCCTCCCTGGGTGGCCAGCTGCCTTGGGAGAATAGTAAGTCTGGTGCAAAGCAGTGTGGAGACTCTCTGGGACAAAGCAGCGCTCACAAGGTTTCTCAGTAGGAGAGTGAATCTATGCAGCAAGAATTCTGTCACCCAAGGGTGAAGTGAGATCGGTACGAACAGTGACCAGAATATGATCGGGAGGTATCACAGGAACAGGAACTGACTGCATCCTGGAAGCGGAGGAAAACTGTTTCAACAGTGCATCAGCCCTTACATTCTTGGTACTGGGTAAGACCGAGACTACAGTGGGGACGGAAAGTATTCAGACCCCCTTAAATTTTTCACTCTTTGTTATATTGTAGCCATTTGCTAAAATCATTTAAGTTAATTTTTTTCCTCATTAATGTACACACAGCACCCCATATTCACAGAAAAACACAGAATTGATGATATTTTTGCATATTTATTAAAAAAGAAAAACTGAAATATCACATGGTCCTAAGTATTCAGACCCTTTGCTCAGTACTTAGTAGAAGCACCCTTTTGATCTAATACAGCCATGAGTCTTTTTGGGAAAGATGCAACAAGTTTTTCACACCTGCATTTGGGGATTCTCTGCCATTCCTCCTTGCAAATCCTCTCCAGTTCTGTCAGGTTGGATGGTAAACGTTGGTGGACAGCCATTTTTAGGTCTCTCCAGAGATGCTCAATTGGGTTTAAGTCAGGGCTCTGGCTGGGTCATTCAAGAACAGTCACGGAGTTGTTGTGAAGCCACTCCTTCGTTATTTTAGCTGTGTGCTTAGGGTCATTGTCTTGTTAGAAGGTAAACCTTCAGCCCAGTCTGAGGTCCTGAGCACTCTGGAGAAGGTTTTCGTCCAGGATATCCCTGTACTTGGCCGCATGCATCTTTCCCTCGATTGCAATCAGTCGGCCTGTCCCTGCAGCTGAAAAACACCCCCACAGCATAATGCTGCCACCACCATGCTTCACTGTTGGGACTGTATTGGACAGGTGATGAGCAGTGCCTGGTTTTCTCCACACATACCACCTAGAATTAAGGCCAAAAAGTTCTATCTTGGTCTAATCAGACCAGAGAATCTTATTTCTTACCATCTTGGAGTCCTTCAGGTGTTTTTTTAGCAAACTCCATGCGGGCTTTCATGTGTCTTGCACTGAGGAGAGGCTTCCGTTGGGCCACTCTGCCATAAAGCCCTGACTGGTGGAGGGCTGCAGTGATGGTTGACTTTCTACAACTTTCTCTCATCTCCCGACTGCATCTCTGGAGCATAGCCACAGTGATATTTGGGTTCTTCTTTACCTCTCTCATCAAGGCTCTTCTCCTCCGACAGCTCAGTTTGGCCGGACGGCCAGCTCTAGGAAGGTTTCTGGTCGTCCCAAACGTCTTCCATTTAAGGATTATGGAGGCCACTGTGCTCTTAGGAACCTTAAGTGCAGAAGAAATTTTTTTTGTAACCTTGGCCAGATCTGTGCCTTGCCACAATTCTGTCTTTGAGCTCTTCAGGCAGTTCCTTTGACCTCATGATTCTCATTTGCTCTGACATGCACTGTGAGCTGTAAGGTCTTATATAGACAGGTGTGTGGCTTTCCTAATCAAGTCCAATCAGTATAATCAAACACAGCTGGACTCAAATGAAGGTGTAGAACCATCTCAAGGATGATCAGAAGAAATGGACAGCACCTGAGTTAAATATATGAGTGTCACAGCAAAGGGTCTGAATACTTAGGACCATGTGATATTTCAGTTTTTCTTTTTTAATAAATCTGCAAAAATGTCAACAATTCTGTGTTTTTCTATCAATATGGGGTGCTGTGTGTACATTAATGAGGAAAAAAATGAACTTAAATGATTTTAGCAAATGGCTGCAATATAACAGAGTGAAAAATTTAAGGGGGTCTGAATACTTTCCATCCCCACTGTATATAATTGAAGCTTGACAGAAAAAGACCCATTGCGCTCTTCTAGGTGATAAACGTTTTGCCTCAGATACGAATGTGAGATTTTTGTGGTCAGTCAAAATGAGAACTGGCACAGTGGTACCTTCGAGGAGATGCCTCCATTCTTAAAGAGCTAAAATGATCACTAACAGCTCTCTGTCCCCAATCTCGTAATTACATTCCGCAGGAGACAATTTCTTGGAAAAGTAGCCACAAAGATGCATAGCGCTCTCAGAGGTAGGACAATGAGACAGAAGGGCACCAACTCCAGTCTCAGATGCATCAACCTCAAGAATGAAGGGTAACGTGCAGGGCCGGCCCTACCATGGGACCCGATGGGACCATTTGTCCCAGGCGGCAGGTTCTGAGGGATGGCACATTGACGCCCAAGAAGACATCGGTCCGGCCCAACCGGGCACCGCTCCGCTCCTTTCCTTATCTCATTGTAGCGCTGGTAGATTTGCAATCTATTGCACGTTAGGTAAATTTAGTAACTTGTTCGTTAGGAAGGTTGGGTTTGCCTCTGTTCCAGCTTGGCTGACGTTGTGTGTGCTTCCATGCTGACCGGTGGGTGTCGCTGTTATCACTGGTTAGTGTTGGAAAGGCAATGTGTTGAAGCGTATGGATGCTCTTCTGTCCCGGAGACAACTCGGTGGAGGTGGTCCTCCGAGTTGCATTCTGGGCGAGGGTATTTATGGGACAGACGCCATATTTTGGAGTTCGTTTTTCAGCCACCTGCTGACCATCCTGGCCGACAGGTATGCGTTAAGGAGCTGCCTCGTGACTGGAATCGACATCACACTACTAAACTTTGGACCAGACTAGAACAATTACAATGTGATATACCCCTCAATAGAGCACCATGGTGTTATGAATTACTCCCAAGCCACATGAAAAGACATCCCCTCATAGGAGTGACTACACGCATATGCTCGACCTTGTTCGTAAGGTTTCATCTTACATCATCAACATCCCCGATTCGTCCGATCTTGGGTACACCCGAGTTCACACCGGGGCATACAGACCCACTATTTATATCTCTGAAGAACTCTAACCACTTCCAAGCCTCTCACTTCCTACTGAATGGAAGATGGCCTACTATAACAGAACTTAGAAACCCAGCCGGACCGTTTCAATTAGTTTTTTTGAGGGCCCTCCAACTTGATCACTTTTTCAAAACATTGGCACCCCCCGATAGCTTTAATCAACCCCTGACGACATATGACCTGTACTGTACGGAAGAAGACTCTATGCCACATGCCTTATCAGCCACATATCAATTGTTAATTACACCCCCCGACAGCTTTAGCTTACAAAGTTTAGAATCCTGGGAACAGGATCTACAATGCAAATTTACTATGCGTCAAAAGCAGAACATAATTCATTTCACATACAGATCATCGATCTGCACAAAAACGCAGGAGACTAACTACAAGTTGATCACTAGGTGGTACAACACTCCTGTAAAACTACATAAGATGTTCCCTCTCACAACGGATAGGTGTTGGAGATGCCATAGTGATCGTGGCACCATCCTTCACATTTTTTGGACATGCCCATTGCTAGATCGGTTTTGGGGAACCATTCGAAACGTTATACAAAAGTTTACCGAACGCACATTATCAAATGATCCTGCCCTCTTTCTGCTCCACGCCACCACCTCAACCAGCAAAGTGTATAAAAAGTCAATGATACGGCATCTGATGGACGCTGCCAAGGCATGTATTCCCCTGCTTTGGAAATCTACACAACCCCCATCGATTGGTGCATGGATCAGAAAGGTAGAGGATATTAAGAGAATGGAAGATTTAATTCTGACTGCTAGAAACCAAAGCGAAGTGTTCTCCAGGACTTGGTCCGGATGGAACATATTTATCTTCTCGGCGGAAGGCCAGGCGCTTTTAGAAGGGAACTAGTCTGTTTAGTGGAAGTCATCTTGATATGCTATTATCTGTTATAATAAAATAGGGCTGATCCTCACTAAGCCAACAAGACGGCACAAGTAGTAGTCGTCTCCTTGTCCCCTCACCCCCCCCCCCTGCTACCCCATATCCTCTCCCATCCCTCTCCCCTGGACCCCCCCCTACTATCTCATCTCTCTTCATTTCCCATTTCCTACCTTTTTCCTTTCTATTGTGCAGGCCTCCTTTTTCTTTTTCTTTTTTTTTCTTTTCTTCTTTCTCCTTCCTTCTTTTTTCTCTCCTTTTTAAGTAAATTGAAACGGAAACGGAGAGGTTCGGCTCCACCCACATATTGTTTCTTAGTCATATATATAAGGTTTATTAGTAGCCTACAATGATTTGTTTTTGTTTTTCTCTTTTACAAGAAATCATAATTACGGCATCCATACGAGCAGTTTATGTATAAATGGAGGCTGCGTCCTCAAATATATTGTTATGCACATACCTTGTATCACTATGTGGGACCCACGTCCTCTCCTGTTCTTTAATAAAATATAATTTGAAAAAAAAAAAAAAAAGGAGCTGCCTCGTGGTCCTCCATTCCGGAGGCCCACGATACTGCGGCGCAGGGGTGGGTCCAGAGGCTTGTCTGGGGCCTACCACCGCGGCCAAGGAATAGTCCTGAGCTGTCGGTCCTGTGTGATGAAGCTGGACAACCGAGGAGATCCCAGGGGAGGACCCGTCATGGAAGGATCACGCAGCGTGCTGGTCTATAGTGAGGCCTGGTGACTCGTTGGAGGACGTATCCGAAAGTAACTATACAGCATAGTGTTGCCGGGTTGGCTTAAAGGTTCAGGCACTGTGACTGACATTCATTACAGAAAATCTGATACATCCTGTGGCAGAGGATCGTGCGGATTTTGTTTCCAAGCAAGTCTGTGGCAGAGACTTTGATTCGTGCTGCGTACTGGCTGGTGAGAGAGGCCTATCCAGATGAGCAAGGAGTGTGTCCCATGAGGGGAGCGCATTCCATACCATATCTGAATTCTACCCGAACATTTGTTAAAAGAACCCTAATGGAAGATGTTTGAGTTGAGTTGAGTTGCAGTTTCCCTTTTCCTGCTATTTCCTAAGTCAAGTGTTTAATAAAGCATTGAAAACGTACTCCAATGTTGGTGCGTGTATCGTCCAGAGGTAAACTCAAAGGAACCCTAGACCCGCTGATGGCCAACAGCATAAAGGGGGAGGAGCTTTCTGCTAAGCAGAGACTACATAATGAAAGAGGGATCGCTATAGGCATGGCTGACACTGAGAGAAAGTAAGTGCCAGCGCCACTAATCCTATCTCCACCACCCCTGCCTAACCCCCTCCCTACCACCCCTGCCTGTGTCTAACCTCCCCTACCACCCCTGCCTGTGTCTAACCCTCCCACCACCTCGGCCTGTGTCTAACCCCCCTACCATACACATATACAGTATACTTATACACCTATATACTAATATACTTATATAATTATACTTATAGTATACAGTAGACTTGTCTGTTATATTTATAAATTCTCCCAAAAAGCACATCTTTTCCCCCCAAATATAGTACTTCCAGATTAGAATATTACAGTGCACACACAGAGTACGTTGTAGAAGGAAAGGATCATTTTCGGCTCCAAATTGTGCCTATAATTTCCGCCCCGGGGCAGGGAATGTCACATCTGGCACTTGTTTAATGCCGTACACCGACACTTAAAATCACCGTCTAATCCCACCATTTCTGTCATCATTCTAATGACAGCTTGGTTGCAGTAATGATTTATTTACCAGAATCGGCCGGAGCGATTTATCAAAGCGTCCTGTCAGCAGATCCAACCCAGTGACAGAGCATTGTGCTGGCTAGAAAAATAAAGAGGTCCTGATTGGTAGAAAATCCTCCCGGCCACGTGTGCGGGTTTGATGAGGAAGATAAATAAACCAGAAGAGGATTATGTGTTGTGAAGAGTTACTCTGGGCCTAAAGTAAAGCTAATGGAAGCATTTTTTAAAGAAAAACATACAGTGATTATTTCATGAGTTTTATTTATAAAGTTTTTTTCCAAAAAATAATATTTTTAATACTTTTTTTTTTTACTATTTGAGCATATATGAATAATTACATATGATTACTATGCACTAGTGTGAATGCAGAAAATGTGGCTGATTTACTAAAGGCGAATAGACTGTACACTGTCTTGTTTCTTATTGCATACAATACTATGGGGTAGATTTAAGCCGCGTACACACGATTGGACTTTCCGACGGGAAATGTTCGATGACAGGCTGTTGGTGGAAAATCCGACCATTTGTACGCACCATCCGACAATTGTTGTCGGATTTTCCACGAACAAATGTTGGATGGCAAGTTTTCAAATTTTCTGCGGACAAATGTCTGTTGTCGGATTTTTTCGATCATGTGTACATGTGTACATGATCATGTGTACGGACGTTGGACAAAAAGTCCAAAGTACAAACACGCATGCTAGGAAGCAAGGTCGAGCCAGAAGCGGTCGGTCTTGTAGCGTTCGTAATGGAGAATTAACATTCGTGACGTGGCAAATTATGAAATCTGGAAATGCAGCGCACAATTCTCTTCTTCTTTGATGGGATAATAATGAAGCTGCTTTGCTGGTGATACTGATGGAGTTATGGCAAACAAATTTTCAAAGGCTTTTTTTCTAGTGATATCAAGAATAATATTATTATGTTTTTGTTTTTTTTTATTTGGCCAAGTTACCACAACACCATTATCCCGTAGTTTTTAAGATCAAAGATACAACTATGTTGGTGTCCCTTGTTAATTTTACATTGTATTTTTTTTAATGTAACTACCTACTCCCAAACTGTCATTTGAAGTAAAACACATAGCCAAGTATTATTCTACACAATTTTTTTATTGTGCATTAAAAAAAGAAAACAAATAAAATTAAACATGATATCTGCCAATAGAACCAAAAAAGTGCATTCTATGCATCCAAAAATATAGAAAATATACCAAATCAAATCATTATTATTCAACCAAAAAAACAATGTCAAAGCAATAACTGCAAGGCCAATAATAAATAACACGTTATCTCCTCAGATTCCGCAACATGTCTGGTTGACGAACGGCCGTTCAGAAACGAACTGAAAAGCGCGAAATGAAAAGTGCAAAATGAAAAGTGCAAAATGAAAAGCACGAATCAACACTCACCAAACTTCTACTAATACAAAATTAGCAGAAGGAGGCCAAAGGATGGCATAAAGAGCTGAAAAACAACGTAGTACATCACTACGTTCGTGTTTCTTGTGTATGCAAGACAAGTTTGGGCCAACGCCCTTCGGACAACAGTCCACCGTTTTCGTTTTGTTGGCCAACAATCCGATCGTGTGAAATTTTAAAGTACTAAGGCCCCGTTCACACCAGACCATAGTGTGGAAGACCCGCGGTCTGTGCACGTTTCCTGCACCCTATTCAAAACGCACTGCAGTTGCGATCTGCAGCATGTGTTAATGTTAACCACTTCCAGTCTGGGCCAACTCTGACATTCCTCTCCTACATGTAAAAAAAAAAACATATTTTTTTTTGCTAGAAAACTACCTAGAACCCCCAAACATTATATGTTTTTTTTTTTTAAGCAGAGAGAATAAAATGATGGGTGTTGCATATTTTTATGTCACACGATATTTAGGCAGCAATTTTTCAAACGCAAAAAAAAAACACACTTTAATGAATTCTAATGCACAAAAACATAATTTACCCAATTGCCGCCAAACAACGTACGGGTACGTCACTTGGATTCAAGTGCTTGTACCGGGATGATGCTTGCAGCTGCAGGCATCACCACAGTATAGTTTTTTTTTTTAGAGCCGGTGGTCGGCTCGCTTGTAAGTGCAATCGGATTGGCTAACTAGTCTCTCAATTGCTGTTACAAGTGGCGGCAGGCGACGTCCCCCCTCTCCCGCCGCCTTCCAGGGCTTTCCCGTCCCACCATCTTGCCAGACCCCCTAACAAAGCCAGGATCGGCTTTAATAGGGTCTCCATAGCGGTAACTTGGAATCATTTTATCTAACGTCACTTCTGGTTTACCCGGATATCATCGGCGCCATTTTCAAAAATATAAAAGCATTCAAAAATGGCAATTTTGGTGTTTTGAATGCTTTTAAGTGCAGAGGAGGCGTTTGGGGTCATATCGACCCCCAGATCTCTCCATAAAGAGGACCTGTCACATGCCTATTGCATACCTCCAAACATTATGAGATGGGAATGAGGGACACCTACTAGCAAATGTATGTAGGCATAGGACACGCCCCCTGCCACACCCCCTTAAGAGGAAATAACAAAAAAAAGGTTAACTAAATCCACAAGGACTTTTTTTTACCACTACTATTCCTTTATATTGGCTTTTAAAGTTGAAAAATGCAGCAATTTAGAAATTGGATGAAAGGTTTAGCACTGGAAAACACTTTTTGAAAGATAAAAAGTACATTTTATATACATCTATATTGATCAGACCAAAATGAGGGACAAATGAGGAGGAAAGAGGGACAGAGGGACATTGCTCCAAATCAGGGACAGTCCCTCGAAATAAGGGACAGTTGGAAGCTATGCTATTGCTGTAACAGGGATGTTTACATTCCTTGTGACTGACAGCAATAAAAGTGATTAAAAAAAAATGAAAGCAATAGTGTAAAAATAAATAAAATAAAATAAATGAATAATTAAAAAAAACATTAAAGTGCCCCCCCGCCCCCTCTCCTGTACTCATACGCAAAGGCGAATGCACACGTCGGTCCCGCACGCATGCAAGCAGCGATCGTCCCACACATGTGAGGTATCACCTTGAACATCAGGTTGTGGGCAGCAATTCTAGCTCTGTCTCAGCTGACCGGGACTCCCCTCCTCATTGGCTGAGACAGCAGCACGGCGCATTGGCTCCCGCTGCTGTCAATCAAAGTCTTTCAGCCAATGAGGAGAGAGAGGGGGCTGGGCCATGGCTCCATGTCTGAATGGACACAGGGAGCTGTGGCTTGGGTGCCCCCATAGCAAGCTGCTTGCTGTGGGGGCACTAGGCAGGAGGGAGAGGCCAGGAGCGCCGGCGGGTGACCAGAGAAGAGAAAGATCTGGGCTGCTCTGTGCAAAATCATTACACAGAGCAGGTAAGTATTTTTAACTAAAATGTTTTGTATTACCTTAAGATTCAAAAAAGTGTATTTTAAAGTATTGCGTTTGAAATAACAGTGTCGCGCAAATACCGTGTCACATAAAAAATTGCAAAACCCACCAATTTATTATCTAGGGCCTCTGCTTTAGAAAATATGTATAATGTTTGGGGGATTTAAGACATTTTCTAGCAAAAAACGTGCCAGAAATGGCCTGGAGCTGAAGTGGATAATACCCATTTAAAATGAATAGGCTCAAATTGCACTGCACTGAATCGCATGTGAACCGCACAGGAACCTACATTGCGCTCCTTATTCTTAAGGTGGAAGTCCATGCTAAAACTGAAATCCCTGCATCTACAGACACCCACGACAGTGGCGCCCTGTGCATTGTGGTCTCTAATAGGCTTCAAAATAGGGCACCGCATCCGGTGCCCACCCAGGTGTGTTGATACAGAGAATGAATATTCACTGTTGCAACACTGATCCTCCTCCTGGCCATTGGGAAGCGGGTATGAAACCTGTTTCCCGATTGGGCAAAACATCAGGCGATCCTATTGGATACCTAGCATCAGGAGGAGCAGAGAGGAGACGCACCACGGAAGCTGCTCCAGGAGAGGGCACCAAAGCAGCTTTCCCTGAGCCCGCCACGCTTAAGGACACTGGACCGGAGCAACCGCACCGTAAGATGACCGCATCAGCTCCGCTCCTCGGCTGCCCAGTGAACATCGTAAGAACCCCGTCCGCTGCTCTCACCGCCTGCATCCAGCTCTCAACAACCCCAGACCTCGCCACATGTCCCGGCGGCATCAAGACACCTGCCCACCTCACGCTGAAGGACACTGGAGCCCGCCACCCGCCAATGTGATGGGTAAGGACTGGGGGGGGTTTGCTGGGGGTGTTAGTGACGGCCGAGGGGGGGGGTTGTTTGCCGCCCCCCTCCAAAAAAAAAAACCAGCTGCCACTGATCCACGATCTAACACTGATCTATCTAACCCTGTAAAGAAGAAATCAGTATACATACCTTTTTTTGAAGGCGATCCGACCTGATCTCCAGCGGCGGAAGCTCTGCAGAGGACACGGCCGACAACGGCTGTGAAATGAATGAGAACAGTGTTGCCACCCTAATGCCCCGTACAAACGGTTGGATTTTCCGACAACTAATGTTGGATGTGAGCTTGTTGTCGTAAAGTCCGACCATGTGTAGGCTCCATAGAACATTTGTTGTCGGAATTTCTGCCAACAAATGTTTGAGAGCAGGTTCTCAAATTTTCTGACAACAAAACTTGTCGGAAATTACGATTGTGTGTACACAAGTCCGACGCACAAAAGTCCACGCATGCTCAGAATCAAGCAGAAGAGCCGCACTGGCTATTGAACTTCATTTTTCTCGGCTCGTCGTACGTGTTGTACGTCACCGCGTTCTTGACGTTCGGAATTTCCGACAACATTTGTGCGACCTTGTGTATGCAAGACAAGTTTGAGCCAACATGCTTTGGAGAAAAATCCACGGTTTTGTTGTCGGAAAATCCTATCGTGTGTACAGGGCAACAGAGTTACACTGGGGCTTCCGTTGTCGGCTGTGTCCTCTGCACCCGCCTACACAGAGAAGCCGCGGCTGACAGCTCAGCATGGGATCGGGTCGGATCGGCTTCAGAAAAGGTATGTACAGTGGAACCTTGGTTAATGAGTAACGCGGTTAACGAGCGTTTTGAAAGACAAGCAACTTTTTAAAAAAAATCCTGACTGGCAGAATTCAAGCTAATGGGGTGTGTAGTACCGCATTTGGCCAGAGGTGTGGGGGCGCCCGTGACAGTTGTTCGAAGCCATTTGGAAACACTCGGTATTTCCGAGGCTCTCCGGTGCCCCCCACCTCTGGCCACATGCGGTATTGCATGCAATAGAAGTCAATGCGGAACAAATTATCTTCAATTCCATTGACTTCTATGGGGAAACTCGCTTTGATAGGCGAGTGCTTCGGATTACAAGCATTCTCCTGGAAAGGATTATGCTCATAATCCAAGGTTCCACTGTTTAGTGATTCCTTCTTTACAGGGCTAGATAGGTTAGTGTTAGATCGGGGGTGTCTATACATGCAGGGATTTTAGTTTTTAGCATGGACTTCCACTTTAACATCCTTATGCCCCGTACACACGGTCGGATATTGATCGGACATTCCGACAACAAAATCCATGGATTTTTTCAAACGGATGTTGGCTCAAACTTGTCTTGCATACACACGGTCGCACAAAGTTGGCGGAAAACCCGATCGTTCTGAACGCGGTGACGTAAAACACGTACGTCGGGACTATAAACGGGGCAGTAGCCAATAGCTTTCGTCTCTTAATTTATTTTGAGCATGCCTGGCACTTTCTGCGTCGGAATTGTCCACACACGGTCGGAATTTACGCAAACGGATTTTGTTGTTGGAAGATTTTATAGCCTGCTCTCAAACTTTGTGTGTCGGAAAATGTGTGATGGAGCCCACACACAGTCGGAATTTCCGACAACAAGCTCCGATTGCACATATTCGGTTGGAAAGTCCGACCGTGTGTACAGGGCATTGGTGTGAACTAGCCCTCAAGGCAAACAGACTGACCACTTTGCAAGTGCAGTTGCACTCGTTTTCCCCAGAGCTTAGTAAACGTGGTACATCTTCACATTGTAAAGAAAACTCAATCAGACGTAAGGAAAATTTAAAAAAAACAACATTTTTGCTTGCACGTGATTGGATGATGGAAGCCTGCAGAGCTCCCCCTCATTTACTAAGCTCCGAGGGAAAATGAGTGCATTTGCAAAGTGCGCAGTCTATTTCCTTTAGTAAAACCACCCCTATGTATATGTTTTTATATGACAATGCGCTGCCTAGTAAAGCCCGCCGTACGCCACCACTCGATGTTTCTCGTCTTTATCAATAAAAGATCTGCTCGGACTTCTCCTCTCTTTATAGGCTCTTAGTTTTTTCGGGGGATTCACTATATCGCTTCTCTTTAATGTCTCGCCCGCCCAAACATTGAAGCACTTATCACGGTGTTTACAGTAGAGCGAAGTATGGGGAATGTGTGTAGGATTCCAGCCGGGCCACCCACCATTGTACTGTATATATGGGGAACCAGCTGGCTACCATTATTTATTATTTGCTGATTTATACGAGTCCCTTTGAAATTCCCGCATTCACTTCGGCCCCGTGCGAACGCCTGACCAACGCGGACCCCGAGCGTGGCGACGAGCCCCGAGCTTCATAACGTTTTCAGAATAGAAGGTGAAATCATACGATCGGGCCTGCTGAAAAATATTTGGCCGTTTGCGGTATGCGTCTTGTACCATTATGAGGGTTCGGTGTATTGTGAGTGGCCGCGTTCCAGAAACACATAAAAGTGATTGCCAACATGAGATGGAGGAGAGACAGCAACTTCACAGGATCAGGAAATCCAAAAATGAAACAGAGGAAAGTACGAGGTCACCGAGAGGGAAATGTGTCAGGGGAGGTTCACTTCTCCATTGTCCGGGGAATGGGTTAAAGCAGGACTCCGCGCTAAACGGCTAACTACACAGATGAAATACATATATGAGAGATGCTCACCTGACACTGGATTTGCATTCCAGTCCATCCAGTCCTGAGATTTGCACAGCTCTGGCGCACAGCACAGCCCTGTCTGACAAGGCTGGGGACCTGATTCACTCACAATGTTCAATTACAAAAGGAGGGGGCCAGTCAAAGTGACATATTGACCAACTCATTCCACCAACTCTCCATCCGGAAAGCAGCGGTGGAAGCCAGGGGAGGACAGGAGGGAAGCTGGTAGAGTTGCTGGGGGGGGGGCACACAGGGGGGCCCAGGCAGCCTGGGGTTAGAGGATGGAGCACAGAGGGGGTGATCAATGCAGCCGGGGGGGGGCAATTACAGGAACCGATCCACTGTTTGTCTCCCTTTGCAGCAGCTAAAAGGTGATGGGAGAGAGAGAAGGAGAAGCCGGCTTTCAGCTGCTGCAAGGGGGAGACAAACAGAGGATTGCTTCCTCCAATTCATAAAAGGAGGGAACTGGTAAATATGACATCTTTACCAGCCCCTTCCCCCGCTTTCCTTCCTGAAAGCAGCAGTGAAAGCCAGGGGAGGAGAGGAGGGAAGCCAGCAGTGCTGCTGGGCGGGGGCACACAGGGATGCCCAGGCAGTCGGAGGTTTAGAAGATGGTGCGCAGAGGGTGATCAATGTGATGGACGGGCAATTACAGGAACCGATTCACTGTTTGTCTCCCCTTTGCAGCAGCTAAAAGGTGATGGGAGGGACAGAAGGAGAAGCCGGCTTTCAGCTGCTGCAAGGGGAGACAAACAGGGGATTGCTTCCTGCGAATCATAAAAAGAGGGAACTGGTATATATGACATATTTACCAGCCCCTTCCCCCGCTTTCCTTCCTGAAAGCAGCAGTAAAAGCCAGGGGAGGAGAGGAGGGAAGCCAGCAGTGCTGCTGGGCTGGGGCACACAGGGATGCCCAGGCAGTCGGAGGTTTCGAAGATGGTGTGCAGAGGGTGATCGATGCGATGGAGGGGCAATTACAGGAACCGATCCCCTGTTTGTCTCCCCTTTGCAGCAGCTGAAGGGTGATGGGAGGGACAGAAGGAGAACCAGGCTTTCAGCTGCTGCAAAGGGAGACAAACAGGGGATCCGTTCCTGTAATTGCCCCCCCCCCCGCCATACTGATCACCCCCGCTCATGCCTACATCTGATTGCCCTGCTCCCTGAGGCCCCTGCTGGCCAGGGCCTGGTACAGGAGGACCGATGCTACCCCTTTATCAATGAATTCCATTGCTATAAGCAAGCATTTTACTGAATAAAATAAATCCATTCAATTTGTTTTGTTGTGATTAGGTGTGATTGGTCACAGTTAATCAAATGGTATACAAATGGGCTGTGATTGACTCTGTCTGTATCATGTGATTACTGTGACCAATCACAGCTGGCAACACAATCGTAACAATGAATGGCATGAATCAAAGCCATTCATTGTTTACAATTGTTATTTGATCTGCTGTGATTAGTCACAGTGATCCCATGGTACCAGCAGCGGGCTGGTACATTAATCAGTCATCGTCTGTGTCCATCGTGACAGATCACACCTGCAGCATGGCTGCACAGCTGAGCACGGGGCTCGTTCCGGGAGGACGTCATATCAGTGCTGCCTATCAGTGCCATCTATCAGTGCCACCCATCAGTGCCCACCAGTGCCCATCAGTTCCGCCTATACTTGCCCTCCAGTGCCACCTATCAGTGCCACCTATGAGTGCCCATAAGTGCCGCCTATGAGTGCCCATCAGTACCACCTATCAGTGCCCATGAGTGCTGTATATCAGTGGCACCTATCAGTGCCCTTCAGTGTAGAAGAAAACTTACTTATTTACAAAGCTTTGTAACAAAAACAAAGAAATTGTCGTTCTTTTTTCATTTGTAGCACAAAAAATAAAAACCCTCAGAGGTGATCAAATAGCACCAAAAGCTCTATTTATGGGGAAAAAAAATTACAAAAATTTTGTTTGGGTACAACGTTGCATGACCGCGCAATTGTCATTAAAAAATTGTCATTAAAAACGTGAGAGCGCTGAAAGCTGAACATTGGTCTGGGCAGGAAGGTATAAAAGTGCCCGGTATTGAAGTGGTTAGGGAGCTCAGAGAGCATGGGGAAGAGAAACAGCAGTACACTTGTCTACCCAGTGAATGGCTGCCCAGGGGGCGGTGGGCGTGTCAGCACAAGTCTGATAATTGGAGGAGAGCAGGCTAGAGAACTGACCATGCTGTGTTCTCATGCCTAGTGTGGTCAGTTTTTAATAGGAAAGCAGAGAGACTGTCAGGAACACCAGGGATGTCACATAAAGGAAACAATTGAAAAAGAAGAGGATACTTTCGCATAGAAGTACATGGTACAGCAGCCACATATCAGGAATATGAAATGTTGGGGGTAAAACATTCTTTAACCACTTGCTGACCAGCCGCCGTTTTACTGCGGCAGAATGGCATGGCTGGGTGAAACTACATTATGTTACGTCGCTTCACCCTGTGCCCACCGCCGGGCTCCCACGATCGCTCGTGAGACACACCGAGAACCGGAAACTGTGTGTGTAAACACACAGATCCCAGTTCTCTGAGGGGAGAAGAGACAGATCGTGTGTTCACACAAAGTATGAACAGCGATCTGTCATCTCCCCTAGTCAGTCCCCTCCCCGCTTCAGTTAGAACACACACTAGGGAACACAATTAACCCCTTGATCACCCCCTAGTGTTAACCCCTTCCCTGCCAGTAACATTTTTGCAGTAATCAGTGCATTTTTTAAAGCACTGATCGCTGTGTAAATGCTAATGGTCCCAAAAATGTGTCAAAAGTGTCCGATATGTCCGCCATAATGTCGCAGTCATGATAAAAATCACAGATTACCGCCATTACTAGTAAAAAAAAAAAAATAATAATAATAATAAAAATTCTATAAATCTATCCCATAGTTTGTAGACGCTATAACTTTTGCGCAAACCAATCAATATACGCTTATTGCGATTTTATTACCAAAAATATGTAGAAGAATACATATCGGCCTAAACTGAGAAAAAAATTCGCTTTTTTAAAAAAAAAAATGGGGATATTTATTCTAGCAAAAAGTACAAAATATTAACAATAAAAAAAAAATAAAAACCGCAGCGATGATCAAATACCACCAAAAGAAAGCTCTATTTGTGGGGGAAAAAGGACGTCAATTTTGTTTGGGTGCAACGTCACACGACCGCGCAATGGTCAGTTAAAGCGATGCAGTGCCGAATCGCAAAAAATGGCCCGGTCACTGAGCAGCCAAATCTTCTGGGGCTGAAAGCGGTTAAAGTGGAGTTCCACCCACTTTTACAACTCTTCAGCATCCCTCACTAAACTGTGCACTGTAAACTAATTGGATATTTTTTTTTTTTTTTCTCAGCACCTACTGTATATCTGCTGTATTCATTTTTCACTTCCTCCTCCCTGGCCGTGGCCCATCGCATCATTTCCTGTTTGCAATGCCTTCTGGGAAGGGGCGGCAACTTCCTCTGACACTGCCGTTGTTATGGAAACCTGACCTGAAACCTATTACACTGCTTGTGCTGCACTGAGCATGTGCGAGATCTGCAAGGATGAGATCCAGGAAGAAATACAGTCTGGCTTCAGATGCCCACACTTAAGATGGCCACGGCCTGCTGTAAGTTTATAAAATAACAAACTACTAATATAAACTAACAAAACAGACCTTAGTTTACAGACTACCTTTACTAGAATACATTAAGCTTGTGTATTATAGGGGTATTTTTATTTAAAAAGTATAATTTCGGCTGGAACACCACTTTAAGGATAGCATTTTTTTTTATAACAAATGGAGATTTTTTTGAAAACCGATACTGTTTCTGTATACCATTTCAAGAATGTATTATAGAAATTAAAAAGTCAATAAAAGCTCCAATTGACCTATATATATATATATATATATATATATATATATATATAAATATATATATATGGAGCAAAGTAGAAAATTCATGAAAACCTGACAATCCTATAATGATTGAGAATCCCATAATACATTCCTATATATAGTGGAAGTGGGATCTCCAGCACATGTTTGGAGGGATCTCCATGAACATTCCAGATGTTGGAGTTTTTCCTCCTCATATCTCATCCCATTGTAGTTCTAAATTCTGTAGAGGAGGGCAAGCCCCAACAAGAGGAATGTTATCTCTTATTTGTCAGATGCCAACATTCCTCCTCTACAATAAAATGAGGACAAAGACAGCGCCACGTATGATAGAAGTGCCATGGCACGTAGTCTAATCCCTGGGGTCAGAGGACTCGGAACATTCGTCTTAAAAACAATCAGCTGATATAAATATTATTATTGCGGAAAGTTCAACAACCTATCCGGGTAACCCTTCAATACATGGCCAGACATTGATAAGATTATTTACATTAAAGGGATTCTACAGTCTTTTTAAGTGTTCTTTAGAGCTAAATGCGGGTCAAGTAACTAAATACATACAGCAGATGAGATACATTCAGTATATGGGAGATGTTTTACTCTCCAAAGGATTTCTATTTCTGTCCGTCCTGTCCTGAGGTTTACACAGCTCTGCCGCACAGCGCAAGCTACCTGGCAAGGGAAGGGACCTGATCTTTCTCTAATGACATTTAAAGTGGAATTTAACTTAAAAAGGGGGTGTTTAAAGCGGCATTAAACCCAAAGCCAAACATGTAATATATTGCAGCTTTCCAATCATTAGATGTAGTGTCTGCATTAGTTTTCTTTTTAAGCTCCCATCCTCCTCTATTTTCACCTGGTGATCTGTCCAGTAACACACCCCCTGTATTAGAGTGCCCCCACTCTGGATGAAGGAGCACAGGGGGCACCTTTGGACAGCAGCAATGTCAGTCTAGAGGGAAGGGGAGTGTTAGATGTACTAGCATATTTAGATACACTAACAAATTGAAGCCAAACTCCAGCTCATACTGCAGTTACAGCAAACCGATTTTTATAGCACCCCCAATATGCAATGGATAGATTCATGCACCGCTGTGAGTATGTGGATTGAAAACTGGCTACAAGGGCGTGTTCAGAGGGTGGTGATAAATGGGGAGTACTCGGAATGGTTAGGGGTGGGTAGTGGGGTTCCCCAGGGTTCTGTGCTGGGACCAATCCTATTTAATTTGTTCATAAACGACCTGGAGGATGGGATAAACAGTTCAATCTCTGTACTTGCGAACAAAACTAAGCTAAGCAGGGAAATAACTTCTTCTCAGGACGTGGAAACCTTGCAAGAAGATCTGAATAAATTAATGGGGTGGGCAACTACATGGCAAATGAGGTTTAATATAGAAAAATGGTGAGCACACACGCCGGCACGCACACGTGTGCGCCATTGCGCATGCGCGTGGGTCAGGCTAACGGGAATTTTTTGCCCATGGGTTTGGTTAATAGGTTTTATCTGTCTGTGGATTTGACTAACAGAGATTCTCCATTTGCACATAACTATGTGCCTGGGCTTATTTCTTCTTTCCTGACAGCCAGCATCTTAGACCTCTGACGAAACGCATAGGAAAATTGAGACGAAACGCGCAGGGAAGAACACAGGACGCTGATGTCACCACGCCCTACAGCGGGAACTCTTGGTTGAGTTTTTCTTTGAAATTTTTTAGCGCTACTGTGTGGAATTTTAAATAAAACTCTTGGATTATCTGTACTGTTTGGACATTTGTCTTTTTTTTACCTACATACCAGAGGGGAACTGAAATATCGAATCTTGGCAACGAGAGTGTGGCAGGCATCTTTACTTACTTAGTGCCGGTTCACACTAGACGCGGCACGACTTGCAGGTCGCCTCACCGAGGCGACCTGCACACGACTGCCAGGGCGACTTGCAAGACGACTTCTGTATAGAAGTCTATGCAAGTCGCCCCCAAAGTAGTACAGGAACCTTTCTTCTAAGTCGGAGCGACTTGCGTCGCTCCGATTAGAACGGTTCCATTGTACAGAACGGGAGGCGACTTGTCAGGCGGCTAGGTCGCCTGACAAGTCGCCCCCGTGTGAACCGTAGGGGTAATTCCATACATAGGCCATACATTTGACCTCTTTAATCCATCTATTTGGTAAGCGGTGTTGGTGCTGTTGGTGGTGGAGAATGAATCACTGAAGAGTCTCTCTTCTTATGAGGTTGAAGCACAGTACAATGAATTGGAGGATTTTATAATGCATCCTATACATTTATTGGGACATTATACACAGGGCATTATTTCACTGTGTTACCTATATATTATTTTATCTTACCTTATATCAAGGGTTTGTATGTGCAGCTTCAATTTGTTGATTATTTTATTGTACAAATATATTTTTTAATTTTGTTATTGTAACACTTAGTAAAGATTTTGACTGGCATGAGTTCAGGGAGGCCATGTCAGCAACTGGCAAGCAGATCAGGTATAGAATCAGTTGCAGGTATGAGTAGTGCTGGGACAAGGTCATCTAGAGCCCAGGGCGAACATGCCAAAATTGCACCCCTAAAAAGACCATAGAATTAACATGCATGCTCACCCCAAGCAGAAATTCCCAGCACAACTCTTTGCCCCCCATCCTCCCAGGCCAAATCCCCTCTCTACCTATATGCCTGCAGCACCCCCCCCCCCCCCAAAAAAAAAAACCTCCAAGCACAAATGCTTTCTCCTCACTCCAAATCCCCCCCCCCCCCCCCCTTGCAGCACAAATTTTCCCCACCCAGTCCCCCGTCCTAGCACCAATCCCCCCCCCCACACACACACACACGCACAAATTCCCCCTCCTAGCACAATTCCCCTCTACTATTTACACTATATTGTCAAAAGTATTAGGACGCCTGCCGTTACACGCACATGAACTTTATTTCATCCCAGTCTTAGCATGTAGGGTTCAATATTGAGTTGGCCCACCCTTTACAGCTATAACATCTTCAACTCTTCTGGGAAGGATGTCCACAAGGTTTAGGAGTGTGTCTATGGGAATGTTTGACCATTCTTCCAGAAGAGCATTTGTGAGGTCAGGCACTGATGGTGCTGATGAGCCAGGCCTTCTGGAAGGATGGTCCAACATTCCCATAGACGCACTCCTAAACCTTGTGGACAGCCTTCCCAGAAGAGTTGAAGCTGTAATAGTTGCAACGGGTGGGCCAACTTAATACAGGCATACCCTACTTTTAAGTACACAATGGGGTTTATTTACTAAAGTTGGAAAGTTTGAAATCAGGCTCACTCCTACTTAGAAACCAATGAGCTTCTAACCCCAGCTTGTTCAATTAAGTTTTGGTAAAAAACCTGGAAGCTCATTGGTTTCTATGCAGAAGTGAGCCAGATTTTGCACTTTTAGCTTTAGTAAATAAACCCCATTGTGTACTTAAAAGTGGGGAATGCCTGTATTGAACCCTACAGACTAATGCCCCGTACACACGGTCGGATTTTCCGACGGAAAATGTGTGATAGGACCTTGTTGTCGTAAATCCCGATCGTGTGTGGGCTCCATCACACATTTTCCATCAGATTTTACGACACACAAAGTTTGAGAGCTTGCTATAAAATTTTCCGACAACAAAATCCGTTGTCGGAATTTCCGATTGAGTGTACACAAATCCGACGCACAAAGCGCCACGCATGCTCAGAATAAATAAAGAGATGAAAGCTATTGGCTACGGTCCCGTTTATAGTCCCGGCGTACGTGTTTTACGTCACCGCGTTCAGAATGCTCGGATTTTCCGACAACTTTGTGTGACCGTGTGTATGCAAGACAAGTTTGAGCCAACATCCGTCGGAAAAAAATCCTAGGATTATGTTGTCGGAATGTCCGATCAATGTCCGATCGTGTGTACGGGGCATAAGACTGGGATGCCATTAAAGTTCATGTGCGTGTAAAGGCAGGTGTCCCAATACTTTTGACAATATAGTGTACCTTTATAGCACAAACCCCCCAAATCCCCCCTTCTAGCACAAATCTTCTTCCCCCTTCCCAACACAAATTCCCCAAAATCACCACTCCTAGCACACCTCCCCAAACTTGCTTTACTAGAACAATTCTTACCCCCTGCCGTGCCCCCAAATTACTCTTCTCAACACAAACCCCCCCCAAACTCCTTGTGGTGCCCCCCCCCCCACCTCACCATACCACAGTGCCCAGGGCAGCCTCCCCTTCTGCCCACCCCTTGTCCCGGCCCTGGGTATGAGGTTAGGTTCCAAGCCAGGGTCAATATCAGACAATCAGATCTAGAGCAAGAGGAGCAGGCAGAAGTGTGGTTGTAGAGCAAGCCAAGGTTGGTAGAGGCGGGTAGCAAGAGCAGGTCAGGACAAGCCGGGCTGAGATCAGGAAATACTGGACACAGGTCACAGGTACTGCCGCATTGGTGCAGCTATTCAGCTTAAATAGTCCGCTATTATATAAGAGGCAAGAATAGCAGAACATGTGCATGCACATTTTCACATATGTAACCGCATAGATACCGGTACAGAATCGCCTTCTTCTATACTAGTATGACCTTCCTGACACCGGGGGAATCGCTGCTGTATTCCTGTTTTCTCAAGTAGGGATAAGCAAATATGCGCGCTGTAGCCACTAAAACGCGTTTCACAGTACATACTTGTATGTTATAGAATCCCGTAAACAAAATGTCGTGTGGATTTGTCCTGTCCTCCCAGGTTCATGGAATGATGAATGGTAATGACACCACTGTCTCTGGAATGTTAGGGGACTTCTAACTACACAGCTTGATTGAATAAGAGAGGATTAGTGAACGCTCCTCCTGTTCCCACTGACACATCTGTCAGAAGGACTGTCACTCACTTGACAGATGTATGGCTGGGCGGCTTATAAGATTGCTCTCCAAGGCCGATCATTCGAAAGTGATGTGGGGGGGGGGTTTTTGCCCTTTTTACTTTATATTTGGAATAACCTTTAGACTTTTTTGTGAAGATCTAAATCAGTGGTGGTCAACTTTTTCAATATGGTGAATACGGGGTGGTGGTGCGATGTTGGTCTATTGAGTGAGGTGGACCCACATCCCAAAATTCAGGGAGAAATGGAAATTTGATCCTCTTACGGGACTTTAAAGGGGTCACCTACTCATGAGTAATAGAGTATAATAAGGAGTATAGTAGGTATAGGTTTGATTGCAAAAGTTTAGGTGTTTATTAGGTTAAGGATTCGGGTAAATTTAGGGTACAACAGATGAGTTGGCATAAAGTACAGGATACAAGTTACAAACATGAAACATGGCAATACAACATGCAGAAGATCCACAATCATAGGACTCCAGGTGTGTATGGAGCACACACACAGAGAGTACCCGACGCGTTTTGAAATAAACTCTTCCTCAGGGGTGTCTGATAGGGATCAGCAAGCACAGAGGTATGTTATATTGTGTTGCTTGGGAGGCATGTATTACTGCATTGTATCCATAGAAGCACTCAAAGGGAAGGGGGGGTTTGTTGGGGGGATGAAAAGACACACCACTGGACTTCAGCAGACCGCTCGCCTCCAGTCCACGTCACGTCAGGCCCGTGACACCCAAACCCGGCGGGGCGGCCTGAGAGAGAGCTCCCCAGCAAAGGGGGCCACAGAGCCACCGTAGAGAAGAGTAATCCTAGGTAGGCTCCAATCTGGAAAGGGCAGAGAGAAGGCCCATGCAGGCAGGAGACTGCAGGTCTCCAAAGGGAGGGGGTTTTTTTCTTCTTATGGTCCGGCCCGGTGAGCAAGTGCAATGATCCTGTATGATGCCCCAGACTGTGTGCATCCAGTTCCCTATGAGGGTTACGGTGCCCGAGGGGGGTTATCATAGGGTAATGGCAGTCTGGGGGCAGTGGAGGCCTTCTGCTCTACATCGCTGCACGCCGCTGCTACACCCACAAGGTTGGACCTTCCTAGCCCGGACCCCCGGTTGGAGCACTCACCTCCACTGCCCCCAGACTGCCATTACCCTATGATAACCCCCCCCCCCGGGGCACCGTAACCCTCATAGGGAACTGGATGCACACAGTCTGGGGCATCATACAGGATCATTGCACTTGCTCACTGGGCCGGACCATAAGAAGAAAAAAAACCCCTCCCTTTGGAGACCCGCAGTCTCCTGCCTGCATGGGCCTTCTCTCGGCCCTTTCCAGATTGGAGCCTACCTAGGATTACTCTTCTCTACGGTGGCTCTGTGGCGCCCTTTGCTGGGGAGCTCTCTCTCAGGCGTGTCACGGGCCTGACGTGGACTGGAGGCGAGCGGTCTGCTGTAGTCCAGTGGTGTGTCTTTTCATCCCCCCAACAAACCCCCTCTTCCCTTTGAGTGCTTCTATGGATACAATGCAGTAATACATGCCTCCCAAGCAACACAATATGACATACTTCTGTGCTTGCTGATCCCTATCAGACACCCCTGAGGAAGAGTTTATCTCAAAACGCGTTGGGTACTCTCTGTGTGTGTGCTCCATACACACCTGGAGTCCTATGATTGTGGATCTTCTGCATGTTGTATTGCCATGTTTCATGTTTGTAACTTGTATCCTGTACTTTATGACAACTCATCTGTTGTACCCTAAATTTACCCGAATCCTTACCCTAATAAACACCTAAACTTTTGCAATCAAACCTATACCTACTATACTCCTTATTATACTCTATTACTCATGAGTAGGTGTCCCCTTTAAAGTCTCGTAAGAGGATCAAATTTTCATTTCTCTTTTCAATATGGTGGGCCTCAAGTGTGACCCCCGGCATCACCAAGGGCCACGCTCAAAGTTCAGTGAATATTCAGTGTCAGAGATAGCAGACACAACAGAGTATGGTCAAAGACTATTGGCATGATACAGGACAGTGGCGGCTGGTGCTTAAAATTTTTTGATACACCTGTGCCCGTCATATGCAGCCACTTGTGCCCATCACAAAAAAAAACCCTCCCTTTGGAGACCCGCAGTCTCCTGCCTGCATGGGCCTTCTCTCGGCCCTTTCCAGATTGGAGCCTACCTAGGATTACTCTTCTCTACGGTGGTTCTGTGGCTGGGGAGCTCTCTCTCAGGCCGCCCCGCCGGGTTTGGGTGTCACGGGCCTGACGTGGACTGGAGGCGAGCGGGCTGCTTGTGCCCATCAAATGCAGCCATTGTGCCCATCAAACGCAGTCACTGTGCCCATCAAACGCAGCCACTTGTGCCCATCATATGCAGCCACATGTGCCCATCAAATGCAGCCACTTGTGTCCATCAAATGCAGCCACTTGTGTCCATCATATGCAGCCACTTATGCCCATCATATGCAGCCACCTGTGCCCATCATATGCAGCCACTTGTGCCCATCACAAAAAACTCCCCACTGGAGCCACTTGTGCCAATCAAATGCAGTCACTTGTGCCCGTCAAATGCAGCCACTTGTGCCCATCATATGCAGCCACTTGTGCCCATCAAACGCAGCCACTTGTGCCCATCAAATGCAGCCACTTGTGCCCATCAAATGCAGCCACTTGTGCCCATCAAATGCAACCACTTGTGCCCGTCATATGCAGCCACTGTGCCCACCGACACCCCCCCCACTTGTGGGGTTCGCAGCTCTGGCAGCAACCCCACCCCCCCCCCCCCACGCGCGGCTCTGACAGAGGGGACTTACCACAGCAGCTCCTCTCCAATGCACCAGAGCGGCGGTGACCTCTGCTCCAGCGGTTGTCTCCTCCGCTCCTCTTCCTATGCGCCAGGCACCCAATAGGCCAAATCAGGAAACGGTATGACGTCCTGCCTCCTGATTGGCGGGGAGGAAGGTTAGTGTGAAAATAGCGAAAATGTATTCGCTATCGTCACACAATTAGGTGGGATTAGGGCGCACTCTCTGCGCCCTGAGTCCACCCTATTTTGAATCCTAGTAGAGCCTCTGGCTCTAATCAGGTGCTTCAAAAATACCACCCCCTCCACCCCCACCATAGGAATCCTCCTAGTGTAAAGGTCTGTGGGACTGGAGCAAGGCAGTCCGGGAAATGACAGTAAAAACGTGGCGGTGCCAATAAATTTTGAGTGTTGTGTCAGTAAATTTCAATCTGGTAGGTTGGCAACACTGCTGCAGACATGATACAAGAGATGATCAGAGACTACAGACATGGTACAAGAGATGATCAGAGACTACGGACAGGATACAGGAGATGATCAGAGACCTCGGACATGATACAAGAGATGATCAGAGACTACGGACAGGATACAAGAGATGATCAGAGACTACGGACATGATACAAGAGATGATCAGAGACCTCGGACATGATACAAGAGATGATCAGAGACTGCGGACATGATACAAGAGATGATCAGAGACTGCGGACATGATACAAGAGATTAACAGAGACTACGGACAGGATACAAGAGATGATCAGAGACTACGGACATGATACAAGAGATGGTCAGAGACCTCGGGCATGATACAAGAGATGATCAGAGACTACGGACAAGATACAAGAGATGATCAGAGACTACAGACAGGATACAAGAGATGGTCAGAGACTACAGACAGGATACAAGAGATGATCAGAGACTACGGACAGGATACAAGAGATGATCAGAGACTACGGACATGATACAAGAGATGATCAGAGACTACGGACAGGATACAAGAGATGATCAGAGACTACGGACCTGATACAAGAGATGATCAGAGACTACAGGCATGATACAAGAGATGATCAGAGACTACGGACAGGATACAAGAGATGATCAGAGACTACGGACATGATACAAGAGATTAACAGAGACTACGGACAGGATACAAGAGATGGTCAGAGACCTCGGACATGATACAAGAGATGATCAGAGACTGCGGACATGATACAAGAGATGATCAGGGACCTCGGACATGATACAAGAGATGGTCAGAGACCTCGGACATGATACAAGAGATAATCTGAGACTGTGGACATGATACAAGAGATGGTCAGAGACTGCAGACATGATACAGGAGATGGTCAGAGACTGTGGACATGATACAGGAGATGGTCAGAGACTGCAGACATGATACAGGAGATGGTCAGAGACTGTGGACATGATACAGGAGATGGTCAGAGACTGCGGACATGATACAGGAGATGATCAGAGACTGTGGACATGATACAAGAGATGGTCAGAGCTGCGGACATGATACAAGAGATGATCAGAGACTGCAGACATGATACAAGAGATGGTCAGAGCTGCGGACATGATACAAGAGATGGTCAGAGACTGTGGACATGTTAAAGGAGATGACCAGAAAAAATGTGCATTCATGAAAGGAGTGCCACACCAAAAGATAAAAGACATTTGAAGAGCCCACTGACTCAGGTTAGGCTGTTTATGACAGATAAGGCTACCCCCCCCCCCAGTGGGTACCCCAGCAGGTTACCAGAAAAAAACATGCCTACATGGAAGGAGCGCCAGACCAAAAGATAAGAGTCCAATTCAATTTCTTGGTATTATGCTAAAAGTCAGCCAACGCAGTTCGGGGGTCAAAGGAACCAGACCCCCCCCCCCCCCCGGGCTCTGGGCTTCAGTTAAAAATGAGAAGACAGGGAGAGAACATGAGAGCTGAGTTGAGGAGCAACCCAAACCTTTAGGGATTTGTCATAGTCCTTCTAATGCCAAAGGAATGTGAGTAGCCCCTTTAGACTTCTCAGTTTACAAAGAAGTGCAACTAAAATAATCAAAACCACAATAGTCAATAACATATAAAGCACACAATACAGTAAAACCCTTCAAAGCACCCACTTACACACCTGTACCCCTACCTTATACCATTTACCTTTTTTACTACTTTGAATTATTGCACACAGTTGTAGTATACTAGGAGAAAACAGCACCCTGCCTTAGTGTCCTGGGTTTAACTGCTTAAGGTCTACCCTATAGCAGTTTAACTGCTACAGGGCAGCACCTCTGCGCCAGATATATATATATATATATATATATATATATATATATATATATATATATATGTGTGTGTGTGATCTGGCTCTTCCTGGTAGGGGGCACGCATGCGCGCCGCCCTCGGCTCGCTCCCGCTGTAATCACACACAGAGGGAGTCAAGCGGGGGGTACCTTGGACTCGAGGTCCGCCAGCACCCGCCAATCATCCAGCAGAGAGGCAGAACGGCAGTCTGCCTATGTAAACAAGGCAGATCACCGTTCTGACAGGAGGGAAGACATGAATCCTGTGTCTCTGCAAAGAGGATCCACGTCTCCACCTAGTAAAGGCACCTCCCCTACAATGTAGTAAAACACTGGCTAGGCACACAGTTAACCAGTGGTGGCTGGTGGGTTCTTCTTTGGGGGAGGGCAAACAAGTAAGTGTTGGACCGCCCATGGCACGGCACACCCCCCCCCAGCACTTAACCGCTTGTGTGGGCGGGCTGTGGTGTACTCTCCTCCTCTCCTGGGGTGCGTGCAGTGGTGGCTCCGGTTCCCGTTCCTCGAGCTTGTGTCAAGCTCGTGTCTCCTCTACCTCCAAAGCGCTGGGCTTGTGTCTCCTCTTCCGCCAATAGGATCGCCTGATGCTTTGGCCAATCGGGAAACAGGTTTCACGACCTGCCTCCTGATTGGTGGGAAGGAATTTTAGTGTGAAAATAGCGAAAATTCATTCGCTATCGTCACACAACAGGGTGGAATTGGAGCGCCGCCCTTTTTTTGAAGCCTATTAGAGCCACTGGCTCTAATCAGGTGCTTAAAAAAAACACCTACCACACATTGGAATCCATGGTCTGGCGCTCTGATATGTAGATCAGGGGGCCAGACGCATGGATAGGGGAGGCGGCGCCCGTGCGCCCTCTATGGACGGGCCGCCACTGCAGTTAACCCTTTGATCGCCCCTGATCTTAACACCTTCCCTGCCAATTTTTATTAGTACAGTGACAGTGCATATTTTTTAGCACTGATCACTGTATTAGCGTCACTGGTCCCCAAAAAAGTGTCACTTAGTGTCAGAACGTCTGCCGCAATATTGCAGTCCTGCTACAAGTCGCTGATCGCCGCCATCACTAGTAAAAAAATTCATAAAAATATCCCATAGTTTGTAGAGGATATAACTTTTGCACAAACCAATCAATATACGCTTATTGGGATTTTTTTTTTTACCAAAAATATATATCAGAATACATAATGGCCTAAATTGATGAAGAAATTAGATTTTCTAAAAAACATTTGTTGGGTGTTTCATAGCAGAAAGTAAAAAATGTTGTTTTGTTTTTTGTTTTTTCAAAATTGTTGGTCTTTTTTTGTTTATAGCGCAAAAAATTAAAACCGCAGAGGTGATCAAATACCACCAAAAGAAAGCTCTATTTGTGGGGAAAAAAGGACATCAATTTTATTTAGGTATAGCGTCGCACAACATTGTTTACATAGGCAGATTGCCGTTCTGCCTGTGTCCCTAACATTCAGCGGGTGCCGGCAGACATCAGGTTCCCTGGACCCGCTGATCAGCTTCCGCCGTGTAGAATCACAGCAGGAGCGAGCCGGAAGTGTAGGATCACGTAAATATACAGTACATGATCCTGCGCAGCACGGCCGCCGTGTAGCAGTAAAACTTCTATAGGGTGGTCGGCAAGTGGTTATAGTAGAAGGTAGGGTGTGGACCTTTAACAATATTTCTGCTCCTGCCTTCCTATCTTGGTGTCACAGAGGCAGGAAATAAGGGAAAGCCTCCCCAATGTGGTCACAGACAGAACTAAAAATTCGGTCTGTATTCTAACTCTCCCCCAATCCTTCAGAAAAAAACCTATTTGGGCTGGAGTTACACTTTAACCACTTCAGCCCTGAAAGGATTTACCCCCTTAAAGCGGGGTTCCGGCTGCGATTTTTTTTTTTTTTAAAGTCAGCAGCTACAAACACTGTAGCTGCTGACTTTTAATAAGGACACTTACCTGTCCAGCAAGCCTGCGATGTTGGCCAACCCGAGGCCGATCCGTCCATCCTAACTAAGGGAAACAGGCAGCGGAGCCTTGCGGCTTCACTGCCCGTTTCCTACTGCGCATGCGCGAGTCGCGCGGCGCTTTGTGAATGGCCCCGTTGTTTCCTGGGACACACACAATTCCCAGAAGGCAACGGGGCCGCTCACCGAAGAGAAGGAAGCGCCGCGGAGTAGGAAGAGGCAGATTAGGAAGGCTGCCTAGCAACAGGGGTTTCAGGTAAGTTAAATTTTTTTTTTTTCAAATGTTTTTTTTTTTCATTTTTTTTTTAGAATTTTAATGCTATTTTTTATTTTAGGGTGGCCCTCCACTTTAATGACCAGGCCATTTTTTGCGATACGGCACTGCCTCACTTTAACTGACAATTGCGCGGTCGTGCGACGCTGTACCCAAACAAAATTGATGTCCTTTTTTTCCTACAAATAGAGCTTTCTTTTGGCGGTATTTGATCATCTCTGTGGGTTTTATTTTTTTGCGCTATAAACAAAAAAAGAGCGACAATTTTGAAAAAAAAAACAATATTTTTTACTTTTTGCTATAATAAATAATAAAAAAAAAATTAAAAAAGGCAAATTTCTTCATCAGTTTAGGCTAATATGTATTCTTCTACATATAAAAACGCAGTATGTGTATATTGATTGGTTTGCGCAAAAGTTATAGCGTCTACAAAATAGGGAATAGATTTATGGCATTTTTATTTATTTATTTATTTTTTTACTTGTAATGGCGGTGATCACTGATTTTTAGCGGGGCTGCAACATTGCGGCGGACAGATTGGACACTTTTTTGGGACCATTTACATTTATACAGCGATCAGAGCTTAAAAAAAAGCCACTGATTACTGTATAAATGACACTGGCAGGGAAGGGGTTAACACCATAGCTCCCAACTGTCCCTGATTCCGAGGGACTGTCCCTGATTTGGAGCAATGTCCCTCTTTCCCCCTCATTTGTCCCTCATTTTGGTCTGATCCATATAGTTGTATATTAAAATGCACTTTTTATCTTTCAAAAAGTGTTTCCCAGTGCTAAACCTTTCATCCAAATTCTAAATTGCTGCATTTGTAAACTTTAAAAGCCGATATAAAGGAATAGTAGTGGTAAAAAAAAAATCGCCCTTGTGGATTTGATTAACTTTTTTTGTTAATTCTCCTTTAAGGGGGTGTGGAAGGGGGCATGTCCTATGCCAACATACGTTTTCTAGGAGGTGTGCCTCATTCCCATCTCAAAATGTTGGGAGGTATGGTTAGGGGGCGATCAAAGGGTTAAGTGAAGTGTTCCCTGGGAGGTGTTTCTAATTGTGGGGGGGAGAGTAGTGACTAGAGGAGAAAGATCGCTGTTCCTGATCACTAGGAACAGCAGATCTCTCTCTAACTTCCCTGTCAGAACGGGGATCTGTTTGTTTACATTGACAGATCCCCGTTCTGGCTCTCTGCGCATCGGCTCGGGCTATTGCTCTTAAAGCGGTCGACGTACAGCTACGGCGATTTGAGCAGCCGCGCCGACCCGCCACAGGTTGGTCGGCAAGCGGTTAAAAAGCTTCTTTTACAATAAACAGTTTGTGAGAAAGAAGGCATTTAGATATGTAGAAAATCTTCAATGGTTTTCTGTTTGGTTGAGCAATATGGGGTTCCAGAGAAAAAGATCAAGTAACATAAATGGAAGTGCTAAGTATCTCTGGGATTGTTTGGTTTCCAAAGTTTATTTTTTAAATCCTTCCAGGATGAATCACTTTTTTTTTCACTTTTTTTTCCTAAGTAAAAGTTGTTTGACTCATAATTGAGGACTGGTCTTGATTACAGCAGAAAGAAGAATAGTTATGTGTAGGGATGTCTGCTGCACGCGCTGGGGGCAGCAAGAGCAAGCAAAACAAATGAGGAATAAGAAATTGATTTCTACCCTGTCTTAGGCCTCGTACACACGATCGGATTGTTGGCCAACAAAACGGTGGACTTTTGTCCGAAGGGCGTTGGCCGAAACTTGTCTTGCATACACACGGCCACACAATTGTTGGCCAACAAATACGAACGTAGTGACGTACTACGTTGGTTTTCAGATCTTTAGCGCCACCCTTTGGGCTCCTTCTGCAAATTTCGTGTTAGCAAAAGTTTGGTGAGTGTTGATTCCGCTTTTCAGTTCATTTTTTTCAGTTCGTTTCTGAATGGCCGTTCGTCAACCAGCCATGGTGCGGAATCGGAGGAGTGCTGTGGGCTGGATCTGCAGTGCCCACAGCGCTCACCTGTGCCCATCCATGGTTCATCCATTCATCCATCCCTGGCTCATCCATTCACATTCATGCTCCATCCCTGGATCATACATCCACATTCATGCTCATCCATGCTCCATTCCTGGCTCATCCATCCTCATTCATGCTCATCCATGCTCTACCCCTTGCTCATCCATCCCCATCCATGGCTTATGCATGCTCATCCATGGCACATCAGTGATCATCCGTGCCACATCAGTGATCATCCATACCACATTAGTGCTCATCCATGCCATATCCATGCCACATCAGTGATCCTCCGCGCCACATCTATGCCACATCAGTGATCATACGTGCCACATCCATGCCACACCAGTGCTCATCCCTGCCACATTAGTGCTCATCCGTGCCATATCAGTGATCATCCGTGCCACATCCATGCCACATCAGTGCTCATCTATGCCACATCGGTGCTCATTTATGCCACATCCATGCCACACCAGTACTCGTCCCTGCCACATCCATGCCACGCCAGTTCTCATCCATGCCACATTAGTGTTCATCCATGCCACATCAGTTCTCATCTGTGCCACATCCATGCCACATCAGTGCTCATCCATGTCACATCAGTTCTCATCAGTTCCACATTCATGTCAAATCCATGCCACATCAGTTCTAATCTGTGCCACATCAGTTCTCATCTGTGCCACATCCCTGCCACTACAGTGCCCATCAGTGCCTCACAAAAGTGTAATAGGTAGCCAAATTAGATTTGAAATTTATGTCCTAGAACACCTGATTTTATACTGGGGAGTTTGGGACTTTGAATGAGGCCATGGACAAAGATAAAGGTACAAATTTATTGATCAAGTGAAGTGCATAAAACATATCAAGACAGAAACCACATAAAGAAAGACATTGTAATAAATATCATTTCATAAGTATTCACAAACACATATGTATGTGCGTATACAAGATGGGCATCAAGGGTACATCAAAGATACATCAAACTTGGCGCAGCGTAGTGGTCTCATTTGACAGATGATACATTCAAAAATTTCATATATGTACATGTGACAATACAGCAGCACTGCGGAGGGAATAAAAATGTAAAAAACAGTAAAACCATGATAGAAAGATGAAAGATGTTCTGAGTTGATGGTGTACTATAAACATAGGTCTATATCCCAAATCTGACGCGTTTCGTGTAGAAAACACTCATCAGGGGCAGATGCTCGGGGATATCTAGAAAATATGATGAAATATATATGGTAAATCTACTGGTAACTAATCATGACAGGTGACAAAAAGTCATGTGATGATTGTTTGGTGACAGGTTCTCTTTAATGAGACAGCCGGGGTCTAAATGTCTCCCCTATGCGCCCCATGCGCCTATGCGCCACTGAATCTAATGCAATGGAGATCACATTACATTACATCGAATCCCAGGTATGCTGGCTGGGGACACTGACAGGCAGACCTGGAAGTGACGTCAAACACATCACTTTCCGGGTGAGCAACAAGAAGGGGAGAAGAGGGTCGGTGTGTCTGCTCTTCTCCCTCCCCTCTACCCAGCTGCACCTGCTATGTCCTGCAAAAGTGCAAGCGGTGCCTGGGATACATCAGTGAGCGGCAGCTGCAGGGAAGAGGAGGGAGTTCTGACAACGGTTGGGCCCTAGGAGCCTATATGGCTGATTTCACTGCTCCCAGATTTCACAGCCATTGTCCAGCCTTCCCTTACACAGGGGACCTGGAGCTGCAGGATCATATGACTGGACCAGGTTAAAGTATAGTACACAGGTCCTTTTGTACACAGTAGGGTTGCACCGATACTGGTATTGGTATCAGTGTCGATATTGAGCATTTGCACGAGGATCGGTACTCGTGCAAATGTTCCAATACCTGAAACCAAAACTTTCACGCTTGGTTCTTTGAGCTGTCAGTGGGATTCCCCCACTGACAGCTGAAATATATATTTTAAAAAAATAGAGAGTATAAGATTTCCTATTATTTGAGCCCAGTCTTGCCACACAGAGTTAATCCATCTCTGAGCAATCCTCTTTTATTGTTCAGTGAGATAAATCTTGACAAACAGAGAAAAACTTTGTCAAATCCTCCCCCTTGCTGTGAGTGACAGGTGATTTACATCTCGTGCACTAGCCTAAGACATGCATTATTTTTTAATTCCCTCCCCCACTCCTTTCTTTAGCAGCTCTGCAAGGATTGGCTGTTCCACACCTCAGCATGATTTGGCATGCTGAAGTCATGTGGTTACTTTCCTGTCTTTTCACTGGATGTTAGAGATCATAGTAGAAGTTCCGTGTAAGAAATACACAGGAGAAAATGCATATTGACAAGGGGAGTGTAGAGGTGGGCGGGGAGTCTACTGACATCACGACTCCACCCACCGAGCTCCAGACAACAGACCCGCCCACAGAATCTGCAGTTTTTCTGGTCTCATAACAGACAGAGGGGAGACATTTGACAGGTAAAGATACATGCAGGAGGCGTGTATATCCTTATAGATAACCCCTATGGCAGTAGTTTAGAAAGAATGACATTGGGTTTACTTCCACTTTAAGGAGCAAGGCCGCCACGTCCCTAACAACCGATGACTCATTCAAATGTCAGTCAAATGTCAGTCGGGCTCCCCAGTTGACAGCTGAAGTGTAAAGTCACGGCAATTGTAGTTGTCAAAACACAAAAGCAGCCAGGCAACGTTTATCAACAACATTGCTCAGCCATTGAAACAGAAAGATAAAAAAAAGATAAAAAGAAACATTGTTTCTTTGTGTTTATACATCTACAGATCTACAAGGGATGAACTTCAATTTGCAGATGAAGTTAGTTTTTTCACAATTTTTTTTTTAAAAGGATATGAAAACATTTGTGTTTTTTAAAACAAACAAACATGTCATACTTACCTCCTCTAAGCAGTTGGTTTTGCACAGAGTGGAACCGATCCTCCTCTTCTGGGGTCCCTCAGCGGCTCTCCTGCCTCCTCCTCTTCTCGAAGTGCCCCGTCGGAGAAGCTCTCTCTCTTGGGAGAACCCATGCGGGCGCGCTCACGTGTCCTGCTGCTGCGTCCATAGACACAGACAGCAGGACTTGGCTCTGCCCCCCCCTGGCTCCCGCGCTATTGGATTTGATTGACAGCAGCGGGAGGCAATGGCTGCGCTGCTATCAATCTATCCAATCAGGATCCGAGACACTAGCTGGAGCGGGTGTGTGCGTCTCCGGCGCAGGAACGATCGGGCTCAGGTAAGTAAAAAGGTGGGTGGGGGGGCTCTGGGGGGCTGGTGCACTACAAGAGGTTTTTCACTTCAATGCGTAGAATGCATACTAGCCCATTATGACTTTGCCTTGCAGGGTGTATTTTTTTTTTTTTTAGGCTTTACTTCCTCTTTAAGAACAATTTATACAAATACATATACATACATATTACTCGCTTTATAGAATTAAATATTGCCCTGTATTTTCAACAAAGAGCAGTAATCTCTCATAATGATTTCTATCTTCTGATTCCACTGTTCTTTTACCACTTACATAGAATTCATTACATTGTCTCACTTCCATTCATCACAAATATTTAAACTATAACACTATCCAGTATATATACACAGACAATATAAAAAAAAAGGGGGGGGGTGTACGATCACTTTCATAAATATTGTATAAAACTTGCCGAGAACCGAAACTCTTCCTGTTGTGCACTGGGCAGTAGAAGCAGTGGAGAGAGGATTTTTATTAAACTGCCCAGGAGGGATCTTTCTCTTTGCACCAAGGGAGTTAGAGAGAGAGAGAGCACCTCTGTCTAAATATTTGCCATACCAGCGGAGATCTGAGACTGGGAGTGAGGACACCCAGAGCAGCACAGCACCCCCTACATCACAGCACCTGTACTGCTGCTGCAGGGAGACTGGCGCATCCCATCGCTGATCACTGGAGACTTTTAGGGGGCGAGGCTGAGGGGGCTAAGGGGTCACCGCGGCATCCAGGGACTGGAAATCTATTCGCCCAAAGCTGATATTGCTAGCGGGGACTGAGCCACTGAGAGCAGGACACCAAGCGTACCCAATCCATACTGCACCTGTACTACACTTATTCCAAACCTTGACTGCACCTATACCAGCCCTATTCTGCATTATACGAAACCTTCACTGCATCTGAACTACATCTAACTTGCACCCGTGCTGAGACTATACCATACCTATACTGTACATATACTGCATGCAAGTTAACTGGGACTGTCGTTAAGTGCACTCATTCTCCTAAAGGGCCCAAGGGATAGCTGGCAGAAGAACATCTCAAAGGACTTCCCCTCCCGTAATAATTATTCTACAAGCCCCTTTTTTTTGTTCTCCTGCCCCCTCTACTGCATCCTTATTTTCTTTTGGACAGTGCATATCCAATCTAGGACTAGCATCACCACCATAAATGTGCTCTTGCGGTATAGTTCCAATCCTCAGTAGATTAATCTTTACTTCCGCTCACCGCTGCACTTGAGGCAGCCTGGCTACTGTTTATGCTGATCTGGATGCCAAATGTCATCTGATGCCCGGTCCCTATTGTTAATCGCTTTGTATGCTAAATTGTGTTATTGTCATTGTTAATCCATTTTATGGTTGCCTAGCTAGCAACTATATTGGGTCACAATATATTAGGTTTTCCTTTAATACCCGGTTCGGTGTCTGTTTTCTTTGATGTAGTACTTCTACTAAGGTACTAAGTAGTATTACATTCAGTGATTTTCTGTGATATTGTATATGTTTGTATACTCAACCTGGTGTGTTAGAGGGGCTGAGGTTTTTTGGAAATGGTTGAGGCAAATAACAAAGGACCCATCCTAATCAGTGGCTCCTATGGCGATAACGCTACAGTTTGAATGCCCTTTTTCACACTTGATTTTCTTTATGGCTATTCACAGCAAAAAGTGCTTTCAGGTAAATGTTACAGAAGTACCTACACATTTAATACAAATTTGCAGCGCTAAATGTTTGCTCACAAATTGTGGACATTCATGCAGTATACAAGTGTGACTGTGTTGCACTTGCAAGAAGCGTGTTTTTACACTTACAAATAGGCACATTTAAATTAGACTTGAATCTTGAAGCTCAAAAAGGGTTATGACCATTTGTTGCACGTAGGGCAGGCCATTAGATTGAACAAGCTTCCCTGACGCAATGCACCAAAAACAGCGATTCTCAATGTCATTTCACACAAGTCTAAAAAGGTCAGACTATATCAAGTTTGTCTAAAAAGTTTAGTGAATGGTCCGATATCCATAAGCGTGCGCAGCCTATTGCATTAGGGTGTGCACCCCAAAGCTCAAACACATATATGCGTTTACCTGCCACCTGCCAGTCCTTGGCGGGTTGCCAACCACAGGATTAGGGTGTGCCCAGGCACACCTGGCACACCCCTTGCGCACGCCTATCTCAACGGCAAGATGGGCCAGGTGCACGTCTGGCTATCCAGAGACGTGTCGAGAAGTGTCACCTAGCATGGAGTACACGTGACCATCCGGGTAAACCCGCTGTGGCCAGTCGAACGTAGTCAGTGTGAGAGGTAGGGTCACAGTGCAATGGAGCAGCGAGTGAAGATCAAGAATTGCTACAAATTGGGGAAAGTGGCGATGGAGACACATGAAATGTTGGTGCAAGTGTATGGGATGGAAGCCGTAAACAGAAAATGTGTTTACAACTGGTACGAACACTTTTGCAATGGAAAGGAAATGACTGAGGATGAGCCACGTTGGGGTCGGCCGTCGACAAGCGGAACCCCAAACATGATCGAGCGAGTGCGACAAAGCCTGCCACAAGATTGCCGACTGACTCTATGATTGATGGCAGAGGAATTGGGCATTAGCAAGGACACAGTGTTCACCATCATCTGAGAAGATTTGGGTAAGCAGAAGATCTGTTCCAGGTTTGTGCCACACAAGCTGACAGATGAACAGAAAGCAAAACGGATGGAAACCTCTGGAGATTTCATTACTGTGTGTGACCAGGACACTTCCTTTCTGCCAACCATCGTCACAGGGGATGAGAGCTGGTGCTACCAGTTCGATCCGGAATCCAATCGGCAATCAATGGAATGGCATTCATCGTCTTCCCCATGACCCAAAAAGAATGACCTGCAAAAGTCCCCGCCTGAAGAGCGTCATGAAAGGCGCTTGTTTTGCGGACGTGGCAGCAATCCAAGAATGTGTGACAGTAGTTCTGCGATCGATTCCTAAAGAGGGCTTTGCTGACAGTTTCCAGAAGCTTTATGAACGTTACCAAAAGTCTGTTGTGAAGGCCAATAAAAGTCATTTGTTTGTATCTTCTGTTTTGTTTGTTTTCTGATACCATTCAACAAACTTTACAGACACTCCTTGTAGGTAGTCCCAATAGTTCTCATTTGTTGGCAGACATTGCATCAGAATTTCGGAATCATTTTCAGAATTGTATAAAGCTTGAAGAACGGATCTAAGGGATCCCAAAAGCTTGCATCTTTAACAACTTAATTTAGCCAATAAAGGGTATCACTTAAACTCCAAACTTCCTGCTTTATATATTAACTAATGGAAGGACTGGTTCCTTGCCTAAGAACACTCATAAAACACAACTATACGCAGAGGTTCCTAAAAGTTCAGCCCAAGTCTTGAGATCAGCTCTTCATGACCTTATATAAGTCTCATTGTTTTCTTATGTCACAGTCATAACTGTATTTATTGCACATGAAACTTTCTGGCATGCTTTCCAGTGCTCTGTGTAATGGATGTATGTAGTGTTCTTTCAGTTTTCCTTAAGATCAGTTTAAGGCAATTTTAACTTCCTTCCGTTGTGCTTTTGAGTCCTTCTGACCTGCTTTTGACTTCCTTCTAAGCTGCCTTATGGCAGTTCTGATTCAAAAAAGTTGCCCATGTACCCAAGCCCCTACAGTCTCTTGGTGGATGTTTTTACCTAACTAGACTAGACCCACCAACTATTCCAGATCCTTTTGGACTGTTCTTAGATTAGAGTGAAACCCTTGTCCCAAAGATTCAGGCCGTGTCCCACTACAGGCCTGAATCTATCCTTGTGCTATCATACAAAGTGATCACCTGCTCAGCAGGGCAGGTGTAGTTCCAGTGGTGACCTCAAGAGAGAAGGCAAAGAGAGGCTCCTGATAATGTGGAACTTAACCACTTCAGCCCCGGAAGGATTTGCCCCCTTCCTGACCGGGCCATTTTTTGCGATACGGCACTGCGTCGTTTTAACTGACAATTGCGCGGTCGTGCGGTATTATACCCAAACAAAATTTATGTCCTTTTTTTCCCCACAAATAGAGCTTTCTTTTGGTGGTATTTGATCACCTCTGTGGATTTTATTGTTTGCGCTATAAACAAAAAAAGAGCGTCAATTTTGCAGAAAAAACAATATTTTGTAGATTATGCTAAAAATAAATATCCAGAATTTTTAAAAAAACTATTTTTTTCCTCAGTTTAGGCCGATATGTATTCCTCTACATATTTTTGGTAAAAAAAAATCACAATAAGCGTATATTGATTGGTTTGCGCAAAAGTTATAGCCTCTACAAAATAGGGGATAGATTTATGCCATTTTTATTATTATTTTTTTTTTTTACTAGTAATGGCGGCGATCTGTGATTTTTATCAGGACTGCGACATTATGGCGGACAGATCGGACACTTTTGACACTATTTTGGGACCATTGACATTTATACAGCGATCAGAGCTAAAAATAGCCATTGATTACTGTATAAATGACACTGGCAGGGAAGGGGTTAACAGTAGGGGGCGATCAAAGAGTTAACTGTGTTCCCTGGGTGTGTTCTAACTGTAGAAGGGATGGGACTGACTAGGGGAGGAGAGAGATCGGTGTTCATACTTAGTATGAACACACAATCTCTCTCCTCTCCTCTGAGAGAACCGGAATTTGTGTGTTTGTGTGTCACGAGCGATCACGGGTGCCCGGCGATCATCGCGCCCACCGGGTACGCAAATTGGCTCCAAGGACACGCAGCGGGCATGTGCGCGCGCCTTCTGCGACGTCCTAAAGGAGCGACGTACAGCTACAGCGATTTGCCCAGCCAAGCCAACCTGCAGCAGTATAACTGCGGCAGCTGGTCGGTTAGTGGTTAAAGTAGAGTTAAAGGAAAGACTTTTTTCTTCATTTTGGATAGAGTAAGGGGGAGAGGGGTGGTTACAGCCCTTGACGATATCTTTTTTTGCCATCTGTGTCCCTTTGGGGAGATTTCCATTCACTGTCCCAAATCCTAAACAGGAAGTGAGAGGAAATCCCTCCTTCCCTCCCAGAGCTTGTGTCCCCATTGGAAGATTTGCCTGTTCTGGTGAAAACCCCAAAGTTGGGTTTTTCTTTCACTTTCGCACTCAGCAATAGTGGTGAACATGATACATAGAGTGGGTATATGTCTCTAACGGGGGCACAGACAGAAAACCCAACAGGTGGTCTAATTCCTCACTGCTCTATCCACAACCAAAAAAAAAAAGTTGTACCTTTAGTTATACTTTAAGTCATCCTATGCTTTTTTTTCCCTATCTTACCTGTATTGCTATGTTATCATCACAACCTGCACAGTGAATCCAGCGTTGTCCTTCTGCAACCCACTGTTCAGGTGACATAGCCCAGGTCCTGAGCTGCCATCTTGGTCCTCTTCAGTGAAGGGGTTAACACTAGGGGGCGATCAAGAGGTTAACTGTGTTCCCTGGGTGTGTACTAACTATAGCGGGGATGCGACTGACTAGGGGAAGAGAGAGATCGGTGTTCATATTTAGTATGAACACACGATCTCTCTCCTCTCCCCTGAGAGAACCGGGATTTGTGTGTTTACACACACAGATCCCGGTTCTCGCTCTGTCACGAGCGATCGTGGGTCCCTGGCGGTCATCGCGCCTTGGTCCCCTTCAGTTGGCTGCCTTTTGTGGGTCCAGGTAGCCAACTGCCGATGATACGGCGGACCTGGCCTCTCAGGTTGCCACTCTGTGTGCCTGGTCCTGCATTCTCCTGGGAGATGTGACATGAGAGGCTGCAGGACCTGGGACGTGTCATTCTGGCCTAGGCTAAAATGGTGGCGAGGGAAGGGGCTCCATTTTGTTTGATAAGGGTTATTTTAAATTGAACAAGCTACATTTTCAGAGTTAAAATAGACCTATAGTCAAAACTTTTCTTTTTCATTTTGGATAAAGTGAGGGGGGGGGGGGGTTATAACCGCTGTCAGTTTTTTTTTTCGCCATCTGTGTCCCATTACAGAGATTTCCCTTCACTTCCTGTCCCATAGCCAAACAGGAAGTGAGAGGACATCCCTGCAAATTAAGGGAATTTCTTGGGGACCCCCAGGTCACCAGAACTAGTGTCCCCATTGGAGGATTTACAATTACTTTTCTGGGGACAACCCCAAATTTGGGATTTTCTTTTAGTTTCACTTTCAATTATAATGGTAAATAGGACAAATAGAGAGGGGGAATCTCCTTAACGGGGGCACAGACAGCAATAAAAACTGACAGGGGTTCTAATCCCTCTGCACTCTGTCCAAAAAAAGAAAAAAAGTTTTGGCTTTAGTAATACTTTAAGTTTCACTTTAGGAAAAGTGAACCCCACTGCACCACCAATACTGGAGAAAGGAATCCTTCCTATTGACCATGTTATATGAGCTGTTGGAGACACAGACTGAATGAAACTGCATGCAATGACCGCCATTACGGGGAGATAGAGAAACACAGTCTACTGTCTCCAGAGGCTTTGATGGCTGCACAAAAAATGCCTTACGGCCACATGACCCAGAGCCTTAGGTTGGGCACCGGAGTCACATAAGGGTCAAATGTCTGGAGTTGCGTTGCTACTCTAAAATAGCGATGAGCCGAACTGCCCTGGGTTTAGTTCAAGCAGGGTTCAAAGAAGTTCAGATGTCGACCTTAAACTGAATTAAAAGCATTGGGAGCCAAATCCTTTAATTTAAAAATGCCAATTTTCCTTGAGCTGTCATTGGCTATGTAAAGGAATTGGTGGGATAGGGGATAGAGGTGACATCATTGCCCAAATAAGACCAGTAACATTGCACAATAACAGTCCCTTGAAAAAGTATTCATACCCCTTGAAATTTTCCACATTTTCTCATGTTACAACCAAAAAACATAAATGAATTTTTATTGGGATCTTATGTAATAGACCAACACAAAGTGGCACATAATTGTGAAGTGGAAGGAAAATGATAAATGGTTCTCCAATTTTGTTTTTTACAAATATGTGAAAAGTGTGGGGTACATTTGTATTCAGCCCCCCTGAGTCAATACTTTGTAGAACCTCCTTTCACTGCAATTACAGCTGCAAGTCTTTTTGGAGATGTCTCTACCAGCTTTGCACATCTAGAGAGTGACATTTTTGCCCATTCTTCTTTGCAAAATACCTGAAGCTCTATCAGATTGCAAGGGGTAAGCATGCACAGATACACAGAAGGAAGAGTATTAGGCAGGTCTTAAAAGTAACTTTTTCATGGCTTTCCTCATTTGAGAATGACCCTATCCTCTCCCGCTACCCTCTTGCCATGCCATGTACATACAGTAGATGATAATAAACAGGGCACTGGACCAGTTTCTGCAATAACTGGTCATATGTTGCCAGGCAAAGGTTCCTAGTAGAAATGTCTCAGGCTATGAGCATTCAAATATGTACTTATCCTAAACAAGCATTGAATAAGCATTAAAACAAACCATCACTGACCTCTGTAGCTGCATGTTCTCTAATAAAGGGACTGGAGGACCTCAATTACGAGGAACGACTGCAAACACTACATTTATTCTCGCTGAAGAAACGATGATTGAGAGGAGATATAATAGCGATTTACAAATACAATGCCTTGAAAAAGTATTCACACTCCTTGAAATTTTCCACATTTTGTAATGTTACAACCAAAAGCGTAAAATGTATTTTATTGGAATTTTATGTGATAGACCAACACAAAGAGGAACATAAATGTGAAGTGGAAGGAAAATGATAAATGGTTCTCCAATTTTTAAAAAAAAATATGTGAAAAGTGTCGGGTGCATTTGTATTCAGCCCCCCCGAGTCAATACTTTGTAGAACCTCCTTTCACTGCAATTACAGCTGCAAGTCTTTTTGGGGATGTCTCTACCAGCTTTGCACATCTAGAGAGGGACATTTTTGCCCATTCTTCTTTGCAAAATAGCTCAAGCTCTGTCAGATTGGATGGAGAGCGTCTGAAGAGCAATTTTCATGTCTTGTCACAGATTCTCAATTGGATTTGGATCTGGACTTTGACCGAGCAATTCACACGCTTTGATCTAAACCATTCCATTGTAGCTCTGGCTGTATGTTTAGGGTCGTTGTCCTGCTGGAAGGTGAACCTCCGCCCCAGTCTCAAGTCTTTTGCAGACTCTAACAGGTTTTCTTCTAAGATTGCCCTGTATTTGGCTCCATCCATCTTCCCATCAATTCTGACCAGCTTCCCTGTCCCTGCTGAAGAAAAGCATCCCCACAACATGATGCTGCCACCACCATGTTTCACGGTGGGGATGGTGCGTTCAGGGTGATGGCTTTCCTCTTGCCACTCTTCCATATAGATTTGTGGAGTGCATGACTAATATTTGTCCTGTGGACAGATTCTCCCTCCTGAGCCGTGGATATCTACAGCTCCTCCAGAGTTACCATGGACCTCTTGGCTGCTTCTCTGATTAATGCTCTCCTTGCCCGGCCTGTCAGTTTAGATGGACGGCCATATCTTGGTAGGTTTGCAGTTGTGCCATACTCCTTCCGTTATCGGATAATGGATTGAACGGAGCTCCATGAGATGTTCAAAGCTTGGGATATTTTTTTATAACCTAACCCTGCTTTAAACTTCTCCACAACTTTATCCCTGACCTGTCTGTTGTGTTCCTTGGCCTTCATGGTGCTGTTTGTTCACTAAGGTTTTTTTTATTTATACTGAGATTAAATTACACAGTTTATTTAAATTTACTAATTAGGTGACTTCTGAAGGCAATTGGTTCCACTAGATTTTAGGGCCTGAATACAAATGCACCCCACACTTTTCAGATATTTATTTGTAAAAAAATTTGGAGAACCATTTATCATTTTCCTTCTCCTTCACAATTATGTGCCATTTGTGTTGGTCTATCACATAAAATCCCAATAAAATATATTTACATTATTGGTTGTAACATGACAAAATGTGGAAAATTTAAAGGGGTGTGAATACTTTTTCAAGGCACTGTATGACGATGTGGCCATATTTAGGCAGTGATGTAAGGCTCCTTTTCCTGCCCATTTGCTTACTTGAGCCAGGAATTTCCTGTCACGTAAGTGAATGGGCTCGGTGACATCAGTGGTTGGTAAGGAGTCAGGACATGGCAGCTGCTAGCAGCCACTGCTTCCTTAACAGCCATTGAAAGGATTGCCCAAATTTGGCTACGTGGCCATTTATAGTCAATGATGTAACCCGCTCTATTCCCTGCCCATTTGCTTACCTGGCTGAGAATTTCCGACCATGCAAGTAAATGGGCCGGGTGAGATCAGCGTTTGGCAAGGACACAGCGGCTGCAAGCTGCCACGGTTTCCTTAGCAACCATTGACAGCCCAAAGCAGTCACATTCAGCTGCGCCAAATGCCCTAAATATTTGACATCCAGGTGAACATCCAAACAGCCAGTGTTTGGTCTGAACTTGGTACAGACCAAACACTGAGCTCTTCCTTACTCTAGATCAGGGTTGTCAAACTGGTGGCCCTCCAGCTGTTGCGGAACTACAAGTCCCATCATGCCTCTGCCTGTGGGAGTCATGCTTTTAACTGTCAGCAGCTTTCAATGCCTCGTGGGACTTGTAGTTCAGCAACAGCTGGAGGGCCGCCAGTTTGACGCCTGTGCTCTAGATAGTACTCAGGGCCGGGGCTACCACTAGGCAAACTAGGCAGCCACCTAGGGTGCACTGGTGTTCCTACTCTCTTCTCTCTGCAGCAAGCAACTAAGTCTCAGCATCAGCAGGCAGCCGCCGCTCCGTTCGCACATAGTGTCAGGGCGCAACAGCGGCGGAGGACTGTGTTTCTGTCCTGACTCCAGGATGAATGGAAGCAAGCAAACATTCATTGATGGGCACTGGTGAGGCTGCATTTATGGGCGCTGGTGAGGCTGCATTTGATGGGCGCTGGTGAAGTTGCATTTGATGGGCGCTGGTGAGGCTGCATTTGATGGACGCTGGTGAGGCTGCATTTGATGGACGCTGGTGAGGCTGCATTTGATGGGCGCTGGTGAGGCTGCATTTGATGGGCGCTGGTGAGGCTGCATTTGATGGGCGCTGGTGAGGATGCATTTGATGGGCGCTGGTGAGGCTGCATTTGATGGGCGCTGGTGAGGCTGCATTTGATGGGCGCTGGTGAGGCTGCATTTGATGGGCGCTGGTGAGGCTGCATTTGATGGGCGCTGGTGAGGCTGCATTTGATGGGCGCTGGTGGGCTACATTTGATGGGCGCTTCATTAAAAAGGTGGGGTATACATGGGCAGGGCAAAGGGGGTGGAGTCATGGGTGGATCCAAGGGGGGGACGGCAAAATGGGGTTTCACCTAGGGTGTCAAAAATCCTTGCACCAGCCCTGATAGTACTGCAAACCACTGAATGCTGATTATTCCCTAAGTCTAAATACTCAGCCTTCCAATGGCCATGTTGTCCAATATATCTGATATATCTATGCTAGAGATTGCAGATTAGGGTTTACAAAGAAAAGAGACATTTGGATGTGTTTAAATTTTTCCTTCCATCTAAAACATGTTTCCTATTATAATTTGCGATGCCCAATTGACGCTGATTATTCATGATTTAGGCCCATTATCTTGGATGCTTGTCTGGTGGAGCCCTCAGGGCGATGGGAAGAATGACTACAACAGAGTTCCGAAACAAAGTCATAGGGATTCTAGCTGGCTTAGTTTGTTAAACATCTCTAGGTGATACTTTCTTCTAAGTTATAAATCACATGCTAATGGCGAAGCACGTTTTTCCGTCTGCACAACTTTATGGAAATGAAACCCTTTGCCAGACACTTTAGGTTTTATTGCTTGGGTACTGTTGTGTCACATTTAAAGAAAAACTCCAACTTGTAGCTCTGTTTTCTATAAGTATGTCCTATCGGTGCCAGAACACTTTACAGCGCCTTTCCAGAAAATTTCCACATCTGCTATTAAAGGATATCTAAAGCCAAGACTTTCTTTTTTTTTTTTCATCTTAGAACCATTCAAAGTAACTTTACAAGTCTACATGAATAAATTCCGGATACATCACAATATACAGTAACAGTATCATTTTTCTGCACTTCTAATCTTCAAAAAAATTGAGCTCCAGTCAGTGACTTTGCCTACGTTGAGATGATGCCATCAGTCTGCTTCAGGCAGGAGGAAGCATGTCCTCAGTCCCCCCCCCCCCCCCACCCTAGTGATGAGACTGCGACTTTGCAAAGTTATAGAAAGTCACAAGGTGAGAGGCTGCAACAGGGGCTGATCTGTGTTAGATACAGTATTTGGAAACAAGGCTAAGAACTATACATGCATCGGGATTTACATGACCGAGTCATCTCTGAGCTGGTGTCTCAGTCCAGAAGTAGATGGTAACCCTGGAATAAAGATAGTGCCATCCTTCTAGATAGATGTAGCCAAAGTCCAGCTTTAGGCTCGGTTCACACTATAGAACGCAATGGGTCACAGCAGGGGTCCGGGTGCGTCTCCATTCGTCGTTTCAGGTCCAATTCCAGCCCGAATTTTGGGCAGAATTCGGACCTGAAACAGACCAAGAGACGCACAGGACTCCTGTGCAATTCGCACCGGAGCCACTCCGGAGATGTAAGAACCGGCTCTATAGAGAGCTGGTCACAATCTCCTGCTATGTGAATTGGATGTGGAGAAACCCACATCCAATTTGCAATAGCGTGAACCCAGCCTTAACCTTTTCAGCAACATAAAAAATCCCCAGGTAAATGTACAGAAAAAAAAAACCTATTTAAAATTTAAAATTTTTATTTGTAGTGTCTCCTTTCCATAAATTATTTTACTGCCCACCAAACGTGACAGGAGGGATCATTTTTGATGCAAGCGTGAAGCAAAACCTTGCGACTAGGGCATGTGAACACCTCTAACTTTGTATCTTAAAGTGGAAGTAAACCCATCCATAAAACTGTTTCATTTCCGGCATTTGCCGGAAATGTAACACTCCCATTGGTTGTGCTCTCAACCAAACTGTCAAGCCATCCAATGGCTGGTGTCATAACTGATCACATGTGAAGCATCATGGCAGTTGTAGATTAAACAAAGGCAAAGATGGCAGCTTCCTTGGCTGAAAACGATAGGAGGGTTTACTTACACTTTAATCACTTGCTGGCCAGGCCTTTTCTGGAACCTTTAGTTTACACGTTTAAATCAGTATTTTTTGCTGGAAAATTACTTAGAACCCTCAAACATTATATATTTTTTTTTTAGCAGGGACCCTAGAGAATAAGAATGGCGAGAGTTGCAATATTTTATGTCACACTGTAATTAAAATTAGAAGAAAAAAGGTTTAACCTTAAACTACGTGGAGGGTTCTTTACTGTAAGAGTGGCAAGGATGTGGAATTCCCTTCCACAGGAGGTGGTCTCAGCGGGGGGGCATCGATAGTATCAAAAATCTATTAGATAATCACCTGAACGATCGCAACATGCAGGGATATACAATGTAATACTGACACATAATCACACACATAGGTTGGACTTGATGAACTTGTGTCTTTTTTCAACCTCACCTACTATGTAACTATATGTAACTGTATTTGCGCAGTGGTCCTTCAAACTCAATGTTCTTGGAAAAAATACAACTTTTTTTAATACAAAAAAACCCCAAAACACTAAAGTTAGCCCAATTTGTTTGTATAATGTGAAAGATGATGTTATGCCAAATAAATAGATACCTAACATGTCACGCTTTAAAATTGTGCACGTTCATGGAATGGCGACAAACTATGGTACTTAAAAGCCTCCATAGGCGATGCTTTAAACATTTTTACAGGTTACCTGTTTAGAGTTACAGAGGAGGTCTAGAATTATTGCTCTCACTCTAAAGATCTCGGCCATACCTGTGGTTTGAACACTGATTACATATGCGGGTGCGACGTATGTATGCGTTCCACGCGCAAGCGCGGAGGGATGGGGCGCTTTCAATTTTTTTTAAAATAAATTTTACTTTTTATTTTTTCACTGTCCCTTTTTTTTTTTTTATAATCATATTTAGTACTATTGTAATAAAAACAAGCATGACAGGTCTTCTTTATTGAGCGATTTGGGGTCAAAAAGATCACACATCTCTCATTTACATTTAAAAGCAAAAAAAGAGACATTTTGACTTAGGAAGAAAAAAATCCTGTCTATCTGCCCAAGAACCGGAAGTGACATCAGACCTCCAAGAGCATAGAGCTGAATGGGGGCCATTTTGCCCTCACTAGACTCCCTGCCTAGCCATCAGGCACACCGGATTGTTTCTGATTGTTTCCGGGTTTACCTACAGCTCGTTAAGCTTCGAAACGCCGCTGGGACCACTTTTATCTTGTAGAGAAATGCCCACAGTAAATAATGATACCAGGGTTGCAGCAGCTAGCTGCGGCCATAAAACTGGTATTTAATGTCAAAGTTTTTACCACCAACCTCCCTGACCGAAAGTCTAATCAAGCCCTTACTTTCCGAATGTGAAATTAATCCCTTGAATTTTCTGCACTGGGATCCTCTGTGTAAAAGACCAGTGCTTCCTGTGGATATTAGCAGGAATAATAATTACCACTTGCAGCCAGCAGGTAGCAACCTCTATATAAGTTCTGTGATCTCTGCAGGCTCTTTCTTACAGCTGCAGTGCCAAAAATAGACCCTCCACTCCAAAAGAGGCAGAGGTAGAACTGTCTTGTTGCTCATTTACGTGGGCGGTGGGGGAAGATAAAAGAAGGCAAATGGTAGTATTACTGCAGAATGCAAATCATTCAAGTGAATAGGGGCCACACCGCAACGGCTCTGCAACCACATGCATTGTAGCGCAGTGGGTCGGCATTTTGAAGGTTAAAGCAAACTCTGGATCCAGATGTAACACTGTGCATTGTTACTGTTATGCAGATTTACATTTGACCACAAGATGGCAGTGTTTAACATCTCTGCTTAATAGAGTTCCACAACTGGAGTGCAAAGACTGCTGGGATTTGTATGCAGGATGCAGACATTTTCTTCACAGTGGAGCTAAATTTAAACCACAAGATCCAGAGGAAATTGCCAGGGTGGCAGGAAAATATATACGGTAAGTAAAAGCATGGGAACACAGAGACTTGGCTGATAAGAGGAGGTGTGTGTGAACACTGTGGGGAGCCACATGGACCTGGACCAGACCAGGTTAGGCCAAGAAGCCGCAGCAGACACAGAGAAGCCGGGTGTCCTGTGAGAGGCAGTCTGGTGAAGACCTGTTCACTGCAGGAGTGCGGGAGTCATCATCTTCACAGCTGCATTCTTCCAAGGCACAAGGGGGCCCCCCAGCTGAATGCTTATCGATTCACCCCGCTTTACCAGAGGACTGTGTGAGAGGGTTCCTTACCCACTTAACATTACTCTTGTTGCAGACATTTAGTTTTCACACAAGTTCTTCCAAATTCAAGGACACTCTTCAGCATAGGTCTTTGCAACTAGTATATGTGCCAGAGCTCTTTGAGTGCTGCAGACTGTTTTTCCTACTGCTTCTCAGATACCGCCTGCAGGTTACCTGACTGAGTAACCCCTGCTGGGCAGAATTCTGTATTTTCAGCCCAAGCCACCTAAGGAAAGAATTTATTACACAAATTCAACTTTAATATTTAAAGAGACATACACTTTGCAATCGTTCTTCCCTCCCTACTCTTAACGTGACTTATCCACTCCATATCACAAAGTGAACCTTTGTGAACCTTTTCTATCTTCCCACTACATAAGGGACGTCACCAATCACTGCATGCCAACTTAAGGGCCCCAACTAATCCGGCAGAAGAACTAACCTTACAGTCAATTTGTGTAGTAGTTTTAGACCAACTTCTTAGTGCTAAACCTAGCCTCTTAAGTTCTTGTTACTCTCTTTTATCTCACTTTATCTCACTTTATCTCACGTGGGGAACGTTTCCCAGTTTTATGTTCTTAGTCCTGTGGGACTGATGAACATACCTCAAAGGGGTACTGCACTGCATTGCATTTTTGCTGTGCTGAAATGTATTGTTAATCACAAACTTCTTGTAACTGTTGAAATGTTACTGTGCACATTATTGTTCACAGCCTACTCATTTATTTTATAACCGCGTGTGAGTATTTTCCTTGTGTGACAGCTGGGAAATTCCCTGGCCAAGTATTTTGGTGGTGTCAGCAGGAGTAGATCTCTGCATAGTGTCCAGTGGGGAACAGAGGACCCAAATATACTAGCAGGTCCTGAGGGGGTAATGCTACACAGATATACAGTAGGTTTACTGTCACGTACCAAATGCGAGGCCAAGATGCTGAGAGGACTCCCCTTGCAGCTAAGTGCAGTGCTTCCTTGGAAGTGGTACAGGGAGAGCAGTGCCCAGAGAAGCACAGTTCGCCAGGTACCATCATGAGTTGAGCTGCTCACCGAGATGTAGCGGAAGCAGGCTGGATAGCTGTAGAGCTGGCATGCTTGGAAAGTACCAGGTAACTTGACAGAGTAGCAAACTGGAAACAGAAACTGGAGCCAGGCCAGGGGTCATACACGGCGAGATCAGTTCAGGTAAGGAGACTGGATAAGCCGGGGTCATACACGGTGAGATGAATCTGTAGCAGAGTGGGTAAGCCAAGCCAAAGTCAAACACGGTGGAGCAAGCAGAAGAGAAGTCAGAAGTACAAGCCAAGGGTAAATCAGGAGATCAGGATCACAGGTCAGAGCAAGCCGAGTCAATAACTGGAGTTCAATCAGGATACGCAGGAACACAGGAACACGGGGAAGCTGATGATAATCCAGCAATGCACCATTGTCAGCAGCAGGTTTAAATAGTCCAGAAGATGCCAGCATTTGTCATGTTGCGTGCGTTCGTGCTGTTGCGCATCTGCGTACGCCCGTTCACATTGTCCCACGTCTGCGTACGCCCGTTTGTGACAGCGCATATTTGCGTAGGCCTGTTCGTGCCTTTGTGTGTCTGCGTACGCCCATTTGCGTCGCCCCGCATCTGCGTACGCCAGTACGCACAGGAGCGTGTATGATGCGGCCATGATGGCTATTGGGAAGATTACCAGGTCTTAGCCTGTTTCCCTGACAATTACGTTGCCAGCAACAACTTTCCAAAGCAGTGGGTGGTTTTTAAGAGCACAGTAAGCAGAGAGGGGTAGACGATTAGCTACTTCACTGTAGAGCAAGATAGAGCTTTACATACTGTAATCGGTCCTAACCAAATCTAAACTATTAATGTCCTGCTTGAAAACAGGTAATGGACCCACAGGAAGAACCTAAAGGTGAAACAGTACTCTAGCATGAAGCTTAGTCATATACAAGTCGAGGACCAGATAGTTGAAGTCCAGGGTGGGGTCAAGGTAAGCAAAGGTTTAGGATCAAGGTCAAAGTTAGTTAATTAATAAAAAAGCCACAATTAGCAAGAGGCTTGAGCAGAGCCACAATCCACAAACCACCATCAGCAGGATCAAGACTATATTTAAAGCAGAGGTTGAGGTTCCTGCTAATTGAATAATTTTTTTTCTCCTTTAAGAACAAATTATTTATTAAGTATTTTTTTGCAGACAAAGTAAGTTGTTTTCATATGAAATGAATAAATATTTCCAAGGGTGTGCGACATTGGCACAGAGCTTATCTCTATACTTTCAAAAGAGAACAGCAGGGAACAGACTGATAATATCTAATCTGCCGCTTTTTTGGCTTTGGCATTCCAAAGTTATCGGCTCCAATTGTTCGCAGAATAATTGCCCAATTGTTGTGCCCAGATGCTAAATATAAATTGGCACATTTATTTATTTTTAACTTGCTTTAGATGCCTTCTGACTAGTTAGTGGATCCCATAAATTCAAATGAAATAAATACATCAGTAAAGCGATTAATCTAGGGAATTAATACAGCTGCTGTTGACAAGGTCAAGAAGGTTTTCTTCTTCTCCACAGTAAGGATAAATTGGTAAGAGCCTTTTATGTTTCATTCTTCTGGATCAACACTATTGAGTCACAATTAGATTAAGTTAATCTTTATGGAATTTAAAGTTGAGGACAAAGTTACCCCTGTGGAGGGTCACAGGCTCGGTGAACCCTTACTAAAATTTTATAATGATAGTCAGTAGGAAGAAATCAAGGCTTATAGTGCCACCCTTACAGGCAGCTAAAAAGATAATTGGTGTCGTGGTTGTTGTTTTTTGCCAAATTGTCCCTGGAAATGTGCAGGCACCATCAAATGGTTTGTCAATCGGTCACAGCTCAAGGAACCCCTAGAAAACTCTGGAGGAACCCTGATTGAGAATCTCTGGTCTACAGGATGATGAATAAGACCAAAATTTGAGTATAGCATTTTTTGCCTGCACTGCAAAGCACCAATGTAATAACCATGTCTCAAAATCATGTTATTAACCAGTGAATATACAGTGCCTTGAAAAAGTATTCATACCCCTTGACATTTTTCAAATTTTGTCATGTTACAACCAAAAACTTAAATGTATTTTATTGGGATTTTATGTGCTAGACCAACACAAAGTGGCACATGTGTATGCCCCATCGGACTTTTCCATCGAAAATTCTTAGATAGTGAACATGTTCTAAATTTTTTTGACGGAACTAATTACTATCGGGAAACCCACTTGTCTGTATTCTGGTTCCAACGTACCAAAAACGACAACGGCTCTGAAGCAAGTACGAGACGGAAGCTATTGGCTACTGGCTATTGAACTTCCTTTTTCTAGTCCCGTTGTACTTGTTGTACATCACCTCGTTCTGGATGGTCGGACTTTGGTGTGACTGTGTGTATGCAAGACTGCTTTAGCAGAATTCCGTCAGAGTTCCATTGGAGAACCTTCGGGGGTTTATTTGATGTGTACACGGCATAACAGGTTTTCTTTTAAGATCGCCCTGTATTTGGCTCCATCCATTTTCCCATCATCTCTGACCAGCTTCCCTGTCCCTGCTGAAGAAAAGCATCCCCACAACATGATGCTGCCACCACCATGTGTCACAGTGGTGTGTTCAGGGTGATGTGCAGTGTTAGTTTTCCGCCACACACAGCGTTTTGCTTTTAGGCCAAAAAGTTAAATTTTGGTCTCATCTGACCAGAGCACCTTCTTCCACATGTTCGCTGTGTCCCCCACATGGCTTCTTGCAAACTGCAAACAGGACTTCTTATGGCTTTCTTTCAACAATGTCTTTCTTCTTGCCACTCTTCCATAAAGGCCAGATTTGTGGAGAGCACGACTAATAGTTGTCCTGTGGACAGATTCTCCCACTTGAGCTGTGGATCTCTGCAACTCCTCCAAAGTTACCATGGGCCTCTTGGCTGCTTCTCTGATGAATGCTCTCCTTGCCCGGCCTGTCTCTTTAGGTAGACGGCCATGTCTTGGTAGGTTTGCAATTGTACCATACTCTTTCCATTTTCGGATGATGGATTGAACAGTGCTCCGTAAGATGTTCAAAGCTTGGGATATTTTTTTTAGAACCTAACCTTGCTTTAAACTTCTACACAACTTTATCCTTGACCTGGCTGGTGTATTCCTTGACCTTCATGATGCTGTTTGTTCACTAATGTTCTCTAACAAACCTCTGAGGGCTTCACAGAACAGCTGTATTTATACTGAGAGTAAATTCCACACAGGTGTACTCTATGTACTAATTAGGTGACTCCTGAAGGCAGTTGGTTCCACCAGATTTTATTTAGGGGTATCAGAGTAAAGGGGGCTGAATACAAATGCACGCCACACTTTTCCGATATTTATTTGTAAAACATTTTGAAAACCATTGATCATTTTCCTTCCACTTTACAATTACGTGTCACTTTGTGTTGGTCTATCACATAAAATTCCAATAAAATACATTTAGGTTTTTGGTCGTAACATGACAAAATGTGGAAAATTTCAGGGGGTAGGAATACTTTTTCAAGGCACCGTACATAGAAAGAATACACGGAATCCACAGCTCTCGCCCTGTTCAACTCTTGACTTGAACATGAAATATTATTCCATTTTTCCACATGAACAATGTAACCAGCCAGAGGAGATTTATGTGCTGTTCTCATATTACCCCGTACAGTGAGATCCACCTTGTGAAACGTATAAATCAGATTCACCGAGATAACTGGGGTAATTTATGGAGACACCGCTAACTTACAGGATGTTAACAAGCCTTACAATGGTAGCTCTGGAAGTAAAATTAATGACCTCTCATCACTTACCCTTAGATTTATAGGCTTCGGTTGGACAAAGAGGCCACATTAAACAAGATATCACTAACTGGCAGCACTAAACCAATGTCCCTGTGTTGTACAGCGCGGGTTCTCGCACGTAAAACCTTCATTTATTAAATTCTTGTTAAAATCTTTCAAATCAGTCCAACCCATCGCTTAAGGTACCTTGCATTGCAATGCCGACTTTAGATATCTTTTTGTCTTGTCAAATTTGTTTATTGGTTTTGAAAATATAAACATTGGTACAATTAACAAACTATTGATTACATTAAATGGTAGCAACAGTTGCATTTACATATCAGATCTTAGTATTTCTTGTAGTTACAAGCAATGAAAGACTTAAATAGGCTATATGTTTTAGAAAGACTAAGGTGTTACAATCAATTTTAGCAATTATATAATCAAGAGCAACAAAAAATGAAAAAGTTGTTTTAACTTTGAGTAATATGTAATAAAGAAATAATATTAATTACTATGAGATTCAGTTATTTATAATAGGACATTAGAGCTTACTATCTATTATTTTATTATAATTGAACATTATAAAAGTGAATGTTTTTTGCTACCATTTCGTTATGTAAAAATAAATAGGAGAAGACAGGATAGAATAAGGAGAAAAGAAAAGAATTAAGGGAAAGTAAAGATAAGAAGAAGAATAAAAAAAAAAAGTCTGGATTAGTAGAGGTTTCCCGAGGTTTCTTAGTAACAATATGTACATAGTATCTTTTTATCAGTTATTCAAAACAAAGTTATATAGTTACCAAGGTCTTAGTAAAGAAGTGTCAAAATTAGGAGAAAGAGAGTGGGTCACCCAAGGACTCCAAATTTTCTCAAATTTAGGTATGTTATCGTTGGATTTGGCATCTGTTTTCGAGAGGATTTTAGATATCTTTTTATAACATTTGGCTGAGCTGGTCATACACTAGTAGAAGTTTGTTCAAAATGTTTTGTTCGATTTTCTAATGGTTAGTGGGGTCAAATCAACATTCATTTTTGATCACAGTGAGAAGAAAATTAGAAGGACCAGGAAGGAAAATTTTTCTCATATTAAAACATTTTTAACAGGTTTTAGTTTAGGAAACTTTCATTCATTTCCAAATTGAATCTTAAAGTGATAGTAAAGTCTTTTTTTTTTTATATAGTTAACCACTTCCCATCCCAGCCATTGTCAAATGACGTCCACAGGAGGCATCTCCCATCCTGGGCAGGCGTCATATGACGTCCTCGGCTTCCCGGCCATCTAGGGGGCGCGCGCACGCTGCCGCGTCACTCGGGAGCCGATGTGCGTGCCCGGTGGCCGCGATGTCCTCCGGGCACCCGCGATTGCCCGATAAAAGAGCAGGACCGTGGATCTGTGTGTGTGAACACGTAGATCCACGTCCTGTCGCCTGAGAGGAGACCAATGGTGTGTTCCCAGTACAGAGGAACACTGATCTGTCTCCTCCCCTTTGTGAGTCCCCTCCCCCTACAGTTAGAATCACGCCCTAGGTAACACATTTAACCCCTTGATCGCCCCCTAGTGTTAACCCCTTCCCTGCCAGTGACATTTATACAGTAATCACTGTATTTTTATAGCACTGATCGCTGTATAGATGTCAATGGTCCCAATATAGTGTCAAAAGTGTCCTATGTGTCTGCTGCAATGTCACAGTCATGATAAAAATCGCAGATCGCCTCCAAAAATAATAAAAATGCCATTAATCTATCCCCTATTTTGTAGACGCTATAACTTTTGCGCAAACCAATCAATATACACTTGCAGAAAGGAGTTTAACAAGACTCGTGGCCATTCTCAAATTAGAAGAAAAAAGGTTTAACCTTAAACTACGTAGAGGGTTCTTTACTGTAAGAGCGCCAAGAATGTGGAATTCCCTTCCACAGGCGGTGGTCTCAGCGGGGGGGGCATTGATGGTTTCAAGAAACTATTAGATAAGCACCTGAACGACCACGACATACAGGGATATACAATGTAATACTGACATATAATCACACACATAGGTTGGACTTTATGGACTTGTGTCTTTTTTCAACCTCACCTACTATGTAACTATGTAACTCTGTAACTACACTTATTGTGATTTTATTTTACCAAAAATATGTAGAAGAATACATACCGCACAATAGTCATTCAAAGTGTTACAGGGCTGAAAACTGAAAATTGGCCTGGGCAGGAGGGGGGCGAAAATGCCCTGTATTGAAGTGGTTAAAAATAATAAACATGTTATACTTAGCTGCCCTGTGAAGTGGAATTGCACAGGGCAGCCCTGATCCTCCTCTTCTTGGGTCCCTCTTCAGTGCTCCTGGCCCCTCCCTCCTGTTGGATGCCCCCACAATCAGCAGCTTTCTATTGGGGCACCCGAGCTGAGCCACAGCTCCTTGTGTCCATTCAGACATGGAACTGTGACCCAGCCCCGCCCCACCCCCTCTCTCTCCTCATTGACTGACTGAGTTTGATTGACAGCAGGGGGAGCCATTGCTGTCTCAGTAAATGAGTAGGGGATTCCCGGGCAGCCTAAACTAAACTAAAGGAACTAAATGGGGCTCAGGTAAGTATTAGGGAGGCTGCTGCAAACAGAAGGCTTTTTATCTTAATGCATAGAATGCATTAAGATAAAATAAACTTTCTGCCTTTACAACCACTTTAAAAGCAAAACAAAATTCTGAAGTACTTTTGAATGACATTTGTCTAGGGCTTTTTTTTCACTGGGAATGGGGGGGGGGGGCACCTCCAGCACTGAATGTATGTTATGGCAAGAGGTGCTGGGGTGTGCTGGAGGGTCTATTGATGCTGGCTTCTGGGGAATCTATTGTTGCTGGAAGGGATCTATTTTTGCAGGCGGGGGTGGTCTATTGTTACGGGGGGAGTTCTACATACCTGATTTGGAGGGACTGACCCTGATTTGGAGCGATGTCCCTCTGTCCCGCTTTCCTTCTCATTTGTCTCTCATTTTGGTCTGATCTATATAGTTGTATATAAAATGCACTTTTTATCTTTCAAAAAGTGTTTCCCAGTGCTAAACCTTTCATCCGATTTCTAAATTGCTGCATTTGTACATTTCAAAAGCCAATATAAAGGAATAGTAGTGGTAAAAAAAAGGCACTTGTGAGTTTAACAAATCTTTTTTTATGTAAAATGCTCCTTTAGGGAGGCGTGGCAGGGGGGGTGTCCTAAGCCTACATACCTTTGCTAATAAGTGTCCCACATTCCCATCTCAAAGTAATAGCTCTATTGTTAATGATAGATCTATTGTTGTTGAGGGGGTCTTATGTTGCTGGGGGACTATCATTGCTGGGATGGATCCACTGTCGAGGGAGGGGTCTCTTGTTGTTGGCTGCTGGAGGACCTATTGATGCTGTCTGTTGGGAGTCTGTTATTGCTGGGGGGATCTATTGTCCCTGGGGGGGGGGGTCCATTGTTGCTAGCTACAGGGGATATATTGTACTGCCTTTCCTTGTTACCATTAACAAATTCCATACAAAATACTTAGCACCACAAAATGATACTTGGTTTTGTATTCTCTAAAAGGAGAGTTACTGGGAGGTGGGTAGGTGGTGAAACCAAGCTACGGTGCTCGGAGGTGGGTAGGGGGCGGAGACAAGAAGTGACTCAGAAGAGGGGGGAGTTCCTGCACTTATTCTCTGGGGAAAAAAGCCCTGCAATCGTCAATTCATTGAATGTGCTGAGAATTTTTGTATGCTTTTCTATTAAATAAACCCCAATTCACAATTAAGCGTTTTGTCACATGATTCAAGAAGATGAAGAATCCCAGTATTCTCATTGGGCCAGTTCACACTGGACATTGTGATGCTTTCTGTCTGTTGCATAAGACTCAAAAAAATATATATGAGATTCTTTGGGGGCAGAATCATATTTTATTGGCTCCATAGACACTAATGGGAGAGGCTGAAAAATGCATTTTTCTTGAGTTCCCATTTAAAAGTCTATTGGCCAAAAATGCTCAGTTCTGCTCCTGTACTAGTAGCCATGCGCAAAAATGTATGTTCAAGTATGAATGGAGGCTTAATGTAAACCCAATCACTAAAATCTCAGATAATCTTTAAACTGTATGTAAACCTTAATAATAAACTTCTCTTATTTGCTCCCATTTTGCTCTATTAAGGGCCCTTTCAAACAGCTGCACTGAAAAAATGCATTAAAAAACACATATGCATTTTTTTATGCTTTTTTGTACCTTTTTGCTGAATTTTTTTGTGCGTTTTCTGGTTGCCTGACTCCAATCATTAGCCTTCATATAAGCTTTCAGCTACTCTCTGAAAAACAGCACACTGATGAAGGAGAGTGAGCACTGTGAGTTAGCCACTTCCCGTCAAATCACATATCCTGGTACATCATTTGACAGTAAGTGGTTGTACCAGGGTGATGCCTGCGGTACCGTTTTTTTTTAGAGCCGAGGTTCAGCTCTCTTGTGATAACAACTTTAGCCGCTCAGTGGTTCTTCCAAGCAGCAGGAGGCAGGGGCACCAGACACTTCTTGGATGTAAAAGAGGTTTTATTTCTTTTGACAGTACTTTTTATATATTTTAGGGGAAAGAGGGTTAGGGCCAGGACACCCTTAGATAGTTGCAAACTCAATTGGCAGACTCCGAGACTTCAATAGGAGGACAACCGCTACAGGGAAAGGCCCCAGCAAGGTGCCACTTCCACATGTGCAGGATTGCTGTCTCCTATGGCAACAGTACTTAAAAGTTCCTAATTCAAATGTACCAGTTCCCTCAGCTCTACTACAACTTCTCCTTGTAGTTCTTAAGCCCCTTGAACTCCTAGGAGTTGATTTACTAAAGGCCAATAGACTGTGCACCTTGGAAAGTGCATTTGCACTCTGCAAGTGCAGTTGCTCCAGAGCTTAGTAAATGAGGTAAAGCTTCACTTTACAAAGAATACCCAATCACATGCAAGGAAAATAAAAAAAACAGCATTTTTGCTTGCACATGATTGGTTGATGAAAGTCAGCAGAGCTTCTGCTCATTTACTAAACTCTGGAGCAACTGCTCTTGCCATGTGCAACTGCACTTTCCAAAGTGCAGTCTTTTTGGCTTTAGTAAATCAACCCCCTAGTCTCTCACTGGATTCTCTAATTCCCTGACTCTGAATCCCATGAGCTCCTCAAATCTTTTGCGGTGGTATCTCCCTCAAGCATCACCCACGCTTCCCTGCTGGTTCCCTAGCTTGCACTCCAAATACAGTACCTTCAAGCTTCACCCCCGATAATTGGCTCGGTCCCTAGCTTGACACACAAGGCTGCTCTGCAAGCGCCACCTCCGCTGGTTTTGTCCCTGACTTGATCACCGCCTGAAGTTTCCCGATTTTCCACTATGCCTGTTTGGTGCGAATACTGCTACGGTACTTGCTTCAATTACTCACTGTGGTCCCTGGTAAAGGTGGTTGGTCCCTTAGTGGCAACATCTTCCCTTCTACCTCTGACCATGGCAGGTTTTCCAACCGACAGAACCGGCACGTCTGGTTGGACTGCAAGCCGCAATCCCAACCCTGCGCTGTCCTCTTACTTCTGTATAGGCCCTCACACAGCCTGGTAGCCAAATGCCCCCTGGATATGCCCAATCTCTGGTCTAGCAGCCCGGGGGGAATGGACAACACACGTTCACACAGACAGCAGTCCGGGTGGCACAAGACATAGATCACCTGACTCCACCCGAATATATAGGCTCTCCCAGCAGGCCAAAGGATTCAAGAAAACCCTTGCCCATTGGCTGAGATACCCCATATACCCATAATCTGACCTTGAGTTGTCCTTCTCAACCTAATACCTCCAAGTGCCTGGCCACCTGGTGGTAGAAGAGAAAAGTACAACCCGGCCAAACTTGGGGAGAAATCTACGACAGAAGCTACTCCTGACAAGGAATTTGGTGAGGAGCTCCCTGACTAAACCCCAGGGCGCTACATCAATATTTGAGACAGGCCATGTTCTCATTCGCTTCCTGTGGGCTAAGGCCTGAGGAGGTGCTGCACAAAGGAGATCTGCTGTTTGACCCAATAGCTTGGTTTGGGGCCTAACGTGTGCTGAAGTGGTCCTGAAGCTGTCCTGCCTGGTCTGGAGGAAGCTGTGCCAAGGAGAACATACAGGGAAGGCCCCTTGCTGGAGAGAGCCAGTGAGAGGCTGGTCTCTCTCAGAAGGGCCTGGTGACTCACTTGGAGGATGCACTGAAATTTGGGAACGTGGTTACAGTATTGCCAGGTCGGCTGAAATGTTCTGACACCGTGAAGCTGGACATTGATCTGGAGAGTCTGTCAGTAATCTGCTATGGTATCTGGGACCCCTAACCCCCACCCCCTTATTCATTCTTCCCCCCATTTAAGCCATGAACATGGAGCCCTGAGATGAAATGCTAGGCCACTCCTGCCTCTGGAGGTGCTATCCTGCCTCTGAGGAGTCAGAGGGGTGCTAAAACTAGTTCAATGGTCAGCAGCAGGAGGGGGGCTTGGAACAAAATAGGCATCAGAGACGGAGTCAGGGACAGGTCAGGTGATCAACTCACCTTGTAAGCAATGAGGTACCAGTGTAGAAGGAGGCCAACAAACATACATTTTCTAAAAATGCACAGGTTCACTGAAAATGTCCTTATACCTTAAAGAGACCCTGTTGCCAGAGCATTCCTTTCAATAACCATCTTCCCGTATGTGCATTTAACATATATTTAATATGTTAGTTACCTGTAAAAGTCTCCCTTGTGTAGACATCCAAAGGCCCTAAGTCTGCTTCTGGGATTTGGCCTAGGCATCTGGAAAGATGCAGGGATCCCCCCTTCTAGGAGGAACCACTGGAGGAGTTGGCTGCTGGAAGAAGAGAGTGTAAGGCCTCTGGAGGTGCTATCCTGCCTTTGGGGTGTCAGAGGGGTGCTAAACCTAGATCAAAGGTCAGCAGCAGCAGGGTGCTTGGAACAAAATAGGCATCAGAGACGGAGTCAGGGACAGGTTAGGTGATCAACTTGTCACCTTGTAAGCAATGAGGTACCAGTTTAGAAGGAGGCCAACAAACATACATTTTCTAAAAATGCACAGGTTCACTGAAAATGTCCTTACACCTTAAAGAGCCCTGTTGCCAGACCATTCCTTTCAATAACCATCTTCCCATATGTGCATTTAATGTATTTTTAATATGTTAGTTACCTATATAAGTCTCCCTTGTGTAGACATCCAAAGGCCCTAAGTCTGTTTCTGGGATTTGGCCTAGGCATATGGAAAGATACAGGGATCCCCCCTCCTAGGAGGAACCACTGGAGGAGTTGGCTGCTGGAAGAAGAGAGTGTAAGGCCCAGGACAAGCAAGTTGCAAGTGTACCAAACACATGTGATGAGATATAGTGGGAAGTTTTACGCAGGAACCATTTCTCATGCTGTCCTTTCCTGGAGGTGAAGATGAATATACTTTTAGATCCTCAATGGCCAGCACAGTCTGCAATTTTTAATTATTTGAGATCCAGTGTACTTGGGGATTTTATGATCCATACCACTCCCTCCCTCCTATATTGCCATATGCAATAAGTGACTAGTGTCCATTTCTGACCATCCTGAACAAAGAACCACAAACGAGAGTAAATGTTTCTAAGACTTTACTATAAATAAGTGCACCTATTACATTGGTAATGAGGCTATTTGGGAGCTGAAAATTAATAGTCATGTGTAATTATTGAACATTAGTACATATAGCGTTACTGCCTTTCGCATTGCCCTGGTGTGGGTAGGAATTAGAAACACTGGATTGTAGAGTACAGTGAATCTAGTTAGGCAGATCTTAACAGTGTCACACCAAGAGGTCCAGAAGTATTTTTTTCATCATAGAGGTTCTTAAACAGAAAGCCAACAATGACCAAGGAAGAAAGAAAAAAAAAAGAAAAAGAAAACGCTGCACACCAAAGACATCACTGTAACCCAAGTCTATTCCACAAAACAACCACAATAGCGGTCTCCACCCAAAGACCGCCCCCTCTAATGTATTTCACCCAACAGGGCACAGTCATTTCTACAAATAAGCCTTATCGCGTGAAATGCATCAGTGGCAGGAATTGGTTAATAACTAACTTTGTTGACTTGATGTGAAAAAAGCAAATCCGTCTGGTTAAATCAATTCCATCTGTTACAAGACTAACGCATTTCACTCAACATGGCTTAGTCCTAAAGATGACTAAATCCTATTAAGTAAAAGCCATTAGAGTGGGTTTACAGTGATATCATCAATCTGTGGTGTTTTACTTATTTTCTCCAGTGTGCTTGGAGCACGGATGGCTTAGTTTACGCCCAGCACCCGGTATTCTGGTGATAGAAGGAAGGTTTAGCTTGAGATTGGGGGAAGGAAGATTCATCTCGTACAAAAATGAGTTGCGAAGGCACTAAAACCCCCCGCCAGGTTTTATTTTCTGTCTGTACCCACTATAGAGATCCTTTCCCCATTTTTATCCTGCTAACCATTGTCAAGGACAGAAAGTGATGGGAAATCCAACACTTTACCAGAACAGGAGGTAAGGGTAGATCTTCCAATGGGGACCTGTTTTGGTAAACTGTCAAAGAAGAGACTTCCCTTCGTTCTAAAGAGATTTCTTTTGACTTCCTATTGTGTTTTCAGCACAGCAAGGCAAATATTCAACGCAACACAAACAGCAGAAAAGAGTCAGGAGTTATAAATAGTCCTGATTCTATTGCAAAAAACAACCTTGGATATGCTTTAATATGTGCTAAGAGGGACACATCTTAGCCGTGTAGCAGATGGAACTGTTTTAACCAGACCAATTTGCATTTTCACACCAAATCCAACAACAGTTATTAATCAATGTCTGCCACTGACAAAAGATTGCAGCAACACCCCACTGCTTTTAAGAGCATTCCTATATGTTTTTACATTTGTGCCAGTTTAAGATATCAGTTTTGCAATCCACAGCCTTTGATCCAGGCTGTGAGACTAACAGGGGTGTAGAGGGTACAATTGTCCCCGGGCCCATAAGGTCACAGGGGCCCGTCCATAACAGCCCCTTCCTATTATTTAACAGCTGTCTGCTTGCTTTACATTCTATACAAATGTTTTTTAGATATGTGTATATTCAGAAGCATTTTATTCACGCCCATTTTACCTCTGCTGCTTAAAAGCCAACCAAAGTCACAAAAATATTAGGTCTGATAGACATTGTACTAACAGCCTCTATGTTCTTAGTCTTACCTCTGCTTTCCTGTTACAATAGTTGTGCAGGGTGTGAATATGGAACAGTGCAGCCCAATACGCACCAGTGTTAGACCCAGTCCACCCAGTATTCAGTACTCAGTAACAGACCTGTCTTTCATAGCGCCATTCTCCTTTTACCATTCACAGCTTCAAAGTTGCATGGTGTGTCTAAATAGGGCTCTCCAGTCCAATAGGCATTAGAGTTTGACCACACTACCCAGTATACTCTCTGATTTAAGTGACCAATTCAGAATCCCCACTCCCCACACACACAGCATTTTTGCACATGCTTGTGGTGTGGGGTTTGGCCATTACCCATCTACAGTATGTCATCATTGAGCAATGGAATGGTAGGGCAAGAGGTGCGTTGTGGGATGAAAAGTTGAAATAACAGAAATTTACCAGAAATACCAGAAGTTAGACAGACATCTTAGTCTTACTTCCACTACAACACTGCACTACAAACACTACATACAACATTTTCCACCAGTCACATTAGGTAAATGTAAGAGTCCACAGGATGCCAGTGGAAGTGCCAGTGAACATCTCATAGTTTACACTGACCCCCTGTATACACTGCCCCCACATATACACTGCCCCCATGTATACACTTCCCCCATGTATACACTGCCCCCATGTATACACTGGCCCCCTGTACACGCTGACCCCCTGTTTACACTGCCCCTATGTATACACTGCCCCCATGTATACACTTCCCCCATGTATACACTGCCCCCATGTATACACTGCCTCCTATATACACTGACCCCCCTGTATACACTGCCTCCATGTATACACTGCCCCCTATCTACACTGCCCCCCTGTATACACTGACCCCCCTGTATATACTGCCTCCTATCTACACTGACCCCCTGTATACACTGCCCCCATGTATACACTGCCCCCCTGTATACACTGACCCTCTTTCCCCTACACACACTGCTCCCACTCCGTTTTTACACAATTCCCCTGCCTGTAGACACTGCTGCCCTGTACACACTGATGCCCTGTATACACTGCCCCCCTGTAAACACTGACCCCTGTATACACTGCCCCCCTATACACACTACCCCCCTGTACACACTGACCCCCTGTATACACAGCCCCCTGTACACACTGCCCCCCTGTATACGCTTCCCTGAAGACGTTAATACGAAACGTACGTCGGAGCGGTACCTGGTCACGTGATCTCCTCCTACTCCCGGTTTCCTGGTTGTTGCTTTCGTTGGATGAAACGCACGCCGGTCATCGAGGTGGTGTCACGGCATCCATGCTGAGACTCACTAGATGAGTGAGCAGCCCCAGTGCCGGGTAGACACCTATTCATGTAAGCGGCCTTTTGGCTTCACCTTTTCTGTTTTTAACTACTTTTATTAAACGCTATGGACGATTCCATTGTTTTCTCTATATCCTATGTCTGACTACCCGGGGAAGAAGTGTCCTTTTGCCTATTGATATCCAGCCTCTGTATGTGAGCAGGCACAATCCTGCACAAGCACTAATGACTCTCTTTTTAATTAAAGAAGTCATTGGAATCTGGTAAGCAGATATCCATCTATCACTGTGGGGTGTATCTAACTCTTGGTGAAGGAATTTCCATTTTCCATTAAGAGCAATCTACTTATATCAAGAGATCACCTTTCATACTGCCATCCAACTTTGTTTGTGTTTACACATTGGGACTTTATTACCACTACTGTTGTCTATCAATATGAGTGCTATCATCTTTGGTCTACACATTTTTTATGTACACCAGTTTCTCTAGTGTCTTGTGATCCATTTCAAGTTTCTTTGCTATTGAGACAAATTGTCTCACTAGTCACTTATTTCTTCAATTAGCTAGCTACTAGTGCCCCCTATCCATTACCTGCCCCCCTCTGTATACACTGCCCCCCTGTATACACTGATCCTCTTTCCCCTACACACACTGCTCCCACTTCTTTTTTACACAATTCTCCTGCCTGTACATACTGCCCCCCTGTACCCACTGCCCCCCTGTACACACTGACACCCTGTACACACTGACCCCCTGTATACACTTTCCCGTTGTCCTAAATGCCTCTCCCAGGATGTCTGCTGGCCTGTATTTATGTACGCCTGTACGTTACTTTTAGGCCTTGTTTACATGGGCATACGTAAGCACACATCCATGCAAGGGCCATGCTTGCCCACATGATTATGAGGATGCACGGGTGTTCAGTGCATCCTAATGCAGGCAGTTCCATTCATGTAATTTAGGATGCAGTGGCTGCATGGACACAGCTGCTGTTCCCAATCTGACATCCGTGTGGGTACAGGTCCTTGAAGTCACATGGTCTGTGTTAGGGGACACACACAGATGTCAAATTGGGAGCAGGGGCTCTGTCTGTGCAGCCACTGCATCCCAATTGGCATGAATGGAACTGCCTACACAGGGAAGCGTGGAACACCTGTGCATCCTCATACCTGTGTGGGCAACCCACAAGTGAGAACTGGCATGACTCCCTAAAAACGCATTGACTGCATTAGCTAAGCCACCCCCATATCTCAACACATTATTGGTAAATCTGCAAAGCAAGAAACACGTTTTGACTGTATATTCTGTTAGTTATGCAATCATATTTTTAATCGTGAATTAGAAGAACAGATTTTAAAGGGTATATGTTTTGTATTATAATTTAGCATTTTGACTTCCCACTTGAGGTACATTTCAAGTCCTTTTGTATGTGCTTATCCAATAGCACTCTATACCAGGGGTGTATCTACAGCAAGGCAAACATAGCGTTTGCCTTGGATGGCATTTTACAGGGGGCGGCGCAGAAGGGACACTAGCAAGGAACTGGGCCACCGATCTGATTCCCCAAAAAATGCAGACTGCCGCTTTACTAACAGTATTAATCCCAGCCAGCCAATATCTGTAGCTCCACCTCCACTGCTAGCTCTACTGCCCATTGGTTGCTAGGGCCATGGCACCTGATATCTAGCAACCAGTGACCTCTCGTCCCTTCCCTAATGCAGAGTGAGGCCCCAGCATTCAAAGTAGAGGAGGATTTAACTTCCTCCTCCTCTGCCGCTCTGCTCCTAGTGCTTTAGCTTCACCCACCTTTTCTGCGGTGGCACGGCATGCTCAAAGGGAAGAGAAGGGAAAGAGAACTGCCAGGTCTCAGTTGAGAGCAACTCTCAAAACTCAGAGGTGAGGCCAAGCACCAGGGAGGAATTGGAACCGTTTGTTTCATGAGGGAGCTAGTCACTACAGAGACCCATACAACGAGGAGGGGTTCATGCTGGGACTTGTAGTCCTTCACTTTTGGGGGATGTGGCCAGCATGAGCCCCTCAAGAGAGCTGAGGATGTGATCCCACCCCTCGGCCAGCTAGTGAAGGACTACAGGTCCCAGCATGAACCCGGGAGAACTAAGGGGCCACATCCTTAGATCTCAGGGGTCCGTGCTGGGACTTATCCTCCTTCAATTTTAGAAGGAGTCACATCCCTAGATCTAAGAAATTCATACTCGGACTTGTAGTCCTTCACTTCTGGGGGGGGGGGGGGTCTCAGGGTTTCATGCTGGGTCTTCTAGTCCTTCAATTTTGAGGGTGTCCCATCCTTAGATCTCAGGGGTTCATGCTGGGACCCTCCTAAAAGTGAAGGACTACAGGTCCCAGCATGAGCCCCCCAAGAGAGCTGAGGATGTGACCCCCCCCCTCGGCCAACTAGTAAAGGACTACAGGTCCCAGCATTAACCCCGGAGAACTAAGGGGCCACATCCTTAGATCTCAGGGGTTCGTGCTGGGACTTATCCTCCTTCAATTTTGGAGGGAGTCACATCCCTAGATCCAAGGGGTTCATACTGGGACTTGTAGTCCTTCACTTTATGCGGGAGGGGTCACATCCTTAGATCTCAGGGGTTCATGCTGTGTCCTGTAGTCCTTTAATTTTGGGGGTGTCCCATCCTTAGATCTCAAGGGTTCATGCTGGGACCCTCCTAAAAGTGAAGGACTACAGGTCCTAGCATGAGCCCCTCAAGAGAGCTGAGGGTGTGACCCCCCCAGCCAACTAGTGAAGGACTACAGGTTCAAGCATGAACCCAGGAGAACTAAGGGGCCACATCCTTAGATCTCAGGGGTTCTTGCTGGGACTTATCCTCCTTCAATTTTGGAGGGAGTCACATCCCTAGATCTCAGGGGTTTACGCCGGGTCTTGTAGTCCTTCAATTTTGGGGGTGTCCCATCCTTACATCTCAGGGGTTCATGCTGGGACCCTCCTAAAAGTGAAGGACTACAGCTCCCAGCATGAGCCCCTCAAGAGAGCTAAGGATGTGACCCCCCCCGGCCAACTAGTGAAGGACTATAGGTCCCAGCATGAACCCAGGAGAACTAAGGGTCCACATCCTTAGATCTCAGTGGTTCATGCTGGGACTTATCCTTCTCCCATTTTAGAGGGAGTCACATCCCTTGATCCAAGAGGTTCATACTGGGACTTGTAGTCCTTCACTTTTGGGGGGGTCACATCCTTAGATCTCAGGGGTTCATGATGGGTCTTGTAGTCCTTCAATTTTGGAGGTGTCCGATCCTTAGATCTCAGGGGTTCATGCTGAACCAACTAGTGAAGGACTCAGTGGCGGTGCGTCCAAAAAGGGCGCAGGAGCGCCGCCCCCTCTCTCCTGTCACCTCTCTCTCACCATAGATAGATTCATGCATTGCATGAATCTATCTATGGTCGCTGCTGCCACCCCCTATTCAGCTGTTCGGCCCCTTGTCAGGCGCCGGGCACTTGAATTACAGCAGCGGGTTTTTTGGAAGCGCCTGATTAGAGCCGTAGGATCTAATAGGCTTCCAAAATGGTAAACAGCGGGCGCAATGCTGTGCGTTTGCTGTTTACTCAGTGTTCTGTTAGGAAAGCGAATAAATCAATTTCCTAACACTGACCCGCCTGTCAGCCAATCAGGTACTCGGAACTGGTTACCTGTCACCTGATTTGCTGAAACAACAGGCGCTGTGATTGGACGCCTGATAGAGAGGACCGGAGACATTGAAGAGCGTGGATGTGGAGGACGCCACCGTGACCCGCTGCAAGACAGGTAAGTCCTGACTCCTGGGCGATGCACACTGGCAGCAATTGATGGGGCACAGTAGCGGCAATTGATGGGCACACTGGCAGCAATTGATGGGTACACTGGCAGCAATTTATGGGGCACAGTAGCGGCAATTGATGGGCACAGTGGCAGCAATTGATGGGCACACTGGCAGCAATTGATGAGTACAGAGGCTGCATTTGATGGCACAGTGGCGGCAATTTATGGGTACAGTGGCTGCGTTTGATGGCACAGTGGCTGCATTTGATGGCACAGTGGCTGTGCTTGATGGGCACAGTGGCTGCAATTGATGGGGTTTTTTTTTCAGTTTGTTTGCGCCCCCCCCCCCCCAAAAAAAAATTTTGAGCACCAGCCGCCACTGGAAGGACTACAAGTCCAAGCATGAACTCCTGAGATCTCAGGCAGGGGTGGGGCAAATTTAGATGTGGGGGGTGCCTGATTTTAGTCTTGCCTTGGGAAAGCACAAAACCAAAACACACCACTGCCCTATAACTGTATTGCCTTTAGGATGGTACCTCCAGAGGAAATGTTCTCCACTTTGTTCTCTTTGGGGTGGAGATGTTCTTTAAATAAAATGCTAGTGAAATCTGGTAGCTAAACCGTGGACTTTGACTTACCATTGTGAATATTTTGTACATTGTGTCACATCAGTAGACTGGTTAAACGTTTGATAACTGCTGCAATTTTTTCTCCAAAAAAAAAACAAAAAAAAAACAAACATGGAATACGTTTTCTTCTTCTCCCCCTAAAAACTCGAAGGGCTCTAGAATATGACATTGTTGGTCCCGTCTCGCCGTTTTTGAAGTCCGATTTTCATCTGACCTTTCACGACAGCTTGGAAAATTAACAAGGCGTTCAGCTGTTGTGTCCCTGCCGTGGTCGGAAGGGAGCCCGGGGGGTTAGGTTACTAGCACATAATCCCCCGCTGAGAAAGAAGATTATCCCCTGAAATTCTTTATATCAAAATGGCCGAAAGTTAAAAGTGCAATAACTGTCCTTTTGTGCCGTTTATTTAGTCTACAGTCTGAGCTATAATTCCCCTTCCTCAACTACCCCCAGATGTCCTTGTGCTGAGATACATGTGTCTGTGTTAAAGAATTAAAGCTCAATGTATGGATGGATTTTTTTTTTTTTATCTTGGATTTTCAAGATATGAGGTCCCTTTAAAAAGAAAAAAAAAAAAGCTCTAGAGAAAATTATAATTTAGCCAGCTCTAGAGAAAATGATGATCTAACTGTGGTGTGAGGGATACATGCAAATTAATGTAAGTCTAAAAGTATTGTTGATTAACCACTTCAGTCCCGGAAGGTTAAACCCCCCCCCCTCTCTTCATGACCAGGCCATTTATTGCGATACGGCACTTCGTAACTGACAGGTCGTGCAGCGCTGTACCCAAATAAAACTGATGTCCTTTTTTTCCCAATGAATAGAGCTTTCTTTTGGTGGTATCTTTTTAACTCTGCGTTTTTTATTTTTTTACACTATAAACAAAAAAACCCCGACAATTTTGATAGAAAAAAAAAAAACAATATTTTTTTACTTTCTGCCCAATAAAAAAAAATTAAAAAATCTAATTTATTCATCAGTTTAGGCCAATATGTATTCTCCTACATATTTATGGTAAAAAAAAAATCCCAATAAGCGTATATTGATTGGTTTGCACAAAAGTTACAAATTTTTATTTATTTATTTTTATCTAGTAATGGCAGAGATCAGCGATTTTTAGCGACATTCTGCAACATTGCGGCGAACAAATCGGATGCCCGACTGACACTTTTGACACTTTTTGGGGACCAGTGACACCAATACAGTAATCAGTGCTAAAAAAAAAAAAAAAGCTCCCAACTGTCCCTGATTTTGAGGGCCTGTCCCTGATTTGGAGCAATGTCCCTCTGTCCCTCATTCTTCCTCATTTGTCCCTCATTTTGGTCTGATCTATATAGATGTATATAAAATTCACTTTTTATCTATCAAAAAGTGTTTTCCAGCGCTAAACCTTTCATCGGATTTCTAAATTGCTGCATTTGTAAATCCCAAAAGCCAATAAAAAGGAATAGTAGTGGTAAAAAAAGCTCTTGTGGGTTTAGCCAATCATGTTTTTTTTGTAAAATTCTCCTTTAAGTGGGCATGGCCAGGGGTGTGTCCTATGCCTGTATACTTTGGCTGATAGGTGTCCCTCATTCCCATCTCAAAAAGTTGGGAGGTATGCTGTCAGGGAAGGGGTTAACATCAGGGGCGATGGAAGGTTTAAGTGTGTCCCTAACTGTGAGGGGGGAAGGGGTGCTTTGACAGGGGGAAGACAAAGATCTGTGTTTCTGCTTAGCAGAAACACAAGATCTCCATCTTCCACTCTCACAGAACCGCGATCTGCCTTGTTTACATAGGCAGGCTACCGTTCTGCTTCTCCTGAGAATGATCGGTGGGTCCCGGCAGACATCGTGTCCACCGGACCTGCTGATTGGCTCCCGCTGTGTCCAATCATAGCGGGAGTGGGTCTCCGGCGGCGCGCCCCAGATCCTGCGCACGAAATCACGTACAGTTACGTGAGTTCATGCAGGAGGGCCGCCCTGTCGCAGCCTATGTCCGTGGGGCAGTCAAGAAGTGGTTAATACTACATAATTTGCAAAAACAATTAACCTTAGGTTTTAACTTTCATTTTTTTTTTTTTTTACACAGCAATATCCCACTTCTGCACATTATATATATGATATATTTAAGATTTTGTAGTTTACCCTAACATATTATACTTCCTTTTTTTTCCTTTTTTTTGGGGGACAAATAGGGATTTCATTTGGTAACAAATTTGAATACATATATTAATATTTACTTGGTTTGTGTTGGGAATAAATAGTAAAGAATTAGAAAAGAAAATGCAATTTCCTGTAATTTTTTCCCAATGCAGATTTTTCTAAATTTGTTCACTTCCATAAGTTTTCCCCAAAATATAATCAACAAAGTCTGCTAATTAAAATTATATAAAATTAGTGAGACTTATTTGTAACATAATGGAATGGTAAATCTCAAATTGAACTTTAGGAGGGCTCTTGTTTCCCCTATGAGGTCACGTTGCGAAGCATGTAGGGACGAACATGGTTTGCATAAATTGTTAGGGTAACAAGTTGACAGCAGCATAAATTAGCATGTCAGTTACTTTTTCACAGGTTTGTGTTGAAATAAAAAATCGAATGACATTTTGTTCTTTCACATGAATATTTGATGCTTGTGTAGTGAAGGAAAATGTCATCCAGATCATTTGAGTGAGGATTAATCTATATATTTTTTATTTATTTTTTTACACTTTTTTTTTCATTTTTGTTATTTTACAATTTTTTAGGAGGGACAGGGATATAAGGGATAGAGCTGTAATTCCGCGTACACACGGTCGGACTTTTCGGCTACAAAAGTCCGACAGCCCGTTCGACAGACTTTCGACGGACTTTTGGCGGACTTGCGGCAGACTTTCTAACGAACGGACTTGCCTACATACGATCACACAAAAGTCCGACGGATTCGTACGTGATGACGTACACCGGACTAAAATAAGGAAGTTGATAGCCAGTAGCCAATAGCTGCCCTAGCGTGGGTTTTTGTCCGTCGGACTAGCATACAGACGAGCGGATTTCTGGGTCCAGCGGAGTTACGACGTAAAGATTTGAAGCATGTTCCAAATCTAAAATCCGTCAGATTTGTGGCTGGAAAAGTCCGTCGATAGTCCAGGGAAGCCCACACACGATCGGATTGTCAGCCGGCTTTGGTCCGTCGGCATCCGTCGGACTTTTGTAGACGAAAAGTCCAACCGTGTGTACGCGGCATAACAGTTCTGGCCAATCCCCTGTACTGATAAGAAGTGCTGTGACATCACATTCCTTCTCATGTAAGCACAACATGCTCTGTAGAACAATTGCAAGCCTAATGCCGCGTACACACGATCGGACTTTACGGCATACTTGGTCCGGCATACTGGATTTCGTCGGACAATTCGATCGTGTGTGGGCTCCAGCGGACTTTGTTTTCTCAAAAGTTTGACGGACTAATGCCGCGTACACACGAGCGGACTTTACGGCAGACTTTGCCCGGCGGACCGGATTTCGTCGGACAATTCGATCGTGTGTGGGCTCCAGCGGACTTTGTTTTCTCAAAAGTTGGACGGACTTAGATTTGAAACATGTTTCAAATCTATCCGACGGACTCGAGTCCGGTCGAAAAGTCTGCTCGTCTGTATGCTAGTTCAACGGACAAAAAGCCACGCTAGGGCAGCTATTGGCTACTGGCTATAAACTTCATTGTTTTAGTCCGGTCGTACGTCATCACGTACGAATCCGTCGGACTTTGGTTGATTGTGTGTAGGCAAGTCGGTTCATTCAGAAAGTTTGTTGTAAAGTCCGTCGAAAAGTCCGCCGGGCAAAGTCTGCCGTAAAGTCCACTCGTGTGTACGCAACATTAGATTTGAAACATGTTTCAAATCTGTCCGACGGACTCGAGTCCAGTCAAAAAGTCCGCTCGTCTGTATGCCAGTCCGGCGAACAAAAACCGACACTAGGGCAGCTATTGGCTACTGGCTATGAACTTCCTTGTTTTAGTCCGGTCGTACGTCATCACGTACGAATCCGTCGGACTTTGGTTGATTGTGTGTAGGCAAGTCCGTTCATTCAGAAAGTCCTTCGCAAAGTCCGTCGAAAAGTACGCCGGACAAAGTCTGCTGTAAAGTCCGATCGTGTGTACTAGGGATGAGCTTCGAGTTCGAGTCGAACTCATGTTCGACTCGAACATTAGCTGTTCGCAAGTTCGCCGAACAGCGAACAATTTGTTCACTTCCATAAGTTTTCCCCAAAAATATAATCAACAAAGTCTGCTAATTAAAATTATATAAAATTAGTGAGACTTATTTGTAACATAATGGAATGGTAAATCTCAAATTGAACTTTAGGAGGGCTCTTGTTTCCCCTATGAGGTCACGTTGCGAAGCATGTAGGGACGAACATGGTTTGCATAAATTGTTAGGGTAACAAGTTGACAGCAGCATAAATTAGCATGTCAGTTACTTTTTCACAGGTTTGTGTTGAAATAAAAAATCGAATGACATTTTGTTCTTTCACATGAATATTTGATGCTTGTGTAGTGAAGGAAAATGTCATCCAGATCATTTGAGTGAGGATTAATCTATATATTTTTTATTTATTTTTTTTACACTTTTTTTTTCATTTTTGTTATTTTACAATTTTTTAGGAGGGACAGGGATATAAGGGATAGAGCTGTAATTCCGCGTACACACGGTCGGACTTTTCGGCTACAAAAGTCCGACAGCCCGTTCGACAGACTTTCGACGGACTTTTGGCGGACTTGCGGCAGACTTTCTAACGAACGGACTTGCCTACATACGATCACACAAAAGTCCGACGGATTCGTACGTGATGACGTACACCGGACTAAAATAAGGAAGTTGATAGCCAGTAGCCAATAGCTGCCCTAGCGTGGGTTTTTGTCCGTCGGACTAGCATACAGACGAGCGGATTTCTGGGTCCAGCGGAGTTACGACGTAAAGATTTGAAGCATGTTCCAAATCTAAAATCCGTCAGATTTGTGGCTGGAAAAGTCCGTCGATAGTCAGGGAAGCCCACACACGATCGGATTGTCAGCCGGCTTTGGTCCGTCGGCATCCGTCGGACTTTTGTAGACGAAAAGTCCAACCGTGTGTACGCGGCATAACAGTTCTGGCCAATCCCTGTACTGATAAGAAGTGCTGTGACATCACATTCCTTCTCATGTAAGCACAACATGCTCTGTAGAACAATTGCAAGCCTAATGCCGCGTACACACGATCGGACTTTACGGCATACTTGGTCCGGCATACTGGATTTCGTCGGACAATTCGATCGTGTGTGGGCTCCAGCGGACTTTGTTTTCTCAAAAGTTTGACGGACTAATGCCGCGTACACACGAGCGGACTTTACGGCAGACTTTGCCCGGCGGACCGGATTTCGTCGGACAATTCGATCGTGTGTGGGCTCCAGCGGACTTTGTTTTCTCAAAAGTTGGACGGACTTAGATTTGAAACATGTTTCAAATCTATCCGACGGACTCGAGTCCGGTCGAAAAGTCTGCTCGTCTGTATGCTAGTTCAACGGACAAAAAGCCACGCTAGGGCAGCTATTGGCTACTGGCTATAAACTTCATTGTTTTAGTCCGGTCGTACGTCATCACGTACGAATCCGTCGGACTTTGGTTGATTGTGTGTAGGCAAGTCGGTTCATTCAGAAAGTTTGTTGTAAAGTCCGTCGAAAAGTCCGCCGGGCAAAGTCTGCCGTAAAGTCCACTCGTGTGTACGCAACATTAGATTTGAAACATGTTTCAAATCTGTCCGACGGACTCGAGTCCAGTCAAAAAGTCCGCTCGTCTGTATGCCAGTCCGGCGAACAAAAACCGACACTAGGGCAGCTATTGGCTACTGGCTATGAACTTCCTTGTTTTAGTCCGGTCGTACGTCATCACGTACGAATCCGTCGGACTTTGGTTGATTGTGTGTAGGCAAGTCCGTTCATTCAGAAAGTCCTTCGCAAAGTCCGTCGAAAAGTACGCCGGACAAAGTCTGCTGTAAAGTCCGATCGTGTGTACTAGGGATGAGCTTCGAGTTCGAGTCGAACTCATGGTTCGACTCGAACATTAGCTGTTCGCAAGTTCGCCGAACAGCGAACAATTTGGGGTGTTCGCGGCAAATTCGAATGCCGCGGAACACCCTTTTAAAGTCTATGGGAGAAATCAAAAGTGCTAATTTTAAAGGCTAATATGCAAGTTATTGTCATAAAAAGTGTTTGGGGACCTGGGTCCTGCCCCAGGGGACATGGATCAATGCAAAAAAAAGTTTTAAAAACGGCCGTTTTTTCAGGAGCAGTGATTTTATTAATGCTTAAAGTCAAACAATAAAAGTGTAATATCCCTTTAAATTTCGTACCTGGGGGGTGTCTATAGTATGCCTGTAAAGGGGCGCATGTTTCCTGTGTTTAGAACAGTCTGACAGCAAAATGACATTTTGAAGGAAAAAACTCATTTAAAACTACCCGCGGCTATTGCATTGCCGACAATACACATAGAAGTTCATTGAAAAAAACGGCATGGGAATTCCCCAAAGGGGAACCCCGAACCAAAATTAAAAAAAAAAAAATGACGTGGGAGTCCCCCTAAATTCCATACCAGGCCCTTCAGGTCTGATATGGATATTAAGGGGAACCCCGGCCAAAAATTAAAAAAAAAAAATGACGTGGGGTTCCCCCTAAATTCCATACCAGACCCTTCAGGTCTGGTATGGATTTTAAGGGGAACCCCGCGCCAAAAAAAAAAACCGGCGTGGGGTCCCCCCAAAAATCCATACCAGACCCTTATCCGAGCACGCAACCTGGCAGGGCGCAGGAAAAGAGGGGGGGACGAGAGTGCGCCCCCCCCTCCTGAACCGTACCAGGCCACATGCCCTCAACATTGGGAGGGTGCTTTGGGGTAGCCCCCAAAACACCTTGTCCCCATGTTAATGAGGACAAGGACCTCATCCCCACAACCCTGGCCGGTGGTTGTGGGGGTCTGCGGGCGGGGGGCTTATCGGAATCTGAAAGCCCCCTTTAACAAGGGGACCCCCAGATCCCGCCCCCCCTGTGTGAAATGGTAAGGGGGTACAAAAGTACCCCTACCATTTCACTAAAAAACTGTCAAAAATGTTAAAAATGACAAGAGACAGTTTTTGACAATTCCTTTATTTAAATACTTCTTCTTTCTTCTATCTTCCTTCATCTTCCTTCATCTTCTGGTTCTTCTGGCTCTTCTGGTTCTTCCTCCGGCGTTCTCGTCCAGCATCTCCTCCGTGGCGTCTTCTATCTTCTTCTCCTCGGGCCGCTCCGCACCCATGGCATGGGGGGAGGCTCCCGCTCTTCTCTTCATCTTCTTCATCTTCTTCTCTTCTTCTTTTCTTCTCTTCTTCTCTTCTTCATTTTCTTCTCCGGGCCGCTCCGCACCCATGCTGGCATGGAGGGAGGCTCCCGCTGTGTGACGGCGCTCCTCGTCTGACAGTTCTTAAATAACGGGGGGCGGGGCTTGACGGGACTTCCCTGTGACGTCACGGGGAATGCCACAGGGAAGTCCTGTCATGTCCCGTGCGTCAGAGGGGGGCGGGGTCACCGGGTGGCCCCGCCCCCCGTTATTTAAGAACTGTCAGACGAGGAGCGCCGTCACACAGCGGGAGCCTCCCTCCATGCCAGCATGGGTGCGGAGCGGCCCGGAGAAGAAAATGAAGAAGAGAAGAAGAGAAGAAAAGAAGAAGAGAAGAAGATGAAGAGGATGAAGAGAAGAGTGGGAGCCTCCCCCCATGCCATGGGTGCGGAGCGGCCCGAGGAGAAGAAGATAGAAGACGCCGCGGAGGAGATGCTGGACGAGAACGCCGGAGGAAGAACCAGAAGAGCCAGAAGAACCAGAAGATGAAGGAAGATAGAAGAAAGAAGAAGTATTTAAATAAAGGAATTGTCAAAAACTGTCTCTTGTCATTTTTAACATTTTTGACAGTTTTTTAGTGAAATGGTAGGGGTACTTTTGTATCCCCTTACCATTTCACACAGGGGGGGGGCCGGGATCTGGGGGTCCCCTTGTTAAAATTTGTTAAATTTTGGCCGGGGTTCCCCTTAATATCCATACCAGACCTGAAGGGCCTGGTATGGAATTTAGGGGGACTCCCACGTCATTTTTTTTTTTAAATTTTGGTTCGGGGTTCCCCTTTGGGGAATTCCCATGCCGTTTTTATCAATGAACTTCTATGTGTATTGTCGGCAATGCAATAGCCGCGGGTAGTTTTAAATGGCTTTTTTCCTTCAAAATGTCATTTTGCTGTCAGACTGTTCTAAACACAGGAAACATGCGCCCCTTTACAGGCATACTATAGACACCCTACAGGTACGAAATTAAAAGGGATTTTACACTTTTTTTGTTTGACTTTAAGCATTATTAAAATCACTGCTCCTGAAAAAACGGCCGTTTTTAAAACTTTTTTTTGCATTGATCCATGTCCCCTGGGGCAGGACCCAGGTCCCCAAACACTTTTTATGACAATAACTTGCATATTAGCCTTTAAAATTAGCACTTTTGATTATTCATGTTCATGTCCCATAGACTTTAACGGTGTTCGCGTGTTCGAACGAACTTTTTTCCTGTTCGCATGTTCTGGTGCGAACCGAACAGGGGGGTGTTCGGCTCATCCCTAGGTGTACGCGGCATTAGAGCTGATCTTTACAGTTCATGGGCTCAGTGCTGGACCCCAGCTGTCAATGTTCCAGCGTTAGTGCCATGGGGAGGCCCACAGGAGCCATTGACACAACACTGGCTGCAATATATAAACTGCACTAGTAGTCAAGGGGTCAACATATACAACAGAAAAATCATAGCAAAAAAAAAATAAACACAAATTTTTGTTGTTTGATTAAAAAAAAAAAGATTTATTGTAAAAAAAAAAAAAACAGTGTTCACAATCCATTAAATTATAATATAACATGATAATTAAATAACAATAATTACAATTCATCAATATACAGTATAATTGGTAGCTAAGGGATCAACACATACAACAGAAACTGGTAAATAAGTGGTCTGGTAGATACGGGGTCAACACATACAACAGAAAAATCATAAGAAAAAAAACTTAAAAAATATTGTTTTGATACAAAGAAAGATTTGTTGTAAAACAGAGTTCCTAATACATTAAATTATAATAATTAATAATTAAATAATAATACTTAAAATGAATCAATATAGAATTGATCAATCATATTCAGCACTCAAAGGGAATCAGTAGCAGCTGGTGCTCAAAATTTTTGGGGGGCGCAAACAAACTGAAAAAAGCCCCAAAAACATTAATTGCCGTCACTGTGCCATCAAACGCAGCCACTGTGCCCATCAAACGCAGCCACTGTGCCCATCAAACGCAGCCACTGTTCCCCTTTAAAACACAGCCACTGTGCCCATCAAACGCAGCCAATGTGCCCATCAAACGCAGCTACTGTGCCCATCAATTGCTGCCAGTGTTCCCATCAATTGCTGCTACTGTGCCCCATCATTTGCTGCTACTGTGCCCCATCAAATGCTGCCAGTGTGCCCATCAATAGCCGCTACTGTGCCCCATCAAATGCTGCCAGTGTGCCCATCAATAGCCGCTACTGTGCCCCATTAAATGCTGCCAGTGTGCATCGCCCGGCACTTACCTGTCTCGCAGCGGGTCAGCGGCGGTGTCCTGCAGGCTCCTCAATGTCTTCTTCCGTCCTCTCTATCAGGCGTCCAATCACAGCGTCTGACGTTTCAGCCAATCAGGTGACAGGTAACAGACCCAAGCATCTGATTGGCTGAGAGGCGGTTCAGTGTTAGCAAAGCGAATTGGCTGTCATCACTCTAAAAAAAAAAAAAAAAATGGTTTTAGATATACTGTAAAGCTAAATTCACAAAATCAATATATGTAGACAGGAACTGCCTCACATGCCAAAAGACATGTATTTCTGTTCAGATGGTCTTGTGGTTCAGGTACCCTTGACAGATTCCGTTTCTTCGGACTGCATTGCTGTTGAACAATGTATCCTCGTTTCAGACCCACCACAGCTGGCAATTGCACAATGAAGGAAAAGCGGCAATACTGATGGGGCCATCCCTCTGCTCTCCCCTCCTGTCAGGGAGCTCCCAGTGTTAGATAGACAGCTCTTTGTAGTGCAGTAGAGCCTGATTAGCTGACAGCACTGACATCCCTCCCTGCATGCTGTGAAGGGGATTGCAGGGGCCTGATATGAAGACAGATTAAAATCCTTATGCGAGTTCTAGCTAAAAATTCAGATAACAATTTTTAATGAAAGCATAACTGGATTAAATGACATTTATCTAATTTCTGACAACTTATAGCCAGGCTGGTTTCAAGGACTCTTGTTGCCTATTCGCCAAGGCAAGATGTTCTTTTCCCCTTGATAACACTGTAGTTCGAACAAAGTGAGATTATGATGTCCCACGGCACTGATATGTCAGAAACCATGAAATCATACCAAGACAGAAGTACAGTTAAATCACACTTGTTTAATAATAAAAGTAAGAACAAACGTAGTCATCAGCCAAAGTTCAGTAACCGGAACGGATAGTCAGCCAAGCCAAAAGTCAGGGATCAATGTAGTGGAACAGCAAGCAGGATCTGGAGCCAGAAGGGATATCAGCAAAACAAGTCTTGAACAGGATCGCAGGAGATAGTTTCTGTGATGTTGACCAAGGCAAAGGCAGAGATCCTCTGGACTGGACGGCTTAAGTAGGCAGGACTGACGAGCAGGAAATCATCAACAGCTGAGTAACTGTGGAGAGATAGGAGCTGGCAATAACCTGACAGTGGAGCGGCCAGCTCAGAGAAGGAAGGGCTGAGCCCAGCCCTGACATGATATTAGGACTCATGGGGAATGTTATAAAAAAAAAAAAACACACAGAAGGATATCTCCTCTGATTTTATTATGTTTTTAAGAATTTGGAAATAATCAAGAAAGCATAGCTCCCAACTGTCCCTGATTTCGAGGGACTGTCCCTGATTTGGAGCAATGTCCCTTTTTCCCCCTCATTTGTCCCTCGTTTTGGTCTGATCTATATAGTTGTATATTGAATGCACTTTTTATCTTTCAAAAAACGTTTCCCAGCGCTAAACCTTTCATCCGATTTCTAAATTGCTGCATTTGTAAATTTTAAAAGCCAATATAAAGGAATAGTAGTGTTAAAAAAAAAGCCCTTGTGGATTTAATTAACCTTTTTTTTTTTTTGGTGAATTCTCCTTTAAAGGGGTGTGGCAGGAGGCGTGTCCTATGCCTACATACGTTTGCTAGTAGGTGTCCCTCATTCCCATCTCAAAATGTTGGGAGGTATGGGAAAGATACCTTGAAGGTTATGGGGAAAAATGTGGCCCGCTGGAAACAAGGGGGCGTGGCCAATACCGTGGGCATGGCTTTAGGTGTCCCACCTTTCCTTCCATGCTTTGTTTTGTTTCAGGCAAAATAGGGCCTGGGCCCCATTGTTGGTGTCAGTATGAATAAAGTAAGCCCCATATAAAGTAATTGCTGTTAGCGGGAGGGATATAAGCTGCACAAAGGCAACAGTCGAAAAAAAATAAGCCCTGTATAATTAGTGTTGGTGGGTAAAATAACTCTTATATCTGTGTCATTGGAATAAAATAGGACCCATAAAGTTAGTGTTAGATAGTGGGATAAACAAACCTCTTTATCTGCGTCAGCGGGATCATATAGCCCCATCGTTGGTGACAGTGGGTTAAAATAAGTACCATTCTTGCTGTCAGTCGGATAAGTAAACCCCATATCATTAGTGTTAGTGGGATAAATTAACCCATATATTGGTGTCATTGGGATAAAATAAGCTCCTCTGATGGTGTCAATGAAAAACATAAGGCCCATAACTGATGTTAGTGGGATAAAATAAGCCCTATCATTGGTGTCAGAGGAAGAACCTAAGTCTTATCATTGGTGTCAGAGGAAGAACCTAATGCTTCGTACACATGAGCGGACTTTTAGACCGGACGGGTCCGACGGTCTATCCGACAGACTTTGGGCGGACTTCCGACGGACTTTCCGAACAAAAGGACTTGCCTACACACAATCACACCGAAAGTCCGACGGATTCGTACGTGATGACATACGACCAGACTAGAATAAGGAATTTGATAGCCAGTAGCTAATAGCTGCCATAGCGTCGTTTTTCGTCCGTCGGACTAGCATACAGACGAGCGGATTTTTCTATAGGAACTGGGTCCGGCGGAGTTCCGACGTAAAGATTTGAAACATGTTCCAAATCTAAAGTCCGTCAGATTTTTGACCGAAAAAGTCTGCTGCAGGTCCGATTAAGCCCACACATGGTCGAACTGTCTGCCAGACTCGGTCTGTCAGACCAGTCCGGTCAAAAAGTCCACTCCTGTGTATGCAGCATAAGTCTTATCATTGATGTCAGAGGAAGAACCTAAGTCTTATCATTGGTGTCAGTGGTATAAAATAAGCACTATCATTGCTGTCAGTGGTATAACATAAAGTATGTCACATCAGTAGTGTCGGTGGCATAAAATAAGCCACATCATTAATGTTATTTGTTATTTGGTTAAAATAAGCCCTATCATTGCTGTCAATGGAAGAAAATAAGTCTCATCATTGGTGTCAGCGGTATTAAATAGGTCCCACTATTGATGTTATTGGGATAAAATAAACCCTATCGTTGGAGTCAGTGGGAAAAAATAAGGCTCTTCATTGGTGTTAGTGGAATAAAATAAGTCCCACTGTTGGTGTCAGTGGGATAAAAGAAGTCCTATCGATGGTTTCTGTGGTGTAAAACAATGTCCCTCTGTCCCTCTTTCCTCCTCATTTGTCCCTCATTTTGGTCTGATCTATATAGATGTATATAAAATGCACTACTTATCTATAAAAAGTGGTTCCCAGTGCTAAATCTTTCATCCAGTCTCTAAATTGTTGCATTTTGTAAATTTTAAAAGCAAATATAAGGAAATAATAATGGTAAACAAAAGTATTTGTGGGCATAACTAATCATTTTTCTTTCTATAATTCTCCTTTAAGGGGGCGTGGCCAGGGGTGTGTCCTATGCCAACAAACTTTTGCTAATAGGTGTCCCTTGTTCCCATCTCAAAAAGTTTTGAAGTATGAGTACAGTACTACCCAATGACTACTTTGGGAGATGGTCTGTCTTATTTTGGACATAGGAAACATTTGAGTGAACATGTGTCTGCTGCATGGTTTGATTGGCTGACCTGGGACACATGCCCATGCATTATAGTACCTGCAAAGGGAGCTGTTGTTGTATTGTTAGTAGCTAATCAGTCTAGCTGTGCAGCAGCAGCATGCTTGGTAAAATTGGCATCTACATTATCTTCTCCCTGGCTGGTGGTAGAGTCCTTGTCAACCGAACTGACAACAAAGAGCACCTTTGCAATCATTCTTGGCAGGCCCCATTGTATTTCTTTCTGTATTACATTTCATCAGGAAACACAAACCTTGGAGATGCATCATAGACACTGAAGCTGCGGTCTCACAGGTATAACAGTGAAGGGGATTATGGGAAGTGAACAAAACACATACTTGCCAGAATGCGAGCTGGCAATTAGCCGACAGCTGAGCGGCCAGCTCAGAGGAAGGAAGGGCTGAGCCAAGCCCTGACAGTGGGCAGGTTTATTGCTCGTAATGGTGGGGTGGTGGTTAGGCATTTGGAGTTGGAGATTGACACATGGAGGTACCTTAGAGGCGATGGTGTACATCTTAATGCAGTTGGGATGGACCTATGGGCTTTCAGCTTGCAGGATGGTATCCAGAGGGCTGTTCTGGTGTGGCGGCGGGCACAAGTGTAAGGTGTCACACTTATGCCGCTGTGGCGGTTGGGGTCCATGACGAGGGATACAAAATGAGGTATTTGATAAAACGGTGGGACTCATCTCAGGTGTGGAGTCCTCCCGGTTTGTCTAGTTCATTCTAGACTATCAGGGAGTAAGGTGGTAGGGGTCTGTGGTCAGTTAGTGAGTCCTTGAGGCGGTGTTTTGTGGCTGAGGACAGAATCTAACTTAGAGGTACCACAGATTGCAAAAGTTTGGAAGATGGTGTCGTCAAGGATCTGCAATCATTTATTCGTATTAGAGCTGGAGCATTTTAGAAGGTTTATTTTTAAATATGGTTTTAAGTTAATAAAAGGCCAAACGGCCATTTAAATCCAATACAGTGTCAGTGTCCCTATTTAGGGAAAAGGGGGGGTTTGCAGGTACAATTTTGAGTTGGGGCAGTAAGTTATCTGAACTACCCTAGTCAAGTGCTCCATCGTTAGTATTAGTTGAGGTAATAATGCTCCATCTTTGGTGTCCAAATGGAAGGAATAGTGTCCCATCATTGGTATTAGTAGATGGCATAGTGCCCCGTTGTTGGTGTCAGTTGGAGGAATAGAGTCCCATCATTGGTATTAGTTGGAGTAATAGTGTTCCATCTTTGGTGTCAATGGAAGGAATAGTGCACCATCATTGGTGGTAGTGGGAGGAATAGTGCCCCACCCATCATTGGAGCACAGGTGTGTCCTGCTGATCTGAGGCTGCTCTAGGTGATCTGTGTGAGAGGGGAGTGTGGTGAAATCTCTCCCAGCCCTTCTGGCCCCTTTATGGGGAAGCCATGGAGGCCAGCGGGGCCTCTCCTGCTGGAAACTCGCAGCCATCTCCTGGGTTGTCGTGTGACATGCCTGCCCCTATACAAGCCATGGCTGGTGATCTCTCTGCCCCTGGTGAGGATGAAGGCTCGGAGGCCATTCAGGAGCGAGTGGTGGCCGGGATTTAAGTCCTGAATAAGACACGCTCTATAAACTCAGAGCAGACTTAAAGCATCTGCGGAAGCAGTGGGAGGGCTTGTACAGCAGAAATCGTGGATTCATGGATTCAGAAATCCAGTTGGCTAGAGTCCGGGTAGAGCAACAGGAAACCATTGTGGCCATGATCAAAGGCAGAGATGGGCCTTCTAAAGAGAAGTTTTACAATGACAGAGGGTTTGCAAGAATAACAAAGATGGAGGTGGAGGGGGAGACCCCCAGTTCTGCCCCCCTGAACCCCCTTCCCCAGGATGTGGTAAGCAGCCCCAAGCCTTCCCAGGAAGCAGGAGGAATGTTAAGAGTAATGCAGGCAAAGGAGTCTTTGCAGGGGGATCAGCTGTTGTTTAGTAATGAGGATATAACTGATGATGTGCCTGACAAGGTAAAGCCTGTCAAGCCCCAAGCGGTGGATAGGACTGTTTTTGTGTATTTTAGCACCATGGCTAATACTGACAGTATGCCTAATGATAATCAAACTGCTAAGTCTATGGGTAAGTCTATGTGCAGCAATGCTGTGCCTGCTGATGTTGCAGTGCAGCAAAAATTACATTTAAAAAATGTAATTTCTGCAGAGGAACCACAAGTGTCAGCCAAACCTGTTAACCCTCCTTTAGCTGAGTCCAAAGTTGTTTGTCCCACAGCTGCTGAAGACTCTACAGCACAGCTTCAGGTGACCACTGGTATTGCAGCAGAAACTGTGACTATACCCGATGGGAAATTGAATGTGTGTGTGACTGATAATAATCACCCCAGTACAAGTGTAATGGACAATCGTCCCAGTACAAGTGTGATGAACAATCCTACCACTAAATGTGTGATGAACAATCCTGCCAACTCCGTTAAAGCAGTTGATAATAATAGTAATGTGCAGAATAATGTTACATCAATGTGGGGCCTTGGCCCTGATAAGCCTACATTTGCTCAGGTGGTATGCTGTTCTCCTGGTAACTCCACTTCCAAGTGGATTTTCCACCTACAAGCTACCACTTTACGCACCCCAGGATCTGGTCTTGGGTCTCTAACTGCTACTGGGGGTCCAAGGCGAAATGTAGTCATTCTTAAATGAGAGGGTGGTTCAATCCCTCCAGAATGGCGTGCGGTGGTAGGAGCGATATGAGGCTCAGTGCAGGTAAAGACCTGAATGGTTCTGTCACCAGTTGCAGTTTCACAAAGGTCAACAGTTGCAGGTTGCGTGCTCGGATAAGTGTCTGGTATAGATTTTGGGGGGAACCCCTACGCCAGTTTTTTTTTTTTTTTGTTAAATTTGGAGCAGGGTTCCCCTTAATATCCATACCAAACCTGAAGGGCCTGGTATGGATTTTGGAGGGACCCCCATGCAATTTATTTTTGAATTTTTGGTTTGGTGTTCCCCTTAATATTCATACCAGACCCAAAGAGCCTGGTAATGGACTGGGTTGGGGAACCCATGCCATTTTTTTCAATGAGTTTTATCTATATTGCAGAGACCCGCGGCCGCGGTCAGTTTTAAATGACTTTTTTCCTTTAGAAATGTAATTTTGCTGTGTACTGTTCTGAACACGGGAAAACTGTGCCACTTTACAGGAATACTATAGACACCCCCAGACACGATATTTAAAGGAAAATTTCATTTTTATTGTTTCACTTTAAGCATTATTAAAATCACTGCTCCTGAAAAAACTGCCATTTTTAAAACTTTTTTTTGCATTGATACATGTCCCCTGGGGCAGGACCAGGGGCCCCAAACACTTTTTATGACAATAACTTGTATATAAGCCTTTCAAATTAACACTTTTGATTTTTCATGTTCGTGTCCCATAGACTTTAATGGTGTTCGTCCAAATTTTTTGCTTGTTCGCAAGTTGTGGTGCGAACCGAACCGGGGGGTGTTCGCCTCATCCTTAGTGTTAACCATGAGTACCTGTGGTTGCTCCTTAGTAAGTACGGTCTTTCCGGGTGGTTTTGTCGATTGGTTGAAAGTCTTGTATAAGGGGGCAGAAAGCTTTCCTCTTGTTAATGTTTGGGTTGGGCAATCCTTTGAGGTTAGCTCCGGGGTGCGCCAGGGTTGTCCCCTGAGTCCCCTGCTCTATGTGTTTGCAATCGACCCCTTCATCAGGAGGCTAGAGAGCAGCATGTTGTGTGGGGTACCAGTGGGGCTCCCGGGTGAGCCGCCATTGAGGCTTGTTGTGGACGATGTGTCGGTGATTGTCACTGGGACAGATGAAGCGGAGGAGGTGGTCTCTCTGACATCACGATCTTCTGAAGCATCAGGCTCCAAGAAACTGGGACGGCAGACTGGAAATTGCCAATAATAAGGTGGTCAGCTGGAAGAGATGGAAGTTATCTCTGAGGGAAAGGGTTGATCTGATTAAGACTTACCTACATAGTTACATAGTAGGTGAGGTTGAAAAAAGACACAAGTCCATCAAGTCCAACCTATGTGTGTGATTATGTGTCAGTATTACATTACATATCCCTGTATATTGCGGTCATTCAGGTGATTATCTAATAGTTTCTTGAAGCTATCAATGCTCCCCGCTGAGACCACCGCCTGTGGAAGGGAATTCACTCGTGAAGACTGAGGAGAAGAATAAATTCAATACCTCTGCCATCTCCCCATCCTTTGTAACCAGATGTCCTTCCTCATTCTTTATGGGGCCAATATGGTCTGTCCTCCCTTTTTTACTGTTTACATACTTAAAGAATTTCTTGGGATTTTTTTGCTCTCCTCCGCTATGTGTCTTTCATGTTCTATCTTAGCCATCCTAATTGCACCCTTACATTTCTTATTGCATTCTTTATAAATTCTGAATGCTGTGGATGATCCCTCAACCTTGTATTTTTTGAAGGCCTTCTCCTTTGCTTTTATATGCATTTTTACATTGGAGTTAAGCCATCCAGGATGTTTGTTCGCTCTTTTAAATTTATTACCCAATGGGATACATTGGCTAATGCCCTTATTTAATATGCTCTTAAAGCAAACCCATCTCTCCTCTGTATTCTTTGTTCCTAATATTTTATCCCAATTTATGCCTTTTAGCCAGGTTTGTAGTTTAGGGAAGTTGGCTCTTTTGAAATTCAGTGTCTTTGTGTTCCCTTCATGTCTCATATTTGTGTGATTTATACTGAAACTAATTGACCTGTGATCGCTGTTACCTAAATTGCCCCGTATTTCCACATCTGTTATCAGGTCTGTATTGTTGGTAATCAGTAGATCTAGTAATGTTTTATTTCTAGTTGGTGCGTCTACCATCTGACCCATAAAATTGTCCTGCAAGACATTAAGGAACTGGCGAGCCTTAAATGAATGCGCGGTTTCCTTCCGCCCAGTCTATGTCTGGATAATTAAAATCCCCCATTATGATAACACTTCCCATCCTTGCTGCTAATCCAATTTGTGATAGGAGATCCGTCTCCACTTCCTCCCTCAGGTTAGGGGGCCTATAGAATACTCCCAGTATTATTTTCCCCTTAGCTTCATCCCTTTGGAGCTCTACCCATAAAGATTCCACCTCCTCCCTAGCCCCCTCAGTGATGTCATCTCTCACATTCACTTGTACATTATTCTTGATATATAGGCATACCCCTCCCCCTTTTTTACCCTCTCTATCCTTGCGGTATAGGGTATACCCTTGAATGTTTGCCAGCCAATCATGAGAGCTGTTGAACCAGGTCTCTGAAATTCCCACAAAATCCAAATCCTCCTTGTACAACAGTATCTCTAGTTCACCCATCTTGTCCGCCAGGCTCCTGGCATTGGTGAACATGCCACATAGTTTAGACCGGTCGCATATTGTCCTCATATCGGGTGTTTCAAGATTGCAACTTGGACTTGCTACTATACTCACCTTGCGTTTTTGTGCTTTGGTTAACCTACCACTAATGGCCCCAATACTACCCTCTGGAGTATCTTCCGTGCTGGCTATCACTGTCTCTGGACTCTCCCCTGATTACGATCTTCTTGTATGTCAGCTTTGTCTACATCTTGCCAGTGTCTCGCTATGCTAGGGTCAGTAGTGTGTTCTTCCAGATGCTGTGGGGGAACAGACTGAACCCCATCAAGAGGAATGTCACCTATCTATCCAAGAGGCAGGAGGGCTTAGGTATGGCCAACCCAGTTCTTTTCTTTTCACTGCTATTTCTCAAGTTTAACATTGGTTATATGCTTGCATTGGAACCTCCTGAATGGGTAGGCATGTTTAGATCTTGGTTTAGACCTTTTCTACGACTTTGGGAAGAAGGTGGCCAAGTGAAGAATCTCAGGGGTCAGGGGTCAGCTACCAGCCTATGTTGCTCTGTGCCTGAAGTTACTGTGGCAGTGGCGACTGTCGGCTGAAGATCTCAGATCAGTCCTTATGAGCCGAGTCTGGAGGGAAGTCTTTCATCACCCAATGACCTTAAGGGATTGCCCAGGCCCAATTTTAAGGGCAGGGTTAAGACTGATTCATTTAGATAGAGTCCCCCTTAAATTTAGGGATCTGGCCTGATTGTGCTTCCATGGGAGGCTCTATGTTCGGGGCAATTTGAAATTCCGCAGTGAGATGGATCGTAGCTGTCCTCGGGAGGAGTGTGCAGGCGAGGAAGAGACTATGGACCATTTTCTGCTTCGTTGCCCTTTTAACATAGAGGTGTACAAACAGGTGGGGTGGGCCCTCAGTGTTCCTTTCCTCTCCAGGCTGGGTTATGCTGAGTGGGTGTACGGAGCATTCAATACTGGTGGGGTTTTTTGTTTGGATACACTTTTTTTAATTGGTCTAGTAGTCTGTTGTTTCACCTGAAGGGCACGGTGTCAGGTCACCACCCGGCATAAAATCCTTCCTGTTCAGGAGGTGGTGTATGACATTTTGCATGAGGTGGGGAAGATTCGGGAGCTTGAGAAAGACAAGCGGGGTCAGGGGGCTTGGTTGAAGGCGTGGAGGGGTTTTGAGCTTCCCTGGCTGCCAGGAGTCTCTTTCCCGGGAGTGGCTGTCTGTCTCTTATCGCCCTAGATTTTTTAATTTATGATTAATTTTTGACATATGGCTGCGTACATAGGTGATGGTTTGTGCCTCTTAGGCCCTCTTTGCTGCTTTATGTAAATAGTTTTCTAAAAATGTTTTGGTAGTGGATGTATATATTGTATATTGTATATATTCTGAACATGGGTGTGTATTCCTTTGATTTCTGTTGACGTTTTGTACTATGGTTTTGTTTTTTACTTTTGTATAAAATTGGTTGCTAGATTCTTTTCAATAAAAGATCAATACTTCACCATCATTGGTATTAGTGGGAGGAATAGTGCCCCATCTTTGGTGTCAGTTGGAGGAATAGTGCCTTATCATTGGTATTAGTGGGAGTAATTATACCCTACTATTGGTGTTAGTGGAAGGAATAGTGCCCCATCGTTGGTATCAGTGGGAGGAATAGTGCCCCATCACTGGTATTAGAGGAAGGAATAGCACCCCATCATTGGTATTAGTGGGAGGAATAGTGCCCTATTGTTGGATTAGATTCAAATATTTATTTATTTTTACTGTCAAGTCCATGTTAAAATTTGTTTAAATAGTTCTTTTTTGAGAAAATAAAATTCACAGAACTGGATCTTTATGTCAGGAATAAAATCTCTCTAGGATACACAGTGCTCATGCCAGGGACATCCAGGAATTTCCTGGATTCGCTGTGGCCACCATATGAGATCCTTCAGCTACACATGGATCTTTTCTTGAAATCTGTCAAAATGGAAGTTTAGTCAATATGTGTGCCCTGTCAGAGCCAAGAAGAGTGACTGTTCAACTTTGACTTGTGTTCATTGTAGATCCTCTGCTGGACAGGACCCTGGCTGTGGCAGGAATGTAGCTGAAGAGGTCATTCTGAACTGGAGTCAAAGGGTCATGGGGAAACATTGTCCGGGTGACCAAGAAATGATGAGAAAACGTCTGCTTTAAAAACACAATGAATTCTAGCTTATATTATTTATAACCAGAGAGTTTATGGTGGGGCGGGATGAAAGGAACTAAAAAACTCTACACTAAACCTTTCAAATGAGAAATTTTGGATTTTTGATGGAAGTTAGACATGCAGACACCATCTGTTATTCAGAGGGCTCTGCCATGCTTGGCATTGCATTTCTATCAAAGTGCTTGGCATTCCTTTTCTTTATCTAAGTACTTGCTATACATTTTTTTTTTTAACAAAATCCTAAAAGATTACTTGTTCTTTTTGCCAATAGCAGTTTATAGGACTATTTTACTATTTGCTAGCATAAATGGATCTGCAGAAGTTGATAGTTAGGGAAGAGCAAAATTGACAGATTTCACGTTTTCAAAATTGTAAATTTCTAACATTTTGCAAAAACCTTTGCTAAATGCATTGGAGCCAATAAGGAAGATAAGGTTATTATTATAATACAGGATTTATATGGCACCAACAGTTTGCGCAGCGCTTTACAACATAAGGGCAGACAGTACAGTTACAATGCAATTCAATACAGGAGGAATCAGGGGGCCCTGCTCGTTAGAACTTACAATCGAAGGGAGAGGATCAAGTGATATAAAAGGTAATACCTGTGGGGGATGATCTGATGGAGAAAATAAATGTACAGTTGTTTGGTGAGAGCAGTGTAGGATTCTCTGAAGAGATGGGTTTTCAGAGATTGTCTAAAAGCAAACAGAGTAGAAGACAGTCAAACAGATTGGGGTAGGGAGATCCATAGGATGTGAGAGGCTCTGGAAAAGTTCTGGAGGTGAGCATGGAAGGAGATGATGAGGGACCTAGAGAGCAGGAGGTCTTGGGAGGAATGAAGAGAAGGATTAGGTTGGTATTTTGTGGATGGCTTTGTAAGTTAGTATTTTGAATTTAAATCGTTGGTTGAGTGGAAGCCAGTGGGGGGGATTGACAAAGAGAAGTAGCAGACACTGAACGATTGGTATGGTGGATGAGTCTGGCAGCAACATTCATGATGGACTGAAGGGGGATAGTCTATGTAAAGGTAATCCAATAAGGAGGCATTTGCAGAAGTCAAGGCGAGAGATGACCAGGGAGTGGAGTAGGAGCTATGCAGTGTCATTGGTTGGGAAGGGGCATATTTTGGAGATGTTGTGGAGGTTGAGGCAGCAAGCTCTGGGCAGTGATTGGATGTGGGGCCGAAAGGAGAGTTCAGCGTCGAGGATTACACCGAGAACTTTGGCATATGGTGACGGGTTGATAGTTGTGCCATCGATCCTGACAGAGAGAGGGGAAGGGGCATGTTGGGGAGGAAATATTATGAGCTTAGTTTTGGATAGATTGAGTTTGAGGAAGTGGTATGACATCCAGGTTGATATGTCTGTTATTAAGTTAGTGATACTTGAGGAGACTGAAGGAGGGAGCTGAGGGCTAGAGGGATACATTTAGGTGTTGTCTGCATAGAAATGGTTTTGGAAGCCATGAGAGGCTATTACCTGACCCAAGGAGGAAGTGTAGATCAAGAATAGGAGAGGCCCAAGAACAGAACCTCGTAGGGGAACCCGACAGGAAGGAAGATGAGAGGAGGATGTAGAACTGTAAGTAACGCTAAAGGTGCGGTTGGATAGGTAGGAAGAGAACCAACGAAGAGTTCAGTCACGTGGACCAAAGGCGTGGATTAAGGTGTTTCTTAAAGTATAACTAAAGGCAAAACTTTCTCTTTTTAGTTTTGGATAGAGTGGAAGGGTTGAAAGATGTGTCAGGTTTTTAATGGTATCTGTGTCCCCATTAGGGAGATTCGCCCTCTCTATTTATCCTGTTAACCATCACCATTGAAATTGAAAGTAAAAGAAAATCCCAAATTTATGGTTGTCCCCAGAAAAGTGGAGGGGGAATCTTCCAATGGGGGCACTAGTTCTGGTTCCCTAGGGGTCCCCAAGGGAATTCCCTTCATTTGCAGGGATTTCCTCTCACTTCCTGTTTTGGCTATTGGTCAGGAAGTGAAGGTAAATCTTACGCCCAGGAAAAGAGGAGGTGTATCTGACCAGATCTCTTAGATTATAGAGAGATCATGGCCACAGGCTGGTGACTATTGTACAGCACAGTGATAATTTTAGATTACAATTACTTCTATAATTACTTCTATGAAAACAGAAGTTGTCAGAACAATGTCTGGCTGGCTGATTATCCATTTCTGTGACTTCAATACGACTGTAATAATTAGCTGTACAGCAGCGAGCTGCTTGTACATCAACAGTGACCCCCTCCAGCTGTCAAGGAGCTAGGAATTCCTCCATACTCTGCGGGCACTTCACACTTATCAATGATTTTATGACGTCTGGTTGGTTAAACAGTCGCCCCATTGAAACATAATTGAAAGATGACCCAAAAAAATGCAGAGGAAAAATCAACAGATTGCTGACCTGAAGATGACCCAGCCGGGATACTTCCTTTAGGTCAGCTCCTTAAAGACAAGAGGTCATACCCATCATATGTGTATAAGGGGTGAAATGCTTTCAGTTAGCTCGGATCAAGAAACCAATTGAGCAGATCACAGAGGTCAGAGCCAGAGATGGAGAGTGGTCATTGTGGATTGTCAGCCTCAAAGACAGGTGCTCCTGGGGATGGTCCTGGATTCCTGGATATTAGACGCAATGCAGGGAAAATAGTAGCAGCCTTTGAGAAAAAAGAAAATCCATACCATAAATTTTGTAAGCTCCAGACAAGAAGTAAAATCGGTGAGCTACTAATACAATTTAGGAGTCCCTGCAGCTTCCTTTAGTCTCCTGGATTTCGATTTTTATATAATATGTTGCTATGTTTAAGATGATCTAATATGTGCTTTCTGGGGGGGGGGGGGGGCTACAGCTTCTTGTCAAATGACTCTATGCTGTAAAACGTTCCTATGTCTTGAGTTGAAGCATGCAGTTTGCAAGTGCCGTTTTGGGAATATCTGACCTGCACATTAGCATGGCTTGGGTCTTCATGTTCCCCTTTAGATCACCAATGATGAGCCCCCGTTCACACCAGTGCGACTTGACAGCTCCAAATCGCATGACAAGTTGCACCCAGGGCTGGTGCAAGGATTTTTGACACCGTAGGGGAAACCTAATTTTGCCGCCCCCATTGGCTCCACCCCCGACTCCACCCCCTTTGCCCTGCCCATGTGACAGAAGGCGTTACTATACAGGAAGCATCGGCTCTGCTTCCTCTAGCGCTGGCTTCAGTGCCATGTTGCACCTCTAATTACACTACCGATTGTACTGAGTTGGTTACATGCTGCAGCCTGCAAATCATGCAGATGTGGAGGGAAACCAGCGGCCGAGCGCCCCTAGGCAGCAGTGCGCCCTAGGCGGCTGCCTAGTTTGCCTAGTGGTAGCACCGGCCCTGGTTGCACCCCATTGCTGGCAATGGAACTGCCATTACTCATGTCGCAGCGATTATGAAAAAGGTTCCTGCACTACTTTTTACTGATTTCATTGCGACTTGCACAGACTTCTGTTAAAGTGGAAGTTAACTTCCATCATTGACTTCTACCTATAGGTAAGCCTATAATAAGGCCTACCTATAGGTAGCCAACGTTTAGAAAGTATTTACATTACATGCAGCCAGTGACATCTCTGGCACGTGCGCTCTGATGGAACCCTGTGCCGTAAACGGCGGCTCCCATGTGCATTTGCGGGAGTGATGTCATTGCGGCTCCGGCCAATCACAGAGCCAGAGTCCACGAACCTGGAAGCAAGACGGGTGTAGATGGAAGCAGCCTCCAGCTCTGACATCTCGGCATGGGAGGGCTTCGTTTTAAGATCAGTTTACCATAATGTGCACTAGCACTATGGCTTTACCCTGCACTGTAAAATAAAATTAAAAAAGTTAAAAAGTTCAGCGGTTTACATCCGCTTTAAATGAAGCCACAATGAAATCGGCAGTGCAAAGTGCACTGATGTGCGGCTTTGAAATCTCGCTGAAGTAGCGTGATTTCAAAGCTGCACCGGTGTGAACCTGGGCTTACAGAAAATTGTCCTGGTGCAGCTACATCTGCATCAAAAAATGAAACCCTAGGCTAGACCCCAATTCCTGTTTCAATTATCATTTAAAGTGTACGTAAACCCTAACAATGATCTTTCCTCCTTTCCTTTACTTGGATTGTGTTTGAATTCTATACTATATAGGGATATATATATAAAACTGCAGGATAGGATCCTCAATATGGTGTTACACTATGCGTTGTATGTCCAGATTTGATGTGTTTTTAATAATGTTCCGCTTATTTTTTTTGTTTTTTTTCTTTGTATACTACTAATAAAATTTGATCTTTTTATATACGCTGTGTAGCTCACTACAGTTGTGCCTTTAAAAGTCCCATTAAGGTTTATAGTCCTTTGATATTCCTAACAATGATCTTCTCTCATTTGGTCCCTTTCGGTCTTTTAAAGAGTAACTCCACTTTCGTGGCAAAAAAAATAGCAAAAAAAAAAAAAAATTATAATAATATAGTGTATACAATTGCAACACAAGTCATATTGTGATTGAATGTTATTAACCACTTGTTTAATGGGCACTTAAACCCCCTTCCTGCCCAGACCAATTTTCAGCTTCTAGCGCTGTCACACTTTGAATGACAATTGCGCAGTCAATTAATGCTGTACCCAAATGAAATTTTTATATTTTTTCTCACACAAATAGAGCTTTCTTTTGGTGGTTTTTAATCACTGCTGCAATACCGCAAATTTTGGAAAAGAGCAAAAACAAAGTGTTTCATAGTTTGTCATAAAATTTTGAAAACAGGTAATTTTTCTCCTTCATTGATGGGCACTGATGAGGCTGCACTGATGGACACTGAAGGACAATGATAGGCTGCACTGATGGGCACTGATAGGCTGCACTGATGGGCACTGATAAGGCAGCACTGATGGGCACTGAGAGGTGGCACTGATAGGTGGTACTGATGGGCACTGATGGTTGGCACTGATGGGCAGCACTGAAGGGCACTGAAGGGCACTGATAGGTGGCACTCATAAGCGGCACTGATATGTGGCACTGATGGGCACTGATGGGTGGCACTGATGGGCACTGGTAGGTGGCACTGATAGGTAGCACTGATGGGTGGCACTGATGATAGGGAACTAATGGACATTGATTGGAAGCACTGGTGGGCATTGATAGGTGGCACTGGTGGGCAAAGGTAGGTGGCACTTTGGGC